>CP124716.1:55115000-57615000 GCA_031232105.1 Capsicum rhomboideum | reverse complement strand
TCCTTTAAAGAAACAAGTTCACAATTTCAATTCTCTACACTTAACCATTTTCAATTCACTAATTCATATTTCAAGTAACTAATTCACAATTTAAAGTCACTACATTTAACCATTTTCAAGTCACTACACTTAACCATTTTCAAGTAACTAATTCACATTTCAAGTCACTACACTTAACCATTTTGAAGAAACAAGTTGACAATTTCAAGTCACTACACTTAACCATTTTCAAGTAAATAATTCACATTTCAAGTCCCTACACTTAACCATTTTCAAGTAACTAATTCACAATTTGAAGTCACTACATTTAACCATTTTTCAAGTCACTACATTTAACTATTTTCAAGTCACAAGTTCACATTTCAAGTCACTACATTTAACCATTTTCAAGTAACTAATTCACATTTCAAGTCACTACACTTAATCCTTTCAAGAAACAAGTTCACAATTTCAATTCTCTACACTTAACCATTTTCAAGTCACTAATTCATATTTCAAGTAACTAATTCACAATTTGAAGTCTCTACATTTAACCATTTTCATGTCACTACACTTAACTATTTTCAACTCGCTAATTCACATTTCAAGTCACTACACTTAACCATTTTCAAGAAAGAAGTTCACAATATCAAGTCACTACATTTAACTATTTTCAAGTCACAAGTTCACATTTCAAGTCACTACACTTAATCCTTTCAAGAAACAAATTCACAATATCAAGTCACTACATTTAACCATTTTCAAGAAACAAGTTCACAATTTCAATTCAATAAATTTAACCATTTTCAAGTTACTACACTTAACCATTTTCAAGTAACTAATTCACATTTCAAGTCACTACACTTAGCCATTTTCAAGTAACTAATTCACATTTCAAGTCACTACACTTAATCCTTTCTAGAAACAAGTTCACAATTTCAATTCTCTACACTTAACCATTTTCAAGTCACTAATTCATATTTCAAGTAACTAATTCACAATTTGAAGTCTCTACATTTTACCATTTTCATGTCACTACACTTAACCATTTTCAACTCACTAATTCATATTTCAAGTCACTACACTTAACCATTTTCAAGAAACAAGGTCACAATATCAAGTCACTACATTTAACTATTTTCAAATCACAAGTTCACATTTCAAGGCACTACATTTAACCATTTTCAAGTAACTAATTCACATTTCAAGTCACTACACTTAACCATTTTGAAGAAACAAGTTGACAATTTCAAGTCACTACACTTAACCATTTTCAAGTAACTAATTCACATTTCAAGTCCCTACACTTAACCATTTTCAACTCACTAATTCACATTTCAAGTCACTACACTTAATCCTTTCAAGAAACAAGTTCACAATTTCAATTCTCTACACTTAACCATTTTCAAGTCACTAATTCATATTTCAAGTAACTAATTCACAATTTGAAGTCTCTACATTTAACCATTTTCATGTCACTACACTTAACTATTTTCAACTCGCTAATTCACATTTCAAGTCCCTACACTTAACCATTTTGAAGAAACAAGTTGACAATATCAAGTCACTACACTTAACCATTTTCAAGTAACTAATTCACATTTCAAGTCACTACACTTAACCATTTTCAACTCACTAATTCACATTTCAAGTCACTACACTTAACCAAGAAACAAGTTGAAAACTTCAAGTCACTACACTTAACCATTTTTAACTCACTAATTCACATTTCTAGTCACTACACTTAACCATTTTCAAGAATCAAGTTCACAGTTTCAGTTCACTACATTTAACCATTTTCAAGAAACAAGTTCACAATTTCAATTCACTACATTTAACCATTTTCAATTCACTACACTTAACCATTTTCAAGTAACTAATTCACATTTCAAGTCACTAAACTTAATCCTTTCAAGAAACAAGTTCACAATTTCAATTCTCTACACTTAACCATTTTCAATTCACTAATTCATATTTCAAGTAACTAATTCACAATTTAAAGTCACTACATTTAACCATTTTCAAGTCACTACACTTAACCATTTTCAAGTAACTAATTCACATTTCAAGTCACTACACTTAACCATTTTGAAGAAACAAGGTCACAATATCAAGTCACTACACTTAACCATTTTCAAGTAACTAATTCACATTTCAAGTCACTACACTTAACCATTTTCAAGTAACTAATTCACATTTCAAGTCACTACACTTAGTCCTTTAAAGAAACAAGTTCACAATTTCAATTCTCTACACTTAACCATTTTCAATTCACTAATTCATATTTCAAGTAACTAATTCACAATTTAAAGTCACTACATTTAACCATTTTCAAGTCACTACACTTAACCATTTTCAAGTAACTAATTCACATTTCAAGTCACTACACTTAACCATTTTGAAGAAACAAGTTGACAATTTCAAGTCACTACACTTAACCATTTTCAAGTAAATAATTCACATTTCAAGTCCCTACACTTAACCATTTTCAAGTAACTAATTCACAATTTGAAGTCACTACATTTAACCATTTTTCAAGTCACTACATTTAACTATTTTCAAGTCACAAGTTCACATTTCAAGTCACTACATTTAACCATTTTCAAGTAACTAATTCACATTTCAAGTCACTACACTTAATCCTTTCAAGAAACAAGTTCACAATTTCAATTCTCTACACTTAACCATTTTCAAGTCACTAATTCATATTTCAAGTAACTAATTCACAATTTGAAGTCTCTACATTTAACCATTTTCATGTCACTACACTTAACTATTTTCAACTCGCTAATTCACATTTCAAGTCACTACACTTAACCATTTTCAAGAAAGAAGTTCACAATATCAAGTCACTACATTTAACTATTTTCAAGTCACAAGTTCACATTTCAAGTCACTACACTTAATCCTTTCAAGAAACAAATTCACAATATCAAGTCACTACATTTAACCATTTTCAAGAAACAAGTTCACAATTTCAATTCAATAAATTTAACCATTTTCAAGTTACTACACTTAACCATTTTCAAGTAACTAATTCACATTTCAAGTCACTACACTTAGCCATTTTCAAGTAACTAATTCACATTTCAAGTCACTACACTTAATCCTTTCTAGAAACAAGTTCACAATTTCAATTCTCTACACTTAACCATTTTCAAGTCACTAATTCATATTTCAAGTAACTAATTCACAATTTGAAGTCTCTACATTTTACCATTTTCATGTCACTACACTTAACCATTTTCAACTCACTAATTCATATTTCAAGTCACTACACTTAACCATTTTCAAGAAACAAGGTCACAATATCAAGTCACTACATTTAACTATTTTCAAATCACAAGTTCACATTTCAAGGCACTACATTTAACCATTTTCAAGTAACTAATTCACATTTCAAGTCACTACACTTAACCATTTTGAAGAAACAAGTTGACAATTTCAAGTCACTACACTTAACCATTTTCAAGTAACTAATTCACATTTCAAGTCCCTACACTTAACCATTTTCAACTCACTAATTCACATTTCAAGTCACTACACTTAATCCTTTCAAGAAACAAGTTCACAATTTCAATTCTCTACACTTAACCATTTTCAAGTCACTAATTCATATTTCAAGTAACTAATTCACAATTTGAAGTCTCTACATTTAACCATTTTCATGTCACTACACTTAACTATTTTCAACTCGCTAATTCACATTTCAAGTCCCTACACTTAACCATTTTGAAGAAACAAGTTGACAATATCAAGTCACTACACTTAACCATTTTCAAGTAACTAATTCACATTTCAAGTCACTACACTTAACCATTTTCAACTCACTAATTCACATTTCAAGTCACTACACTTAACCAAGAAACAAGTTGAAAACTTCAAGTCACTACACTTAACCATTTTTAACTCCCTAATTCACATTTCTAGTCACTACACTTAACCATTTTCAAGAATCAAGTTCACAGTTTCAGTTCACTACATTTAACCATTTTCAAGAAACAAGTTCACAATTTCAATTCACTACATTTAACCATTTTCAATTCACTACACTTAACCATTTTCAAGTAACTAATTCACATTTCAAGTCACTAAACTTAATCCTTTCAAGAAACAAGTTCACAATTTCAATTCTCTACACTTAACCATTTTCAATTCACTAATTCATATTTCAAGTAACTAATTCACAATTTAAAGTCACTACATTTAACCATTTTCAAGTCACTACACTTAACCATTTTCAAGTAACTAATTCACATTTCAAGTCACTACACTTAACCATTTTGAAGAAACAAGTTGACAATTTCAAGTCACTACACTTAACCATTTTCAAGTAAATAATTCACATTTCAAGTCCCTACACTTAACCATTTTCAAGTAACTAATTCACAATTTGAAGTCACTACATTTAACCATTTTTCAAGTCACTACATTTAACTATTTTCAAGTCACAAGTTCACATTTCAAGTCACTACATTTAACCATTTTCAAGTAACTAATTCACATTTCAAGTCACTACACTTAATCCTTTCAAGAAACAAGTTCACAATTTCAATTCTCTACACTTAACCATTTTCAAGTCACTAATTCATATTTCAAGTAACTAATTCACAATTTGAAGTCTCTACATTTAACCATTTTCATGTCACTACACTTAACTATTTTCAACTCGCTAATTCACATTTCAAGTCACTACACTTAACCATTTTCAAGAAAGAAGTTCACAATATCAAGTCACTACATTTAACTATTTTCAAGTCACAAGTTCACATTTCAAGTCACTACACTTAATCCTTTCAAGAAACAAATTCACAATATCAAGTCACTACATTTAACCATTTTCAAGAAACAAGTTCACAATTTCAATTCAATAAATTTAACCATTTTCAAGTTACTACACTTAACCATTTTCAAGTAACTAATTCACATTTCAAGTCACTACACTTAGCCATTTTCAAGTAACTAATTCACATTTCAAGTCACTACACTTAATCCTTTCTAGAAACAAGTTCACAATTTCAATTCTCTACACTTAACCATTTTCAAGTCACTAATTCATATTTCAAGTAAGTAATTCACAATTTGAAGTCTCTACATTTTACCATTTTCATGTCACTACACTTAACCATTTTCAACTCACTAATTCATATTTCAAGTCACTACACTTAACCATTTTCAAGAAACAAGGTCACAATATCAAGTCACTACATTTAACTATTTTCAAATCACAAGTTCACATTTCAAGGCACTACATTTAACCATTTTCAAGTAACTAATTCACATTTCAAGTCACTACACTTAACCATTTTGAAGAACCAAGTTGACAATTTCAAGTCACTACACTTAACCATTTTCAAGTAACTAATTCACATTTCAAGTCACTACACTTAACCATTTTCAACTCACTAATTCACATTTCAAGTCACTACACTTAATCCTTTCAAGAAACAAGTTCACAATTTCAATTCTCTACACTTAACCATTTTCAAGTCACTAATTCATATTTCAAGTAACTAATTCACAATTTGAAGTCTCTACATTTAACCATTTTCATGTGACTACACTTAACTATTTTCAACTCGCTAATTCACATTTCAAGTCACTACACTTAACCATTTTGAAGAAACAAGTTGACAATTTCAAGTCACTACACTTAACCATTTTCAAGTAAATAATTCACATTTCAAGTCCCTACACTTAACCATTTTCAAGTAACTAATTCACAATTTGAAGTCACTACATTTAAACATTTTTCAAGTCACTACATTTAACTATTTTCAAGTCACAAGTTCACATTTCAAGTCACTACATTTAACCATTTTCAAGTAACTAATTCACATTTCAAGTCACTACACTTAATCCTTTCAAGAAACAAGTTCACAATTTCAATTCTCTACACTTAACCATTTTCAAGTCACTAATTCATATTTCAAGTAACTAATTCACAATTTGAAGTCTCTACATTTAACCATTTTCATGTCACTACACTTAACTATTTTCAACTCGCTAATTCACATTTCAAGTCACTACACTTAACCATTTTCAAGAAAGAAGTTCACAATATCAAGTCACTACATTTAACTATTTTCAAGTCACAAGTTCACATTTCAAGTCACTACACTTAATCCTTTCAAGAAACAAATTCACAATATCAAGTCACTACATTTAACCATTTTCAAGAAACAAGTTCACAATTTCAATTCAATAAATTTAACCATTTTCAAGTTACTACACTTAACCATTTTCAAGTAACTAATTCACATTTCAAGTCACTACACTTAGCCATTTTCAAGTAACTAATTCACATATCAAGTCACTACACTTAATCCTTTCTAGAAACAAGTTCACAATTTCAATTCTCTACACTTAACCATTTTCAAGTCACTAATTCATATTTCAAGTAACTAATTCACAATTTGAAGTCTCTACATTTTACCATTTTCATGTCACTACACTTAACCATTTTCAACTCACTAATTCATATTTCAAGTCACTACACTTAACCATTTTCAAGAAACAAGGTCACAATATCAAGTCACTACATTTAACTATTTTCAAATCACAAGTTCACATTTCAAGGCACTACATTTAACCATTTTCAAGTAACTAATTCACATTTCAAGTCACTACACTTAACCATTTTGAAGAAACAAGTTGACAATTTCAAGTCACTACACTTAACCATTTTCAAGTAACTAATTCACATTTCAAGTCCCTACACTTAACCATTTTCAACTCACTAATTCACATTTCAAGTCACTACACTTAATCCTTTCAAGAAACAAGTTCACAATTTCAATTCTCTACACTTAACCATTTTCAAGTCACTAATTCATATTTCAAGTAACTAATTCACAATTTGAAGTCTCTACATTTAACCATTTTCATGTCACTACACTTAACTATTTTCAACTCGCTAATTCACATTTCAAGTCACTACACTTAACCATTTTCAAGAAAGAAGTTCACAATATCAAGTCACTACATTTAACTATTTTCAAGTCACAAGTTCACATTTCAAGTCACTACACTTAACCATTTTCAACTCACTAATTCACATTTCAAGTCACTACACTTAACCAAGAAACAAGTTGAAAACTTCAAGTCACTACGCTTAACCATTTTCAACTCACTAATTCACATTTCTAGTCACTACACTTAACCATTTTCAAGAATCAAGTTCACAGTTTCAGTTCACTACATTTAACGATTTTCAAGAAACAAGTTCACAATTTCAATTCACTACATTTAACCATTTTCAATTCACTACAGTTAACCATTTTCAAGTAACTAATTCACATTTCAAGTCACTAAACTTAATCCTTTCAAGAAACAAGTTCACAATTTCAATTCTCTACACTTAACCATTTTCAATTCACTAATTCATATTTCAAGTAGCTAATTCACAATTTAAAGTCACTACATTTAACCATTTTCAAGTCACTACACTTAACCATTTTCAAGTAACTAATTCACATTTCAAGTCACTACACTTAACCATTTTGAAGAAACAAGTTGACAATTTCAAGTCACTACACTTAACCATTTTCAAGTAAATAATTCACATTTCAAGTCCCTACACTTAACCATTTTCAAGTAACTAATTCACAATTTGAAGTCACTACATTTAACCATTTTTCAAGTCACTACACTTAACCATTTTCAACTCACTAATTCACATTTCAAGTCACTACACTTAACCATTTTCAAGAATCAAGTTCACAGTTTCAACTCACGACATTTAATCATTTTCAAGAAAAAAGTTCACAATTTCAATTCACTACATTTAACCATTTTCAAGTCACTACACTTAACCATTTTCAAGTAACTAATTCACATTTCAAGTAACTAAACTTAATCCTTTCAAGAAACAAATTCACAATTTCAATTCTCTACACTTAACCATTTTCAAGTCACTAATTCACATTTCAAGTAACTAATTCACAATTTGAAATCTCTACATTTAACCATTTTCATGTCACTACACTTAACCATTTTCAAGTAACTAATTCACATTTCAAGTCACTACACTTAACCATTTTAAAGAAACAAGTTGACAATATCAAGTCACTACACTTAACCATTTTCAAGTAACTAATTCACATTTCAAGTCACTACACTTAACCATTTTAAAGTAACTAATTCACATTTCAAGTCACTACACTTAGTCCTTTAAAGAAACAAGTTCACAATTTCAATTCTCTACACTTAACCATTTTCAAGTCACTAATTCATATTTCAAGTAACTAATTCACAATTTGAAGTCTCTACATTTAACCATTTTCATGTCACTACACTTAACCATTTTCAACTCACTAATTCATATTTCAAGTCACTACACTTAACCATTTTCAAGAAACAAGGTCACAATATCAAGTCACTACATTTAACTATTTTCAGGTCACAAGTTCACATTTCAAGTCACTACATTTAACCATTTTCAAGTAACTAATTCACATTTCATGTCACTACACTTAATCCTTTCAAGAAACAAGTTCACAATTTCAATTCTCTACACTTAACCATTTTCAAGTCACTAATTCATATTTCAAGTAACTAATTCACAATTTGAAGTCTCTGCATTTAACCATTTTCATGTCACTACACTTAACCATTTTCAAGTAACTAATTCACATTTCAAGTCACTACACTTAACCATTTTAAAGTAACTAATTCACATTTCAAGTCACTACACTTAATTCACAATTTGAAGTCTCTGCATTTAACCATTTTCATGTCACTACACTTAACCATTTTCAAGAAACAAGGTCACAATATCAAGTCACTACACTTAACCATTTTCAAGTAACTAATTTACATTTCAAGTCACTACACTTAACCATTTTAAAGTAACTAATTCACATTTCAAGTCACTACACTTAGTCCTTTAAAGAAACAAGTTCACAATTTCAATTCTCTACACTTAACCATTTTCAAGTCACTAATTCATATTTCAAGTAACTAATTCACAATTTGAAGTCTCTACATTTAACCATTTTCATGTCACTACACTTAACCATTTTCAACTCACTAATTCATATTTCAAGTCACTACACTTAACCATTTTCAAGAAACAAGGTCACAATATCAAGTCACTACATTTAACTATTTTCAAGTCACAAGTTCACATTTCAAGTCACTACATTTAACCATTTTCAAGTAACTAATTCACATTTCATGTCACTACACTTAATCCTTTCAAGAAACAAGTTCACAATTTCAATTCTCTACACTTAACCATTTTCAAGTCACTAATTCATATTTCAAGTAACTAATTCACAATTTGAAGTCTCTGCATTTAACCATTTTCATGTCACTACACTTAACCATTTTCAACTCACTAATTCACATTTCAAGTCACTACACTTAACCATTTTCAAGAAAGAAGTTCACAATATCAAGTCACTACATTTAACTATTTTCAAGTCACAAGGTCACATTTCAAGTCACTACATTTAACCATTTTCAAGTAACTAATTCACATTTCAAGTCAATACACTTAATCCTTTCAAGAAACAAGTTCACAATTTCAATTCTCTACACTTAACCATTTTCAAGTCACTAATTCATATTTCAAGTAACTAATTCACAATTTGAAGTCTCTACATTTAACCATTTTCATGTCACTACACTTAACTATTTTAAACTCGCTAATTCACATTTCAAGTCACTACACTTAACCATTTTCAAGAAAGAAGTTCACAATATCAAGTCACTACATTTAACTATTTTCAAGTCACAAGTTCACATTTCAAGTCACTACATTTAACCATTTTCAAGTAACTAATTCACATTTCAAGTCACTACACTTAATCCTTTCAAGAAACAAGTTCACAATTTCAATTCTCTACACTTAACCATTTTCAAGTCACTAATTCATATTTCAAGCAACTAATTCACAATTTGAAGTCTCTACATTTAACCATTTTAATGTCACTACACTTAACTATTTTCAACTCGCTAATTCACATTTCAAGTCAATACACTTAACCATTTTCAAGAAACAAGTTCACAATATCAAGTCACTACATTTAACTATTTTCAAGTAACTAATTCACATTTCAAGTCACAAGTTCACATTCAAGTCACTACATTTTCAAGTCACAAGTTCACATTTCAAGTCACTACATTTAACCATTTTCAAGTAACTAATTCACATTTCAAGTCACAAGTTCACATTTCAAGTCACTACATTTAACCATTTTCAAGTAACTAATTCACATTTCAAGTCACTACACTTAATCCTTTCAAGAAACAAGTTCACAATTTCAATTCTCTACACTTAACCATTTTCAAGTCACTAATTCATATTTCAAGTAACTAATTCACAATTTGAAGTCTCTACATTTAACCATTTTCATGTCACTACACTTAACCATTTTCAACTCACTAATTCACATTTCAAGTCACTACACTTAACCATTTTCAAGAAAGAAGTTCACAATATCAAGTCACTACATTTAACTATTTTCAAGTCACAAGTTCACATTTCAAGTCACTACATTTAACCATTTTCAAGTAACTAATTCACATTTCAAGTCACTACACTTAATCCTTTCAAGAAACAAGTTCACAATTTCAATTCTCTACACTTAACCATTTTCAAGTCACTAATTCATATTTCAAGTAACTAATTCACAATTTGAAGTCTCTACATTTAACCATTTTCATGTCACTACACTTAACTATTTTCAACTCGCTAATTCACATTTCAAGTCACTACACTTAACCATTTTCAAGAAACAAGTTCACAATATCAAGTCACTACATTTAACTATTTTCAAGTCACAAGTTCACATTTCAAGTCACTACACTTAATCCTTTCAAGAAACAAATTCACAATTTCAAGTCACAACACTTAACCATTTTCAAAAAATAATTTTACATTTCAAGTCACTACATTTAACCATTTTCAAGAAACAAGTTCACAATTTCAATTCAATAAATTTAACCATTTTCAAGTTACTACACTTAACCATTTTCAAGTAACTAATTCACATTTCAAGTCACTACACTTAACCATTTTCAAGAATCAAGTTCTCAGTTTCAATTCACTACATTTAACCATTTTCAAGTCACTACACTTAGCCATTTTCAAGTAACTAATTCACATTTCAAGTCACTGCACTTAATCCTTTCTAGAAACAAGTTCACAATTTCAATTCTCTACACTTAACCATTTTCAAGTCACTAATTCATATTTCAAGTAACTAATTCACAATTTGAAGTCTCTACATTTAACCATTTTCATGTCACTACACTTAACCATTTTCAACTCACTAATTCATATTTCAAGTCACTACACTTAACCATTTTCAAGAAACAAGGTCACAATATCAAGTCACTACATTTAACTATTTTCAAATCACAAGTTCACATTTCAAGGCACTACATTTAACCATTTTCAAGTAACTAATGAACATTTCAAGTCACTACACTTAATCCTTTCAAGAAACAAGTTCACAATTTCAATTCTCTACACTTAACCATTTTCAAGTCACTAATTCATATTTCAAGCAACTAATTCACAATTTGAAGTCTCTACATTTAACCATTTTCATGTCACTACACTTAACTATTTTCAACTCACTAATTCATATTTCAAGTCACTACACTTAACCATTTTCAAAAAACAAGTTCACAATATCAAGTCACTACATCTAACTATTTTCAAGTCACAAGTTCACATTTCATGTCACTACACTTAACCATTTTCAAGTAACTAATTCACATTTCAAGTCACTACACTTAACCATTTTAAAGAAACAAGTTGACAATATCAAGTCACTACACTTAACCATTTTCAAGTAACTAATTCACATTTCAAGTCACTACACTTAACCATTTTAAAGTAACTAATTCACATTTCAAGTCACTACACTTAGTCCTTTAAAGAAACAAGTTCACAATTTCAATTCTCTACACTTAACCATTTTCAAGTCACTAATTCATATTTCAAGTAACTAATTCACAATTTGAAGTCTCTACATTTAACCATTTTCATGTCACTACACTTAACCATTTTCAACTCACTAATTCATATTTCAAGTCACTACACTTAACCATTTTCAAGAAACAAGGTCACAATATCAAGTCACTACATTTAACTATTTTCAGGTCACAAGTTCACATTTCAAGTCACTACATTTAACCATTTTCAAGTAACTAATTCACATTTCATGTCACTACACTTAATCCTTTCAAGAAACAAGTTCACAATTTCAATTCTCTACACTTAACCATTTTCAAGTCACTAATTCATATTTCAAGTAACTAATTCACAATTTGAAGTCTCTGCATTTAACCATTTTCATGTCACTACACTTAACCATTTTCAAGTAACTAATTCACATTTCAAGTCACTACACTTAACCATTTTAAAGTAACTAATTCACATTTCAAGTCACTACACTTAATTCACAATTTGAAGTCTCTGCATTTAACCATTTTCATGTCACTACACTTAACCATTTTCAAGAAACAAGGTCACAATATCAAGTCACTACACTTAACCATTTTCAAGTAACTAATTTACATTTCAAGTCACTACACTTAACCATTTTAAAGTAACTAATTCACATTTCAAGTCACTACACTTAGTCCTTTAAAGAAACAAGTTCACAATTTCAATTCTCTACACTTAACCATTTTCAAGTCACTAATTCATATTTCAAGTAACTAATTCACAATTTGAAGTCTCTACATTTAACCATTTTCATGTCACTACACTTAACCATTTTCAACTCACTAATTCATATTTCAAGTCACTACACTTAACCATTTTCAAGAAACAAGGTCACAATATCAAGTCACTACATTTAACTATTTTCAAGTCACAAGTTCACATTTCAAGTCACTACATTTAACCATTTTCAAGTAACTAATTCACATTTCATGTCACTACACTTAATCCTTTCAAGAAACAAGTTCACAATTTCAATTCTCTACACTTAACCATTTTCAAGTCACTAATTCATATTTCAAGTAACTAATTCACAATTTGAAGTCTCTGCATTTAACCATTTTCATGTCACTACACTTAACCATTTTCAACTCACTAATTCACATTTCAAGTCACTACACTTAACCATTTTCAAGAAAGAAGTTCACAATATCAAGTCACTACATTTAACTATTTTCAAGTCACAAGTTCACATTTCAAGTAACTACATTTAACCATTTTCAAGTAACTAATTCACATTTCAAGTCAATACACTTAATCCTTTCAAGAAACAAGTTCACAATTTCAATTCTCTACACTTAACCATTTTCAAGTCACTAATTCATATTTCAAGTAACTAATTCACAATTTGAAGTCTCTACATTTAACCATTTTCATGTCACTACACTTAACTATTTTAAACTCGCTAATTCACATTTCAAGTCACTACACTTAACCATTTTCAAGAAAGAAGTTCACAATATCAAGTCACTACATTTAACTATTTTCAAGTCACAAGTTCACATTTCAAGTCACTACATTTAACCATTTTCAAGTAACTAATTCACATTTCAAGTCACTACACTTAATCCTTTCAAGAAACAAGTTCACAATTTCAATTCTCTACACTTAACCATTTTCAAGTCACTAATTCATATTTCAAGCAACTAATTCACAATTTGAAGTCTCTACATTTAACCATTTTAATGTCACTACACTTAACTATTTTCAACTCGCTAATTCACATTTCAAGTCCATACACTTAACCATTTTCAAGAAACAAGTTCACAATATCAAGTCACTACATTTAACTATTTTCAAGTAACTAATTCACATTTCAAGTCACAAGTTCACATTTCAAGTCACTACATTTTCAAGTCACAAGTTCACATTTCAAGTCACTACATTTAACCATTTTCAAGTAACTAATTCACATTTCAAGTCACAAGTTCACATTTCAAGTCACTACATTTAACCATTTTCAAGTAACTAATTCACATTTCAAGTCACTACACTTAATCCTTTCAAGAAACAAGTTCACAATTTCAATTCTCTACACTTAACCATTTTCAAGTCACTAATTCATATTTCAAGTAACTAATTCACAATTTGAAGTCTCTACATTTAACCATTTTCATGTCACTACACTTAACCATTTTCAACTCACTAATTCACATTTCAAGTCACTACACTTAACCATTTTCAAGAAAGAAGTTCACAATAACAAGTCACTACATTTAACTATTTTCAAGTCACAAGTTCACATTTCAAGTCACTACATTTAACCATTTTCAAGTAACTAATTCACATTTCAAGTCACTACACTTAATCCTTTCAAGAAACAAGTTCACAATTTCAATTCTCTACACTTAACCATTTTCAAGTCACTAATTCATATTTCAAGTAACTAATTCACAATTTGAAGTCTCTACATTTAACCATTTTCATGTCACTACACTTAACTATTTTCAACTCGCTAATTCACATTTCAAGTCACTACACTTAACCATTTTCAAGAAACAAGTTCACAATATCAAGTCACTACATTTAACCATTTTCAAGAAACAAGTTCACAATTTCAATTCAATAAATTTAACCATTTTCAAGTTACTACACTTAACCATTTTCAAGTAACTAATTCACATTTCAAGTCACTACACTTAACCATTTTCAAGAATCAAGTTCACAGTTTCAATTCACTACATTTAACCATTTTCAAGTCACTACACTTAGCCATTTTCAAGTAACTAATTCACATTTCAAGTCACTACACTTAATCCTTTCTAGAAACAAGTTCACAATTTCAATTCTCTACACTTAACCATTTTCAAGTCACTAATTCATATTTCAAGTAACTAATTCACAATTTGAAGTCTCTACATTTAACCATTTTCATGTCACTACACTTAACCATTTTCAACTCACTAATTCATATTTCAAGTCACTACACTTAACCATTTTCAAGAAACAAGGTCACAATATCAAGTCACTACATTTAACTATTTTCAAATCACAAGTTCACATTTCAAGGCACTACATTTAACCATTTTCAAGTAACTAATGCACATTTCAAGTCACTACACTTAATCCTTTCAAGACACAAGTTCACAATTTCAATTCTCTACACTTAACCATTTTCAAGTCACTAATTCATATTTCAAGCAACTAATTCACAATTTGAAGTCTCTACATTTAACCATTTTCATGTCACTACACTTAACTATTTTCAACTCACTAATTCATATTTCAAGTCACTACACTTAACCATTTTCAAAAAACAAGTTCACAATATCAAGTCACTACATCTAACTATTTTCAAGTCACAAGTTCACATTTCAAGTCACTACATTTAACCTTTTTCAAGTAACTAATTCACATTTCAAGTCACTACACTTAATCCTTTCAAGAAACAAGTTCATAATTTCAATTCTCTACACTTAACCATTTTCAAGTCACTAATTCATATTTCAAGTAACTAATTCACAATTTGAAGTCTCTACATTTAACCATTTTCATGTCACTACACTTAACCATTTTCAACTCACTAATTCACATTTCAAGTTACTACACTTAACCATTTTCAAGAAACAAGTTCACAATATCAAGTCACTACATTTAACTATTTTCAAGTCACAAGTTCACATTTCAAGTCACTACATTTAACCTTTTTCAAGTAACTAATTCACATTTCAAGTCACTACACTTAATCCTTTCAAGAAACAAGTTCACAATTTCAATTCTCTACACTTAACCATTTTCAAGTCACTAATTCATATTTCAAGTAACTAATTCACAATTTGAAGTCTCTACATTTAACCATTTTCATGTCACTACACTAAACCATTTTCAACTCACTAATTCACATTTCAAGTTACTACACTTAACCATTTTCAAGAAAGAAGTTCACAATATCAAGTCACTACATTTAACTATTTTCAATTCACAAGTTCACATTTCAAGTCACTACATTTAACCATTTTCAAGTAACTAATTCACATTTCAAGTCACTACACTTAATCCTTTCAAGAAACAAGTTCACAATTTCAATTCTGTACACTTAACCATTTTCAAGTCACTAATTCATATTTCAAGTAACTAATTCACAATTTGAAGTCTCTACATTTAACCATTTTCATGTCACTACACTTAACTATTTTAAACTCACTAATTCACATTTCAAGTCACTACACTTAACCATTTTCAAGAAAGAAGTTCACAATATCAAGTCACTACATTTAACTATTTTCAAGTCACAAGTTCACATTTCAAGTCACTACATTTAACCATTTTCAAGTAACTAGTTCACATTTCAAGTCACT
The DNA here is from genome assembly GCA_031232105.1 of Capsicum rhomboideum. Classification (NCBI taxonomy): domain Eukaryota; kingdom Viridiplantae; phylum Streptophyta; class Magnoliopsida; order Solanales; family Solanaceae; genus Capsicum; species Capsicum rhomboideum. Next base: position 57,598,761 of record CP124716.1, on the reverse strand, counting down.
ACACTTAATCCTTTCAAGAAACAAGTTCACAATTTCAATTCTCTACACTTAACCATTTTCAAGTCACTAATTCATATTTCAAGCAACTAATTCACAATTTGAAGTCTCTACATTTAACCATTTTAATGTCACTACACTTAACTATTTTCAACTCGCTAATTCACATTTCAATTCAATACACTTAACCATTTTCAAGAAACAAGTTCACACTATCAAGTCACTACATTTAACTATTTTCAAGTAACTAATTCACATTTCAAGTCACAAGTTCACATTTCAAGTCACTACATTTTCAAGTCACAAGTTCACATTTCAAGTCACTACATTTAACCATTTTCAAGTAACTAATTCACATTTCAAGTCACAAGTTCACATTTCAAGTCACTACATTTAACCATTTTCAAGTAACTAATTCACCTTTCAAGTCACTACACTTAATCCTTTCAAGAAACAAGTTCACAATTTCAATTCTCTACACTTAACCATTTTCAAGTCACTAATTCATATTTCAAGTAACTAATTCACAATTTGAAGTCTCTACATTTAACCATTTTCATGTCACTACACTTAACCATTTTCAACTCACTAATTCACATTTCAAGTCACTACACTTAACCATTTTCAAGAAACAAGGTCACAATATCAAGTCACTACATTTAACTATTTTCAAGTCACAAGTTCACATTTCAAGTCACTACATTTAACCATTTTCAAGTAACTAATTCACATTTCAAGTCACTACACTTAATCCTTTCAAGAAACAAGTTCACAATTTCAATTCTCTACACTTAACCATTTTCAAGTCACTAATTCATATTTCAAGTAACTAATTCACAATTTGAAGTCTCTACATTTAACCATTTTCATGTCACTACACTTAACTATTTTAAACTCGCTAATTCACATTTCAAGTCACTACACTTAACCATTTTCAAGAAACAAGTTCACAATATCAAGTCACTACATTTAACTATTTTCAAGTCACAAGTTCACATTTAAAGTCACTACACTTAATCCTTTCAAGAAACAAATTCACAATTTCAAGTCACAACACTTATCCATTTTCAAAAAATAATTTTACATTTCAAGTCACTACATTTAACCATTTTCAAGAAACAAGTTCACAATTTTAATTCAATAAATTTAACCATTTTCAAGTTACTACACTTAACCATTTTCAAGTAACTAATTCACATTTCAAGTCACTACACTTAACCATTTTCAAGAATCAAGTTCACAGTTTCAATTCACTACATTTAACCATTTTCAAGTCACTACACTTAGCCATTTTCAAGTAACTAATTCACATTTCAAGTCACTACACTTAATCCTTTCTATAAACAAGTTCACAATTTCAATTCTCTACACTTAACCATTTTCAAGTCACTAATTCATATTTCAAGTAACTAATTCACAATTTGAAGTCTCTACATTTAACCATTTTCATGTCACTACACTTAACCATTTTCAACTCACTAATTCATATTTCAAGTCACTACACTTAACCATTTTCAAGAAACAAGGTCACAATATCAAGTCACTACATTTAACTATTTTCAAATCACAAGTTCACATTTCAAGGCACTACATTTAACCATTTTCAAGTAACTAATTCACATTTCAAGTCACTACACTTAATCCTTTCAAGAAACAAGTTCACAATTTCAATTCTCTACACTTAACCATTTTTAAGTCACTAATTCATATTTCAAGCAACTAATTCACAATTTGAAGTCTCTACATTTAACCATTTTCATGTCACTACACTTAACTATTTTCAACTCACTAATTCATATTTCAAGTCACTACACTTAACCATTTTCAAGAAACAAGTTCACAATATCAAGTCACTACATCTAACTATTTTCAAGTCACAAGTTCACATTTCAAGTCACTACATTTAACCTTTTTCAAGTAACTAATTCACATTTCAAGTCACTACACTTAATCCTTTCAAGAAACAAGTTCACAATTTCAATTCTCTACACTTAACCATTTTCAAGTCACTAATTCATATTTCAAGTAACTAATTCACAATTTGAAGTCTCTACATTTAACCATTTTCATGTCACTACACTTAACCATTTTCAACTCACTAATTCACATTTCAAGTTACTACACTTAACCATTTTCAAGAAACAAGTTCACAATATCAAGTCACTACATTTAACTATTTTCAAGTCACAAGTTCACATTTCAAGTCACTACATTTAACCTTTTTCAAGTAACTAATTCACATTTCAAGTCACTACACTTAATCCTTTCAAGAAACAAGTTCACAATTTCAATTCTCTACACTTAACCATTTTCAAGTCACTAATTCATATTTCAAGTAACTAATTCACAATTTGAAGTCTCTACATTTAACCATTTTCATGTCACTACACTTAACCATTTTCAACTCACTAATTCACATTTCAAGTCACTACACTTAACCATTTTCAAGAAAGAAGTTCACAATATCAAGTCACTACATTTAACCATTTTCAAGAAACAAGTTCACAATTTCAATTCAATAAATTTAACCATTTTCAAGTTACTACACTTAACCATTTTCAAGTAACTAATTCACATTTCAAGTCACTACACTTAGCCATTTTCAAGTAACTAATTCACATTTCAAGTCACTACACTTAATCCTTTCTAGAAACAAGTTCACAATTTCAATTCTCTACACTTAACCATTTTCAAGTCACTAATTCTTATTTCAAGTAACTAATTCACAATTTGAAGTCTCTACATTTTACCATTTTCATGTCACTACACTTAACCATTTTCAACTCACTAATTCATATTTCAAGTCACTACACTTAACCATTTTCAAGAAACAAGGTCACAATATCAAGTCACTACATTTAACTATTTTCAAATCACAAGTTCACATTTCAAGGCACTACATTTAACCATTTTCAAGTAACTAATTCACATTTCAAGTCACTACACTTAACCATTTTGAAGAAACAAGTTGACAATTTCAAGTCACTACACTTAACCATTTTCAAGTAACTAATTCACATTTCAAGTCCCTACACTTAACCATTTTCAAGTAACTAATTCACAATTTGAAGTCACTACATTTAACCATTTTCAAGTCACTACACTTAACCATTTTCAACTCACTAATTCACATTTCAAGTCACTACACTTAACCATTTTCAAGAATCAAGTTCACAGTTTCAACTCACTACATTTAACCATTTTCAAGAAAAAAGTTCACAATTTCAATTCACTACATTTAACCATTTTCAAGTCACTACACTTAACCATTTTCAAGTAAATAATTCACATTTCAAGTCACTACACTTAACCATTTTAAAGTAACTAATTCACATTTCAAGTCACTACACTTAATCCTTTCTATAAACAAGTTCACAATTTCAATTCTCTACACTTAACCATTTTCAAGTCACTAATTCATATTTCAAGTAACTAATTCACAATTTGAAGTCTCTACATTTAACCATTTTCATGTCACTACACTTAACCATTTTCAACTCACTAATTCATATTTCAAGTCACTACACTTAACCATTTTCAAGAAACAAGGTCACAATATCAAGTCACTACATTTAACTATTTTCAAATCACAAGTTCACATTTCAAGTCACTACATTTAACCTTTTTCAAGTAACTAATTCACATTTCAAGTCACTACACTTAATCCTTTCTAGAAACAAGTTCACAATTTCAATTCTCTACACTTAACCATTTTCAAGTCACTAATTCTTATTTCAAGTAACTAATTCACAATTTGAAGTCTCTACATTTTACCATTTTCATGTCACTACACTTAACCATTTTCAACTCACTAATTCATATTTCAAGTCACTACACTTAACCATTTTCAAGAAACAAGGTCACAATATCAAGTCACTACATTTAACTATTTTCAAATCACAAGTTCACATTTCAAGGCACTACATTTAACCATTTTCAAGTAACTAATTCACATTTCAAGTCACTACACTTAACCATTTTGAAGAAACAAGTTGACAATTTCAAGTCACTACACTTAACCATTTTCAAGTAACTAATTCACATTTCAAGTCCCTACACTTAACCATTTTCAAGTAACTAATTCACAATTTGAAGTCACTACATTTAACCATTTTCAAGTCACTACACTTAACCATTTTCAACTCACTAATTCACATTTCAAGTCACTACACTTAACCATTTTCAAGAATCAAGTTCACAGTTTCAACTCACTACATTTAACCATTTTCAAGAAAAAAGTTCACAATTTCAATTCACTACATTTAACCATTTTCAAGTCACTACACTTAACCATTTTCAAGTAAATAATTCACATTTCAAGTCACTACACTTAACCATTTTAAAGTAACTAATTCACATTTCAAGTCACTACACTTAATCCTATAAAGAAACAAGTTCACAATTTCAATTCTCTACACTTAACCATTTTCAAGTCACTAATTCATATTTCAAGTAACTAATTCACAATTTGAAGTCTCTACATTTAACCATTTTCATGTCACTACACTTAACCATTTTCAACTCACTAATTCACATTTCAAGTCACTACACTTAACCATTTTGAAGAAACAAGTTGACAATATCAAGTCACTACACTTATCCATTTTCAAGTAACTAATTCACATTTCAAGTCACTACACTTAACCATTTTCAACTCACTAATTCACATTTCAAGTCCCTACACTTAACCATTTTGAAGAAACAAGTTGACAATATCAAGTCACTACACTTAACCATTTTCAAGTAACTAATTCACATTTCAAGTCACTACACTTAACTATTTTCAACTCACTAATTCATATTTCAAGTCACTACACTTAACCATTTTCAAGAAACAAGTTCACAATATCAAGTCACTACATCTAACTATTTTCAAGTCACAAGTTCACATTTCAAGTCACTACATTTAACCTTTTTCAAGTAACTAATTCACATTTCAAGTCACTACACTTAGTCCTTTCAAGAAACAAGTTCACAATTTCAATTCTGTACACTTAACCATTTTCAAGTCACTAATTCATATTTCAAGTAACTAATTCACAATTTGAAGTCTCTACATTTAACCATTTTCATGTCACTACACTTAACTATTTTAAACTCACTAATTCACATTTCAAGTCACTACACTTAACCATTTTCAAGAAAGAAGTTCACAATATCAAGTCACTACATTTAACTATTTTCAAGTCACAAGTTCACATTTCAAGTCACTACATTTAACCATTTTCAAGTAACTAATTCACATTTCAAGTCACTACACTTAATCCTTTCAAGAAACAAGTTCACAATTTCAATTCTCTACACTTAACCATTTTCAAGTCACTAATTCATATTTCAAGCAACTAATTCACAATTTGAAGTCTCTACATTTAACCATTTTCATGTCACTACACTTAACCATTTTCAACTCACTAATTCACATTTCAAGTTACTACACTTAACCATTTTCAAGAAACAAGTTCACAATATCAAGTCACTACATTTAACTATTTTCAAGTCACAAGTTCACATTTCAAGTCACTACATTTAACCTTTTTCAAGTAACTAATTCACATTTCAAGTCACTACACTTAATCCTTTCAAGAAACAAGTTCACAATTTCAATTCTCTACACTTAACCATTTTCAAGTCACTAATTCATATTTCAAGTAACTAATTCACAATTTGAAGTCTCTACATTTAACCATTTTCATGTCACTACACTTAACCATTTTCAACTCACTAATTCACATTTCAAGTCACTACACTTAACCATTTTCAAGAAAGAAGTTCACAATATCAAGTCACTACATTTAACCATTTTCAAGAAACAAGTTCACAATTTCAATTCAATAAATTTAACCATTTTCAAGTTACTACACTTAACCATTTTCAAGTAACTAATTCACATTTCAAGTCACTACACTTAGCCATTTTCAAGTAACTAATTCACATTTCAAGTCACTACACTTAATCCTTTCTAGAAACAAGTTCACAATTTCAATTCTCTACACTTAACCATTTTCAAGTCACTAATTCTTATTTCAAGTAACTAATTCACAATTTGAAGTCTCTACATTTTACCATTTTCATGTCACTACACTTAACCATTTTCAACTCACTAATTCATATTTCAAGTCACTACACTTAACCATTTTCAAGAAACAAGGTCACAATATCAAGTCACTACATTTAACTATTTTCAAATCACAAGTTCACATTTCAAGGCACTACATTTAACCATTTTCAAGTAACTAATTCACATTTCAAGTCACTACACTTAACCATTTTGAAGAAACAAGTTGACAATTTCAAGTCACTACACTTAACCATTTTCAAGTAACTAATTCACATTTCAAGTCCCTACACTTAACCATTTTCAAGTAACTAATTCACAATTTGAAGTCACTACATTTAACCATTTTCAAGTCACTACACTTAACCATTTTCAACTCACTAATTCACATTTCAAGTCACTACACTTAACCATTTTCAAGAATCAAGTTCACAGTTTCAACTCACTACATTTAACCATTTTCAAGAAAAAAGTTCACAATTTCAATTCACTACATTTAACCATTTTCAAGTCACTACACTTAACCATTTTCAAGTAAATAATTCACATTTCAAGTCACTACACTTAACCATTTTAAAGTAACTAATTCACATTTCAAGTCACTACACTTAATCCTTTCTATAAACAAGTTCACAATTTCAATTCTCTACACTTAACCATTTTCAAGTCACTAATTCATATTTCAAGTAACTAATTCACAATTTGAAGTCTCTACATTTAACCATTTTCATGTCACTACACTTAACCATTTTCAACTCACTAATTCATATTTCAAGTCACTACACTTAACCATTTTCAAGAAACAAGGTCACAATATCAAGTCACTACATTTAACTATTTTCAAATCACAAGTTCACATTTCAAGTCACTACATTTAACCTTTTTCAAGTAACTAATTCACATTTCAAGTCACTACACTTAATCCTTTCTAGAAACAAGTTCACAATTTCAATTCTCTACACTTAACCATTTTCAAGTCACTAATTCTTATTTCAAGTAACTAATTCACAATTTGAAGTCTCTACATTTTACCATTTTCATGTCACTACACTTAACCATTTTCAACTCACTAATTCATATTTCAAGTCACTACACTTAACCATTTTCAAGAAACAAGGTCACAATATCAAGTCACTACATTTAACTATTTTCAAATCACAAGTTCACATTTCAAGGCACTACATTTAACCATTTTCAAGTAACTAATTCACATTTCAAGTCACTACACTTAACCATTTTGAAGAAACAAGTTGACAATTTCAAGTCACTACACTTAACCATTTTCAAGTAACTAATTCACATTTCAAGTCCCTACACTTAACCATTTTCAAGTAACTAATTCACAATTTGAAGTCACTACATTTAACCATTTTCAAGTCACTACACTTAACCATTTTCAACTCACTAATTCACATTTCAAGTCACTACACTTAACCATTTTCAAGAATCAAGTTCACAGTTTCAACTCACTACATTTAACCATTTTCAAGAAAAAAGTTCACAATTTCAATTCACTACATTTAACCATTTTCAAGTCACTACACTTAACCATTTTCAAGTAAATAATTCACATTTCAAGTCACTACACTTAACCATTTTAAAGTAACTAATTCACATTTCAAGTCACTACACTTAATCCTATAAAGAAACAAGTTCACAATTTCAATTCTCTACACTTAACCATTTTCAAGTCACTAATTCATATTTCAAGTAACTAATTCACAATTTGAAGTCTCTACATTTAACCATTTTCATGTCACTACACTTAACCATTTTCAACTCACTAATTCACATTTCAAGTCCCTACACTTAACCATTTTGAAGAAACAAGTTGACAATATCAAGTCACTACACTTATCCATTTTCAAGTAACTAATTCACATTTCAAGTCACTACACTTAACCATTTTCAACTCACTAATTCACATTTCAAGTCCCTACACTTAACCATTTTGAAGAAACAAGTTGACAATATCAAGTCACTACACTTAACCATTTTCAAGTAACTAATTCACATTTCAAGTCACTACACTTAACTATTTTCAACTCACTAATTCATATTTCAAGTCACTACACTTAACCATTTTCAAGAAACAAGTTCACAATATCAAGTCACTACATCTAACTATTTTCAAGTCACAAGTTCACATTTCAAGTCACTACATTTAACATTTTTCAAGTAACTAATTCACATTTCAAGTCACTACACTTAGTCCTTTCAAGAAACAAGTTCACAATTTCAATTCTGTACACTTAACCATTTTCAAGTCACTAATTCATATTTCAAGTAACTAATTCACAATTTGAAGTCTCTACATTTAACCATTTTCATGTCACTACACTTAACTATTTTAAACTCACTAATTCACATTTCAAGTCACTACACTTAACCATTTTCAAGAAAGAAGTTCACAATATCAAGTCACTACATTTAACTATTTTCAAGTCACAAGTTCACATTTCAAGTCACTACATTTAACCATTTTCAAGTAACTAATTCACATTTCAAGTCACTACACTTAATCCTTTCAAGAAACAAGTTCACAATTTCAATTCTCTACACTTAACCATTTTCAAGTCACTAATTCATATTTCAAGCAACTAATTCACAATTTGAAGTCTCTACATTTAACCATTTTCATGTCACTACACTTAACTATTTTCAACTCGCTAATTCACATTTCAAGTCAATACACTTAACCATTTTCAAGAAACAAGTTCACAATATCAAGTCACTACATCTAACTATTTTCAAGTCACTAATTTACATTTCAAGTCACTACACCTAACCATTTTAAAGTAACTAATTCACATTTCAAGTCACCACACTTAGTCCTTTAAAGAAACAAGTTCACAATTTCAATTCTCTACACTTAACCATTTTCAAGTCACTAATTCATATTTCAAGCAACTAATTCACAATTTGAAGTCTCTACATTTAACCATTTTCATGTCACTACACTTAACTATTTTCAACTCGCTAATTCACATTTCAAGTCAATACACTTAACCATTTTCAAGAAACAAGTTCACAATATCAAGTCACTACATCTAACTATTTTCAAGTCACTAATTTACATTTCAAGTCACTACACCTAACCATTTTAAAGTAACTAATTCATATTTCAAGTCACTACACTTAGTCCTTTAAAGAAACAAGTTCACAATTTCAATTCTCTACACTTAACCATTTTCAAGTCACTAATTCATATTTCAAGTAACTAATTCACAATTTAAAGTCACTACATTTAACCATTTTCATGTCACTACACTTAACCATTTTCAACTCACTAATTCATATTTCAAGTCACTACACTTAACCATTTTCAAGAAACAAGTTCACAATATCAAGTCACTACATTTAACTATTTTCAAATCACAAGTTCACATTTCAAGTCACTACATTTAACCATTTTCAAGTAACTAATTCACATTTCAAGTCCCTACACTTAATCCTTTAAAGAAACAAGTTCACAATTTCAATTCTCTACACTTAACCATTTTCAAGTCACTAATTCATATTTCAAGTAACTAATTCACAATTTGAAGTCTCTGCATTTAACCATTTTCATGTCACTACGCTTAACCATTTTCAAGAAACAAGGTCACAATATCAAGTCACTACACTTAACCATTTTCAAGTAACTAATTCACATTTCAAGTCACTACACTTAACCATTTTAAAGTAACTAATTCACATTTCAAGTCACTACACTTAGTCCTTTAAAGAAACAAGTTCACAATTTCAATTCTCTACACTTAAACATTTTCAAGTCACTAATTCATATTTCAAGTAACTAATTCACAATTTGAAGTCTCTACATTTAACCATTTTCATGTCACTACACTTAACCATTTTCAACTCACTAATTCACATTTCAAGTCACTACACTTAACCATTTTGAAGAAACAAGGTCACAATGTCAAGTCACTACACTTAACCATTTTCAAGTAACTAATTCACATTTCAAGTCACTACACTTAATCCTTTCAAGAAACAAGTTCACAATTTCAATTCTCTACACTTAACCATTTTCAAGTCACTAATTCATATTTCAAGTAACTAATTCACAATTTGAAGTCTCTACATTTAACCATTTTCATGTCACTACACTTAACCATTTTCAACTCACTAATTCACATTTCAAGTTACTACACTTAACCATTTTCAAGAAACAAGTTCACAATATCAAGTCACTACATTTAACTATTTTCAAGTCACAAGTTCACATTTCAAGTCACTACATTTAACCTTTTTCAAGTAACTAATTCACATTTCAAGTCACTACACTTAATCCTTTCAAGAAACAAGTTCACAATTTCAATTCTCTACACTTAACCATTTTCAAGTCACTAATTCATATTTCAAGTAACTAATTCACAATTTGAAGTCTCTACATTTAACCATTTTCATGTCACTACACTTAACCATTTTCAACTCACTAATTCACATTTCAAGTCACTACACTTAACCATTTTCAAGAAAGAAGTTCACAATATCAAGTCACTACATTTAACTATTTTCAATTCACAAGTTCACATTTCAAGTCACTACATTTAACCATTTTCAAGTAACTAATTCACATTTCAAGTCACTACACTTAATCCTTTCAAGAAACAAGTTCACAATTTCAATTCTGTACACTTAACCATTTTCAAGTCACTAATTCATATTTCAAGTAACTAATTCACAATTTGAAGTCTCTACATTTAACCATTTTCATGTCACTACACTTAACTATTTTAAACTCGCTAATTCACATTTCAAGTCACTACACTTAACCATTTTCAAGAAAGAAGTTCACAATATCAAGTCACTACATTTAACTATTTTCAAGTCACAAGTTCACATTTCAAGTCACCACATTTAACCATTTTCAAGTAACTAATTCACATTTCAAGTCACTACACTTAATCCTTTCAAGAAACAAGTTCACAATTTCAATTCTCTACACTTAACCATTTTCAAGTCACTAATTCATATTTCAAGCAACTAATTCACAATTTGAAGTCTCTACATTTAACCATTTTAATGTCACTACACTTAACTATTTTCAACTCGCTAATTCACATTTCAAGTCAATACACTTAACCATTTTCAAGAAACAAGTTCACAATATCAAGTCACTACATTTAACTATTTTCAAGTAACTAATTCCCATTTCAAGTCACAAGTTCACATTTCAAGTCACTACATTTTCAAGTCACAAGTTCACATTTCAAGTCACTACATTTAACCATTTTCAAGTAACTAATTCACATTTCAAGTCACAAGTTCACATTTCAAGTCACTACATTTAACCATTTTCAAGTAACTAATTCACATTTCAAGTCACTAATTCATATTTCAAGTAACTAATTCACAATTTAAAGTCACTACATTTAACCATTTTCATGTCACTACACTTAACCATTTTCAACTCACTAATTCATATTTCAAGTCACTACACTTAACCATTTTCAAGAAACAAGTTCACAATATCAAGTCACTACATTTAACTATTTTCAAATCACAAGTTCACATTTCAAGTCAATACATTTAACCATTTTCAAGTAACTAATTCACATTTCAAGTCACTACACTTAATCCTTTAAAGAAACAAGTTCACAATTTCAATTCTCTACACTTAACCATTTTCAAGTCACTAATTCATATTTCAAGTAACTAATTCACAATTTGAAGTCTCTGCATTTAACCATTTTCATGTCACTACACTTAACCATTTTCAAGAAACAAGGTCACAATATCAAGTCACTACACTTAACCATTTTCAAGTAACTAATTCACATTTCAAGTCACTACACTTAACCATTTTAAAGTAACTAATTCACATTTCAAGTCACTACACTTAGTCCTTTAAAGAAACAAATTCACAATTTCAATTCTCTACACTTAACCATTTTCAAGTCACTAATTCATATTTCAAGTAACTAATTCACAATTTGAAGTCTCTACATTTAACCATTTTCATGTCACTACACTTAACCATTTTCAAGAAACAAGGTCACAATATCAAGTCACTACACTTAACCATTTTCAAGTAACTAATTCACATTTCAAGTCACTACATTTAACCATTTTCAAGTAACTAATTCACATTTCAAGTCACAAGTTCACATTTCAAGTCACTACATTTAACCATTTTCAAGTAACTAATTCACATTTTCAAGTCACTAATTCATATTTCAAGTAACTAATTCACAATTTAAAGTCACTACATTTAACCATTTTCATGTCACTACACTTAACCATTTTCAACTCACTAATTCATATTTCAAGTCACTACACTTAACCATTTTCAAGAAACAAGTTCACAATATCAAGTCACTACATTTAACTATTTTCAAATCACAAGTTCACATTTCAAGTCACTACATTTAACCATTTTCAAGTAACTAATTCACATTTCAAGTCACTACACTTAATCCTTTAAAGAAACAAGTTCACAATTTCAATTCTCTACACTTAACCATTTTCAAGTCACTAATTCATATTTCAAGTAACTAATTCACAATTTGAAGTCTCTGCATTTAACCATTTTCATGTCACTACACTTAACCATTTTCAAGAAACAAGGTCACAATATCAAGTCACTACACTTAACCATTTTCAAGTAACTAATTCACATTTCAAGTCACTACACTTAACCATTTTAAAGTAACTAATTCACATTTCAAGTCACTACACTTAGTCCTTTAAAGAAACAAGTTCTCAATTTCAATTCTCTACACTTAAACATTTTCAAGTCACTAATTCATATTTCAAGTAACTAATTCACAATTTGAAGTCTCTACATTTAACCATTTTCATGTCACTACACTTAACCATTTTCAACTCACTAATTCACATTTCAAGTCACTACACTTAACCATTTTGAAGAAACAAGGTCACAATGTCAAGTCACTACACTTAACCATTTTCAAGTAACTAATTCACATTTCAAGTCACTACACTTAATCCTTTCAAGAAACAAGTTCACAATTTCAATTCTCTACACTTAACCATTTTCAAGTCACTAATTCATATTTCAAGTAACTAATTCACAATTTGAAGTCTCTACATTTAACCATTTTCATGTCACTACACTTAACCATTTTCAACTCACTAATTCACATTTCAAGTTACTACACTTAACCATTTTCAAGAAACAAGTTCACAATATCAAGTCACTACATTTAACTATTTTCAAGTCACAAGTTCACATTTCAAGTCACTACATTTAACCTTTTTCAAGTAACTAATTCACATTTCAAGTCACTACACTTAATCCTTTCAAGAAACAAGTTCACAATTTCAATTCTCTACACTTAACCATTTTCAAGTCACTAATTCATATTTCAAGTAACTAATTCACAATTTGAAGTCTCTACATTTAACCATTTTCATGTCACTACACTTAACCATTTTCAACTCACTAATTCACATTTCAAGTCACTACACTTAACCATTTTCAAGAAAGAAGTTCACAATATCAAGTCACTACATTTAACTATTTTCAATTCACAAGTTCACATTTCAAGTCACTACATTTAACCATTTTCAAGTAACTAATTCACATTTCAAGTCACTACACTTAATCCTTTCAAGAAACAAGTTCACAATTTCAATTCTGTACACTTAACCATTTTCAAGTCACTAATTCATATTTCAAGTAACTAATTCACAATTTGAAGTCTCTACATTTAACCATTTTCATGTCACTACACTTAACTATTTTAAACTCGCTAATTCACATTTCAAGTCACTACACTTAACCATTTTCAAGAAAGAAGTTCACAATATCAAGTCACTACATTTAACTATTTTCAAGTCACAAGTTCACATTTCAAGTCACCACATTTAACCATTTTCAAGTAACTAATTCACATTTCAAGTCACTACACTTAATCCTTTCAAGAAACAAGTTCACAATTTCAATTCTCTACACTTAACCATTTTCAAGTCACTAATTCATATTTCAAGCAACTAATTCACAATTTGAAGTCTCTACATTTAACCATTTTAATGTCACTACACTTAACTATTTTCAACTCGCTAATTCACATTTCAAGTCAATACACTTAACCATTTTCAAGAAACAAGTTCACAATATCAAGTCACTACATTTAACTATTTTCAAGTAACTAATTCCCATTTCAAGTCACAAGTTCACATTTCAAGTCACTACATTTTCAAGTCACAAGTTCACATTTCAAGTCACTACATTTAACCATTTTCAAGTAACTAATTCACATTTCAAGTCACAAGTTCACATTTCAAGTCACTACATTTAACCATTTTCAAGTAACTAATTCACATTTCAAGTCACTAATTCATATTTCAAGTAACTAATTCACAATTTAAAGTCACTACATTTAACCATTTTCATGTCACTACACTTAACCATTTTCAACTCACTAATTCATATTTCAAGTCACTACACTTAACCATTTTCAAGAAACAAGTTCACAATATCAAGTCACTACATTTAACTATTTTCAAATCACAAGTTCACATTTCAAGTCAATACATTTAACCATTTTCAAGTAACTAATTCACATTTCAAGTCACTACACTTAATCCTTTAAAGAAACAAGTTCACAATTTCAATTCTCTACACTTAACCATTTTCAAGTCACTAATTCATAGTTCAAGTAACTAATTCACAATTTGAAGTCTCTGCATTTAACCATTTTCATGTCACTACACTTAACCATTTTCAAGAAACAAGGTCACAATATCAAGTCACTACACTTAACCATTTTCAAGTAACTAATTCACATTTCAAGTCACTACACTTAACCATTTTAAAGTAACTAATTCACATTTCAAGTCACTACACTTAGTCCTTTAAAGAAACAAATTCACAATTTCAATTCTCTACACTTAACCATTTTCAAGTCACTAATTCATATTTCAAGTAACTAATTCACAATTTGAAGTCTCTACATTTAACCATTTTCATGTCACTACACTTAACCATTTTCAAGAAACAAGGTCACAATATCAAGTCACTACACTTAACCATTTTCAAGTAACTAATTCACATTTCAAGTCACTACATTTAACCATTTTCAAGTAACTAATTCACATTTCAAGTCACAAGTTCACATTTCAAGTCACTACATTTAACCATTTTCAAGTAACTAATTCACATTTTCAAGTCACTAATTCATATTTCAAGTAACTAATTCACAATTTAAAGTCACTACATTTAACCATTTTCATGTCACTACACTTAACCATTTTCAACTCACTAATTCATATTTCAAGTCACTACACTTAACCATTTTCAAGAAACAAGTTCACAATATCAAGTCACTACATTTAACTATTTTCAAATCACAAGTTCACATTTCAAGTCAATACATTTAACCATTTTCAAGTAACTAATTCACATTTCAAGTCACTACACTTAATCCTTTAAAGAAACAAGTTCACAATTTCAATTCTCTACACTTAACCATTTTCAAGTCACTAATTCATATTTCAAGTAACTAATTCACAATTTGAAGTCTCTGCATTTAACCATTTTCATGTCACTACACTTAAACATTTTCAAGAAACAAGGTCACAATATCAAGTCACTACACTTAACCATTTTCAAGTAACTAATTCACATTTCAAGTCACTACACTTAACCATTTTAAAGTAACTAATTCACATTTCAAGTCACTACACTTAGTCCTTTAAAGAAACAAGTTCTCAATTTCAATTCTCTACACTTAAACATTTTCAAGTCACTAATTCATATTTCAAGTAACTAATTCACAATTTGAAGTCTCTACATTTAACCATTTTCATGTCACTACACTTAACCATTTTCAACTCACTAATTCACATTTCAAGTCACTACACTTAACCATTTTGAAGAAACAAGGTCACAATGTCAAGTCACTACACTTAACCATTTTCAAGTAACTAATTCACATTTCAAGTCACTACACTTAATCCTTTCAAGAAACAAGTTCACAATTTCAATTCTCTACACTTAACCATTTTCAAGTCACTAATTCATATTTCAAGTAACTAATTCACAATTTGAAGTCTCTACATTTAACCATTTTCATGTCACTACACTTAACCATTTTCAACTCGCTAATTCACATTTCAAGTCAATACACTTAACCATTTTCAAGAAACAAGTTCACAATATCAAGTCACTACATTTAACTATTTTCAAGTAACTAATTCCCATTTCAAGTCACAAGTTCACATTTCAAGTCACTACATTTTCAAGTCACAAGTTCACATTTCAAGTCACTACATTTAACCATTTTCAAGTAACTAATTCACATTTCAAGTCACAAGTTCACATTTCAAGTCACTACATTTAACCATTTTCAAGTAACTAATTCACATTTCAAGTCACTAATTCATATTTCAAGTAACTAATTCACAATTTAAAGTCACTACATTTAACCATTTTCATGTCACTACACTTAACCATTTTCAACTCACTAATTCATATTTCAAGTCACTACACTTAACCATTTTCAAGAAACAAGTTCACAATATCAAGTCACTACATTTAACTATTTTCAAATCACAAGTTCACATTTCAAGTCACTACATTTAACCATTTTCAAGTAACTAATTCACATTTCAAGTCACTACACTTAATCCTTTAAAGAAACAAGTTCACAATTTCAATTCTCTACACTTAACCATTTTCAAGTCACTAATTCATATTTCAAGTAACTAATTCACAATTTGAAGTCTCTGCATTTAACCATTTTCATGTCACTACACTTAACCATTTTCAAGAAACAAGGTCACAATATCAAGTCACTACACTTAACCATTTTCAAGTAACTAATTCACATTTCAAGTCACTACACTTAACCATTTTAAAGTAACTAATTCACATTTCAAGTCACTACACTTAGTCCTTTAAAGAAACAAATTCACAATTTCAATTCTCTACACTTAACCATTTTCAAGTCACTAATTCATATTTCAAGTAACTAATTCACAATTTGAAGTCTCTACATTTAACCATATTCATGTCACTACACTTAACCATTTTCAAGAAACAAGGTCACAATATCAAGTCACTACACTTAACCATTTTCAAGTAACTAATTCACATTTCAAGTCACTACATTTAACCATTTTCAAGTAACTAATTCACATTTCAAGTCACAAGTTCACATTTCAAGTCACTACATTTAACCATTTTCAAGTAACTAATTCACATTTTCAAGTCACTAATTCATATTTCAAGTAACTAATTCACAATTTAAAGTCACTACATTTAACCATTTTCATGTCACTACACTTAACCATTTTCAACTCACTAATTCATATTTCAAGTCACTACACTTAACCATTTTCAAGAAACAAGTTCACAATATCAAGTCACTACATTTAACTATTTTCAAATCACAAGTTCACATTTCAAGTCAATACATTTAACCATTTTCAAGTAACTAATTCACATTTCAAGTCACTACACTTAATCCTTTAAAGAAACAAGTTCACAATTTCAATTCTCTACACTTAACCATTTTCAAGTCACTAATTCATAGTTCAAGTAACTAATTCACAATTTGAAGTCTCTGCATTTAACCATTTTCATGTCACTACACTTAACCATTTTCAAGAAACAAGGTCACAATATCAAGTCACTACACTTAACCATTTTCAAGTAACTAATTCACATTTCAAGTCACTACACTTAACCATTTTAAAGTAACTAATTCACATTTCAAGTCACTACACTTAGTCCTTTAAAGAAACAAATTCACAATTTCAATTCTCTACACTTAACCATTTTCAAGTCACTAATTCATATTTCAAGTAACTAATTCACAATTTGAAGTCTCTACATTTAACCATTTTCATGTCACTACACTTAACCATTTTCAAGAAACAAGGTCACAATATCAAGTCACTACACTTAACCATTTTCAAGTAACTAATTCACATTTCAAGTCACTACATTTAACCATTTTCAAGTAACTAATTCACATTTCAAGTCACAAGTTCACATTTCAAGTCACTACATTTAACCATTTTCAAGTAACTAATTCACATTTTCAAGTCACTAATTCATATTTCAAGTAACTAATTCACAATTTAAAGTCACTACATTTAACCATTTTCATGTCACTACACTTAACCATTTTCAACTCACTAATTCATATTTCAAGTCACTACACTTAACCATTTTCAAGAAACAAGTTCACAATATCAAGTCACTACATTTAACTATTTTCAAATCACAAGTTCACATTTCAAGTCAATACATTTAACCATTTTCAAGTAACTAATTCACATTTCAAGTCACTACACTTAATCCTTTAAAGAAACAAGTTCACAATTTCAATTCTCTACACTTAACCATTTTCAAGTCACTAATTCATATTTCAAGTAACTAATTCACAATTTGAAGTCTCTGCATTTAACCATTTTCATGTCACTACACTTAAACATTTTCAAGAAACAAGGTCACAATATCAAGTCACTACACTTAACCATTTTCAAGTAACTAATTCACATTTCAAGTCACTACACTTAACCATTTTAAAGTAACTAATTCACATTTCAAGTCACTACACTTAGTCCTTTAAAGAAACAAGTTCTCAATTTCAATTCTCTACACTTAAACATTTTCAAGTCACTAATTCATATTTCAAGTAACTAATTCACAATTTGAAGTCTCTACATTTAACCATTTTCATGTCACTACACTTAACCATTTTCAACTCACTAATTCACATTTCAAGTCACTACACTTAACCATTTTGAAGAAACAAGGTCACAATGTCAAGTCACTACACTTAACCATTTTCAAGTAACTAATTCACATTTCAAGTCACTACACTTAATCCTTTCAAGAAACAAGTTCACAATTTCAATTCTCTACACTTAACCATTTTCAAGTCACTAATTCATATTTCAAGTAACTAATTCACAATTTGAAGTCTCTACATTTAACCATTTTCATGTCACTACACTTAACCATTTTCAACTCGCTAATTCACATTTCAAGTCAATACACTTAACCATTTTCAAGAAACAAGTTCACAATATCAAGTCACTACATTTAACTATTTTCAAGTAACTAATTCCCATTTCAAGTCACAAGTTCACATTTCAAGTCACTACATTTTCAAGTCACAAGTTCACATTTCAAGTCACTACATTTAACCATTTTCAAGTAACTAATTCACATTTCAAGTCACAAGTTCACATTTCAAGTCACTACATTTAACCATTTTCAAGTAACTAATTCACATTTCAAGTCACTAATTCATATTTCAAGTAACTAATTCACAATTTAAAGTCACTACATTTAACCATTTTCATGTCACTACACTTAACCATTTTCAACTCACTAATTCATATTTCAAGTCACTACACTTAACCATTTTCAAGAAACAAGTTCACAATATCAAGTCACTACATTTAACTATTTTCAAATCACAAGTTCACATTTCAAGTCACTACATTTAACCATTTTCAAGTAACTAATTCACATTTCAAGTCACTACACTTAATCCTTTAAAGAAACAAGTTCACAATTTCAATTCTCTACACTTAACCATTTTCAAGTCACTAATTCATATTTCAAGTAACTAATTCACAATTTGAAGTCTCTGCATTTAACCATTTTCATGTCACTACACTTAACCATTTTCAAGAAACAAGGTCACAATATCAAGTCACTACACTTAACCATTTTCAAGTAACTAATTCACATTTCAAGTCACTACACTTAACCATTTTAAAGTAACTAATTCACATTTCAAGTCACTACACTTAGTCCTTTAAAGAAACAAATTCACAATTTCAATTCTCTACACTTAACCATTTTCAAGTCACTAATTCATATTTCAAGTAACTAATTCACAATTTGAAGTCTCTACATTTAACCATTTTCATGTCACTACACTTAACCATTTTCAAGAAACAAGGTCACAATATCAAGTCACTACACTTAACCATTTTCAAGTAACTAATTCACATTTCAAGTCACTACATTTAACCATTTTCAAGTAACTAATTCACATTTCAAGTCACAAGTTCACATTTCAAGTCACTACATTTAACCATTTTCAAGTAACTAATTCACATTTTCAAGTCACTAATTCATATTTCAAGTAACTAATTCACAATTTAAAGTCACTACATTTAACCATTTTCATGTCACTACACTTAACCATTTTCAACTCACTAATTCATATTTCAAGTCACTACACTTAACCATTTTCAAGAAACAAGTTCACAATATCAAGTCACTACATTTAACTATTTTCAAATCACAAGTTCACATTTCAAGTCACTACATTTAACCATTTTCAAGTAACTAATTCACATTTCAAGTCACTACACTTAATCCTTTAAAGAAACAAGTTCACAATTTCAATTCTCTACACTTAACCATTTTCAAGTCACTAATTCATATTTCAAGTAACTAATTCACAATTTGAAGTCTCTGCATTTAACCATTTTCATGTCACTACACTTAACCATTTTCAAGAAACAAGGTCACAATATCAAGTCACTACACTTAACCATTTTCAAGTAACTAATTCACATTTCAAGTCACTACACTTAACCATTTTAAAGTAACTAATTCACATTTCAAGTCACTACACTTAGTCCTTTAAAGAAACAAGTTCTCAATTTCAATTCTCTACACTTAAACATTTTCAAGTCACTAATTCATATTTCAAGTAACTAATTCACAATTTGAAGTCTCTACATTTAACCATTTTCATGTCACTACACTTAACCATTTTCAACTCACTAATTCACATTTCAAGTCACTACACTTAACCATTTTGATGAAACAAGGTCACAATGTCAAGTCACTACACTTAACCATTTTCAAGTAACTAATTCACATTTCAAGTCACTACACTTAATCCTTTCAAGAAACAAGTTCACAATTTCAATTCTCTACACTTAACCATTTTCAAGTCACTAATTCATATTTCAGGTAACTAATTCACAATTTGAAGTCTCTACATTTAACCATTTTCATGTCACTACACTTAACCATTTTCAACTCGCTAATTCACATTTCAAGTCAATACACTTAACCATTTTCAAGAAACAAGTTCACAATATCAAGTCACTACATTTAACTATTTTCAAGTAACTAATTCCCATTTCAAGTCACAAGTTCACATTTCAAGTCACTACATTTTCAAGTCACAAGTTACATTTCAAGTCACTACATTTAACCATTTTCAAGTAACTAATTCACATTTCAAGTCACAAGTTCACATTTCAAGTCACTACATTTAACCATTTTCAAGTAACTAATTCACATTTCAAGTCACTAATTCATATTTCAAGTAACTAATTCACAATTTAAAGTCACTACATTTAACCATTTTCATGTCACTACACTTAACCATTTTCAACTCACTAATTCATATTTCAAGTCACTACACTTAACCATTTTCAAGAAACAAGTTCACAATATCAAGTCACTACATTTAACTATTTTCAAATCACAAGTTCACATTTCAAGTCACTACATTTAACCATTTTCAAGTAACTAATTCACATTTCAAGTCACTACACTTAATCCTTTAAAGAAACAAGTTCACAATTTCAATTCTCTACACTTAACCATTTTCAAGTCACTAATTCATATTTCAAGTAACTAATTCACAATTTGAAGTCTCTGCATTTAACCATTTTCATGTCACTACACTTAACCATTTTCAAGAAACAAGGTCACAATATCAAGTCACTACACTTAACCATTTTCAAGTAACTAATTCACATTTCAAGTCACTACATTTAACCATTTTCAAGTAACTAATTCACATTTCAAGTCACAAGTTCACATTTCAAGTCACTACATTTAACCATTTTCAAGTAACTAATTCACATTTTCAAGTCACTAATTCATATTTCAAGTAACTAATTCACAATTTAAAGTCACTACATTTAACCATTTTCATGTCACTACACTTAACCATTTTCAACTCACTAATTCATATTTCAAGTCACTACACTTAACCATTTTCAAGAAACAAGTTCACAATATCAAGTCACTACATTTAACTATTTTCAAATCACAAGTTCACATTTCAAGTCACTACATTTAACCATTTTCAAGTAACTAATTCACATTTCAAGTCACTACACTTAATCCTTTAAAGAAACAAGTTCACAATTTCAATTCTCTACACTTAACCATTTTCAAGTCACTAATTCATATTTCAAGTAACTAATTCACAATTTGAAGTCTCTGCATTTAACCATTTTCATGTCACTACACTTAACCATTTTCAAGAAACAAGGTCACAATATCAAGTCACTACACTTAACCATTTTCAAGTAACTAATTCACATTTCAAGTCACTACACTTAACCATTTTAAAGTAACTAATTCACATTTCAAGTCACTACACTTAGTCCTTTAAAGAAACAAGTTCTCAATTTCAATTCTCTACACTTAAACATTTTCAAGTCACTAATTCATATTTCAAGTAACTAATTCACAATTTGAAGTCTCTACATTTAACCATTTTCATGTCACTACACTTAACCATTTTCAACTCACTAATTCACATTTCAAGTCACTACACTTAACCATTTTGAAGAAACAAGGTCACAATGTCAAGTCACTACACTTAACCATTTTCAAGTAACTAATTCACATTTCAAGTCACTACACTTAATCCTTTCAAGAAACAAGTTCACAATTTCAATTCTCTACACTTAACCATTTTCAAGTCACTAATTCATATTTCAAGTAACTAATTCACAATTTGAAGTCTCTACATTTAACCATTTTCATGTCACTACACTTAACCATTTTCAACTCACTAATTCACATTTCAAGTTACTACACTTAACCATTTTCAAGAAACAAGTTCACAATATCAAGTCACTACATTTAACTATTTTCAAGTCACAAGTTCACATTTCAAGTCACTACATTTAACCTTTTTCAAGTAACTAATTCACATTTCAAGTCACTACACTTAATCCTTTCAAGAAACAAGTTCACAATTTCAATTCTCTACACTTAACCATTTTCAAGTCACTAATTCATATTTCAAGTAACTAATTCACAATTTGAAGTCTCTACATTTAACCATTTTCATGTCACTACACTTAACCATTTTCAACTCACTAATTCACATTTCAAGTCACTACACTTAACCATTTTGAAGAAACAAGGTCACAATGTCAAGTCACTACACTTAACCATTTTCAAGTAACTAATTCACATTTCAAGTCACTACACTTAATCCTTTCAAGAAACAAGTTCACAATTTCAATTCTCTACACTTAACCATTTTCAAGTCACTAATTCATATTTCAAGTAACTAATTCACAATTTGAAGTCTCTACATTTAACCATTTTCATGTCACTACACTTAACCATTTTCAACTCGCTAATTCACATTTCAAGTCAATACACTTAACCATTTTCAAGAAACAAGTTCACAATATCAAGTCACTACATTTAACTATTTTCAAGTAACTAATTCCCATTTCAAGTCACAAGTTCACATTTCAAGTCACTACATTTTCAAGTCACAAGTTCACATTTCAAGTCACTACATTTAACCATTTTCAAGTAACTAATTCACATTTCAAGTCACAAGTTCACATTTCAAGTCACTACATTTAACCATTTTCAAGTAACTAATTCACATTTCAAGTCACTAATTCATATTTCAAGTAACTAATTCACAATTTAAAGTCACTACATTTAACCATTTTCATGTCACTACACTTAACCATTTTCAACTCACTAATTCATATTTCAAGTCACTACACTTAACCATTTTCAAGAAACAAGTTCACAATATCAAGTCACTACATTTAACTATTTTCAAATCACAAGTTCACATTTCAAGTCACTACATTTAACCATTTTCAAGTAACTAATTCACATTTCAAGTCACTACACTTAATCCTTTAAAGAAACAAGTTCACAATTTCAATTCTCTACACTTAACCATTTTCAAGTCACTAATTCATATTTCAAGTAACTAATTCACAATTTGAAGTCTCTGCATTTAACCATTTTCATGTCACTACACTTAACCATTTTCAAGAAACAAGGTCACAATATCAAGTCACTACACTTAACCATTTTCAAGTAACTAATTCACATTTCAAGTCACTACACTTAACCATTTTAAAGTAACTAATTCACATTTCAAGTCACTACACTTAGTCCTTTAAAGAAACAAATTCACAATTTCAATTCTCTACACTTAACCATTTTCAAGTCACTAATTCATATTTCAAGTAACTAATTCACAATTTGAAGTCTCTACATTTAACCATTTTCATGTCACTACACTTAACCATTTTCAAGAAACAAGGTCACAATATCAAGTCACTACACTTAACCATTTTCATGTAACTAATTCACATTTCAAGTCACTACATTTAACCATTTTCAAGTAACTAATTCACATTTCAAGTCACAAGTTCACATTTCAAGTCACTACATTTAACCATTTTCAAGTAACTAATTCACATTTTCAAGTCACTAATTCATATTTCAAGTAACTAATTCACAATTTAAAGTCACTACATTTAACCATTTTCATGTCACTACACTTAACCATTTTCAACTCACTAATTCATATTTCAAGTCACTACACTTAACCATTTTCAAGAAACAAGTTCACAATATCAAGTCACTACATTTAACTATTTTCAAATCACAAGTTCACATTTCAAGTCACTACATTTAACCATTTTCAAGTAACTAATTCACATTTCAAGTCACTACACTTAATCCTTTAAAGAAACAAGTTCACAATTTCAATTCTCTACACTTAACCATTTTCAAGTCACTAATTCATATTTCAAGTAACTAATTCACAATTTGAAGTCTCTGCATTTAACCATTTTCATGTCACTACACTTAACCATTTTCAAGAAACAAGGTCACAATATCAAGTCACTACACTTAACCATTTTCAAGTAACTAATTCACATTTCAAGTCACTACACTTAACCATTTTAAAGTAACTAATTCACATTTCAAGTCACTACACTTAGTCCTTTAAAGAAACAAGTTCTCAATTTCAATTCTCTACACTTAAACATTTTCAAGTCACTAATTCATATTTCAAGTAACTAATTCACAATTTGAAGTCTCTACATTTAACCATTTTCATGTCACTACACTTAACCATTTTCAACTCACTAATTCACATTTCAAGTCACTACACTTAACCATTTTGAAGAAACAAGGTCACAATGTCAAGTCACTACACTTAACCATTTTCAAGTAACTAATTCACATTTCAAGTCACTACACTTAATCCTTTCAAGAAACAAGTTCACAATTTCAATTCTCTACACTTAACCATTTTCAAGTCACTAATTCATATTTCAGGTAACTAATTCACAATTTGAAGTCTCTACATTTAACCATTTTCATGTCACTACACTTAACCATTTTCA
Source organism: Capsicum rhomboideum (assembly GCA_031232105.1). Lineage (NCBI taxonomy): Eukaryota > Viridiplantae > Streptophyta > Magnoliopsida > Solanales > Solanaceae > Capsicum > Capsicum rhomboideum. The sequence goes on along the minus strand of CP124716.1, from coordinate 57,573,317 downwards.
ACTCGCTAATTCACATTTCAAGTCAATACACTTAACCATTTTCAAGAAACAAGTTCACAATATCAAGTCACTACATTTAACTATTTTCAAGTAACTAATTCCCATTTCAAGTCACAAGTTCACATTTCAAGTCACTACATTTTCAAGTCACAAGTTACATTTCAAGTCACTACATTTAACCATTTTCAAGTAACTAATTCACATTTCAAGTCACAAGTTCACATTTCAAGTCACTACATTTAACCATTTTCAAGTAACTAATTCACATTTCAAGTCACTAATTCATATTTCAAGTAACTAATTCACAATTTAAAGTCACTACATTTAACCATTTTCATGTCACTACACTTAACCATTTTCAACTCACTAATTCATATTTCAAGTCACTACACTTAACCATTTTCAAGAAACAAGTTCACAATATCAAGTCACTACATTTAACTATTTTCAAATCACAAGTTCACATTTCAAGTCACTACATTTAACCATTTTCAAGTAACTAATTCACATTTCAAGTCACTACACTTAATCCTTTAAAGAAACAAGTTCACAATTTCAATTCTCTACACTTAACCATTTTCAAGTCACTAATTCATATTTCAAGTAACTAATTCACAATTTGAAGTCTCTGCATTTAACCATTTTCATGTCACTACACTTAACCATTTTCAAGAAACAAGGTCACAATATCAAGTCACTACACTTAACCATTTTCAAGTAACTAATTCACATTTCAAGTCACTACATTTAACCATTTTCAAGTAACTAATTCACATTTCAAGTCACAAGTTCACATTTCAAGTCACTACATTTAACCATTTTCAAGTAACTAATTCACATTTTCAAGTCACTAATTCATATTTCAAGTAACTAATTCACAATTTAAAGTCACTACATTTAACCATTTTCATGTCACTACACTTAACCATTTTCAACTCACTAATTCATATTTCAAGTCACTACACTTAACCATTTTCAAGAAACAAGTTCACAATATCAAGTCACTACATTTAACTATTTTCAAATCACAAGTTCACATTTCAAGTCACTACATTTAACCATTTTCAAGTAACTAATTCACATTTCAAGTCACTACACTTAATCCTTTAAAGAAACAAGTTCACAATTTCAATTCTCTACACTTAACCATTTTCAAGTCACTAATTCATATTTCAAGTAACTAATTCACAATTTGAAGTCTCTGCATTTAACCATTTTCATGTCACTACACTTAACCATTTTCAAGAAACAAGGTCACAATATCAAGTCACTACACTTAACCATTTTCAAGTAACTAATTCACATTTCAAGTCACTACACTTAACCATTTTAAAGTAACTAATTCACATTTCAAGTCACTACACTTAGTCCTTTAAAGAAACAAATTCACAATTTCAATTCTCTACACTTAACCATTTTCAAGTCACTAATTCATATTTCAAGTAACTAATTCACAATTTGAAGTCTCTACATTTAACCATTTTCATGTCACTACACTTAACCATTTTCAAGAAACAAGGTCACAATATCAAGTCACTACACTTAACCATTTTCATGTAACTAATTCACATTTCAAGTCACTACATTTAACCATTTTCAAGTAACTAATTCACATTTCAAGTCACAAGTTCACATTTCAAGTCACTACATTTAACCATTTTCAAGTAACTAATTCACATTTTCAAGTCACTAATTCATATTTCAAGTAACTAATTCACAATTTAAAGTCACTACATTTAACCATTTTCATGTCACTACACTTAACCATTTTCAACTCACTAATTCATATTTCAAGTCACTACACTTAACCATTTTCAAGAAACAAGTTCACAATATCAAGTCACTACATTTAACTATTTTCAAATCACAAGTTCACATTTCAAGTCACTACATTTAACCATTTTCAAGTAACTAATTCACATTTCAAGTCACTACACTTAATCCTTTAAAGAAACAAGTTCACAATTTCAATTCTCTACACTTAACCATTTTCAAGTCACTAATTCATATTTCAAGTAACTAATTCACAATTTGAAGTCTCTGCATTTAACCATTTTCATGTCACTACACTTAACCATTTTCAAGAAACAAGGTCACAATATCAAGTCACTACACTTAACCATTTTCAAGTAACTAATTCACATTTCAAGTCACTACACTTAACCATTTTAAAGTAACTAATTCACATTTCAAGTCACTACACTTAGTCCTTTAAAGAAACAAGTTCTCAATTTCAATTCTCTACACTTAAACATTTTCAAGTCACTAATTCATATTTCAAGTAACTAATTCACAATTTGAAGTCTCTACATTTAACCATTTTCATGTCACTACACTTAACCATTTTCAACTCACTAATTCACATTTCAAGTCACTACACTTAACCATTTTGAAGAAACAAGGTCACAATGTCAAGTCACTACACTTAACCATTTTCAAGTAACTAATTCACATTTCAAGTCACTACACTTAATCCTTTCAAGAAACAAGTTCACAATTTCAATTCTCTACACTTAACCATTTTCAAGTCACTAATTCATATTTCAAGTAACTAATTCACAATTTGAAGTCTCTACATTTAACCATTTTCATGTCACTACACTTAACCATTTTCAACTCACTAATTCACATTTCAAGTTACTACACTTAACCATTTTCAAGAAACAAGTTCACAATATCAAGTCACTACATTTAACTATTTTCAAGTCACAAGTTCACATTTCAAGTCACTACATTTAACCTTTTTCAAGTAACTAATTCACATTTCAAGTCACTACACTTAATCCTTTCAAGAAACAAGTTCACAATTTCAATTCTCTACACTTAACCATTTTCAAGTCACTAATTCATATTTCAAGTAACTAATTCACAATTTGAAGTCTCTACATTTAACCATTTTCATGTCACTACACTTAACCATTTTCAACTCACTAATTCACATTTCAAGTCACTACACTTAACCATTTTGAAGAAACAAGGTCACAATGTCAAGTCACTACACTTAACCATTTTCAAGTAACTAATTCACATTTCAAGTCACTACACTTAATCCTTTCAAGAAACAAGTTCACAATTTCAATTCTCTACACTTAACCATTTTCAAGTCACTAATTCATATTTCAAGTAACTAATTCACAATTTGAAGTCTCTACATTTAACCATTTTCATGTCACTACACTTAACCATTTTCAACTCGCTAATTCACATTTCAAGTCAATACACTTAACCATTTTCAAGAAACAAGTTCACAATATCAAGTCACTACATTTAACTATTTTCAAGTAACTAATTCCCATTTCAAGTCACAAGTTCACATTTCAAGTCACTACATTTTCAAGTCACAAGTTCACATTTCAAGTCACTACATTTAACCATTTTCAAGTAACTAATTCACATTTCAAGTCACAAGTTCACATTTCAAGTCACTACATTTAACCATTTTCAAGTAACTAATTCACATTTCAAGTCACTAATTCATATTTCAAGTAACTAATTCACAATTTAAAGTCACTACATTTAACCATTTTCATGTCACTACACTTAACCATTTTCAACTCACTAATTCATATTTCAAGTCACTACACTTAACCATTTTCAAGAAACAAGTTCACAATATCAAGTCACTACATTTAACTATTTTCAAATCACAAGTTCACATTTCAAGTCACTACATTTAACCATTTTCAAGTAACTAATTCACATTTCAAGTCACTACACTTAATCCTTTAAAGAAACAAGTTCACAATTTCAATTCTCTACACTTAACCATTTTCAAGTCACTAATTCATATTTCAAGTAACTAATTCACAATTTGAAGTCTCTGCATTTAACCATTTTCATGTCACTACACTTAACCATTTTCAAGAAACAAGGTCACAATATCAAGTCACTACACTTAACCATTTTCAAGTAACTAATTCACATTTCAAGTCACTACATTTAACCATTTTCAAGTAACTAATTCACATTTCAAGTCACAAGTTCACATTTCAAGTCACTACATTTAACCATTTTCAAGTAACTAATTCACATTTTCAAGTCACTAATTCATATTTCAAGTAACTAATTCACAATTTAAAGTCACTACATTTAACCATTTTCATGTCACTACACTTAACCATTTTCAACTCACTAATTCATATTTCAAGTCACTACACTTAACCATTTTCAAGAAACAAGTTCACAATATCAAGTCACTACATTTAACTATTTTCAAATCACAAGTTCACATTTCAAGTCACTACATTTAACCATTTTCAAGTAACTAATTCACATTTCAAGTCACTACACTTAATCCTTTAAAGAAACAAGTTCACAATTTCAATTCTCTACACTTAACCATTTTCAAGTCACTAATTCATATTTCAAGTAACTAATTCACAATTTGAAGTCTCTGCATTTAACCATTTTCATGTCACTACACTTAACCATTTTCAAGAAACAAGGTCACAATATCAAGTCACTACACTTAACCATTTTCAAGTAACTAATTCACATTTCAAGTCACTACACTTAACCATTTTAAAGTAACTAATTCACATTTCAAGTCACTACACTTAGTCCTTTAAAGAAACAAGTTCTCAATTTCAATTCTCTACACTTAAACATTTTCAAGTCACTAATTCATATTTCAAGTAACTAATTCACAATTTGAAGTCTCTACATTTAACCATTTTCATGTCACTACACTTAACCATTTTCAACTCACTAATTCACATTTCAAGTTACTACACTTAACCATTTTCAAGAAACAAGTTCACAATATCAAGTCACTACATTTAACTATTTTCAAGTCACAAGTTCACATTTCAAGTCACTACATTTAACCTTTTTCAAGTAACTAATTCACATTTCAAGTCACTACACTTAATCCTTTCAAGAAACAAGTTCACAATTTCAATTCTCTACACTTAACCATTTTCAAGTCACTAATTCATATTTCAAGTAACTAATTCACAATTTGAAGTCTCTACATTTAACCATTTTCATGTCACTACACTTAACCATTTTCAACTCACTAATTCACATTTCAAGTCACTACACTTAACCATTTTCAAGAAAGAAGTTCACAATATCAAGTCACTACATTTAACTATTTTCAATTCACAAGTTCACATTTCAAGTCACTACATTTAACCATTTTCAAGTAACTAATTCACATTTCAAGTCACTACACTTAATCCTTTCAAGAAACAAGTTCACAATTTCAATTCTGTACACTTAACCATTTTCAAGTCACTAATTCATATTTCAAGTAACTAATTCACAATTTGAAGTCTCTACATTTAACCATTTTCATGTCACTACACTTAACTATTTTAAACTCGCTAATTCACATTTCAAGTCACTACACTTAACCATTTTCAAGAAAGAAGTTCACAATATCAAGTCACTACATTTAACTATTTTCAAGTCACAAGTTCACATTTCAAGTCACTACATTTAACCATTTTCAAGTAACTAATTCACATTTCAAGTCAGTACACTTAATCCTTTCAAGAAACAAGTTCACAATTTCAATTCTCTACACTTAACCATTTTCAAGTCACTAATTCATATTTCAAGCAACTAATTCACAATTTGAAGTCTCTACATTTAACCATTTTAATGTCACTACACTTAACTATTTTCAACTCGCTAATTCACATTTCAAGTCAATACACTTAACCATTTTCAAGAAACAAGTTCACAATATCAAGTCACTACATTTAACTATTTTCAAGTAACTAATTCCCATTTCAAGTCACAAGTTCACATTTCAAGTCACTACATTTTCAAGTCACAAGTTCACATTTCAAGTCACTACATTTAACCATTTTCAAGTAACTAATTCACATTTCAAGTCACAAGTTCACATTTCAAGTCACTACATTTAACCATTTTCAAGTAACTAATTCACATTTCAAGTCACTACACTTAACCATTTTAAAGTAACTAATTCACATTTCAAGTCACTACACTTAGTCCTTTAAAGAAACAAGTTCTCAATTTCAATTCTCTACACTTAAACATTTTCAAGTCACTAATTCATATTTCAAGTAACTAATTCACAATTTGAAGTCTCTACATTTAACCATTTTCATGTCACTACACTTAACCATTTTCAACTCACTAATTCACATTTCAAGTTACTACACTTAACCATTTTGAAGAAACAAGGTCACAATGTCAAGTCACTACACTTAACCATTTTCAAGTAACTAATTCACATTTCAAGTCACTACACTTAATCCTTTCAAGAAACAAGTTCACAATTTCAATTCTCTACACTTAACCATTTTCAAGTCACTAATTCATATTTCAGGTAACTAATTCACAATTTGAAGTCTCTACATTTAACCATTTTCATGTCACTACACTTAACCATTTTCAACTCGCTAATTCACATTTCAAGTCAATACACTTAACCATTTTCAAGAAACAAGTTCACAATATCAAGTCACTACATTTAACTATTTTCAAGTAACTAATTCCCATTTCAAGTCACAAGTTCACATTTCAAGTCACTACATTTTCAAGTCACAAGTTCACATTTCAAGTCACTACATTTAACCATTTTCAAGTAACTAATTCACATTTCAAGTCACAAGTTCACATTTCAAGTCACTACATTTAACCATTTTCAAGTAACTAATTCACATTTCAAGTCACTAATTCATATTTCAAGTAACTAATTCACAATTTAAAGTCACTACATTTAACCATTTTCATGTCACTACACTTAACCATTTTCAACTCACTAATTCATATTTCAAGTCACTACACTTAACCATTTTCAAGAAACAAGTTCACAATATCAAGTCACTACATTTAACTATTTTCAAATCACAAGTTCACATTTCAAGTCACTACATTTAACCATTTTCAAGTAACTAATTCACATTTCAAGTCACTACATTTAATCCTTTAAAGAAACAAGTTCACAATTTCAATTCTCTACACTTAACCATTTTCAAGTCACTAATTCATATTTCAAGTAACTAATTCACAATTTGAAGTCTCTGCATTTAACCATTTTCATGTCACTACACTTAACCATTTTCAAGAAACAAGGTCACAATATCAAGTCACTACACTTAACCATTTTCAAGTAACTAATTCACATTTCAAGTCACTACATTTAACCATTTTCAAGTAACTAATTCACATTTCAAGTCACAAGTTCACATTTCAAGTCACTACATTTAACCATTTTCAAGTAACTAATTCACATTTTCAAGTCACTAATTCATATTTCAAGTAACTAATTCACAATTTAAAGTCACTACATTTAACCATTTTCATGTCACTACACTTAACCATTTTCAACTCACTAATTCATATTTCAAGTCACTACACTTAACCATTTTCAAGAAACAAGTTCACAATATCAAGTCACTACATTTAACTATTTTCAAATCACAAGTTCACATTTCAAGTCACTACATTTAACCATTTTCAAGTAACTAATTCACATTTCAAGTCACTACACTTAATCCTTTAAAGAAACAAGTTCACAATTTCAATTCTCTACACTTAACCATTTTCAAGTCACTAATTCATATTTCAAGTAACTAATTCACAATTTGAAGTCTCTGCATTTAACCATTTTCATGTCACTACACTTAACCATTTTCAAGAAACAAGGTCACAATATCAAGTCACTACACTTAACCATTTTCAAGTAACTAATTCACATTTCAAGTCACTACACTTAACCATTTTAAAGTAACTAATTCACATTTCAAGTCACTACACTTAGTCCTTTAAAGAAACAAGTTCTCAATTTCAATTCTCTACACTTAAACATTTTCAAGTCACTAATTCATATTTCAAGTAACTAATTCACAATTTGAAGTCTCTACATTTAACCATTTTCATGTCACTACACTTAACCATTTTCAACTCACTAATTCACATTTCAAGTCACTACACTTAACCATTTTGAAGAAACAAGGTCACAATGTCAAGTCACTACACTTAACCATTTTCAAGTAACTAATTCACATTTCAAGTCACTACACTTAATCCTTTCAAGAAACAAGTTCACAATTTCAATTCTCTACACTTAACCATTTTCAAGTCACTAATTCATATTTCAAGTAACTAATTCACAATTTGAAGTCTCTACATTTAACCATTTTCATGTCACTACACTTAACCATTTTCAACTCACTAATTCACATTTCAAGTTACTACACTTAACCATTTTCAAGAAACAAGTTCACAATATCAAGTCACTACATTTAACTATTTTCAAGTCACAAGTTCACATTTCAAGTCACTACATTTAACCTTTTTCAAGTAACTAATTCACATTTCAAGTCACTACACTTAATCCTTTCAAGAAACAAGTTCACAATTTCAATTCTCTACACTTAACCATTTTCAAGTCACTAATTCATATTTCAAGTAACTAATTCACAATTTGAAGTCTCTACATTTAACCATTTTCATGTCACTACACTTAACCATTTTCAACTCACTAATTCACATTTCAAGTCACTACACTTAACCATTTTGAAGAAACAAGGTCACAATGTCAAGTCACTACACTTAACCATTTTCAAGTAACTAATTCACATTTCAAGTCACTACACTTAATCCTTTCAAGAAACAAGTTCACAATTTCAATTCTCTACACTTAACCATTTTCAAGTCACTAATTCATATTTCAAGTAAATAATTCACAATTTGAAGTCTCTACATTTAACCATTTTCATGTCACTACACTTAACCATTTTCAACTCACTAATTCACATTTCAAGTTACTACACTTAACCATTTTCAAGAAACAAGTTCACAATATCAAGTCACTACATTTAACTATTTTCAAGTCACAAGTTCACATTTCAAGTCACTACATTTAACCATTTTCAAGTAACTAATTCACATTTCAAGTCACTACACTTAATCCTTTCAAGAAACAAGTTCACAATTTCAATTCTCTACACTTAACCATTTTCAAGTCACTAATTCATATTTCAAGTAACTAATTCACAATTTGAAGTCTCTACATTTAACCATTTTCATGTCACTACACTTAACCATTTTCAACTCACTAATTCACATTTCAAGTTACTACACTTAACCATTTTCAAGAAACAAGTTCACAATATCAAGTCACTACATTTAACTATTTTCAAGTCACAAGTTCACATTTCAAGTCACTACATTTAACCTTTTTCAAGTAACTAATTCACATTTCAAGTCACTACACTTAATCCTTTCAAGAAACAAGTTCACAATTTCAATTCTCTACACTTAACCATTTTCAAGTCACTAATTCATATTTCAAGTAACTAATTCACAATTTGAAGTCTCTACATTTAACCATTTTCATGTCACTACACTTAACCATTTTCAACTCACTAATTCACATTTCAAGTCACTACACTTAACCATTTTGAAGAAACAAGGTCACAATGTCAAGTCACTACACTTAACCATTTTCAAGTAACTAATTCACATTTCAAGTCACTACACTTAATCCTTTCAAGAAACAAGTTCACAATTTCAATTCTCTACACTTAACCATTTTCAAGTCACTAATTCATATTTCAAGTAACTAATTCACAATTTGAAGTCTCTACATTTAACCATTTTCATGTCACTACACTTAACCATTTTCAACTCGCTAATTCACATTTCAAGTCAATACACTTAACCATTTTCAAGAAACAAGTTCACAATATCAAGTCACTACATTTAACTATTTTCAAGTAACTAATTCCCATTTCAAGTCACAAGTTCACATTTCAAGTCACTACATTTTCAAGTCACAAGTTCACATTTCAAGTCACTACATTTAACCATTTTCAAGTAACTAATTCACATTTCAAGTCACAAGTTCACATTTCAAGTCACTACATTTAACCATTTTCAAGTAACTAATTCACATTTCAAGTCACTAATTCATATTTCAAGTAACTAATTCACAATTTAAAGTCACTACATTTAACCATTTTCATGTCACTACACTTAACCATTTTCAACTCACTAATTCATATTTCAAGTCACTACACTTAACCATTTTCAAGAAACAAGTTCACAATATCAAGTCACTACATTTAACTATTTTCAAATCACAAGTTCACATTTCAAGTCACTACATTTAACCATTTTCAAGTAACTAATTCACATTTCAAGTCACTACACTTAATCCTTTAAAGAAACAAGTTCACAATTTCAATTCTCTACACTTAACCATTTTCAAGTCACTAATTCATATTTCAAGTAACTAATTCACAATTTGAAGTCTCTGCATTTAACCATTTTCATGTCACTACACTTAACCATTTTCAAGAAACAAGGTCACAATATCAAGTCACTACACTTAACCATTTTCAAGTAACTAATTCACATTTCAAGTCACTACATTTAACCATTTTCAAGTAACTAATTCACATTTCAAGTCACAAGTTCACATTTCAAGTCACTACATTTAACCATTTTCAAGTAACTAATTCACATTTTCAAGTCACTAATTCATATTTCAAGTAACTAATTCACAATTTAAAGTCACTACATTTAACCATTTTCATGTCACTACACTTAACCATTTTCAACTCACTAATTCATATTTCAAGTCACTACACTTAACCATTTTCAAGAAACAAGTTCACAATATCAAGTCACTACATTTAACTATTTTCAAATCACAAGTTCACATTTCAAGTCACTACATTTAACCATTTTCAACTCACTAATTCATATTTCAAGTCACTACACTTAACCATTTTCAAGAAACAAGTTCACAATATCAAGTCACTACATTTAACTATTTTCAAATCACAAGTTCACATTTCAAGTCACTACATTTAACCATTTTCAAGTAACTAATTCACATTTCAAGTCACTACACTTAATCCTTTAAAGAAACAAGTTCACAATTTCAATTCTCTACACTTAACCATTTTCAAGTCACTAATTCATATTTCAAGTAACTAATTCACAATTTGAAGTCTCTGCATTTAACCATTTTCATGTCACTACACTTAACCATTTTCAAGAAACAAGGTCACAATATCAAGTCACTACACTTAACCATTTTCAAGTAACTAATTCACATTTCAAGTCACTACACTTAACCATTTTAAAGTAACTAATTCACATTTCAAGTCACTACACTTAGTCCTTTAAAGAAACAAGTTCTCAATTTCAATTCTCTACACTTAAACATTTTCAAGTCACTAATTCATATTTCAAGTAACTAATTCACAATTTGAAGTCTCTACATTTAACCATTTTCATGTCACTACACTTAACCATTTTCAACTCACTAATTCACATTTCAAGTCACTACACTTAACCATTTTGAAGAAACAAGGTCACAATGTCAAGTCACTACACTTAACCATTTTCAAGTAACTAATTCACATTTCAAGTCACTACACTTAATCCTTTCAAGAAACAAGTTCACAATTTCAATTCTCTACACTTAACCATTTTCAAGTCACTAATTCATATTTCAAGTAACTAATTCACAATTTGAAGTCTCTACATTTAACCATTTTCATGTCACTACACTTAACCATTTTCAACTCACTAATTCACATTTCAAGTTACTACACTTAACCATTTTCAAGAAACAAGTTCACAATATCAAGTCACTACATTTAACTATTTTCAAGTCACAAGTTCACATTTCAAGTCACTACATTTAACCTTTTTCAAGTAACTAATTCACATTTCAAGTCACTACACTTAATCCTTTCAAGAAACAAGTTCACAATTTCAATTCTCTACACTTAACCATTTTCAAGTCACTAATTCATATTTCAAGTAACTAATTCACAATTTGAAGTCTCTACATTTAACCATTTTCATGTCACTACACTTAACCATTTTCAACTCACTAATTCACATTTCAAGTCACTACACTTAACCATTTTCAAGAAAGAAGTTCACAATATCAAGTCACTACATTTAACTATTTTCAATTCACAAGTTCACATTTCAAGTCACTACATTTAACCATTTTCAAGTAACTAATTCACATTTCAAGTCACTACACTTAATCCTTTCAAGAAACAAGTTCACAATTTCAATTCTGTACACTTAACCATTTTCAAGTCACTAATTCATATTTCAAGTAACTAATTCACAATTTGAAGTCTCTACATTTAACCATTTTCATGTCACTACACTTAACTATTTTAAACTCGCTAATTCACATTTCAAGTCACTACACTTAACCATTTTCAAGAAAGAAGTTCACAATATCAAGTCACTACATTTAACTATTTTCAAGTCACAAGTTCACATTTCAAGTCACTACATTTAACCATTTTCAAGTAACTAATTCACATTTCAAGTCAGTACACTTAATCCTTTCAAGAAACAAGTTCACAATTTCAATTCTCTACACTTAACCATTTTCAAGTCACTAATTCATATTTCAAGCAACTAATTCACAATTTGAAGTCTCTACATTTAACCATTTTAATGTCACTACACTTAACTATTTTCAACTCGCTAATTCACATTTCAAGTCAATACACTTAACCATTTTCAAGAAACAAGTTCACAATATCAAGTCACTACATTTAACTATTTTCAAGTAACTAATTCCCATTTCAAGTCACAAGTTCACATTTCAAGTCACTACATTTTCAAGTCACAAGTTCACATTTCAAGTCACTACATTTAACCATTTTCAAGTAACTAATTCACATTTCAAGTCACAAGTTCACATTTCAAGTCACTACATTTAACCATTTTCAAGTAACTAATTCACATTTCAAGTCACTACACTTAATCCTTTCAAGAAACAAGTTCACAATTTCAATTCTCTACACTTAACCATTTTCAAGTCACTAATTCATATTTCAAGTAACTAATTCACAATTTGAAGTCTCTACATTTAACCATTTTCATGTCACTACACTTAACCATTTTCAACTCACTAATTCACATTTCAAGTCACTACACTTAACCATTTTCAAGAAACAAGGTCACAATATCAAGTCACTACATTTAACTATTTTCAAGTCACAAGGTCACAATGTCAAGTCACTACACTTAACCATTTTCAAGTAACTAATTCACATTTCAAGTCACTACACTTAATCCTTTCAAGAAACAAGTTCACAATTTCAATTCTCTACACTTAACCATTTTCAAGTCACTAATTCATATTTCAAGTAACTAATTCACAATTTGAAGTCTCTACATTTAACCATTTTCATGTCACTACACTTAACTATTTTAAACTCGCTAATTCACATTTCAAGTCACTACACTTAACCATTTTCAAGAAACAAGTTCACAATATCAAGTCACTACATTTAACTATTTTCAAGTCACAAGTTCACATTTAAAGTCACTACACTTAATCCTTTCAAGAAACAAATTCACAATTTCAAGTCACAACACTTATCCATTTTCAAAAAATAATTTTACATTTCAAGTCACTACATTTAACCATTTTCAAGAAACAAGTTCACAATTTTAATTCAATAAATTTAACCATTTTCAAGTTACTACACTTAACCATTTTCAAGTAACTAATTCACATTTCAAGTCACTACACTTAACCATTTTCAAGAATCAAGTTCACAGTTTCAATTCACTACATTTAACCATTTTCAAGTCACTACACTTAGCCATTTTCAAGTAACTAATTCACATTTCAAGTCACTACACTTAATCCTATCTAGAAACAAGTTCACAATTTCAATTCTCTACACTTAACCATTTTCAAGTCACTAATTCATATTTCAAGTAACTAATTCACAATTTGAAGTCTCTACATTTAACCATTTTCATGTCACTACACTTAACCATTTTCAACTCACTAATTCATATTTCAAGTCACTACACTTAACCATTTTCAAGAAACAAGGTCACAATATCAAGTCACTACATTTAACTATTTTCAAATTACAAGTTCACATTTCAAGGCACTACATTTAACCATTTTCAAGTAACTAATTCACATTTCAAGTCACTACACTTAATCCTTTCAAGAAACAAGTTCACAATTTCAATTCTCTACACTTAACCATTTTCAAGTCACTAATTCATATTTCAAGCAACTAATTCACAATTTGAAGTCTCTACATTTAACCATTTTCATGTCACTACACTTAACTATTTTCAACTCACTAATTCATATTTCAAGTCACTACACTTAACCATTTTCAAGAAACAAGTTCACAATATCAAGTCACTACATCTAACTATTTTCAAGTCACAAGTTCACATTTCAAGTCACTACATTTAACCTTTTTCAAGTAACTAATTCACATTTCAAGTCACTACACTTAATCCTTTCAAGAAACAAGTTCACAATTTCAATTCTCTACACTTAACCATTTTCAAGTCACTAATTCATATTTCAAGTAACTAATTCACAATTTGAAGTCTCTACATTTAACCATTTTCATGTCACTACACTTAACCATTTTCAACTCACTAATTCACATTTCAAGTTACTACACTTAACCATTTTCAAGAAACAAGTTCACAATATCAAGTCACTACATTTAACTATTTTCAAGTCACAAGTTCACATTTCAAGTCACTACATTTAACCTTTTTCAAGTAACTAATTCACATTTCAAGTCACTACACTTAATCCTTTCAAGAAACAAGTTCACAATTTCAATTCTCTACACTTAACCATTTTCAAGTCACTGATTCATATTTCAAGTAACTAATTCACAATTTGAAGTCTCTACATTTAACCATTTTCATGTCACTACACTTAACCATTTTCAACTCACTAATTCACATTTCAAGTCACTACACTTAACCATTTTCAAGAAAGAAGTTCACAATATCAAGTCACTACATTTAACTATTTTCAATTCACAAGTTCACATTTCAAGTCACTACATTTAACCATTTTCAAGTAACTAATTCACATTTCAAGTCACTACACTTAATCCTTTCAAGAAACAAGTTCACAATTTCAATTCTGTACACTTAACCATTTTCAAGTCACTAATTCATATTTCAAGTAACTAATTCACAATTTGAAGTCTCTACATTTAACCATTTTCATGTCACTACACTTAACTATTTTAAACTCGCTAATTCACATTTCAAGTCACTACACTTAACCATTTTCAAGAAACAAGTTCACAATATCAAGTCACTACATTTAACTATTTTCAAGTCACATGTTCACATTTCAAGTCACTACATTTAACCATTTTCAAGTAACTAATTCACATTTCAAGTCACTACACTTAATCCTTTCAAGAAACAAGTTCACAATTTCAATTCTCTACACTTAACCATTTTCAAGTCACTAATTCATATTTCAAGCAACTAATTCACAATTTGAAGTCTCTACATTTAACCATTTTCATGTCACTACACTTAACTATTTTCAACTCGCTAATTCACATTTCAAGTCAATACACTTAACCATTTTCAAGAAACAAGTTCACAATATCAAGTCACTACATCAAACTATTTTCAAGTCACAAGTTCACATTTCAAGTCACTACATTTAACCATTTTCAAGTAACTGATTCACATTTCAAGTCACTACACTTAATCCTTTCAAGAAACAAGTTCACAATTTCAATTCTCTACACTTAACCATTTTCAAGTCACTAATTAATATTTCAAGTAACTAATTCACAATTTGAAGTCTCTACATTTAACCATTTTCATGTCACTACACTTAACCATTTTCAACTCACTAATTCACATTTCAAGTCACTACACTTAACCATTTTCAAGAAAGAAGTTCACAATATCAAGTCACTGCATTTAACTATTTTCAAGTCACAAGTTCACATTTCAAGTCACTACATTTAACCATTTTCAAGTAACTAATTCACATTTCAAGTCACTACACTTAATCCTTTCAAGAAACAAGTTCACAATTTCAATTCTGTACACTTAACCATTTTCAAGTCACTAATTCATATTTCTAGTAACTAATTCACAATTTGAAGTCTCTACATTTCACCATTTTCATGTCACTACACTTAACTATTTTCAACTCGCTAATTCACATTTCAAGTCACTACACTTAACCATTTTCAAGAAAGAAGTTCACAATATCAAGTCACTACATTTAACTATTTTCAAGTCACAAGTTCACATTTCAAGTCACTACATTTAACCATTTTCAAGTAACAAATTCACATTTCAAGTCACTACACTTAATCCTTTCAAGAAACAAGTTCACAATTTCAATTCTCTACACTTAACCATTTTCAAGTCACTAATTCATATTTCAAGTAACTAATTCACAATTTGAAGTCTCTACATTTAACCATTTTCATGTCACTACACTTAACTATTTTCAACTCGCTAATTCACATTTCAAGTCACTACACTTAACCATTTTCAAGAAAGAAGTTCACAATATCAAGTCACTACATTTAACTATTTTCAAGTCACAAGTTCACATTTCAAGTCACTACACTTAATCCTTTCAAAAAACAAATTCACAATTTCAAGTCACAACACTTAACCATTTTCAAAAAATAATTTTACATTTCAAGTCACTACATTTAACCATTTTCAAGAAACAAGTTCACAATTTCAATTCAATAAATTTAACCATTTTCAAGTTACTACACTTAACCATTTTCAAGTAACTAATTCACATTTCAAGTCACTACACTTAACCATTTTCAAGAATCAAGTTCACAGTTTCAATTCACTACATTTAACCATTTTCAAGTCACTACACTTAGCCATTTTCAAGTAACTAATTCACATTTCAAGTCACTACACTTAATCCTTTCTAGAAACAAGTTCACAATTTCAATTCTCTACACTTAACCATTTTCAAGTCACTAATTCATATTTCTAGTAACTAATTCACAATTTGAAGTCTCTACATTTAACCATTTTCATGTCACTACGCTTAACTATTTTCAACTCACTAATTCATATTTCAAGTCACTACACTTAACCATTTTCAAGAAACAAGTTCACAATATCAAGTCACTACATCTAACTATTTTCAAGTCACAAGTTCACATTTCAAGTCACTACATTTAACCATTTTCAAGTAACTAATTCACATTTCAAGTCACTACACTTAATCCTTTCAAGAAACAAGTTCACAATTTCAATTCTCTACACTTAACCATTTTCAAGTCACTAATTCATATTTCAAGTAACTAATTCACAATTTGAAGTCTCTACATTTAACCATTTTCATGTCACTACACTTAACCATTTTCAACTCACTAATTCACATTTCAAGTCACTACACTTAATCCTTTCAAGAAACAAGTTCACAATTTCAATTCTCTACACTTAACCATTTTCAAGTCACTAATTCATATTTCAAGCAACTAATTCACAATTTGAAGTCTCTACATTTAACCATTTTCATGTCACTACACTTAACTATTTTCAACTCGCTAATTCACATTTCATGTCAATACACTTAACCATTTTCAAGAAACAAGTTCACAATATCAAGTCACTACATCTAACTATTTTCAAGTCACAAGTTCACATTTCAAGTCACTACATTTAACCATTTTCAAGTAACTAATTCACATTTCAAGTCACTACACTTAATCCTTTCAAGAAACAAGTTCACAATTTCAATTCTCTACACTTAACCATTTTCAAGTCACTAATTCATATTTCAAGTAACTAATTCACAATTTGAAGTCTCTACATTTAACCATTTTCATGTCACTACACTTAACTATTTTCAACTCGCTAATTCACATTTCAAGTCACTACACTTAACCATTTTCAAGAAAGAAGTTCACAATATCAAGTCACTACATTTAACTATTTTCAAGTCACAAGTTCACATTTCAAGTCAATACTAAATACCTTAGCATGAAAGTATATATATTAGCAAAAATAATTGTAGAAGGATATAATAGCAGATATTATACACCAATGATAGACACAGGATCAGAAGCAAATTTATGTAGATACAATTGTTTACCAGAATCTAAATGGCAAAAGATAAAAAATCCAACTGTATTCACCGGATTTAATGACGAAGGAAGTATGGTAAAATATTACGCAAAAGATGTAAAACTACAAATATATGATAAAATACTAACAATAAAAACGATGTATAACTATGATTTCACAACAAGAGATATAATTTTAGGAATGCCCTTTATAGATGAACTATACCCTCATATACTAACAAAAACACACTGTTGGTTTACAACACCTTGTAAACAAAAAATAGGAGCCAAAAGAGTACAAAATAAACCTAGAAAACTAACACCATGGATAAAAGGATCAGAAAAAATAACACAAAAACTAGAAAATCAATCAACAACAGAGAAAGCAATAGAAATTATAACCTTTAATATCAACATGTTACAACCAATCTATGATAAGTTAGAACCCTTATATAGTGACAATCCGCTTAAAGGATGGCATAAACATAAAACAACAGTTACAATAGAACTAATAGATCAAAATAGTATAATAACCCAAAAACCATTAAAATATAACTTTGATGATTTAAAAGAATTTACCTTACACATAGATGAATTACTTAAAAATAATTACATCCAAGCTAGTAACAGTAAACATACTAGTCCCGCCTTTATTGTTAACAAACATAGTGAACAAAAAAGAGGAAAAAGTAGGATGGTTATTGATTATAGAAATCTAAATGCCAAAACTAAAACTTATAATTACCCAATACCAAATAAAATATTAAAAATTAGACAAATTCAAGGATATAATTACTTTAGCAAATTTGATTGCAAATCAGGATTTTATCATTTAAAATTAGAAGATAACTCTAAACATTTAACAGCATTCACAGTACCCCAAGGATTTTATGAATGGAATGTTTTACCCTTTGGATATAAAAATGCACCAGGTAGATATCAACATTTTATGGATACATATTTTATACAATTAGAAAATTGTATTGTATATATTGATGATATATTGTTATACTCAAGAACAGAAGACGAACATATACAATTACTAAATAAATTTATCAACATTATAGATACAGCAGGAATTAGTTTAAGTAAAAGCAAGGCAGAAATAATGAAAAACCAAATAGAATTTCTTGGTATACAAATAGATAAGAATGGAGTAAAAATGCAAACACATATAGTACAAAAAATTATAAATTCAAATGAGATACTAGATACAAAGAAAAAATTACAATCCTTTTTAGGATTAGTAAACCAAGTAAGAGAATATATACCAAGGTTAGCAGAATATTTAAAACCATTAAATAAAAAATTAAAAAAGGATATTGAATATCATTTTGACCAAACAGATAGAAAACATATACAAAAGGTTAAAGAATTATGTCAAAAGTTACCAAAATTATATTTTCCAGATATAACAAAAGAATTTATATATATAGTAGAAACAGATTCAAGTAACCATAGTTACGGTGGAGTATTAAAATATAAGTATCTTGATACAAAAATAGAACATCACTGTAGATATCACTCAGGAACATACACGGAACCTCAAGATAAATGGGAAATAAATAGGAAAGAATTATTTGCCTTATATAAATGTTTATTAACATTCGAACCATATATAGTTTATAACAAATTTATTGTCAGAACAGATAATACACAAGTAAAATGGTGGCTAACAAGAAAATTAGACGACTCAGTTACAACAAAAGAAATACGAAGACTTGTCTTAAATATACAAAATTTTACATTTACAATAGAAGTGATCAGTACTAACAAAAATGTCACTGCAGACTACTTATCAAGACAAAGCTACTCAGACAGATCAAGATAGCCAAATGGATATTTTATTAAAAGCCATGACTACACTTTGCTTAAAAGTGGACAGTTTTGAGCTAGAATTAAAAGAGCTAAAGAAGGAAAGAGCTACAAGTCAGCCGCATGACTCACAATATGCTGAACTATGTCGATCGGAAGACATTAAAAATCCAGAACTAGAAGGAGACGTTGAGAAACTCCATAAAACTCATAACAAGTTTGTTAATGCAGCTACAGGAAAAGCATCTACAGAAGCAAGCAGCTCAAATACAACCAACCAATCTACAAAAAGACAAAACCAAAATTTAAATAGCCAGTTTACAAAAACCTTTATCAAAAATAAACAACCCATAAATCTATCACATCCGACCATACCAAGTCCACAAACATCCACATATGCCGCAAGCCTGAACCAAAATAAACAAGTATATAACCACATTTCCAGAGCATACATCCAAAATATCTATAAAACCCAAACATTTTTAAATTTACATCCAAGATCTCAGACAACCAATGACCCTCAAAAAGATTTTATAACTCAAAAACTACAAGGATATAATAAACTAATTGCCCAGCCTGGCACCAGTGCAAATTTAGTACGTACATGCTACGAATATGGACTACTTTCAACAGTATATACAGCAGATGGAGCAGAACTACAACAAATACCAGACTTATATAATGCTTTTACAATATACAAAAGAATTACAGACGGATCATTCTTTTACATAAGATGTTATTCAGCACCAGCAGAGATATTATACAATGAGATAAAACCACTCATCCAAGTAGTAAAAATTGGTCTTACCAGAGATATGATTATCCCAGAAGAAATAGAAAAACAACCAGAAATACCAGAAGTTGATATACCATCATTCTTTGCTACAAAAAGATTAATAGGACTACAAGTAATTATACAAGAACTAGTCAACAACTACACCAATGGACATAATATATGGAAATATCATTGTAGAGACCATGCCATGATCTATGCAAATGCAAGAGTACTACGCCAAGAAGATATGGAAGAAGTACGTAGTTGGATATGGACATTATTAAGACCTGAAGATACCCCAACAACAAGAGCTATCAAAAAGGATTTTATTTCAGAAAATTTATTAGTCAAATACTGCCAGTATTTAGGACCGAAATATCCAGATCACCAATGTTCAAAATGCAGTGGAGGAAATACGACAACTATACCAGAAGTGAATCTAGAATAAAGACAGCAGGACAAGAGCTACAGACAAAAGATAATGGGAAGACCCACATATATTTTTTAGTTTGTCTTATTATGTAAATTATTGAGAATCTTTTTATCTTTTTAAGTGGAAGACATAAAGTCCCCACACGTTTTCTTTCTTTTTGAAATTTTGAGCATAAGGCTCAATTATGTAAGAAAAAGAATAAAGTAGGAATAGTAACACGCGTCTAGGAATAGTAGAAAACGCGTTTTTTCCTTTCTTTTTAAAAAAAGTCGTAAAGTACACAGTAACTAGTACTGTGCACTTACGCGTTTATGTAATATATATATAGCGGTGAAGGCAAAGGAGAAGGAAAGCATTCAGAGAAATCTGAAAACCCCTCTCATGAGCTGAGACCCCCTACAAAAATATATAAAATAATTATTTAAAGCATGGAGGAATCCAATATAGAAACATCTATATCACATACGACGGAAGAGATAACAACAAAGGTATACTCATATTTACATATGTGTAACTAATCTATCATATTCCTAATAATCTCTATTAGATTATTATTATTTATCATGTTATAGTTTGATTATGTTAACATTATCCTTATTAGTTTACTATGGTTAGGAAGCTAAGAGTAAGTTAGACCCAGACTAAGCTTTTCCAAAATGGTTGAACCCAGAAAAAGGCTAGGAATGCCGTGAATAGGGTAGTAAACCAACTGAAGTAAGCAGTGTTAGGGTAAACTGATTGAAGCTGGAACCCATAGTAGTGACCAACCGGATAATTAAACATACTGGACTATTAGATGATAAAGGTAATAATATAAGCAGAGGTTAGAAGGAATAATTTGATTAAAACACAGAAGTAAAGAAATGACAGAACCTAGTTATATGAAACCCGATATAGCAGAAACTAGTAAATATAAACAAACAGAAGATGTAGAAAAATATAAAACCCCAACACCTAAATATTTGATAAATGAAGACAAGGACTATAAAATATTAGTCTTATATATACTAAGAACTTTAGATACAGAAATAATACAAAACATATATAACCTATTATTTACTCATGAACTTATAGACCTAATGAAGGAATCATGGTTAGATACAATATTAAACAATGATAGTGATGATGACTTTAGAAATAATGACATATACCTTGACATAGATACAGAAGGATATCTAGATTATTATTAAAATGAACCAACAACATTTAGAAAATTGGCAAAAAACTATAGATGAATTAAGAGAAAGAGAAACCTTAATACAACACAACCTAGATAAATATATCCAAACCCAGAATGAAGCATATCTAGATTTAATAGTACAAGACATTAACCAAATATTAAGATTAATTAGACAAAGAGATATTTATTTTAATTCCGCATTTACATAAATGTCTCTAAAAGAGAAAGATCAAAGGACCACCCCCCACTTGGTATCAGAGCATAGGAATGAAAATAATAGGAATGAAAATAATAGGAATAAAAAATATAGGAATAAAAAAGATATTATATCAAAACACAGTATTAAAACTAGTACCAACAATATTTACAAAAATAGAATAAGGAAACACAGTAAAAAACAATTTATAATGCAAACAGAAAACATGAAAGGAATTGAATATGGAGAAGATCTACCAGATGAACATCCTAGATGTATAAGATTAGATAAACAAATAAATATAGCAACTAAAGTACAGAAACTAAGACTAAATTTAGATAAATTATATGAAAAATACGAATACACAAAAATACCTGAATTAATAGATACAATTTCCTATACTGAATACGAATATATAAGACAACTTATAAAACAACAAGAATATAAATATGATGAATTATAATGTATAAGCGACAACAACCAAAAGTAGTCAGAAAAATAAAAATACACTATTTAACAAGAAGAATTGAAAAACAGAGTAGAATAAAAAGTCAGCAAAAATATAATCTAAGAGAAATTACACAAATAATTAAGGAAATAAATAACTTAACTAGAGCAATGACACATTTTATTATAGCAATAACTAAAATAAGAGAATCATTAGTAAATGGATAAGCCTGAATCAAGTAGGCCAAATATAGAACAAACGATAAGAAAAGTAGAATTACTTAGTCAATTTATAAAAATACAAGATGAAATTAAGTTTAGAAAAGAAAGATTAAATTACAATATATTTGCAGGAGTTACTAAAAAATCGATAGAAGCACAAAAACAAACAATAAGTGAATTAGAACTACAAAAAGATATAATAGAAATTAAATATGCATATGAATAAAGAAGAATATCCAGTAGAAGAAAAAACATTTTTAGGAACAGATGGAACACAAATAATAATAACACACTCAAATTTAGGACGACGATATAGAAAAATAGGTACAAAATTACATTTAATGCCAGATCCAATATCAGCTAAATTAGAAGATAGTCTAACAGAAATGATAAGATTGCAAAAGGAAAATACTGAAATAGATCAAAAATTAGAAATTGAAAAAATACGATTAGAAGCCAGAAAAGAAATCGAACAACTAAAAAACCAACAAATAAAACAAGACCCTCCTCAAACACCATTTAAACCTAGACCACCTCAGGAACCAATCCCTGAATATACTGAACC
The DNA here is from genome assembly GCA_031232105.1 of Capsicum rhomboideum. Taxonomy (NCBI): domain Eukaryota; kingdom Viridiplantae; phylum Streptophyta; class Magnoliopsida; order Solanales; family Solanaceae; genus Capsicum; species Capsicum rhomboideum. The sequence goes on along the minus strand of CP124716.1, from coordinate 57,549,841 downwards.
AGAACCTGAAACATCCGAATCATCTACAAAAATACAAGAAATGGAAAGAGAATTAGCAATATTAAAACAAATATATGCCCAGAAAGTACAAGCAAGATTAGCAAAACAAAATGACAAAATAAAAAAAGAAAAAGAAAAAAAGTTAGCAATGGAATTAGAAAAGTTAAAAGAACAAATACACTTAGCAGAATTAAACCCTGACGAAGAATCTCCAAATATAAGTATTGATAACATCACAATAGACAATTTAACTATAGATAATGTAACCATAAACGAAGCCGAATCCGAAATAAATTCAGACAATGATAACAATAATGATGAAAACAGTGAAACATATACCCAAATAATGAACCAAATAACAGATTTAAATGTAAATACAACAAATGCTAAACCAAATATAAATACCATAAAAAATGAACAACCAAGTACAAGTAGAACATATGACAAAAGAAGACATGACAACCCTAGAACAACCGGACCAACTTATTATACAGTAACAGATGATAATAGATATGAAGCAATATGGCAAAGTAGACTAAATAAATGGACACCAACTAAAACTCCAGAACATTCACAATTTTTAGATTTAGATTGTGTTACAGATGTAAATAAAACAATACAAGTATGGATAGGACAAATTGCAAAACAACTAATAGATAATAAAATAGCAGTAGCAGATACACCAGGATATATAGAAAGAACACTAATAGGAACAGTAAAATTATGGCTACATAACATAACAGCTGAAGGTAGAGCAGCTTTAAGAAATAATAAAGATAGTAGTGGAACCATTACAACATCAAGCATAGCTATATTAGACAAATACGAATTTGGAATTAGAAATGAATTTGGAAGTATGACAACAGAATTAGCAGAACAAGAAAAAGACAAAAATCTAAATAGACAATTAATGAATAAATTATCAATATGCAATATGTGTTATATAGATGAATATACATGCGCTTTTAAAGATTACTATTATAGAGCAATATATACTCATGAAGAAGCTATAGCAGTTAGAAGAACATATTTTACAAAATTACCTGAACCATTTAGTACAAAAATTATAACAGCATGGGACGCAGCTAGTTTAACAGATACATTAGGAGCTAGAATAAAATATTTACAAACATGGTTTATAGGACTATGTGATGAATATAAAGATAAACAAAAATTAGACAAAGTATTAACAAAAAACATGTCGTGTTGTACACAAAAGACAGCACCACAATTTGGTTGTAAAACTAAGAAAAATAAGTTTAGATACAAAAAACGATTTAAAAAATATAAATCTTTTAAATCTAAATACAAGTATAAAAATCCAAGAAAACGATATTATATAAAAAATTATAAAAGAAAAAGACCTTATCGACCTAAGAAAAAACTATCAGAATGCAAATGTTACAACTGTGGAAAATTAGGACACTTAGCTAAAGATTGTAAAATACCTAAAGATATAAAGAAAAAACAAATTACCGAAGTAAGAATAGAAGAAAACATTTATACAGAATTACCATACATAGATTATGATTTAGAAAGTAACGATAGTATTTATGAACTAGATGAATTGCCAGATATAGAAATAAACAACTCAGACTTAGAACTAAATAATGATGATGCTAGCGATATAAACCTATCAGATACAGAAAACGAAATTGATGACTGAATCAGGAATAATAGAAAAAGAAAATTACCAAACTGAAGATAGTAATAACCAGAAAATAATATTTGACTCAAATATATACAAACAAATCACGAAACAAGAAATAACTTTAAAAATAGATAATGTATTAGATGTACCAATGGTAAAATATTGGTTTAAAAGACCCAAAGAAGAATATTATATAATAAGCCAAAAAGAACATACAGTAGACTGTAAATATGCACAAGGTAGTGCAATGGTACCCATAATAAGTAAAAGAGAAATAACCAAAGAAATACAAGCATTGAAACCAAAACCAAAAAACGAAATAACTCATGTACACTTAGGAGCAATACAGATATTAATAAAAGCATGTTTTAAGGAAGGAATAAATACACCTATAGAGTTATACTTAGCAGATGATAGAATTAAGTACCCAATTGAACAGAGTATAATTAGTGCAGTAAAAGGAAATTTAATATACCAAAAATTTAAGTTTACAGTTAACCCAAATTATACAGTAGCAATAAAAGATAAGAATATAGATAAATCCCTAGTATTATATTGGAAGTTATCAGGAATAGAACTAACCCCTGGAAGTAAAATATTTACAGCAAGATGCAAAAATTTATATATTTTAACTACTAAACATATGGTACAAGCAACTAACAAAATTGATAAAATAAATATAGAATCCCCATTTGACAATATCTTAACAGTTATAGATAATAATGATTATAGTTATGATGAATTAAATATGAATCAAGAATTAGATATAGTAAAAGAAAGAATAGGAACAACATCAAAAAGACAAATAGATGCCCCCTCATCCTCATCAAGAATGAGCACATCTAGAAGCATTATTTGGGTATATGTTTCACTGTTTTCATCATTATTGTTATCATTGTCTGAATTTATTTCGGATTCGGCTTCGTTTATGGTTACATTATCTATAGTTAAATTGTCTATTGTGATGTTATCAATACTTATATTTGGAGATTCTTCGTCAGGGTTTAATTCTGCTAAGTGTATTTGTTCTTTTAACTTTTCTAATTCCATTGCTAACTTTTTTCCTTTTTCTTTTTTTATTTTGTCATTTTGTTTTGCTAATCTTGCTTGTACTTTCTGGGCATATATTTGTTTTAATATTGCTAATTCTCTTTCCATTTCTTGTATTTTTGTAGATGATTCGGATGTTTCAGGTTCTGGTTCAGTATATTCAGGGATTGGTTCCTGAGGTGGTCTAGGTTTAAATGGTGTTTGAGGAGGGTCTTGTTTTATTTGTTGGTTTTTTAGTTGTTCGATTTCTTTTCTGGCTTCTAATCGTATTTTTTCAATTTCTAATTTTTGATCTATTTCAGTATTTTCCTTTTGCAATCTTATCATTTCTGTTAGACTATCTTCTAATTTAGCTGATATTGGATCTGGCATTAAATGTAATTTTGTACCTATTTTTCTATATCGTCGTCCTAAATTTGAGTGTGTTATTATTATTTGTGTTCCATCTGTTCCTAAAAATGTTTTTTCTTCTACTGGATATTCTTCTTTATTCATATGCATATTTAATTTCTATTATATCTTTTTGTAGTTCTAATTCACTTATTGTTTGTTTTTGTGCTTCTATCGATTTTTTAGTAACTCCTGCAAATATATTGTAATTTAATCTTTCTTTTCTAAACTTAATTTCATCTTGTATTTTTATAAATTGACTAAGTAATTCTACTTTTCTTATCGTTTGTTCTATATTTGGCCTACTTGATTCAGGCTTATCCATTTACTAATGATTCTCTTATTTTAGTTATTGCTATAATAAAATGTGTCATTGCTCTAGTTAAGTTATTTATTTCCTTAATTATTTGTGTAATTTCTCTTAGATTATATTTTTGCTGACTTTTTATTCTACTCTGTTTTTCAATTCTTCTTGTTAAATAGTGTATTTTTATTTTTCTGACTACTTTTGGTTGTTGTCGCTTATACATTATAATTCATCATATTTATATTCTTGTTGTTTTATAAGTTGTCTTATATATTCGTATTCAGTATAGGAAATTGTATCTATTAATTCAGGTATTTTTGTGTATTCGTATTTTTCATATAATTTATCTAAATTTAGTCTTAGTTTCTGTACTTTAGTTGCTATATTTATTTGTTTATCTAATCTTATACATCTAGGATGTTCATCTGGTAGATCTTCTCCATATTCAATTCCTTTCATGTTTTCTGTTTGCATTATAAATTGTTTTTTACTGTGTTTCCTTATTCTATTTTTGTAAATATTGTTGGTACTAGTTTTAATACTGTGTTTTGATATAATATCTTTTTTATTCCTATATTTTTTATTCCTATTATTTTCATTCCTATTATTTTCATTCCTATGCTCTGATACCAAGTGGGGGGTGGTCCTTTGATCTTTCTCTTTTAGAGACATTTATGTAAATGCGGAATTAAAATAAATATCTCTTTGTCTAATTAATCTTAATATTTGGTTAATGTCTTGTACTATTAAATCTAGATATGCTTCATTCTGGGTTTGGATATATTTATCTAGGTTGTGTTGTATTAAGGTTTCTCTTTCTCTTAATTCATCTATAGTTTTTTGCCAATTTTCTAAATGTTGTTGGTTCATTTTAATAATAATCTAGATATCCTTCTGTATCTATGTCAAGGTATATGTCATTATTTCTAAAGTCATCATCACTATCATTGTTTAATATTGTATCTAACCATGATTCCTTCATTAGGTCTATAAGTTCATGAGTAAATAATAGGTTATATATGTTTTGTATTATTTCTGTATCTAAAGTTCTTAGTATATATAAGACTAATATTTTATAGTCCTTGTCTTCATTTATCAAATATTTAGGTGTTGGGGTTTTATATTTTTCTACATCTTCTGTTTGTTTATATTTACTAGTTTCTGCTATATCGGGTTTCATATAACTAGGTTCTGTCATTTCTTTACTTCTGTGTTTTAATCAAATTATTCCTTCTAACCTCTGCTTATATTATTACCTTTATCATCTAATAGTCCAGTATGTTTAATTATCCGGTTGGTCACTACTATGGGTTCCAGCTTCAATCAGTTTACCCTAACACTGCTTACTTCAGTTGGTTTACTACCCTATTCACGGCATTCCTAGCCTTTTTCTGGGTTCAACCATTTTGGAAAAGCTTAGTCTGGGTCTAACTTACTCTTAGCTTCCTAACCATAGTAAACTAATAAGGATAATGTTAACATAATCAAACTATAACATGATAAATAATAATAATCTAATAGAGATTATTAGGAATATGATAGATTAGTTACACATATGTAAATATGAGTATACCTTTGTTGTTATCTCTTCCGTCGTATGTGATATAAATGTTTCTATATTGGATTCCTCCATGCTTTAAATAATTATTTTATATATTTTTGTAGGGGGTCTCAGCTCATGAGAGGGGTTTTCAGATTTCTCTGAATGCTTACCTTCTCCTTTGCCTTCACCGCTATATATATATTACATAAACGTGTAAGTGCACAGTACTAGTTACTGTGTACTTTACGACTTTTTTTAAAAAGAAAGGAAAAAACGCGTTTTCTACTATTCCTAGACGCGTGTTACTATTCCTACTTTATTCTTTTTCTTACATAATTGAGCCTTATGCTCAAAATTTCAAAAAGAAAGAAAACGTGTGGGGACTTTATGTCTTCCACTTAAAAAGATAAAAAGATTCTCAATAATTTACATAATAAGACAAACTAAAAAATATATGTGGGTCTTCCCATTATCTTTTGTCTGTAGCTCTTGTCCTGCTGTCTTTATTCTAGATTCACTTCTGGTATAGTTGTCGTATTTCCTCCACTGCATTTTGAACATTGGTGATCTGGATATTTCGGTCCTAAATACTGGCAGTATTTGACTAATAAATTTTCTGAAATAAAATCCTTTTTGATAGCTCTTGTTGTTGGGGTATCTTCAGGTCTTAATAATGTCCATATCCAACTACGTACTTCTTCCATATCTTCTTGGCGTAGTACTCTTGCATTTGCATAGATCATGGCATGGTCTCTACAATGATATTTCCATATATTATGTCCATTGGTGTAGTTGTTGACTAGTTCTTGTATAATTACTTGTAGTCCTATTAATCTTTTTGTAGCAAAGAATGATGGTATATCAACTTCTGGTATTTCTGGTTGTTTTTCTATTTCTTCTGGGATAATCATATCTCTGGTAAGACCAATTTTTACTACTTGGATGAGTGGTTTTATCTCATTGTATAATATCTCTGCTGGTGCTGAATAACATCTTATGTAAAAGAATGATCCGTCTGTAATTCTTTTGTATATTGTAAAAGCATTATATAAGTCTGGTATTTGTTGTAGTTCTGCTCCATCTGCTGTATATACTGTTGAAAGTAGTCCATATTCGTAGCATGTACGTACTAAATTTGCACTGGTGCCAGGCTGGGCAATTAGTTTATTATATCCTTGTAGTTTTTGAGTTATAAAATCTTTTTGAGGGTCATTGGTTGTCTGAGATCTTGGATGTAAATTTAAAAATGTTTGGGTTTTATAGATATTTTGGATGTATGCTCTGGAAATGTGGTTATATACTTGTTTATTTTGGTTCAGGCTTGCGGCATATGTGGATGTTTGTGGACTTGGTATGGTCGGATGTGATAGATTTATGGGTTGTTTATTTTTGATAAAGGTTTTTGTAAACTGGCTATTTAAATTTTGGTTTTGTCTTTTTGTAGATTGGTTGGTTGTATTTGAGCTGCTTGCTTCTGTAGATGCTTTTCCTGTAGCTGCATTAACAAACTTGTTATGAGTTTTATGGAGTTTCTCAACGTCTCCTTCTAGTTCTGGATTTTTAATGTCTTCCGATCGACATAGTTCAGCATATTGTGAGTCATGCGGCTGACTTGTAGCTCTTTCCTTCTTTAGCTCTTTTAATTCTAGCTCAAAACTGTCCACTTTTAAGCAAAGTGTAGTCATGGCTTTTAATAAAATATCCATTTGGCTATCTTGATCTGTCTGAGTAGCTTTGTCTTGATAAGTAGTCTGCAGTGACATTTTTGTTAGTACTGATTACTTCTATTGTAAATGTAAAATTTTGTATATTTAAGACAAGTCTTCGTATTTCTTTTGTTGTAACTGAGTCGTCTAATTTTCTTGTTAGCCACCATTTTACTTGTGTATTATCTGTTCTGACAATAAATTTGTTATAAACTATATATGGTTCGAATGTTAATAAACATTTATATAAGGCAAATAATTCTTTCCTATTTATTTCCCATTTATCTTGAGGTTCCGTATATGTTCCTGAGTGATATCTACAGTGATGTTCTATTTTTGTATCAAGATACTTATATTTTAATACTCCACCGTAACTATGGTTACTTGAATCTGTTTCTACTATATATATAAATTCTTTTGTTATATCTGGAAAATATAATTTTGGTAACTTTTGACATAATTCTTTAACCTTTTGTATATGTTTTCTATCTGTTTGGTCAAAATGATATTCAATATCCTTTTTTAATTTTTTATTTAATGGTTTTAAATATTCTGCTAACCTTGGTATATATTCTCTTACTTGGTTTACTAATCCTAAAAAGGATTGTAATTTTTTCTTTGTATCTAGTATCTCATTTGAATTTATAATTTTTTGTACTATATGTGTTTGCATTTTTACTCCATTCTTATCTATTTGTATACCAAGAAATTCTATTTGGTTTTTCATTATTTCTGCCTTGCTTTTACTTAAACTAATTCCTGCTGTATCTATAATGTTGATAAATTTATTTAGTAATTGTATATGTTCGTCTTCTGTTCTTGAGTATAACAATATATCATCAATATATACAATACAATTTTCTAATTGTATAAAATATGTATCCATAAAATGTTGATATCTACCTGGTGCATTTTTATATCCAAAGGGTAAAACATTCCATTCATAAAATCCTTGGGGTACTGTGAATGCTGTTAAATGTTTAGAGTTATCTTCTAATTTTAAATGATAAAATCCTGATTTGCAATCAAATTTGCTAAAGTAATTATATCCTTGAATTTGTCTAATTTTTAATATTTTATTTGGTATTGGGTAATTATAAGTTTTAGTTTTGGCATTTAGATTTCTATAATCAATAACCATCCTACTTTTTCCTCTTTTTTGTTCACTATGTTTGTTAACAATAAAGGCGGGACTAGTATGTTTACTGTTACTAGCTTGGATGTAATTATTTTTAAGTAATTCATCTATGTGTAAGGTAAATTCTTTTAAATCATCAAAGTTATATTTTAATGGTTTTTGGGTTATTATACTATTTTGATCTATTAGTTCTATTGTAACTGTTGTTTTATGTTTATGCCATCCTTTAAGCGGATTGTCACTATATAAGGGTTCTAACTTATCATAGATTGGTTGTAACATGTTGATATTAAAGGTTATAATTTCTATTGCTTTCTCTGTTGTTGATTGATTTTCTAGTTTTTGTGTTATTTTTTCTGATCCTTTTATCCATGGTGTTAGTTTTCTAGGTTTATTTTGTACTCTTTTGGCTCCTATTTTTTGTTTACAAGGTGTTGTAAACCAACAGTGTGTTTTTGTTAGTATATGAGGGTATAGTTCATCTATAAAGGGCATTCCTAAAATTATATCTCTTGTTGTGAAATCATAGTTATACATCGTTTTTATTGTTAGTATTTTATCATATATTTGTAGTTTTACATCTTTTGCGTAATATTTTACCATACTTCCTTCGTCATTAAATCCGGTGAATACAGTTGGATTTTTTATCTTTTGCCATTTAGATTCTGGTAAACAATTGTATCTACATAAATTTGCTTCTGATCCTGTGTCTATCATTGGTGTATAATATCTGCTATTATATCCTTCTACAATTATTTTTGCTAATATATATACTTTCATGCTAAGGTATTTTTATAGTATTGATTTTGTCCTATTGATTATTACATTTTTATTTTGGTAATGGATGATTAATCTTTTATCTTCTAACTTATATGGTTTTACTTGTTCTAGCCATTGTAATCCTAAAACTATATTTGGATTTATTTGTCCTATTGTAAATTGTATATTTATAGGTATTCCACCGATAATTAATTCTTGAATAGTTATTTCCTTTGTTTGTTTTAATTCTACTGGTAAATCGGGTATTTCTTGTTCTTGTATTATAATATCATCTTCTGTAATTAATTCTCTGGTTATCCAATTATCTTGTTCTCCTGTGTTGATTAAGATTAAATATTTTCGTTGATTTAATATTCCTGTTATGTAATAGGGATGTTGTGTTGGTATTATTTCATTAGGTATTTCATATTCTATTCTTCTAGATGTGCTCATTCTTGATGAGGATGAGGGGGCATCTATTTGTCTTTTTGATGTTGTTCCTATTCTTTCTTTTACTATATCTAATTCTTGATTCATATTTAATTCATCATAACTATAATCATTATTATCTATAACTGTTAAGATATTGTCAAATGGGGATTCTATATTTATTTTATCAATTTTGTTAGTTGCTTGTACCATATGTTTAGTAGTTAAAATATATAAATTTTTGCATCTTGCTGTAAATATTTTACTTCCAGGGGTTAGTTCTATTCCTGATAACTTCCAATATAATACTAGGGATTTATCTATATTCTTATCTTTTATTGCTACTGTATAATTTGGGTTAACTGTAAACTTAAATTTTTGGTATATTAAATTTCCTTTTACTGCACTAATTATACTCTGTTCAATTGGGTACTTAATTCTATCATCTGCTAAGTATAACTCTATAGGTGTATTTATTCCTTCCTTAAAACATGCTTTTATTAATATCTGTATTGCTCCTAAGTGTACATGAGTTATTTCGTTTTTTGGTTTTGGTTTCAATGCTTGTATTTCTTTGGTTATTTCTCTTTTACTTATTATGGGTACCATTGCACTACCTTGTGCATATTTACAGTCTACTGTATGTTCTTTTTGGCTTATTATATAATATTCTTCTTTGGGTCTTTTAAACCAATATTTTACCATTGGTACATCTAATACATTATCTATTTTTAAAGTTATTTCTTGTTTCGTGATTTGTTTGTATATATTTGAGTCAAATATTATTTTCTGGTTATTACTATCTTCAGTTTGGTAATTTTCTTTTTCTATTATTCCTGATTCAGTCATCAATTTCGTTTTCTGTATCTGATAGGTTTATATCGCTAGCATCATCATTATTTAGTTCTAAGTCTGAGTTGTTTATTTCTATATCTGGCAATTCATCTAGTTCATAAATACTATCGTTACTTTCTAAATCATAATCTATGTATGGTAATTCTGTATAAATGTTTTCTTCTATTCTTACTTCGGTAATTTGTTTTTTCTTTATATCTTTAGGTATTTTACAATCTTTAGCTAAGTGTCCTAATTTTCCACAGTTGTAACATTTGCATTCTGATAGTTTTTTCTTAGGTCGATAAGGTCTTTTTCTTTTATAATTTTTTATATAATATCGTTTTCTTGGATTTTTATACTTGTATTTAGATTTAAAAGATTTATATTTTTTAAATCGTTTTTTGTATCTAAACTTATTTTTCTTAGTTTTACAACCAAATTGTGGTGCTGTCTTTTGTGTACAACACGACATGTTTTTTGTTAATACTTTGTCTAATTTTTGTTTATCTTTATATTCATCACATAGTCCTATAAACCATGTTTGTAAATATTTTATTCTAGCTCCTAATGTATCTGTTAAACTAGCTGCGTCCCATGCTGTTATAATTTTTGTACTAAATGGTTCAGGTAATTTTGTAAAATATGTTCTTCTAACTGCTATAGCTTCTTCATGAGTATATATTGCTCTATAATAGTAATCTTTAAAAGCGCATGTATATTCATCTATATAACACATATTGCATATTGATAATTTATTCATTAATTGTCTATTTAGATTTTTGTCTTTTTCTTGTTCTGCTAATTCTGTTGTCATACTTCCAAATTCATTTCTAATTCCAAATTCGTATTTGTCTAATATAGCTATGCTTGATGTTGTAATGGTTCCACTACTATCTTTATTATTTCTTAAAGCTGCTCTACCTTCAGCTGTTATGTTATGTAGCCATAATTTTACTGTTCCTATTAGTGTTCTTTCTATATATCCTGGTGTATCTGCTACTGCTATTTTATTATCTATTAGTTGTTTTGCAATTTGTCCTATCCATACTTGTATTGTTTTATTTACATCTGTAACACAATCTAAATCTAAAAATTGTGAATGTTCTGGAGTTTTAGTTGGTGTCCATTTATTTAGTCTACTTTGCCATATTGCTTCATATCTATTATCATCTGTTACTGTATAATAAGTTGGTCCGGTTGTTCTAGGGTTGTCATGTCTTCTTTTGTCATATGTTCTACTTGTACTTGGTTGTTCATTTTTTATGGTATTTATATTTGGTTTAGCATTTGTTGTATTTACATTTAAATCTGTTATTTGGTTCATTATTTGGGTATATGTTTCACTGTTTTCATCATTATTGTTATCATTGTCTGAATTTATTTCGGATTCGGCTTCGTTTATGGTTACATTATCTATAGTTAAATTGTCTATTGTGATGTTATCAATACTTATATTTGGAGATTCTTCGTCAGGGTTTAATTCTGCTAAGTGTATTTGTTCTTTTAACTTTTCTAAGAAATTCTATTTGGTTTTTCATTATTTCTGCCTTGCTTTTACTTAAACTAATTCCTGCTGTATCTATAATGTTGATAAATTTATTTAGTAATTGTATATGTTCGTCTTCTGTTCTTGAGTATAACAATATATCATCAATATATACAATACAATTTTCTAATTGTATAAAATATGTATCCATAAAATGTTGATATCTACCTGGTGCATTTTTATATCCAAAGGGTAAAACATTCCATTCATAAAATCCTTGGGGTACTGTGAATGCTGTTAAATGGTCTTTTTCTTTTATAATTTTTTATATAATATCGTTTTCTTGGATTTTTATACTTGTATTTAGATTTAAAAGATTTATATTTTTTAAATCGTTTTTTGTATCTAAACTTATTTTTCTTAGTTTTACAACCAAATTGTGGTGCTGTCTTTTGTGTACAACACGACATGTTTTTTGTTAATACTTTGTCTAATTTTTGTTTATCTTTATATTCATCACATAGTCCTATAAACCATGTTTGTAAATATTTTATTCTAGCTCCTAATGTATCTGTTAAACTAGCTGCGTCCCATGCTGTTATAATTTTTGTACTAAATGGTTCAGGTAATTTTGTAAAATATGTTCTTCTAACTGCTATAGCTTCTTCATGAGTATATATTGCTCTATAATAGTAATCTTTAAAAGCGCATGTATATTCATCTATATAACACATATTGCATATTGATAATTTATTCATTAATTGTCTATTTAGATTTTTGTCTTTTTCTTGTTCTGCTAATTCTGTTGTCATACTTCCAAATTCATTTCTAATTCCAAATTCGTATTTGTCTAATATAGCTATGCTTGATGTTGTAATGGTTCCACTACTATCTTTATTATTTCTTAAAGCTGCTCTACCTTCAGCTGTTATGTTATGTAGCCATAATTTTACTGTTCCTATTAGTGTTCTTTCTATATATCCTGGTGTATCTGCTACTGCTATTTTATTATCTATTAGTTGTTTTGCAATTTGTCCTATCCATACTTGTATTGTTTTATTTACATCTGTAACACAATCTAAATCTAAAAATTGTGAATGTTCTGGAGTTTTAGTTGGTGTCCATTTATTTAGTCTACTTTGCCATATTGCTTCATATCTATTATCATCTACACTTAACCATTTTCAAGTCACTAATTCACATTTCAAGTAACTAATTCACAATTTGAAATCTCTACATTTAACCATTTTCATGTCACTACACTTAACCATTTTCAAGTAACTAATTCACATTTCAAGTCACTACATTAAACTATTTTCAAGTCACAAGTTCACATTTCAAGTCACTACATTTAACCTTTTTCAAGTAACTAATTCACATTTCAAGTCACTACACTTAATCCTTTCAAGAAACAAGTTCACAATTTCAATTCTCTACACTTAACCATTTTCAAGTCACTAATTCATATTTCAAGCAACTAATTCACAATTTGAAGTCTCTACATTTAACCATTTTCATGTCACTAGACTTAACTATTTTCAACTCGCTAATTCACATTTCAAGTCAATACACTTAACCATTTTCAAGAAACAAGTTCACAATATCAAGTCACTACATCTAACTATTTTCAAGTCACAAGTTCACATTTCAAGTCACTACATTTAACCATTTTCAAGTAACTAATTCACATTTCAAGTCACTACACTTAATCCTTTCAAGAAACAAGTTCACAATTTCAATTCTCTACACTTAACCATTTTCAAGTCACTAATTCATATTTCAAGCAACTAATTCACAATTTGAAGTCTCTACATTTAACCATTTTCATGTCACTACACTTAACTATTTTCAACTCGCTAATTCACATTTCAAGTCAATACACTTAACCATTTTCAAGAAACAAGTTCACAATATCAAGTCACTACATCTAACTATTTTCAAGTCACAAGTTCACATTTCAAGTCACTACATTTAACCATTTTCAAGTAACTAATTCACATTTCAAGTCACTACACTTAATCCTTTCAAGAAACAAGTTCACAATTTCAATTCTCTACACTTAACCATTTTCAAGTCACTAATTCATATTTCAAGTAACTAATTCACAATTTGAAGTCTCTACATTTAACCATTTTCATGTCACTACACTTAACCATTTTCAACTCACTAATTCACATTTCAAGTCCCTACACTTAACCATTTTGAAGAAACAAGTTGACAATATCAAGTCACTACACTTAACCATTTTCAAGTAACTAATTCACATTTCAAGTCACTACACTTAACCAAGAAACAAGTTGAAAACTTCAAGTCACTACACTTAACCATTTTCAAGTAACCAATTCACATTTCAAATCACTACACTTAACCATTTTCAACTCACTAATTCACATTTCAAGTCACTACACTTAACCATTTTCAAGAATCAAGTTCACAGTTTCAATTCACTACATTTAACCATTTTCAAGAAACAAGTTCACAATTTCAATTCACTACATTTAACCATTTTCAAGTCACTACACTTAACCATTTTCAAGTAACTAATTCACATTTCAAGTCAGTACACTTAATCATTTCAAGAAACAAGTTCACAATTTCAATTCTCTACACTTAACCATTTTCAAGTCACTAATTCATATTTCAAGTAACAAATTCACAATTTAAAGTCACTACATTTAACCATTTTCAAGTCACTACACTTAACCATTTTCAAGTAACTAATTCACATTTCAAGTCACTACACTTAACCATTTTGAAGAAACAAGTTGACAATTTCAAGTCACTACACTTAACCATTTTCAAGTAACTAATTCACATTTCAAGTCCCTACACTTAACCATTTTCAAGTAACTAATTCACAATTTGAAGTCACTACATTTAACCATTTTCAAGTCACTACACTTAACCATTTTCAACTCACTAATTCACATTTCAAGTCACTACACTTAACCATTTTCAAGAATCAAGTTCACAGTTTCAATTCACTACATTTAACCATTTTCAAGAAACAAGTTCACAATTTCAATTCACTACATTTAACCATTTTCAAGTCACTACACTTAACCATTTTCAAGTAACTAATTCACATTTCAAGTCAGTACACTTAATCATTTCAAGAAACAAGTTCACAATTTCAATTCTCTACACTTAACCATTTTCAAGTCACTAATTCATATTTCAAGTAACAAATTCACAATTTAAAGTCACTACATTTAACCATTTTCAAGTCACTACACTTAACCATTTTCAAGTAACTAATTCACATTTCAAGTCACTACACTTAACCATTTTGAAGAAACAAGTTGACAATTTCAAGTCACTACACTTAACCATTTTCAAGTAACTAATTCACATTTCAAGTCCCTACACTTAACCATTTTCAAGTAACTAATTCACAATTTGAAGTCACTACATTTAACCATTTTCAAGTCACTACACTTAACCATTTTCAACTCACTAATTCACATTTCAAGTCACTACACTTAACCATTTTCAAGAATCAAGTTCACAGTTTCAACTCACTACCTTTAACCATTTTCAAGAAAAAAGTTCACAATTTCAATTCACTACATTTAACCATTTTCAAGTCACTACACTTAACCATTTTCAAGTAACTAATTCACATTTCAAGTCACTACACTTAACCATTTTAAAGTAACTAATTCACATTTCAAGTCACTACACTTAATCCTTTAAAGAAACAAGTTCACAATTTCAATTCTCTACACTTAACCATTTTCAAGTCACTAATTCATATTTCAAGTAACTAATTCACAATTTGAAGTCTCTACATTTAACCATTTTCATGTCACTACACTTAACCATTTTCAACTCACTAATTCACATTTCAAGTCCCTACACTTAACCATTTTGAAGAAACAAGTTGACAATATCAAGTCACTACACTTAACCATTTTCAAGTAACTAATTCACATTTCAAGTCACTACACTTAACCATTTTCAACTCACTAATTCACATTTCAAGTCACTACACTTAACCAAGAAACAAGTTGAAAACTTCAAGTCACTACACTTAACCATTTTCAAGTAACCAATTCACATTTCAAATCACTACACTTAACCATTTTCAACTCACTAATTCACATTTCTAGTCACTACACTTAACCATTTTCAAGAATCAAGTTCACAGTTTCAATTCACTACATTTAACCATTTTCAAGAAACAAGTTCACAATTTCAATTCACTACATTTAACCATTTTCAATTCACTACACTTAACCATTTTCAAGTAACTAATTCACACTTCAAGTCACTAAACTTAATCCTTTCAAGAAACAAGTTCACAATTTCAATTCTCTACACTTAACCATTTTCAATTCACTAATTCATATTTCAAGTAACTAATTCACAATTTGAAGTCTCTACATTTAACCATTTTCAAGTCACTACACTTAACCATTTTCAAGTAACTAATTCACATTTCAAGTCACTACACTTAACCATTTTGAAGAAACAAGTTGACAATTTCAAGTCACTACACTTAACCATTTTCAAGTAACTAATTCACATTTCAAGTCCCTACACTTAACCATTTTCAAGTAACTAATTCACAATTTGTAAGTCACTACATTTAACCATTTTCAAGTCACTACACTTAACCATTTTCAACTCACTAATTCACATTTCAAGTCACTACACTTAACCATTTTCAAGAATCAAGTTCACAGTTTCAACTCACGACATTTAACCATTTTCAAGAAAAAAGTTCACAATTTCAATTCACTACATTTAACCATTTTCAAGTCACTACACTTAACCATTTTCAAGTAACTAATTCACATTTCAAGTAACTAAACTTAATCCTTTCAAGAAACAAGTTCACAATTTCAATTCTCTACACTTAACCATTTTCAAGTCACTAATTCACATTTCAAGTAACTAATTCACAATTTGAAATCTCTACATTTAACCATTTTCATGTCACTACACTTAACCATTTTCAAGTAACTAATTCACATTTCAAGTCACTACATTAAACTATTTTCAAGTCACAAGTTCACATTTCAAGTCACTACATTTAACCTTTTTCAAGTAACTAATTCACATTTCAAGTCACTACACTTAATCCTTTCAAGAAACAAGTTCACAATTTCAATTCTCTACACTTAACCATTTTCAAGTCACTAATTCATATTTCAAGCAACTAATTCACAATTTGAAGTCTCTACATTTAACCATTTTCATGTCACTACACTTAACTATTTTCAACTCGCTAATTCACATTTCAAGTCAATACACTTAACCATTTTCAAGAAACAAGTTCACAATATCAAGTCACTACATCTAACTATTTTCAAGTCACAAGTTCACATTTCAAGTCACTACATTTAACCATTTTCAAGTAACTAATTCACATTTCAAGTCACTACACTTAATCCTTTCAAGAAACAAGTTCACAATTTCAATTCTCTACACTTAACCATTTTCAAGTCACTAATTCATATGTCAAGTAACTAATTCACAATTTGAAGTCTCTACATTTAACCATTTTCATGTCACTACACTTAACCATTTTCAACTCGCTAATTCACATTTCAAGTCACTACACTTAACCATTTTCAAAAAAGAAGTTCACAATATCAAGTCACTACATTTAACTATTTTCAAGTCACAAGTTCACATTTCAAGTCACTACACTTAATCCTTTCAAAAAACAAATTCACAATTTCAAGTCACAACACTTAACCATTTTCAAAAAATAATTTTACATTTCAAGTCACTACATTTAACCATTTTCAAGAAACAAGTTCACAATTTCAATTCAATAAATTTAACCATTTTCAAGTTACTACACTTAACCATTTTCAAGTAACTAATTCACATTTCAAGTCACTAAACTTAATCCTTTCAAGAAACAAGTTCACAATTTCAATTCTCTACACTTAACCATTTTCAATTCACTAATTCATATTTCAAGTAACAAATTCACAATTTAAAGTCACTACATTTAACCATTTTCAAGTCACTACACTTAACCATTTTCAAGTAACTAATTCACATTTCAAGTCACTACACTTAACCATTTTGAAGAAACAAGTTGACAATTTCAAGTCACTACCCTTAACCATTTTCAAGTAACTAATTCACATTTCAAGTCCCTACACTTAACCATTTTCAAGTAACTAATTCACAATTTGAAGTCACTACATTTAACCATTTTCAAGTCACTACACTTAACCATTTTCAACTCACTAATTCACATTTCAAGTCACTACACTTAACCATTTTCAAGAATCAAGTTCACAGTTTCAACTCACTACATTTAACCATTTTCAAGAAAAAAGTTCACAATTTCAATTCACTACATTTAACCATTTTCAAGTCACTACACTTAACCATTTTCAAGTAACTAATTCACATTTCAAGTCACTACACTTAACCATTTTAAAGTAACTAATTCACATTTCAAGTCACTACACTTAATCCTTTAAAGAAACAAGTTCACAATTTCAATTCTCTACACTTAACCATTTTCAAGTCACTAATTCATATTTCAAGTAACTAATTCACAATTTGAAGTCTCTACATTTAACCATTTTCATGTCACTACACTTAACCATTTTCAACTCACTAATTCACATTTCAAGTCACTACACTTAACCATTTTCAAGAATCAAGTTCACAGTTTCAATTCACTACATTTAACCATTTTCAAGAAACAAGTTCACAATTTCAATTCACTACATTTAACCATTTTCAAGTCACTACACTTAACCATTTTCAAGTAACTAATTCACATTTCAAGTCAGTACACTTAATCATTTCAAGAAACAAGTTCACAATTTCAATTCTCTACACTTAACCATTTTCAAGTCACTAATTCATATTTCAAGTAACAAATTCACAATTTAAAGTCACTACATTTAACCATTTTCAAGTCACTACACTTAACCATTTTCAAGTAACTAATTCACATTTCAAGTCACTACACTTAACCATTTTGAAGAAACAAGTTGACAATTTCAAGTCACTACACTTAACCATTTTCAAGTAACTAATTCACATTTCAAGTCCCTACACTTAACCATTTTCAAGTAACTAATTCACAATTTGAAGTCACTACATTTAACCATTTTCAAGTCACTACACTTAACCATTTTCAACTCACTAATTCACATTTCAAGTCACTACACTTAACCATTTTCAAGAATCAAGTTCACAGTTTCAACTCACTACCTTTAACCATTTTCAAGAAAAAAGTTCACAATTTCAATTCACTACATTTAACCATTTTCAAGTCACTACACTTAACCATTTTCAAGTAACTAATTCACATTTCAAGTCACTACACTTAACCATTTTAAAGTAACTAATTCACATTTCAAGTCACTACACTTAATCCTTTAAAGAAACAAGTTCACAATTTCAATTCTCTACACTTAACCATTTTCAAGTCACTAATTCATATTTCAAGTAACTAATTCACAATTTGAAGTCTCTACATTTAACCATTTTCATGTCACTACACTTAACCATTTTCAACTCACTAATTCACATTTCAAGTCCCTACACTTAACCATTTTGAAGAAACAAGTTGACAATATCAAGTCACTACACTTAACCATTTTCAAGTAACTAATTCACATTTCAAGTCACTACACTTAACCAAGAAACAAGTTGAAAACTTCAAGTCACTACACTTAACCATTTTCAAGTAACCAATTCACATTTCAAATCACTACACTTAACCATTTTCAACTCACTAATTCACATTTCAAGTCACTACACTTAACCATTTTCAAGAATCAAGTTCACAGTTTCAATTCACTACATTTAACCATTTTCAAGAAACAAGTTCACAATTTCAATTCACTACATTTAACCATTTTCAAGTCACTACACTTAACCATTTTCAAGTAACTAATTCACATTTCAAGTCAGTACACTTAATCATTTCAAGAAACAAGTTCACAATTTCAATTCTCTACACTTAACCATTTTCAAGTCACTAATTCATATTTCAAGTAACAAATTCACAATTTAAAGTCACTACATTTAACCATTTTCAAGTCACTACACTTAACAATTTTCAAGTAACTAATTCACATTTCAAGTCACTACACTTAACCATTTTGAAGAAACAAGTTGACAATATCAAGTCACTACACTTAACCATTTTCAAGTAACTAATTCACATTTCAAGTCCCTACACTTAACCATTTTCAAGTAACTAATTCACAATTTGAAGTCACTACATTTAACCATTTTCAAGTCACTACACTTAACCATTTTCAACTCACTAATTCACATTTCAAGTCACTACACTTAACCATTTTCAAGAATCAAGTTCACAGTTTCAACTCACTACCTTTAACCATTTTCAAGAAAAAAGTTCACAATTTCAATTCACTACATTTAACCATTTTCAAGTCACTACACTTAACCATTTTCAAGTAACTAATTCACATTTCAAGTCACTACACTTAACCATTTTAAAGTAACTAATTCACATTTCAAGTCACTACACTTAATCCTTTAAAGAAACAAGTTCACAATTTCAATTCTCTACACTTAACCATTTTCAAGTCACTAATTCATATTTCAAGTAACTAATTCACAATTTGAAGTCTCTACATTTAACCATTTTCATGTCACTACACTTAACCATTTTCAACTCACTAATTCACATTTCAAGTCCCTACACTTAACCATTTTGAAGAAACAAGTTGACAATATCAAGTCACTACACTTAACCATTTTCAAGTAACTAATTCACATTTCAAGTCACTACACTTAACCAAGAAACAAGTTGAAAACTTCAAGTCACTACACTTAACCATTTTCAAGTAACCAATTCACATTTCAAATCACTACACTTAACCATTTTCAACTCACTAATTCACATTTCAAGTCACTACACTTAACCATTTTCAAGAATCAAGTTCACAGTTTCAATTCACTACATTTAACCATTTTCAAGAAACAAGTTCACAATTTCAATTCACTACATTTAACCATTTTCAAGTCACTACACTTAACCATTTTCAAGTAACTAATTCACATTTCAAGTCAGTACACTTAATCATTTCAAGAAACAAGTTCACAATTTCAATTCTCTACACTTAACCATTTTCAAGTCACTAATTCATATTTCAAGTAACAAATTCACAATTTAAAGTCACTACATTTAACCATTTTCAAGTCACTACACTTAACAATTTTCAAGTAACTAATTCACATTTCAAGTCACTACACTTAACCATTTTGAAGAAACAAGTTGACAATATCAAGTCACTACACTTAACCATTTTCAAGTAACTAATTCACATTTCAAGTCCCTACACTTAACCATTTTCAAGTAACTAATTCACAATTTGAAGTCACTACATTTAACCATTTTCAAGTCACTACACTTAACCATTTTCAACTCACTAATTCACATTTCAAGTCACTACACTTAACCATTTTCAAGAATCAAGTTCACAGTTTCAACTCACTACCTTTAACCATTTTCAAGAAAAAAGTTCACAATTTCAATTCACTACATTTAACCATTTTCAAGTCACTACACTTAACCATTTTCAAGTAACTAATTCACATTTCAAGTCACTACACTTAACCATTTTAAAGTAACTAATTCACATTTCAAGTCACTACACTTAATCCTTTAAAGAAACAAGTTCACAATTTCAATTCTCTACACTTAACCATTTTCAAGTCACTAATTCATATTTCAAGTAACTAATTCACAATTTGAAGTCTCTACATTTAACCATTTTCATTTCACTACACTTAACCATTTTCAACTCACTAATTCACATTTCAAGTCCCTACACTTAACCATTTTGAAGAAACAAGTTGACAATATCAAGTCACTACACTTAACCATTTTCAAGTAACTAATTCACATTTCAAGTCACTACACTTAACCATTTTCAACTCACTAATTCACATTTCAAGTCACTACACTTAACCAAGAAACAAGCTGAAAACTTCAAGTCACTACACTTAACCCTTTTCAAGTAACCAATTCACATTTCAAATCACTACACTTAACCATTTTCAACTCACTAATTCACATTTCTAGTCACTACACTTAACCATTTTCAAGAATCAAGTTCACAGTTTCAATTCACTACATTTAACCATTTTCAAGAAACAAGTTCACAATTTCAATTCACTACATTTAACCATTTTCAATTCACTACACTTAACCATTTTCAAGTAACTAATTCACACTTCAAGTCACTAAACTTAATCCTTTCAAGAAACAAGTTCACAATTTCAATTCTCTACACTTAACCATTTTCAATTCACTAATTCATATTTCAAGTAACTAATTCACAATTTGAAGTCTCTACATTTAACCATTTTCAAGTCACTACACTTAACCATTTTCAAGTAACTAATTCACATTTCAAGTCACTACACTTAACCATTTTGAAGAAACAAGTTGACAATTTCAAGTCACTACACTTAACCATTTTCAAGTAACTAATTCACATTTCAAGTCCCTACACTTAACCATTTTCAAGTAACTAATTCACAATTTGTAAGTCACTACATTTAACCATTTTCAAGTCACTACACTTAACCATTTTCAACTCACTAATTCACATTTCAAGTCACTACACTTAACCATTTTCAAGAATCAAGTTCACAGTTTCAACTCACGACATTTAACCATTTTCAAGAAAAAAGTTCACAATTTCAATTCACTACATTTAACCATTTTCAAGTCACTACACTTAACCATTTTCAAGTAACTAATTCACATTTCAAGTAACTAAACTTAATCCTTTCAAGAAACAAGTTCACAATTTCAATTCTCTACACTTAACCATTTTCAAGTCACTAATTCACATTTCAAGTAACTAATTCACAATTTGAAATCTCTACATTTAACCATTTTCATGTCACTACACTTAACCATTTTCAAGTAACTAATTCACCTTTCAAGTCACTACACTTAACCATTTTAAAGAAACAAGTTGACAATATCAAGTCACTACACTTAACCATTTTCAAGTAACTAATTCACATTTCAAGTCACTACACTTAACCATTTTAAAGTAACTAATTCACATTTCAAGTCACTACACTTAGTCCTTTAAAGAAACAAGTTCACAATTTCAATTCTCTACACTTAACCATTTTCAAGTCACTAATTCATATTTCAAGTAACTAATTCACAATTTGAAGTCTCTACATTTAACCATTTTCATGTCACTACACTTAACCATTTTCAACTCACTAATTCATATTTCAAGTCACTACACTTAACCATTTTCAAGAAACAAGGTCACAATATCAAGTCACTACATTTAACTATTTTCAAGTCACAAGTTCACATTTCAAGTCACTACATTTAACCATTTTCAAGTAACTAATTCACATTTCAAGTCACTACATTTAATCCTTTAAAGAAACAAGTTCACAATTTCAATTCTCTACACTTAACCATTTTCAAGTCATTAATTCATATTTCAAGTAACTAATTCACAATTTGAAGTCTCTACATTTAACCATTTTCATGTCACTACACTTAACCATTTTCAACTCACTAATTCATATTTCAAGTCACTACACTTAACCATTTTCAAGAAACAAGGTCACAATATCAAGTCACTACATTTAACTATTTTCAAGTCACAAGTTCACATTTCAAGTCACTACATTTAACCATTTTCAAGTAACTAATTCACATTTCAAGTCACTACATTTAATCCTTTAAAGAAACAAGTTCACAATTTCAATTCTCTACACTTAACCATTTTCATGTCACTACACTTAACCATTTTCAAGAAACAAGGTCACAATATCAAGTCACTACACTTAACCATTTTCAAGTAACTAATTCACATTTCAAGTCACTACACTTAACCATTTTAAAGTAACTAATTCACATTTCAAGTCACTACACTTAGTCCTTTAAAGAAACAAGTTCACAATTTCAATTCTCTACACTTAACCATTTTCAAGTCACTAATTCATATTTCAAGTAACTAATTCACAATTTGAAGTCTCTACATTTAACCATTTTCATGTCACTACACTTAACCATTTTCAACTCACTAATTCATATTTCAAGTCACTACACTTAACCATTTTCAAGAAACAAGGTCACAATATCAAGTAACTACATTTAACTATTTTCAAGTCACAAGTTCACATTTCAAGTCACTACATTTAACCATTTTCAAGTAACTAATTCACATTTCAAGTTACTACATTTAATCCTTTAAAGAAACAAGTTCACAATTTCAATTCTCTACACTTAACCATTTTCAAGTCACTAATTCATATTTCAAGTAACTAATTCACAATTTGAAGTCTCTGCATTTAACCATTTTCATGTCACTACACTTAACCATTTTCAACTCACTAATTCACATTTCAAGTCACTACACTTAACCATTTTAAAGAAACAAGTTGATAATATCAAGTCACTACACTTAACCATTTTCAAGTAACTAATTCACATTTCAAGTCACTACACTTAACCATTTTAAACTAACTAATTCACATTTCAAGTCACTACACTTAGTCCTTTAAAGAAACAAGTTCACAATTTCAATTCTCTACACTTAAACATTTTCAAGTCACTAATTCATATTTCAAGTAACTAATTCACAATTTGAAGTCTCTACATTTAACCATTTTCATGTCACTACACTTAACCATTTTCAACTCACTAATTCACATTTCAAGTCACTACACTTAACCATTTTGAAGAAACAAGTTGACAATATCAAGTCACTACACTTAACCATTTTCAAGTAACTAATTCACATTTCAAGTCACTACACTTAACCATTTTCAACTCACTAATTCACATTTCAAGTCACTACACTTAACCAAGAAACAAGTTGAAAACTTCAAGTCACTACACTTAACCATTTTCAACTCACTAATTCACATTTCTAGTCACTACACTTAACCATTTTCAAGAATCAAGTTCACAGTTTCAATTCACTACATTTAACCATTTTCAACAAACAAGTTCACAATTTCAATTCACTACATTTAACCATTTTCAATTCACTACACTTAACCATTTTCAAATAACTAATTCACATTTCAAGTCACTAAACTTAATCCTTTCAAGAAACAAGTTCACAATTTCAATTCTCTACACTTAACCATTTTCAATTCACTAATTCATATTTCAAGTAACTAATTCACAATTTAAAGTCACTACATTTAACCATTTTCAAGTCACTACACTTAACCATTTTCAAGTAACTAATTCACATATCAAGTCACTACACTTAGTCCTTCAAAGAAACAAGTTCACAATTTCAATTCTCTACACTTAACCATTTTCAAGTCATTAATTCATATTTCAAGTAACTAATTCACAATTTGAAGTCTCTACATTTAACCATTTTCATGTCACTACACTTAACCATTTTCAACTCACTAATTCATATTTCAAGTCACTACACTTAACCATTTTCAAGAAACAAGGTCACAATATCAAGTCACTACATTTAACTATTTTCAAGTCACAAGTTCACATTTCAAGTCACTACATTTAACCATTTTCAAGTAACTAATTCACATTTCAAGTCACTACACTTAATCCTTTCAAGAAACAAGTTCACAATTTCAATTCTCTACACTTAACCATTTTCAAGTCACTAATTCATATTTCAAGTAACTAATTCACAATTTGAAGTCTCTGCATTTAACCATTTTCATGTCACTACACTTAACCATTTTCAACTCACTAATTCACATTTCAAGTCACTACACCTAACCATTTTAAAGAAACAAGTTTATAATATCAAGTCACTACACTTAACCATTTTCAAGTAACTAATTGACATTTCAAGTCACTACACTTAACCATTTTAAACTAACTAATTCACATTTCAAGTCACTACACTTAGTCCTTTAAAGAAACAAGTTCACAATTTCAATTCTCTACACTTAAACATTTTCAAGTCACTAATTCATATTTCAAGTAACTAATTCACAATTTGAAGTCTCTACATTTAACCATTTTCATGTCACTACACTTAACCATTTTCAACTCACTAATTCACATTTCAAGTCACTACACTTAACCATTTTGAAGAAACAAGGTCACAATATCAAGTCACTACACTTAACCATTTTCAAGTAACTAATTCACATTTCAAGTCACTACACTTAACCATTTTCAAGTAACTAATTCACATTTCAAGTCACTACACTTAGTCCTTTAAAGAAACAAGTTCACAATTTCAATTCTCTTCACTTAACCATTTTCAAGTCACTAATTCATATTTCAAGTAACTAATTCACAATTTGAAGTCTCTACATTTAACCATTTTCATGTCACTACACTTAACCATTTTCAACTCACTAATTCACATTTCAAGTTACTACACTTAACCATTTTCAAGAAACAAGTTCACAATATCAAGTCACTACATTTAACTATTTTCAAGTCACAAGTTCACATTTCAAGTCACTACATTTAACCTTTTTCAAGTAACTAATTCACATTTCAAGTCACTACACTTAATCCTTTCAAGAAACAAGTTCACAATTTCAATTCTCTACACTTAACCATTTTCAAGTCACTAATTCATATTTCAAGTAACTAATTCACAATTTGAAGTCTCTACATTTAACCATTTTCATGTCACTACACTTAACCAATTTCAACTCACTAATTCACATTTCAAGTCACTACACTTAACCATTTTCAAGAAAGAAGTTCACAATATCAAGTCACTACATTTAACTATTTTCAAGTCACAAGTTCACATTTCAAGTCACTACATTTAACCATTTTCAAGTAACTAATTCACATTTCAAGTCACTACACTTAATCCTTTCAAGAAACAAGTTCACAATTTCAATTCTCTACACTTAACCATTTTCAAGTCACTAATTCATATTTCAAGCAACTAATTCACAATTTGAAGTCTCTACATTTAACCATTTTCATGTCACTACACTTAACTATTTTCAACTCGCTAATTCACATTTCAAGTCAATACACTTAACCATTTTCAAGAAAGAAGTTCACAATATCAAGTCACTACATTTAACTATTTTCAAGTCACAAGTTCACATTTCAAGTCACTACATTTAACCATTTTCAAGTAACTAATTCACATTTCAAGTCACTACACTTAATCCTTTCAAGAAACAAGTTCACAATTTCAATTCTCTACACTTAACCATTTTCAAGTCACTAATTCATATTTCAAGCAACTAATTCACAATTTGAAGTCTCTACATTTAACCATTTTCATGTCACTACACTTAACTATTTTCAACTCGCTAATTCACATTTCAAGTCAATACACTTAACCATTTTCAAGAAACAAGTTCACAATATCAAGTCACTACATTTAACTATTTTCAAGTCACAAGTTCACATTTCAAGTCACTACATTTAACCATTTTCAAGTAACTAATTCACATTTCAAGTCACTACACTTAATCCTTTCAAGAAACAAGTTCACAATTTCAATTCTCTACACTTAACCATTTTCAAGTCACTAATTCATATTTCAAGTAACTAATTCACAATTTGAAGTCTCTACATTTAACCATTTTCATGTCACTACACTTAACCATTTTCAACTCACTAATTCACATTTCAAGTCACTACACTTAACCATTTTCAAGAAAGAAGTTCACAATATCAAGTCACTACATTTAACTATTTTCAAGTCACAAGTTCACATTTCAAGTCACTACATTTAACCATTTTCAAGTAACTAATTCACATTTCAAGTCACTACACTTAATCCTTTCAAGAAACAAGTTCACAATTTCAATTCTCTACACTTAACCATTTTCAAGTCACTAATTCATATTTCAAGCAACTAATTCACAATTTGAAGTCTCTACATTTAACCATTTTCATGTCACTACACTTAACTATTTTCAACTCGCTAATTCACATTGCAAGTCAATACACTTAACCATTTTCAAGAAAGAAGTTCACAATATCAAGTCACTACATTTAACTATTTTCAAGTCACAAGTTCACATTTCAAGTCACTACATTTAACCATTTTCAAGTAACTAATTCACATTTCAAGTCACTACACTTAATCCTTTCAAGAAACAAGTTCACAATTTCAATTCTCTACACTTAACCATTTTCAAGTCACTAATTCATATTTCAAGCAACTAATTCACAATTTGAAGTCTCTACATTTAACCATTTTCATGTCACTACACTTAACTATTTTCAACTCGCTAATTCACATTTCAAGTCAATACACTTAACCATTTTCAAGAAACAAGTTCACAATATCAAGTCACTACATTTAACTATTTTCAAGTCACAAGTTCACATTTCAAGTCACTACATTTAACCATTTTCAAGTAACTAATTCACATTTCAAGTCACTACACTTAATCCTTTCAAGAAACAAGTTCACAATTTCAATTCTCTACACTTAACCATTTTCAAGTCACTAATTCATATTTCAAGTAACTAATTCACAATTTGAAGTCTCTACATTTAACCATTTTCATGTCACTACACTTAACTATTTTCAACTCGCTAATTCACATTTCAAGTCAATACACTTAACCATTTTCAAGAAACAAGTTCACAATATCAAGTCACTACATTTAACTATTTTCAAGTCACAAGTTCACATTTCAAGTAACTACATTTAACCATTTTCAAGTAACTAATTCACATTTCAAGTCACTACACTTAATCCTTTCAAAAAACAAATTCACAATTTCAAGTCACAACACTTAACCATTTTCAAAAAATAATTTTACATTTCAAGTCACTACATTTAACCATTTTCAAGAAACAAGTTCACAATTTCAATTCAATAAATTTAACCATTTTCAAGTTACTACACTTAACCATTTTCAAGTAACTAATTCACATTTTAAGTCACTACACTTAATCCTTTCAAGAAACAAGTTCACAATTTCAATTCTCTACACTTAACCATTTTCAAGTCACTAATTCATATTTCAAGTAACTAATTCACAATTTGAAGTCTCTACATTTAACCATTTTCATGTCACTACACTTAACCATTTTCAACTCACTAATTCACATTTCAAGTTACTACACTTAACCATTTTCAAGAAACAAGTTCACAATATCAAGTCACTACATTAAACTATTTTCAAGTCACAAGTTCACATTTCAAGTCACTACATTTAACCTTTTTCAAGTAACTAATTCACATTTCAAGTCACTACACTTAATCCTTTCAAGAAACAAGTTCACAATTTCAATACTCTACACTTAACCATTTTCAAGTCACTAATTCATATTTCAAGCAACTAATTCACAATTTGAAGTCTCTACATTTAACCATTTTCATGTCACTACACTTAACTATTTTCAACTCGCTAATTCACATTTCAAGTCACTACACTTAACCATTTTCAAGAAACAAGTTCACAATATCAAGTCACTACATCTAACTATTTTCAAGTCACAAGTTCACATTTCAAGTCACTACATTTAACCATTTTCAAGTAACTAATTCACATTTCAAGTCACTACACTTAATCCTTTCAAGAAACAAGTTCACAATTTCAATTCTCTACACTTAACCATTTTCAAGTCACTAATTCATATTTCAAGTAACTAATTCACAATTTGAAGTCTCTACATTTAACCATTTTCATGTCACTACACTTAACTATTTTCAACTCGCTAATTCACATTTCAAGTCACTACACTTAACCATTTTCAAGAAAGAAGTTCACAATATCAAGTCACTACATTTAACTATTTTCAAGTCACAAGTTCACATTTCAAGTCACTACACTTAATCCTTTCAAAAAACAAATTCACAATTTCAAGTCACAACACTTAACCATTTTCAAAAAATAATTTTACATTTCAAGTCACTACATTTAACCATTTTCAAGAAACAAGTTCACAATTTCAATTCAATAAATTTAACCATTTTCAAGTTACTACACTTAACCATTTTCAAGTAACTAATTCACATTTCAAGTCACTACACTTAATCCTTTCAAGAAACAAGTTCACAATTTCAATTCTCTACACTTAACCATTTTCAATTCACTAATTCATATTTCAAGTAACAAATTCACAATTTAAAGTCACTACATTTAACCATTTTCAAGTCACTACACTTAACCATTTTCAAGTAACTAATTCACATTTCAAGTCACTACACTTAATCCTTTCAAGAAACAAGTTCACAATTTCAATTCTCTACACTTAACCATTTTCAAGTCACTAATTCATATTTCAAGTAACTAATTCACAATTTGAAGTCTCTACATTTAACCATTTTCATGTCACTACACTTAACTATTTTCAACTCGCTAATTCACATTTCAAGTCACTACACTTAACCATTTTCAAGAAAGAAGTTCACAATATCAAGTCACTACATTTAACTATTTTCAAGTCACAAGTTCACATTTCAAGTTACTACACTTAATCCTTTCAAAAAACAAATTCACAATTTCAAGTCACAACACTTAACCATTTTCAAAAAATAATTTTACATTTCAAGTCACTACATTTAACCATTTTCAAGAAACAAGTTCACAATTTCAATTCAATAAATTTAACCATTTTCAAGTTACTACACTTAACCATTTTCAAGTAACTAATTCACATTTCAAGTCACTACACTTAATCCTTTCAAGAAACAAGTTCACAATTTCAATTCTCTACACTTAACCATTTTCAAGTCACTAATTCATATTTCAAGCAACTAATTCACAATTTAAAGTCACTACATTTAACCATTTTCAAGTCACTACACTTAACCATTTTCAAGTAACTAATTCACATTTCAAGTCAATACACTTAACCATTTTGAAGAAACAAGTTGACAATTTCAAGTCACTACACTTAACCATTTTCAAGTAACTAATTCACATTTCAAGTCCCTACACTTAACCATTTTCAAGTAACTAATTCACAATTTGAAGTCACTACATTTAACCATTTTCAAGTCACTACACTTAACCATTTTCAACTCACTAATTCACATTTCAAGTCACTACACTTAACCATTTTGAAGAATCAAGTTCACAGTTTCAACTCACTACATTTAACCATTTTCAAGAAAAAAGTTCACAATTTCAATTCACTACATTTAACCATTTTCAAGTCACTACACTTAACCATTTTCAAGTAACAAGTTCACATTTCAAGTCACTACACTTAACCATTTTAAAGTAACTAATTCACATTTCAAGTCACTACACTTAATCCTTTAAAGAAACAAGTTGACAATTTCAATTCTCTACACTTAACCATTTTCAAGTCACTAATTCATATTTCAAGTAACTAATTCACAATTTGAAGTCTCTACATTTAACCATTTTCATGTCACTACACTTAACCATTTTCAACTCACTAATTCACATTTCAAGTCCCTACACTTAACCATTTTGAAGAAACAAGTTGACACTATCAAGTCACTACATTAAACTATTTTCAAGTCACAAGTTCACATTTCAAGTCACTACATTTAACCTTTTTCAAGTAACTAATTCACATTTCAAGTCACTACTCTTAATCCTTTCAAGAAACAAGTTCACAATTTCAATTCTCTACACTTAACCATTTTCAAGTCACTAATTCATATTTCAAGCAACTAATTCACAATTTGAAGTCTCTACATTTAACCATTTTCATGTCACTACACTTAACTATTTTCAACTCGCTAATTCACATTTCAAGTCACTACACTTAACCATTTTCAAGAAACAAGTTCACAATATCAAGTCACTACATCTAACTATTTTCAAGTCACAAGTTCACATTTCAAGTCACTACATTTAACCATTTTCAAGTAACTAATTCACATTTCAAGTCACTACACTTAATCCTTTCAAGAAACAAGTTCACAATTTCAATTCTCTACACTTAACCATTTTCAAGTCACTAATTCATATTTCAAGTAACTAATTCACAATTTGAAGTCTCTACATTTAACCATTTTCATGTCACTACACTTAACTATTTTCAACTCGCTAATTCACATTTCAAGTCACTACACTTAACCATTTTCAAGAAAGAAGTTCACAATATCAAGTCACTACATTTAACTATTTTCAAGTCACAAGTTCACATTTCAAGTCACTACACTTAATCCTTTCAAAAAACAAATTCACAATTTCAAGTCACAACACTTAACCATTTTCAAAAAATAATTTTACATTTCAAGTCACTACATTTAACCATTTTCAAGAAACAAGTTCACAATTTCAATTCAATAAATTTAACCATTTTCAAGTTACTACACTTAACCATTTTCAAGTAGCTAATTCACATTTCAAGTCACTACACTTAATCCTTTCAAGAAACAAGTTCACAATTTCAATTCTCTACACTTAACCATTTTCAATTCACTAATTCATATTTCAAGTAACAAATTCACAATTTAAAGTCACTACATTTAACCATTTTCAAGTCACTACACTTAACCATTTTCAAGTAACTAATTCACATTTCAAGTCACTACACTTAACCATTTTGAAGAAACAAGTTGACAATTTCAAGTCACTACACTTAACCATTTTCAAGTAACTAATTCACATTTCAAGTCCCTACACTTAACCATTTTCAAGTAACTAATTCACAATTTGAAGTCACTACATTTAACCATTTTCAAGTCACTACACTTAACCATTTTCAACTCACTAATTCACATTTCAAGTCACTACACTTAACCATTTTGAAGAATCAAGTTCACAGTTTCAACTCACTACATTTAACCATTTTCAAGAAAAAAGTTCACAATTTCAATTCACTACATTTAACCATTTTCAAGTCACTACACTTAACCATTTTCAAGTAACTAATTCACATTTCAAGTCACTACACTTAACCATTTTAAAGTAACTAATTCACATTTCAAGTCACTACACTTAATCCTTTAAAGAAACAAGTTCACAATTTCAATTCTCTACACTTAACCATTTTCAAGTCACTAATTCATATTTCAAGTAACTAATTCACAATTTGAAGTCTCTACATTTAACCATTTTCATGTCACTACACTTAACCATTTTCAACTCACTAATTCACATTTCAAGTCCCTACACTTAACCATTTTGAAGAAACAAGTTGACAATATCAAGTCACTACACTTAACCATTTTCAAGTAACTAATTCACATTTCAAGTCACTACACTTAACCAAGAAACAAGTTGAAAACTTCAAGTCACTACACTTAACCATTTTCAAGTAACCAATTCACATTTCAAATCACTACACTTAACCATTTTCAACTCACTAATTCACATTTCAAGTCACTACACTTAACCATTTTCAAGAATCAAGTTCACAGTTTCAATTCACTACATTTAACCATTTTCAAGAAACAAGTTCACAATTTCAATTCACTACATTTAACCATTTTCAAGTCACTACACTTAACCATTTTCAAGTAACTAATTCACATTTCAAGTCAGTATACTTAATCATTTCAAGAAACAAGTTCACAATTTCAATTCTCTACACTTAACCATTTTCAAGTCACTAATTCATATTTCAAGTAACAAATTCACAATTTAAAGTCACTACATTTAACCATTTTCAAGTCACTACACTTAACCATTTTCAAGTAACTAATTCACATTTCAAGTCACTACACTTAACCATTTTGAAGAAACAAGTTGACAATTTCAAGTCACTACACTTAACCATTTTCAAGTAACTAATTCACATTTCAAGTCCCTACACTTAACCATTTTCAAGTAACTAATTCACAATTTGAAGTCACTACATTTAACCATTTTCAAGTCACTACACTTAACCATTTTCAACTCACTAATTCACATTTCAAGTCACTACACTTAACCATTTTCAAGAATCAAGTTCACAGTTTCAACTCACTACCTTTAACCATTTTCAAGAAAAAAGTTCACAATTTCAATTCACTACATTTAACCATTTTCAAGTCACTACACTTAACCATTTTCAAGTAACTAATTCACATTTCAAGTCACTACACTTAACCATTTTAAAGTAACTAATTCACATTTCAAGTCACTACACTTAATCCTTTAAAGAAACAAGTTCACAATTTCAATTCTCTACACTTAACCATTTTCAAGTCACTAATTCATATTTCAAGTAACTAATTCACAATTTGAAGTCTCTACATTTAACCATTTTCATGTCACTACACTTAACCATTTTCAACTCACTAATTCACATTTCAAGTCCCTACACTTAACCATTTTGAAGAAACAAGTTGACAATATCAAGTCACTACACTTAACCATTTTCAAGTAACTAATTCACATTTCAAGTCACTACACTTAACCATTTTCAACTCACTAATTCACATTTCAAGTCACTACACTTAACCAAGAAACAAGTTGAAAACTTCAAGTCACTACACTTAACCATTTTCAAGTAACCAATTCATATTTCAAATCACTACACTTAACCATTTTCAACTCACTAATTCACATTTCTAGTCACTACACTTAACCATTTTCAAGAATCAAGTTCACAGTTTCAATTCACTACATTTAACCATTTTCAAGAAACAAGTTCACAATTTCAATTCACTACATTTAACCATTTTCAAGTCACTACACTTAACCATTTTCAAGTAACTAATTCACATTTCAAGTCACTACACTTAACCATTTTAAAGTAACTAATTCACATTTCAAGTCACTACACTTAATCCTTTAAAGAAACAAGTTCACAATTTCAATTCTCTACACTTAACCATTTTCAAGTCACTAATTCATATTTCAAGTAACTAATTCACAATTTGAAGTCTCTACATTTAACCATTTTCATGTCACTACACTTAACCATTTTCAACTCACTAATTCACATTTCAAGTCCCTACACTTAACCATTTTGAAGAAACAAGTTGACAATATCAAGTCACTACACTTAACCATTTTCAAGTAACTAATTCACATTTCAAGTCACTACACTTAACCATTTTCAACTCACTAATTCACATTTCAAGTCACTACACTTAACCAAGAAACAAGTTGAAAACTTCAAGTCACTACACTTAACCATTTTCAAGTAACCAATTCACATTTCAAATCACTACACTTAACCATTTTCAACTCACTAATTCACATTTCTAGTCACTACACTTAACCATTTTCAAGAATCAAGTTCACAGTTTCAATTCACTACATTTAACCATTTTCAAGAAACAAGTTCACAATTTCAATTCACTACATTTAACCATTTTCAAGTCACTACACTTAACCATTTTCAAGTAACTAATTCACATTTCAAGTAACTAAACTTAATCCTTTCAAGAAACAAGTTCACAATTTCAATTCTCTACACTTAACCATTTTCAAGTCACTAATTCACATTTCAAGTAACTAATTCACAATTTGAAATCTCTACATTTAACCATTTTCATGTCACTACACTTAACCATTTTCAAGTAACTAATTCACATTTCAAGTCACTACACTTAACCATTTTAAAGAAACAAGTTGACAATATCAAGTCACTACACTTAACCATTTTCAAGTAACTAATTCACATTTCAAGTCACTACACTTAACCATTTTAAAGTAACTAATTCACATTTCAAGTCACTACACTTAGTCCTTTAAAGAAACAAGTTCACAATTTCAATTCTCTACACTTAACCATTTTCAAGTCACTAATTCATATTTCAAGTAACTAATTCACAATTTGAAGTCTCTACATTTAACCATTTTCATGTCACTACACTTAACCATTTTCAACTCACTAATTCACATTTCAAGTCACTACACTTAACCATTTTGAAGAAACAAGGTCACAACATCAAGTCACTACACTTAACCATTTTCAAGTAACTAATTCACATTTCAAGTCACTACACTTAACCATTTTCAAGTAACTAATTCACATTTCAAGTCACTACACTTAGTCCTTTAAAGAAACAAGTTCACAATTTCAATTCCCTACACTTAACCATTTTCAAGTCACTAATTCATATTTCAAGTAACTAATTCACAATTTGAAGTCTCTACATTTAACCATTTTCATGTCACTACACTTAACCATTTTCAAGAAACAAGGTCACAATATCAAGTCACTACACTTAACCATTTTCAAGTAACTAATTCACATTTCAAGTCACTACACTTAACCATTTTAAAGTAACTAATTCACATTTCAAGTCACTACACTTAGTCCTTTAAAGAAACAAGTTCACAATTTCAATTCTCTACACTTAACCATTTTCAAGTCACTAATTCATATTTCAAGTAACAAATTCACAATTTAAAGTCACTACATTTAACCATTTTCAAGTCACTACACTTAACCATTTTCAAGTAACTAATTCACATTTCAAGTCACTACACTTAACCATTTTGAAGAAACAAGTTGACAATTTCAAGTCACTACACTTAACCATTTTCAAGTAACTAATTCACATTTCAAGTCCCTACACTTAACCATTTTCAAGTAACTAATTCACAATTTGAAGTCACTACATTTAACCATTTTCAAGTCACTACACTTAACCATTTTCAACTCACTAATTCACATTTCAAGTCACTACACTTAACCATTTTCAAGAATCAAGTTCACAGTTTCAACTCACTACCTTTAACCATTTTCAAGAAAAAAGTTCACAATTTCAATTCACTACATTTAACCATTTTCAAGTCACTACACTTAACCATTTTCAAGTAACTAATTCACATTTCAAGTCACTACACTTAACCATTTTAAAGTAACTAATTCACATTTCAAGTCACTACACTTAATCCTTTAAAGAAACAAGTTCACAATTTCAATTCTCTACACTTAACCATTTTCAAGTCACTAATTCATATTTCAAGTAACTAATTCACAATTTGAAGTCTCTACATTTAACCATTTTCATGTCACTACACTTAACCATTTTCAACTCACTAATTCACATTTCAAGTCCCTACACTTAACCATTTTGAAGAAACAAGTTGACAATATCAAGTCACTACACTTAACCATTTTCAAGTAACTAATTCACATTTCAAGTCACTACACTTAACCATTTTCAACTCACTAATTCACATTTCAAGTCACTACACTTAACCAAGAAACAAGTTGAAAACTTCAAGTCACTACACTTAACCATTTTCAAGTAACCAATTCACATTTCAAATCACTACACTTAACCATTTTCAACTCACTAATTCACATTTCTAGTCACTACACTTAACCATTTTCAAGAATCAAGTTCACAGTTTCAATTCACTACATTTAACCATTTTCAAGAAACAAGTTCACAATTTCAATTCACTACATTTAACCATTTTCAATTCACTACACTTAACCATTTTCAAGTAACTAATTCACACTTCAAGTCACTAAACTTAATCCTTTCAAGAAACAAGTTCACAATTTCAATTCTCTACACTTAACCATTTTCAAGTCACTAATTCATATTTCAAGTAACTAATTCACAATTTGAAGTCTCTACATTTAACCATTTTCAAGTCACTACACTTAACCATTTTCAAGTAACTAATTCACATTTCAAGTCACTACACTTAACCATTTTGAAGAAACAAGTTGACAATTTCAAGTCACTACACTTAACCATTTTCAAGTAACTAATTCACATTTCAAGTCCCTACACTTAACCATTTTCAAGTAACTAATTCACAATTTGTAAGTCACTACATTTAACCATTTTCAAGTCACTACACTTAACCATTTTCAACTCACTAATTCACATTTCAAGTCACTACAATTAACCATTTTCAAGAATCAAGTTCACAGTTTCAACTCACGACATTTAACCATTTTCAAGAAAAAAGTTCACAATTTCAATTCACTACATTTAACCATTTTCAAGTCACTACACTTAACCATTTTCAAGTAACTAATTCACATTTCAAGTAACTAAACTTAATCCTTTCAAGAAACAAGTTCACAATTTCAATTCTCTACACTTAACCATTTTCAAGTCACTAATTCACATTTCAAGTAACTAATTCACAATTTGAAATCTCTACATTTAACCATTTTCATGTCACTACACTTAACCATTTTCAAGTAACTAATTCACATTTCAAGTCACTACACTTAACCATTTTAAAGAAACAAGTTGACAATATCAAGTCACTACACTTAACCATTTTCAAGTAACTAATTCACATTTCAAGTCACTACACTTAACCATTTTAAAGTAACTAATTCACATTTCAAGTCACTACACTTAGTCCTTTAAAGAAACAAGTTCACAATTTCAATTCTCTACACTTAACCATTTTCAAGTCACTAATTCATATTTCAAGTAACTAATTCACAATTTGAAGTCTCTACATTTAACCATTTTCATGTCACTACACTTAACCATTTTCAACTCACTAATTCACATTTCAAGTCACTACACTTAACCATTTTGAAGAAACAAGGTCACAATATCAAGTCACTACACTTAACCATTTTCAAGTAACTAATTCACATTTCAAGTCACTACACTTAACCATTTTCAAGTAACTAATTCACATTTCAAGTCACTACACTTAGTCCTTTAAAGAAACAAGTTCACAATTTCAATTCTCTACACTTAACCATTTTCAAGTCACTAATTCATATTTCAAGTAACTAATTCACAATTTGAAGTCTCTACATTTAACCATTTTCATGTCACTACACTTAACCATTTTCAAGAAACAAGGTCACAATATCAAGTCACTACACTTAACCATTTTCAAGTAACTAATTCACATTTCAAGTCACTACACTTAACCATTTTAAAGTAACTAATTCACATTTCAAGTCACTACACTTAGTCCTTTAAAGAAACAAGTTCACAATTTCAATTCTCTACACTTAACCATTTTCAAGTCACTAATTCATATTTCAAGTAACTAATTCACAATTTGAAGTCTCTACATTTAACCATTTTCATGTCACTACACTTAACCATTTTCAACTCACTAATTCATATTTCAAGTCACTACACTTAACCATTTTCAAGAAACAAGGTCACAATATCAAGTAACTACATTTAACTATTTTCAAGTCACAAGTTCACATTTCAAGTCACTACATTTAACCATTTTCAAGTAACTAATTCACATTTCAAGTTACTACACTTAATCCTTTAAAGAAACAAGTTCACAATTTCAATTCTCTACACTTAACCATTTTCAAGTCACTAATTCATATTTCAAGTAACTAATTCACAATTTGAAGTCTCTGCATTTAACCATTTTCATGTCACTACACTTAACCATTTTCAACTCACTAATTCACATTTCAAGTCACTACACTTAACCATTTTAAAGAAACAAGTTGATAATATCAAGTCACTACACTTAACCATTTTCAAGTAACTAATTCACATTTCAAGTCACTACACTTAACCATTTTAAACTAACTAATTCACATTTCAAGTCACTACACTTAGTCCTTTAAAGAAACAAGTTCACAATTTCAATTCTCTACACTTAACCATTTTCAAGTCACTAATTCATATTTCAAGTAACTAATTCACAATTTGAAGTCTCTACATTTAACCATTTTCATGTCACTACACTTAACCATTTTCAACTCACTAATTCACATTTCAAGTCCCTACACTTAACCATTTTGAAGAAACAAGTTGACAATATCAAGTCACTACACTTAACCATTTTCAAGTAACTAATTCACATTTCAAGTCACTACACTTAACCATTTTCAACTCACTAATTCACATTTCAAGTCACTACACTTAACCAAGAAACAAGTTGAAAACTTCAAGTCACTACACTTAACCATTTTCAACTCACTAATTCACATTTCTAGTCACTACACTTAACCATTTTCAAGAATCAAGTTCACAGTTTCAATTCACTACATTTAACCATTTTCAAGAAACAAGTTCACAATTTCAATTCACTACATTTAACCATTTTCAATTCACTACACTTAACCATTTTCAAATAACTAATTCACATTTCAAGTCACTAAACTTAATCCTTTCAAGAAACAAGTTCACAATTTCAATTCTCTACACTTAACCATTTTCAATTCACTAATTCATATTTCAAGTAACTAATTCACAATTTAAAGTCACTACATTTAACCATTTTCAAGTCACTACACTTAACCATTTTCAAGTAACTAATTCACATATCAAGTCACTACACTTAGTCCTTCAAAGAAACAAGTTCACAATTTCAATTCTCTACACTTAACCATTTTCAAGTCATTAATTCATATTTCAAGTAACTAATTCACAATTTGAAGTCTCTACATTTAACCATTTTCATGTCACTACACTTAACCATTTTCAACTCACTAATTCATATTTCAAGTCACTACACTTAACCATTTTCAAGAAACAAGGTCACAATATCAAGTCACTACATTTAACTATTTTCAAGTCACAAGTTCACATTTCAAGTCACTACATTTAACCATTTTCAAGTAACTAATTCACATTTCAAGTTACTACACTTAATCCTTTAAAGAAACAAGTTCACAATTTCAATTCTCTACACTTAACCATTTTCAAGTCACTAATTCATATTTCAAGTAACTAATTCACAATTTGAAGTCTCTGCATTTAACCATTTTCATGTCACTACACTTAACCATTTTCAACTCACTAATTCACATTTCAAGTCACTACACTTAACCATTTTAAAGAAACAAGTTGATAATATCAAGTCACTACACTTAACCATTTTCAAGTAACTAATTCACATTTCAAGTCACTACACTTAACCATTTTAAACTAACTAATTCACATTTCAAGTTACTACACTTAATCCTTTAAAGAAACAAGTTCACAATTTCAATTCTCTACACTTAACCATTTTCAAGTCACTAATTCATATTTCAAGTAACTAATTCACAATTTGAAGTCTCTGCATTTAACCATTTTCATGTCACTACACTTAACCATTTTCAACTCACTAATTCACATTTCAAGTCCCTACACTTAACCATTTTGAAGAAACAAGTTGACAATATCAAGTCACTACACTTAACCATTTTCAAGTAACTAATTCACATTTCAAGTCACTACACTTAACCATTTTCAACTCACTAATTCACATTTCAAGTCACTACACTTAACCAAGAAACAAGTTGAAAACTTCAAGTCACTACACTTAACCATTTTCAACTCACTAATTCACATTTCTAGTCACTACACTTAACCATTTTCAAGAATCAAGTTCACAGTTTCAATTCACTACATTTAACCATTTTCAAGAAACAAGTTCACAATTTCAATTCACTACATTTAACCATTTTCAATTCACTACACTTAACCATTTTCAAATAACTAATTCACATTTCAAGTCACTAAACTTAATCCTTTCAAGAAACAAGTTCACAATTTCAATTCTCTACACTTAACCATTTTCAATTCACTAATTCATATTTCAAGTAACTAATTCACAATTTAAAGTCACTACATTTAACCATTTTCAAGTCACTACACTTAACCATTTTCAAGTAACTAATTCACATATCAAGTCACTACACTTAGTCCTTCAAAGAAACAAGTTCACAATTTCAATTCTCTACACTTAACCATTTTCAAGTCATTAATTCATATTTCAAGTAACTAATTCACAATTTGAAGTCTCTACATTTAACCATTTTCATGTCACTACACTTAACCATTTTCAACTCACTAATTCATATTTCAAGTCACTACACTTAACCATTTTCAAGAAACAAGGTCACAATATCAAGTCACTACATTTAACTATTTTCAAGTCACAAGTTCACATTTCAAGTCACTACATTTAACCATTTTCAAGTAACTAATTCACATTTCAAGTCACTACACTTAACCCTTTCAAGAAACAAGTTCACAATTTCAATTCTCTACACTTAACCATTTTCAAGTCACTAATTCATATTTCAAGCAACTAATTCACAATTTGAAGTCTCTACATTTAACCATTTTCATGTCACTACACTTAACTATTTTCAACTCGCTATTTCACATTTCAAGTCAATACACTTAACCATTTTCAAGAAACAAGTTCAGAATATCAAGTCACTACATTTAACTATTTTCAAGTCACAAGTTCACATTTCAAGTCACTACATTTAACCATTTTCAAGTAACTAATTCACATTTCAAGTCACTACACTTAATCCTTTCAAGAAACAAGTTCACAATTTCAATTCTCTACACTTAACCATTTTCAAGTCACTAATTCATATTTCAAGTAACTAATTCACAATTTGAAGTCTCTGCATTTAACCATTTTCATGTCACTACACTTAACCATTTTCAACTCACTAATTCACATTTCAAGTCACTACACTTAACCATTTTGAAGAAACAAGGTCACAATATCAAGTCACTACACTTAACCATTTTCAAGTAACTAATTCACATTTCAAGTCACTACACTTAACCATTTTCAAGTAACTAATTCACATTTCAAGTCACTACACTTAGTCCTTTAAAGAAACAAGTTCACAATTTCAATTCTCTACACTTAACCATTTTCAAGTCACTAATTCATATTTCAAGTAACTAATTCACAATTTGAAGTCTCTACATTTAACCATTTTCATGTCACTACACTTAACCATTTTCAAGAAACAAGGTCACAATATCAAGTCACTACACTTAACCATTTTCAAGTAACTAATTCACATTTCAAGTCACTACACTTAACCATTTTAAAGTAACTAATTCACATTTCAAGTCACTACACTTAGTCCTTTAAAGAAACAAGTTCACAATTTCAATTCTCTACACTTAACCATTTTCAAGTCACTAATTCATATTTCAAGTAACTAATTCACAATTTGAAGTCTCTACATTTAACCATTTTCATGTCACTACACTTAACCATTTTCAACTCACTAATTCATATTTCAAGTCACTACACTTAACCATTTTCAAGAAACAAGGTCACAATATCAAGTCACTACATTTAACTATTTTCAAGTCACAAGTTCACATTTCAAGTCACTACATTTAACCATTTTCAAGTAACTAATTCACATTTCAAGTTACTACACTTAATCCTTTAAAGAAACAAGTTCACAATTTCAATTCTCTACACTTAACCATTTTCAAGTCACTAATTCATATTTCAAGTAACTAATTCACAATTTGAAGTCTCTGCATTTAACCATTTTCATGTCACTACACTTAACCATTTTCAACTCACTAATTCACATTTCAAGTCACTACACTTAACCATTTTAAAGAAACAAGTTGATAATATCAAGTCACTACACTTAACCATTTTCAAGTAACTAATTCACATTTCAAGTCACTACACTTAACCATTTTAAACTAACTAATTCACATTTCAAGTCACTACACTTAGTCCTTTAAAGAAACAAGTTCACAATTTCAATTCTCTACACTTAACCATTTTCAAGTCACTAATTCATATTTCAAGTAACTAATTCACAATTTGAAGTCTCTACATTTAACCATTTTCATGTCACTACACTTAACCATTTTCAACTCACTAATTCACATTTCAAGTCCCTACACTTAACCATTTTGAAGAAACAAGTTGACAATATCAAGTCACTACACTTAACCATTTTCAAGTAACTAATTCACATTTCAAGTCACTACACTTAACCATTTTCAACTCACTAATTCACATTTCAAGTCACTACACTTAACCAAGAAACAAGTTGAAAACTTCAAGTCACTACACTTAACCATTTTCAACTCACTAATTCACATTTCTAGTCACTACACTTAACCATTTTCAAGAATCAAGTTCACAGTTTCAATTCACTACATTTAACCATTTTCAAGAAACAAGTTCACAATTTCAATTCACTACATTTAACCATTTTCAATTCACTACACTTAACCATTTTCAAATAACTAATTCACATTTCAAGTCACTAAACTTAATCCTTTCAAGAAACAAGTTCACAATTTCAATTCTCTACACTTAACCATTTTCAATTCACTAATTCATATTTCAAGTAACTAATTCACAATTTAAAGTCACTACATTTAACCATTTTCAAGTCACTACACTTAACCATTTTCAAGTAACTAATTCACATATCAAGTCACTACACTTAGTCCTTCAAAGAAACAAGTTCACAATTTCAATTCTCTACACTTAACCATTTTCAAGTCATTAATTCATATTTCAAGTAACTAATTCACAATTTGAAGTCTCTACATTTAACCATTTTCATGTCACTACACTTAACCATTTTCAACTCACTAATTCATATTTCAAGTCACTACACTTAACCATTTTCAAGAAACAAGGTCACAATATCAAGTCACTACATTTAACTATTTTCAAGTCACAAGTTCACATTTCAAGTCACTACATTTAACCATTTTCAAGTAACTAATTCACATTTCAAGTTACTACACTTAATCCTTTAAAGAAACAAGTTCACAATTTCAATTCTCTACACTTAACCATTTTCAAGTCACTAATTCATATTTCAAGTAACTAATTCACAATTTGAAGTCTCTGCATTTAACCATTTTCATGTCACTACACTTAACCATTTTCAACTCACTAATTCACATTTCAAGTCACTACACTTAACCATTTTAAAGAAACAAGTTGATAATATCAAGTCACTACACTTAACCATTTTCAAGTAACTAATTCACATTTCAAGTCACTACACTTAACCATTTTAAACTAACTAATTCACATTTCAAGTTACTACACTTAATCCTTTAAAGAAACAAGTTCACAATTTCAATTCTCTACACTTAACCATTTTCAAGTCACTAATTCATATTTCAAGTAACTAATTCACAATTTGAAGTCTCTGCATTTAACCATTTTCATGTCACTACACTTAACCATTTTCAACTCACTAATTCACATTTCAAGTCCCTACACTTAACCATTTTGAAGAAACA
The DNA here is from genome assembly GCA_031232105.1 of Capsicum rhomboideum. Classification (NCBI taxonomy): domain Eukaryota; kingdom Viridiplantae; phylum Streptophyta; class Magnoliopsida; order Solanales; family Solanaceae; genus Capsicum; species Capsicum rhomboideum. The sequence goes on along the minus strand of CP124716.1, from coordinate 57,505,813 downwards.
AGTTGACAATATCAAGTCACTACACTTAACCATTTTCAAGTAACTAATTCACATTTCAAGTCACTACACTTAACCATTTTCAACTCACTAATTCACATTTCAAGTCACTACACTTAACCAAGAAACAAGTTGAAAACTTCAAGTCACTACACTTAACCATTTTCAACTCACTAATTCACATTTCTAGTCACTACACTTAACCATTTTCAAGAATCAAGTTCACAGTTTCAATTCACTACATTTAACCATTTTCAAGAAACAAGTTCACAATTTCAATTCACTACATTTAACCATTTTCAATTCACTACACTTAACCATTTTCAAATAACTAATTCACATTTCAAGTCACTAAACTTAATCCTTTCAAGAAACAAGTTCACAATTTCAATTCTCTACACTTAACCATTTTCAATTCACTAATTCATATTTCAAGTAACTAATTCACAATTTAAAGTCACTACATTTAACCATTTTCAAGTCACTACACTTAACCATTTTCAAGTAACTAATTCACATATCAAGTCACTACACTTAGTCCTTCAAAGAAACAAGTTCACAATTTCAATTCTCTACACTTAACCATTTTCAAGTCATTAATTCATATTTCAAGTAACTAATTCACAATTTGAAGTCTCTACATTTAACCATTTTCATGTCACTACACTTAACCATTTTCAACTCACTAATTCATATTTCAAGTCACTACACTTAACCATTTTCAAGAAACAAGGTCACAATATCAAGTCACTACATTTAACTATTTTCAAGTCACAAGTTCACATTTCAAGTCACTACATTTAACCATTTTCAAGTAACTAATTCACATTTCAAGTCACTACACTTAACCCTTTCAAGAAACAAGTTCACAATTTCAATTCTCTACACTTAACCATTTTCAAGTCACTAATTCATATTTCAAGCAACTAATTCACAATTTGAAGTCTCTACATTTAACCATTTTCATGTCACTACACTTAACTATTTTCAACTCGCTATTTCACATTTCAAGTCAATACACTTAACCATTTTCAAGAAACAAGTTCAGAATATCAAGTCACTACATTTAACTATTTTCAAGTCACAAGTTCACATTTCAAGTCACTACATTTAACCATTTTCAAGTAACTAATTCACATTTCAAGTCACTACACTTAATCCTTTCAAGAAACAAGTTCACAATTTCAATTCTCTACACTTAACCATTTTCAAGTCACTAATTCATATTTCAAGTAACTAATTCACAATTTGAAGTCTCTGCATTTAACCATTTTCATGTCACTACACTTAACCATTTTCAACTCACTAATTCACATTTCAAGTCACTACACCTAACCATTTTAAAGAAACAAGTTTATAATATCAAGTCACTACACTTAACCATTTTCAAGTAACTAATTCACATTTCAAGTCACTACACTTAACCATTTTAAACTAACTAATTCACATTTCAAGTCACTACACTTAGTCCTTTAAAGAAATAAGTTCACAATTTCAATTCTCTACACTTAACCATTTTCAAGTCACTAATTCATATTTCAAGTAACTAATTCACAATTTGAAGTCTCTACATTTAACCATTTTCATGTCACTACACTTAACCATTTTCAACTCACTAATTCACATTTCAAGTCACTACACTTAACCATTTTGAAGAAACAAGGTCACAATATCAAGTCACTACACTTAACCATTTTCAAGTAACTAATTCACATTTCAAGTCACTACACTTAACCATTTTCAAGTAACTAATTCACATTTCAAGTCACTACACTTAGTCCTTTAAAGAAACAAGTTCACAATTTCAATTCTCTACACTTAACCATTTTCAAGTCACTAATTCATATTTCAAGTAACTAATTCACAATTTGAAGTCTCTACATTTAACCATTTTCATGTCACTACACTTAACCATTTTCAACTCACTAATTCACATTTCAAGTCACTACACTTAACCATTTTCAAGAAAGAAGTTCACAATATCAAGTCACTACATTTAACTATTTTCAAGTCACAAGTTCACATTTCAAGTCACTACATTTAACCATTTTCAAGTAACTAATTCACATTTCAAGTCACTACACTTAATTCTTTCAAGAAACAAGTTCACAATTTCAATTCTCTACACTTAACCATTTTCAAGTCACTAATTCATATTTCAAGTAACTAATTCACAATTTGAAGTCTCTACATTTAACCATTTTCATGTCACTACACTTAACTATTTTAAACTCGCTAATTCACATTTCAAGTCACTACACTTAACCATTTTCAAGAAAGAAGTTCACAGTTTCAACTCACGACATTTAACCATTTTCAAGAAAAAAGTTCACAATTTCAATTCACTACATTTAACCATTTTCAAGTCACTACACTTAACCATTTTCAAGTAACTAATTCACATTTCAAGTAACTAAACTTAATCCTTTCAAGAAACAAGTTCACAATTTCAATTCTCTACACTTAACCATTTTCAAGTCACTAATTCACATTTCAAGTAACTAATTCACAATTTGAAATCTCTACATTTAACCATTTTCATGTCACTACACTTAACCATTTTCAAGTAACTAATTCACATTTCAAGTCACTACACTTAACCATTTTAAAGAAACAAGTTGACAATATCAAGTCACTACACTTAACCATTTTCAAGTAACTAATTCACATTTCAAGTCACTACACTTAACCATTTTAAAGTAACTAATTCACATTTCAAGTCACTACACTTAGTCCTTTAAAGAAACAAGTTCACAATTTCAATTCTCTACACTTAACCATTTTCAAGTCACTAATTCATATTTCAAGTAACTAATTCACAATTTGAAGTCTCTACATTTAACCATTTTCATGTCACTACACTTAACCATTTTCAACTCACTAATTCACATTTCAAGTCACTACACTTAACCATTTTGAAGAAACAAGGTCACAATATCAAGTCACTACACTTAACCATTTTCAAGTAACTAATTCACATTTCAAGTCACTACACTTAACCATTTTCAAGTAACTAATTCACATTTCAAGTCACTACACTTAGTCCTTTAAAGAAACAAGTTCACAATTTCAATTCTCTACACTTAACCATTTTCAAGTCACTAATTCATATTTCAAGTAACTAATTCACAATTTGAAGTCTCTACATTTAACCATTTTCATGTCACTACACTTAACCATTTTCAACTCACTAATTCACATTTCAAGTCACTACACTTAACCATTTTGAAGAAACAAGGTCACAATATCAAGTCACTACACTTAACCATTTTCAAGTAACTAATTCACATTTCAAGTCACTACACTTAACCATTTTCAAGTAACTAATTCACATTTCAAGTCACTACACTTAGTCCTTTAAAGAAACAAGTTCACAATTTCAATTCTCTACACTTAACCATTTTCAAGTCACTAATTCATATTTCAAGTAACTAATTCACAATTTGAAGTCTCTACATTTAACCATTTTCATGTCACTACACTTAACCATTTTCAACTCACTAATTCATATTTCAAGTCACTACACTTAACCATTTTCAAGAAAGAAGTTCACAGTTTCAACTCACGACATTTAACCATTTTCAAGAAAAAAGTTCACAATTTCAATTCACTACATTTAACCATTTTCAAGTCACTACACTTAACCATTTTCAAGTAACTAATTCACATTTCAAGTAACTAAACTTAATCCTTTCAAGAAACAAGTTCACAATTTCAATTCTCTACACTTAACCATTTTCAAGTCACTAATTCACATTTCAAGTAACTAATTCACAATTTGAAATCTCTACATTTAACCATTTTCATGTCACTACACTTAACCATTTTCAAGTAACTAATTCACATTTCAAGTCACTACACTTAACCATTTTAAAGAAACAAGTTGACAATATCAAGTCACTACACTTAACCATTTTCAAGTAACTAATTCACATTTCAAGTCACTACACTTAACCATTTTAAAGTAACTAATTCACATTTCAAGTCACTACACTTAGTCCTTTAAAGAAACAAGTTCACAATTTCAATTCTCTACACTTAACCATTTTCAAGTCACTAATTCATATTTCAAGTAACTAATTCACAATTTGAAGTCTCTACATTTAACCATTTTCATGTCACTACACTTAACCATTTTCAACTCACTAATTCACATTTCAAGTCACTACACTTAACCATTTTGAAGAAACAAGGTCACAATATCAAGTCACTACACTTAACCATTTTCAAGTAACTAATTCACATTTCAAGTCACTACACTTAACCATTTTCAAGTAACTAATTCACATTTCAAGTCACTACACTTAGTCCTTTAAAGAAACAAGTTCACAATTTCAATTCTCTACACTTAACCATTTTCAAGTCACTAATTCATATTTCAAGTAACTAATTCACAATTTGAAGTCTCTACATTTAACCATTTTCATGTCACTACACTTAACCATTTTCAAGAAACAAGGTCACAATATCAAGTCACTACACTTAACCATTTTCAAGTAACTAATTCACATTTCAAGTCACTACACTTAACCATTTTAAAGTAACTAATTCACATTTCAAGTCACTACACTTAGTCCTTTAAAGAAACAAGTTCACAATTTCAATTCTCTACACTTAACCATTTTCAAGTCACTAATTCATATTTCAAGTAACTAATTCACAATTTGAAGTCTCTACATTTAACCATTTTCATGTCACTACACTTAACCATTTTCAACTCACTAATTCATATTTCAAGTCACTACACTTAACCATTTTCAAGAAACAAGTTCACAATTTCAATTCAATAAATTTAACCATTTTCAAGTTACTACACTTAACCATTTTCAAGTAACTAATTCACATTTCAAGTCACTACACTTAATCCTTTCAAGAAACAAGTTCACAATTTCAATTCTCTACACTTAACCATTTTCAAGTCACTAATTCATATTTCAAGCAACTAATTCACAATTTAAAGTCACTACATTTAACCATTTTCAAGTCACTACACTTAACCATTTTCAAGTAACTAATTCACATTTCAAGTCACTACACTTAACCATTTTGAAGAAACAAGTTGACAATTTCAAGTCACTACACTTAACCATTTTCAAGTAACTAATTCACATTTCAAGTCCCTACACTTAACCATTTTCAAGTAACTAATTCACAATTTGAAGTCACTACATTTAACCATTTTCAAGTCACTACACTTAACCATTTTCAACTCACTAATTCACATTTCAAGTCACTACACTTAACCATTTTGAAGAATCAAGTTCACTGTTTCAACTCACTACATTTAACCATTTTCAAGAAAAAAGTTCACAATTTCAATTCACTATATTTAACCATTTTCAAGTCACTACACTTAACCATTTTCAAGTAACTAATTCACATTTCAAGTCACTACACTTAACCATTTTAAAGTAACTAATTCACATTTCAAGTCACTACACTTAATCCTTTAAAGAAACAAGTTGACAATTTCAATTCTCTACACTTAACCATTTTCAAGTCACTAATTCATATTTCAAGTAACTAATTCACAATTTGAAGTCTCTACATTTAACCATTTTCATGTCACTACACTTAACCATTTTCAACTCACTAATTCACATTTCAAGTCCCTACACTTAACCATTTTGAAGAAACAAGTTGACAATATCAAGTCACTACATTAAACTATTTTCAAGTCACAAGTTCACATTTCAAGTCACTACATTTAACCTTTTTCAAGTAACTAATTCACATTTCAAGTCACTACTCTTAATCCTTTCAAGAAACAAGTTCACAATTTCAATTCTCTACACTTAACCATTTTCAAGTCACTAATTCATATTTCAAGCAACTAATTCACAATTTGAAGTCTCTACATTTAACCATTTTCATGTCACTACACTTAACTATTTTCAACTCGCTAATTCACATTTCAAGTCACTACACTTAACCATTTTCAAGAAACAAGGTCACAATATCAAGTCACTACATCTAACTATTTTCAAGTCACAAGTTCACATTTCAAGTCACTACATTTAACCATTTTCAAGTAACTAATTCACATTTCAAGTCACTACACTTAATCCTTTCAAGAAACAAGTTCACAATTTCAATTCTCTACACTTAACCATTTTCAAGTCACTAATTCATATTTCAAGTAACTAATTCACAATTTGAAGTCTCTACATTTAACCATTTTCATGTCACTACACTTAACTATTTTCAACTCGCTAATTCACATTTCAAGTCACTACACTTAACCATTTTCAAGAAAGAAGTTCACAATATCAAGTCACTACATTTAACTATTTTCAAGTCACAAGTTCACATTTCAAGTCACTACACTTAATCCTTTCAAAAAACAAATTCACAATTTCAAGTCACAACACTTAACCATTTTCAAAAAATAATTTTACATTTCAAGTCACTACATTTAACCATTTTCAAGAAACAAGTTCACAATTTCAATTCAATAAATTTAACCATTTTCAAGTTACTACACTTAACCATTTTCAAGTAACTAATTCACATTTCAAGTCACTACACTTAATCCTTTCAAGAAACAAGTTCACAATTTCAATTCTCTACACTTAACCATTTTCAATTCACTAATTCATATTTCAAGTAACAAATTCACAATTTAAAGTCACTACATTTAACCATTTTCAAGTCACTACACTTAACCATTTTCAAGTAACTAATTCACATTTCAAGTCACTACACTTAACCATTTTGAAGAAACAAGTTGACAATTTCAAGTCACTACACTTAACCATTTTCAAGTAACTAATTCACATTTCAAGTCCCTACACTTAACCATTTTCAAGTAACTAATTCACAATTTGAAGTCACTACATTTAACCATTTTCAAGTCACTACACTTAACCATTTTCAACTCACTAATTCACATTTCAAGTCACTACACTTAACCATTTTCAAGAATCAAGTTCACAGTTTCAACTCACTACCTTTAACCATTTTCAAGAAAAAAGTTCACAATTTCAATTCACTACATTTAACCATTTTCATGTCACTACACTTAACCATTTTCAACTCACTAATTCACATTTCAAGTCCCTACACTTAACCATTTTGAAGAAACAAGTTGACAATATCAAGTCACTACACTTAACCATTTTCAAGTAACTAATTCACATTTCAAGTCACTACACTTAACCAAGAAACAAGTTGAAAACTTCAAGTCACTACACTTAACCATTTTCAAGTAACCAATTCACATTTCAAATCACTACACTTAACCATTTTCAACTCACTAATTCACATTTCAAGTCACTACACTTAACCATTTTCAAGAATCAAGTTCACAGTTTCAATTCACTACATTTAACCATTTTCAAGAAACAAGTTCACAATTTCAATTCACTACATTTAACCATTTTCAAGTCACTACACTTAACCATTTTCAAGTAACTAATTCACATTTCAAGTCAGTATACTTAATCATTTCAAGAAACAAGTTCACAATTTCAATTCTCTACACTTAACCATTTTCAAGTCACTAATTCATATTTCAAGTAACAAATTCACAATTTAAAGTCACTACATTTAACCATTTTCAAGTCACTACACTTAACCATTTTCAAGTAACTAATTCACATTTCAAGTCACTACACTTAACCATTTTGAAGAAACAAGTTGACAATTTCAAGTCACTACACTTAACCATTTTCAAGTAACTAATTCACATTTCAAGTCCCTACACTTAACCATTTTCAAGTAACTAATTCACAATTTGAAGTCACTACATTTAACCATTTTCAAGTCACTACACTTAACCATTTTCAACTCACTAATTCACATTTCAAGTCACTACACTTAACCATTTTCAAGAATCAAGTTCACAGTTTCAACTCACTACCTTTAACCATTTTCAAGAAAAAAGTTCACAATTTCAATTCACTACATTTAACCATTTTCAAGTCACTACACTTAACCATTTTCAAGTAACTAATTCACATTTCAAGTCACTACACTTAACCATTTTAAAGTAACTAATTCACATTTCAAGTCACTACACTTAATCCTTTAAAGAAACAAGTTCACAATTTCAATTCTCTACACTTAACCATTTTCAAGTCACTAATTCATATTTCAAGTAACTAATTCACAATTTGAAGTCTCTACATTTAACCATTTTCATGTCACTACACTTAACCATTTTCAACTCACTAATTCACATTTCAAGTCCCTACACTTAACCATTTTGAAGAAACAAGTTGACAATATCAAGTCACTACACTTAACCATTTTCAAGTAACTAATTCACATTTCAAGTCACTACACTTAACCATTTTCAACTCACTAATTCACATTTCAAGTCACTACACTTAACCAAGAAACAAGTTGAAAACTTCAAGTCACTACACTTAACCATTTTCAAGTAACCAATTCACATTTCAAATCACTACACTTAACCATTTTCAACTCACTAATTCACATTTCTAGTCACTACACTTAACCATTTTCAAGAATCAAGTTCACAGTTTCAATTCACTACATTTAACCATTTTCAAGAAACAAGTTCACAATTTCAATTCACTACATTTAACCATTTTCAAGTCACTACACTTAACCATTTTCAAGTAACTAATTCACATTTCAAGTCACTACACTTAACCATTTTAAAGTAACTAATTCACATTTGAAGTCACTACACTTAATCCTTTAAAGAAACAAGTTCACAATTTCAATTCTCTACACTTAACCATTTTCAAGTCACTAATTCATATTTCAAGTAACTAATTCACAATTTGAAGTCTCTACATTTAACCATTTTCATGTCACTACACTTAACCATTTTCAACTCACTAATTCACATTTCAAGTCCCTACACTTAACCATTTTGAAGAAACAAGTTGACAATATCAAGTCACTACACTTAACCATTTTCAAGTAACTAATTCACATTTCAAGTCACTACACTTAACCATTTTCAACTCACTAATTCACATTTCAAGTCACTACACTTAACCAAGAAACAAGTTGAAAACTTCAAGTCACTACACTTAACCATTTTCAAGTAACCAATTCACATTTCAAATCACTACACTTAACCATTTTCAACTCACTAATTCACATTTCTAGTCACTACACTTAACCATTTTCAAGAATCAAGTTCACAGTTTCAATTCACTACATTTAACCATTTTCAAGAAACAAGTTCACAATTTCAATTCACTACATTTAACCATTTTCAAGTCACTACACTTAACCATTTTCAAGTAACTAATTCACATTTCAAGTAACTAAACTTAATCCTTTCAAGAAACAAGTTCACAATTTCAATTCTCTACACTTAACCATTTTCAAGTCACTAATTCACATTTCAAGTAACTAATTCACAATTTGAAATCTCTACATTTAACCATTTTCATGTCACTACACTTAACCATTTTCAAGTAACTAATTCACATTTCAAGTCACTACACTTAACCATTTTAAAGAAACAAGTTGACAATATCAAGTCACTACACTTAACCATTTTCAAGTAACTAATTCACATTTCAAGTCACTACACTTAACCATTTTAAAGTAACTAATTCACATTTCAAGTCACTACACTTAGTCCTTTAAAGAAACAAGTTCACAATTTCAATTCTCTACACTTAACCATTTTCAAGTCACTAATTCATATTTCAAGTAACTAATTCACAATTTGAAGTCTCTACATTTAACCATTTTCATGTCACTACACTTAACCATTTTCAACTCACTAATTCACATTTCAAGTCACTACACTTAACCATTTTGAAGAAACAAGGTCACAATATCAAGTCACTACACTTAACCATTTTCAAGTAACTAATTCACATTTCAAGTCACTACACTTAACCATTTTCAAGTAACTAATTCACATTTCAAGTCACTACACTTAGTCCTTTAAAGAAACAAGTTCACAATTTCAATTCTCTACACTTAACCATTTTCAAGTCACTAATTCATATTTCAAGTAACTAATTCACAATTTGAAGTCTCTACATTTAACCATTTTCATGTCACTACACTTAACCATTTTCAAGAAACAAGGTCACAATATCAAGTCACTACACTTAACCATTTTCAAGTAACTAATTCACATTTCAAGTCACTACACTTAACCATTTTAAAGTAACTAATTCACATTTCAAGTCACTACACTTAGTCCTTTAAAGAAACAAGTTCACAATTTCAATTCTCTACACTTAACCATTTTCAAGTCACTAATTCATATTTCAAGTAACAAATTCACAATTTAAAGTCACTACATTTAACCATTTTCAAGTCACTACACTTAACCATTTTCAAGTAACTAATTCACATTTCAAGTCACTACACTTAACCATTTTGAAGAAACAAGTTGACAATTTCAAGTCACTACACTTAACCATTTTCAAGTAACTAATTCACATTTCAAGTCCCTACACTTAACCATTTTCAAGTAACTAATTCACAATTTGAAGTCACTACATTTAACCATTTTCAAGTCACTACACTTAACCATTTTCAACTCACTAATTCACATTTCAAGTCACTACACTTAACCATTTTCAAGAATCAAGTTCACAGTTTCAACTCACTACCTTTAACCATTTTCAAGAAAAAAGTTCACAATTTCAATTCACTACATTTAACCATTTTCAAGTCACTACACTTAACCATTTTCAAGTAACTAATTCACATTTCAAGTCACTACACTTAACCATTTTAAAGTAACTAATTCACATTTCAAGTCACTACACTTAATCCTTTAAAGAAACAAGTTCACAATTTCAATTCTCTACACTTAACCATTTTCAAGTCACTAATTCATATTTCAAGTAACTAATTCACAATTTGAAGTCTCTACATTTAACCATTTTCATGTCACTACACTTAACCATTTTCAACTCACTAATTCACATTTCAAGTCCCTACACTTAACCATTTTGAAGAAACAAGTTGACAATATCAAGTCACTACACTTAACCATTTTCAAGTAACTAATTCACATTTCAAGTCACTACACTTAACCATTTTCAACTCACTAATTCACATTTCAAGTCACTACACTTAACCAAGAAACAAGTTGAAAACTTCAAGTCACTACACTTAACCATTTTCAAGTAACCAATTCACATTTCAAATCACTACACTTAACCATTTTCAACTCACTAATTCACATTTCTAGTCACTACACTTAACCATTTTCAAGAATCAAGTTCACAGTTTCAATTCACTACATTTAACCATTTTCAAGAAACAAGTTCACAATTTCAATTCACTACATTTAACCATTTTCAATTCACTACACTTAACCATTTTCAAGTAACTAATTCACACTTCAAGTCACTAAACTTAATCCTTTCAAGAAACAAGTTCACAATTTCAATTCTCTACACTTAACCATTTTCAAGTCACTAATTCATATTTCAAGTAACTAATTCACAATTTGAAGTCTCTACATTTAACCATTTTCAAGTCACTACACTTAACCATTTTCAAGTAACTAATTCACATTTCAAGTCACTACACTTAACCATTTTGAAGAAACAAGTTGACAATTTCAAGTCACTACACTTAACCATTTTCAAGTAACTAATTCACATTTCAAGTCCCTACACTTAACCATTTTCAAGTAACTAATTCACAATTTGTAAGTCACTACATTTAACCATTTTCAAGTCACTACACTTAACCATTTTCAACTCACTAATTCACATTTCAAGTCACTACAATTAACCATTTTCAAGAATCAAGTTCACAGTTTCAACTCACGACATTTAACCATTTTCAAGAAAAAAGTTCACAATTTCAATTCACTACATTTAACCATTTTCAAGTCACTACACTTAACCATTTTCAAGTAACTAATTCACATTTCAAGTAACTAAACTTAATCCTTTCAAGAAACAAGTTCACAATTTCAATTCTCTACACTTAACCATTTTCAAGTCACTAATTCACATTTCAAGTAACTAATTCACAATTTGAAATCTCTACATTTAACCATTTTCATGTCACTACACTTAACCATTTTCAAGTAACTAATTCACATTTCAAGTCACTACACTTAACCATTTTAAAGAAACAAGTTGACAATATCAAGTCACTACACTTAACCATTTTCAAGTAACTAATTCACATTTCAAGTCACTACACTTAACCATTTTAAAGTAACTAATTCACATTTCAAGTCACTACACTTAGTCCTTTAAAGAAACAAGTTCACAATTTCAATTCTCTACACTTAACCATTTTCAAGTCACTAATTCATATTTCAAGTAACTAATTCACAATTTGAAGTCTCTACATTTAACCATTTTCATGTCACTACACTTAACCATTTTCAACTCACTAATTCACATTTCAAGTCACTACACTTAACCATTTTGAAGAAACAAGGTCACAATATCAAGTCACTACACTTAACCATTTTCAAGTAACTAATTCACATTTCAAGTCACTACACTTAACCATTTTCAAGTAACTAATTCACATTTCAAGTCACTACACTTAGTCCTTTAAAGAAACAAGTTCACAATTTCAATTCTCTACACTTAACCATTTTCAAGTCACTAATTCATATTTCAAGTAACTAATTCACAATTTGAAGTCTCTACATTTAACCATTTTCATGTCACTACACTTAACCATTTTCAAGAAACAAGGTCACAATATCAAGTCACTACACTTAACCATTTTCAAGTAACTAATTCACATTTCAAGTCACTACACTTAACCATTTTAAAGTAACTAATTCACATTTCAAGTCACTACACTTAGTCCTTTAAAGAAACAAGTTCACAATTTCAATTCTCTACACTTAACCATTTTCAAGTCACTAATTCATATTTCAAGTAACTAATTCACAATTTGAAGTCTCTACATTTAACCATTTTCATGTCACTACACTTAACCATTTTCAACTCACTAATTCATATTTCAAGTCACTACACTTAACCATTTTCAAGAAACAAGGTCACAATATCAAGTAACTACATTTAACTATTTTCAAGTCACAAGTTCACATTTCAAGTCACTACATTTAACCATTTTCAAGTAACTAATTCACATTTCAAGTTACTACACTTAATCCTTTAAAGAAACAAGTTCACAATTTCAATTCTCTACACTTAACCATTTTCAAGTCACTAATTCATATTTCAAGTAACTAATTCACAATTTGAAGTCTCTGCATTTAACCATTTTCATGTCACTACACTTAACCATTTTCAACTCACTAATTCACATTTCAAGTCACTACACTTAACCATTTTAAAGAAACAAGTTGATAATATCAAGTCACTACACTTAACCATTTTCAAGTAACTAATTCACATTTCAAGTCACTACACTTAACCATTTTAAACTAACTAATTCACATTTCAAGTCACTACACTTAGTCCTTTAAAGAAACAAGTTCACAATTTCAATTCTCTACACTTAACCATTTTCAAGTCACTAATTCATATTTCAAGTAACTAATTCACAATTTGAAGTCTCTACATTTAACCATTTTCATGTCACTACACTTAACCATTTTCAACTCACTAATTCACATTTCAAGTCCCTACACTTAACCATTTTGAAGAAACAAGTTGACAATATCAAGTCACTACACTTAACCATTTTCAAGTAACTAATTCACATTTCAAGTCACTACACTTAACCATTTTCAACTCACTAATTCACATTTCAAGTCACTACACTTAACCAAGAAACAAGTTGAAAACTTCAAGTCACTACACTTAACCATTTTCAACTCACTAATTCACATTTCTAGTCACTACACTTAACCATTTTCAAGAATCAAGTTCACAGTTTCAATTCACTACATTTAACCATTTTCAAGAAACAAGTTCACAATTTCAATTCACTACATTTAACCATTTTCAATTCACTACACTTAACCATTTTCAAATAACTAATTCACATTTCAAGTCACTAAACTTAATCCTTTCAAGAAACAAGTTCACAATTTCAATTCTCTACACTTAACCATTTTCAATTCACTAATTCATATTTCAAGTAACTAATTCACAATTTAAAGTCACTACATTTAACCATTTTCAAGTCACTACACTTAACCATTTTCAAGTAACTAATTCACATATCAAGTCACTACACTTAGTCCTTCAAAGAAACAAGTTCACAATTTCAATTCTCTACACTTAACCATTTTCAAGTCATTAATTCATATTTCAAGTAACTAATTCACAATTTGAAGTCTCTACATTTAACCATTTTCATGTCACTACACTTAACCATTTTCAACTCACTAATTCATATTTCAAGTCACTACACTTAACCATTTTCAAGAAACAAGGTCACAATATCAAGTCACTACATTTAACTATTTTCAAGTCACAAGTTCACATTTCAAGTCACTACATTTAACCATTTTCAAGTAACTAATTCACATTTCAAGTCACTACACTTAACCCTTTCAAGAAACAAGTTCACAATTTCAATTCTCTACACTTAACCATTTTCAAGTCACTAATTCATATTTCAAGCAACTAATTCACAATTTGAAGTCTCTACATTTAACCATTTTCATGTCACTACACTTAACTATTTTCAACTCGCTATTTCACATTTCAAGTCAATACACTTAACCATTTTCAAGAAACAAGTTCAGAATATCAAGTCACTACATTTAACTATTTTCAAGTCACAAGTTCACATTTCAAGTCACTACATTTAACCATTTTCAAGTAACTAATTCACATTTCAAGTCACTACACTTAATCCTTTCAAGAAACAAGTTCACAATTTCAATTCTCTACACTTAACCATTTTCAAGTCACTAATTCATATTTCAAGTAACTAATTCACAATTTGAAGTCTCTGCATTTAACCATTTTCATGTCACTACACTTAACCATTTTCAACTCACTAATTCACATTTCAAGTCACTACACCTAACCATTTTAAAGAAACAAGTTTATAATATCAAGTCACTACACTTAACCATTTTCAAGTAACTAATTCACATTTCAAGTCACTACACTTAACCATTTTAAACTAACTAATTCACATTTCAAGTCACTACACTTAGTCCTTTAAAGAAATAAGTTCACAATTTCAATTCTCTACACTTAACCATTTTCAAGTCACTAATTCATATTTCAAGTAACTAATTCACAATTTGAAGTCTCTACATTTAACCATTTTCATGTCACTACACTTAACCATTTTCAACTCACTAATTCACATTTCAAGTCACTACACTTAACCATTTTGAAGAAACAAGGTCACAATATCAAGTCACTACACTTAACCATTTTCAAGTAACTAATTCACATTTCAAGTCACTACACTTAACCATTTTCAAGTAACTAATTCACATTTCAAGTCACTACACTTAGTCCTTTCAAGAAACAAGTTCACAATTTCAATTCTCTACACTTAACCATTTTCAAGTCACTAATTCATATTTCAAGTAACTAATTCACAATTTGAAGTCTCTACATTTAACCATTTTCATGTCACTACACTTAACCATTTTCAACTCACTAATTCACATTTCAAGTCACTACACTTAACCATTTTCAAGAAAGAAGTTCACAATATCAAGTCACTACATTTAACTATTTTCAAGTCACAAGTTCACATTTCAAGTCACTACATTTAACCATTTTCAAGTAACTAATTCACATTTCAAGTCACTACACTTAATCCTTTCAAGAAACAAGTTCACAATTTCAATTCTCTACACTTAACCATTTTCAAGTCACTAATTCATATTTCAAGTAACTAATTCACAATTTGAAGTCTCTACATTTAACCATTTTCATGTCACTACACTTAACTATTTTAAACTCGCTAATTCACATTTCAAGTCACTACACTTAACCATTTTCAAGAAAGAAGTTCACAGTTTCAACTCACGACATTTAACCATTTTCAAGAAAAAAGTTCACAATTTCAATTCACTACATTTAACCATTTTCAAGTCACTACACTTAACCATTTTCAAGTAACTAATTCACATTTCAAGTAACTAAACTTAATCCTTTCAAGAAACAAGTTCACAATTTCAATTCTCTACACTTAACCATTTTCAAGTCACTAATTCACATTTCAAGTAACTAATTCACAATTTGAAATCTCTACATTTAACCATTTTCATGTCACTACACTTAACCATTTTCAAGTAACTAATTCACATTTCAAGTCACTACACTTAACCATTTTAAAGAAACAAGTTGACAATATCAAGTCACTACACTTAACCATTTTCAAGTAACTAATTCACATTTCAAGTCACTACACTTAACCATTTTAAAGTAACTAATTCACATTTCAAGTCACTACACTTAGTCCTTTAAAGAAACAAGTTCACAATTTCAATTCTCTACACTTAACCATTTTCAAGTCACTAATTCATATTTCAAGTAACTAATTCACAATTTGAAGTCTCTACATTTAACCATTTTCATGTCACTACACTTAACCATTTTCAACTCACTAATTCACATTTCAAGTCACTACACTTAACCATTTTGAAGAAACAAGGTCACAATATCAAGTCACTACACTTAACCATTTTCAAGTAACTAATTCACATTTCAAGTCACTACACTTAACCATTTTCAAGTAACTAATTCACATTTCAAGTCACTACACTTAGTCCTTTAAAGAAACAAGTTCACAATTTCAATTCTCTACACTTAACCATTTTCAAGTCACTAATTCATATTTCAAGTAACTAATTCACAATTTGAAGTCTCTACATTTAACCATTTTCATGTCACTACACTTAACCATTTTCAAGAAACAAGGTCACAATATCAAGTCACTACACTTAACCATTTTCAAGTAACTAATTCACATTTCAAGTCACTACACTTAACCATTTTAAAGTAACTAATTCACATTTCAAGTCACTACACTTAGTCCTTTAAAGAAACAAGTTCACAATTTCAATTCTCTACACTTAACCATTTTCAAGTCACTAATTCATATTTCAAGTAACTAATTCACAATTTGAAGTCTCTACATTTAACCATTTTCATGTCACTACACTTAACCATTTTCAACTCACTAATTCATATTTCAAGTCACTACACTTAACCATTTTCAAGAAACAAGGTCACAATATCAAGTAACTACATTTAACTATTTTCAAGTCACAAGTTCACATTTCAAGTCACTACATTTAACCATTTTCAAGTAACTAATTCACATTTCAAGTTACTACACTTAATCCTTTAAAGAAACAAGTTCACAATTTCAATTCTCTACACTTAACCATTTTCAAGTCACTAATTCATATTTCAAGTAACTAATTCACAATTTGAAGTCTCTGCATTTAACCATTTTCATGTCACTACAATTAACCATTTTCAACTCACTAATTCACATTTCAAGTCACTACACTTAACCATTTTAAAGAAACAAGTTGATAATATCAAGTCACTACACTTAACCACTTTCAAGTAACTAATTCACATTTCAAGTCACTACACTTAACCATTTTAAACTAACTAATTCACATTTCAAGTCACTACACTTAGTCCTTTAAAGAAACAAGTTCACAATTTCAATTCTCTACACTTAAACATTTTCAAGTCACTAATTCATATTTCAAGTAACTAATTCACAATTTGAAGTCTCTACATTTAACCATTTTCATGTCACTACACTTAACCATTTTCAACTCACTAATTCACATTTCAAGTCACTACACTTAACCATTTTGAAGAAACAATTTGACAATATCAAGTCACTACACTTAACCATTTTCAAGTAACTAATTCACATTTCAAGTCACTACACTTAACCATTTTCAACTCACTAATTCACATTTCAAGTCACTACACTTAACCAAGAAACAAGTTGAAAACTTCAAGTCACTACACTTAACCATTTTCAACTCACTAATTCACATTTCTAGTCACTAAACTTAACCATTTTCAAGAATCAAGTTCACAGTTTCAATTCACTACATTTAACCATTTTCAAGAAACAAGTTCACAATTTCAATTCACTACATTTAACCATTTTCAATTCACTACACTTAACCATTTTCAAATAACTAATTCACATTTCAAGTCACTAAACTTAATCCTTTCAAGAAACAAGTTCACAATTTCAATTCTCTACACTTAACCATTTTCAATTCACTAATTCATATTTCAAGTAACTAATTCACAATTTAAAGTCACTACATTTAACCATTTTCAAGTCACTACACTTAACCATTTTCAAGTAACTAATTCACATTTCAAGTCACTACACTTAACCATTTTAAACTAACTAATTCACATTTCAAGTCACTACACTTAGTCCTTTAAAGAAACAAGTTCACAATTTCAATTCTCTACACTTAACCATTTTCAAGTCACTAATTCATATTTCAAGTAACTAATTCACAATTTGAAGTCTCTACATTTAACCATTTTCATGTCACTACACTTAACCATTTTCAACTCACTAATTCACATTTCAAGTCACTACACTTAACCATTTTGAAGAAACAAGGTCACAATATCAAGTCACTACACTTAACCATTTTCAAGTAACTAATTCACATTTCAAGTCACTACACTTAACCATTTTCAAGTAACTAATTCACATTTCAAGTCACTACACTTAGTCCTTTAAAGAAACAAGTTCACAATTTCAATTCTCTACACTTAACCATTTTCAAGTCACTAATTCATATTTCAAGTAACTAATTCACAATTTGAAGTCTCTACATTTAACCATTTTCATGTCACTACACTTAACTATTTTCAACTCGCTAATTCACATTTCAAGTCAATACACTTAACCATTTTCAAGAAACAAGTTCACAATATCAAGTCACTACATTTAACTATTTTCAAGTCACAAGTTCACATTTCAAGTCACTACATTTAACCTTTTTCAAGTAACTAATTCACATTTCAAGTCACTACACTTAATCCTTTCAAGAAACAAGTTCACAATTTCAATTCTCTACACTTAACCATTTTCAAGTCACTAATTCATATTTCAAGTAACTAATTCACAATTTGAAGTCTCTACATTTAACCATTTTCATGTCACTACACTTAACCATTTTCAACTCACTAATTCACATTTCAAGTCACTACACTTAACCATTTTGAAGAAACAAGGTCACAATATCAAGTCACTACACTTAACCATTTTCAAGTAACTAATTCACATTTCAAGTCACTACACTTAACCATTTTCAAGTAACTAATTCACATTTCAAGTCACTACACTTAGTCCTTTCAAGAAACAAGTTCACAATTTCAATTCTCTACACTTAACCATTTTCAAGTCACTAATTCATATTTCAAGTAACTAATTCACAATTTGAAGTCTCTACATTTAACCATTTTCATGTCACTACACTTAACCATTTTCAACTCACTAATTCACATTTCAAGTCACTACACTTAACCATTTTCAAGAAAGAAGTTCACAATATCAAGTCACTACATTTAACTATTTTCAAGTCACAAGTTCACATTTCAAGTCACTACATTTAACCATTTTCAAGTAACTAATTCACATTTCAAGTCACTACACTTAATCCTTTCAAGAAACAAGTTCACAATTTCAATTCTCTACACTTAACCATTTTCAAGTCACTAATTCATATTTCAAGTAACTAATTCACAATTTGAAGTCTCTACATTTAACCATTTTCATGTCACTACACTTAACTATTTTAAACTCGCTAATTCACATTTCAAGTCACTACACTTAACCATTTTCAAGAAAGAAGTTCACAGTTTCAACTCACGACATTTAACCATTTTCAAGAAAAAAGTTCACAATTTCAATTCACTACATTTAACCATTTTCAAGTCACTACACTTAACCATTTTCAAGTAACTAATTCACATTTCAAGTAACTAAACTTAATCCTTTCAAGAAACAAGTTCACAATTTCAATTCTCTACACTTAACCATTTTCAAGTCACTAATTCACATTTCAAGTAACTAATTCACAATTTGAAATCTCTACATTTAACCATTTTCATGTCACTACACTTAACCATTTTCAAGTAACTAATTCACATTTCAAGTCACTACACTTAACCATTTTAAAGAAACAAGTTGACAATATCAAGTCACTACACTTAACCATTTTCAAGTAACTAATTCACATTTCAAGTCACTACACTTAACCATTTTAAAGTAACTAATTCACATTTCAAGTCACTACACTTAGTCCTTTAAAGAAACAAGTTCACAATTTCAATTCTCTACACTTAACCATTTTCAAGTCACTAATTCATATTTCAAGTAACTAATTCACAATTTGAAGTCTCTACATTTAACCATTTTCATGTCACTACACTTAACCATTTTCAACTCACTAATTCACATTTCAAGTCACTACACTTAACCATTTTGAAGAAACAAGGTCACAATATCAAGTCACTACACTTAACCATTTTCAAGTAACTAATTCACATTTCAAGTCACTACACTTAACCATTTTCAAGTAACTAATTCACATTTCAAGTCACTACACTTAGTCCTTTAAAGAAACAAGTTCACAATTTCAATTCTCTACACTTAACCATTTTCAAGTCACTAATTCATATTTCAAGTAACTAATTCACAATTTGAAGTCTCTACATTTAACCATTTTCATGTCACTACACTTAACCATTTTCAAGAATCAAGGTCACAATATCAAGTCACTACACTTAACCATTTTCAAGTAACTAATTCACATTTCAAGTCACTACACTTAACCATTTTAAAGTAACTAATTCACATTTCAAGTCACTACACTTAGTCCTTTAAAGAAACAAGTTCACAATTTCAATTCTCTACACTTAACCATTTTCAAGTCACTAATTCATATTTCAAGTAACTAATTCACAATTTGAAGTCTCTACATTTAACCATTTTCATGTCACTACACTTAACCATTTTCAACTCACTAATTCATATTTCAAGTCACTACACTTAACCATTTTCAAGAAACAAGGTCACAATATCAAGTAACTACATTTAACTATTTTCAAGTCACAAGTTCACATTTCAAGTCACTACATTTAACCATTTTCAAGTAACTAATTCACATTTCAAGTTACTACACTTAATCCTTTAAAGAAACAAGTTCACAATTTCAATTCTCTACACTTAACCATTTTCAAGTCACTAATTCATATTTCAAGTAACTAATTCACAATTTGAAGTCTCTGCATTTAACCATTTTCATGTCACTACAATTAACCATTTTCAACTCACTAATTCACATTTCAAGTCACTACACTTAACCATTTTAAAGAAACAAGTTGATAATATCAAGTCACTACACTTAACCATTTTCAAGTAACTAATTCACATTTCAAGTCACTACACTTAACCATTTTAAACTAACTAATTCACATTTCAAGTCACTACACTTAGTCCTTTAAAGAAACAAGTTCACAATTTCAATTCTCTACACTTAAACATTTTCAAGTCACTAATTCATATTTCAAGTAACTAATTCACAATTTGAAGTCTCTACATTTAACCATTTTCATGTCACTACACTTAACCATTTTCAACTCACTAATTCACATTTCAAGTCACTACACTTAACCATTTTGAAGAAACAATTTGACAATATCAAGTCACTACACTTAACCATTTTCAAGTAACTAATTCACATTTCAAGTCACTACACTTAACCATTTTCAACTCACTAATTCACATTTCAAGTCACTACACTTAACCAAGAAACAAGTTGAAAACTTCAAGTCACTACACTTAACCATTTTCAACTCACTAATTCACATTTCTAGTCACTAAACTTAACCATTTTCAAGAATCAAGTTCACAGTTTCAATTCACTACATTTAACCATTTTCAAGAAACAAGTTCACAATTTCAATTCACTACATTTAACCATTTTCAATTCACTACACTTAACCATTTTCAAATAACTAATTCACATTTCAAGTCACTAAACTTAATCCTTTCAAGAAACAAGTTCACAATTTCAATTCTCTACACTTAACCATTTTCAATTCACTAATTCATATTTCAAGTAACTAATTCACAATTTAAAGTCACTACATTTAACCATTTTCAAGTCACTACACTTAACCATTTTCAAGTAACTAATTCACATTTCAAGTCACTACACTTAACCATTTTAAACTAACTAATTCACATTTCAAGTCACTACACTTAGTCCTTTAAAGAAACAAGTTCACAATTTCAATTCTCTACACTTAACCATTTTCAAGTCACTAATTCATATTTCAAGTAACTAATTCACAATTTGAAGTCTCTACATTTAACCATTTTCATGTCACTACACTTAACCATTTTCAACTCACTAATTCACATTTCAAGTCACTACACTTAACCATTTTCAACTCACTAATTCACATTTCAAGTCACTACACTTAACCATTTTGAAGAAACAAGGTCACAATATCAAGTCACTACACTTAACCATTTTCAAGTAACTAATTCACATTTCAAGTCACTACACTTAACCATTTTCAAGTAACTAATTCACATTTCAAGTCACTACACTTATTCCTTTAAAGAAACAAGTTCACAATTTCAATTCTCTACACTTAACCATTTTCAAGTCACTAATTCATATTTCAAGTAACTAATTCACAATTTGAAGTCTCTACATTTAACCATTTTCATGTCACTACACTTAACTATTTTCAACTCGCTAATTCACATTTCAAGTCAATACACTTAACCATTTTCAAGAAACAAGTTCACAATATCAAGTCACTACATTTAACTATTTTCAAGTCACAAGTTCACATTTCAAGTCACTACATTTAACCTTTTTCAAGTAACTAATTCACATTTCAAGTCACTACACTTAATCCTTTCAAGAAACAAGTTCACAATTTCAATTCTCTACACTTAACCATTTTCAAGTCACTAATTCATATTTCAAGTAACTAATTCACAATTTGAAGTCTCTACATTTAACCATTTTCATGTCACTACACTTAACCATTTTCAACTCACTAATTCACATTTCAAGTTACTACACTTAACCATTTTCAAGAAACAAGTTCACAATATCAAGTCACTACATTTAACTATTTTCAAGTCACAAGTTCACATTTCAAGTCACTACATTTAACCTTTTTCAAGTAACTAATTCACATTTCAAGTCACTACACTTAATCCTTTCAAGAAACAAGTTCACAATTTCAATTCTCTACACTTAACCATTTTCAAGTCACTAATTCATATTTCAAGTAACTAATTCACAATTTGAAGTCTCTACATTTAACCATTTTCATGTCACTACACTTAACCATTTTCAACTCACTAATTCACATTTCAAGTCACTACACTTAACCATTTTCAAGAAAGAAGTTCACAATATCAAGTCACTACATTTAACTATTTTCAAGTCACAAGTTCACATTTCAAGTCACTACATTTAACCATTTTCAAGTAACTAATTCACATTTCAAGTCACTACACTTAATCCTTTCAAGAAACTAGTTCACAATTTCAATTCTCTACACTTAACCATTTTCAAGTCACTAATTCATATTTCAAGTAACTAATTCACAATTTGAAGTCTCTACATTTAACCATTTTCATGTCACTACACTTAACCATTTTCAACTCACTAATTCACATTTCAAGTCACTACACTTAACCATTTTCAAGAAAGAAGTTCACAATATCAAGTCACTACATTTAACTATTTTCAAGTCACAAGTTCACATTTCAAGTCACTACATTTAACCATTTTCAAGTAACTAATTCACATTTCAAGTCACTACACTTAATCCTTTAAAGAAACAAGTTCACAATTTCAATTCTCTACACTTAACCATTTTCAAGTCACTAATTCATATTTCAAGTAACTAATTCACAATTTGAAGTCTCTACATTTAACCATTTTCATGTCACTACACTTAACTATTTTAAACTCGCTAATTCACATTTCAAGTCAATACACTTAACCATTTTCAAGAAACAAGTTCACAATATCAAGTCACTACATTTAACTATTTTCAAGTCACAAGTTCACATTTCAAGTCACTACATTTAACCTTTTTCAAGTAACTAATTCACATTTCAAGTCACTACACTTAATCCTTTCAAGAAACAAGTTCACAATTTCAATTCTCTACACTTAACCATTTTCAAGTCACTAATTCATATTTCAAGTAACTAATTCACAATTTGAAGTCTCTACATTTAACCATTTTCATGTCACTACACTTAACCCTTTTCAACTCACTAATTCACATTTCAAGTTACTACACTTAACCATTTTCAAGAAACAAGTTCACAATATCAAGTCACTACATTTAACTATTTTCAAGTCACAAGTTCACATTTCAAGTCACTACATTTAACCTTTTTCAAGTAACTAATTCACATTTCAAGTCACTACACTTAATCCTTTCTAGAAACAAGTTCACAATTTCAATTCTCTACACTTAACCATTTTCAAGTCACTAATTCATATTTCAAGTAACTAATTCACAATTTGAAGTCTCTACATTTAACCATTTTCATGTCACTACACTTAACCATTTTCAACTCACTAATTCACATTTCAAGTCACTACACTTAACCATTTTCAAGAAAGAAGTTCACAATATCAAGTCACTACATTTAACTATTTTCAAGTCACAAGTTCACATTTCAAGTCACTACATTTAACCATTTTCAAGTAACTAATTCACATTTCAAGTCACTACACTTAATCCTTTCAAGAAACAAGTTCACAATTTCAATTCTCTACACTTAACCATTTTCAAGTCACTAATTCATATTTCAAGTAACTAATTCACTATTTGAAGTCTCTACATTTAACCATTTTCATGTCACTACACTTAACTATTTTAAACTCGCTAATTCACATTTCAAGTCACTACACTTAACCATTTTCAAGAAAGAAGTTCACAATATCAAGTCACTACATTTAACTATTTTCAAGTCACAAGTTCACATTTCAAGTCACTACATTTAACCATTTTCAAGTAACTAATTCACATTTCAAGTCACTACACTTAACCCATTCAAGAAACAAGTTCACAATTTCAATTCTCTACACTTAACCATTTTCAAGTCACTAATTCATATTTCAAGCAACTAATTCACAATTTGAAGTCTCTACATTTAACCATTTTCATGTCACTACACTTAACTATTTTCAACTCGCTAATTCACATTTCAAGTCAATACACTTAACCATTTTCAAGAAACAAGTTCACAATATCAAGTCACTACATTTAACTATTTTCAAGTCACAAGTTCACATTTCAAGTAACTACATTTAACCATTTTCAAGTAACTAATTCACATTTCAAGTCACTACACTTAATCCTTTCAAGAAACAAGTTCACAATTTCAATTCTCTACACTTAACCATTTTCAAGTCACTAATTCATATTTCAAGTAACTAATTCACAATTTGAAGTCTCTACATTTAACCATTTTCATGTCACTACACTTAACCATTTTCAACTCACTAATTCACATTTCAAGTCACTACACTTAACCATTTTCAAGAAAGAAGTTCACAATATCAAGTCACGACATTTAACTATTTTCAAGTCACAAGTTCACATTTCAAGTCACTACATTTAACCATTTTCAAGTAACTAATTCACATTTCAAGTCACTACACTTAATCCTTTCAAGAAACAAGTTCACAATTTCAATTCTCTACACTTAACCATTTTCAAGTCACTAATTCATATTTCAAGTAACTAATTCACAATTTGAAGTCTCTACATTAAACCATTTTCATGTCACTACACTTAACTATTTTCAACTCGCTAATTCACATTTCAAGTCACTACACTTAACCATTTTCAAGTAACTAATTCACATTTCAAGTCACTACACTTAGTCCTTTAAAGAAACAAGTTCACAATTTCAATTCTCTACACTTAACCATTTTCAAGTCACTAATTCATATTTCAAGTAACTAATTCACAATTTGAAGTCTCTACATTTAACCATTTTCATGTCACTACACTTAACTATTTTCAACTCGCTAATTCACATTTCAAGTCAATACACTTAACCATTTTCAAGAAACAAGTTCACAATATCAAGTCACTACATTTAACTATTTTCAAGTCACAAGTTCACATTTCAAGTCACTACATTTAACCTTTTTCAAGTAACTAATTCACATTTCAAGTCACTACACTTAATCCTTTCAAGAAACAAGTTCACAATTTCAATTCTCTACACTTAACCATTTTCAAGTCACTAATTCATATTTCAAGTAACTAATTCACAATTTGAAGTCTCTACATTTAACCATTTTCATGTCACTACACTTAACCCTTTTCAACTCACTAATTCACATTTCAAGTTACTACACTTAACCATTTTCCAGAAACAAGTTCACAATATCAAGTCACTACATTTAACTATTTTCAAGTCACAAGTTCACATTTCAAGTCACTACATTTAACCTTTTTCAAGTAACTAATTCACATTTCAAGTCACTACACTTAATCCTTTCAAGAAACAAGTTCACAATTTCAATTCTCTACACTTAACCATTTTCAAGTCACTAATTCATATTTCAAGTAACTAATTCACAATTTGAAGTCTCTACATTTAACCATTTTCATGTCACTACACTTAACCATTTTCAACTCACTAATTCACATTTCAAGTCACTACACTTAACCATTTTCAAGAAAGAAGTTCACAATATCAAGTCACTACATTTAACTATTTTCAAGTCACAAGTTCACATTTCAAGTCACTACATTTAACCATTTTCAAGTAACTAATTCACATTTCAAGTCACTACACTTAATCCTTTCAAGAAACTAGTTCACAATTTCAATTCTCTACACTTAACCATTTTCAAGTCACTAATTCATATTTCAAGTAACTAATTCACAATTTGAAGTCTCTACATTTAACCATTTTCATGTCACTACACTTAACCATTTTCAACTCACTAATTCACATTTCAAGTCACTACACTTAACCATTTTCAAGAAAGAAGTTCACAATATCAAGTCACTACATTTAACTATTTTCAAGTCACAAGTTCACATTTCAAGTCACTACATTTAACCATTTTCAAGTAACTAATTCACATTTCAAGTCACTACACTTAATCCTTTAAAGAAACAAGTTCACAATTTCAATTCTCTACACTTAACCATTTTCAAGTCACTAATTCATATTTCAAGTAACTAATTCACAATTTGAAGTCTCTACATTTAACCATTTTCATGTCACTACACTTAACTATTTTAAACTCGCTAATTCACATTTCAAGTCAATACACTTAACCATTTTCAAGAAACAAGTTCACAATATCAAGTCACTACATTTAACTATTTTCAAGTCACAAGTTCACATTTCAAGTCACTACATTTAACCTTTTTCAAGTAACTAATTCACATTTCAAGTCACTACACTTAATCCTTTCAAGAAACAAGTTCACAATTTCAATTCTCTACACTTAACCATTTTCAAGTCACTAATTCATATTTCAAGTAACTAATTCACAATTTGAAGTCTCTACATTTAACCATTTTCATGTCACTACACTTAACCCTTTTCAACTCACTAATTCACATTTCAAGTTACTACACTTAACCATTTTCAAGAAACAAGTTCACAATATCAAGTCACTACATTTAACTATTTTCAAGTCACAAGTTCACATTTCAAGTCACTACATTTAACCTTTTTCAAGTAACTAATTCACATTTCAAGTCACTACACTTAATCCTTTCTAGAAACAAGTTCACAATTTCAATTCTCTACACTTAACCATTTTCAAGTCACTAATTCATATTTCAAGTAACTAATTCACAATTTGAAGTCTCTACATTTAACCATTTTCATGTCACTACACTTAACCATTTTCAACTCACTAATTCACATTTCAAGTCACTACACTTAACCATTTTCAAGAAAGAAGTTCACAATATCAAGTCACTACATTTAACTATTTTCAAGTCACAAGTTCACATTTCAAGTCACTACATTTAACCATTTTCAAGTAACTAATTCACATTTCAAGTCACTACACTTAATCCTTTCAAGAAACAAGTTCACAATTTCAATTCTCTACACTTAACCATTTTCAAGTCACTAATTCATATTTCAAGTAACTAATTCACAATTTGAAGTCTCTACATTTAACCATTTTCATGTCACTACACTTAACTATTTTAAACTCGCTAATTCACATTTCAAGTCACTACACTTAACCATTTTCAAGAAAGAAGTTCACAATATCAAGTCACTACATTTAACTATTTTCAAGTCACAAGTTCACATTTCAAGTCACTACATTTAACCATTTTCAAGTAACTAATTCACATTTCAAGTCACTACACTTAACCCATTCAAGAAACAAGTTCACAATTTCAATTCTCTACACTTAACCATTTTCAAGTCACTAATTCATATTTCAAGCAACTAATTCACAATTTGAAGTCTCTACATTTAACCATTTTCATGTCACTACACTTAACTATTTTCAACTCACTAATTCACATTTCAAGTCACTACACTTAACCATTTTCAAGAAAGAAGTTCACAATATCAAGTCACTACATTTAACTATTTTCAAGTCACAAGTTCACATTTCAAGTCACTACATTTAACCTTTTTCAAGTAACTAATTCACATTTCAAGTCACTACACTTAATCCTTTCAAGAAACAAGTTCACAATTTCAATTCTCTACACTTAACCATTTTCAAGTCACTAATTCATATTTCAAGTAACTAATTCACAATTTGAAGTCTCTACATTTAACCATTTTCATGTCACTACACTTAACCCTTTTCAACTCACTAATTCACATTTCAAGTTACTACACTTAACCATTTTCCAGAAACAAGTTCACAATATCAAGTCACTACATTTAACTATTTTCAAGTCACAAGTTCACATTTCAAGTCACTACATTTAACCTTTTTCAAGTAACTAATTCACATTTCAAGTCACTACACTTAATCCTTTCAAGAAACAAGTTCACAATTTCAATTCTCTACACTTAACCATTTTCAAGTCACTAATTCATATTTCAAGTAACTAATTCACAATTTGAAGTCTCTACATTTAACCATTTTCATGTCACTACACTTAACCATTTTCAACTCACTAATTCACATTTCAAGTCACTACACTTAACCATTTTCAAGAAAGAAGTTCACAATATCAAGTCACTACATTTAACTATTTTCAAGTCACAAGTTCACATTTCAAGTCACTACATTTAACCATTTTCAAGTAACTAATTCACATTTCAAGTCACTACACTTAATCCTTTCAAGAAACTAGTTCACAATTTCAATTCTCTACACTTAACCATTTTCAAGTCACTAATTCATATTTCAAGTAACTAATTCACAATTTGAAGTCTCTACATTTAACCATTTTCATGTCACTACACTTAACCATTTTCAACTCACTAATTCACATTTCAAGTCACTACACTTAACCATTTTCAAGAAAGAAGTTCACAATATCAAGTCACTACATTTAACTATTTTCAAGTCACAAGTTCACATTTCAAGTCACTACATTTAACCATTTTCAAGTAACTAATTCACATTTCAAGTCACTACACTTAATCCTTTAAAGAAACAAGTTCACAATTTCAATTCTCTACACTTAACCATTTTCAAGTCACTAATTCATATTTCAAGTAACTAATTCACAATTTGAAGTCTCTACATTTAACCATTTTCATGTCACTACACTTAACTATTTTAAACTCGCTAATTCACATTTCAAGTCAATACACTTAACCATTTTCAAGAAACAAGTTCACAATATCAAGTCACTACATTTAACTATTTTCAAGTCACAAGTTCACATTTCAAGTCACTACATTTAACCTTTTTCAAGTAACTAATTCACATTTCAAGTCACTACACTTAATCCTTTCAAGAAACAAGTTCACAATTTCAATTCTCTACACTTAACCATTTTCAAGTCACTAATTCATATTTCAAGTAACTAATTCACAATTTGAAGTCTCTACATTTAACCATTTTCATGTCACTACACTTAACCCTTTTCAACTCACTAATTCACATTTCAAGTTACTACACTTAACCATTTTCAAGAAACAAGTTCACAATATCAAGTCACTACATTTAACTATTTTCAAGTCACAAGTTCACATTTCAAGTCACTACATTTAACCTTTTTCAAGTAACTAATTCACATTTCAAGTCACTACACTTAATCCTTTCTAGAAACAAGTTCACAATTTCAATTCTCTACACTTAACCATTTTCAAGTCACTAATTCATATTTCAAGTAACTAATTCACAATTTGAAGTCTCTACATTTAACCATTTTCATGTCACTACACTTAACCATTTTCAACTCACTAATTCACATTTCAAGTCACTACACTTAACCATTTTCAAGAAAGAAGTTCACAATATCAAGTCACTACATTTAACTATTTTCAAGTCACAAGTTCACATTTCAAGTCACTACATTTAACCATTTTCAAGTAACTAATTCACATTTCAAGTCACTACACTTAATCCTTTCAAGAAACTAGTTCACAATTTCAATTCTCTACACTTAACCATTTTCAAGTCACTAATTCATATTTCAAGTAACTAATTCACAATTTGAAGTCTCTACATTTAACCATTTTCATGTCACTACACTTAACCATTTTCAACTCACTAATTCACATTTCAAGTCACTACACTTAACCATTTTCAAGAAAGAAGTTCACAATATCAAGTCACTACATTTAACTATTTTCAAGTCACAAGTTCACATTTCAAGTCACTACATTTAACCATTTTCAAGTAACTAATTCACATTTCAAGTCACTACACTTAATCCTTTAAAGAAACAAGTTCACAATTTCAATTCTCTACACTTAACCATTTTCAAGTCACTAATTCATATTTCAAGTAACTAATTCACAATTTGAAGTCTCTACATTTAACCATTTTCATGTCACTACACTTAACTATTTTAAACTCGCTAATTCACATTTCAAGTCAATACACTTAACCATTTTCAAGAAACAAGTTCACAATATCAAGTCACTACATTTAACTATTTTCAAGTCACAAGTTCACATTTCAAGTCACTACATTTAACCTTTTTCAAGTAACTAATTCACATTTCAAGTCACTACACTTAATCCTTTCAAGAAACAAGTTCACAATTTCAATTCTCTACACTTAACCATTTTCAAGTCACTAATTCATATTTCAAGTAACTAATTCACAATTTGAAGTCTCTACATTTAACCATTTTCATGTCACTACACTTAACCCTTTTCAACTCACTAATTCACATTTCAAGTTACTACACTTAACCATTTTCAAGAAACAAGTTCACAATATCAAGTCACTACATTTAACTATTTTCAAGTCACAAGTTCACATTTCAAGTCACTACATTTAACCTTTTTCAAGTAACTAATTCACATTTCAAGTCACTACACTTAATCCTTTCTAGAAACAAGTTCACAATTTCAATTCTCTACACTTAACCATTTTCAAGTCACTAATTCATATTTCAAGTAACTAATTCACAATTTGAAGTCTCTACATTTAACCATTTTCATGTCACTACACTTAACCATTTTCAACTCACTAATTCACATTTCAAGTCACTACACTTAACCATTTTCAAGAAAGAAGTTCACAATATCAAGTCACTACATTTAACTATTTTCAAGTCACAAGTTCACATTTCAAGTCACTACATTTAACCATTTTCAAGTAACTAATTCACATTTCAAGTCACTACACTTAATCCTTTCAAGAAACAAGTTCACAATTTCAATTCTCTACACTTAACCATTTTCAAGTCACTAATTCATATTTCAAGTAACTAATTCACAATTTGAAGTCTCTACATTTAACCATTTTCATGTCACTACACTTAACTATTTTAAACTCGCTAATTCACATTTCAAGTCACTACACTTAACCATTTTCAAGAAAGAAGTTCACAATATCAAGTCACTACATTTAACTATTTTCAAGTCACAAGTTCACATTTCAAGTCACTACATTTAACCATTTTCAAGTAACTAATTCACATTTCAAGTCACTACACTTAACCCATTCAAGAAACAAGTTCACAATTTCAATTCTCTACACTTAACCATTTTCAAGTCACTAATTCATATTTCAAGCAACTAATTCACAATTTGAAGTCTCTACATTTAACCATTTTCATGTCACTACACTTAACTATTTTCAACTCGCTAATTCACATTTCAAGTCAATACACTTAACCATTTTCAAGAAACAAGTTCACAATATCAAGTCACTACATTTAACTATTTTCAAGTCACAAGTTCACATTTCAAGTAACTACATTTAACCATTTTCAAGTAACTAATTCACATTTCAAGTCACTACACTTAATCCTTTCAAGAAACAAGTTCACAATTTCAATTCTCTACACTTAACCATTTTCAAGTCACTAATTCATATTTCAAGTAACTAATTCACAATTTGAAGTCTCTACATTTAACCATTTTCATGTCACTACACTTAACCATTTTCAACTCACTAATTCACATTTCAAGTCACTACACTTAACCATTTTCAAGAAAGAAGTTCACAATATCAAGTCACGACATTTAACTATTTTCAAGTCACAAGTTCACATTTCAAGTCACTACATTTAACCATTTTCAAGTAACTAATTCACATTTCAAGTCACTACACTTAATCCTTTCAAGAAACAAGTTCACAATTTCAATTCTCTACACTTAACCATTTTCAAGTCACTAATTCATATTTCAAGTAACTAATTCACAATTTGAAGTCTCTACATTAAACCATTTTCATGTCACTACACTTAACTATTTTCAACTCGCTAATTCACATTTCAAGTCACTACACTTAACCATTTTCAAGTAACTAATTCACATTTCAAGTCACTACACTTAGTCCTTTAAAGAAACAAGTTCACAATTTCAATTCTCTACACTTAACCATTTTCAAGTCACTAATTCATATTTCAAGTAACTAATTCACAATTTGAAGTCTCTACATTTAACCATTTTCATGTCACTACACTTAACTATTTTCAACTCGCTAATTCACATTTCAAGTCAATACACTTAACCATTTTCAAGAAACAAGTTCACAATATCAAGTCACTACATTTAACTATTTTCAAGTCACAAGTTCACATTTCAAGTCACTACATTTAACCTTTTTCAAGTAACTAATTCACATTTCAAGTCACTACACTTAATCCTTTCAAGAAACAAGTTCACAATTTCAATTCTCTACACTTAACCATTTTCAAGTCACTAATTCATATTTCAAGTAACTAATTCACAATTTGAAGTCTCTACATTAAACCATTTTCATGTCACTACACTTAACTATTTTCAACTCGCTAATTCACATTTCAAGTCACTACACTTAACCATTTTCAAGTAACTAATTCACATTTCAAGTCACTACACTTAGTCCTTTAAAGAAACAAGTTCACAATTTCAATTCTCTACACTTAACCATTTTCAAGTCACTAATTCATATTTCAAGTAACTAATTCACAATTTGAAGTCTCTACATTTAACCATTTTCATGTCACTACACTTAACTATTTTCAACTCGCTAATTCACATTTCAAGTCAATACACTTAACCATTTTCAAGAAACAAGTTCACAATATCAAGTCACTACATTTAACTATTTTCAAGTCACAAGTTCACATTTCAAGTCACTACATTTAACCTTTTTCAAGTAACTAATTCACATTTCAAGTCACTACACTTAATCCTTTCAAGAAACAAGTTCACAATTTCAATTCTCTACACTTAACCATTTTCAAGTCACTAATTCATATTTCAAGTAACTAATTCACAATTTGAAGTCTCTACATTTAACCATTTTCATGTCACTACACTTAACCATTTTCAACTCACTAATTCACATTTCAAGTTACTACACTTAACCATTTTCAAGAAACAAGTTCACAATATCAAGTCACTACATTTAACTATTTTCAAGTCACAAGTTCACATTTCAAGTCACTACATTTAACCATTTTCAAGTAACTAATTCACATTTCAAGTCACCACACTTAACCATTTTCAAGAAACAAGTTCCCAATTTCAATTCACTACACTTAACCATTTTCAACTCACTAATTCACATTTCAAGTCACTACACTTAACCATTTTCAAGAAAGAAGTTCACAATATCAAGTCACTACATTTAACTATTTTCAAGTCACAAGTTCACATTTCAAGTCACTACATTTAACCATTTTCAAGTAACTAATTCACATTTCAAGTCACTACACTTAATCCTTTCAAGAAACAAGTTCACAATTTCAATTCTCTACACTTAACCATTTTCAAGTCACTAATTCATATTTCAAGTAACTAATTCACAATTTGAAGTCTCTACATTTAACCATTTTCATGTCACTACACTTAACTATTTTAAACTCGCTAATTCACATTTCAAGTCACTACACTTAACCATTTTCAAGAAAGAAGTTCACAATATCAAGTCACTACATTTAACTATTTTCAAGTCACAAGTTCACATTTCAAGTCACTACATTTAACCATTTTCAAGTAACTAATTCACATTTCAAGTCACTACACTTAACCCATTCAAGAAACAAGTTCACAATTTCAATTCTCTACACTTAACCATTTTCAAGTCACTAATTCATATTTCAAGCAACTAATTCACAATTTGAAGTCTCTACATTTAACCATTTTCATGTCACTACACTTAACTATTTTCAACTCGCTAATTCACATTTCAAGTCAATACACTTAACCATTTTCAAGAAACAAGTTCACAATATCAAGTCACTACATTTAACTATTTTCAAGTCACAAGTTCACATTTCAAGTAACTACATTTAACCATTTTCAAGTAACTAATTCACATTTCAAGTCACTACACTTAATCCTTTCAAGAAACAAGTTCACAATTTCAATTCTCTACACTTAACCATTTTCAAGTCACTAATTCATATTTCAAGTAACTAATTCACAATTTGAAGTCTCTACATTTAACCATTTTCATGTCACTACACTTAACCATTTTCAACTCACTAATTCACATTTCAAGTCACTACACTTAACCATTTTCAAGAAAGAAGTTCACAATATCAAGTCACGACATTTAACTATTTTCAAGTCACAAGTTCACATTTCAAGTCACTACATTTAACCATTTTCAAGTAACTAATTCACATTTCAAGTCACTACACTTAATCCTTTCAAGAAACAAGTTCACAATTTCAATTCTCTACACTTAACCATTTTCAAGTCACTAATTCATATTTCAAGTAACTAATTCACAATTTGAAGTCTCTACATTAAACCATTTTCATGTCACTACACTTAACTATTTTCAACTCGCTAATTCACATTTCAAGTCACTACACTTAACCATTTTCAAGTAACTAATTCACATTTCAAGTCACTACACTTAGTCCTTTAAAGAAACAAGTTCACAATTTCAATTCTCTACACTTAACCATTTTCAAGTCACTAATTCATATTTCAAGTAACTAATTCACAATTTGAAGTCTCTACATTTAACCATTTTCATGTCACTACACTTAACTATTTTCAACTCGCTAATTCACATTTCAAGTCAATACACTTAACCATTTTCAAGAAACAAGTTCACAATATCAAGTCACTACATTTAACTATTTTCAAGTCACAAGTTCACATTTCAAGTCACTACATTTAACCTTTTTCAAGTAACTAATTCACATTTCAAGTCACTACACTTAATCCTTTCAAGAAACAAGTTCACAATTTCAATTCTCTACACTTAACCATTTTCAAGTCACTAATTCATATTTCAAGTAACTAATTCACAATTTGAAGTCTCTACATTTAACCATTTTCATGTCACTACACTTAACCATTTTCAACTCACTAATTCACATTTCAAGTTACTACACTTAACCATTTTCAAGAAACAAGTTCACAATATCAAGTCACTACATTTAACTATTTTCAAGTCACAAGTTCACATTTCAAGTCACTACATTTAACCTTTTTCAAGTAACTAATTCACATTTCAAGTCACTACACTTAATCCTTTCAAGAAACAAGTTCACAATTTCAATTCTCTACACTTAACCATTTTCAAGTCACTAATTCATATTTCAAGTAACTAATTCACAATTTGAAGTCTCTACATTTAACCATTTTCATGTCACTACACTTAACCATTTTCAACTCACTAATTCACATTTCAAGTCACTACACTTAACCATTTTCAAGAAAGAAGTTCACAATATCAAGTCACTACATTTAACTATTTTCAAGTCACAAGTTCACATTTCAAGTCACTACATTTAACCATTTTCAAGTAACTAATTCACATTTCAAGTCACTACACTTAATCCTTTCAAGAAACTAGTTCACAATTTCAATTCTCTACACTTAACCATTTTCAAGTCACTAATTCATATTTCAAGTAACTAATTCACAATTTGAAGTCTCTACATTTAACCATTTTCATGTCACTACACTTAACCATTTTCAACTCACTAATTCACATTTCAAGTCACTACACTTAACCATTTTCAAGAAAGAAGTTCACAATATCAAGTCACTACATTTAACTATTTTCAAGTCACAAGTTCACATTTCAAGTCACTACATTTAACCATTTTCAAGTAACTAATTCACATTTCAAGTCACTACACTTAATCCTTTAAAGAAACAAGTTCACAATTTCAATTCTCTACACTTAACCATTTTCAAGTCACTAATTCATATTTCAAGTAACTAATTCACAATTTGAAGTCTCTACATTTAACCATTTTCATGTCACTACACTTAACTATTTTAAACTCGCTAATTCACATTTCAAGTCAATACACTTAACCATTTTCAAGAAACAAGTTCACAATATCAAGTCACTACATTTAACTATTTTCAAGTCACAAGTTCACATTTCAAGTCACTACATTTAACCTTTTTCAAGTAACTAATTCACATTTCAAGTCACTACACTTAATCCTTTCAAGAAACAAGTTCACAATTTCAATTCTCTACACTTAACCATTTTCAAGTCACTAATTCATATTTCAAGTAACTAATTCACAATTTGAAGTCTCTACATTTAACCATTTTCATGTCACTACACTTAACCCTTTTCAACTCACTAATTCACATTTCAAGTTACTACACTTAACCATTTTCAAGAAACAAGTTCACAATATCAAGTCACTACATTTAACTATTTTCAAGTCACAAGTTCACATTTCAAGTCACTACATTTAACCTTTTTCAAGTAACTAATTCACATTTCAAGTCACTACACTTAATCCTTTCTAGAAACAAGTTCACAATTTCAATTCTCTACACTTAACCATTTTCAAGTCACTAATTCATATTTCAAGTAACTAATTCACAATTTGAAGTCTCTACATTTAACCATTTTCATGTCACTACACTTAACCATTTTCAACTCACTAATTCACATTTCAAGTCACTACACTTAACCATTTTCAAGAAAGAAGTTCACAATATCAAGTCACTACATTTAACTATTTTCAAGTCACAAGTTCACATTTCAAGTCACTACATTTAACCATTTTCAAGTAACTAATTCACATTTCAAGTCACTACACTTAATCCTTTCAAGAAACAAGTTCACAATTTCAATTCTCTACACTTAACCATTTTCAAGTCACTAATTCATATTTCAAGTAACTAATTCACAATTTGAAGTCTCTACATTTAACCATTTTCATGTCACTACACTTAACTATTTTAAACTCGCTAATTCACATTTCAAGTCACTACACTTAACCATTTTCAAGAAAGAAGTTCACAATATCAAGTCACTACATTTAACTATTTTCAAGTCACAAGTTCACATTTCAAGTCACTACATTTAACCATTTTCAAGTAACTAATTCACATTTCAAGTCACTACACTTAACCCATTCAAGAAACAAGTTCACAATTTCAATTCTCTACACTTAACCATTTTCAAGTCACTAATTCATATTTCAAGCAACTAATTCACAATTTGAAGTCTCTACATTTAACCATTTTCATGTCACTACACTTAACTATTTTCAACTCGCTAATTCACATTTCAAGTCAATACACTTAACCATTTTCAAGAAACAAGTTCACAATATCAAGTCACTACATTTAACTATTTTCAAGTCACAAGTTCACATTTCAAGTCACTACATTTAACCTTTTTCAAGTAACTAATTCACATTTCAAGTCACTACACTTAATCCTTTCAAGAAACAAGTTCACAATTTCAATTCTCTACACTTAACCATTTTCAAGTCACTAATTCATATTTCAAGTAACTAATTCACAATTTGAAGTCTCTACATTTAACCATTTTCATGTCACTACACTTAACCATTTTCAACTCACTAATTCACATTTCAAGTTACTACACTTAACCATTTTCAAGAAACAAGTTCACAATATCAAGTCACTACATTTAACTATTTTCAAGTCACAAGTTCACATTTCAAGTCACTACATTTAACCTTTTTCAAGTAACTAATTCACATTTCAAGTCACTACACTTAATCCTTTCAAGAAACAAGTTCACAATTTCAATTCTCTACACTTAACCATTTTCAAGTCACTAATTCATATTTCAAGTAACTAATTCACAATTTGAAGTCTCTACATTTAACCATTTTCATGTCACTACACTTAACCATTTTCAACTCACTAATTCACATTTCAAGTCACTACACTTAACCATTTTCAAGAAAGAAGTTCACAATATCAAGTCACTACATTTAACTATTTTCAAGTCACAAGTTCACATTTCAAGTCACTACATTTAACCATTTTCAAGTAACTAATTCACATTTCAAGTCACTACACTTAATCCTTTCAAGAAACTAGTTCACAATTTCAATTCTCTACACTTAACCATTTTCAAGTCACTAATTCATATTTCAAGTAACTAATTCACAATTTGAAGTCTCTACATTTAAC
Organism: Capsicum rhomboideum; assembly: GCA_031232105.1. Lineage (NCBI taxonomy): Eukaryota > Viridiplantae > Streptophyta > Magnoliopsida > Solanales > Solanaceae > Capsicum > Capsicum rhomboideum. The sequence goes on along the minus strand of CP124716.1, from coordinate 57,466,948 downwards.
CATTTTCATGTCACTACACTTAACCATTTTCAACTCACTAATTCACATTTCAAGTCACTACACTTAACCATTTTCAAGAAAGAAGTTCACAATATCAAGTCACTACATTTAACTATTTTCAAGTCACAAGTTCACATTTCAAGTCACTACATTTAACCATTTTCAAGTAACTAATTCACATTTCAAGTCACTACACTTAATCCTTTAAAGAAACAAGTTCACAATTTCAATTCTCTACACTTAACCATTTTCAAGTCACTAATTCATATTTCAAGTAACTAATTCACAATTTGAAGTCTCTACATTTAACCATTTTCATGTCACTACACTTAACTATTTTAAACTCGCTAATTCACATTTCAAGTCAATACACTTAACCATTTTCAAGAAACAAGTTCACAATATCAAGTCACTACATTTAACTATTTTCAAGTCACAAGTTCACATTTCAAGTCACTACATTTAACCTTTTTCAAGTAACTAATTCACATTTCAAGTCACTACACTTAATCCTTTCAAGAAACAAGTTCACAATTTCAATTCTCTACACTTAACCATTTTCAAGTCACTAATTCATATTTCAAGTAACTAATTCACAATTTGAAGTCTCTACATTTAACCATTTTCATGTCACTACACTTAACCCTTTTCAACTCACTAATTCACATTTCAAGTTACTACACTTAACCATTTTCAAGAAACAAGTTCACAATATCAAGTCACTACATTTAACTATTTTCAAGTCACAAGTTCACATTTCAAGTCACTACATTTAACCTTTTTCAAGTAACTAATTCACATTTCAAGTCACTACACTTAATCCTTTCTAGAAACAAGTTCACAATTTCAATTCTCTACACTTAACCATTTTCAAGTCACTAATTCATATTTCAAGTAACTAATTCACAATTTGAAGTCTCTACATTTAACCATTTTCATGTCACTACACTTAACCATTTTCAACTCACTAATTCACATTTCAAGTCACTACACTTAACCATTTTCAAGAAAGAAGTTCACAATATCAAGTCACTACATTTAACTATTTTCAAGTCACAAGTTCACATTTCAAGTCACTACATTTAACCATTTTCAAGTAACTAATTCACATTTCAAGTCACTACACTTAATCCTTTCAAGAAACAAGTTCACAATTTCAATTCTCTACACTTAACCATTTTCAAGTCACTAATTCATATTTCAAGTAACTAATTCACAATTTGAAGTCTCTACATTTAACCATTTTCATGTCACTACACTTAACTATTTTAAACTCGCTAATTCACATTTCAAGTCACTACACTTAACCATTTTCAAGAAAGAAGTTCACAATATCAAGTCACTACATTTAACTATTTTCAAGTCACAAGTTCACATTTCAAGTCACTACATTTAACCATTTTCAAGTAACTAATTCACATTTCAAGTCACTACACTTAACCCATTCAAGAAACAAGTTCACAATTTCAATTCTCTACACTTAACCATTTTCAAGTCACTAATTCATATTTCAAGCAACTAATTCACAATTTGAAGTCTCTACATTTAACCATTTTCATGTCACTACACTTAACTATTTTCAACTCGCTAATTCACATTTCAAGTCAATACACTTAACCATTTTCAAGAAACAAGTTCACAATATCAAGTCACTACATTTAACTATTTTCAAGTCACAAGTTCACATTTCAAGTAACTACATTTAACCATTTTCAAGTAACTAATTCACATTTCAAGTCACTACACTTAATCCTTTCAAGAAACAAGTTCACAATTTCAATTCTCTACACTTAACCATTTTCAAGTCACTAATTCATATTTCAAGTAACTAATTCACAATTTGAAGTCTCTACATTTAACCATTTTCATGTCACTACACTTAACCATTTTCAACTCACTAATTCACATTTCAAGTCACTACACTTAACCATTTTCAAGAAAGAAGTTCACAATATCAAGTCACGACATTTAACTATTTTCAAGTCACAAGTTCACATTTCAAGTCACTACATTTAACCATTTTCAAGTAACTAATTCACATTTCAAGTCACTACACTTAATCCTTTCAAGAAACAAGTTCACAATTTCAATTCTCTACACTTAACCATTTTCAAGTCACTAATTCATATTTCAAGTAACTAATTCACAATTTGAAGTCTCTACATTAAACCATTTTCATGTCACTACACTTAACTATTTTCAACTCGCTAATTCACATTTCAAGTCACTACACTTAACCATTTTCAAGTAACTAATTCACATTTCAAGTCACTACACTTAGTCCTTTAAAGAAACAAGTTCACAATTTCAATTCTCTACACTTAACCATTTTCAAGTCACTAATTCATATTTCAAGTAACTAATTCACAATTTGAAGTCTCTACATTTAACCATTTTCATGTCACTACACTTAACTATTTTCAACTCGCTAATTCACATTTCAAGTCAATACACTTAACCATTTTCAAGAAACAAGTTCACAATATCAAGTCACTACATTTAACTATTTTCAAGTCACAAGTTCACATTTCAAGTCACTACATTTAACCTTTTTCAAGTAACTAATTCACATTTCAAGTCACTACACTTAATCCTTTCAAGAAACAAGTTCACAATTTCAATTCTCTACACTTAACCATTTTCAAGTCACTAATTCATATTTCAAGTAACTAATTCACAATTTGAAGTCTCTACATTTAACCATTTTCATGTCACTACACTTAACCATTTTCAACTCACTAATTCACATTTCAAGTTACTACACTTAACCATTTTCAAGAAACAAGTTCACAATATCAAGTCACTACATTTAACTATTTTCAAGTCACAAGTTCACATTTCAAGTCACTACATTTAACCTTTTTCAAGTAACTAATTCACATTTCAAGTCACTACACTTAATCCTTTCAAGAAACAAGTTCACAATTTCAATTCTCTACACTTAACCATTTTCAAGTCACTAATTCATATTTCAAGTAACTAATTCACAATTTGAAGTCTCTACATTTAACCATTTTCATGTCACTACACTTAACCATTTTCAACTCACTAATTCACATTTCAAGTCACTACACTTAACCATTTTCAAGAAAGAAGTTCACAATATCAAGTCACGACATTTAACTATTTTCAAGTCACAAGTTCACATTTCAAGTCACTACATTTAACCATTTTCAAGTAACTAATTCACATTTCAAGTCACTACACTTAATCCTTTCAAGAAACAAGTTCACAATTTCAATTCTCTACACTTAACCATTTTCAAGTCACTAATTCATATTTCAAGTAACTAATTCACAATTTGAAGTCTCTACATTAAACCATTTTCATGTCACTACACTTAACTATTTTCAACTCGCTAATTCACATTTCAAGTCACTACACTTAACCATTTTCAAGTAACTAATTCACATTTCAAGTCACTACACTTAGTCCTTTAAAGAAACAAGTTCACAATTTCAATTCTCTACACTTAACCATTTTCAAGTCACTAATTCATATTTCAAGTAACTAATTCACAATTTGAAGTCTCTACATTTAACCATTTTCATGTCACTACACTTAACTATTTTCAACTCGCTAATTCACATTTCAAGTCAATACACTTAACCATTTTCAAGAAACAAGTTCACAATATCAAGTCACTACATTTAACTATTTTCAAGTCACAAGTTCACATTTCAAGTCACTACATTTAACCTTTTTCAAGTAACTAATTCACATTTCAAGTCACTACACTTAATCCTTTCAAGAAACAAGTTCACAATTTCAATTCTCTACACTTAACCATTTTCAAGTCACTAATTCATATTTCAAGTAACTAATTCACAATTTGAAGTCTCTACATTTAACCATTTTCATGTCACTACACTTAACCATTTTCAACTCACTAATTCACATTTCAAGTTACTACACTTAACCATTTTCAAGAAACAAGTTCACAATATCAAGTCACTACATTTAACTATTTTCAAGTCACAAGTTCACATTTCAAGTCACTACATTTAACCTTTTTCAAGTAACTAATTCACATTTCAAGTCACTACACTTAATCCTTTCAAGAAACAAGTTCACAATTTCAATTCTCTACACTTAACCATTTTCAAGTCACTAATTCATATTTCAAGTAACTAATTCACAATTTGAAGTCTCTACATTTAACCATTTTCATGTCACTACACTTAACCATTTTCAACTCACTAATTCACATTTCAAGTCACTACACTTAACCATTTTCAAGAAAGAAGTTCACAATATCAAGTCACTACATTTAACTATTTTCAAGTCACAAGTTCACATTTCAAGTCACTACATTTAACCATTTTCAAGTAACTAATTCACATTTCAAGTCACTACACTTAATCCTTTCAAGAAACTAGTTCACAATTTCAATTCTCTACACTTAACCATTTTCAAGTCACTAATTCATATTTCAAGTAACTAATTCACAATTTGAAGTCTCTACATTTAACCATTTTCATGTCACTACACTTAACCATTTTCAACTCACTAATTCACATTTCAAGTCACTACACTTAACCATTTTCAAGAAAGAAGTTCACAATATCAAGTCACTACATTTAACTATTTTCAAGTCACAAGTTCACATTTCAAGTCACTACATTTAACCATTTTCAAGTAACTAATTCACATTTCAAGTCACTACACTTAATCCTTTAAAGAAACAAGTTCACAATTTCAATTCTCTACACTTAACCATTTTCAAGTCACTAATTCATATTTCAAGTAACTAATTCACAATTTGAAGTCTCTACATTTAACCATTTTCATGTCACTACACTTAACTATTTTAAACTCGCTAATTCACATTTCAAGTCAATACACTTAACCATTTTCAAGAAACAAGTTCACAATATCAAGTCACTACATTTAACTATTTTCAAGTCACAAGTTCACATTTCAAGTCACTACATTTAACCTTTTTCAAGTAACTAATTCACATTTCAAGTCACTACACTTAATCCTTTCAAGAAACAAGTTCACAATTTCAATTCTCTACACTTAACCATTTTCAAGTCACTAATTCATATTTCAAGTAACTAATTCACAATTTGAAGTCTCTACATTTAACCATTTTCATGTCACTACACTTAACCCTTTTCAACTCACTAATTCACATTTCAAGTTACTACACTTAACCATTTTCAAGAAACAAGTTCACAATATCAAGTCACTACATTTAACTATTTTCAAGTCACAAGTTCACATTTCAAGTCACTACATTTAACCTTTTTCAAGTAACTAATTCACATTTCAAGTCACTACACTTAATCCTTTCTAGAAACAAGTTCACAATTTCAATTCTCTACACTTAACCATTTTCAAGTCACTAATTCATATTTCAAGTAACTAATTCACAATTTGAAGTCTCTACATTTAACCATTTTCATGTCACTACACTTAACCATTTTCAACTCACTAATTCACATTTCAAGTCACTACACTTAACCATTTTCAAGAAAGAAGTTCACAATATCAAGTCACTACATTTAACTATTTTCAAGTCACAAGTTCACATTTCAAGTCACTACATTTAACCATTTTCAAGTAACTAATTCACATTTCAAGTCACTACACTTAATCCTTTCAAGAAACAAGTTCACAATTTCAATTCTCTACACTTAACCATTTTCAAGTCACTAATTCATATTTCAAGTAACTAATTCACAATTTGAAGTCTCTACATTTAACCATTTTCATGTCACTACACTTAACTATTTTAAACTCGCTAATTCACATTTCAAGTCACTACACTTAACCATTTTCAAGAAAGAAGTTCACAATATCAAGTCACTACATTTAACTATTTTCAAGTCACAAGTTCACATTTCAAGTCACTACATTTAACCATTTTCAAGTAACTAATTCACATTTCAAGTCACTACACTTAACCCATTCAAGAAACAAGTTCACAATTTCAATTCTCTACACTTAACCATTTTCAAGTCACTAATTCATATTTCAAGCAACTAATTCACAATTTGAAGTCTCTACATTTAACCATTTTCATGTCACTACACTTAACTATTTTCAACTCGCTAATTCACATTTCAAGTCAATACACTTAACCATTTTCAAGAAACAAGTTCACAATATCAAGTCACGACATTTAACTATTTTCAAGTCACAAGTTCACATTTCAAGTAACTACATTTAACCATTTTCAAGTAACTAATTCACATTTCAAGTCACTACACTTAATCCTTTCAAGAAACAAGTTCACAATTTCAATTCTCTACACTTAACCATTTTCAAGTCACTAATTCATATTTCAAGTAACTAATTCACAATTTGAAGTCTCTACATTTAACCATTTTCATGTCACTACACTTAACCATTTTCAACTCACTAATTCACATTTCAAGTCACTACACTTAACCATTTTCAAGAAAGAAGTTCACAATATCAAGTCACGACATTTAACTATTTTCAAGTCACAAGTTCACATTTCAAGTCACTACATTTAACCATTTTCAAGTAACTAATTCACATTTCAAGTCACTACACTTAATCCTTTCAAGAAACAAGTTCACAATTTCAATTCTCTACACTTAACCATTTTCAAGTCACTAATTCATATTTCAAGTAACTAATTCACAATTTGAAGTCTCTACATTAAACCATTTTCATGTCACTACACTTAACTATTTTCAACTCGCTAATTCACATTTCAAGTCACTACACTTAACCATTTTCAAGTAACTAATTCACATTTCAAGTCACTACACTTAGTCCTTTAAAGAAACAAGTTCACAATTTCAATTCTCTACACTTAACCATTTTCAAGTCACTAATTCATATTTCAAGTAACTAATTCACAATTTGAAGTCTCTACATTTAACCATTTTCATGTCACTACACTTAACTATTTTCAACTCGCTAATTCACATTTCAAGTCGATACACTTAACCATTTTCAAGAAACAAGTTCACAATATCAAGTCACTACATTTAACTATTTTCAAGTCACAAGTTCACATTTCAAGTCACTACATTTAACCTTTTTCAATTAACTAATTCACATTTCAAGTCACTACACTTAATCCTTTCAAGAAACAAGTTCACAATTTCAATTCTCTACACTTAACCATTTTCAAGTCACTAATTCATATTTCAAGTAACTAATTCACAATTTGAAGTCTCTACATTTAACCATTTTCATGTCACTACACTTAACCATTTTCAACTCACTAATTCACATTTCAAGTTACTACACTTAACCATTTTCAAGAAACAAGTTCACAATATCAAGTCACTACATTTAACTATTTTCAAGTCACAAGTTCACATTTCAAGTCACTACATTTAACCTTTTTCAAGTAACTAATTCACATTTCAAGTCACTACACTTAATCCTTTCAAGAAACAAGTTCACAATTTCAATTCTCTACACTTAACCATTTTCAAGTCACTAATTCATATTTCAAGTAACTAATTCACAATTTGAAGTCTCTACATTTAACCATTTTCATGTCACTACACTTAACCATTTTCAACTCACTAATTCACATTTCAAGTCACTACACTTAACCATTTTCAAGAAAGAAGTTCACAATATCAAGTCACTACATTTAACTATTTTCAAGTCACAAGTTCACATTTCAAGTCACTACATTTAACCATTTTCAAGTAACTAATTCACATTTCAAGTCACTACACTTAATCCTTTCAAGAAACTAGTTCACAATTTCAATTCTCTACACTTAACCATTTTCAAGTCACTAATTCATATTTCAAGTAACTAATTCACAATTTGAAGTCTCTACATTTAACCATTTTCATGTCACTACACTTAACCATTTTCAACTCACTAATTCACATTTCAAGTCACTACACTTAACCATTTTCAAGAAAGAAGTTCACAATATCAAGTCACTACATTTAACTATTTTCAAGTCACAAGTTCACATTTCAAGTCACTACATTTAACCATTTTCAAGTAACTAATTCACATTTCAAGTCACTACACTTAATCCTTTCAAGAAACAAGTTCACAATTTCAATTCTCTACACTTAACCATTTTCAAGTCACTAATTCATATTTCAAGTAACTAATTCACAATTTGAAGTCTCTACATTTAACCATTTTCATGTCACTACACTTAACTATTTTAAACTCGCTAATTCACATTTCAAGTCACTACACTTAACCATTTTCAAGAAAGAAGTTCACAATATCAAGTCACTACATTTAACTATTTTCAAGTCACAAGTTCACATTTCAAGTCACTACATTTAACCATTTTCAAGTAACTAATTCACATTTCAAGTCACTACACTTAACCCATTCAAGAAACAAGTTCACAATTTCAATTCTCTACACTTAACCATTTTCAAGTCACTAATTCATATTTCAAGCAACTAATTCACAATTTGAAGTCTCTACATTTAACCATTTTCATGTCACTACACTTAACTATTTTCAACTCGCTAATTCACATTTCAAGTCAATACACTTAACCATTTTCAAGAAACAAGTTCACAATATCAAGTCACTACATTTAACTATTTTCAAGTCACAAGTTCACATTTCAAGTAACTACATTTAACCATTTTCAAGTAACTAATTCACATTTCAAGTCACTACACTTAATCCTTTCAAGAAACAAGTTCACAATTTCAATTCTCTACACTTAACCATTTTCAAGTCACTAATTCATATTTCAAGTAACTAATTCACAATTTGAAGTCTCTACATTTAACCATTTTCATGTCACTACACTTAACCATTTTCAACTCACTAATTCACATTTCAAGTCACTACACTTAACCATTTTCAAGAAAGAAGTTCACAATATCAAGTCACGACATTTAACTATTTTCAAGTCACAAGTTCACATTTCAAGTCACTACATTTAACCATTTTCAAGTAACTAATTCACATTTCAAGTCACTACACTTAATCCTTTCAAGAAACAAGTTCACAATTTCAATTCTCTACACTTAACCATTTTCAAGTCACTAATTCATATTTCAAGTAACTAATTCACAATTTGAAGTCTCTACATTAAACCATTTTCATGTCACTACACTTAACTATTTTCAACTCGCTAATTCACATTTCAAGTCACTACACTTAACCATTTTCAAGTAACTAATTCACATTTCAAGTCATTACATTTAACTATTTTGAAGTCACAAGTTCTTCTTTCTTGAAAATGGTTAAGTGTAGTGACTTGAAATGTGAATTAGCGAGTTTAAAATAGTTAAGTGTAGTGACATGAAAATGGTTAAATGTAGAGACTTCAAATTGTGAATTAGTTACTTGAAATATGAATTAGTGACTTGAAAATGTTTAAGTGTAGAGAATTGAAATTGTGAACTTGTTTCTTTAAAGGACTAAGTGTAGTGACTTGAAATGTGAATTAGTTAGTTTAAAATGGTTAAGTGTAGTGACTTGAAATGTGAATTAGTTACTTGAAAATGGTTAAGTGTAGTGACTTGATATTATCAACTTGTTTCTTTAAAATGGTTAAGTGTAGTGACTTGAAATGTGAATTAGTGAGTTGAAAATGGTTAAGTGTAGTGACATGAAAATGGTTAAATGTAGAGACTTCAAATTGTGAATTAGTTGCTTGAAATATGAATTAGTGACTTGAAAATGGTTAAGTGTAGAGAATTGAAATTGTGAACTTGTTTCTTTAAAGGATTAAGTGTAGTGACTTGAAATGTGAATTAGTTACTTGAAAATGGTTAAATGTAGTGACTTGAAATGTGAACTTGTGACTTGAAAATAGTTAAATGTAGTGACTTGATATTGTGAACTTCTTTCTTGAAAATGGTTAAGTGTAGTGACTTGAAATGTGAATTAGCGAGTTTAAAATAGTTAAGTGTAGTGACATGAAAATGGTTAAATGTAGAGACTTCAAATTGTGAATTAGTTACTTGAAATATGAATTAGTGACTTGAAAATGTTTAAGTGTAGAGAATTGAAATTGTGAACTTGTTTCTTTAAAGGACTAAGTGTAGTGACTTGAAATGTGAATTAGTTAGTTTAAAATGGTTAAGTGTAGTGACTTGAAATGTGAATTAGTTACTTGAAAATGGTTAAGTGTAGTGACTTGATATTATCAACTTGTTTCTTTAAAATGGTTAAGTGTAGTGACTTGAAATGTGAATTAGTGAGTTGAAAATGGTTAAGTGTAGTGACAAGAAAATGGTTAAATGCAGAGACTTCAAATTGTGAATTAGTTACTTGAAATATGAATTAGTGACTTGAAAATGGTTATGTGTAGAGAATTGAAATTGTGAACTTGTTTCTTTAAAGGATTAAGTGTAGTGACTTGAAATGTGAATTAGTTACTTGAAAATGGTTAAATGTAGTGACTTGAAATGTGAACTTGTGACTTGAAAATAGTTAAATGTAGTGACTTGATATTGTGACCTTGTTTCTTGAAAATGGTTAAGTGTAGTGACTTGAAATATGAATTAGTGAGTTGAAAATGGTTAAGTGTAGTGACATGAAAATGGTTAAATGTAGAAACTTCAAATTGTGAATTAGTTACTTGAAATATGAATTAGTGACTTGAAAATGGTTAAGTGTAGAGAATTGAAATTGTGAACTTGTTTCTAGAAAGGATTAAGTGTAGTGACTTGAAATGTGAATTAGTTACTTGAAAATGGCTAAGTGTAGTGACTTGAAAATGGTTAAATGTAGTGAATTGAAACTATGAACTTGATTCTTGAAAATGGTTAAGTGTAGTGACTTGAAATGTGAATTAGTTACTTGAAAATGGTTAAGTGTAGTAACTTGAAAATGGTTAAATTTATTGAATTGAAATTGTGAACTTGTTTCTTGAAAATGGTTAAATGTAGTGACTTGAAATGTAAAATTATTTTTTGAAAATGGTTAAGTGTTGTGACTTGAAATTGTGAATTTGTTTCTTGAAAGGATTAAGTGTAGTGACTTGAAATGTGAACTTGTGACTTGAAAATAGTTAAATGTAGTGACTTGATATTGTGAACTTGTTTCTTGAAAATGGTTAAGTGTAGTGACTTGAAATGTGAATTAGTGAGTTGAAAATGGTTAAGTGTAGTGACATGAAAATGGTTAAATGTAGAGACTTCAAATTGTGAATTAGTTACTTGAAATATGAATTAGTGACTTGAAAATGGTTAAGTGTAGAGAATTGAAATTGTGAACTTGTTTCTTTAAAGGACTAAGTGTAGTGACTTGAAATGTGAATTAGTTACTTGAAAATGGTTAAGTGTAGTGACTTGAAATGTGAATTAGTTACTTGAAAATGGTTAAGTGTAGTGACTTGATATTGTGACCTTGTTTCTTCAAAATGGTTAAGTGTAGTGACTTGAAATGTGAATTAGTGAGTTGAAAATGGTTAAGTGTAGTGACATGAAAATGGTTAAATGTAGAGACTTCAAATTGTGAATTAGTTACTTGAAATATGAATTAGTGACTTGAAAATGTTTAAGTGTAGAGAATTGAAATTGTGAACTTGTTTCTTGAAAGGATTAAGTGTAGTGACTTGAAATGTGAATTAGTTACTTGAAAATGGTTAAATGTAGTTACTTGAAATGTGAACTTGTGACTTGAAAATAGTTAAATGTAGTGACTTGATATTGTGAACTTGTTTCTTGAAAATGGTTAAGTGTATTGACTTGAAATGTGAATTAGCGAGTTGAAAATAGTTAAGTGTAGTGACATGAAAATGGTTAAATGTAGAGACTTCAAATTGTGAATTAGTTGCTTGAAATATGAATTAGTGACTTGAAAATGGTTAAGTGTAGAGAATTGAAATTGTGAACTTGTTTCTTGAAAGGATTAAGTGTAGTGACTTGAAAAGTGAATTAGTTACTTGAAAATGGTTAAATGTAGTGACTTGAAATGTGAACTTGTGACTTGAAAATAGTTAAATGTAGTGACTTGATATTGTGAACTTCTTTCTTGAAAATGGTTAAGTGTAGTGACTTGAAATGTGAATTAGCGAGTTTAAAATAGTTAAGTGTAGTGACATGAAAATGGTTAAATGTAGAGACTTCAAATTGTGAATTAGTTACTTGAAATATGAATTAGTGACTTGAAAATGGTTAAGTGTAGAGAATTGAAATTGTGAACTTGTTTCTTTAAAGGACTAAGTGTAGTGACTTGAAATGTGAATTAGTTAGTTTAAAATGGTTAAGTGTAGTGACTTGAAATGTGAATTAGTTACTTGAAAATGGTTAAGTGTAGTGACTTGATATTATCAACTTGTTTCTTTAAAATGGTTAAGTGTAGTGACTTGAAATGTGAATTAGTGAGTTGAAAATGGTTAAGTGTAGTGACATGAAAATGGTTAAATGTAGAGACTTCAAATTGTGAATTAGTTGCTTGAAATATGAATTAGTGACTTGAAAATGGTTAAGTGTAGAGAATTGAAATTGTGAACTTGTTTCTTTAAAGGATTAAGTGTAGTGACTTGAAATGTGAATTAGTTACTTGAAAATGGTTAAATGTAGTGACTTGAAATGTGAACTTGTGACTTGAAAATAGTTAAATGTAGTGACTTGATATTGTGAACTTCTTTCTTGAAAATGGTTAAGTGTAGTGACTTGAAATGTGAATTAGCGAGTTTAAAATAGTTAAGTGTAGTGACATGAAAATGGTTAAATGTAGAGACTTCAAATTGTGAATTAGTTACTTGAAATATGAATTAGTGACTTGAAAATGGTTAAGTGTAGAGAATTGAAATCGTGAACTTGTTTCTTGAAAGGATTAAGTGTAGTGACTTGAAATGTGAATTAGTTACTTGAAAATGGTTAAATGTAGTGACTTGAAATGTGAACTTGTGACTTGAAAATAGTTAAATGTAGTGACTTGATATTGTGAACTTCTTTCTTGAAAATGGTTAAGTGTAGTGACTTGAAATGTGAATTAGTGAGTTGAAAATGGTTAAGTGTAGTGACATGAAAATGGTTAAATGTAGAGACTTCAAATTGTGAATTAGTTACTTGAAATATGAATTAGTGACTTGAAAATGGTTAAGTGTAGAGAATTGAAATTGTGAACTTGTTTCTTGAAAGGATTAAGTGTAGTGACTTGAAATGTGAATTAGTTACTTGAAAATGGTTAAGTGTAGTGACTTGAAATGTGAATTAGTTACTTGAAAATGGTTAAATGTAGTGACTTGATATTGTGAACTTGTTTCTTGAAAATGGTTAAGTGTATTGACTTGAAATGTGAATTAGCGAGTTTAAAATAGTTAAGTGTAGTGACATGAAAATGGTTAAATGTAGAGACTTCAAATTGTGAATTAGTTACTTGAAATATGAATTAGTGACTTGAAAATGGTTAAGTGTAGAGAATTGAAATTGTGAACTTGTTTCTTTAAAGGATTAAGTGTAGTGACTTGAAATGTGAATTAGTTACTTGAAAATGGTTAAATGTAGTGACTTGAAATGTGAACTTGTGACTTGAAAATAGTTAAATGTAGTGACTTGATATTGTGAACTTCTTTCTTGAAAATGGTTAAGTGTAGTGACTTGAAATGTGAATTAGCGAGTTTAAAATAGTTAAGTGTAGTGACATGAAAATGGTTAAATGTAGAGACTTCAAATTGTGAATTAGTTACTTGAAATATGAATTAGTGACTTGAAAATGTTTAAGTGTAGAGAATTGAAATTGTGAACTTGTTTCTTTAAAGGACTAAGTGTAGTGACTTGAAATGTGAATTAGTTAGTTTAAAATGGTTAAGTGTAGTGACTTGAAATGTGAATTAGTTACTTGAAAATGGTTAAGTGTAGTGACTTGATATTATCAACTTGTTTCTTTAAAATGGTTAAGTGTAGTGACTTGAAATGTGAATTAGTGAGTTGAAAATGGTTAAGTGTAGTGACAAGAAAATGGTTAAATGCAGAGACTTCAAATTGTGAATTAGTTACTTGAAATATGAATTAGTGACTTGAAAATGGTTATGTGTAGAGAATTGAAATTGTGAACTTGTTTCTTTAAAGGATTAAGTGTAGTGACTTGAAATGTGAATTAGTTACTTGAAAATGGTTAAATGTAGTGACTTGAAATGTGAACTTGTGACTTGAAAATAGTTAAATGTAGTGACTTGATATTGTGACCTTGTTTCTTGAAAATGGTTAAGTGTAGTGACTTGAAATATGAATTAGTGAGTTGAAAATGGTTAAGTGTAGTGACATGAAAATGGTTAAATGTAGAAACTTCAAATTGTGAATTAGTTACTTGAAATATGAATTAGTGACTTGAAAATGGTTAAGTGTAGAGAATTGAAATTGTGAACTTGTTTCTAGAAAGGATTAAGTGTAGTGACTTGAAATGTGAATTAGTTACTTGAAAATGGCTAAGTGTAGTGACTTGAAAATGGTTAAATGTAGTGAATTGAAACTATGAACTTGATTCTTGAAAATGGTTAAGTGTAGTGACTTGAAATGTGAATTAGTTACTTGAAAATGGTTAAGTGTAGTAACTTGAAAATGGTTAAATTTATTGAATTGAAATTGTGAACTTGTTTCTTGAAAATGGTTAAATGTAGTGACTTGAAATGTAAAATTATTTTTTGAAAATGGTTAAGTGTTGTGACTTGAAATTGTGAATTTGTTTCTTGAAAGGATTAAGTGTAGTGACTTGAAATGTGAACTTGTGACTTGAAAATAGTTAAATGTAGTGACTTGATATTGTGAACTTGTTTCTTGAAAATGGTTAAGTGTAGTGACTTGAAATGTGAATTAGTGAGTTGAAAATGGTTAAGTGTAGTGACATGAAAATGGTTAAATGTAGAGACTTCAAATTGTGAATTAGTTACTTGAAATATGAATTAGTGACTTGAAAATGGTTAAGTGTAGAGAATTGAAATTGTGAACTTGTTTCTTTAAAGGACTAAGTGTAGTGACTTGAAATGTGAATTAGTTACTTGAAAATGGTTAAGTGTAGTGACTTGAAATGTGAATTAGTTACTTGAAAATGGTTAAGTGTAGTGACTTGATATTGTGACCTTGTTTCTTCAAAATGGTTAAGTGTAGTGACTTGAAATGTGAATTAGTGAGTTGAAAATGGTTAAGTGTAGTGACATGAAAATGGTTAAATGTAGAGACTTCAAATTGTGAATTAGTTACTTGAAATATGAATTAGTGACTTGAAAATGTTTAAGTGTAGAGAATTGAAATTGTGAACTTGTTTCTTGAAAGGATTAAGTGTAGTGACTTGAAATGTGAATTAGTTACTTGAAAATGGTTAAATGTAGTTACTTGAAATGTGAACTTGTGACTTGAAAATAGTTAAATGTAGTGACTTGATATTGTGAACTTGTTTCTTGAAAATGGTTAAGTGTATTGACTTGAAATGTGAATTAGCGAGTTGAAAATAGTTAAGTGTAGTGACATGAAAATGGTTAAATGTAGAGACTTCAAATTGTGAATTAGTTGCTTGAAATATGAATTAGTGACTTGAAAATGGTTAAGTGTAGAGAATTGAAATTGTGAACTTGTTTCTTGAAAGGATTAAGTGTAGTGACTTGAAAAGTGAATTAGTTACTTGAAAATGGTTAAATGTAGTGACTTGAAATGTGAACTTGTGACTTGAAAATAGTTAAATGTAGTGACTTGATATTGTGAACTTCTTTCTTGAAAATGGTTAAGTGTAGTGACTTGAAATGTGAATTAGCGAGTTTAAAATAGTTAAGTGTAGTGACATGAAAATGGTTAAATGTAGAGACTTCAAATTGTGAATTAGTTACTTGAAATATGAATTAGTGACTTGAAAATGGTTAAGTGTAGAGAATTGAAATTGTGAACTTGTTTCTTTAAAGGACTAAGTGTAGTGACTTGAAATGTGAATTAGTTAGTTTAAAATGGTTAAGTGTAGTGACTTGAAATGTGAATTAGTTACTTGAAAATGGTTAAGTGTAGTGACTTGATATTATCAACTTGTTTCTTTAAAATGGTTAAGTGTAGTGACTTGAAATGTGAATTAGTGAGTTGAAAATGGTTAAGTGTAGTGACATGAAAATGGTTAAATGTAGAGACTTCAAATTGTGAATTAGTTGCTTGAAATATGAATTAGTGACTTGAAAATGGTTAAGTGTAGAGAATTGAAATTGTGAACTTGTTTCTTTAAAGGATTAAGTGTAGTGACTTGAAATGTGAATTAGTTACTTGAAAATGGTTAAATGTAGTGACTTGAAATGTGAACTTGTGACTTGAAAATAGTTAAATGTAGTGACTTGATATTGTGAACTTCTTTCTTGAAAATGGTTAAGTGTAGTGACTTGAAATGTGAATTAGCGAGTTTAAAATAGTTAAGTGTAGTGACATGAAAATGGTTAAATGTAGAGACTTCAAATTGTGAATTAGTTACTTGAAATATGAATTAGTGACTTGAAAATGGTTAAGTGTAGAGAATTGAAATCGTGAACTTGTTTCTTGAAAGGATTAAGTGTAGTGACTTGAAATGTGAATTAGTTACTTGAAAATGGTTAAATGTAGTGACTTGAAATGTGAACTTGTGACTTGAAAATAGTTAAATGTAGTGACTTGATATTGTGAACTTCTTTCTTGAAAATGGTTAAGTGTAGTGACTTGAAATGTGAATTAGTGAGTTGAAAATGGTTAAGTGTAGTGACATGAAAATGGTTAAATGTAGAGACTTCAAATTGTGAATTAGTTACTTGAAATATGAATTAGTGACTTGAAAATGGTTAAGTGTAGAGAATTGAAATTGTGAACTTGTTTCTTGAAAGGATTAAGTGTAGTGACTTGAAATGTGAATTAGTTACTTGAAAATGGTTAAGTGTAGTGACTTGAAATGTGAATTAGTTACTTGAAAATGGTTAAATGTAGTGACTTGATATTGTGAACTTGTTTCTTGAAAATGGTTAAGTGTATTGACTTGAAATGTGAATTAGCGAGTTTAAAATAGTTAAGTGTAGTGACATGAAAATGGTTAAATGTAGAGACTTCAAATTGTGAATTAGTTACTTGAAATATGAATTAGTGACTTGAAAATGGTTAAGTGTAGAGAATTGAAATTGTGAACTTGTTTCTTTAAAGGATTAAGTGTAGTGACTTGAAATGTGAATTAGTTACTTGAAAATGGTTAAATGTAGTGACTTGAAATGTGAACTTGTGACTTGAAAATAGTTAAATGTAGTGACTTGATATTGTGAACTTCTTTCTTGAAAATGGTTAAGTGTAGTGACTTGAAATGTGAATTAGCGAGTTTAAAATAGTTAAGTGTAGTGACATGAAAATGGTTAAATGTAGAGACTTCAAATTGTGAATTAGTTACTTGAAATATGAATTAGTGACTTGAAAATGTTTAAGTGTAGAGAATTGAAATTGTGAACTTGTTTCTTTAAAGGACTAAGTGTAGTGACTTGAAATGTGAATTAGTTAGTTTAAAATGGTTAAGTGTAGTGACTTGAAATGTGAATTAGTTACTTGAAAATGGTTAAGTGTAGTGACTTGATATTATCAACTTGTTTCTTTAAAATGGTTAAGTGTAGTGACTTGAAATGTGAATTAGTGAGTTGAAAATGGTTAAGTGTAGTGACAAGAAAATGGTTAAATGCAGAGACTTCAAATTGTGAATTAGTTACTTGAAATATGAATTAGTGACTTGAAAATGGTTATGTGTAGAGAATTGAAATTGTGAACTTGTTTCTTTAAAGGATTAAGTGTAGTGACTTGAAATGTGAATTAGTTACTTGAAAATGGTTAAATGTAGTGACTTGAAATGTGAACTTGTGACTTGAAAATAGTTAAATGTAGTGACTTGATATTGTGACCTTGTTTCTTGAAAATGGTTAAGTGTAGTGACTTGAAATATGAATTAGTGAGTTGAAAATGGTTAAGTGTAGTGACATGAAAATGGTTAAATGTAGAAACTTCAAATTGTGAATTAGTTACTTGAAATATGAATTAGTGACTTGAAAATGGTTAAGTGTAGAGAATTGAAATTGTGAACTTGTTTCTAGAAAGGATTAAGTGTAGTGACTTGAAATGTGAATTAGTTACTTGAAAATGGCTAAGTGTAGTGACTTGAAAATGGTTAAATGTAGTGAATTGAAACTATGAACTTGATTCTTGAAAATGGTTAAGTGTAGTGACTTGAAATGTGAATTAGTTACTTGAAAATGGTTAAGTGTAGTAACTTGAAAATGGTTAAATTTATTGAATTGAAATTGTGAACTTGTTTCTTGAAAATGGTTAAATGTAGTGACTTGAAATGTAAAATTATTTTTTGAAAATGGTTAAGTGTTGTGACTTGAAATTGTGAATTTGTTTCTTGAAAGGATTAAGTGTAGTGACTTGAAATGTGAACTTGTGACTTGAAAATAGTTAAATGTAGTGACTTGATATTGTGAACTTGTTTCTTGAAAATGGTTAAGTGTAGTGACTTGAAATGTGAATTAGTGAGTTGAAAATGGTTAAGTGTAGTGACATGAAAATGGTTAAATGTAGAGACTTCAAATTGTGAATTAGTTACTTGAAATATGAATTAGTGACTTGAAAATGGTTAAGTGTAGAGAATTGAAATTGTGAACTTGTTTCTTTAAAGGACTAAGTGTAGTGACTTGAAATGTGAATTAGTTACTTGAAAATGGTTAAGTGTAGTGACTTGAAATGTGAATTAGTTACTTGAAAATGGTTAAGTGTAGTGACTTGATATTGTGACCTTGTTTCTTCAAAATGGTTAAGTGTAGTGACTTGAAATGTGAATTAGTGAGTTGAAAATGGTTAAGTGTAGTGACATGAAAATGGTTAAATGTAGAGACTTCAAATTGTGAATTAGTTACTTGAAATATGAATTAGTGACTTGAAAATGTTTAAGTGTAGAGAATTGAAATTGTGAACTTGTTTCTTGAAAGGATTAAGTGTAGTGACTTGAAATGTGAATTAGTTACTTGAAAATGGTTAAATGTAGTTACTTGAAATGTGAACTTGTGACTTGAAAATAGTTAAATGTAGTGACTTGATATTGTGAACTTGTTTCTTGAAAATGGTTAAGTGTATTGACTTGAAATGTGAATTAGCGAGTTGAAAATAGTTAAGTGTAGTGACATGAAAATGGTTAAATGTAGAGACTTCAAATTGTGAATTAGTTGCTTGAAATATGAATTAGTGACTTGAAAATGGTTAAGTGTAGAGAATTGAAATTGTGAACTTGTTTCTTGAAAGGATTAAGTGTAGTGACTTGAAAAGTGAATTAGTTACTTGAAAATGGTTAAATGTAGTGACTTGAAATGTGAACTTGTGACTTGAAAATAGTTAAATGTAGTGACTTGATATTGTGAACTTCTTTCTTGAAAATGGTTAAGTGTAGTGACTTGAAATGTGAATTAGCGAGTTTAAAATAGTTAAGTGTAGTGACATGAAAATGGTTAAATGTAGAGACTTCAAATTGTGAATTAGTTACTTGAAATATGAATTAGTGACTTGAAAATGGTTAAGTGTAGAGAATTGAAATTGTGAACTTGTTTCTTTAAAGGACTAAGTGTAGTGACTTGAAATGTGAATTAGTTAGTTTAAAATGGTTAAGTGTAGTGACTTGAAATGTGAATTAGTTACTTGAAAATGGTTAAGTGTAGTGACTTGATATTATCAACTTGTTTCTTTAAAATGGTTAAGTGTAGTGACTTGAAATGTGAATTAGTGAGTTGAAAATGGTTAAGTGTAGTGACATGAAAATGGTTAAATGTAGAGACTTCAAATTGTGAATTAGTTGCTTGAAATATGAATTAGTGACTTGAAAATGGTTAAGTGTAGAGAATTGAAATTGTGAACTTGTTTCTTTAAAGGATTAAGTGTAGTGACTTGAAATGTGAATTAGTTACTTGAAAATGGTTAAATGTAGTGACTTGAAATGTGAACTTGTGACTTGAAAATAGTTAAATGTAGTGACTTGATATTGTGAACTTCTTTCTTGAAAATGGTTAAGTGTAGTGACTTGAAATGTGAATTAGCGAGTTTAAAATAGTTAAGTGTAGTGACATGAAAATGGTTAAATGTAGAGACTTCAAATTGTGAATTAGTTACTTGAAATATGAATTAGTGACTTGAAAATGGTTAAGTGTAGAGAATTGAAATCGTGAACTTGTTTCTTGAAAGGATTAAGTGTAGTGACTTGAAATGTGAATTAGTTACTTGAAAATGGTTAAATGTAGTGACTTGAAATGTGAACTTGTGACTTGAAAATAGTTAAATGTAGTGACTTGATATTGTGAACTTCTTTCTTGAAAATGGTTAAGTGTAGTGACTTGAAATGTGAATTAGTGAGTTGAAAATGGTTAAGTGTAGTGACATGAAAATGGTTAAATGTAGAGACTTCAAATTGTGAATTAGTTACTTGAAATATGAATTAGTGACTTGAAAATGGTTAAGTGTAGAGAATTGAAATTGTGAACTTGTTTCTTGAAAGGATTAAGTGTAGTGACTTGAAATGTGAATTAGTTACTTGAAAATGGTTAAGTGTAGTGACTTGAAATGTGAATTAGTTACTTGAAAATGGTTAAATGTAGTGACTTGATATTGTGAACTTGTTTCTTGAAAATGGTTAAGTGTATTGACTTGAAATGTGAATTAGCGAGTTTAAAATAGTTAAGTGTAGTGACATGAAAATGGTTAAATGTAGAGACTTCAAATTGTGAATTAGTTACTTGAAATATGAATTAGTGACTTGAAAATGGTTAAGTGTAGAGAATTGAAATTGTGAACTTGTTTCTTTAAAGGATTAAGTGTAGTGACTTGAAATGTGAATTAGTTACTTGAAAATGGTTAAATGTAGTGACTTGAAATGTGAACTTGTGACTTGAAAATAGTTAAATGTAGTGACTTGATATTGTGAACTTCTTTCTTGAAAATGGTTAAGTGTAGTGACTTGAAATGTGAATTAGCGAGTTTAAAATAGTTAAGTGTAGTGACATGAAAATGGTTAAATGTAGAGACTTCAAATTGTGAATTAGTTACTTGAAATATGAATTAGTGACTTGAAAATGGTTAAGTGTAGAGAATTGAAATTGTGAACTTGTTTCTTGAAAGGATTAAGTGTAGTGACTTGAAATGTGAATTAGTTACTTGAAAATGGTTAAATGTAGTGACTTGAAATGTGAACTTCTTTCTTGAAAATGGTTAAGTGTATTGACTTGAAATGTGAATTAGCGAGTTGAAAATAGTTAAGTGTAGTGACATGAAAATGGTTAAATGTAGAGACTTCAAATTGTGAATTAGTTGCTTGAAATATGAATTAGTGACTTGAAAATGGTTAAGTGTAGAGTATTGAAATTGTGAACTTGTTTCTTGAAAGGATTAAGTGTAGTGACTTCAAATTTGAATTATTTACTTGAAAAAGTAGGATGGTTCTTGATTATAGAAACCTAAATGCCAAAACTAAAACTTATAATTACCCAATACCAAACAAAATATTAAAAATTAGACAAATCCAAGGATATAACTATTTTAGCAAATTTGACTGCAAATCAGGATTTTATCATTTAAAATTAGAAGATAACTCTAAACATTTAACAGCATTCACAGTACCCCAAGGATTTTACGAATGGAATGTCTTACCCTTTGGATATAAAAATGCACCAGGTAGATATCAACATTTTATGGATACATATTTCACACAATTAGAAAATTGCATTGTATATATTGATGATATATTATTATACTCAAGGACAGAAGACGAGCATATACAATTGTTAAATAAATTTATTAACATTATAGATACAGCAGGAATTAGTTTAAGTAAAAGCAAGGCAGAAATAATGAAAAACCAAATAGAATTTCTAGGCATACAAATAGATAAGAATGGAGTAAAAATGCAAACACATATAGTACAGAAAATTATAAAATCAGATGAAATACTAGATACGAAGAAAAAATTACAATCCTTTTTAGGACTAGTAAATCAAGTAAGAGAATATATACCAAAATTAGCAGAATATTTAAAGCCCTTACATAAGAAATTAAAGAAAGATATTGAATATCATTTTGACCAAACAGATAAAAAACATATACAGAAAGTCAAAGAATTATGTCAAAAATTACCAAAATTATATTTTCCAGATATTACAAAAGAGTTTATATATATAGTAGAAACAGATTCCAGTAACCATAGTTATGGTGGAGTATTAAAATATAAGTATACTGACACAAAACAGGAACATCACTGTAGATATCACTCAGGAACATATACGGAACCTCAAGATAAATGGGAAATAAATAGGAAAGAATTATTTGCCTTATATAAATGTTTATTAACATTCGAACCATATATAGTTTATAACAAATTTATTGTCAGAACAGATAATACACAAGTAAAATGGTGGCTAACAAGAAAATTAGACGACTCAGTTACAACAAAAGAAATACGAAGACTTGTCTTAAATATACAAAATTTTACATTTACAATAGAAGTGATCAGTACTAACAAAAATGTCACTGCAGACTACTTATCAAGACAAAGCTACTCAGACAGATCAAGATAGCCAAATGGATATTTTATTAAAAGCCATGACTACACTTTGCTTAAAAGTGGACAGTTTTGAGCTAGAACTAAAAGAGCTAAAGAAGGACAAAGCTACAAGTCAGCCGCATGACTCAAAATATGCTGAACTATGTCAATCGGAAGACATAAAAATTCCAGAACTAGAAGGAGACGTTGAGAAACTCCATAAAACTCATAACAAGTTTGTTAATGCAGCTACAGGAAAAGCATCTACAGAAGCAAGCAGCTCAAATACAACCAGCCAACCTACAAAAAGACAAAACCAAAATTTAAATAGCCAGTTTACAAAAACCTCTATCAGAAATAAACAACCCATAAATCTATCACATCCGACTATACCAAGTCCACAAACATCCACATATGCCGCAAGTCTAAACCAAAATAAACAAGTATATAACCACATTTCCAGAGCATACATCCAAAATATCTATAAAACCCAAACATTTTTGAATTTACATCCAAGATCTCAGACAACCACTGACCCTCAAAAAGATTTTATAACTCAAAAACTACAAGGATATAATAAATTAATTGCCCAGCCTGGCACCAGTGCAAATTTAGTACGTACATGCTATGAATATGGACTACTCGCAACAGTATATACAGCCGATGGAGCAGAACTACAACAAATACCAGACTTATATAATGCCTTTACAATATACAAAAGAATTACAGACGGATCATTCTTTTATATCAGATGTTATTCAGCACCAGCAGAAATATTATACAACGAGATAAAACCACTCATCCAAGTAGTAAAAATTGGACTGACCAGAGACATGATCATTCCAGAGGATATAGAAAAACAACCGGAAATACCAGAAGTAGACATACCAACATTCTTCGCTACAAAAAGATTAATAGGACTACAGGTGATTATTCAAGAACTAGTCAACAACTACACTAATGGACATAATATATGGAAATATCATTGTAGAGACCATTCTATGATCTATGCAAATGCAAGAGTACTACGCCAAGAAGATATGGAAGAAGTACGTAGTTGGATATGGACATTACTAAGACCTGAAGATACCCCAACAACAAGAGCTATTAAAAAGGAATTTATTTCAGAAAAATTATTGGTTAAATATTGCCAGTATTTAGGACCAAAATACCCAGATCACCATTGTTCAAAATGCAGTGGAGGAAATACTACAACTATACCAGAAGTAAATCTAGAATGAAGACAGCAAGACAAAAAGCTACATGGGAAGACCCATAGATATTTTTTAATTTGTCTTATTATGTAAATTATTAAGAAATCTTTGTAAGTGGGAAACATATAAACCCCACACGTTTTTCCTTTTGTTGAGAATAAGAGCATAATGCTCAATCATGTAAAATAGCATAGGATAGTACGCGTGTAGGAATAGTTACGCGTTTTCTTTTTCAAAAGTCGTAAAGTACACAGTAGTTAGTACTGTGCATTTACGCATTTTTCTTTCTTTTTACAGAAGTCGTAAAGCAAACAGTTTTTTGACTGTTTACTCACGCGGTTTCTTTATGTAAATTATTGAGGCACTTGCCTCTTACATGTATAAATAGAGACAAACAGATGAGAAAGAAGGTAAGCAATCTTGCTCACCTATAACTCTCATGTGCTGAGACTCAATAAAAAAAAATATTGTTCAAAAAATATATTTCAGATATTTGCTATGGAGGAATCCAATATAACTTCATCAACATCACATACTACTGAGGAAATAACAACAAAGGTATACTCATATTTACACATGTGTAACTAATCTATCATATTCCTAATAATCTCTGATTAGCTTATTATTATTTATCATATTGTAGTTTGATTATGTTAACATTATCCTTATTAGTTTGCTATGATTAGGAAGCTGAGAGTAAGTTAAGCCCAGACTAAGCTTTTCCAAAATGGTTGAACCCAGAAGAAGGCTAGAAATGCCGTGAATAGGGTAGTAAACCAACTGAAGTAAGCAGGGTTAGGGTAAACTGATTAAAGCTGGAACTCATAGTAATGACCAACCGGATAATTAAACATACTGAACTACTAGATGATAAAGGTAATAATATAAGCAGAGGTTAGAAGGAATAATTTGATTAAAACACAGAAGTAAGAAATGACAGAACCTAATTATGCAAAACCCGATATAGCAGAAACTAGTAACCTTAAACAAACAGAAGATGTAGAAAAATATAAAACCCCAACACCTAAGTATCTTATAAATGGAGATAACGACTATAAAATATTAGTCTTATATATATTAAAAAATTTAGATACAGATATCACACAAAGAATATATAACCTACTATTTAACCACGAAATTATAGACTTAATGAAAGAATTATGGTTAGACACAATATTAAACAATGATAGTGATGATGACTCTAGAGATAATGATATATACCTAGATATAGATACAGAAGGATATCTAGATTTTTATTAAAATGAACCAAGAAAATTTAGAAAATTGGCAACGAACTATAGATGAACTAAGAGAAAGAGAAACATTAATACAATTCAACCTAGACAGATATATACAAACCCAAAATAGTGGTTATTTAGATCTCATAGTAAGAGATATCAATATCATATTAAGATTAATTAGAGAAAGAGATAACTACTATAAATCCGCATTTAGATAAATGACCCAAGAAGAGAAGATCATAGGACCACCCCCACAAATGGTATCAGAGCATAGGATGAAAAAAGATATAACTGAAAAAGAACATAGGAATAAAATAAATAATCGTATAAATAAAAGAAAACTAAACATTTATAAAGATAGGATAAGAAAACAAAGTAAAAAACAATTTATAATACAAACGGAAAACATGAAAGGAATTGAGTATGGAGAAGATCTACCAAATGAACATCCTAGATGTATAAGATTAGATAAACAAATAAATATAGCAACTAAAGTACAGAAACTACGACAAAATTTAGATAAATTATATGAAAGATACGAATACACAAAAATACCTGAATTAATAGACACAATTTCCTATACTGAATATGAATATATAAGACAACTTATAAAACAACAAGAATATAAATACGATGAATTATAATGTATAAACAACAACAATCAAAAGTAGTTAGAAAAATAAAAATACACTATTTAACAAAAAGAATTGAAAAACAGAGCAAAATAAAAAGTCAGCAAAAACATAATCTAAGAGAAATTACACAAATAATTAAGGAAATAAATAACTTCACTAGAGCAATAACACGTTTTATTATAGCAATAACTAAAATAAGAGAATCATTAGTAAATGGATAAACCAGAATCAAGTAACCCAGTATATATATATCCAGAAACACCAAAAATAATAAGAAAAATGGAATTATTAAGAAAATTAAGTGACATACACGAAGAAATTAAAATTAGAAAAGAAAGATTAAATAATAATATATTTGCAGGAGTAACTAAGAAATCAATCGAGGCACAAAAACAAACCATACAAGAATTGGAATTACAAAAAGATATATTAGAAATTAAATATGCTTATGAATAAAGAAGAATATCCAGTAGAAGAAAAAACATTTTTAGGAACAGATGGAACACAAATAATAATAACACACTCAAACTTAGGACGACGATATAGAAAAATAGGTACAAAATTACATTTAATGCCAGATCCAATATCAGCTAAACTAGAAGATAGTCTAACAGAAATGATAAGATTACAAAAGGAAAATACTGAAATAGATCAAAAATTAGAAATTGAAAAAATACGATTAGAAGCCAGAAAAGAAATCGAACAACTAAAAAACCAACAAATAAAACAAGCCCCTACCCACACACCATTTAAACCTATACCACCTCAAGAACCAATCCCTGAATATACTGAACCAGAACCTGAAACATCCGAATCATCTACAAAAATACAAGAAATGGAAAAAGAATTAGCAATATTAAAACAAATATATGCCCAGAAAGTACAAGCAAGATTAGCAAAACAAAATGAAAAAATAAAAAAAGAAAAAGAAAAAAAGTTAGCAATGGAATTAGAAAAGTTAAAAGAACAAATACACTTAGAAGAATTAAACCCTGACGACGAATCTCCAAATATAAGTATTGATAACATCACAATAGACAATTTAACTATAGACAATGTAACCATAAATGAAGCCGAATCCGAAATAAATTCAGATAATAATGACAATGAAGATAATAATGACGCAACCAGTGAAACATATACCCAAATAATGAACCAAATAACAGATTTAGATATAAATACAACAAATGCTAAACCAAATATAAATACCATAAAACATGAACAACCAAGTACAAGTAGAACATCATATGAGAAAAGAAGATATGATAATCCAAAGACCAGAGAACCTACATATTGGACAGTAACAGACGATAATAGATATGAAGCAATATGGCAAAGTAGATTAAATAAATGGACACCAAATAAACCCCCAGAATCTTCACAATTTTTAGATTTAGATTGTGTTACAGATGTAAATAAAACAATACAAGTATGGATAGGACAAATTGCAAAACAACTAATAGATAATAAAATATCAGTAGCAGATACACCAGGATATATAGAAAGAACACTAATAGGAACAGTAAAATTATGGCTACATAACATAACAGCTGATGGTAGAGCAGCTTTAAGAAATAATAAAGACAGTAGTGGAACAATTACAACATCAAGCATAGCTATATTAGACAAATACGAATTTGGAATTAGAAATGAATTTGGAAGTATGACAACAGAATTAGCAGAACAAGAAAAAGATAAAAATCTAAATAGACAATTAATGAATAAATTATCAATATGCAATATGTGTTATATAGATGAATATACATGCGCTTTTAAAGATTACTATTATAGAGCAATATATACTCATGAAGAAGCTATAGCAGTTAGAAGAACATATTTTACAAAATTACCTGAACCATTTAGTACAAAAATTATAACAGCATGGGACGCAGCTAGTTTAACAGATACATTAGGAGCTAGAATAAAATATTTACAAACATGGTTTATAGGACTATGTGATGAATATAAAGATAAACAAAAATTAGACAAAGTATTAACAAAAAACATGTCATGTTGTACACAAAAGATAGCACCACAATTTGGTTGTAAAACTAAGAAAAATAAGTTTAGATATAAGAAACGATTTAAAAAGTATAAATCTTTTAAATCTAAATACAAGTATAAAAATCCAAGAAAACGATATTATATAAAAAATTACAAAAGAAAAAGACCTTATCGACCTAAGAAAAAATTATCAGAATGCAAATGTTATAACTGTGGAAAATTAGGACACTTAGCTAAAGATTGTAAAATACCTACAGATATAAAGAAAAAACAAATTACCGAAGTAAGGATAGAAGAAAATATTTATACAGAATTACCATACATAGATTATGATTTAGAAAGTAACGACAGTATTTATGAACTAGATGAATTGCCAGATATAGAAATAAATAACTCAGATTTAGAAATTGATTTAAATAATGATGATGTTAACAATATAAATCTATCAGATACAGAAAACGAAATTGATGACTGAATCAGGAATAATAGAAAAAGAAAATTACCAAACTGAAGATAGTAATAACCAGAAAATAATATTTGACTCAAATATATACAAACAAATCACGAAACAGGAAATAACTTTAAAAATAGATAATGTATTAGATGTACCAATGGTAAAATATTGGTTTAAAAAACCCAAAGAAGAATATTATAAGCCAAAAAGAACATACAGTAGACTGTAAATATGCACAGGGTAGTGCAATGGTACCCATAATAAGTAAAAGAGAAATAACCAAAGAAATACAAACATTAAAACCAAAACCGAAAAACGAAATAACTCATGTACACTTAGGAGCAATACAGATATTAATAAAAGCATGTTTTAAAGAAGGAATAAATACACCTATAGAGCTATACTTAGCAGATGATAGAATTAAGTACCCAATTGAACAAAGTATAATTAGTGCAGTAAAAGGAAATTTAATATACCAAAAATTTAAGTTTACAGTTAACCCAAATTATACAGTAGCAATAAAAGATAGAAATATAGATAAATCTCTAGTATTATATTGGAAGTTATCAGGAATAGAACTAACCCCTGGAAGTAAAATATTTACAGCAAGATGCAAAAATTTATATATTTTAACTACTAAACATATGGTACAAGCAACTAACAAAATTGATAAAATAAACATAGAATCCCCATTTGACAACATCTTAACAGTTATAGATAATAATGATTATAGTTATGATGAATTAAATATGAATCAAGAATTAGATATAGTAAAAGAAAGAATAGGAACAGCACCCAAAAGGCAAATAGACACCCCTTCAACCTCATCAAGAATGAGCACATCCAGAAGAATAGAATATGAAATACCGAATGAAATAATACCAACACAACATCCTTATTATATAACAGGAATATTAAATCAACGAAAATATTTAATCTTAATCAACACAGGAGAACAAGATAATTGGATAACCAGAGAATTAATTACAGAAGATGATATTATAATTCAAGAACAAGAAATACCCGATTTACCAGTAGAATTAAAACAAACAAAGGAAATAACTATTCAAGAAGTAATTATAGGAGGAATACCTATAAATATACAATTTACAATAGGACAAATAAATCCAAATATAGTTTTAGGACTACAATGGCTAGAACAAGTAAAACCATATAAGTTAGAAGATAAAAGATTACTAATTCATTACCAAAATAAAAATGTAATAATCAATAGGACAAAATCAATACTATAAAAATACTTTAGCATGAAAGTATATATATTAGCAAAAATAATTGTGGAAGGATATAATAGTAGATATTATACACCAATGATAGATACAGGCGCAGAAGCAAATTTATGTAGATATAATTGTTTACCAGAATCTAAATGGAAACCAGTAACACATCCAACCGTATTCTCAGGATTTAATGACGAAGGAAGTATGATAAAATATTACGCAAAAGATGTAAAATTACAAATATGGGATAAAATACTAACAATAAAAACAATGTACAATTATGAATTCACAACAAGAGATATCATATTAGGAATGCCCTTTATAGATGAACTATACCCACATATATTAACTAAAACACACTGTTGGTTTACAACACCTTGTAAACAAAAAATAGGAGCCAAAAGAGTACAAAATAAACCTAGAAAAATGACACCATGGATAAAAGGATCAGAAAAAATAACACAAAAACTAGAAAACCAATCCATAACAGAAAAAGCAATAGAAATCATAACCTTTAATATCAACATGTTACAACCAATCTATGATAAGTTAGAACCTTTATATAGTGACAACCCACTAAAAGGATGGGATAAACATAAAACAACCATTACCATAGAACTAATAGATGAAAACAGTATAATAACCCAAAAACCATTAAAATATAACTTTGATGATTTAAAAGAATTTACCTTACACATTAATGAATTACTTACAAACAATTACATCCAAACTAGTAATAGTAAACATACTAGTCCCGCCTTTATTGTTAACAAACTTATTGATTATAGAAATCTAAATGCCAAAACTAAAACTTATAACTACCCAATACCAAATAAAATATTAAAAATTAGACAAATCCAAGGATATAACTACTTTAGCAAATTTGACTGCAAATCAGGATTTTATCATTTAAAATTAGAAGATAACTCTAAACATTTAACAGCATTCACAGTACCCCAAGGATTTTACGAATGGAATGTCTTACCCTTTGGATATAAAAATGCACCAGGTAGATATCAACATTTTATGGATACATATTTCACACAATTAGAAAATTGCATTGTATATATTGATGATATATTATTATACTCAAGGACAGAAGACGAGCATATACAATTGTTAAATAAATTTATTAACATTATAGATACAGCAGGAATTAGTTTAAGTAAAAGCAAGGCAGAAATAATGAAAAACCAAATAGAATTTCTAGGCATACAAATAGATAAGAATGGAGTAAAAATGCAAACACATATAGTACAGAAAATTATAAAATCAGATGAAATACTAGATACGAAGAAAAAATTACAATCCTTTTTAGGACTAGTAAATCAAGTAAGAGAATATATACCAAAATTAGCAGAATATTTAAAGCCCTTACATAAGAAATTAAAGAAAGATATTGAATATCATTTTGACCAAACAGATAAAAAACATATACAGAAAGTCAAAGAATTATGTCAAAAATTACCAAAATTATATTTTCCAGATATTACAAAAGAGTTTATATATATAGTAGAAACAGATTCCAGTAACCATAGTTATGGTGGAGTATTAAAATATAAGTATACTGACACAAAACAGGAACATCACTGTAGATATCACTCAGGAACATATACGGAACCTCAAGATAAATGGGAAATAAATAGGAAAGAATTATTTGCCTTATATAAATGTTTATTAACATTCGAACCATATATAGTTTATAACAAATTTATTGTCAGAACAGATAATACACAAGTAAAATGGTGGCTAACAAGAAAATTAGACGACTCAGTTACAACAAAAGAAATACGAAGACTTGTCTTAAATATACAAAATTTTACATTTACAATAGAAGTGATCAGTGCTAACAAAAATGTCACTGCAGACTACTTATCAAGACAAAGCTACTCAGACAGATCAAGATAGCCAAATGGATATTTTATTAAAAGCCATGACTACACTTTGCTTAAAAGTGGACAGTTTTGAGCTAGAACTAAAAGAGCTAAAGAAGGACAAAGCTACAAGTCAGCCGCATGACTCAAAATATGCTGAACTATGTCAATCGGAAGACATAAAAATTCCAGAACTAGAAGGAGACGTTGAGAAACTCCATAAAGCTCATAACAAGTTTGTTAATGCAGCTACAGGAAAAGCATCTACAGAAGCAAGCAGCTCAAATACAACCAGCCAACCTACAAAAAGACAAAACCAAAATTTAAATAGCCAGTTTACAAAAACCTCTATCAGAAATAAACAACCCATAAATCTATCACATCCGACTATACCAAGTCCACAAACATCCACATATGCCGCAAGTCTAAACCAAAATAAACAAGTATATAACCACATTTCCAGAGCATACATCCAAAATATCTATAAAACCCAAACATTTTTGAATTTACATCCAAGATCTCAGACAACCACTGACCCTCAAAAAGATTTTATAACTCAAAAACTACAAGGATATAATAAATTAATTGCCCAGCCTGGCACCAGTGCAAATTTAGTACGTACATGCTATGAATATGGACTACTCGCAACAGTATATACAGCCGATGGAGCAGAACTACAACAAATACCAGACTTATATAATGCCTTTACAATATACAAAAGAATTACAGACGGATCATTCTTTTATATCAGATGTTATTCAGCACCAGCAGAAATATTATACAACGAGATAAAACCACTCATCCAAGTAGTAAAAATTGGACTGACCAGAGACATGATCATTCCAGAGGATATAGAAAAACAACCGGAAATACCAGAAGTAGACATACCAACATTCTTCGCTACAAAAAGATTAATAGGACTACAGGTGATTATCCAAGAACTAGT
Organism: Capsicum rhomboideum; assembly: GCA_031232105.1. Lineage (NCBI taxonomy): Eukaryota > Viridiplantae > Streptophyta > Magnoliopsida > Solanales > Solanaceae > Capsicum > Capsicum rhomboideum. Next base: position 57,434,908 of record CP124716.1, on the reverse strand, counting down.
CAACAACTACACTAATGGACATAATATATGGAAATATCATTGTAGAGACCATTCCATGATCTATGCAAATGCAAGAGTACTACGCCAAGAAGATATGGAAGAAGTACGTAGTTGGATATGGACATTACTAAGACCTGAAGATACCCCAACAACAAGAGCTATTAAAAAGGAATTTATTTCAGAAAAATTATTGGTTAAATATTGCCAGTATTTAGGACCAAAATACCCAGATCACCATTGTTCAAAATGCAGTGGAGGAAATACTACAACTATACCAGAAGTAAATCTAGAATGAAGACAGCAAGACAAAAAGCTACATGGGAAGACCCATAGATATTTTTTAATTTGTCTTATTATGTAAATTATTAAGAAATCTTTGTAAGTGGGAAACATATAAACCCCACACGTTTTTCCTTTTGTTGAGAATAAGAGCATAATGCTCAATCATGTAAAATAGCATAGGATAGTACGCGTGTAGGAATAGTTACGCGTTTTCTTTTTCAAAAGTCGTAAAGTACACAGTAGTTAGTACTGTGCATTTACGCGTTTTTCTTTCTTTTTACAGAAGTCGTAAAGCAAACAGTTTTTTGACTGTTTACTCACGCGGTTTCTTTATGTAAATTATTGAGGCACTTGCCTCTTACATGTATAAATAGAGACGAACAGATGAGAAAGAAGGCAAGCAATCTTGCTCACCTATAACTCTCATGTGTTGAGACTCAATAAAAAATATATTTCAGATATTTGCTATGGAGGAATCCAACATAGAAACATCTATGTCACATACTACCGACGAAATAACAACAAAGGTATACTCATATTTACATATGTGTAACTAATCTATCATATTCCTAATAATCTCTGATTAGCTTATTATTATTTATCATATTGTAGTTTGATTATGTTAACATTATCCTTATTAGTTTGCTATGATTAGGAAGCTGAGAGTAAGTTAAGCCCAGACTAAGCTTTTCCAAAATGGTTGAACCCAGAAGAAGGCTAGAAATGCCGTGAATAGGGTAGTAAACCAACTGAAGTAAGCAGGGTTAGGGTAAACTGATTAAAGCTGGAACTCATAGTAATGACCAACCGGATAATTAAACATACTGAACTACTAGATGATAAAGGTAATAATATAAGCAGAGGTTAGAAGGAATAATTTGATTAAAACACAGAAGTAAGAAATGACAGAACCTAATTATGCAAAACCCGATATAGCAGAAACTAGTAACCTTAAACAAACAGAAGATGTAGAAAAATATAAAACCCCAACACCTAAGTATCTTATAAATGGAGATAAAGACTATAAAATATTAGTCTTATATATATTAAAAAATTTAGATACAGATATCACACAAAGAATATATAACCTACTATTTAACCACGAAATTATAGACTTAATGAAAGAATTATGGTTAGACACAATATTAAACAATGATAGTGATGATGACTCTAGAGATAATGATATATACCTAGATATAGATACAGAAGGATATCTAGATTTTTATTAAAATGAACCAAGAAAATTTAGAAAATTGGCAACGAACTATAGATGAACTAAGAGAAAGAGAAACATTAATACAATTCAACCTAGACAGATATATACAAACCCAAAATAGTGGTTATTTAGATCTCATAGTAAGAGATATCAATATCATATTAAGATTAATTAGAGAAAGAGATAACTACTATAAATCCGCATTTAGATAAATGACCCAAGAAGAGAAGATCATAGGACCACCCCCACAAATGGTATCAGAGCATAGGATGAAAAAAGATATAACTGAAAAAGAACATAGGAATAAAATAAATAATCGTATAAATAAAAGAAAACTAAACATTTATAAAGATAGGATAAGAAAACAAAGTAAAAAACAATTTATAATACAAACGGAAAACATGAAAGGAATTGAGTATGGAGAAGATTTACCAGATGAACATCCCAGATGCATAAGATTAGATAAACAAATAAATATAGCAACAAAAATACAGAAATTAAGACTAGATTTGAATACACTATATGAAAAGTATGAATACACAAAAATACCTGAATTAATAGATACAATATCCTATACTGAATATGAATATATAAGACAACTTATAAAACAACAAGAATACAAATATGAGGAATTATAATGTATAGATTACAAAAGATCAAACCAGTTAAACATATAAAAATACACTATTTAACAAAAAAGATCCAAAAACAGAATAAAATAATAAGTCAGAGAAAATATAATCTTAGAGAAATCACACAAATACTTAAGGAAATAAATAATTTAATGAAAATAATAAGACATTTTATTATAGCAATAACTAAAATTAGAGAATCATTAGTAAATGGATAAACCAGAGCCAAGTAACCCAGTATATATATATCCAGAAACACCAAAAATAATAAGAAAAATGGAATTATTAAGAAAATTAAGTGACATACACGAAGAAATTAAAATTAGAAAAGAAAGATTAAATAATAATATATTTGCAGGCGTAGCTAAGAAATCAATCGAAGCACAAAAACAAACTATACAAGAATTGGAATTACAAAAAGATATATTAGAAGTAAAATATGCTTATGAATAAAGAAGAATATCCAGTAGAAGAAAAAACATTTTTAGGAACAGATGGAACACAAATAATAATAACACACTCAAATATAGGTAGACGATATAGAAAAATAGGTACAAAATTATATTTAATGCCAGATCCAATATCAGCTAAATTAGAAGATAGTCTAACAGAAATGATACGCTTACAAAAAGAAAATACTGAAATAGACCAAAAACTTGAAATTGAAAAAATACGTTTAGAAGCCAGAAAAGAAATCGAACAACTAAAAAATAAAGAACTCGAACAAAAAAATAAACAACAAATCAGACCAGAATCTCCCCAAACACCATTTAAACCAGACCCAATCTCCGAACCAGAACCTGAAACATCAGAATCATCTACAAAAATACAAGAAATGGAAAAAGAATTAGCAATATTAAAACAAATATATGCCCAGAAAGTACAAGCAAGATTAGCAAAACAAAATGAAAAAATAAAAAAAGAAAAAGAAAAAAAGTTAGCAATGGAATTAGAAAAGTTAAAAGAACAAATACACTTAGAAGAATTAAACCCTGACGACGAATCTCCAAATATAAGTATTGATAACATCACAATAGACAATTTAACTATAGACAATGTAACCATAAATGAAGCCGAATCCGAAATAAATTCAGATAATAATGACAATGAAGATAATAATGACGCAACCAGTGAAACATATACCCAAATAATGAACCAAATAACAGATTTAGATATAAATACAACAAATGCTAAACCAAATATAAATACCATAAAACATGAACAACCAAGTACAAGTAGAACATCATATGAGAAAAGAAGATATGATAATCCAAAGACCAGAGAACCTACATATTGGACAGTAACAGACGATAATAGATATGAAGCAATATGGCAAAGTAGATTAAATAAATGGACACCAAATAAACCCCCAGAACATTCACAATTTTTAGATTTAGATTGTGTCACAGATGTAAATAAAACAATACAAGTATGGATAGGACAAATTGCAAAACAACTAATAGATAATAAAATATCAGTAGCAGATACACCAGGATATATAGAAAGAACACTAATAGGAACAGTAAAATTATGGCTACATAACATAACAGCTGATGGTAGAGCAGCTTTAAGAAATAATAAAGACAGTAGTGGAACAATTACAGCATCAAGCATAGCTATATTAGACAAATACGAATTTGGAATTAGAAATGAATTTGGAAGTATGACAACAGAATTAGCAGAACAAGAAAAAGATAAAAATCTAAATAGACAATTAATGAATAAATTATCAATATGCAATATGTGTTATATAGATGAATATACATGCGCTTTTAAAGATTACTATTATAGAGCAATATATACTCATGAAGAAGCTATAGCAGTTAGAAGAACATATTTTACAAAATTACCTGAACCATTTAGTACAAAAATTATAACAGCATGGGACGCAGCTAGTTTAACAGATACATTAGGAGCTAGAATAAAATATTTACAAACATGGTTTATAGGACTATGTGATGAATATAAAGATAAACAAAAATTAGACAAAGTATTAACAAAAAACATGTCATGTTGTACACAAAAAATAGCACCACAATTTGGTTGTAAAACTAAGAAAAATAAGTTTAGATACAAAAAACGATTTAAAAAGTATAAATCTTTTAAATCTAAATACAAGTATAAAAATCCAAGAAAACGATATTATATAAAAAATTACAAAAGAAAAAGACCTTATCGACCTAAGAAAAAATTATCAGAATGCAAATGTTATAACTGTGGAAAATTAGGACACTTAGCTAAAGATTGTAAAATACCTACAGATATAAAGAAAAAACAAATTACCGAAGTAAGGATAGAAGAAAATATTTATACAGAATTACCATACATAGATTATGATTTAGAAAGTAACGACAGTATTTATGAACTAGATGAATTGCCAGATATAGAAATAAATAACTCAGATTTAGAAACTGATTTAAATAATGATGATGTTAACAATATAAATCTATCAGATACAGAAAACGAAATTGATGACTGAATCAGGAATAATAGAAAAAGAAAATTACCAAACTGAAGATAGTAATAACCAGAAAATAATATTTGACTCAAATATATACAAACAAATCACGAAACAGGAAATAACTTTAAAAATAGATAATGTATTAGATGTACCAATGGTAAAATATTGGTTTAAAAAACCCAAAGAAGAATATTATATAATAAGCCAAAAAGAACATACAGTAGACTGTAAATATGCACAGGGTAGTGCAATGGTACCCATAATAAGTAAAAGAGAAATAACCAAAGAAATACAAACATTAAAACCAAAACCGAAAAACGAAATAACTCATGTACACTTAGGAGCAATACAGATATTAATAAAAGCATGTTTTAAAGAAGGAATAAATACACCTATAGAGCTATACTTAGCAGATGATAGAATTAAGTACCCAATTGAACAAAGTATAATTAGTGCAGTAAAAGGAAATTTAATATACCAAAAATTTAAGTTTACAGTTAACCCAAATTATACAGTAGCAATAAAAGATAGAAATATAGATAAATCCCTAGTATTATATTGGAAGTTATCAGGAATAGAACTAACCCCTGGAAGTAAAATATTTACAGCAAGATGCAAAAATTTATATATTTTAACTACTAAACATATGGTACAAGCAACTAACAAAATTGATAAAATCAACATAGAATCCCCATTTGACAACATCTTAACAGTTATAGATAATAATGATTATAGTTATGATGAATTAAATATGAATCAAGAATTAGATATAGTAAAAGAAAGAATAGGAACAGCACCCAAAAGGCAAATAGACACCCCCTCATCCTCATCAAGAATGAGCACATCCAGAAGATTAGAATATGAAATACCCAATGAAATAATACCAACACAACATCCCTATTACATAACAGGAATATTAAATCAACGAAAATATTTAATCTTAATCAACACAGGAGAACAAGATAATTGGATAACCAGAGAATTAATTACTGAAGATGATATTATAATACAAGAACAAGAAATACCCGATTTACCAATAGAATTAAAACAAACAAAGGAAATAGCTATTCAAGAAGTAATTATAGGAGGAATACCTATAAATATACAATTTACAATAGGACAAATAAATCCGAATATAGTTTTAGGACTACAATGGCTAGAACAAGTAAAACCATATAAGTTAGAAGATAAAAGATTGATCATTCATTACTAAAATAAAAATGTAATAATCAATAGAACAAGATCAATATTATAAAAATATCTTAGCATGAAAGTATATATATTAGCAAAAATAATTGTAGAAGGATACAATAGTAGATATTATACACCAATGATAGATACCGGCGCAGAAGCAAATTTATGTAGATACAATTGTTTACCAGAATCTAAATGGCAAAAGATAAAAAATCCAACCGTATTCTCAGGATTTAATGACGAAGGAAGTATGATAAAATATTACGCAAAAGATGTAAAATTACAAATATGGGATAAAATACTAACAATAAAAACAATGTACAATTATGAATTCACAACAAGAGATATCATATTAGGAATGCCCTTTATAGATGAACTATACCCACATATATTAACTAAAACACACTGTTGGTTTACAACACCTTGTAAACAAAAAATAGGAGCCAAAAGAGTACAAAATAAACCTAGAAAAATGACACCATGGATAAAAGGATCAGAAAAAATAACACAAAAACTAGAAAACCAATCCATAACAGAAAAAGCAATAGAAATCATAACCTTTAATATCAACATGTTACAACCAATCTATGATAAGTTAGAACCTTTATATAGTGACAACCCACTGAAAGGATGGGATAAACATAAAACAACCATTACCATAGAACTAATAGATGAAAACAGTATAATAACCCAAAAACCATTAAAATATAACTTTGATGATTTAAAAGAATTTACCTTACACATTAATGAATTACTTACAAACAATTACATCCAAACTAGTAATAGTAAACATACTAGTCCCGCCTTTATTGTTAACAAACATAGTGAACAAAAAAGAGGGAAGAGTATGACTTGAAATGTGAATTAGTTACTTGAAAATGGTTAAATGTAGTGACTTGAAATGTGAACTTGTGACTTGAAAATAGTTAAATGTAGTGACTTGATATTGTGAACTTGTTTCTTTAAAATGGTTAAGTGTATTGACTTGAAATGTGAATTAGCGAGTTTAAAATAGTTAAGTGTAGTGACATGAAAATGGTTAAATGTAGAGACTTCAAATTGTGAATTAGTTACTTGAAATATGAATTAGTGACTTGAAAATGGTTAAGTGTAGAGAATTGAAATTGTGAACTTGTTTCTTGAAAGGATTAAGTGTAGTGACTTGAAATGTGAATTAGTTACTTGAAAATGGTTAAATGTAGTGACTTGAAATGTGAACTTGTGACTTCAAAATAGTTAAATGTAGTGACTTGATATTGTGAACTTCTTTCTTGAAAATGGTTAAGTGTAGTGACTTGATATTGTGAACTTCTTTCTTGAAAATGGTTAAGTGTAGTAACTTGAAATGTGAATTAGTGAGTTGAAAATGGTTAAGTGTAGTGACATGAAAATGGTTAAATGTAGAGACTTCAAATTGTGAATTAGTTACTTGAAATATGAATTAGTAACTTGAAAATGGTTAAGTGTAGAGAATTGAAATTGTGAACTTGTTTCTTTAAAGGACTAAGTGTAGTGACTTGAAATGTGAATTAGTTACTTGAAAATGGTTAAGTGTAGTGACTTGAAATGTGAATTAGTTACTTGAAAATGGTTAAGTGTAGTGACTTGATATTGTGACCTTGTTTCTTCAAAATGGTTAAGTGTAGTGACTTGAAATGTGAATTAGTGAGTTGAAAATGGTTATCAAGTCACTACATTTAACTATTTTCAAGTCACAAGTTCACATTTCAAGTCACTACATTTAACCTTTTTCAAGTAACTAATTCACATTTCAAGTCACTACACTTAATCCTTTCAAGAAACAAGTTCACAATTTCAATTCTCTACACTTAACCATTTTCAAGTCACTAATTCATATTTCAAGTAACTAATTCACAATTTGAAGTCTCTACATTTAACCATTTTCATGTCACTACACTTAACCATTTTCAACTCACTAATTCACATTTCAAGTCACTACACTTAACCATTTTCAAGAAACAAGTTCACAATATCAAGTCACTACATTTAACTATTTTCAAGTCACAAGTTCACATTTCAAGTCACTACATTTAACCATTTTCAAGTAACTAATTCACATTTCAAGTCACTACACTTAATCCTTTCAAGAAACAAGTTCACAATTTCAATTCTCTACACTTAACCATTTTCAAGTCACTAATTCATATTTCAAGTAACTAATTCACAATTTGAAGTCTCTACATTTAACCATTTTCATGTCACTACACTTAACTATTTTAAACTCGCTAATTCACATTTCAAGTCACTACACTTAACCATTTTCAAGAAAGAAGTTCACAATATCAAGTCACTACATTTAACTATTTTCAAGTCACAAGTTCACATTTCATGTCACTACATTTAACCATTTTCAAGTAACTAATTCACATTTCAAGTCACTACACTTAATCCTTTCAAGAAACAAGTTCACAATTTCAATTCTCTACACTTAACCATTTTCAAGTCACTAATTCATATTTCAAGCAACTAATTCACAATTTGAAGTCTCTACATTTAACCATTTTCATGTCACTACACTTAACTATTTTCAACTCGCTAATTCACATTTCAAGTCAATACACTTAACCATTTTCAAGAAACAAGTTCACAATATCAAGTCACTACATTTAACTATTTTCAAGTCACAAGTTCACATTTCAAGTCACTACATTTAACCATTTTCAAGTAACTAATTCACATTTCAAGTCACTACACTTAATCCTTTCAAGAAACAAGTTCACAATTTCAATTCTCTACACTTAACCATTTTCAAGTCACTAATTCATATTTCAAGTAACTAATTCACAATTTGAAGTCTCTACATTTAACCATTTTCATGTCACTACACTTAACTATTTTAAACTCGCTAATTCACATTTCAAGTCACTACACTTAACCATTTTCAAGAAAGAAGTTCACAATATCAAGTCACTACATTTAACTATTTTCAAGTCACAAGTTCACATTTCAAGTCACTACATTTAACCATTTTCAAGTAACTAATTCACATTTCAAGTCACTACACTTAATCCTTTCAAGAAACAAGTTCACAATTTCAATTCTCTACACTTAACCATTTTCAAGTCACTAATTCATATTTCAAGCAACTAATTCACAATTTGAAGTCTCTACATTTAACCATTTTCATGTCACTACACTTAACTATTTTCAACTCGCTAATTCACATTTCAAGTCAATACACTTAACCATTTTCAAGAAACAAGTTCACAATATCAAGTCACTACATTTAACTATTTTCAAGTCACAAGTTCACATTTCAAGTCACTACATTTAACCATTTTCAAGTAACTAATTCACATTTCAAGTCACTACACTTAATCCTTTCAAGAAACAAGTTCACAATTTCAATTCTCTACACTTAACCATTTTCAAGTCACTAATTCATATTTCAAGTAACTAATTCACAATTTGAAGTCTCTACATTTAACCATTTTCATGTCACTACACTTAACCATTTTCAACTCACTAATTCACATTTCAAGTCACTACACTTAACCATTTTCAAGAAAGAAGTTCACAATATCAAGTCACGACATTTAACTATTTTCAAGTCACAAGTTCACATTTCAAGTCACTACATTTAACCATTTTCAAGTAACTAATTCACATTTCAAGTCACTACACTTAATCCTTTCTAGAAACAAGTTCACAATTTCAATTCTCTACACTTAACCATTTTCAAGTCACTAATTCATATTTCAAGTAACTAATTCACAATTTGAAGTCTCTACATTTAACCATTTTCATGTCACTACACTTAACCATTTTCAACTCACTAATTCACATTTCAAGTCACTACACTTAACCATTTTCAAGAAAGAAGTTCACAATATCAAGTCACTACATTTAACTATTTTCAAGTCACAAGTTCACATTTCAAGTCACTACATTTAACCATTTTCAAGTAACTAATTCACATTTCAAGTCACTACACTTAATCCTTTCAAGAAACAAGTTCACAATTTCAATTCTCTACACTTAACCATTTTCAAGTCACTAATTCATATTTCAAGTAACTAATTCACAATTTGAAGTCTCTACATTTAACCATTTTCATGTCACTACACTTAACCATTTTCAACTCACTAATTCACATTTCAAGTCACTACACTTAACCATTTTCAAGAAAGAAGTTCACAATATCAAGTCACTACATTTAACTATTTTCAAGTCACAAGTTCACATTTCAAGTCACTACATTTAACCATTTTCAAGTAACTAATTCACATTTCAAGTCACTACACTTAATCCTTTCAAGAAACAAGTTCACAATTTCAATTCTCTACACTTAACCATTTTCAAGTCACTAATTCATATTTCAAGTAACTAATTCACAATTTGAAGTCTCTACATTTAACCATTTTCATGTCACTACACTTAACCATTTTCAACTCACTAATTCACATTTCAAGTCACTACACTTAACCATTTTCAAGAAAGAAGTTCACAATATCAAGTCACTACATTTAACTATTTTCAAGTCACAAGTTCACATTTCAAGTCACTACATTTAACCATTTTCAAGTAACTAATTCACATTTCAAGTCACTACACTTAATCCTTTCAAGAAACAAGTTCACAATTTCAATTCTCTACACTTAACCATTTTCAAGTCACTAATTCATATTTCAAGTAACTAATTCACAATTTGAAGTCTCTACATTTAACCATTTTCATGTCACTACACTTAACCATTTTCAACTCACTAATTCACATTTCAAGTCACTACACTTAACCATTTTCAAGAAAGAAGTTCACAATATCAAGTCACTACATTTAACTATTTTCAAGTCACAAGTTCACATTTCAAGTCACTACATTTAACCATTTTCAAGTAACTAATTCACATTTCAAGTCACTACACTTAATCCTTTCTAGAAACAAGTTCACAATTTCAATTCTCTACACTTAACCATTTTCAAGTCACTAATTCATATTTCAAGTAACTAATTCACAATTTGAAGTCTCTACATTTAACCATTTTCATGTCACTACACTTAACCATTTTCAACTCACTAATTCACATTTCAAGTCACTACACTTAACCATTTTCAAGAAAGAAGTTCACAATATCAAGTCACTACATTTAACTATTTTCAAGTCACAAGTTCACATTTCAAGTCACTACATTTAACCATTTTCAAGTAACTAATTCACATTTCAAGTCACTACACTTAATCCTTTCAAGAAACAAGTTCACAATTTCAATTCTCTACACTTAACCATTTTCAAGTCACTAATTCATATTTCAAGTAACTAATTCACAATTTGAAGTCTCTACATTTAACCATTTTCATGTCACTACACTTAACTATTTTAAACTCGCTAATTCACATTTCAAGTCACTACACTTAACCATTTTCAAGAAAGAAGTTCACAATATCAAGTCACTACATTTAACTATTTTCAAGTCACAAGTTCACATTTCAAGTCACTACATTTAATCATTTTCAAGTAACTAATTCACATTTCAAGTCACTACACTTAATCCTTTCAAGAAACAAGTTCACAATTTCAATTCTCTACACTTAACCATTTTCAAGTCACTAATTCATATTTCAAGCAACTAATTCACAATTTGAAGTCTCTACATTTAACCATTTTCATGTCACTACACTTAACTATTTTCAACTCGCTAATTCACATTTCAAGTCAATACACTTAACCATTTTCAAGAAACAAGTTCACAATATCAAGTCACTACATTTAACTATTTTCAAGTCACAAGTTCACATTTCAAGTAACTACATTTAACCATTTTCAAGTAACTAATTCACATTTCAAGTCACTACACTTAATCCTTTCAAGAAACAAGTTCACAATTTCAATTCTCTACACTTAAACATTTTCAAGTCACTAATTCATATTTCAAGTAACTAATTCACAATTTGAAGTCTCTACATTTAACCATTTTCATGTCACTACACTTAACCATTTTCAACTCACTAATTCACATTTCAAGTCACTACACTTAACCATTTTGAAGAAACAAGGTCACAATATCAAGTCACTACACTTAACCATTTTCAAGTAACTAATTCACATTTCAAGTCACTACACTTAACCATTTTCAAGTAACTAATTCACATTTCAAGTCACTACACTTAGTCCTTTAAAGAAACAAGTTCACAATTTCAATTCTCTACACTTAACCATTTTCAAGTCACTAATTCATATTTCAAGTAACTAATTCACAATTTGAAGTCTCTACATTTAACCATTTTCATGTCACTACACTTAACCATTTTCAACTCACTAATTCACATTTCAAGTCACTACACTTAACCATTTTGAAGAAACAAGGTCACAATATCAAGTCACTACACTTAACCATTTTCAAGTAACTAATTCACATTTCAAGTCACTACACTTAACCATTTTCAAGTAACTAATTCACATTTCAAGTCACTACACTTAGTCCTTTAAAGAAACAAGTTCACAATTTCAATTCTCTACACTTAACCATTTTCAAGTCACTAATTCATATTTCAAGTAACTAATTCACAATTTGAAGTCTCTACATTTAACCATTTTCATGTCACTACACTTAACCATTTTCAACTCACTAATTCACATTTCAAGTTACTACACTTAACCATTTTCAAGAAACAAGTTCACAATATCAAGTCACTACATTTAACTATTTTCAAGTCACAAGTTCACATTTCAAGTCACTACATTTAACCTTTTTCAAGTAACTAATTCACATTTCAAGTCACTACACTTAATCCTTTCAAGAAACAAGTTCACAATTTCAATTCTCTACACTTAACCATTTTCAAGTCACTAATTCATATTTCAAGTAACTAATTCACAATTTGAAGTCTCTACATTTAACCATTTTCATGTCACTACACTTAACCATTTTCAACTCACTAATTCACATTTCAAGTTACTACACTTAACCATTTTCAAGAAAGAAGTTCACAATATCAAGTCACTACATTTAACTATTTTCAAGTCACAAGTTCACATTTCAAGTCACTACATTTAACCATTTTCAAGTAACTAATTCACATTTCAAGTCACTACACTTAATCCTTTCAAGAAACAAGTTCACGATTTCAATTCTCTACACTTAACCATTTTCAAGTCACTAATTCATATTTCAAGTAACTAATTCACAATTTGAAGTCTCTACATTTAACCATTTTCATGTCACTACACTTAACTATTTTAAACTCGCTAATTCACATTTCAAGTCAATACACTTAACCATTTTCAAGAAAGAAGTTCACAATATCAAGTCACTACATTTAACTATTTTCAAGTCACAAGTTCACATTTCAAGTCACTACATTTAACCATTTTCAAGTAACTAATTCACATTTCAAGTCACTACACTTAATCCTTTCAAGAAACAAGTTCACAATTTCAATTCTCTACACTTAACCATTTTCAAGTCACTAATTCATATTTCAAGCAACTAATTCACAATTTGAAGTCTCTACATTTAACCATTTTCATGTCACTACACTTAACTATTTTCAACTCGCTAATTCACATTTCAAGTCAATACACTTAACCATTTTCAAGAAACAAGTTCACAATATCAAGTCACTACATTTAACTATTTTCAAGTCACAAGTTCACATTTCAAGTAACTACATTTAACCATTTTCAAGTAACTAATTCACATTTCAAGTCACTACACTTAATCCTTTCAAGAAGCAAGTTCACAATTTCAATTCTCTACACTTAACCATTTTCAAGTCACTAATTCATATTTCAAGTAACTAATTCACAATTTGAAGTCTCTACATTTAACCATTTTCATGTCACTACACTTAACCATTTTCAACTCACTAATTCACATTTCAAGTTACTACACTTAACCATTTTCAAGAAACAAGTTCACAATATCAAGTCACTACATTTAACTATTTTCAAGTCACAAGTTCACATTTCAAGTCACTACATTTAACCTTTTTCAAGTAACTAATTCACATTTCAAGTCACTACACTTAATCCTTTCAAGAAACAAGTTCACAATTTCAATTCTCTACACTTAACCATTTTCAAGTCACTAATTCATATTTCAAGTAACTAATTCACAATTTGAAGTCTCTACATTTAACCATTTTCATGTCACTACACTTAACCATTTTCAACTCACTAATTCACATTTCAAGTCACTACACTTAACCATTTTCAAGAAAGAAGTTCACAATATCAAGTCACTACATTTAACTATTTTCAAGTCACAAGTTCACATTTCAAGTCACTACATTTAACCATTTTCAAGTAACTAATTCACATTTCAAGTCACTACACTTAATCCTTTCAAGAAACAAGTTCACAATTTCAATTCTCTACACTTAACCATTTTCAAGTCACTAATTCATATTTCAAGTAACTAATTCACAATTTGAAGTCTCTACATTTAACCATTTTCATGTCACTACACTTAACTATTTTAAACTCGCTAATTCACATTTCAAGTCACTACACTTAACCATTTTCAAGAAAGAAGTTCACAATATCAAGTCACTACATTTAACTATTTTCAAGTCACAAGTTCACATTTCAAGTCACTACATTTAACCATTTTCAAGTAACTAATTCACATTTCAAGTCACTACACTTAATCCTTTCAAGAAACAAGTTCACAATTTCAATTCTCTACACTTAACCATTTTCAAGTCACTAATTCATATTTCAAGCAACTAATTCACAATTTGAAGTCTCTACATTTAACCATTTACATGTCACTACACTTAACTATTTTCAACTCGCTAATTCACATTTCAAGTCAATACACTTAACCATTTTCAAGAAACAAGTTCACAATATCAAGTCACTACATTTAACTATTTTCAAGTCACAAGTTCACATTTCAAGTCACTACATTTAACCATTTTCAAGTAACTAATTCACATTTCAAGTCACTACACTTAATCCTTTCAAGAAACAAGTTCACAATTTCAATTCTCTACACTTAACCATTTTCAAGTCACTAATTCATATTTCAAGTAACTAATTCACAATTTGAAGTCTCTACATTTAACCATTTTCATGTCACTACACTTAACCATTTTCAACTCACTAATTCACATTTCAAGTCACTACACTTAACCATTTTCAAGAAAGAAGTTCACAATATCAAGTCACTACATTTAACTATTTTCAAGTCACAAGTTCACATTTCAAGTCACTACATTTAACCATTTTCAAGTAACTAATTCACATTTCAAGTCACTACACTTAATCCTTTCAAGAAACAAGTTCACAATTTCAATTCTCTACACTTAACCATTTTCAAGTCACTAATTCATATTTCAAGTAACTAATTCACAATTTGAAGTCTCTACATTTAACCATTTTCATGTCACTACACTTAACTATTTTAAACTCGCTAATTCACATTTCAAGTCACTACACTTAACCATTTTCAAGAAAGAAGTTCACAATATCAAGTCACTACATTTAACTATTTTCAAGTCACAAGTTCACATTTCAAGTCACTACATTTAATCATTTTCAAGTAACTAATTCACATTTCAAGTCACTACACTTAATCCTTTCAAGAAACAAGTTCACAATTTCAATTCTCTACACTTAACCATTTTCAAGTCACTAATTCATATTTCAAGCAACTAATTCACAATTTGAAGTCTCTACATTTAACCATTTTCATGTCACTACACTTAACTATTTTCAACTCGCTAATTCACATTTCAAGTCAATACACTTAACCATTTTCAAGAAACAAGTTCACAATATCAAGTCACTACATTTAACTATTTTCAAGTCACAAGTTCACATTTCAAGTAACTACATTTAACCATTTTCAAGTAACTAATTCACATTTCAAGTCACTACACTTAATCCTTTCAAGAAACAAGTTCACAATTTCAATTCTCTACACTTAAACATTTTCAAGTCACTAATTCATATTTCAAGTAACTAATTCACAATTTGAAGTCTCTACATTTAACCATTTTCATGTCACTACACTTAACCATTTTCAACTCACTAATTCACATTTCAAGTCACTACACTTAACCATTTTGAAGAAACAAGGTCACAATATCAAGTCACTACACTTAACCATTTTCAAGTAACTAATTCACATTTCAAGTCACTACACTTAACCATTTTCAAGTAACTAATTCACATTTCAAGTCACTACACTTAGTCCTTTAAAGAAACAAGTTCACAATTTCAATTCTCTACACTTAACCATTTTCAAGTCACTAATTCATATTTCAAGTAACTAATTCACAATTTGAAGTCTCTACATTTAACCATTTTCATGTCACTACACTTAACCATTTTCAACTCACTAATTCACATTTCAAGTCACTACACTTAACCATTTTGAAGAAACAAGGTCACAATATCAAGTCACTACACTTAACCATTTTCAAGTAACTAATTCACATTTCAAGTCACTACACTTAACCATTTTCAAGTAACTAATTCACATTTCAAGTCACTACACTTAGTCCTTTAAAGAAACAAGTTCACAATTTCAATTCTCTACACTTAACCATTTTCAAGTCACTAATTCATATTTCAAGTAACTAATTCACAATTTGAAGTCTCTACATTTAACCATTTTCATGTCACTACACTTAACCATTTTCAACTCACTAATTCACATTTCAAGTTACTACACTTAACCATTTTCAAGAAACAAGTTCACAATATCAAGTCACTACATTTAACTATTTTCAAGTCACAAGTTCACATTTCAAGTCACTACATTTAACCTTTTTCAAGTAACTAATTCACATTTCAAGTCACTACACTTAATCCTTTCAAGAAACAAGTTCACAATTTCAATTCTCTACACTTAACCATTTTCAAGTCACTAATTCATATTTCAAGTAACTAATTCACAATTTGAAGTCTCTACATTTAACCATTTTCATGTCACTACACTTAACCATTTTCAACTCACTAATTCACATTTCAAGTTACTACACTTAACCATTTTCAAGAAAGAAGTTCACAATATCAAGTCACTACATTTAACTATTTTCAAGTCACAAGTTCACATTTCAAGTCACTACATTTAACCATTTTCAAGTAACTAATTCACATTTCAAGTCACTACACTTAATCCTTTCAAGAAACAAGTTCACGATTTCAATTCTCTACACTTAACCATTTTCAAGTCACTAATTCATATTTCAAGTAACTAATTCACAATTTGAAGTCTCTACATTTAACCATTTTCATGTCACTACACTTAACTATTTTAAACTCGCTAATTCACATTTCAAGTCAATACACTTAACCATTTTCAAGAAAGAAGTTCACAATATCAAGTCACTACATTTAACTATTTTCAAGTCACAAGTTCACATTTCAAGTCACTACATTTAACCATTTTCAAGTAACTAATTCACATTTCAAGTCACTACACTTAATCCTTTCAAGAAACAAGTTCACAATTTCAATTCTCTACACTTAACCATTTTCAAGTCACTAATTCATATTTCAAGCAACTAATTCACAATTTGAAGTCTCTACATTTAACCATTTTCATGTCACTACACTTAACTATTTTCAACTCGCTAATTCACATTTCAAGTCAATACACTTAACCATTTTCAAGAAACAAGTTCACAATATCAAGTCACTACATTTAACTATTTTCAAGTCACAAGTTCACATTTCAAGTAACTACATTTAACCATTTTCAAGTAACTAATTCACATTTCAAGTCACTACACTTAATCCTTTCAAGAAGCAAGTTCACAATTTCAATTCTCTACACTTAACCATTTTCAAGTCACTAATTCATATTTCAAGTAACTAATTCACAATTTGAAGTCTCTACATTTAACCATTTTCATGTCACTACACTTAACCATTTTCAACTCACTAATTCACATTTCAAGTTACTACACTTAACCATTTTCAAGAAAGAAGTTCACAATATCAAGTCACTACATTTAACTATTTTCAAGTCACAAGTTCACATTTCAAGTCACTACATTTAACCTTTTTCAAGTAACTAATTCACATTTCAAGTCACTACACTTAATCCTTTCAAGAAACAAGTTCACAATTTCAATTCTCTACACTTAACCATTTTCAAGTCACTAATTCATATTTCAAGTAACTAATTCACAATTTGAAGTCTCTACATTTAACCATTTTCATGTCACTACACTTAACCATTTTCAACTCACTAATTCACATTTCAAGTCACTACACTTAACCATTTTCAAGAAAGAAGTTCACAATATCAAGTCACTACATTTAACTATTTTCAAGTCACAAGTTCACATTTCAAGTCACTACATTTAACCATTTTCAAGTAACTAATTCACATTTCAAGTCACTACACTTAATCCTTTCAAGAAACAAGTTCACAATTTCAATTCTCTACACTTAACCATTTTCAAGTCACTAATTCATATTTCAAGTAACTAATTCACAATTTGAAGTCTCTACATTTAACCATTTTCATGTCACTACACTTAACTATTTTAAACTCGCTAATTCACATTTCAAGTCACTACACTTAACCATTTTCAAGAAAGAAGTTCACAATATCAAGTCACTACATTTAACTATTTTCAAGTCACAAGTTCACATTTCAAGTCACTACATTTAACCATTTTCAAGTAACTAATTCACATTTCAAGTCACTACACTTAATCCTTTCAAGAAACAAGTTCACAATTTCAATTCTCTACACTTAACCATTTTCAAGTCACTAATTCATATTTCAAGCAACTAATTCACAATTTGAAGTCTCTACATTTAACCATTTACATGTCACTACACTTAACTATTTTCAACTCGCTAATTCACATTTCAAGTCAATACACTTAACCATTTTCAAGAAACAAGTTCACAATATCAAGTCACTACATTTAACTATTTTCAAGTCACAAGTTCACATTTCAAGTAACTACATTTAACCATTTTCAAGTAACTAATTCACATTTCAAGTCACTACACTTAATCCTTTCAAGAAACAAGTTCACAATTTCAATTCTCTACACTTAAACATTTTCAAGTCACTAATTCATATTTCAAGTAACTAATTCACAATTTGAAGTCTCTACATTTAACCATTTTCATGTCACTACACTTAACCATTTTCAACTCACTAATTCACATTTCAAGTCACTACACTTAACCATTTTGAAGAAACAAGGTCACAATATCAAGTCACTACACTTAACCATTTTCAAGTAACTAATTCACATTTCAAGTCACTACACTTAACCATTTTCAAGTAACTAATTCACATTTCAAGTCACTACACTTAGTCCTTTAAAGAAACAAGTTCACAATTTCAATTCTCTACACTTAACCATTTTCAAGTCACTAATTCATATTTCAAGTAACTAATTCACAATTTGAAGTCTCTACATTTAACCATTTTCATGTCACTACACTTAACCATTTTCAACTCACTAATTCACATTTCAAGTCACTACACTTAACCATTTTGAAGAAACAAGGTCACAATATCAAGTCACTACACTTAACCATTTTCAAGTAACTAATTCACATTTCAAGTCACTACACTTAACCATTTTCAAGTAACTAATTCACATTTCAAGTCACTACACTTAGTCCTTTAAAGAAACAAGTTCACAATTTCAATTCTCTACACTTAACCATTTTCAAGTCACTAATTCATATTTCAAGTAACTAATTCACAATTTGAAGTCTCTACATTTAACCATTTTCATGTCACTACACTTAACCATTTTCAACTCACTAATTCACATTTCAAGTTACTACACTTAACCATTTTCAAGAAACAAGTTCACAATATCAAGTCACTACATTTAACTATTTTCAAGTCACAAGTTCACATTTCAAGTCACTACATTTAACCTTTTTCAAGTAACTAATTCACATTTCAAGTCACTACACTTAATCCTTTCAAGAAACAAGTTCACAATTTCAATTCTCTACACTTAACCATTTTCAAGTCACTAATTCATATTTCAAGTAACTAATTCACAATTTGAAGTCTCTACATTTAACCATTTTCATGTCACTACACTTAACCATTTTCAACTCACTAATTCACATTTCAAGTTACTACACTTAACCATTTTCAAGAAAGAAGTTCACAATATCAAGTCACTACATTTAACTATTTTCAAGTCACAAGTTCACATTTCAAGTCACTACATTTAACCATTTTCAAGTAACTAATTCACATTTCAAGTCACTACACTTAATCCTTTCAAGAAACAAGTTCACGATTTCAATTCTCTACACTTAACCATTTTCAAGTCACTAATTCATATTTCAAGTAACTAATTCACAATTTGAAGTCTCTACATTTAACCATTTTCATGTCACTACACTTAACTATTTTAAACTCGCTAATTCACATTTCAAGTCAATACACTTAACCATTTTCAAGAAAGAAGTTCACAATATCAAGTCACTACATTTAACTATTTTCAAGTCACAAGTTCACATTTCAAGTCACTACATTTAACCATTTTCAAGTAACTAATTCACATTTCAAGTCACTACACTTAATCCTTTCAAGAAACAAGTTCACAATTTCAATTCTCTACACTTAACCATTTTCAAGTCACTAATTCATATTTCAAGCAACTAATTCACAATTTGAAGTCTCTACATTTAACCATTTTCATGTCACTACACTTAACTATTTTCAACTCGCTAATTCACATTTCAAGTCAATACACTTAACCATTTTCAAGAAACAAGTTCACAATATCAAGTCACTACATTTAACTATTTTCAAGTCACAAGTTCACATTTCAAGTAACTACATTTAACCATTTTCAAGTAACTAATTCACATTTCAAGTCACTACACTTAATCCTTTCAAGAAGCAAGTTCACAATTTCAATTCTCTACACTTAACCATTTTCAAGTCACTAATTCATATTTCAAGTAACTAATTCACAATTTGAAGTCTCTACATTTAACCATTTTCATGTCACTACACTTAACCATTTTCAACTCACTAATTCACATTTCAAGTTACTACACTTAACCATTTTCAAGAAAGAAGTTCACAATATCAAGTCACTACATTTAACTATTTTCAAGTCACAAGTTCACATTTCAAGTCACTACATTTAACCTTTTTCAAGTAACTAATTCACATTTCAAGTCACTACACTTAATCCTTTCAAGAAACAAGTTCACAATTTCAATTCTCTACACTTAACCATTTTCAAGTCACTAATTCATATTTCAAGTAACTAATTCACAATTTGAAGTCTCTACATTTAACCATTTTCATGTCACTACACTTAACCATTTTCAACTCACTAATTCACATTTCAAGTCACTACACTTAACCATTTTCAAGAAAGAAGTTCACAATATCAAGTCACTACATTTAACTATTTTCAAGTCACAAGTTCACATTTCAAGTCACTACATTTAACCATTTTCAAGTAACTAATTCACATTTCAAGTCACTACACTTAATCCTTTCAAGAAACAAGTTCACAATTTCAATTCTCTACACTTAACCATTTTCAAGTCACTAATTCATATTTCAAGTAACTAATTCACAATTTGAAGTCTCTACATTTAACCATTTTCATGTCACTACACTTAACTATTTTAAACTCGCTAATTCACATTTCAAGTCACTACACTTAACCATTTTCAAGAAAGAAGTTCACAATATCAAGTCACTACATTTAACTATTTTCAAGTCACAAGTTCACATTTCAAGTCACTACATTTAACCATTTTCAAGTAACTAATTCACATTTCAAGTCACTACACTTAATCCTTTCAAGAAACAAGTTCACAATTTCAATTCTCTACACTTAACCATTTTCAAGTCACTAATTCATATTTCAAGCAACTAATTCACAATTTGAAGTCTCTACATTTAACCATTTACATGTCACTACACTTAACTATTTTCAACTCGCTAATTCACATTTCAAGTCAATACACTTAACCATTTTCAAGAAACAAGTTCACAATATCAAGTCACTACATTTAACTATTTTCAAGTCACAAGTTCACATTTCAAGTAACTACATTTAACCATTTTCAAGTAACTAATTCACATTTCAAGTCACTACACTTAATCCTTTCAAGAAACAAGTTCACAATTTCAATTCTCTACACTTAAACATTTTCAAGTCACTAATTCATATTTCAAGTAACTAATTCACAATTTGAAGTCTCTACATTTAACCATTTTCATGTCACTACACTTAACCATTTTCAACTCACTAATTCACATTTCAAGTCACTACACTTAACCATTTTGAAGAAACAAGGTCACAATATCAAGTCACTACACTTAACCATTTTCAAGTAACTAATTCACATTTCAAGTCACTACACTTAACCATTTTCAAGTAACTAATTCACATTTCAAGTCACTACACTTAGTCCTTTAAAGAAACAAGTTCACAATTTCAATTCTCTACACTTAACCATTTTCAAGTCACTAATTCATATTTCAAGTAACTAATTCACAATTTGAAGTCTCTACATTTAACCATTTTCATGTCACTACACTTAACCATTTTCAACTCACTAATTCACATTTCAAGTCACTACACTTAACCATTTTGAAGAAACAAGGTCACAATATCAAGTCACTACACTTAACCATTTTCAAGTAACTAATTCACATTTCAAGTCACTACACTTAACCATTTTCAAGTAACTAATTCACATTTCAAGTCACTACACTTAGTCCTTTAAAGAAACAAGTTCACAATTTCAATTCTCTACACTTAACCATTTTCAAGTCACTAATTCATATTTCAAGTAACTAATTCACAATTTGAAGTCTCTACATTTAACCATTTTCATGTCACTACACTTAACCATTTTCAACTCACTAATTCACATTTCAAGTTACTACACTTAACCATTTTCAAGAAACAAGTTCACAATATCAAGTCACTACATTTAACTATTTTCAAGTCACTACATTTAACTATTTTCAAGTCACAAGTTCACATTTCAAGTCACTACATTTAACCTTTTTCAAGTAACTAATTCACATTTCAAGTCACTACACTTAATCCTTTCAAGAAACAAGTTCACAATTTCAATTCTCTACACTTAACCATTTTCAAGTCACTAATTCATATTTCAAGTAACTAATTCACAATTTGAAGTCTCTACATTTAACCATTTTCATGTCACTACACTTAACCATTTTCAACTCACTAATTCACATTTCAAGTTACTACACTTAACCATTTTCAAGAAAGAAGTTCACAATATCAAGTCACTACATTTAACTATTTTCAAGTCACAAGTTCACATTTCAAGTCACTACATTTAACCATTTTCAAGTAATTAATTCACATTTCAAGTCACTACACTTAATCCTTTCTAGAAACAAGTTCACGATTTCAATTCTCTACACTTAACCATTTTCAAGTCACTAATTCATATTTCAAGTAACTAATTCACAATTTGAAGTCTCTACATTTAACCATTTTCATGTCACTACACTTAACTATTTTAAACTCGCTAATTCACATTTCAAGTCAATACACTTAACCATTTTCAAGAAAGAAGTTCACAATATCAAGTCACTACATTTAACTATTTTCAAGTCACAAGTTCACATTTCAAGTCACTACATTTAACCATTTTCAAGTAACTAATTCACATTTCAAGTCACTACACTTAATCCTTTCAAGAAACAAGTTCACAATTTCAATTCTCTACACTTAACCATTTTCAAGTCACTAATTCATATTTCAAGCAACTAATTCACAATTTGAAGTCTCTACATTTAACCATTTTCATGTCACTACACTTAACTATTTTCAACTCGCTAATTCACATTTCAAGTCAATACACTTAACCATTTTCAAGAAACAAGTTCACAATATCAAGTCACTACATTTAACTATTTTCAAGTCACAAGTTCACATTTCAAGTAACTACATTTAACCATTTTCAAGTAACTAATTCACATTTCAAGTCACTACACTTAATCCTTTCAAGAAGCAAGTTCACAATTTCAATTCTCTACACTTAACCATTTTCAAGTCACTAATTCATATTTCAAGTAACTAATTCACAATTTGAAGTCTCTACATTTAACCATTTTCATGTCACTACACTTAACCATTTTCAACTCACTAATTCACATTTCAAGTTACTACACTTAACCATTTTCAAGAAACAAGTTCACAATATCAAGTCACTACATTTAACTATTTTCAAGTCACAAGTTCACATTTCAAGTCACTACATTTAACCATTTTCAAGTAACTAATTCACATTTCAAGTCACTACACTTAATCCTTTCAAGAAACAAGTTCACAATTTCAATTCTCTACACTTAACCATTTTCAAGTCACTAATTCATATTTCAAGCAACTAATTCACAATTTGAAGTCTCTATATTTAACCATTTTCATGTCACTACACTTAACTATTTTCAACTCGCTAATTCACATTTCAAGTCAATACACTTAACCATTTTCAAGAAACAAGTTCACAATATCAAGTCACTACATTTAACTATTTTCAAGTCACAAGTTCACATTTCAAGTCACTACATTTAACCATTTTCAAGTAACTAATTCACATTTCAAGTCACTACACTTAATCCTTTCAAGAAACAAGTTCACAATTTCAATTCTCTACACTTAACCATTTTCAAGTCACTAATTCATATTTCAAGCAACTAATTCACAATTTGAAGTCTCTACATTTAACCATTTTCATGTCACTACACTTAACTATTTTCAACTCGCTAATTCACATTTCAAGTCAATACACTTAACCATTTTCAAGAAACAAGTTCACAATATCAAGTCACTACATTTAACTATTTTCAAGTCACAAGTTCACATTTCAAGTCACTACATTTAACCATTTTCAAGTAACTAATTCACATTTCAAGTCACTACACTTAATCCTTTCAAGAAACAAGTTCACAATTTCAATTCTCTACACTTAACCATTTTCAAGTAACTAATTCACATTTCAAGTCACTACACTTAATCCTTTCAAGAAACAAGTTCACAATTTCAATTCTCTACACTTAACCATTTTCAAGTCACTAATTCATATTTCAAGTAACTAATTCACAATTTGAAGTCTCTACATTTAACCATTTTCATGTCACTACACTTAACCATTTTCAACTCACTAATTCACATTTCAAGTCACTACACTTAACCATTTTCAAGAAAGAAGTTCACAATATCAAGTCACTACATTTAACTATTTTCAAGTCACAAGTTCACATTTCAAGTCACTACATTTAACCATTTTCAAGTAACTAATTCACATTTCAAGTCACTACACTTAATCCTTTCAAGAAACAAGTTCACAATTTCAATTCTCTACACTTAACCATTTTCAAGTCACTAATTCATATTTCAAGCAACTAATTCACAATTTGAAGTCTCTACATTTAACCATTTTCATGTCACTACACTTAACTATTTTCAACTCGCTAATTCACATTTCAAGTCAATACACTTAACCATTTTCAAGAAACAAGTTCACAATATCAAGTCACTACATTTAACTATTTTCAAGTCACAAGTTCACATTTCAAGTAACTACATTTAACCATTTTCAAGTAACTAATTCACATTTCAAGTCACTACACTTAATCCTTTCAAGAAGCAAGTTCACAATTTCAATTCTCTACACTTAACCATTTTCAAGTCACTAATTCATATTTCAAGTAACTAATTCACAATTTGAAGTCTCTACATTTAACCATTTTCATGTCACTACACTTAACCATTTTCAACTCACTAATTCACATTTCAAGTTACTACACTTAACCATTTTCAAGAAACAAGTTCACAATATCAAGTCACTACATTTAACTATTTTCAAGTCACAAGTTCACATTTCAAGTCACTACATTTAACCATTTTCAAGTAACTAATTCACATTTCAAGTCACTACACTTAATCCTTTCAAGAAACAAGTTCACAATTTCAATTCTCTACACTTAACCATTTTCAAGTCACTAATTCATATTTCAAGCAACTAATTCACAATTTGAAGTCTCTATATTTAACCATTTTCATGTCACTACACTTAACTATTTTCAACTCGCTAATTCACATTTCAAGTCAATACACTTAACCATTTTCAAGAAACAAGTTCACAATATCAAGTCACTACATTTAACTATTTTCAAGTCACAAGTTCACATTTCAAGTCACTACATTTAACCATTTTCAAGTAACTAATTCACATTTCAAGTCACTACACTTAATCCTTTCAAGAAACAAGTTCACAATTTCAATTCTCTACACTTAACCATTTTCAAGTCACTAATTCATATTTCAAGCAACTAATTCACAATTTGAAGTCTCTACATTTAACCATTTTCATGTCACTACACTTAACTATTTTCAACTCGCTAATTCACATTTCAAGTCAATACACTTAACCATTTTCAAGAAACAAGTTCACAATATCAAGTCACTACATTTAACTATTTTCAAGTCACAAGTTCACATTTCAAGTCACTACATTTAACCATTTTCAAGTAACTAATTCACATTTCAAGTCACTACACTTAATCCTTTCAAGAAACAAGTTCACAATTTCAATTCTCTACACTTAACCATTTTCAAGTAACTAATTCACATTTCAAGTCACTACACTTAATCCTTTCAAGAAACAAGTTCACAATTTCAATTCTCTACACTTAACCATTTTCAAGTCACTAATTCATATTTCAAGTAACTAATTCACAATTTGAAGTCTCTACATTTAACCATTTTCATGTCACTACACTTAACCATTTTCAACTCACTAATTCACATTTCAAGTCACTACACTTAACCATTTTCAAGAAAGAAGTTCACAATATCAAGTCACGACATTTAACTATTTTCAAGTCACAAGTTCACATTTCAAGTCACTACATTTAACCATTTTCAAGTAACTAATTCACATTTCAAGTCACTACACTTAATCCTTTCTAGAAACAAGTTCACAATTTCAATTCTCTACACTTAACCATTTTCAAGTCACTAATTCATATTTCAAGTAACTAATTCACAATTTGAAGTCTCTACATTTAACCATTTTCATGTCACTACACTTAACCATTTTCAACTCACTAATTCACATTTCAAGTCACTACACTTAACCATTTTCAAGAAAGAAGTTCACAATATCAAGTCACTACATTTAACTATTTTCAAGTCACAAGTTCACATTTCAAGTCACTACATTTAACCATTTTCAAGTAACTAATTCACATTTCAAGTCACTACACTTAATCCTTTCAAGAAACAAGTTCACAATTTCAATTCTCTACACTTAACCATTTTCAAGTCACTAATTCATATTTCAAGTAACTAATTCACAATTTGAAGTCTCTACATTTAACCATTTTCATGTCACTACACTTAACCATTTTCAACTCACTAATTCACATTTCAAGTTACTACACTTAACCATTTTCAAGAAAGAAGTTCACAATATCAAGTCACGACATTTAACTATTTTCAAGTCACAAGTTCACATTTCAAGTCACTACATTTAACCATTTTCAAGTAACTAATTCACATTTCAAGTCACTACACTTAATCCTTTCTAGAAACAAGTTCACAATTTCAATTCTCTACACTTAACCATTTTCAAGTCACTAATTCATATTTCAAGTAACTAATTCACAATTTGAAGTCTCTACATTTAACCATTTTCATGTCACTACACTTAACCATTTTCAACTCACTAATTCACATTTCAAGTCACTACACTTAACCATTTTCAAGAAAGAAGTTCACAATATCAAGTCACTACATTTAACTATTTTCAAGTCACAAGTTCACATTTCAAGTCACTACATTTAACCATTTTCAAGTAACTAATTCACATTTCAAGTCACTACACTTAATCCTTTCAAGAAACAAGTTCACAATTTCAATTCTCTACACTTAACCATTTTCAAGTCACTAATTCATATTTCAAGTAACTAATTCACAATTTGAAGTCTCTACATTTAACCATTTTCATGTCACTACACTTAACCATTTTCAACTCACTAATTCACATTTCAAGTCACTACACTTAACCATTTTCAAGAAAGAAGTTCACAATATCAAGTCACTACATTTAACTATTTTCAAGTCACAAGTTCACATTTCAAGTCACTACATTTAACCATTTTCAAGTAACTAATTCACATTTCAAGTCACTACACTTAATCCTTTCAAGAAACAAGTTCACAATTTCAATTCTCTACACTTAACCATTTTCAAGTCACTAATTCATATTTCAAGTAACTAATTCACAATTTGAAGTCTCTACATTTCAGATAGAAATATAGATAAATCTCTAGTATTATATTGGAAGTTATCAGGAATAGAACTAACCCCTGGAAGTAAAATATTTACAGCAAGATGCAAAAATTTATATATTTTAACTACTAAACATATGGTACAAGCAACTAACAAAATTGATAAAATAAACATAGAATCCCCATTTGACAACATCTTAACAGTTATAGATAATAATGATTATAGTTATGATGAATTAAATATGAATCAAGAATTAGATATAGTAAAAGAAAGAATAGGAACAGCACCCAAAAGGCAAATAGACACCCCTTCAATCTCATCAAGAATGAGCACATCCAGAAGAATAGAATATGAAATACCGAATGAAATAATACCAACACAACATCCTTATTATATAACAGGAATATTAAATCAACGAAAATATTTAATCTTAATCAACACAGGAGAACAAGATAATTGGATAACCAGAGAATTAATTACAGAAGATGATATTATAATTCAAGAACAAGAAATACCCGATTTACCAGTAGAATTAAAACAAACAAAGGAAATAACTATTCAAGAAGTAATTATAGGAGGAATACCTATAAATATACAATTTACAATAGGACAAATAAATCCAAATATAGTTTTAGGACTACAATGGCTAGAACAAGTAAAACCATATAAGTTAGAAGATAAAAGATTACTAATTCATTACCAAAATAAAAATGTAATAATCAATAGGACAAAATCAATACTATAAAAATACTTTAGCATGAAAGTATATATATTAGCAAAAATAATTGTGGAAGGATATAATAGTAGATATTATACACCAATGATAGATACAGGCGCAGAAGCAAATTTATGTAGATATAATTGTTTACCAGAATCTAAATGGAAACCAGTAACACATCCAACCGTATTCTCAGGATTTAATGACGAA
Organism: Capsicum rhomboideum; assembly: GCA_031232105.1. Classification (NCBI taxonomy): domain Eukaryota; kingdom Viridiplantae; phylum Streptophyta; class Magnoliopsida; order Solanales; family Solanaceae; genus Capsicum; species Capsicum rhomboideum. The sequence goes on along the minus strand of CP124716.1, from coordinate 57,405,963 downwards.
GGAAGTATGATAAAATATTACGCAAAAGATGTAAAATTACAAATATGGGATAAAATACTAACAATAAAAACAATGTACAATTATGAATTCACAACAAGAGATATCATATTAGGAATGCCCTTTATAGATGAACTATACCCACATATATTAACTAAAACACACTGTTGGTTTACAACACCTTGTAAACAAAAAATAGGAGCCAAAAGAGTACAAAATAAACCTAGAAAAATGACACCATGGATAAAAGGATCAGAAAAAATAACACAAAAACTAGAAAACCAATCCATAACAGAAAAAGCAATAGAAATCATAACCTTTAATATCAACATGTTACAACCAATCTATGATAAGTTAGAACCTTTATATAGTGACAACCCACTGAAAGGATGGGATAAACATAAAACAACCATTACCATAGAACTAATAGATGAAAACAGTATAATAACCCAAAAACCATTAAAATATAACTTTGATGATTTAAAAGAATTTACCTTACACATTAATGAATTACTTACAAACAATTACATCCAAACTAGTAATAGTAAACATACTAGTCCCGCCTTTATTGTTAACAAACATAGTGAACAAAAAAGAGGGAAAAGTAGGATGGTTATTGATTATAGAAACCTAAATGCCAAAACTAAAACTTATAATTACCCAATACCAAACAAAATATTAAAAATTAGACAAATCCAAGGATATAACTATTTTAGCAAATTTGACTGCAAATCAGGATTTTATCATTTAAAATTAGAAGATAACTCTAAACATTTAACAGCATTCACAGTACCCCAAGGATTTTACGAATGGAATGTCTTACCCTTTGGATATAAAAATGCACCAGGTAGATATCAACATTTTATGGATACATATTTCACACAATTAGAAAATTGCATTGTATATATTGATGATATATTATTATACTCAAGGACAGAAGACGAGCATATACAATTGTTAAATAAATTTATTAACATTATAGATACAGCAGGAATTAGTTTAAGTAAAAGCAAGGCAGAAATAATGAAAAACCAAATAGAATTTCTAGGCATACAAATAGATAAGAATGGAGTAAAAATGCAAACACATATAGTACAGAAAATTATAAAATCAGATGAAATACTAGATACGAAGAAAAAATTACAATCCTTTTTAGGACTAGTAAATCAAGTAAGAGAATATATACCAAAATTAGCAGAATATTTAAAGCCCTTACATAAGAAATTAAAGAAAGATATTGAATATCATTTTGACCAAACAGATAAAAAACATATACAGAAAGTCAAAGAATTATGTCAAAAATTACCAAAATTATATTTTCCAGATATTACAAAAGAGTTTATATATATAGTAGAAACAGATTCCAGTAACCATAGTTATGGTGGAGTATTAAAATATAAGTATACTGACACAAAACAGGAACATCACTGTAGATATCACTCAGGAACATATACGGAACCTCAAGATAAATGGGAAATAAATAGGAAAGAATTATTTGCCTTATATAAATGTTTATTAACATTCGAACCATATATAGTTTATAACAAATTTATTGTCAGAACAGATAATACACAAGTAAAATGGTGGCTAACAAGAAAATTAGACGACTCAGTTACAACAAAAGAAATACGAAGACTTGTCTTAAATATACAAAATTTTACATTTACAATAGAAGTGATCAGTACTAACAAAAATGTCACTGCAGACTACTTATCAAGACAAAGCTACTCAGACAGATCAAGATAGCCAAATGGATATTTTATTAAAAGCCATGACTACACTTTGCTTAAAAGTGGACAGTTTTGAGCTAGAACTAAAAGAGCTAAAGAAGGACAAAGCTACAAGTCAGCCGCATGACTCAAAATATGCTGAACTATGTCAATCGGAAGACATAAAAATTCCAGAACTAGAAGGAGACGTTGAGAAACTCCATAAAACTCATAACAAGTTTGTTAATGCAGCTACAGGAAAAGCATCTACAGAAGCAAGCAGCTCAAATACAACCAGCCAACCTACAAAAAGACAAAACCAAAATTTAAATAGCCAGTTTACAAAAACCTCTATCAGAAATAAACAACCCATAAATCTATCACATCCGACTATACCAAGTCCACAAACATCCACATATGCCGCAAGTCTAAACCAAAATAAACAAGTATATAACCACATTTCCAGAGCATACATCCAAAATATCTATAAAACCCAAACATTTTTGAATTTACATCCAAGATCTCAGACAACCACTGACCCTCAAAAAGATTTTATAACTCAAAAACTACAAGGATATAATAAATTAATTGCCCAGCCTGGCACCAGTGCAAATTTAGTACGTACATGCTATGAATATGGACTACTCGCAACAGTATATACAGCCGATGGAGCAGAACTACAACAAATACCAGACTTATATAATGCCTTTACAATATACAAAAGAATTACAGACGGATCATTCTTTTATATCAGATGTTATTCAGCACCAGCAGAAATATTATACAACGAGATAAAACCACTCATCCAAGTAGTAAAAATTGGACTGACCAGAGACATGATCATTCCAGAGGATATAGAAAAACAACCGGAAATACCAGAAGTAGACATACCAACATTCTTCGCTACAAAAAGATTAATAGGACTACAGGTGATTATTCAAGAACTAGTCAACAACTACACTAATGGACATAATATATGGAAATATCATTGTAGAGACCATTCTATGATCTATGCAAATGCAAGAGTACTACGCCAAGAAGATATGGAAGAAGTACGTAGTTGGATATGGACATTACTAAGACCTGAAGATACCCCAACAACAAGAGCTATTAAAAAGGAATTTATTTCAGAAAAATTATTGGTTAAATATTGCCAGTATTTAGGACCAAAATACCCAGATCACCATTGTTCAAAATGCAGTGGAGGAAATACTACAACTATACCAGAAGTAAATCTAGAATGAAGACAGCAAGACAAAAAGCTACATGGGAAGACCCATAGATATTTTTTAATTTGTCTTATTATGTAAATTATTAAGAAATCTTTGTAAGTGGGAAACATATAAACCCCACACGTTTTTCCTTTTGTTGAGAATAAGAGCATAATGCTCAATCATGTAAAATAGCATAGGATAGTACGCGTGTAGGAATAGTTACGCGTTTTCTTTTTCAAAAGTCGTAAAGTACACAGTAGTTAGTACTGTGCATTTACGCGTTTTTCTTTCTTTTTACAGAAGTCGTAAAGCAAACAGTTTTTTGACTGTTTACTCACGCGGTTTCTTTATGTAAATTATTGAGGCACTTGCCTCTTACATGTATAAATAGAGACGAACAGATGAGAAAGAAGGTAAGCAATTCTGCTTACCTATAACTCTCATGTGCTGAGACTCAATAAAAAAAAATATTGTTCAAAAAATATATTTCAGATATTTGCTATGGAGGAATCCAATATAACTTCATCAACATCACATACTACTGAGGAAATAACAACAAAGGTATACTCATATTTACACATGTGTAACTAATCTATCATATTCCTAATAATCTCTGATTAGCTTATTATTATTTATCATATTGTAGTTTGATTATGTTAACATTATCCTTATTAGTTTGCTATGATTAGGAAGCTGAGAGTAAGTTAAGCCCAGACTAAGCTTTTCCAAAATGGTTGAACCCAGAAGAAGGCTAGAAATGCCGTGAATAGGGTAGTAAACCAACTGAAGTAAGCAGGGTTAGGGTAAACTGATTAAAGCTGGAACTCATAGTAATGACCAACCGGATAATTAAACATACTGAACTACTAGATGATAAAGGTAATAATATAAGCAGAGGTTAGAAGGAATAATTTGATTAAAACACAGAAGTAAGAAATGACAGAACCTAGTTATTCAAAACCCGAGATAGCAGAAACTAGTAACCCTAAACAAACAGAAGATATAGAAAGATATAAAACACCAATACCTAAGTATCTTATAAATGGAGATAAAGACTATAAAATATTAGTCTTATATATATTAAAAAATTTAGATACAGATATCACACAAAGAATATATAACCTACTATTTAACCACGAAATTATAGACTTAATGAAAGAATTATGGTTAGACACAATATTAAACAATGATAGTGATGATGACTCTAGAGATAATGATATATACCTAGATATAGATACAGAAGGATATCTAGAATTTTATTAAAATGAACCAAGAAAATTTAGAAAATTGGCAACGAACTATAGATGAACTAAGAGAAAGAGAAACATTAATACAATTCAACCTAGACAGATATATACAAACCCAAAATAGTGGTTATTTAGATCTCATAGTAAGAGATATCAATATCATATTAAGATTAATTAGAGAAAGAGATAACTACTATAAATCCGCATTTAGATAAATGACCCAAGAAGAGAAGATCATAGGACCACCCCCACAAATAATTAGAGAAAGAGATAACTACTATAAATCCGCATTTAGATAAATGACCCAAGAAGAGAAGATCATAGGACCACCCCCACAAATGGTATCAGAGCATAGGATGAAAAAAGATATAACTGAAAAAGAACATAGGAATAAAATAAATAATCGTATAAATAAAAGAAAACTAAACATTTATAAAGATAGGATAAGAAAACAAAGTAAAAAACAATTTATAATACAAACGGAAAACATGAAAGGAATTGAGTATGGAGAAGATTTACCAGATGAACATCCCAGATGCATAAGATTAGATAAACAAATAAATATAGCAACAAAAATACAGAAATTAAGACTAGATTTGAATACACTATATGAAAAGTATGAATACACAAAAATACCTGAATTAATAGATACAATATCTTATACTGAATATGAATATATAAGACAACTTATAAAACAACAAGAATACAAATATGAGGAATTATAATGTATAGATTACAAAAGATCAAACCAGTTAAACATATAAAAATACACTATTTAACAAAAAAGATCCAAAAACAGAATAAAATAATAAGTCAGAGAAAATATAATCTTAGAGAAATCACACAAATACTTAAGGAAATAAATAATTTAATGAAAATAATAAGACATTTTATTATAGCAATAACTAAAATTAGAGAATCATTAGTAAATGGATAAACCAGAGCCAAGTAACCCAGTATATATATATCCAGAAACACCAAAAATAATAAGAAAAATGGAATTATTAAGAAAATTAAGTGACATACACGAAGAAATTAAAATTAGAAAAGAAAGATTAAATAATAATATATTTGCAGGCGTAGCTAAGAAATCAATCGAAGCACAAAAACAAACTATACAAGAATTGGAATTACAAAAAGATATATTAGAAGTAAAATATGCTTATGAATAAAGAAGAATATCCAGTAGAAGAAAAAACATTTTTAGGAACAGATGGAACACAAATAATAATAACACACTCAAATATAGGTAGACGATATAGAAAAATAGGTACAAAATTATATTTAATGCCAGATCCAATATCAGCTAAATTAGAAGATAGTCTAACAGAAATGATACGCTTACAAAAAGAAAATACTGAAATAGACCAAAAACTTGAAATTGAAAAAATACGTTTAGAAGCCAGAAAAGAAATCGAACAACTAAAAAATAAAGAACTCGAACAAAAAAATAAACAACAAATCAGACCAGAATCTCCCCAAACACCATTTAAACCAGACCCAATCTCCGAACCAGAACCTGAAACATCAGAATCATCTACAAAAATACAAGAAATGGAAAAAGAATTAGCAATATTAAAACAAATATATGCCCAAAAAGTACAAGCCCGATTAGCTAAACAACACGAAAAAATAAAAAAAGAAAAAGAAAAAAAGTTAGTAATGGAATTAGAAAAGTTAAAAGAACAAATACATTTAGAAGAATTACATCCTGACGATGACTCACCTGATATAAGTATTGATAATATCACAATAAATAATACAACAGACATAGAAAATTTTACCATAGACAATATAACCATGAATGAATCCGAATCCGAATCCGAAGATAAGAATAATGACGACACTAGTGAAACATATACCCAAATAATGAACCAAATAACAGATTTAAATATAAATACAACAAATGCTAAACCAAATATAAATACCATAAAAAATGAACAACCAAGCACAAGTAGAACATATGATAAAAGAAGATATGACAACCCTAGAACAACCGGACCAACCTATTATACCGTAACAGATGATAATAGATATGGAGCAATATGGCAAAGTAGACTAAATAAATGGACACCAACTAAAACTCCAGAACATTCACAATTTTTAGATTTAGATTGTGTCACAGATGTAAATAAAACAATACAAGTATGGATAGGACAAATTGCAAAACAACTAATAGATAATAAAATATCAGTAGCAGATACACCAGGATATATAGAAAGAACACTAATAGGAACAGTAAAATTATGGCTACATAACATAACAGCTGATGGTAGAGCAGCTTTAAGAAATAATAAAGACAGTAGTGGAACAATTACAACATCAAGCATAGCTATATTAGACAAATACGAATTTGGAATTAGAAATGAATTTGGAAGTATGACAACAGAATTAGCAGAACAAGAAAAAGATAAAAATCTAAATAGACAATTAATGAATAAATTATCAATATGCAATATGTGTTATATAGATGAATATACATGCGCTTTTAAAGATTACTATTATAGAGCAATATATACTCATGAAGAAGCTATAGCAGTTAGAAGAACATATTTTACAAAATTACCTGAACCATTTAGTACAAAAATTATAACAGCATGGGACGCAGCTAGTTTAACAGATACATTAGGAGCTAGAATAAAATATTTACAAACATGGTTTATAGGACTATGTGATGAATATAAAGATAAACAAAAATTAGACAAAGTATTAACAAAAAACATGTCATGTTGTACACAAAAAATAGCACCACAATTTGGTTGTAAAACTAAGAAAAATAAGTTTAGATACAAAAACGATTTAAAAAGTATAAATCTTTTAAATCTAAATACAAGTATAAAAATCCAAGAAAACGATATTATATAAAAAATTACAAAAGAAAAAGACCTTATCGACCTAAGAAAAAATTATCAGAATGCAAATGTTATAACTGTGGAAAATTAGGACACTTAGCTAAAGATTGTAAAATACCTACAGATATAAAGAAAAAACAAATTACCGAAGTAAGGATAGAAGAAAATATTTATACAGAATTACCATACATAGATTATGATTTAGAAAGTAACGACAGTATTTATGAACTAGATGAATTGCCAGATATAGAAATAAATAACTCAGATTTAGAAACTGATTTAAATAATGATGATATTAACAATATAAATCTATCAGATACAGAAAACGAAATTGATGACTGAATCAGGAATAATAGAAAAAGAAAATTACCAAACTGAAGATAGTAATAACCAGAAAATAATATTTGACTCAAATATATACAAACAAATCACGAAACAGGAAATAACTTTAAAAATAGATAATGTATTAGATGTACCAATGGTAAAATATTGGTTTAAAAAACCCAAAGAAGAATATTATATAATAAGCCAAAAAGAACATCCAGTAGACTGTAAATATGCACAGGGTAGTGCAATGGTACCCATAATAAGTAAAAGAGAAATAACCAAAGAAATACAAACATTAAAACCAAAACCGAAAAACGAAATAACTCATGTACACTTAGGAGCAATACAGATATTAATAAAAGCATGTTTTAAAGAAGGAATAAATACACCTATAGAGCTATACTTAGCAGATGATAGAATTAAGTACCCAATTGAACAAAGTATAATTAGTGCAGTAAAAGGAAATTTAATATACCAAAAATTTAAGTTTACAGTTAACCCAAATTATACAGTAGCAATAAAAGATAGAAATATAGATAAAATTTCAAGTCACTACACTTAACCATTTTAAACTAACTAATTCACATTTCAAGTCACTACACTTAGTCCTTTAAAGAAACAAGTTCACAATTTCAATTCTCTACACTTAAACATTTTCAAGTCACTAATTCATATTTCAAGTAACTAATTCACAATTTGAAGTCTCTGCATTTAACCATTTTCATGTCACTACACTTAACCATTTTCAACTCACTAATTCACATTTCAAGTCACTACACCTAACCATTTTAAAGAAACAAGTTTATAATATCAAGTCACTACACTTAACCATTTTCAAGTAACTAATTCACATTTCAAGTCACTACACTTAACCATTTTAAACTAACTAATTCACATTTCAAGTCACTACACTTAGTCCTTTAAAGAAACAAGTTCACAATTTCAATTCTCTACACTTAACCATTTTCAAGTCACTAATTCATATTTCAAGTAACTAATTCACAATTTGAAGTCTCTACATTTAACCATTTTCATGTCACTACACTTAACCATTTTCAACTCACTAATTCACATTTCAAGTTACTACACTTAACCATTTTCAAGAAACAAGTTCACAATATCAAGTCACTACATTTAACTATTTTCAAGTCACAAGTTCACATTTCAAGTCACTACATTTAACCATTTTCAAGTAACTAATTCACATTTCAAGTCACTACACTTAATCCTTTCAAGAAACAAGTTCACAATTTCAATTCTCTACACTTAACCATTTTCAAGTCACTAATTCATATTTCAAATAACTAATTCACAATTTGAAGTCTCTGCATTTAACCATTTTCATGTCACTACACTTAACCATTTTCAACTCACTAATTCACATTTCAAGTCACTACACTTAACCATTTTCAAGAAACAAGTTCACAATATCAAGTCACTACATTTAACTATTTTCAAGTCACAAGTTCACATTTCAAGTCACTACATTTAACCATTTTCAAGTAACTAATTCACATTTCAAGTCACTACACTTAATCCTTTCAAGAAACAAGTTCACAATTTCAATTCTCTACACTTAACCATTTTCAAGTCACTAATTCATATTTCAAGTAACTAATTCACAATTTGAAGTCTCTACATTTAACCATTTTCATGTCACTACACTTAACTATTTTAAACTCGCTAATTCACATTTCAAGTCACTACACTTAACCATTTTCAAGAAAGAAGTTCACAATATCAAGTCACTACATTTAACTATTTTCAAGTCACAAGTTCACATTTCAAGTCACTACATTTAACCATTTTCAAGTAACTAATTCACATTTCAAGTCACTACACTTAATCCTTTCAAGAAACAAGTTCACAATTTCAATTCTCTACACTTAACCATTTTCAAGTCACTAATTCATATTTCAAGCAACTAATTCACAATTTGAAGTCTCTACATTTAACCATTTTCATGTCACTACACTTAACTATTTTCAACTCGCTAATTCACATTTCAAGTCAATACACTTAACCATTTTCAAGAAACAAGTTCACAATATCAAGTCACTACATTTAACTATTTTCAAGTCACAAGTTCACATTTCAAGTAACTACATTTAACCATTTTCAAGTAACTAATTCACATTTCAAGTCACTACACTTAATCCTTTCAAGAAACAAGTTCACAATTTCAATTCTCTACACTTAAACATTTTCAAGTCACTAATTCATATTTCAAGTAACTAATTCACAATTTGAAGTCTCTACATTTAACCATTTTCATGTCACTACACTTAACCATTTTCAACTCACTAATTCACATTTCAAGTCACTACACTTAACCATTTTGAAGAAACAAGGTCACAATATCAAGTCACTACACTTAACCATTTTCAAGTAACTAATTCACATTTCAAGTCACTACACTTAACCATTTTCAAGTAACTAATTCACATTTCAAGTCACTACACTTAGTCCTTTAAAGAAACAAGTTCACAATTTCAATTCTCTACACTTAACCATTTTCAAGTCACTAATTCATATTTCAAGTAACTAATTCACAATTTGAAGTCTCTACATTTAACCATTTTCATGTCACTACACTTAACCATTTTCAACTCACTAATTCACATTTCAAGTTACTACACTTAACCATTTTCAAGAAACAAGTTCACAATATCAAGTCACTACATTTAACTATTTTCAAGTCACAAGTTCACATTTCAAGTCACTACATTTAAGCTTTTTCAAGTAAATAATTCAAATTTGAAGTCACTACACTTAATCCTTTCAAGAAACAAGTTCACAATTTCAATACTCTACACTTAACCATTTTCAAGTCACTAATTCATATTTCAAGCAACTAATTCACAATTTGAAGTCTCTACATTTAACCATTTTCATGTCACTACACTTAACTATTTTCAACTCGCTAATTCACATTTCAAGTCAATACACTTAACCATTTTCAAGAAACAAGTTCACAATATCAAGTCACTACATTTAACTATTTTCAAGTCACAAGTTCACATTTCAAGTAACTACATTTAACCATTTTCAAGTAACTAATTCACATTTCAAGTCACTACACTTAATCCTTTCAAGAAACAAGTTCACAATTTCAATTCTCTACACTTAACCATTTTCAAGTCACTAATTCATATTTCAAGTAACTAATTCACAATTTGAAGTCTCTACATTTAACCATTTTCATGTCACTACACTTAACCATTTTCAACTCACTAATTCACATTTCAAGTCACTACACTTAACCATTTTCAAGAAAGAAGTTCACAATATCAAGTCACTACATTTAACTATTTTCAAGTCACAAGTTCACATTTCAAGTCACTACATTTAACCATTTTCAAGTAACTAATTCACATTTCAAGTCACTACACTTAATCCTTTCAAGAAACAAGTTCACAATTTCAATTCTCTACACTTAACCATTTTCAAGTCACTAATTCATATTTCAAGTAACTAATTCACAATTTGAAGTCTCTACATTTAACCATTTTCATGTCACTACACTTAACCATTTTCAACTCACTAATTCACATTTCAAGTCACTACACTTAACCATTTTCAAGAAACAAGTTCACAATATCAAGTCACTACATTTAACTATTTTCAAGTCACAAGTTCACATTTCAAGTCACTACATTTAACCATTTTCAAGTAACTAATTCACATTTCAAGTCACTACACTTAATCCTTTCAAGAAACAAGTTCACAATTTCAATTCTCTACACTTAACCATTTTCAAGTCACTAATTCATATTTCAAGTAACTAATTCACAATTTGAAGTCTCTACATTTAACCATTTTCATGTCACAAATTGAAAAAATACGTTTAGAAGCCAGAAAAGAAATCGAACAACTAAAAAATAAAGAACTCGAACAAAAAAATAAACAACAAATCAGACCAGAATCTCCCCAAACACCATTTAAACCAGACCCAATCTCCGAACCAGAACCTGAAACATCAGAATCATCTACAAAAATACAAGAAATGGAAAAAGAATTAGCAATATTAAAACAAATATATGCCCAAAAAGTACAAGCCCGATTAGCTAAACAACACGAAAAAATAAAAAAAGAAAAAGAAAAAAAGTTAGTAATGGAATTAGAAAAGTTAAAAGAACAAATACATTTAGAAGAATTACATCCTGACGATGACTCACCTGATATAAGTATTGATAATATCACAATAAATAATACAACAGACATAGAAAATTTTACCATAGACAATATAACCATGAATGAATCCGAATCCGAATCCGAAGATAAGAATAATGACGACACCAGTGAAACATATACCCAAATAATGAACCAAATAACAGATTTAGATATAAATACAACAAATGCTAAACCAAATATAAATACCATAAAACATGAACAACCAAGTACAAGTAGAACATCATATGAGAAAAGAAGATATGATAATCCAAAGACCAGAGAACCTACATATTGGACAGTAACAGACGATAATAGATATGAAGCAATATGGCAAAGTAGATTAAATAAATGGACACCAAATAAACCCCCAGAATCTTCACAATTTTTAGATTTAGATTGTGTCACAGATGTAAATAAAACAATACAAGTATGGATAGGACAAATTGCAAAACAACTAATAGATAATAAAATATCAGTAGCAGATACACCAGGATATATAGAAAGAACACTAATAGGAACAGTAAAATTATGGCTACATAACATAACAGCTGATGGTAGAGCAGCTTTAAGAAATAATAAAGACAGTAGTGGAACAATTACAGCATCAAGCATAGCTATATTAGACAAATACGAATTTGGAATTAGAAATGAATTTGGAAGTATGACACGTAAATTATTAAGAAATCTTTGTAAGTGGGAAACATATAAACCCCACACGTTTTTCCTTTTGTTGAGAATAAGAGCATAATGCTCAATCATGTAAAATAGCATAGGATAGTACGCGTGTAGGAATAGTTACGCGTTTTCTTTTTCAAAAGTCGTAAAGTACACAGTAGTTAGTACTGTGCATTTACGCGTTTTTCTTTCTTTTTACAGAAGTCGTAAAGCAAACAGTTTTTTGACTGTTTACTCACGCGGTTTCTTTATGTAAATTATTGAGGCACTTGCCTCTTACATGTATAAATAGAGACAAACAGATGAGAAAGAAGGTAAGCAATCTTGCTCACCTATAACTCTCATGTGTTGAGACTCAATAAAAAATATATTTCAGATATTTGCTATGGAGGAATCCAACATAGAAACATCTATGTCACATACTACCGACGAAATAACAACAAAGGTATACTCATATTTACATATGTGTAACTAATCTATCATATTCCTAATAATCTCTGATTAGCTTATTATTATTTATCATATTGTAGTTTGATTATGTTAACATTATCCTTATTAGTTTGCTATGATTAGGAAGCTGAGAGTAAGTTAAGCCCAGACTAAGCTTTTCCAAAATGGTTGAACCCAGAAGAAGGCTAGAAATGCCGTGAATAGGGTAGTAAACCAACTGAAGTAAGCAGGGTTAGGGTAAACTGATTAAAGCTGGAACTCATAGTAATGACCAACCGGATAATTAAACATACTGAACTACTAGATGATAAAGGTAATAATATAAGCAGAGGTTAGAAGGAATAATTTGATTAAAACACAGAAGTAAGAAATGACAGAACCTAATTATGCAAAACCCGATATAGCAGAAACTAGTAACCTTAAACAAACAGAAGATGTAGAAAAATATAAAACCCCAACACCTAAGTATCTTATAAATGGAGATAACGACTATAAAATATTAGTCTTATATATATTAAAAAATTTAGATACAGATATCACACAAAGAATATATAACCTACTATTTAACCACGAAATTATAGACTTAATGAAAGAATTATGGTTAGACACAATATTAAACAATGATAGTGATGATGACTCTAGAGATAATGATATATACCTAGATATAGATACAGAAGGATATCTAGATTTTTATTAAAATGAACCAAGAAAATTTAGAAAATTGGCAACGAACTATAGATGAACTAAGAGAAAGAGAAACATTAATACAATTCAACCTAGACAGATATATACAAACCCAAAATAGTGGTTATTTAGATCTCATAGTAAGAGATATCAATATCATATTAAGATTAATTAGAGAAAGAGATAACTACTATAAATCCGCATTTAGATAAATGACCCAAGAAGAGAAGATCATAGGACCACCCCCACAAATGGTATCAGAGCATAGGATGAAAAAAGATATAACTGAAAAAGAACATAGGAATAAAATAAATAATCGTATAAATAAAAGAAAACTAAACATTTATAAAGATAGGATAAGAAAACAAAGTAAAAAACAATTTATAATACAAACGGAAAACATGAAAGGAATTGAGTATGGAGAAGATTTACCAGATGAACATCCCAGATGCATAAGATTAGATAAACAAATAAATATAGCAACAAAAATACAGAAATTAAGACTAGATTTGAATACACTATATGAAAAGTATGAATACACAAAAATACCTGAATTAATAGATACAATATCTTATACTGAATATGAATATATAAGACAACTTATAAAACAACAAGAATACAAATATGAGGAATTATAATGTATAGATTACAAAAGATCAAACCAGTTAAACATATAAAAATACACTATTTAACAAAAAAGATCCAAAAACAGAATAAAATAATAAGTCAGAGAAAATATAATCTTAGAGAAATCACACAAATACTTAAGGAAATAAATAATTTAATGAAAATAATAAGACATTTTATTATAACAATAACTAAAATTAGAGAATCATTAGTAAATGGATAAACCAGAGCCAAGTAACCCAGTATATATATATCCAGAAACACCAAAAATAATAAGAAAAATGGAATTATTAAGAAAATTAAGTGACATACACGAAGAAATTAAAATTAGAAAAGAAAGATTAAATAATAATATATTTGCAGGCGTAGCTAAGAAATCAATCGAAGCACAAAAACAAACTATACAAGAATTGGAATTACAAAAAGATATATTAGAAGTAAAATATGCTTATGAATAAAGAAGAATATCCAGTAGAAGAAAAAACATTTTTAGGAACAGATGGAACACAAATAATAATAACACACTCAAATATAGGTAGACGATATAGAAAAATAGGTACAAAATTATATTTAATGCCAGATCCAATATCAGCTAAATTAGAAGATAGTCTAACAGAAATGATACGCTTACAAAAAGAAAATACTGAAATAGACCAAAAACTTGAAATTGAAAAAATACGTTTAGAAGCCAGAAAAGAAATCGAACAACTAAAAAATAAAGAACTCGAACAAAAAAATAAACAACAAATCAGACCAGAATCTCCCCAAACACCATTTAAACCAGACCCAATCTCCGAACCAGAACCTGAAACATCAGAATCATCTACAAAAATACAAGAAATGGAAAAAGAATTAGCACTATTAAAACAAATATATGCCCAAAAAGTACAAGCCCGATTAGCTAAACAACACGAAAAAATAAAAAAAGAAAAAGAAAAAAAGTTAGTAATGGAATTAGTAATGGAATTAGAAAAGTTAAATTTCCTTTTACTGCACTAATTATACTTTGTTCAATTGGGTACTTAATTCTATCATCTGCTAAGTATAGCTCTATAGGTGTATTTATTCCTTCTTTAAAACATGCTTTTATTAATATCTGTATTGCTCCTAAGTGTACATGAGTTATTTCGTTTTTCGGTTTTGGTTTTAATGTTTGTATTTCTTTGGTTATTTCTCTTTTACTTATTATGGGTACCATTGCACTACCCTGTGCATATTTACAGTCTACTGTATGTTCTTTTTGGCTTATTATATAATATTCTTCTTTGGGTTTTTTAAACCAATATTTTACCATTGGTACATCTAATACATTATCTATTTTTAAAGTTATTTCCTGTTTCGTGATTTGTTTGTATATATTTGAGTCAAATATTATTTTCTGGTTATTACTATCTTCAGTTTGGTAATTTTCTTTTTCTATTATTCCTGATTCAGTCATCAATTTCGTTTTCTGTATCTGATAGATTTATATTGTTAACATCATCATTATTTAAATCAGTTTCTAAATCTGAGTTATTTATTTCTATATCTGGCAATTCATCTAGTTCATAAATACTGTCGTTACTTTCTAAATCATAATCTATGTATGGTAATTCTGTATAAATATTTTCTTCTATCCTTACTTCGGTAATTTGTTTTTTCTTTATATCTGTAGGTATTTTACAATCTTTAGCTAAGTGTCCTAATTTTCCACAGTTATAACATTTGCATTCTGATAATTTTTTCTTAGGTCGATAAGGTCTTTTTCTTTTGTAATTTTTTATATAATATCGTTTTCTTGGATTTTTATACTTGTATTTAGATTTAAAAGATTTATACTTTTTAAATCGTTTTTTGTATCTAAACTTATTTTTCTTAGTTTTACAACCAAATTGTGGTGCTATTTTTTGTGTACAACATGACATGTTTTTTGTTAATACTTTGTCTAATTTTTGTTTATCTTTATATTCATCACATAGTCCTATAAACCATGTTTGTAAATATTTTATTCTAGCTCCTAATGTATCTGTTAAACTAGCTGCGTCCCATGCTGTTATAATTTTTGTACTAAATGGTTCAGGTAATTTTGTAAAATATGTTCTTCTAACTGCTATAGCTTCTTCATGAGTATATATTGCTCTATAATAGTAATCTTTAAAAGCGCATGTATATTCATCTATATAACACATATTGCATATTGATAATTTATTCATTAATTGTCTATTTAGATTTTTATCTTTTTCTTGTTCTGCTAATTCTGTTGTCATACTTCCAAATTCATTTCTAATTCCAAATTCGTATTTGTCTAATATAGCTATGCTTGATGTTGTAATTGTTCCACTACTGTCTTTATTATTTCTTAAAGCTGCTCTACCATCAGCTGTTATGTTATGTAGCCATAATTTTACTGTTCCTATTAGTGTTCTTTCTATATATCCTGGTGTATCTGCTACTGATATTTTATTATCTATTAGTTGTTTTGCAATTTGTCCTATCCATACTTGTATTGTTTTATTTACATCTGTGACACAATTTAAATCTAAAAATTGTGAATGTTCTGGAGTTTTAGTTGGTGTCCATTTATTTAGTCTACTTTGCCATATTGCTCCATATCTATTATCATCTGTTACGGTATAATAGGTTGGTCCGGTTGTTCTAGGGTTGTCATATCTTCTTTTATCATATGTTCTACTTGTGCTTGGTTGTTCATTTTTTATGGTATTTATATTTGGTTTAGCATTTGTTGTATTTATATTTAAATCTGTTATTTGGTTCATTATTTGGGTATATGTTTCACTAGTGTCGTCATTATTCTTATCTTCGGATTCGGATTCGGATTCATTCATGGTTATATTGTCTATGGTAAAATTTTCTATGTCTGTTGTATTATTTATTGTGATATTATCAATACTTATATCAGGTGAGTCATCGTCAGGATGTAATTCTTCTAAATGTATTTGTTCTTTTAACTTTTCTAATTCCATTACTAACTTTTTTTCTTTTTCTTTTTTTATTTTTTCGTGTTGTTTAGCTAATCGGGCTTGTACTTTTTGGGCATATATTTGTTTTAATATTGCTAATTCTTTTTCCATTTCTTGTATTTTTGTAGATGATTCTGATGTTTCAGGTTCTGGTTCGGAGATTGGGTCTGGTTTAAATGGTGTTTGGGGAGATTCTGGTCTGATTTGTTGTTTATTTTTTTGTTCGAGTTCTTTATTTTTTAGTTGTTCGATTTCTTTTCTGGCTTCTAAACGTATTTTTTCAATTTCAAGTTTTTGGTCTATTTCAGTATTTTCTTTTTGTAAGCGTATCATTTCTGTTAGACTATCTTCTAATTTAGCTGATATTGGATCTGGCATTAAATATAATTTTGTACCTATTTTTCTATATCGTCTACCTATATTTGAGTGTGTTATTATTATTTGTGTTCCATCTGTTCCTAAAAATGTTTTTTCTTCTACTGGATATTCTTCTTTATTCATAAGCATATTTTACTTCTAATATATCTTTTTGTAATTCCAATTCTTGTATAGTTTGTTTTTGTGCTTCGATTGATTTCTTAGCTACGCCTGCAAATATATTATTATTTAATCTTTCTTTTCTAATTTTAATTTCTTCGTGTATGTCACTTAATTTTCTTAATAATTCCATTTTTCTTATTATTTTTGGTGTTTCTGGATATATATATACTGGGTTACTTGGCTCTGGTTTATCCATTTACTAATGATTCTCTAATTTTAGTTATTGCTATAATAAAATGTCTTATTATTTTCATTAAATTATTTATTTCCTTAAGTATTTGTGTGATTTCTCTAAGATTATATTTTCTCTGACTTATTATTTTATTCTGTTTTTGGATCTTTTTTGTTAAATAGTGTATTTTTATATGTTTAACTGGTTTGATCTTTTGTAATCTATACATTATAATTCCTCATATTTGTATTCTTGTTGTTTTATAAGTTGTCTTATATATTCATATTCAGTATAAGATATTGTATCTATTAATTCAGGTATTTTTGTGTATTCATACTTTTCATATAGTGTATTCAAATCTAGTCTTAATTTCTGTATTTTTGTTGCTATATTTATTTGTTTATCTAATCTTATGCATCTGGGATGTTCATCTGGTAAATCTTCTCCATACTCAATTCCTTTCATGTTTTCCGTTTGTATTATAAATTGTTTTTTACTTTGTTTTCTTATCCTATCTTTATAAATGTTTAGTTTTCTTTTATTTATACGATTATTTATTTTATTCCTATGTTCTTTTTCAGTTATATTCAATATCTTTCTTTAATTTCTTATGTAAGGGCTTTAAATATTCTGCTAATTTTGGTATATATTCTCTTACTTGATTTACTAATCCTAAAAAGGACTGTAATTTTTTCTTTGTATCTAGTATCTCATTTGAATTCATTATTTTTTGTACTATATGTGTTTGCATTTTTACTCCATTCTTATCTATTTGTATACCAAGAAATTCTATTTGGTTTTTCATTATTTCTGCCTTGCTTTTACTTAAACTAATTCCTGCTGTATCTATAATGTTGATAAATTTATTTAGTAATTGTATATGTTCGTCTTCTGTCCTCGAGTATAACAATATATCATCAATATATACAATACAATTTTCTAATTGTGTAAAATATGTATCCATAAAATGTTGATATCTACCTGGTGCATTTTTATATCCAAAGGGTAAAACATTCCATTCATAAAATCCTTGGGGTACTGTGAATGCTGTTAAATGTTTAGAGTTATCTTCTAATTTTAAATGATAAAATCCTGATTTGCAATCAAATTTGCTAAAGTAGTTATATCCTTGGATTTGTCTAATTTTTAATATTTTATTTGGTATTGGGTAGTTATAAGTTTTAGTTTTGGCATTTAGATTTCTATAATCAATAACCATCCTACTCTTCCCTCTTTTTTGTTCACTATGTTTGTTAACAATAAAGGCGGGACTAGTATGTTTACTGTTACTAGCTTGGATGTAATTATTTTGAAGTAATTCGGTTATGTGTAAGGTAAATTCGTTTAAATCATCAAAGTTATATTTTAATGGTTTTTGGGTTATTATACTATTTTGATCTATTAGTTCTATTGTAACTGTTGTTTTATGTTTATGCCATCCTTTAAGTGGATTATCACTATATAAGGGTTCTAATTTATCATAGATTGGTTGTAACATATTGATATTAAAGGTTATAATTTCTATTACTTTCTCTGTTGTTGATTGATTTTCTAGTTTTTGTGTTATTTTTTCTGATCCTTTTATCCATGGTGTTATTTTTCTAGGTTTATTTTGTACTCGTTTGGCTCCTATTTTTTGTTTACAAGGTGTTGTAAACCAGCAGTGTGTTTTAGTTAATATATGTGGGTATAGTTCATCTATAAAGGGCATTCCTAATATGATATCTCTTGTTGTGAATTCATAATTGTACATTGTTTTTATTGTTAGTATTTTATCCCATATTTGTAATTTTACATCTTTTGCGTAATATTTTATCATACTTCCTTCGTCATTAAATCCTGAGAATACGGTTGGATGTGTTACTGGTTTCCATTTAGATTCTGGTAAACAATTATATCTACATAAATTTGCTTCTGCGCCGGTATCTATCATTGGTGTATAATATCTACTATTGTATCCTTCTACAATTATTTTTGCTAATATATATACTTTCATGCTAAAGTATTTTTATAGTATTGATTTTGTCCTATTGATTATTACATTTTTATTTTGGTAATGAATTAGTAATCTTTTATCTTCTAACTTATATGGTTTTACTTGTTCTAGCCATTGTAGTCCTAAAACTATATTCGGATTTATTTGTCCTATTGTAAATTGTATATTTATAGGTATTCCTCCTATAATTACTTCTTGAATAGTTATTTCCTTTGTTTGTTTTAATTCTACTGGTAAATCGGGTATTTCTTGTTCTTGAATTATAATATCATCTTCTGTAATTAATTCTCTGGTTATCCAATTATCTTGTTCTCCTGTGTTGATTAAGATTAAATATTTTCGTTGATTTAATATTCCTGTTATATAATAAGGATGTTGTGTTGGTATTATTTCATTCGGTATTTCATATTCTATTCTTCTGGATGTGCTCATTCTTGATGAGGTTGAAGGGGTGTCTATTTGCCTTTTGGGTGCTGTTCCTATTCTTTCTTTTACTATATCTAATTCTTGATTCATATTTAATTCATCATAACTATAATCATTATTATCTATAACTGTTAAGATGTTGTCAAATGGGGATTCTATGTTTATTTTATCAATTTTGTTAGTTGCTTGTACCATATGTTTAGTAGTTAAAATATATAAATTTTTGCATCTTGCTGTAAATATTTTACTTCCAGGGGTTAGTTCTATTCCTGATAACTTCCAATATAATACTAGAGATTTATCTATATTTCTATCTTTTATTGCTACTGTATAATTTGGGTTAACTGTAAACTTAAATTTTTGGTATATTAAATTTCCTTTTACTGCACTAATTATACTTTGTTCAATTGGGTACTTAATTCTATCATCTGCTAAGTATAGCTCTATAGGTGTATTTATTCCTTCTTTAAAACATGCTTTTATTTATACGATTATTTATTTTATTCCTATGTTCTTTTTCAGTTATATCTTTTTTCATCCTATGCTCTGATACCATTTGTGGGGGTGGTCCTATGATCTTCTCTTCTTGGGTCATTTATCTAAATGCGGATTTATAGTAGTTATCTCTTTCTCTAATTAATCTTAATATGATATTGATATCTCTTACTATGAGATCTAAATAACCACTATTTTGGGTTTGTATATATCTGTCTAGGTTGAATTGTATTAATGTTTCTCTTTCTCTTAGTTCATCTATAGTTCGTTGCCAATTTTCTAAATTTTCTTGGTTCATTTTAATAAAAATCTAGATATCCTTCTGTATCTATATCTAGGTATATATCATTATCTCTAGAGTCATCATCACTATCATTGTTTAATATTGTGTCTAACCATAATTCTTTCATTAAGTCTATAATTTCGTGGTTAAATAGTAGGTTATATATTCTTTGTGTGATATCTGTATCTAAATTTTTTAATATATATAAGACTAATATTTTATAGTCGTTATCTCCATTTATAAGATACTTAGGTGTTGGGGTTTTATATTTTTCTACATCTTCTGTTTGTTTAAGGTTACTAGTTTCTGCTATATCGGGTTTTGCATAATTAGGTTCTGTCATTTCTTACTTCTGTGTTTTAATCAAATTATTCCTTCTAACCTCTGCTTATATTATTACCTTTATCATCTAGTAGTTCAGTATGTTTAATTATCCGGTTGGTCATTACTATGAGTTCCAGCTTTAATCAGTTTACCCTAACCCTGCTTACTTCAGTTGGTTTACTACCCTATTCACGGCATTTCTAGCCTTCTTCTGGGTTCAACCATTTTGGAAAAGCTTAGTCTGGGCTTAACTTACTCTCAGCTTCCTAATCATAGCAAACTAATAAGGATAATGTTAACATAATCAAACTACAATATGATAAATAATAATAAGCTAATCAGAGATTATTAGGAATATGATAGATTAGTTACACATATGTAAATATGAGTATACCTTTGTTGTTATTTCGTCGGTAGTATGTGACATAGATGTTTCTATGTTGGATTCCTCCATAGCAAATATCTGAAATATATTTTTTATTGAGTCTCAACACATGAGAGTTATAGGTGAGCAAGATTGCTTACCTTCTTTCTCATCTGTTTGTCTCTATTTATACATGTAAGAGGCAAGTGCCTCAATAATTTACATAAAGAAACCGCGTGAGTAAACAGTCAAAAAACTGTTTGCTTTACGACTTCTGTAAAAAGAAAGAAAAACGCGTAAATGCACAGTACTAACTACTGTGTACTTTACGACTTTTGAAAAAGAAAACGCGTAACTATTCCTACACGCGTACTATCCTATGCTATTTTACATGATTGAGCATTATGCTCTTATTCTCAACAAAAGGAAAAACGTGTGGGGTTTATATGTTTCCCACTTACAAAGATTTCTTAATAATTTACATAATAAGACAAATTAAAAAATATCTATGGGTCTTCCCATGTAGCTTTTTGTCTTGCTGTCTTCATTCTAGATTTACTTCTGGTATAGTTGTAGTATTTCCTCCACTGCATTTTGAACAATGGTGATCTGGGTATTTTGGTCCTAAATACTGGCAATATTTAACCAATAATTTTTCTGAAATAAATTCCTTTTTAATAGCTCTTGTTGTTGGGGTATCTTCAGGTCTTAGTAATGTCCATATCCAACTACGTACTTCTTCCATATCTTCTTGGCGTAGTACTCTTGCATTTGCATAGATCATAGAATGGTCTCTACAATGATATTTCCATATATTATGTCCATTAGTGTAGTTGTTGACTAGTTCTTGAATAATCACCTGTAGTCCTATTAATCTTTTTGTAGCGAAGAATGTTGGTATGTCTACTTCTGGTATTTCCGGTTGTTTTTCTATATCCTCTGGAATGATCATGTCTCTGGTCAGTCCAATTTTTACTACTTGGATGAGTGGTTTTATCTCGTTGTATAATATTTCTGCTGGTGCTGAATAACATCTGATATAAAAGAATGATCCGTCTGTAATTCTTTTGTATATTGTAAAGGCATTATATAAGTCTGGTATTTGTTGTAGTTCTGCTCCATCGGCTGTATATACTGTTGCGAGTAGTCCATATTCATAGCATGTACGTACTAAATTTGCACTGGTGCCAGGCTGGGCAATTAATTTATTATATCCTTGTAGTTTTTGAGTTATAAAATCTTTTTGAGGGTCAGTGGTTGTCTGAGATCTTGGATGTAAATTCAAAAATGTTTGGGTTTTATAGATATTTTGGATGTATGCTCTGGAAATGTGGTTATATACTTGTTTATTTTGGTTTAGACTTGCGGCATATGTGGATGTTTGTGGACTTGGTATAGTCGGATGTGATAGATTTATGGGTTGTTTATTTCTGATAGAGGTTTTTGTAAACTGGCTATTTAAATTTTGGTTTTGTCTTTTTGTAGGTTGGCTGGTTGTATTTGAGCTGCTTGCTTCTGTAGATGCTTTTCCTGTAGCTGCATTAACAAACTTGTTATGAGTTTTATGGAGTTTCTCAACGTCTCCTTCTAGTTCTGGAATTTTTATGTCTTCCGATTGACATAGTTCAGCATATTTTGAGTCATGCGGCTGACTTGTAGCTTTGTCCTTCTTTAGCTCTTTTAGTTCTAGCTCAAAACTGTCCACTTTTAAGCAAAGTGTAGTCATGGCTTTTAATAAAATATCCATTTGGCTATCTTGATCTGTCTGAGTAGCTTTGTCTTGATAAGTAGTCTGCAGTGACATTTTTGTTAGTACTGATCACTTCTATTGTAAATGTAAAATTTTGTATATTTAAGACAAGTCTTCGTATTTCTTTTGTTGTAACTGAGTCGTCTAATTTTCTTGTTAGCCACCATTTTACTTGTGTATTATCTGTTCTGACAATAAATTTGTTATAAACTATATATGGTTCGAATGTTAATAAACATTTATATAAGGCAAATAATTCTTTCACTACATTTAACCATTTTCAAGTAACTAATTCACATTTCAAGTCACTACACTTAATCCTTTAAAGAAACAAGTTCACAATTTCAATTCTCTACACTTAACCATTTTCAAGTCACTAATTCATATTTCAAGTAACTAATTCACAATTTGAAGTCTCTACATTTAACCATTTTCATGTCACTACACTTAACCATTTTCAACTCGCTAATTCACATTTCAAGTCACTACACTTAACCATTTTAAAGAAACAAGTTGATAATATCAAGTCACTACACTTAACCATTTTCAAGTAACTAATTCACATTTCAAGTCACTACACTTAACCATTTTAAACTAACTAATTCACATTTCAAGTCACTACACTTAGTCCTTTAAAGAAACAAGTTCACAATTTCAATTCTCTACACTTAAACATTTTCAAGTCACTAATTCATATTTCAAGTAACTAATTCACAATTTGAAGTCTCTACATTTAACCATTTTCATGTCACTACACTTAACCATTTTCAACTCACTAATTCACATTTCAAGTCACTACACTTAACCATTTTGAAGAAACAAGGTCACAATATCAAGTCACTACACTTAACCATTTTCAAGTAACTAATTCACATTTCAAGTCACTACACTTAACCATTTTCAAGTAACTAATTCAAATTTCAAGTCACTACACTTAGTCCTTTAAATAAACAAGTTCACAATTTCAATTCTCTACACTTAACCATTTTCAAGTCACTAATTCATATTTCAAGTAACTAATTCACAATTTGAAGTCTCTACATTTAACCATTTTCATGTCACTACACTTAACCATTTTCAACTCACTAATTCACATTTCAAGTTACTACACTTAACCATTTTCAAGAAACAAGTTCACAATATCAAGTCACTACATTTAACTATTTTCAAGTCACAAGTTCACATTTCAAGTCACTACATTTAACCATTTTCAAGTAACTAATTCACATTTCAAGTCACTACACTTAATCCTTTCAAGAAACAAGTTCACAATTTCAATTCTCTACACTTAACCATTTTCAAGTCACTAATTCATATTTCAAGTAACTAATTCACAATTTGAAGTCTCTGCATTTAACCATTTTCATGTCACTACACTTAACCATTTTCAACTCACTAATTCACATTTCAAGTCACTACACCTAACCATTTTAAAGAAACAAGTTTATAATATCAAGTCACTACACCTAACCATTTTCAAGTAACTAATTCACATTTCAAGTCACTACACTTAACCATTTTAAACTAACTAATTCACATTTCAAGTCACTACACTTAGTCCTTTAAAGAAACAAGTTCACAATTTCAATTCTCTACACTTAACCATTTTCAAGTCACTAATTCATATTTCAAGTAACTAATTCACAATTTGAAGTCTCTACATTTAACCATTTTCATGTCACTACACTTAACCATTTTCAACTCACTAATTCACATTTCAAGTCACTACACTTAACCATTTTGAAGAAACAAGGTCACAATATCAAGTCACTACACTTAACCATTTTCAAGTAACTAATTCACATTTCAAGTCACTACACTTAACCATTTTCAAGTAACTAATTCACATTTCAAGTCACTACACTTAGTCCTTTAAAGAAACAAGTTCACAATTTCAATTCTCTACACTTAACCATTTTAAAGTCACTAATTCATATTTCAAGTAACTAATTCACAATTTGAAGTCTCTACATTTAACCATTTTCATGTCACTACACTTAACCATTTTCAACTCACTAATTCACATTTCAAGTCACTACACTTAACCATTTTGAAGAAACAAGGTCACAATATCAAGTCACTACACTTAACCATTTTCAAGTAACTAATTCACATTTCAAGTCACTACACTTAACCATTTTCAAGTAACTAATTCACATTTCAAGTCACTACACTTAATCCTTTCAAGAAACAAGTTCACAATTTCAATTCTCTACACTTAACCATTTTCAAGTCACTAATTCATATTTCAAGTAACTAATTCACAATTTGAAGTCTCTGCATTTAACCATTTTCATGTCACTACACTTAACCATTTTCAACTCACTAATTCACATTTCAAGTCACTACACCTAACCATTTTAAAGAAACATGTTTATAATATCAAGTCACTACACTTAACCATTTTCAAGTAACTAATTCACATTTCAAGTCACTACACTTAACCATTTTAAACTAACTAATTCACATTTCAAGTCACTACACTTAGTCCTTTAAAGAAACAAGTTCACAATTTCAATTCTCTACACTTAACCATTTTCAAGTCACTAATTCATATTTCAAGTAACTAATTCACAATTTGAAGTCTCTACATTTAACCATTTTCATGTCACTACACTTAACCATTTTCAAGTAACTAATTCACATTTCAAGTCACTACACTTAACCATTTTAAACTAACTAATTCACATTTCAAGTCACTACACTTAGTCCTTTAAAGAAACAAGTTCACAATTTCAATTCTCTACACTTAACCATTTTCAAGTCACTAATTCATATTTCAAGTAACTAATTCACAATTTGAAGTCTCTACATTTAACCATTTTCATGTCACTACACTTAACCATTTTCAACTCACTAATTCACATTTCAAGTCACTACACTTAACCATTTTGAAGAAACAAGGTCACAATATCAAGTCACTACACTTAACCATTTTCAAGTAACTAATTCACATTTCAAGTCACTACACTTAACCATTTTCAAGTAACTAATTCACATTTCAAGTCACTACACTTAGTCCTTTAAAGAAACAAGTTCACAATTTCAATTCTCTACACTTAACCATTTTAAAGTCACTAATTCATATTTCAAGTAACTAATTCACAATTTGAAGTCTCTACATTTAACCATTTTCATGTCACTACACTTAACCATTTTCAACTCACTAATTCACATTTCAAGTCACTACACTTAACCATTTTGAAGAAACAAGGTCACAATATCAAGTCACTACACTTAACCATTTTCAAGTAACTAATTCACATTTCAAGTCACTACACTTAACCATTTTCAAGTAACTAATTCACATTTCAAGTCACTACACTTAATCCTTTCAAGAAACAAGTTCACAATTTCAATTCTCTACACTTAACCATTTTCAAGTCACTAATTCATATTTCAAGTAACTAATTCACAATTTGAAGTCTCTGCATTTAACCATTTTCATGTCACTACACTTAACCATTTTCAACTCACTAATTCACATTTCAAGTCACTACACCTAACCATTTTAAAGAAACAAGTTTATAATATCAAGTCACTACACTTAACCATTTTCAAGTAACTAATTCACATTTCAAGTCACTACACTTAACCATTTTAAACTAACTAATTCACATTTCAAGTCACTACACTTAGTCCTTTAAAGAAACAAGTTCACAATTTCAATTCTCTACACTTAACCATTTTCAAGTCACTAATTCATATTTCAAGTAACTAATTCACAATTTGAAGTCTCTACATTTAACCATTTTCATGTCACTACACTTAACCATTTTCAACTCACTAATTCACATTTCAAGTCACTACACTTAACCATTTTGAAGAAACAAGGTCACAATATCAAGTCACTACACTTAACCATTTTCAAGTAACTAATTCACATTTCAAGTCACTACACTTAACCATTTTAAACTAACTAATTCACATTTCAAGTCACTACACTTAGTCCTTTAAAGAAACAAGTTCACAATTTCAATTCTCTACACTTAAACATTTTCAAGTCACTAATTCATATTTCAAGTAACTAATTCACAATTTGAAGTCTCTACATTTAACCATTTTCATGTCACTACACTTAACCATTTTCAACTCACTAATTCACATTTCAAGTCACTACACCTAACCATTTTAAAGAAACAAGTTTATAATATCAAGTCACTACACTTAACCATTTTCAAGTAACTAATTCACATTTCAAGTCACTACACTTAACCATTTTAAACTAACTAATTCACATTTCAAGTCACTACACTTAGTCCTTTAAAGAAACAAGTTCACAATTTCAATTCTCTACACTTAACCATTTTCAAGTCACTAATTCATATTTCAAGTAACTAATTCACAATTTGAAGTCTCTACATTTAACCATTTTCATGTCACTACACTTAACCATTTTCAACTCACTAATTCACATTTCAAGTTACTACACTTAACCATTTTCAAGAAACAAGTTCACAATATCAAGTCACTACATTTAACTATTTTCAAGTCACAAGTTCACATTTCAAGTCACTACATTTAACCATTTTCAAGTAACTAATTCACATTTCAAGTCACTACACTTAATCCTTTCAAGAAACAAGTTCACAATTTCAATTCTCTACACTTAACCATTTTCAAGTCACTAATTCATATTTCAAATAACTAATTCACAATTTGAAGTCTCTGCATTTAACCATTTTCATGTCACTACACTTAACCATTTTCAACTCACTAATTCACATTTCAAGTCACTACACTTAACCATTTTCAAGAAACAAGTTCACAATATCAAGTCACTACATTTAACTATTTTCAAGTCACAAGTTCACATTTCAAGTCACTACATTTAACCATTTTCAAGTAACTAATTCACATTTCAAGTCACTACACTTAATCCTTTCAAGAAACAAGTTCACAATTTCAATTCTCTACACTTAACCATTTTCAAGTCACTAATTCATATTTCAAGTAACTAATTCACAATTTGAAGTCTCTACATTTAACCATTTTCATGTCACTACACTTAACTATTTTAAACTCGCTAATTCACATTTCAAGTCACTACACTTAACCATTTTCAAGAAAGAAGTTCACAATATCAAGTCACTACATTTAACTATTTTCAAGTCACAAGTTCACATTTCAAGTCACTACATTTAACCATTTTCAAGTAACTAATTCACATTTCAAGTCACTACACTTAATCCTTTCAAGAAACAAGTTCACAATTTCAATTCTCTACACTTAACCATTTTCAAGTCACTAATTCATATTTCAAGCAACTAATTCACAATTTGAAGTCTCTACATTTAACCATTTTCATGTCACTACACTTAACTATTTTCAACTCGCTAATTCACATTTCAAGTCAATACACTTAACCATTTTCAAGAAACAAGTTCACAATATCAAGTCACTACATTTAACTATTTTCAAGTCACAAGTTCACATTTCAAGTAACTACATTTAACCATTTTCAAGTAACTAATTCACATTTCAAGTCACTACACTTAATCCTTTCAAGAAACAAGTTCACAATTTCAATTCTCTACACTTAAACATTTTCAAGTCACTAATTCATATTTCAAGTAACTAATTCACAATTTGAAGTCTCTACATTTAACCATTTTCATGTCACTACACTTAACCATTTTCAACTCACTAATTCACATTTCAAGTCACTACACTTAACCATTTTGAAGAAACAAGGTCACAATATCAAGTCACTACACTTAACCATTTTCAAGTAACTAATTCACATTTCAAGTCACTACACTTAACCATTTTCAAGTAACTAATTCACATTTCAAGTCACTACACTTAGTCCTTTAAAGAAACAAGTTCACAATTTCAATTCTCTACACTTAACCATTTTCAAGTCACTAATTCATATTTCAAGTAACTAATTCACAATTTGAAGTCTCTACATTTAACCATTTTCATGTCACTACACTTAACCATTTTCAACTCACTAATTCACATTTCAAGTTACTACACTTAACCATTTTCAAGAAACAATTTCACAATATCAAGTCACTACATTTAACTATTTTCAAGTCACAAGTTCACATTTCAAGTCACTACATTTAAGCTTTTTCAAGTAAATAATTCAAATTTGAAGTCACTACACTTAATCCTTTCAAGAAACAAGTTCACAATTTCAATACTCTACACTTAACCATTTTCAAGTCACTAATTCATATTTCAAGCAACTAATTCACAATTTGAAGTCTCTACATTTAACCATTTTCATGTCACTACACTTAACTATTTTCAACTCGCTAATTCACATTTCAAGTCAATACACTTAACCATTTTCAAGAAAGAAGTTCACATTTCAAGTCACTACATTTAACCATTTTCAAGTAACTAATTCACATTTCAAGTCACTACACTTAATCCTTTCAAGAAACAAGTTCACAATTTCAATTCTCTACACTTAACCATTTTCAAGTCACTAATTCATATTTCAAGTAACTAATTCACAATTTGAAGTCTCTGCATTTAACCATTTTCATGTCACTACACTTAACCATTTTCAACTCACTAATTCACATTTCAAGTCACTACACCTAACCATTTTAAAGAAACAAGTTTATAATATCAAGTCACTACACTTAACCATTTTCAAGTAACTAATTCACATTTCAAGTCACTACACTTAACCATTTTAAACTAACTAATTCACATTTCAAGTCACTACACTTAGTCCTTTAAAGAAATAAGTTCACAATTTCAATTCTCTACACTTAACCATTTTCAAGTCACTAATTCATATTTCAAGTAACTAATTCACAATTTGAAGTCTCTACATTTAACCATTTTCATGTCACTACACTTAACCATTTTCAACTCACTAATTCACATTTCAAGTCACTACACTTAACCATTTTGAAGAAACAAGGTCACAATATCAAGTCACTACACTTAACCATTTTCAAGTAACTAATTCACATTTCAAGTCACTACACTTAACCATTTTCAAGTAACTAATTCACATTTCAAGTCACTACACTTAGTCCTTTAAAGAAACAAGTTCACAATTTCAATTCTCTACACTTAACCATTTTCAAGTCACTAATTCATATTTCAAGTAACTAATTCACAATTTGAAGTCTCTACATTTAACCATTTTCATGTCACTACACTTAACCATTTTCAACTCACTAATTCACATTTCAAGTCAATACACTTAACCATTTTCAAGAAACAAGTTCACAATATCAAGTCACTACATTTAACTATTTTCAAGTCACAAGTTCACATTTCAAGTCACTACATTTAACCATTTTCAAGTAACTAATTCACATTTCAAGTCACTACACTTAATCCTTTCAAGAAACAAGTTCACAATTTCAATTCTCTACAATTAACCATTTTCAAGTCACTAATTCATATTTCAAGTAACTAATTCACAATTTGAAGTCTCTACATTTAACCATTTTCATGTCACTACACTTAACTATTTTAAACTCGCTAATTCACATTTCAAGTCACTACACTTAACCATTTTCAAGAAAGAAGTTCACAGTTTCAACTCACGACATTTAACCATTTTCAAGAAAAAAGTTCACAATTTCAATTCACTACATTTAACCATTTTCAAGTCACTACACTTAACCATTTTCAAGTAACTAATTCACATTTCAAGTAACTAAACTTAATCCTTTCAAGAAACAAGTTCACAATTTCAATTCTCTACACTTAACCATTTTCAAGTCACTAATTCACATTTCAAGTAACTAATTCACAATTTGAAATCTCTACATTTAACCATTTTCATGTCACTACACTTAACCATTTTCAAGTAACTAATTCACATTTCAAGTCACTACACTTAACCATTTTAAAGAAACAAGTTGACAATATCAAGTCACTACACTTAACCATTTTCAAGTAACTAATTCACATTTCAAGTCACTACACTTAACCATTTTAAAGTAACTAATTCACATTTCAAGTCACTACACTTAGTCCTTTAAAGAAACAAGTTCACAATTTCAATTCTCTACACTTAACCATTTTCAAGTCACTAATTCATATTTCAAGTAACTAATTCACAATTTGAAGTCTCTACATTTAACCATTTTCATGTCACTACACTTAACCATTTTCAACTCACTAATTCACATTTCAAGTCACTACACTTAACCATTTTGAAGAAACAAGGTCACAATATCAAGTCACTACACTTAACCATTTTCAAGTAACTAATTCACATTTCAAGTCACTACACTTAACCATTTTCAAGTAACTAATTCACATTTCAAGTCACTACACTTAGTCCTTTAAAGAAACAAGTTCACAATTTCAATTCTCTACACTTAACCATTTTCAAGTCACTAATTCATATTTCAAGTAACTAATTCACAATTTGAAGTCTCTACATTTAACCATTTTCATGTCACTACACTTAACCATTTTCAAGAAACAAGGTCACAATATCAAGTCACTACACTTAACCATTTTCAAGTAACTAATTCACATTTCAAGTCACTACACTTAACCATTTTAAAGTAACTAATTCACATTTCAAGTCACTACACTTAGTCCTTTAAAGAAACAAGTTCACAATTTCAATTCTCTACACTTAACCATTTTCAAGTCACTAATTCATATTTCAAGTAACTAATTCACAATTTGAAGTCTCTACATTTAACCATTTTCATGTCACTACACTTAACCATTTTCAACTCACTAATTCATATTTCAAGTCACTACACTTAACCATTTTCAAGAAACAAGGTCACAATATCAAGTAACTACATTTAACTATTTTCAAGTCACAAGTTCACATTTCAAGTCACTACATTTAACCATTTTCAAGTAACTAATTCACATTTCAAGTTACTACACTTAATCCTTTAAAGAAACAAGTTCACAATTTCAATTCTCTACACTTAACCATTTTCAAGTCACTAATTCATATTTCAAGTAACTAATTCACAATTTGAAGTCTCTGCATTTAACCATTTTCATGTCACTACAATTAACCATTTTCAACTCACTAATTCACATTTCAAGTCACTACACTTAACCATTTTAAAGAAACAAGTTGATAATATCAAGTCACTACACTTAACCATTTTCAAGTAACTAATTCACATTTCAAGTCACTACACTTAACCATTTTAAACTAACTAATTCACATTTCAAGTCACTACACTTAGTCCTTTAAAGAAACAAGTTCACAATTTCAATTCTCTACACTTAAACATTTTCAAGTCACTAATTCATATTTCAAGTAACTAATTCACAATTTGAAGTCTCTACATTTAACCATTTTCATGTCACTACACTTAACCATTTTCAACTCACTAATTCACATTTCAAGTCACTACACTTAACCATTTTGAAGAAACAAGTTGACAATATCAAGTCACTACACTTAACCATTTTCAAGTAACTAATTCACATTTCAAGTCACTACACTTAACCATTTTCAACTCACTAATTCACATTTCAAGTCACTACACTTAACCAAGAAACAAGTTGAAAACTTCAAGTCACTACACTTAACCATTTTCAACTCACTAATTCACATTTCTAGTCACTAAACTTAACCATTTTCAAGAATCAAGTTCACAGTTTCAATTCACTACATTTAACCATTTTCAAGTCACTAATTCATATTTCAAGTAACTAATTCACAATTTAAAGTCACTACATTTAACCATTTTCATGTCACTACACTTAACTATTTTCAAGTAACTAATTCACATTTCAAGTCACTACACTTAACCATTTTAAACTAACTAATTCACATTTCAAGTCACTACACTTAGTCCTTTAAAGAAACAAGTTCACAATTTCAATTCTCTACACTTAACCATTTTCAAGTCACTAATTCATATTTCAAGTAACTAATTCACAATTTGAAGTCTCTACATTTAACCATTTTCATGTCACTACACTTAACCATTTTCAACTCACTAATTCACATTTCAAGTCACTACACTTAACCATTTTGAAGAAACAAGGTCACAATATCAAGTCACTACACTTAACCATTTTCAAGTAACTAATTCACATTTCAAGTCACTACACTTAACCATTTTCAAGTAACTAATTCACATTTCAAGTCACTACACTTAGTCCTTTAAAGAAACAAGTTCACAATTTCAATTCTCTACACTTAACCATTTTCAAGTCACTAATTCATATTTCAAGTAACTAATTCACAATTTGAAGTCTCTACATTTAACCATTTTCATGTCACTACACTTAACTATTTTCAACTCGCTAATTCACATTTCAAGTCAATACACTTAACCATTTTCAAGAAACAAGTTCACAATATCAAGTCACTACATTTAACTATTTTCAAGTCACAAGTTCACATTTCAAGTCACTACATTTAACCTTTTTCAAGTAACTAATTCACATTTCAAGTCACTACACTTAATCCTTTCAAGAAACAAGTTCACAATTTCAATTCTCTACACTTAACCATTTTCAAGTCACTAATTCATATTTCAAGTAACTAATTCACAATTTGAAGTCTCTACATTTAACCATTTTCATGTCACTACACTTAACCATTTTCAACTCACTAATTCACATTTCAAGTTACTACACTTAACCATTTTCAAGAAACAAGTTCACAATATCAAGTCACTACATTTAACTATTTTCAAGTCACAAGTTCACATTTCAAGTCACTACATTTAACCTTTTTCAAGTAACTAATTCACATTTCAAGTCACTACACTTAATCCTTTCAAGAAACAAGTTCACAATTTCAATTCTCTACACTTAACCATTTTCAATTCACTAATTCATATTTCAAGTAACTAATTCACAATTTGAAGTCTCTACATTTAACCATTTTCATGTCACTACACTTAACCATTTTCAACTTGTTTCTTGAAAGGATTAAGTGTAGTGACTTGAAATGTGAATTAGTTACTTGAAAATGGTTAAATGTAGTGACTTGAAATGTGAATTAGTGAGTTGAAAATGGTTAAGTGTAGTGACATGAAAATGGTTAAATGTAGAGACTTCAAATTGTGAATTAGTTACTTGAAATATGAATTAGTGACTTGAAAATGTTTAAGTGTAGAGAATTGAAATTGTGAACTTGTTTCTTTAAAGGACTAAGTGTAGTGACTTGAAATGTGAATTTGTTTAAGTGTAGTGACTTGAAAATGCTTAAATGTAGTGACTTGATATTGTGAACTTGTTTCTTGAAAATGGTTAAGTGTATTGACTTGAAATGTGAATTAGCGAGTTGAAAATAGTTAAGTGTAGTGACATGAAAATGGTTAAATGTAGAGACTTCAAATTGTGAATTAGTTGCTTGAAATATGAATTAGTGACTTGAAAATGGTTAAGTGTAGAGAATTGAAATTGTGAACTTGTTTCTTGAAAGGATTAAGTGTAGTGACTTGAAATGTGAATTAGTTACTTGAAAATGGTTAAATGTAGTGACTTGAAATGTGAACTTGTGACTTGAAAATAGTTAAATGTAGTGACTTGATATTGTGAACTTCTTTCTTGAAAATGGTTAAGTGTAGTGACTTGAAATGTGAATTAGTGAGTTGAAAATGGTTAAGTGTAGTGACATGAAAATGGTTAAATGCAGGGGCTTCAAATTGTGAATTAGTTACTTGAAATATGAATTAGTGACTTGAAAATGGTTAAGTGTAGAGAATTGAAATTGTGAACTTGTTTCTTTAAAGGATTAAGTGTAGTGACTTGAAATGTGAATTAGTTACTTGAAAATGGTTAAATGTAGTGACTTGAAATGTGAACTTGTGACTTGAAAATAGTTAAATGAAGTGACTTGATATTGTGACCTTGTTTCTTGAAAATGGTTAAGTGTAGTGACTTGAAATGTGAATTAGTGAGTTGAAAATGGTTAAGTGTAGTGACATGAAAATGGTTAAATGTAGAGACTTCAAATTGTGAATTAGTTACTTGAAATATGAATTAGTGACTTGAAAATGTTTAAGTGTAGAGAATTGAAATTGTGAACTTGTTTCTTTAAAGGACTAAGTGTAGTGACTTGAAATGTGAATTTGTTTAAGTGTAGTGACTTGAAAATGCTTAAATGTAGTGACTTGATATTGTGAACTTGTTTCTTGAAAATGGTTAAGTGTATTGACTTGAAATGTGAATTAGCGAGTTGAAAATAGTTAAGTGTAGTGACATGAAAATGGTTAAATGTAGAGACTTCAAATTGTGAATTAGTTGCTTGAAATATGAATTAGTGACTTGAAAATGGTTAAGTGTAGAGAATTGAAATTGTGAACTTGTTTCTTGAAAGGATTAAGTGTAGTGACTTGAAATGTGAATTAGTTACTTGAAAATGGTTAAATGTAGTGACTTGAAATGTGAACTTGTGACTTGAAAATAGTTAAATGTAGTGACTTGATATTGTGAACTTCTTTCTTGAAAATGGTTAAGTGTAGTGACTTGAAATGTGAATTAGTGAGTTGAAAATGGTTAAGTGTAGTGACATGAAAATGGTTAAATGCAGGGGCTTCAAATTGTGAATTAGTTACTTGAAATATGAATTAGTGACTTGAAAATGGTTAAGTGTAGAGAATTGAAATTGTGAACTTGTTTCTTTAAAGGATTAAGTGTAGTGACTTGAAATGTGAATTAGTTACTTGAAAATGGTTAAATGTAGTGACTTGAAATGTGAACTTGTGACTTGAAAATAGTTAAATGAAGTGACTTGATATTGTGACCTTGTTTCTTGAAAATGGTTAAGTGTAGTGACTTGAAATGTGAATTAGTGAGTTGAAAATGGTTAAGTGTAGTGACATGAAAATGGTTAAATGTAGAGACTTCAAATTGTGAATTAGTTACTTGAAATATGAATTAGTGACTTGAAAATGTTTAAGTGTAGAGAATTGAAATTGTGAACTTGTTTCTTTAAAGGACTAAGTGTAGTGACTTGAAATGTGAATTTGTTTAAGTGTAGTGACTTGAAAATGCTTAAATGTAGTGACTTGATATTGTGAACTTGTTTCTTGAAAATGGTTAAGTGTATTGACTTGAAATGTGAATTAGCGAGTTGAAAATAGTTAAGTGTAGTGACATGAAAATGGTTAAATGTAGAGACTTCAAATTGTGAATTAGTTGCTTGAAATATGAATTAGTGACTTGAAAATGGTTAAGTGTAGAGAATTGAAATTGTGAACTTGTTTCTTGAAAGGATTAAGTGTAGTGACTTGAAATGTGAATTAGTTACTTGAAAATGGTTAAATGTAGTGACTTGAAATGTGAACTTGTGACTTGAAAATAGTTAAATGTAGTGACTTGATATTGTGAACTTCTTTCTTGAAAATGGTTAAGTGTAGTGACTTGAAATGTGAATTAGTGAGTTGAAAATGGTTAAGTGTAGTGACATGAAAATGGTTAAATGCAGGGGCTTCAAATTGTGAATTAGTTACTTGAAATATGAATTAGTGACTTGAAAATGGTTAAGTGTAGAGAATTGAAATTGTGAACTTGTTTCTTTAAAGGATTAAGTGTAGTGACTTGAAATGTGAATTAGTTACTTGAAAATGGTTAAATGTAGTGACTTGAAATGTGAACTTGTGACTTGAAAATAGTTAAATGAAGTGACTTGATATTGTGACCTTGTTTCTTGAAAATGGTTAAGTGTAGTGACTTGAAATATGAATTAGTGAGTTGAAAATGGTTAAGTGTAGTGACATGAAAATGGTTAAATGTAGAAACTTCAAATTGTGAATTAGTTACTTGAAATATGAATTAGTGACTTGAAAATGGTTAAGTGTAGAGAATTGAAATTGTGAACTTGTTTCTAGAAAGGATTAAGTGTAGTGACTTGAAATGTGAATTAGTTACTTGAAAATGGCTAAGTGTAGTGACTTGAAAATGGTTAAATGTAGTGAATTGAAACTGTGAACTTGATTCTTGAAAATGGTTAAGTGTAGTGACTTGAAATGTGAATTAGTTACTTGATAATGGTTAAGTGTAGTAACTTGAAAATGGTTAAATTTATTGAATTGAAATTGTGAACTTGTTTCTTGAAAATGGTTAAATGTAGTGACTTGAAATGTAAAATTATTTTTTGAAAATGGTTAAGTGTTGTGACTTGAAATTGTGAATTTGTTTCTTGAAAGGATTAAGTGTAGTGACTTGAAATGTGAACTTGTGACTTGAAAATAGTTAAATGTAGTGACTTGATATTGTGAACTTGTTTCTTGAAAATGGTTAAGTGTAGTGACTTGAAATGTGAATTAGCGAGTTGAAAATAGTTAAGTGTAGTGACATGAAAATGGTTAAATGTAGAGACTTCAAATTGTGAATTAGTTACTTGAAATATGAATTAGTGACTTGAAAATGGTTAAGTGTAGAGAATTGAAATTGTGAACTTGTTTCTTGAAAGGATTAAGTGAAGTGACTTGAAATGTGAATTAGTTACTTGAAAATGGTTAAATGTAGTGACTTGAAATGTGAACTTGTGACTTGAAAATAGTTAAATGTCGTGACTTGATATTGTGAACTTCTTTCTTGAAAATGGTTAAGTGTAGTGACTTGAAATGTGAATTAGTGAGTTGAAAATGGTTAAGTGTAGTGACATGAAAATGGTTAAATGTAGAGACTTCAAATTGTGAATTAGTTACTTGAAATATGAATTAGTGACTTGAAAATGGTTAAGTGTAGAGAATTGAAATTGTGAACTTGTTTCTTGAAAGGATTAAGTGTAGTGACTTGAAATGTGAATTAGTTACTTGAAAATGGTTAAATGTAGTTACTTGAAATGTGAACTTGTGACTTGAAAATAGTTAAATGTAGTGACTTGATATTGTGAACTTGTTTCTTGAAAATGGTTAAGTGTATTGACTTGAAATGTGAATTAGCGAGTTGAAAATAGTTAAGTGTAGTGACATGAAAATGGTTAAATGTAGAGACTTCAAATTGTGAATTAGTTGCTTGAAATATGAATTAGTGACTTGAAAATGGTTAAGTGTAGAGAATTGAAATTGTGAACTTGTTTCTTGAAAGGATTAAGTGTAGTGACTTGAAATGTGAATTAGTTACTTGAAAATGGTTAAATGTAGTGACTTGAAATGTGAACTTGTGACTTGAAAATAGTTAAATGTAGTGACTTGATATTGTGAACTTCTTTCTTGAAAATGGTTAAGTGTAGTGACTTGAAATGTGAATTAGTGAGTTGAAAATGGTTAAGTGTAGTGACATGAAAATGGTTAAATGCAGAGACTTCAAATTGTGAATTAGTTACTTGAAATATGAATTAGTGACTTGAAAATGGTTAAGTGTAGAGAATTGAAATTGTGAACTTGTTTCTTTAAAGGATTAAGTGTAGTGACTTGAAATGTGAATTAGTTACTTGAAAATGGTTAAATGTAGTGACTTGAAATGTGAACTTGTGACTTGAAAATAGTTAAATGAAGTGACTTGATATTGTGACCTTGTTTCTTGAAAATGGTTAAGTGTAGTGACTTGAAATATGAATTAGTGAGTTGAAAATGGTTAAGTGTAGTGACATGAAAATGGTTAAATGTAGAAACTTCAAATTGTGAATTAGTTACTTGAAATATGAATTAGTGACTTGAAAATGGTTAAGTGTAGAGAATTGAAATTGTGAACTTGTTTCTAGAAAGGATTAAGTGTAGTGACTTGAAATGTGAATTAGTTACTTGAAAATGGCTAAGTGTAGTGACTTGAAAATGGTTAAATGTAGTGAATTGAAACTGTGAACTTGATTCTTGAAAATGGTTAAGTGTAGTGACTTGAAATGTGAATTAGTTACTTGATAATGGTTAAGTGTAGTAACTTGAAAATGGTTAAATTTATTGAATTGAAATTGTGAACTTGTTTCTTGAAAATGGTTAAATGTAGTGACTTGAAATGTAAAATTATTTTTTGAAAATGGTTAAGTGTTGTGACTTGAAATTGTGAATTTGTTTCTTGAAAGGATTAAGTGTAGTGACTTGAAATGTGAACTTGTGACTTGAAAATAGTTAAATGTAGTGACTTGATATTGTGAACTTGTTTCTTGAAAATGGTTAAGTGTAGTGACTTGAAATGTGAATTAGCGAGTTGAAAATAGTTAAGTGTAGTGACATGAAAATGGTTAAATGTAGAGACTTCAAATTGTGAATTAGTTACTTGAAATATGAATTAGTGACTTGAAAATGGTTAAGTGTAGAGAATTGAAATTGTGAACTTGTTTCTTGAAAGGATTAAGTGAAGTGACTTGAAATGTGAATTAGTTACTTGAAAATGGTTAAATGTAGTGACTTGAAATGTGAACTTGTGACTTGAAAATAGTTAAATGTCGTGACTTGATATTGTGAACTTCTTTCTTGAAAATGGTTAAGTGTAGTGACTTGAAATGTGAATTAGTGAGTTGAAAATGGTTAAGTGTAGTGACATGAAAATGGTTAAATGTAGAGACTTCAAATTGTGAATTAGTTACTTGAAATATGAATTAGTGACTTGAAAATGGTTAAGTGTAGAGAATTGAAACTGTGAACTTGTTTCTTGAAAGGATTAAGTGTAGTGACTTGAAATGTGAATTAGTTACTTGAAAATGGTTAAATGTAGTTACTTGAAATGTGAACTTGTGACTTGAAAATAGTTAAATGTAGTGACTTGATATTGTGAACTTGTTTCTTGAAAATGGTTAAGTGTATTGACTTGAAATGTGAATTAGCGAGTTGAAAATAGTTAAGTGTAATGACATGAAAATGGTTAAATGTAGAGACTTCAAATTGTGAATTAGTTGCTTGAAATATGAATTAGTGACTTGAAAATGGTTAAGTGTAGAGAATTGAAATTGTGAACTTGTTTCTTGAAAGGATTAAGTGTAGTGACTTGAAATGTGAATTAGTTACTTGAAAATGGTTAAATGTAGTGACTTGAAATGTGAACTTGTGACTTGAAAATAGTTAAATGTAGTGACTTGATATTGTGAACTTCTTTCTTGAAAATGGTTAAGTGTAGTGACTTGAAATGTGAATTAGCGAGTTTAAAATAGTTAAGTGTAGTGACATGAAAATGGTTAAATGTAGAGACTTCAAATTGTGAATTAGTTACTTGAAATATGAATTAGTGACTTGAAAATGGTTAAGTGTAGAGAATTGAAATCGTGAACTTGTTTCTTGAAAGGATTAAGTGTAGTGACTTGAAATGTGAATTAGTTACTTGAAAATGGTTAAATGTAGTGACTTGAAATGTGAACTTGTGACTTGAAAATAGTTAAATGTAGTGACTTGATATTGTGAACTTCTTTCTTGAAAATGGTTAAGTGTAGTGACTTGAAATGTGAATTAGTGAGTTGAAAATGGTTAAGTGTAGTGACATGAAAATGGTTAAATGTAGAGACTTCAAATTGTGAATTAGTTACTTGAAATATGAATTAGTGACTTGAAAATGGTTAAGTGTAGAGAATTGAAATTGTGAACTTGTTTCTTGAAAGGATTAAGTGTAGTGACTTGAAATGTGAATTAGTTACTTGAAAAAGGTTAAATGTAGTGACTTGAAATGTGAACTTGTGACTTGAAAATAGTTAAATGTAGTGACTTGATATTGTGAACTTGTTTCTTGAAAATGGTTAAGTGTAGTAACTTGAAATGTGAATTAGTGAGTTGAAAATGGTTAAGTGTAGTGACATGAAAATGGTTAAATGTAGAGACTTCAAATTGTGAATTAGTTACTTGAAATATGAATTAGTGACTTGAAAATGGTTAAGTGTAGAGAATTGAAATTGTGAACTTGTTTCTTTAAAGGACTAAGTGTAGTGACTTGAAATGTGAATTAGTTACTTGAAAATGGTTAAGTGTAGTGACTTGAAATGTGAATTAGTTACTTGAAAATGGTTAAGTGTAGTGACTTGATATTGTGACCTTGTTTCTTCAAAATGGTTAAGTGTAGTGACTTGAAATGTGAATTAGTGAGTTGAAAATGGTTAAGTGTAGTGACATGAAAATGGTTAAATGTAGAGACTTCAAATTGTGAATTAGTTACTTGAAATATGAATTAGTGACTTGAAAATGTTTAAGTGTAGAGAATTGAAATTGTGAACTTGTTTCTTGAAAGGATTAAGTGTAGTGACTTGAAATGTGAATTAGTTACTTGAAAATGGTTAAATGTAGTTACTTGAAATGTGAACTTGTGACTTGGAAATAGTTAAATGTAGTGACTTGATATTGTGAACTTGTTTCTTGAAAATGGTTAAGTGTATTGACTTGAAATATGAATTAGCGAGTTGAAAATGGTTAAGTGTAGTGACATGAAAATGGTTAAATGTAGAGACTTCAAATTGTGAATTAGTTACTTGAAATATGAATTAGTGACTTGAAAATGGTTAAGTGTAGAGAATTGAAATTGTGAACTTGTTTCTTGAAAGGATTAAGTGTAGTGACTTGAAATGTGAATTAGTTACTTGAAAATGGTTAAATGTAGTGACTTGAAATGTGAACTTGTGACTTGAAAATAGTTAAATGTAGTGACTTGATATTGTGAACTTGTTTCTTGAAAATGGTTAAGTGTAGTGACTTGAAATGTGAATTAGCGAGTTGAAAATAGTTAAGTGTAGTGACATGAAAATGGTTAAATGTAGAGACTTCAAATTGTGAATTAGTTGCTTGAAATATGAATTAGTGACTTGAAAATGGTTAAGTGTAGAGAATTGAAATTGTGAACTTGTTTCTTGAAAGGATTAAGTGTAGTGACTTGAAATGTGAATTAGTTACTTGAAAATGGTTAAATGTAGTGACTTGAAATGTGAACTTGTGACTTGAAAATAGTTAAATGTAGTGACTTGATATTGTGAACTTCTTTCTTGAAAATGGTTAAGTGTAGTGACTTGAAATGTGAATTAGTGAGTTGAAAATGGTTAAGTGTAGTGACATGAAAATGGTTAAATGCAGAGACTTCAAATTGTGAATTAGTTACTTGAAATATGAATTAGTGACTTGAAAATGGTTAAGTGTAGAGAATTGAAATTGTGAACTTGTTTCTTTAAAGGATTAAGTGTAGTGACTTGAAATGTGAATTAGTTACTTGAAAATGGTTAAATGTAGTGACTTGAAATGTGAACTTGTGACTTGAAAATAGTTAAATGAAGTGACTTGATATTGTGACCTTGTTTCTTGAAAATGGTTAAGTGTAGTGACTTGAAATATGAATTAGTGAGTTGAAAATGGTTAAGTGTAGTGACATGAAAATGGTTAAATGTAGAAACTTCAAATTGTGAATTAGTTACTTGAAATATGAATTAGTGACTTGAAAATGGTTAAGTGTAGAGAATTGAAATTGTGAACTTGTTTCTAGAAAGGATTAAGTGTAGTGACTTGAAATGTGAATTAGTTACTTGAAAATGGCTAAGTGTAGTGACTTGAAAATGGTTAAATGTAGTGAATTGAAACTGTGAACTTGATTCTTGAAAATGGTTAAGTGTAGTGACTTGAAATGTGAATTAGTTACTTGATAATGGTTAAGTGTAGTAACTTGAAAATGGTTAAATTTATTGAATTGAAATTGTGAACTTGTTTCTTGAAAATGGTTAAATGTAGTGACTTGAAATGTAAAATTATTTTTTGAAAATGGTTAAGTGTTGTGACTTGAAATTGTGAATTTGTTTCTTGAAAGGATTAAGTGTAGTGACTTGAAATGTGAACTTGTGACTTGAAAATAGTTAAATGTAGTGACTTGATATTGTGAACTTGTTTCTTGAAAATGGTTAAGTGTAGTGACTTGAAATGTGAATTAGCGAGTTGAAAATAGTTAAGTGTAGTGACATGAAAATGGTTAAATGTAGAGACTTCAAATTGTGAATTAGTTACTTGAAATATGAATTAGTGACTTGAAAATGGTTAAGTGTAGAGAATTGAAATTGTGAACTTGTTTCTTGAAAGGATTAAGTGAAGTGACTTGAAATGTGAATTAGTTACTTGAAAATGGTTAAATGTAGTGACTTGAAATGTGAACTTGTGACTTGAAAATAGTTAAATGTCGTGACTTGATATTGTGAACTTCTTTCTTGAAAATGGTTAAGTGTAGTGACTTGAAATGTGAATTAGTGAGTTGAAAATGGTTAAGTGTAGTGACATGAAAATGGTTAAATGTAGAGACTTCAAATTGTGAATTAGTTACTTGAAATATGAATTAGTGACTTGAAAATGGTTAAGTGTAGAGAATTGAAATTGTGAACTTGTTTCTTGAAAGGATTAAGTGTAGTGACTTGAAATGTGAATTAGTTACTTGAAAATGGTTAAATGTAGTTACTTGAAATGTGAACTTGTGACTTGAAAATAGTTAAATGTAGTGACTTGATATTGTGAACTTGTTTCTTGAAAATGGTTAAGTGTATTGACTTGAAATGTGAATTAGCGAGTTGAAAATAGTTAAGTGTAATGACATGAAAATGGTTAAATGTAGAGACTTCAAATTGTGAATTAGTTGCTTGAAATATGAATTAGTGACTTGAAAATGGTTAAGTGTAGAGAATTGAAATTGTGAACTTGTTTCTTGAAAGGATTAAGTGTAGTGACTTGAAATGTGAATTAGTTACTTGAAAATGGTTAAATGTAGTGACTTGAAATGTGAACTTGTGACTTGAAAATAGTTAAATGTAGTGACTTGATATTGTGAACTTCTTTCTTGAAAATGGTTAAGTGTAGTGACTTGAAATGTGAATTAGCGAGTTTAAAATAGTTAAGTGTAGTGACATGAAAATGGTTAAATGTAGAGACTTCAAATTGTGAATTAGTTACTTGAAATATGAATTAGTGACTTGAAAATGGTTAAGTGTAGAGAATTGAAATCGTGAACTTGTTTCTTGAAAGGATTAAGTGTAGTGACTTGAAATGTGAATTAGTTACTTGAAAATGGTTAAATGTAGTGACTTGAAATGTGAACTTGTGACTTGAAAATAGTTAAATGTAGTGACTTGATATTGTGAACTTCTTTCTTGAAAATGGTTAAGTGTAGTGACTTGAAATGTGAATTAGTGAGTTGAAAATGGTTAAGTGTAGTGACATGAAAATGGTTAAATGTAGAGACTTCAAATTGTGAATTAGTTACTTGAAATATGAATTAGTGACTTGAAAATGGTTAAGTGTAGAGAATTGAAATTGTGAACTCGTTTCTTGAAAGGATTAAGTGTAGTGACTTGAAATGTGAATTAGTTACTTGAAAAAGGTTAAATGTAGTGACTTGAAATGTGAACTTGTGACTTGAAAATAGTTAAATGTAGTGACTTGATATTGTGAACTTGTTTCTTGAAAATGGTTAAGTGTAGTAACTTGAAATGTGAATTAGTGAGTTGAAAATGGTTAAGTGTAGTGACATGAAAATGGTTAAATGTAGAGACTTCAAATTGTGAATTAGTTACTTGAAATATGAATTAGTGACTTGAAAATGGTTAAGTGTAGAGAATTGAAATTGTGAACTTGTTTCTTTAAAGGACTAAGTGTAGTGACTTGAAATGTGAATTAGTTACTTGAAAATGGTTAAGTGTAGTGACTTGAAATGTGAATTAGTTACTTGAAAATGGTTAAGTGTAGTGACTTGATATTGTGACCTTGTTTCTTCAAAATGGTTAAGTGTAGTGACTTGAAATGTGAATTAGTGAGTTGAAAATGGTTAAGTGTAGTGACATGAAAATGGTTAAATGTAG
Source organism: Capsicum rhomboideum (assembly GCA_031232105.1). Lineage (NCBI taxonomy): Eukaryota > Viridiplantae > Streptophyta > Magnoliopsida > Solanales > Solanaceae > Capsicum > Capsicum rhomboideum. The sequence goes on along the minus strand of CP124716.1, from coordinate 57,361,085 downwards.
AGACTTCAAATTGTGAATTAGTTACTTGAAATATGAATTAGTGACTTGAAAATGTTTAAGTGTAGAGAATTGAAATTGTGAACTTGTTTCTTGAAAGGATTAAGTGTAGTGACTTGAAATGTGAATTAGTTACTTGAAAATGGTTAAATGTAGTTACTTGAAATGTGAACTTGTGACTTGGAAATAGTTAAATGTAGTGACTTGATATTGTGAACTTGTTTCTTGAAAATGGTTAAGTGTATTGACTTGAAATATGAATTAGCGAGTTGAAAATGGTTAAGTGTAGTGACATGAAAATGGTTAAATGTAGAGACTTCAAATTGTGAATTAGTTACTTGAAATATGAATTAGTGACTTGAAAATGGTTAAGTGTAGAGAATTGAAATTGTGAACTTGTTTCTTGAAAGGATTAAGTGTAGTGACTTGAAATGTGAATTAGTTACTTGAAAATGGTTAAATGTAGTGACTTGAAATGTGAACTTGTGACTTGAAAATAGTTAAATGTAGTGACTTGATATTGTGAACTTGTTTCTTGAAAATGGTTAAGTGTAGTGACTTGAAATGTGAATTAGCGAGTTGAAAATAGTTAAGTGTAGTGACATGAAAATGGTTAAATGTAGAGACTTCAAATTGTGAATTAGTTGCTTGAAATATGAATTAGTGACTTGAAAATGGTTAAGTGTAGAGAATTGAAATTGTGAACTTGTTTCTTGAAAGGATTAAGTGTAGTGACTTGAAATGTGAATTAGTTACTTGAAAATGGTTAAATGTAGTGACTTGAAATGTGAACTTGTGACTTGAAAATAGTTAAATGTAGTGACTTGATATTGTGAACTTCTTTCTTGAAAATGGTTAAGTGTAGTGACTTGAAATGTGAATTAGCGAGTTTAAAATAGTTAAGTGTAGTGACATGAAAATGGTTAACTGTAGAGACTTCAAATTGTGAATTAGTTACTTGAAATATGAATTAGTGACTTGAAAATGGTTAAGTGTAGAGAATTGAAATCGTGAACTTGTTTCTTGAAAGGATTAAGTGTAGTGACTTGAAATGTGAATTAGTTACTTGAAAATGGTTAAATGTAGTGACTTGAAATGTGAACTTGTGACTTGAAAATAGTTAAATGTAGTGACTTGATATTGTGAACTTCTTTCTTGAAAATGGTTAAGTGTAGTGACTTGAAATGTGAATTAGTGAGTTGAAAATGGTTAAGTGTAGTGACATGAAAATGGTTAAATGTAGAGACTTCAAATTGTGAATTAGTTACTTGAAATATGAATTAGTGACTTGAAAATGTTTAAGTGTAGAGAATTGAAATTGTGAACTTGTTTCTTGAAAGGATTAAGTGTAGTGACTTGAAATGTGAATTAGTTACTTGAAAAAGGTTAAATGTAGTTACTTGAAATGTGAACTTGTGACTTGAAAATAGTTAAATGTAGTGACTTGATATTGTGAACTTGTTTCTTGAAAATGGTTAAGTGTAGTAACTTGAAATGTGAATTAGTGAGTTGAAAATGGTTAAGTGTAGTGACATGAAAATGGTTAAATGTAGAGACTTCAAATTGTGAATTAGTTACTTGAAATATGAATTAGTGACTTGAAAATGGTTAAGTGTAGAGAATTGAAATTGTGAACTTGTTTCTTTAAAGGACTAAGTGTAGTGACTTGAAATGTGAATTAGTTACTTGAAAATGGTTAAGTGTAGTGACTTGAAATGTGAATTAGTTACTTGAAAATGGTTAAGTGTAGTGACTTGATATTGTGACCTTGTTTCTTCAAAATTGTTAAGTGTAGTGACTTGAAATGTGAATTAGTGAGTTGAAAATGGTTAAGTGTAGTGACATGAAAATGGTTAAATGTAGAGACTTCAAATTGTGAATTAGTTACTTGAAATATGAATTAGTGACTTGAAAATGTTTAAGTGTAGAGAATTGAAATTGTGAACTTGTTTCTTGAAAGGATTAAGTGTAGTGACTTGAAATGTGAATTAGTTACTTGAAAATGGTTAAATGTAGTTACTTGAAATGTGAACTTGTGACTTGGAAATAGTTAAATGTAGTGACTTGATATTGTGAACTTGTTTCTTGAAAATGGTTAAGTGTATTGACTTGAAATGTGAATTAGCGAGTTGAAAATAGTTAAGTGTAGTGACATGAAAATGGTTAAATGTAGAGACTTCAAATTGTGAATTAGTTGCTTGAAATATGAATTAGTGACTTGAAAATGGTTAAGTGTAGAGAATTGAAATTGTGAACTTGTTTCTTGAAAGGATTAAGTGTAGTGACTTGAAATGTGAATTAGTTACTTGAAAATGGTTAAATGTAGTGACTTGAAATGTGAACTTGTGACTTGAAAATAGTTAAATGTAGTGACTTGATATTGTGAACTTCTTTCTTGAAAATGGTTAAGTGTAGTGACTTGAAATGTGAATTAGTGAGTTGAAAATGGTTAAGTGTAGTGACATGAAAATGGTTAAATGTAGAGACTTCAAATTGTGAATTAGTTACTTGAAATATGAATTAGTGACTTGAAAATGGTTAAGTGTAGAGAATTGAAATTGTGAACTTGTTTCTTGAAAGGATTAAGTGTAGTGACTTGAAATGTGAATTAGTTACTTGAAAAAGGTTAAATGTAGTGACTTGAAATGTGAACTTGTGACTTGAAAATAGTTAAATGTAGTGACTTGATATTGTGAACTTGTTTCTTGAAAATGGTTAAGTGTAGTAACTTGAAATGTGAATTAGTGAGTTGAAAATGGTTAAGTGTAGTGACATGAAAATGGTTAAATGTAGAGACTTCAAATTGTGAATTAGTTACTTGAAATATGAATTAGTGACTTGAAAATGGTTAAGTGTAGAGAATTGAAATTGTGAACTTGTTTCTTTAAAGGACTAAGTGTAGTGACTTGAAATGTGAATTAGTTACTTGAAAATGGTTAAGTGTAGTGACTTGAAATGTGAATTAGTTACTTGAAAATGGTTAAGTGTAGTGACTTGATATTGTGACCTTGTTTCTTCAAAATTGTTAAGTGTAGTGACTTGAAATGTGAATTAGTGAGTTGAAAATGGTTAAGTGTAGTGACATGAAAATGGTTAAATGTAGAGACTTCAAATTGTGAATTAGTTACTTGAAATATGAATTAGTGACTTGAAAATGTTTAAGTGTAGAGAATTGAAATTGTGAACTTGTTTCTTGAAAGGATTAAGTGTAGTGACTTGAAATGTGAATTAGTTACTTGAAAATGGTTAAATGTAGTTACTTGAAATGTGAACTTGTGACTTGAAAATAGTTAAATGTAGTGACTTGATATTGTGAACTTCTTTCTTGAAAATGGTTAAGTGTAGTGACTTGAAATGTGAATTAGTGAGTTGAAAATGGTTAAGTGTAGTGACATGAAAATGGTTAAATGTAGAGACTTCAAATTGTGAATTAGTTACTTGAAATATGAATTAGTGACTTGAAAATGGTTAAGTGTAGAGAATTGAAATTGTGAACTTGTTTCTTGAAAGGATTAAGTGTAGTGACTTGAAATGTGAATTAGTTACTTGAAAAAGGTTAAATGTAGTGACTTGAAATGTGAACTTGTGACTTGAAAATAGTTAAATGTAGTGACTTGATATTGTGAACTTGTTTCTTGAAAATGGTTAAGTGTAGTAACTTGAAATGTGAATTAGTGAGTTGAAAATGGTTAAGTGTAGTGACATGAAAATGGTTAAATGTAGAGACTTCAAATTGTGAATTAGTTACTTGAAATATGAATTAGTGACTTGAAAATGGTTAAGTGTAGAGAATTGAAATTGTGAACTTGTTTCTTTAAAGGACTAAGTGTAGTGACTTGAAATGTGAATTAGTTACTTGAAAATGGTTAAGTGTAGTGACTTGAAATGTGAATTAGTTACTTGAAAATGGTTAAGTGTAGTGACTTGATATTGTGACCTTGTTTCTTCAAAATTGTTAAGTGTAGTGACTTGAAATGTGAATTAGTGAGTTGAAAATGGTTAAGTGTAGTGACATGAAAATGGTTAAATGTAGAGACTTCAAATTGTGAATTAGTTACTTGAAATATGAATTAGTGACTTGAAAATGTTTAAGTGTAGAGAATTGAAATTGTGAACTTGTTTCTTGAAAGGATTAAGTGTAGTGACTTGAAATGTGAATTAGTTACTTGAAAATGGTTAAATGTAGTTACTTGAAATGTGAACTTGTGACTTGGAAATAGTTAAATGTAGTGACTTGATATTGTGAACTTGTTTCTTGAAAATGGTTAAGTGTATTGACTTGAAATGTGAATTAGCGAGTTGAAAATAGTTAAGTGTAGTGACATGAAAATGGTTAAATGTAGAGACTTCAAATTGTGAATTAGTTGCTTGAAATATGAATTAGTGACTTGAAAATGGTTAAGTGTAGAGAATTGAAATTGTGAACTTGTTTCTTGAAAGGATTAAGTGTAGTGACTTGAAATGTGAATTAGTGAGTTTAAAATAGTTAAGTGTAGTGACATGAAAATGGTTAAATGTAGAGACTTCAAATTGTGAATTAGTTACTTGAAATATGAATTAGTGACTTGAAAATGGTTAAGTGTAGAGAATTGAAATTGTGAACTTGTTTCTTGAAAGGATTAAGTGTAGTGACTTGAAATGTGAATTAGTTACTTGAAAATGGTTAAATGTAGTGACTTGAAATGTGAACTTGTGACTTGAAAATAGTTAAATGTAGTGACTTGATATTGTGAACTTCTTTCTTGAAAATGGTTAAGTGTAGTGACTTGAAATGTGAATTAGTGAGTTGAAAATAATTATACTCAAGGACAGAAGACGAGCATATACAATTGTTAAATAAATTTATTAACATTATAGATACAGCAGGAATTAGTTTAAGTAAAAGCAAGGCAGAAATAATGAAAAACCAAATAGAATTTCTAGGCATACAAATAGATAAGAATGGAGTAAAAATGCAAACACATATAGTACAGAAAATTATAAAATCAGATGAAATACTAGATACGAAGAAAAAATTACAATCCTTTTTAGGACTAGTAAATCAAGTAAGAGAATATATACCAAAATTAGCAGAATATTTAAAGCCCTTACATAAGAAATTAAAGAAAGATATTGAATATCATTTTGACCAAACAGATAAAAAACATATACAGAAAGTCAAAGAATTATGTCAAAAATTACCAAAATTATATTTTCCAGATATTACAAAAGAGTTTATATATATAGTAGAAACAGATTCCAGTAACCATAGTTATGGTGGAGTATTAAAATATAAGTATACTGACACAAAACAGGAACATCACTGTAGATATCACTCAGGAACATATACGGAACCTCAAGATAAATGGGAAATAAATAGGAAAGAATTATTTGCCTTATATAAATGTTTATTAACATTCGAACCATATATAGTTTATAACAAATTTATTGTCAGAACAGATAATACACAAGTAAAATGGTGGCTAACAAGAAAATTAGACGACTCAGTTACAACAAAAGAAATACGAAGACTTGTCTTAAATATACAAAATTTTACATTTACAATAGAAGTGATCAGTACTAACAAAAATGTCACTGCAGACTACTTATCAAGACAAAGCTACTCAGACAGATCAAGATAGCCAAATGGATATTTTATTAAAAGCCATGACTACACTTTGCTTAAAAGTGGACAGTTTTGAGCTAGAACTAAAAGAGCTAAAGAAGGACAAAGCTACAAGTCAGCCGCATGACTCAAAATATGCTGAACTATGTCAATCGGAAGACATAAAAATTCCAGAACTAGAAGGAGACGTTGAGAAACTCCATAAAACTCATAACAAGTTTGTTAATGCAGCTACAGGAAAAGCATCTACAGAAGCAAGCAGCTCAAATACAACCAGCCAACCTACAAAAAGACAAAACCAAAATTTAAATAGCCAGTTTACAAAAACCTCTATCAGAAATAAACAACCCATAAATCTATCACATCCGACTATACCAAGTCCACAAACATCCACATATGCCGCAAGTCTAAACCAAAATAAACAAGTATATAACCACATTTCCAGAGCATACATCCAAAATATCTATAAAACCCAAACATTTTTGAATTTACATCCAAGATCTCAGACAACCACTGACCCTCAAAAAGATTTTATAACTCAAAAACTACAAGGATATAATAAATTAATTGCCCAGCCTGGCACCAGTGCAAATTTAGTACGTACATGCTATGAATATGGACTACTCGCAACAGTATATACAGCCGATGGAGCAGAACTACAACAAATACCAGACTTATATAATGCCTTTACAATATACAAAAGAATTACAGACGGATCATTCTTTTATATCAGATGTTATTCAGCACCAGCAGAAATATTATACAACGAGATAAAACCACTCATCCAAGTAGTAAAAATTGGACTGACCAGAGACATGATCATTCCAGAGGATATAGAAAAACAACCGGAAATACCAGAAGTAGACATACCAACATTCTTCGCTACAAAAAGATTAATAGGACTACAGGTGATTATTCAAGAACTACTCAACAATTATACCAATGGACATAACATATGGAAATATCATTGTAGAGACCATTCCATGATCTATGCAAATGCAAGAGTACTACGACAAGAAGATATGGAAGAAGTACGTAGTTGGATATGGACATTACTAAGACCCGAAGATACCCCAACAACAAGAGCTATTAAAAAGGAATTTATTTCAGAAAAATTATTGGTTAAATATTGCCAGTATTTAGGACCAAAATACCCAGATCACCATTGTTCAAAATGCAGTGGAGGAAATACTACAACTATACCAGAAGTAAATCTAGAATGAAGACAGCAAGACAAAAAGCTACATGGGAAGACCCATAGATATTTTTTAATTTGTCTTATTATGTAAATTATTAAGAAATCTTTGTAAGTGGGAAACATATAAACCCCACACGTTTTTCCTTTTGTTGAGAATAAGAGCATAATGCTCAATCATGTAAAATAGCATAGGATAGTACGCGTGTAGGAATAGTTACGCGTTTTCTTTTTCAAAAGTCGTAAAGTACACAGTAGTTAGTACTGTGCATTTACGCGTTTTTCTTTCTTTTTACAGAAGTCGTAAAGCAAACAGTTTTTTGACTGTTTACTCACGCGGTTTCTTTATGTAAATTATTGAGGCACTTGCCTCTTACATGTATAAATAGAGACGAACAGATGAGAAAGAAGGTAAGCAATCTTGCTCACCTATAACTCTCATGTGTTGAGACTCAATAAAAAATATTTCAGATATTTGCTATGGAGGAATCCAACATAGAAACATCTATGTCACATACTACCGACGAAATAACAACAAAGGTATACTCATATTTACATATGTGTAACTAATCTATCATATTCCTAATAATCTCTGATTAGCTTATTATTATTTATCATATTGTAGTTTGATTATGTTAACATTATCCTTATTAGTTTGCTATGATTAGGAAGCTGAGAGTAAGTTAAGCCCAGACTAAGCTTTTCCAAAATGGTTGAACCCAGAAGAAGGCTAGAAATGCCGTGAATAGGGTAGTAAACCAACTGAAGTAAGCAGGGTTAGGGTAAACTGATTAAAGCTGGAACTCATAGTAATGACCAACCGGATAATTAAACATACTGAACTACTAGATGATAAAGGTAATAATATAAGCAGAGGTTAGAAGGAATAATTTGATTAAAACACAGAAGTAAGAAATGACAGAACCTAATTATGCAAAACCCGATATAGCAGAAACTAGTAACCTTAAACAAACAGAAGATGTAGAAAAATATAAAACCCCAACACCTAAGTATCTTATAAATGGAGATAACGACTATAAAATATTAGTCTTATATATATTAAAAAATTTAGATACAGATATCACACAAAGAATATATAACCTACTATTTAACCACGAAATTATAGACTTAATGAAAGAATTATGGTTAGACACAATATTAAACAATGATAGTGATGATGACTCTAGAGATAATGATATATACCTAGATATAGATACAGAAGGATATCTAGATTTTTATTAAAATGAACCAAGAAAATTTAGAAAATTGGCAACGAACTATAGATGAACTAAGAGAAAGAGAAACATTAATACAATTCAACCTAGACAGATATATACAAACCCAAAATAGTGGTTATTTAGATCTCATAGTAAGAGATATCAATATCATATTAAGATTAATTAGAGAAAGAGATAACTACTATAAATCCGCATTTAGATAAATGACCCAAGAAGAGAAGATCATAGGACCACCCCCACAAATGGTATCAGAGCATAGGATGAAAAAAGATATAACTGAAAAAGAACATAGGAATAAAATAAATAATCGTATAAATAAAAGAAAACTAAACATTTATAAAGATAGGATAAGAAAACAAAGTAAAAAACAATTTATAATACAAACGGAAAACATGAAAGGAATTGAGTATGGAGAAGATTTACCAGATGAACATCCCAGATGCATAAGATTAGATAAACAAATAAATATAGCAACAAAAATACAGAAATTAAGACTAGATTTGAATACACTATATGAAAAGTATGAATACACAAAAATACCTGAATTAATAGATACAATATCCTATACTGAATATGAATATATAAGACAACTTATAAAACAACAAGAATACAAATATGAGGAATTATAATGTATAGATTACAAAAGATCAAACCAGTTAAACATATAAAAATACACTATTTAACAAAAAAGATCCAAAAACAGAATAAAATAATAAGTCAGAGAAAATATAATCTTAGAGAAATCACACAAATACTTAAGGAAATAAATAATTTAATGAAAATAATAAGACATTTTATTATAGCAATAACTAAAATTAGAGAATCATTAGTAAATGGATAAACCAGAGCCAAGTAACCCAGTATATATATCCAGAAACACCAAAAATAATAAGAAAAATGGAATTATTAAGAAAATTAAGTGACATACACGAAGAAATTAAAATTAGAAAAGAAAGATTAAATAATAATATATTTGCAGGCGTAGCTAAGAAATCAATCGAAGCACAAAAACAAACTATACAAGAATTGGAATTACAAAAAGATATATTAGAAGTAAAATATGCTTATGAATAAAGAAGAATATCCAGTAGAAGAAAAAACATTTTTAGGAACAGATGGAACACAAATAATAATAACACACTCAAATATAGGTAGACGATATAGAAAAATAGGTACAAAATTATATTTAATGCCAGATCCAATATCAGCTAAATTAGAAGATAGTCTAACAGAAATGATACGCTTACAAAAAGAAAATACTGAAATAGACCAAAAACTTGAAATTGAAAAAATACGTTTAGAAGCCAGAAAAGAAATCGAACAACTAAAAAATAAAGAACTCGAACAAAAAAATAAACAACAAATCAGACCAGAATCTCCCCAAACACCATTTAAACCAGACCCAATCTCCGAACCAGAACCTGAAACATCAGAATCATCTACAAAAATACAAGAAATGGAAAAAGAATTAGCAATATTAAAACAAATATATGCCCAAAAAGTACAAGCCCGATTAGCTAAACAACACGAAAAAATAAAAAAAGAAAAAGAAAAAAAGTTAGTAATGGAATTAGAAAAGTTAAAAGAACAAATACATTTAGAAGAATTACATCCTGACGATGACTCACCTGATATAAGTATTGATAATATCACAATAAATAATACAACAGACATAGAAAATTTTACCATAGACAATATAACCATGAATGAATCCGAATCCGAATCCGAAGATAAGAATAATGACGACACTAGTGAAACATATACCCAAATAATGAACCAAATAACAGATTTAAATATAAATACAACAAATGCTAAACCAAATATAAATACCATAAAAAATGAACAACCAAGCACAAGTAGAACATATGATAAAAGAAGATATGACAACCCTAGAACAACCGGACCAACCTATTATACCGTAACAGATGATAATAGATATGGAGCAATATGGCAAAGTAGACTAAATAAATGGACACCAACTAAAACTCCAGAACATTCACAATTTTTAGATTTAGATTGTGTCACAGATGTAAATAAAACAATACAAGTATGGATAGGACAAATTGCAAAACAACTAATAGATAATAAAATATCAGTAGCAGATACACCAGGATATATAGAAAGAACACTCATAGGAACAGTAAAATTATGGCTACATAACATAACAGCTGATGGTAGAGCAGCTTTAAGAAATAATAAAGACAGTAGTGGAACAATTACAACATCAAGCATAGCTATATTAGACAAATACGAATTTGGAATTAGAAATGAATTTGGAAGTATGACAACAGAATTAGCAGAACAAGAAAAAGATAAAAATCTAAATAGACAATTAATGAATAAATTATCAATATGCAATATGTGTTATATAGATGAATATACATGCGCTTTTAAAGATTACTATTATAGAGCAATATATACTCATGAAGAAGCTATAGCAGTTAGAAGAACATATTTTACAAAATTACCTGAACCATTTAGTACAAAAATTATAACAGCATGGGACGCAGCTAGTTTAACAGATACATTAGGAGCTAGAATAAAATATTTACAAACATGGTTTATAGGACTATGTGATGAATATAAAGATAAACAAAAATTAGACAAAGTATTAACAAAAAACATGTCATGTTGTACACAAAAAATAGCACCACAATTTGGTTGTAAAACTAAGAAAAATAAGTTTAGATACAAAAAACGATTTAAAAAGTATAAATCTTTTAAATCTAAATACAAGTATAAAAATCCAAGAAAACGATATTATATAAAAAATTACAAAAGAAAAAGACCTTATCGACCTAAGAAAAAATTATCAGAATGCAAATGTTATAACTGTGGAAAATTAGGACACTTAGCTAAAGATTGTAAAATACCTACAGATATAAAGAAAAAACAAATTACCGAAGTAAGGATAGAAGAAAATATTTATACAGAATTACCATACATAGATTATGATTTAGAAAGTAACGACAGTATTTATGAACTAGATGAATTGCCAGATATAGAAATAAATAACTCAGATTTAGAAACTGATTTAAATAATGATGATGTTAACAATATAAATCTATCAGATACAGAAAACGAAATTGATGACTGAATCAGGAATAATAGAAAAAGAAAATTACCAAACTGAAGATAGTAATAACCAGAAAATAATATTTGACTCAAATATATACAAACAAATCACGAAACAGGAAATAACTTTAAAAATAGATAATGTATTAGATGTACCAATGGTAAAATATTGGTTTAAAAAACCCAAAGAAGAATATTATATAATAAGCCAAAAAGAACATACAGTAGACTGTAAATATGCACAGGGTAGTGCAATGGTACCCATAATAAGTAAAAGAGAAATAACCAAAGAAATACAAACATTAAAACCAAAACCGAAAAACGAAATAACTCATGTACACTTAGGAGCAATACAGATATTAATAAAAGCATGTTTTAAAGAAGGAATAAATACACCTATAGAGCTATACTTAGCAGATGATAGAATTAAGTACCCAATTGAACAAAGTATAATTAGTGCAGTAAAAGGAAATTTAATATACCAAAAATTTAAGTTTACAGTTAACCCAAATTATACAGTAGCAATAAAAGATAGAAATATAGATAAATCTCTAGTATTATATTGGAAGTTATCAGGAATAGAACTAACCCCTGGAAGTAAAATATTTACAGCAAGATGCAAAAATTTATATATTTTAACTACTAAACATATGGTACAAGCAACTAACAAAATTGATAAAATAAACATAGAATCCCCATTTGACAACATCTTAACAGTTATAGATAATAATGATTATAGTTATGATGAATTAAATATGAATCAAGAATTAGATATAGTAAAAGAAAGAATAGGAACAGCACCCAAAAGGCAAATAGACACCCCTTCATCCTCATCAAGAATGAGCACATCCAGAAGATTAGAATATGAAATACCCAATGAAATAATACCAACACAACATCCTTATTACATAACAGGAATATTAAATCAACGAAAATATTTAATCTTAATCAACACAGGAGAACAAGATAATTGGATAACCAGAGAATTAATTACAGAAGATGATATTATAATTCAAGAACAAGAAATACCCGATTTACCAGTAGAATTAAAACAAACAAAGGAAATAACTATTCAAGAAGTAATTATAGGAGGAATACCTATAAATATACAATTTACAATAGGACAAATAAATCCGAATATAGTTTTAGGACTACAATGGCTAGAACAAGTAAAACCATATAAGTTAGAAGATAAAAGATTGATCATTCATTACCAAAATAAAAATGTAATAATCAATAGAACAAGATCAATATTATAAAAATATCTTAGCATGAAAGTATATATATTAGCAAAAATAATTGTAGAAGGATACAATAGTAGATATTATACACCAATGATAGATACCGGCGCAGAAGCAAATTTATGTAGATATAATTGTTTACCAGAATCTAAATGGAAACCAGTAACACATCCAACCGTATTCTCAGGATTTAATGACGAAGGAAGTATGATAAAATATTACGCAAAAGATGTAAAATTACAAATATGGGATAAAATACTAACAATAAAAACAATGTACAATTATGAATTCACAACAAGAGATATCATATTAGGAATGCCCTTTATAGATGAACTATACCCACATATATTAACTAAAACACACTGTTGGTTTACAACACCTTGTAAACAAAAAATAGGAGCCAAAAGAGTACAAAATAAACCTAGAAAAATGACACCATGGATAAAAGGATCAGAAAAAATAACACAAAAACTAGAAAACCAATCCATAACAGAAAAAGCAATAGAAATCATAACCTTTAATATCAACATGTTACAACCAATCTATGATAAGTTAGAACCTTTATATAGTGACAACCCACTGAAAGGATGGGATAAACATAAAACAACCATTACCATAGAACTAATAGATGAAAACAGTATAATAACCCAACCATTTTCATGTCACTACACTTAACTATTTTAAACTCGCTAATTCACATTTCAAGTCACTACACTTAACCATTTTCAAGAAAGAAGTTCACAATATCAAGTCACTACATTTAACTATTTTCAAGTCACAAGTTCACATTTCAAGTCACTACATTTAACCATTTTCAAGTAACTAATTCACATTTCAAGTCACTACATTTAATCCTTTCAAGAAACAAGTTCACAATTTCAATTCTCTACACTTAACCATTTTCAAGTCACTAATTCATATTTCAAGCAACTAATTCACAATTTGAAGTCTCTACATTTAACCATTTTCATGTCACTACACTTAACTATTTTCAACTCGCTAATTCACATTTCAAGTCAATACACTTAACCATTTTCAAGAAACAAGTTCACAATATCAAGTCACTACATTTAACTATTTTCAAGTCACAAGTTCACATTTCAAGTAACTACATTTAACCATTTTCAAGTAACTAATTCACATTTCAAGTCACTACACTTAATCCTTTCAAGAAACAAGTTCACAATTTCAATTCTCTACACTTAAACATTTTCAAGTCACTAATTCATATTTCAAGTAACTAATTCACAATTTGAAGTCTCTACATTTAACCATTTTCATGTCACTACACTTAACCATTTTCAACTCACTAATTCACATTTCAAGTCACTACACTTAACCATTTTGAAGAAACAAGGTCACAATATCAAGTCACTACACTTAACCATTTTCAAGTAACTAATTCACATTTCAAGTCACTACACTTAACCATTTTCAAGTAACTAATTCACATTTCAAGTCACTACACTTAGTCCTTTAAAGAAACAAGTTCACAATTTCAATTCTCTACACTTAACCATTTTCAAGTCACTAATTCATATTTCAAGTAACTAATTCACAATTTGAAGTCTCTACATTTAACCATTTTCATGTCACTACACTTAACCATTTTCAACTCACTAATTCACATTTAAAGTCACTACACTTAACCATTTTGAAGAAACAAGGTCACAATATCAAGTCACTACACTTAACCATTTTCAAGTAACTAATTCACATTTCAAGTCACTACACTTAACCATTTTCAAGTAACTAATTCACATTTCAAGTCACTACACTTAGTCCTTTAAAGAAACAAGTTCACAATTTCAATTCTCTACACTTAACCATTTTCAAGTCACTAATTCATATTTCAAGTAACTAATTCACAATTTGAAGTCTCTACATTTAACCATTTTCATGTCACTACACTTAACCATTTTCAACTCACTAATTCACATTTCAAGTTACTACACTTAACCATTTTCAAGAAACAAGTTCACAATATCAAGTCACTACATTTAACTATTTTCAAGTCACAAGTTCACATTTCAAGTCACTACATTTAACCTTTTTCAAGTAACTAATTCACATTTCAAGTCACTACACTTAATCCTTTCAAGAAACAAGTTCACAATTTCAATTCTCTACACTTAACCATTTTCAAGTCACTAATTCATATTTCAAGCAACTAATTCACAATTTGAAGTCTCTACATTTAACCATTTTCATGTCACTACACTTAACTATTTTCAACTCGCTAATTCACATTTCAAGTCAATACACTTAACCATTTTCAAGAAACAAGTTCACAATATCAAGTCACTACATTTAACTATTTTCAAGTCACAAGTTCACATTTCAAGTAACTACATTTAACCATTTTCAAGTAACTAATTCACATTTCAAGTCACTACACTTAATCCTTTCAAGAAACAAGTTCACAATTTCAATTCTCTACACTTAACCATTTTCAAGTAACTAATTCACATTTCAAGTCACTACACTTAATCCTTTCAAGAAACAAGTTCACAATTTCAATTCTCTACACTTAACCATTTTCAAGTCACTAATTCATATTTCAAGTAACTAATTCACAATTTGAAGTCTCTACATTTAACCATTTTCATGTCACTACACTTAACCATTTTCAACTCACTAATTCACATTTCAAGTCACTACACTTAACCATTTTCAAGAAAGAAGTTCACAATATCAAGTCACGACATTTAACTATTTTCAAGTCACAAGTTCACATTTCAAGTCACTACATTTAACCATTTTCAAGTAACTAATTCACATTTCAAGTCACTACACTTAATCCTTTCTAGAAACAAGTTCACAATTTCAATTCTCTACACTTAACCATTTTCAAGTCACTAATTCATATTTCAAGTAACTAATTCACAATTTGAAGTCTCTACATTTAACCATTTTCATGTCACTACACTTAACTATTTTCAACTCGCTAATTCACATTTCAAGTCAATACACTTAACCATTTTCAAGAAACAAGTTCACAATATCAAGTCACTACATTTAACTATTTTCAAGTCACAAGTTCACATTTCAAGTAACTACATTTAACCATTTTCAAGTAACTAATTCACATTTCAAGTCACTACACTTAATCCTTTCAAGAAACAAGTTCACAATTTCAATTCTCTACACTTAAACATTTTCAAGTCACTAATTCATATTTCAAGTAACTAATTCACAATTTGAAGTCTCTACATTTAACCATTTTCATGTCACTACACTTAACCATTTTCAACTCACTAATTCACATTTCAAGTCACTACACTTAACCATTTTGAAGAAACAAGGTCACAATATCAAGTCACTACACTTAACCATTTTCAAGTAACTAATTCACATTTCAAGTCACTACACTTAACCATTTTCAAGTAACTAATTCACATTTCAAGTCACTACACTTAGTCCTTTAAAGAAACAAGTTCACAATTTCAATTCTCTACACTTAACCATTTTCAAGTCACTAATTCATATTTCAAGTAACTAATTCACAATTTGAAGTCTCTACATTTAACCATTTTCATGTCACTACACTTAACCATTTTCAACTCACTAATTCACATTTAAAGTCACTACACTTAACCATTTTGAAGAAACAAGGTCACAATATCAAGTCACTACACTTAACCATTTTCAAGTAACAAATTCACATTTCAAGTCACTACACTTAACCATTTTCAAGTAACTAATTCACATTTCAAGTCACTACACTTAGTCCTTTAAAGAAACAAGTTCACAATTTCAATTCTCTACACTTAACCATTTTCAAGTCACTAATTCATATTTCAAGTAACTAATTCACAATTTGAAGTCTCTACATTTAACCATTTTCATGTCACTACACTTAACCATTTTCAACTCACTAATTCACATTTCAAGTTACTACACTTAACCATTTTCAAGAAACAAGTTCACAATATCAAGTCACTACATTTAACTATTTTCAAGTCACAAGTTCACATTTCAAGTCACTACATTTAACCTTTTTCAAGTAACTAATTCACATTTCAAGTCACTACACTTAATCCTTTCAAGAAACAAGTTCACAATTTCAATTCTCTACACTTAACCATTTTCAAGTCACTAATTCATATTTCAAGCAACTAATTCACAATTTGAAGTCTCTACATTTAACCATTTTCATGTCACTACACTTAACTATTTTCAACTCGCTAATTCACATTTCAAGTCAATACACTTAACCATTTTCAAGAAACAAGTTCACAATATCAAGTCACTACATTTAACTATTTTCAAGTCACAAGTTCACATTTCAAGTAACTACATTTAACCATTTTCAAGTAACTAATTCACATTTCAAGTCACTACACTTAATCCTTTCAAGAAACAAGTTCACAATTTCAATTCTCTACACTTAACCATTTTCAAGTAACTAATTCACATTTCAAGTCACTACACTTAATCCTTTCAAGAAACAAGTTCACAATTTCAATTCTCTACACTTAACCATTTTCAAGTCACTAATTCATATTTCAAGTAACTAATTCACAATTTGAAGTCTCTACATTTAACCATTTTCATGTCACTACACTTAACCATTTTCAACTCACTAATTCACATTTCAAGTCACTACACTTAACCATTTTCAAGAAAGAAGTTCACAATATCAAGTCACGACATTTAACTATTTTCAAGTCACAAGTTCACATTTCAAGTCACTACATTTAACCATTTTCAAGTAACTAATTCACATTTCAAGTCACTACACTTAATCCTTTCTAGAAACAAGTTCACAATTTCAATTCTCTACACTTAACCATTTTCAAGTCACTAATTCATATTTCAAGTAACTAATTCACAATTTGAAGTCTCTACATTTAACCATTTTCATGTCACTACACTTAACTATTTTCAACTCGCTAATTCACATTTCAAGTCAATACACTTAACCATTTTCAAGAAACAAGTTCACAATATCAAGTCACTACATTTAACTATTTTCAAGTCACAAGTTCACATTTCAAGTAACTACATTTAACCATTTTCAAGTAACTAATTCACATTTCAAGTCACTACACTTAATCCTTTCAAGAAACAAGTTCACAATTTCAATTCTCTACACTTAAACATTTTCAAGTCACTAATTCATATTTCAAGTAACTAATTCACAATTTGAAGTCTCTACATTTAACCATTTTCATGTCACTACACTTAACCATTTTCAACTCACTAATTCACATTTCAAGTCACTACACTTAACCATTTTGAAGAAACAAGGTCACAATATCAAGTCACTACACTTAACCATTTTCAAGTAACTAATTCACATTTCAAGTCACTACACTTAACCATTTTCAAGTAACTAATTCACATTTCAAGTCACTACACTTAGTCCTTTAAAGAAACAAGTTCACAATTTCAATTCTCTACACTTAACCATTTTCAAGTCACTAATTCATATTTCAAGTAACTAATTCACAATTTGAAGTCTCTACATTTAACCATTTTCATGTCACTACACTTAACCATTTTCAACTCACTAATTCACATTTCAAGTCACTACACTTAACCATTTTGAAGAAACAAGGTCACAATATCAAGTCACTACACTTAACCATTTTCAAGTAACTAATTCACATTTCAAGTCACTACACTTAACCATTTTCAAGTAACTAATTCACATTTCAAGTCACTACACTTAGTCCTTTAAAGAAACAAGTTCACAATTTCAATTCTCTACACTTAACCATTTTCAAGTCACTAATTCATATTTCAAGTAACTAATTCACAATTTGAAGTCTCTACATTTAACCATTTTCATGTCACTACACTTAACCATTTTCAACTCACTAATTCACATTTCAAGTTACTACACTTAACCATTTTCAAGAAAGAAGTTCACAATATCAAGTCACTACATTTAACTATTTTCAAGTCACAAGTTCACATTTCAAGTCACTACATTTAACCTTTTTCAAGTAACTAATTCACATTTCAAGTCACTACACTTAATCCTTTCAAGAAACAAGTTCACAATTTCAATTCTCTACACTTAACCATTTTCAAGTCACTAATTCATATTTCAAGCAACTAATTCACAATTTGAAGTCTCTACATTTAACCATTTTCATGTCACTACACTTAACTATTTTCAACTCGCTAATTCACATTTCAAGTCAATACACTTAACCATTTTCAAGAAACAAGTTCACAATATCAAGTCACTACATTTAACTATTTTCAAGTCACAAGTTCACATTTCAAGTAACTACATTTAACCATTTTCAAGTAACTAATTCACATTTCAAGTCACTACACTTAATCCTTTCAAGAAACAAGTTCACAATTTCAATTCTCTACACTTAACCATTTTCAAGTAACTAATTCACATTTCAAGTCACTACACTTAATCCTTTCAAGAAACAAGTTCACAATTTCAATTCTCTACACTTAACCATTTTCAAGTCACTAATTCATATTTCAAGTAACTAATTCACAATTTGAAGTCTCTACATTTAACCATTTTCATGTCACTACACTTAACCATTTTCAACTCACTAATTCACATTTCAAGTCACTACACTTAACCATTTTCAAGAAAGAAGTTCACAATATCAAGTCACGACATTTAACTATTTTCAAGTCACAAGTTCACATTTCAAGTCACTACATTTAACCATTTTCAAGTAACTAATTCACATTTCAAGTCACTACACTTAATCCTTTCTAGAAACAAGTTCACAATTTCAATTCTCTACACTTAACCATTTTCAAGTCACTAATTCATATTTCAAGTAACTAATTCACAATTTGAAGTCTCTACATTTAACCATTTTCATGTCACTACACTTAACCATTTTCAACTCACTAATTCACATTTCAAGTCACTACACTTAACCATTTTCAAGAAAGAAGTTCACAATATCAAGTCACTACATTTAACTATTTTCAAGTCACAAGTTCACATTTCAAGTCACTACATTTAACCATTTTCAAGTAACTAATTCACATTTCAAGTCACTACACTTAATCCTTTCAAGAAACAAGTTCACAATTTCAATTCTCTACACTTAACCATTTTCAAGTCACTAATTCATATTTCAAGTAACTAATTCACAATTTGAAGTCTCTACATTTAACCATTTTCATGTCACTACACTTAACCATTTTCAACTCACTAATTCACATTTCAAGTCACTACACTTAACCATTTTCAAGAAAGAAGTTCACAATATCAAGTCACTACATTTAACTATTTTCAAGTCACAAGTTCACATTTCAAGTCACTACATTTAACCATTTTCAAGTAACTAATTCACATTTCAAGTCACTACACTTAATCCTTTCAAGAAACAAGTTCACAATTTCAATTCTCTACACTTAACCATTTTCAAGTCACTAATTCATATTTCAAGTAACTAATTCACAATTTGAAGTCTCTACATTTAACCATTTTCATGTCACTACACTTAACTATTTTAAACTCGCTAATTCACATTTCAAGTCACTACACTTAACCATTTTCAAGAAAGAAGTTCACAATATCAAGTCACTACATTTAACTATTTTCAAGTCACAAGTTCACATTTCAAGTCACTACATTTAACCATTTTCAAGTAACTAATTCACATTTCAAGTCACTACACTTAATCCTTTCAAGAAACAAGTTCACAATTTCAATTCTCTACACTTAACCATTTTCAAGTCACTAATTCATATTTCAAGCAACTAATTCACAATTTGAAGTCTCTACATTTAACCATTTTCATGTCACTACACTTAACTATTTTCAACTCGCTAATTCACATTTCAAGTCAATACACTTAACCATTTTCAAGAAACAAGTTCACAATATCAAGTCACTACATTTAACTATTTTCAAGTCACAAGTTCACATTTCAAGTCACTACATTTAACCATTTTCAAGTAACTAATTCACATTTCAAGTCACTACACTTAATCCTTTCAAGAAACAAGTTCACAATTTCAATTCTCTACACTTAAACATTTTCAAGTCACTAATTCATATTTCAAGCAACTAATTCACAATTTGAAGTCTCTACATTTAACCATTTTCATGTCACTACACTTAACTATTTTCAACTCGCTAATTCACATTTCAAGTCAATACACTTAACCATTTTCAAGAAACAAGTTCACAATATCAAGTCACTACATTTAACTATTTTCAAGTCACAAGTTCACATTTCAAGTAACTACATTTAACCATTTTCAAGTAACTAATTCACATTTCAAGTCACTACACTTAATCCTTTCAAGAAACAAGTTCACAATTTCAATTCTCTACACTTAAACATTTTCAAGTCACTAATTCATATTTCAAGTAACTAATTCACAATTTGAAGTCTCTACATTTAACCATTTTCATGTCACTACACTTAACCATTTTCAACTCACTAATTCACATTTCAAGTCACTACACTTAACCATTTTGAGGAAACAAGGTCACAATATCAAGTCACTACACTTAACCATTTTCAAGTAACTAATTCACATTTCAAGTCACTACACTTAACCATTTTCAAGTAACTAATTCACATTTCAAGTCACTACACTTAGTCCTTTAAAGAAACAAGTTCACAATTTCAATTCTCTACACTTAACCATTTTCAAGTCACTAATTCATATTTCAAGTAACTAATTCACAATTTGAAGTCTCTACATTTAACCATTTTCATGTCACTACACTTAACCATTTTCAACTCACTAATTCACATTTCAAGTCACTACACTTAACCATTTTGAAGAAACAAGGTCACAATATCAAGTCACTACACTTAACCATTTTCAAGTAACTAATTCACATTTCAAGTCACTACACTTAACCATTTTCAAGTAACTAATTCACATTTCAAGTCACTACACTTAGTCCTTTAAAGAAACAAGTTCACAATTTCAATTCTCTACACTTAACCATTTTCAAGTCACTAATTCATATTTCAAGTAACTAATTCACAATTTGAAGTCTCTACATTTAACCATTTTCATGTCACTACACTTAACCATTTTCAACTCACTAATTCACATTTCAAGTTACTACACTTAACCATTTTCAAGAAACAAGTTCACAATATCAAGTCACTACATTTAACTATTTTCAAGTCACAAGTTCACATTTCAAGTCACTACATTTAACCTTTTTCAAGTAACTAATTCACATTTCAAGTCACTACACTTAATCCTTTCAAGAAACAAGTTCACAATTTCAATTCTCTACACTTAACCATTTTCAAGTCACTAATTCATATTTCAAGTAACTAATTCACATTTCAAGTCACTACACTTAGTCCTTTAAAGAAACAAATTCACAATTTCAAGTCACAACACTTAACCATTTTCAAAAAATAATTTTACATTTCAAGTCACTACATTTAACCATTTTCAAGAAACAAGTTCACAATTTCAATTCAATAAATTTAACCATTTTCAAGTTACTACACTTAACCATTTTCAAGTAACTAATTTACATTTCAAGTCACTACACTTAACCATTTTCAAGAATCAAGTTCACAGTTTCAATTCACTACATTTAACCATTTTCAAGTAACTAATTCACATTTCAAGTCACTACACTTAATCCTTTCAAGAAACAAGTTCACAATTTCAATTCTCTACACTTAACCATTTTCAAGTCACTAATTCATATTTCAAGTAACTAATTCACAATTTGAAGTCTCTACATTTAACCATTTTCATGTCACTACACTTAACTATTTTAAACTCGCTAATTCACATTTCAAGTCACTACACTTAACCATTTTCAAGAAAGAAGTTCACAATATCAAGTCACTACATTTAACTATTTTCAAGTCACAAGTTCACATTTCAAGTCACTACATTTAACCATTTTCAAGTAACTAATTCACATTTCAAGTCACTACACTTAATCCTTTCTAGAAACAAGTTCACAATTTCAATTCTCTACACTTAACCATTTTCAAGTCACTAATTCATATTTCAAGTAACTAATTCACAATTTGAAGTCTCTACATTTAACCATTTTCATGTCACTACACTTAACCATTTTCAACTCACTAATTCACATTTCAAGTCACTACACTTAACCATTTTCAAGAAAGAAGTTCACAATATCAAGTCACTACATTTAACTATTTTCAAGTCACAAGTTCACATTTCAAGTCACTACATTTAACCATTTTCAAGTAACTAATTCACATTTCAAGTCACTACACTTAATCCTTTCAAGAAACAAGTTCACAATTTCAATTCTCTACACTTAACCATTTTCAAGTCACTAATTCATATTTCAAGTAACTAATTCACAATTTGAAGTCTCTACATTTAACCATTTTCATGTCACTACACTTAACCATTTTCAACTCACTAATTCACATTTCAAGTCACTACACTTAACCATTTTCAAGAAAGAAGTTCACAATATCAAGTCACTACATTTAACTATTTTCAAGTCACAAGTTCACATTTCAAGTCACTACATTTAACCATTTTCAAGTAACTAATTCACATTTCAAGTCACTACACTTAATCCTTTCAAGAAACAAGTTCACAATTTCAATTCTCTACACTTAACCATTTTCAAGTCACTAATTCATATTTCAAGTAACTAATTCACAATTTGAAGTCTCTACATTTAACCATTTTCATGTCACTACACTTAACTATTTTAAACTCGCTAATTCACATTTCAAGTCACTACACTTAACCATTTTCAAGAAAGAAGTTCACAATATCAAGTCACTACATTTAACTATTTTCAAGTCACAAGTTCACATTTCAAGTCACTACATTTAACCATTTTCAAGTAACTAATTCACATTTCAAGTCACTACACTTAATCCTTTCAAGAAACAAGTTCACAATTTCAATTCTCTACACTTAACCATTTTCAAGTCACTAATTCATATTTCAAGCAACTAATTCACAATTTGAAGTCTCTACATTTAACCATTTTCATGTCACTACACTTAACTATTTTCAACTCGCTAATTCACATTTCAAGTCAATACACTTAACCATTTTCAAGAAACAAGTTCACAATATCAAGTCACTACATTTAACTATTTTCAAGTCACAAGTTCACATTTCAAGTCACTACATTTAACCATTTTCAAGTAACTAATTCACATTTCAAGTCACTACACTTAATCCTTTCAAGAAACAAGTTCACAATTTCAATTCTCTACACTTAAACATTTTCAAGTCACTAATTCATATTTCAAGCAACTAATTCACAATTTGAAGTCTCTACATTTAACCATTTTCATGTCACTACACTTAACTATTTTCAACTCGCTAATTCACATTTCAAGTCAATACACTTAACCATTTTCAAGAAACAAGTTCACAATATCAAGTCACTACATTTAACTATTTTCAAGTCACAAGTTCACATTTCAAGTAACTACATTTAACCATTTTCAAGTAACTAATTCACATTTCAAGTCACTACACTTAATCCTTTCAAGAAACAAGTTCACAATTTCAATTCTCTACACTTAAACATTTTCAAGTCACTAATTCATATTTCAAGTAACTAATTCACAATTTGAAGTCTCTACATTTAACCATTTTCATGTCACTACACTTAACCATTTTCAACTCACTAATTCACATTTCAAGTCACTACACTTAACCATTTTGAGGAAACAAGGTCACAATATCAAGTCACTACACTTAACCATTTTCAAGTAACTAATTCACATTTCAAGTCACTACACTTAACCATTTTCAAGTAACTAATTCACATTTCAAGTCACTACACTTAGTCCTTTAAAGAAACAAGTTCACAATTTCAATTCTCTACACTTAACCATTTTCAAGTCACTAATTCATATTTCAAGTAACTAATTCACAATTTGAAGTCTCTACATTTAACCATTTTCATGTCACTACACTTAACCATTTTCAACTCACTAATTCACATTTCAAGTCACTACACTTAACCATTTTGAAGAAACAAGGTCACAATATCAAGTCACTACACTTAACCATTTTCAAGTAACTAATTCACATTTCAAGTCACTACACTTAACCATTTTCAAGTAACTAATTCACATTTCAAGTCACTACACTTAGTCCTTTAAAGAAACAAGTTCACAATTTCAATTCTCTACACTTAACCATTTTCAAGTCACTAATTCATATTTCAAGTAACTAATTCACAATTTGAAGTCTCTACATTTAACCATTTTCATGTCACTACACTTAACCATTTTCAACTCACTAATTCACATTTCAAGTTACTACACTTAACCATTTTCAAGAAACAAGTTCACAATATCAAGTCACTACATTTAACTATTTTCAAGTCACAAGTTCACATTTCAAGTCACTACATTTAACCTTTTTCAAGTAACTAATTCACATTTCAAGTCACTACACTTAATCCTTTCAAGAAACAAGTTCACAATTTCAATTCTCTACACTTAACCATTTTCAAGTCACTAATTCATATTTCAAGTAACTAATTCACATTTCAAGTCACTACACTTAGTCCTTTAAAGAAACAAATTCACAATTTCAAGTCACAACACTTAACCATTTTCAAAAAATAATTTTACATTTCAAGTCACTACATTTAACCATTTTCAAGAAACAAGTTCACAATTTCAATTCAATAAATTTAACCATTTTCAAGTTACTACACTTAACCATTTTCAAGTAACTAATTCACATTTCAAGTCACTACACTTAACCATTTTCAAGAATCAAGTTCACAGTTTCAATTCACTACATTTAACCATTTTCAAGTAACTAATTCACATTTCAAGTCACTACACTTAATCCTTTCAAGAAACAAGTTCACAATTTCAATTCTCTACACTTAACCATTTTCAAGTCACTAATTCATATTTCAAGTAACTAATTCACAATTTGAAGTCTCTACATTTAACCATTTTCATGTCACTACACTTAACTATTTTAAACTCGCTAATTCACATTTCAAGTCACTACACTTAACCATTTTCAAGAAAGAAGTTCACAATATCAAGTCACTACATTTAACTATTTTCAAGTCACAAGTTCACATTTCAAGTCACTACATTTAACCATTTTCAAGTAACTAATTCACATTTCAAGTCACTACACTTAATCCTTTCAAGAAACAAGTTCACAATTTCAATTCTCTACACTTAACCATTTTCAAGTCACTAATTCATATTTCAAGCAACTAATTCACAATTTGAAGTCTCTACATTTAACCATTTTCATGTCACTACACTTAACTATTTTCAACTCGCTAATTCACATTTCAAGTCAATACACTTAACCATTTTCAAGAAAGAAGTTCACAATATCAAGTCACTACATTTAACTATTTTCAAGTCACAAGTTCACATTTCAAGTCACTACATTTAACCATTTTCAAGTAACTAATTCACATTTCAAGTCACTACACTTAATCCTTTCAAGAAACAAGTTCACAATTTCAATTCTCTACACTTAACCATTTTCAAGTCACTAATTCATATTTCAAGCAACTAATTCACAATTTGAAGTCTCTACATTTAACCATTTTCATGTCACTACACTTAACTATTTTCAACTCGCTAATTCACATTTCAAGTCAATACACTTAACCATTTTCAAGAAACAAGTTCACAATATCAAGTCACTACATTTAACTATTTTCAAGTCACAAGTTCACATTTCAAGTAACTACATTTAACCATTTTCAAGTAACTAATTCACATTTCAAGTCACTACACTTAATCCTTTCAAGAAACAAGTTCACAATTTCAATTCTCTACACTTAAACATTTTCAAGTCACTAATTCATATTTCAAGTAACTAATTCACAATTTGAAGTCTCTACATTTAACCATTTTCATGTCACTACACTTAACTATTTTAAACTCGCTAATTCACATTTCAAGTCACTACACTTAACCATTTTCAAGAAAGAAGTTCACAATATCAAGTCACTACATTTAACTATTTTCAAGTCACAAGTTCACATTTCAAGTCACTACATTTAACCATTTTCAAGTAACTAATTCACATTTCAAGTCACTACACTTAATCCTTTCAAGAAACAAGTTCACAATTTCAATTCTCTACACTTAACCATTTTCAAGTCACTAATTCATATTTCAAGCAACTAATTCACAATTTGAAGTCTCTACATTTAACCATTTTCATGTCACTACACTTAACTATTTTCAACTCGCTAATTCACATTTCAAGTCAATACACTTAACCATTTTCAAGAAACAAGTTCACAATATCAAGTCACTACATTTAACTATTTTCAAGTCACAAGTTCACATTTCAAGTCACTACATTTAACCATTTTCAAGTAACTAATTCACATTTCAAGTCACTACACTTAATCCTTTCAAGAAACAAGTTCACAATTTCAATTCTCTACACTTAACCATTTTCAAGTCACTAATTCATATTTCAAGCAACTAATTCACAATTTGAAGTCTCTACATTTAACCATTTTCATGTCACTACACTTAACTATTTTCAACTCGCTAATTCACATTTCAAGTCACTACATTTAACCATTTTCAAGAAACAAGTTCACAATATCAAGTCACTACATTTAACTATTTTCAAGTCACAAGTTCACATTTCAAGTAACTACATTTAACCATTTTCAAGTAACTAATTCACATTTCAAGTCACTACACTTAATCCTTTCAAGAAACAAGTTCACAATTTCAATTCTCTACACTTAAACATTTTCAAGTCACTAATTCATATTTCAAGCAACTAATTCACAATTTGAAGTCTCTACATTTAACCATTTTCATGTCACTACACTTAACTATTTTCAACTCGCTAATTCACATTTCAAGTCAATACACTTAACCATTTTCAAGAAACAAGTTCACAATATCAAGTCACTACATTTAACTATTTTCAAGTCACAAGTTCACATTTCAAGTAACTACATTTAACCATTTTCAAGTAACTAATTCACATTTCAAGTCACTACACTTAATCCTTTCAAGAAACAAGTTCACAATTTCAATTCTCTACACTTAAACATTTTCAAGTCACTAATTCATATTTCAAGTAACTAATTCACAATTTGAAGTCTCTACATTTAACCATTTTCATGTCACTACACTTAACCATTTTCAACTCACTAATTCACATTTCAAGTCACTACACTTAACCATTTTGAGGAAACAAGGTCACAATATCAAGTCACTACACTTAACCATTTTCAAGTAACTAATTCACATTTCAAGTCACTACACTTAACCATTTTCAAGTAACTAATTCACATTTCAAGTCACTACACTTAGTCCTTTAAAGAAACAAGTTCACAATTTCAATTCTCTACACTTAACCATTTTCAAGTCACTAATTCATATTTCAAGTAACTAATTCACAATTTGAAGTCTCTACATTTAACCATTTTCATGTCACTACACTTAACCATTTTCAACTCACTAATTCACATTTCAAGTCACTACACTTAACCATTTTGAAGAAACAAGGTCACAATATCAAGTCACTACACTTAACCATTTTCAAGTAACTAATTCACATTTCAAGTCACTACACTTAACCATTTTCAAGTAACTAATTCACATTTCAAGTCACTACACTTAGTCCTTTAAAGAAACAAGTTCACAATTTCAATTCTCTACACTTAACCATTTTCAAGTCACTAATTCATATTTCAAGTAACTAATTCACAATTTGAAGTCTCTACATTTAACCATTTTCATGTCACTACACTTAACCATTTTCAACTCACTAATTCACATTTCAAGTCACTACACTTAACCATTTTGAAGAAACAAGGTCACAATATCAAGTCACTACACTTAACCATTTTCAAGTAACTAATTCACATTTCAAGTCACTACACTTAACCATTTTCAAGTAACTAATTCACATTTCAAGTCACTACACTTAGTCCTTTAAAGAAACAAGTTCACAATTTCAATTCTCTACACTTAACAATTTTCAAGTCACTAATTCATATTTCAAGTAACTAATTCACAATTTGAAGTCTCTACATTTAACCATTTTCATGTCACTACACTTAACCATTTTCAACTCACTAATTCACATTTCAAGTCACTACACTTAACCATTTTGAAGAAACAAGGTCACAATATCAAGTCACTACACTTAACCATTTTCAAGTAACTAATTCACATTTCAAGTCACTACACTTAACCATTTTCAAGAAAGAAGTTCACAATATCAAGTCACTACATTTAACTATTTTCAAGTCACAAGTTCACATTTCAAGTCACTACATTTAACCATTTTCAAGTAACTAATTCACATTTCAAGTCACTACACTTAATCCTTTCAAGAAACAAGTTCACAATTTCAATTCTCTACACTTAACCATTTTCAAGTCACTAATTCATATTTCAAGCAACTAATTCACAATTTGAAGTCTCTACATTTAACCATTTTCATGTCACTACACTTAACTATTTTCAACTCGCTAATTCACATTTCAAGTCAATACACTTAACCATTTTCAAGAAACAAGTTCACAATATCAAGTCACTACATTTAACTATTTTCAAGTCACAAGTTCACATTTCAAGTCACTACATTTAACCATTTTCAAGTAACTAATTCACATTTCAAGTCACTACACTTAATCCTTTCAAGAAACAAGTTCACAATTTCAATTCTCTACACTTAAACATTTTCAAGTCACTAATTCATATTTCAAGCAACTAATTCACAATTTGAAGTCTCTACATTTAACCATTTTCATGTCACTACACTTAACTATTTTCAACTCGCTAATTCACATTTCAAGTCAATACACTTAACCATTTTCAAGAAACAAGTTCACAATATCAAGTCACTACATTTAACTATTTTCAAGTCACAAGTTCACATTTCAAGTAACTACATTTAACCATTTTCAAGTAACTAATTCACATTTCAAGTCACTACACTTAATCCTTTCAAGAAACAAGTTCACAATTTCAATTCTCTACACTTAAACATTTTCAAGTCACTAATTCATATTTCAAGTAACTAATTCACAATTTGAAGTCTCTACATTTAACCATTTTCATGTCACTACACTTAACCATTTTCAACTCACTAATTCACATTTCAAGTCACTACACTTAACCATTTTGAGGAAACAAGGTCACAATATCAAGTCACTACACTTAACCATTTTCAAGTAACTAATTCACATTTCAAGTCACTACACTTAACCATTTTCAAGTAACTAATTCACATTTCAAGTCACTACACTTAGTCCTTTAAAGAAACAAGTTCACAATTTCAATTCTCTACACTTAACCATTTTCAAGTCACTAATTCATATTTCAAGTAACTAATTCACAATTTGAAGTCTCTACATTTAACCATTTTCATGTCACTACACTTAACCATTTTCAACTCACTAATTCACATTTCAAGTCACTACACTTAACCATTTTGAAGAAACAAGGTCACAATATCAAGTCACTACACTTAACCATTTTCAAGTAACTAATTCACATTTCAAGTCACTACACTTAACCATTTTCAAGTAACTAATTCACATTTCAAGTCACTACACTTAGTCCTTTAAAGAAACAAGTTCACAATTTCAATTCTCTACACTTAACCATTTTCAAGTCACTAATTCATATTTCAAGTAACTAATTCACAATTTGAAGTCTCTACATTTAACCATTTTCATGTCACTACACTTAACCATTTTCAACTCACTAATTCACATTTCAAGTTACTACACTTAACCATTTTCAAGAAACAAGTTCACAATATCAAGTCACTACATTTAACTATTTTCAAGTCACAAGTTCACATTTCAAGTCACTACATTTAACCTTTTTCAAGTAACTAATTCACATTTCAAGTCACTACACTTAATCCTTTCAAGAAACAAGTTCACAATTTCAATTCTCTACACTTAACCATTTTCAAGTCACTAATTCATATTTCAAGTAACTAATTCACATTTCAAGTCACTACACTTAGTCCTTTAAAGAAACAAATTCACAATTTCAAGTCACAACACTTAACCATTTTCAAAAAATAATTTTACATTTCAAGTCACTACATTTAACCATTTTCAAGAAACAAGTTCACAATTTCAATTCAATAAGTTTAACCATTTTCAAGTTACTACACTTAACCATTTTCAAGTAAGTAATTCACATTTCAAGTCACTACACTTAACCATTTTCAAGAATCAAGTTCACAGTTTCAATTCACTACATTTAACCATTTTCAAGTAACTAATTCACATTTCAAGTCACTACACTTAATCCTTTCAAGAAACAAGTTCACAATTTCAATTCTCTACACTTAACCATTTTCAAGTCACTAATTCATATTTCAAGTAACTAATTCACAATTTGAAGTCTCTACATTTAACCATTTTCATGTCACTACACTTAACTATTTTAAACTCGCTAATTCACATTTCAAGTCACTACACTTAACCATTTTCAAGAAAGAAGTTCACAATATCAAGTCACTACATTTAACTATTTTCAAGTCACAAGTTCACATTTCAAGTCACTACATTTAACCATTTTCAAGTAACTAATTCACATTTCAAGTCACTACACTTAATCCTTTCAAGAAACAAGTTCACAATTTCAATTCTCTACACTTAACCATTTTCAAGTCACTAATTCATATTTCAAGCAACTAATTCACAATTTGAAGTCTCTACATTTAACCATTTTCATGTCACTACACTTAACTATTTTCAACTCGCTAATTCACATTTCAAGTCAATACACTTAACCATTTTCAAGAAACAAGTTCACAATATCAAGTCACTACATTTAACTATTTTCAAGTCACAAGTTCACATTTCAAGTCACTACATTTAACCATTTTCAAGTAACTAATTCACATTTCAAGTCACTACACTTAATCCTTTCAAGAAACAAGTTCACAATTTCAATTCTCTACACTTAACCATTTTCAAGTCACTAATTCATATTTCAAGCAACTAATTCACAATTTGAAGTCTCTACATTTAACCATTTTCATGTCACTACACTTAACTATTTTCAACTCGCTAATTCACATTTCAAGTCAATACACTTAACCATTTTCAAGAAACAAGTTCACAATATCAAGTCACTACATTTAACTATTTTCAAGTCACAAGTTCACATTTCAAGTCACTACATTTAACCATTTTCAAGTAACTAATTCACATTTCAAGTCACTACACTTAATCCTTTCAAGAAACAAGTTCACAATTTCAATTCTCTACACTTAACCATTTTCAAGTCACTAAAACATATTTCAAGCAACTAATTCACAATTTGAAGTCTCTACATTTAACCATTTTCATGTCACTACACTTAACTATTTTCAACTCGCTAATTCACATTTCAAGTCAATACACTTAACCATTTTCAAGAAACAAGTTCACAATATCAAGTCACTACATTTAACTATTTTCAAGTCACAAGTTCACATTTCAAGTAACTACATTTAACCATTTTCAAGTAACTAATTCACATTTCAAGTCACTACACTTAATCCTTTCAAGAAACAAGTTCACAATTTCAATTCTCTACACTTAAACATTTTCAAGTCACTAATTCATATTTCAAGTAACTAATTCACAATTTGAAGTCTCTACATTTAACCATTTTCATGTCACTACACTTAACCATTTTCAACTCACTAATTCACATTTCAAGTCACTACACTTAACCATTTTGAAGAAACAAGGTCACAATATCAAGTCACTACACTTAACCATTTTCAAGTAACTAATTCACATTTCAAGTCACTACACTTAACCATTTTCAAGTAACTAATTCACATTTCAAGTCACTACACTTAGTCCTTTAAAGAAACAAGTTCACAATTTCAATTCTCTACACTTAACCATTTTCAAGTCACTAATTCATATTTCAAGTAACTAATTCACAATTTGAAGTCTCTACATTTAACCATTTTCATGTCACTACACTTAACCATTTTCAACTCACTAATTCACATTTCAAGTCACTACACTTAACCATTTTGAAGAAACAAGGTCACAATATCAAGTCACTACACTTAACCATTTTCAAGTAACTAATTCACATTTCAAGTCACTACACTTAACCATTTTCAAGTAACTAATTCACATTTCAAGTCACTACACTTAGTCCTTTAAAGAAACAAGTTCACAATTTCAATTCTCTACACTTAACCATTTTCAAGTCACTAATTCATATTTCAAGTAACTAATTCACAATTTGAAGTCTCTACATTTAACCATTTTCATGTCACTACACTTAACTATTTTAAACTCGCTAATTCACATTTCAAGTCACT
Source organism: Capsicum rhomboideum (assembly GCA_031232105.1). Lineage (NCBI taxonomy): Eukaryota > Viridiplantae > Streptophyta > Magnoliopsida > Solanales > Solanaceae > Capsicum > Capsicum rhomboideum. The sequence goes on along the minus strand of CP124716.1, from coordinate 57,328,496 downwards.
ACACTTAACCATTTTCAAGAAAGAAGTTCACAATATCAAGTCACTACATTTAACTATTTTCAAGTCACAAGTTCACATTTCAAGTCACTACATTTAACCATTTTCAAGTAACTAATTCACATTTCAAGTCACTACACTTAATCCTTTCAAGAAACAAGTTCACAATTTCAATTCTCTACACTTAACCATTTTCAAGTCACTAATTCATATTTCAAGCAACTAATTCACAATTTGAAGTCTCTACATTTAACCATTTTCATGTCACTACACTTAACTATTTTCAACTCGCTAATTCACATTTCAAGTCAATACACTTAACCATTTTCAAGAAACAAGTTCACAATATCAAGTCACTACATTTAACTATTTTCAAGTCACAAGTTCACATTTCAAGTAACTACATTTAACCATTTTCAAGTAACTAATTCACATTTCAAGTCACTACACTTAATCCTTTCAAGAAACAAGTTCACAATTTCAATTCTCTACAATTAAACATTTTCAAGTCACTAATTCATATTTCAAGTAACTAATTCACAATTTGAAGTCTCTACATTTAACCATTTTCATGTCACTACACTTAACCATTTTCAACTCACTAATTCACATTTCAAGTCACTACACTTAACCATTTTGAAGAAACAAGGTCACAATATCAAGTCACTACACTTAACCATTTTCAAGTAACTAATTCACATTTCAAGTCACTACACTTAACCATTTTCAAGTAACTAATTCACATTTCAAGTCACTACACTTAGTCCTTTAAAGAAACAAGTTCACAATTTCAATTCTCTACACTTAACCATTTTCAAGTCACTAATTCATATTTCAAGTAACTAATTCACAATTTGAAGTCTCTACATTTAACCATTTTCATGTCACTACACTTAACCATTTTCAACTCACTAATTCACATTTCAAGTTACTACACTTAACCATTTTCAAGAAACAAGTTCACAATATCAAGTCACTACATTTAACTATTTTCAAGTCACAAGTTCACATTTCAAGTCACTACATTTAACCTTTTTCAAGTAACTAATTCACATTTCAAGTCACTACACTTAATCCTTTCAAGAAACAAGTTCACAATTTCAATTCTCTACACTTAACCATTTTCAAGTCACTAATTCATATTTCAAGTAACTAATTCACAATTTGAAGTCTCTACATTTAACCATTTTCATGTCACTACACTTAACCATTTTCAACTCACTAATTCACATTTCAAGTCACTACACTTAACCATTTTCAAGAAAGAAGTTCACAATATCAAGTCACGACATTTAACTATTTTCAAGTCACAAGTTCACATTTCAAGTCACTACATTTAACCATTTTCAAGTAACTAATTCACATTTCAAGTCACTACACTTAATCCTTTCAAGAAACAAGTTCACAATTTCAATTCTCTACACTTAACCATTTTCAAGTCACTAATTCATATTTCAAGTAACTAATTCACAATTTGAAGTCTCTACATTTAACCATTTTCATGTCACTACACTTAACTATTTTCAACTCGCTAATTCACATTTCAAGTCACTACACTTAACCATTTTCAAGAAAAAAGTTCACAATATCAAGTCACTACATTTAACTATTTTCAAGTCACAAGTTCACATTTCAAGTCACTACACTTAATCCTTTCAAGAAACAAATTCACAATTTCAAGTCACAACACTTAACCATTTTCAAAAAATAATTTTACATTTCAAGTCACTACATTTAACCATTTTCAAGAAACAAGTTCACAATTTCAATTCAATAAATTTAACCATTTTCAAGTTACTACACTTAACCATTTTCAAGTAACTAATTCACATTTCAAGTCACTACACTTAACCATTTTCAAGAATCAAGTTCACAGTTTCAATTCACTACATTTAACCATTTTCAAGTCACTACACTTAGCCATTTTCAAGTAACTAATTCACATTTCAAGTTCACAATTTCAATTCTCTACACTTAACCATTTTCAAGTCACTAATTCATATTTCAAGTAACTAATTCACAATTTGAAGTTTCTACATTTAACCATTTTCATGTCACTACACTTAACCATTTTCAACTCACTAATTCATATTTCAAGTCACTACACTTAACCATTTTCAAGAAACAAGGTCACAATATCAAGTCACTACATTTAACTATTTTCAAGTCACAAGTTCACATTTCAAGTCACTACATTTAACCATTTTCAAGTAACTAATTCACATTTCAAGTCACTACACTTAATCCTTTAAAGAAACAAGTTCACAATTTCAATTCTCTACACTTAACCATTTTCAAGTCACTAATTCATATTTCAAGTAACTAATTCACAATTTGAAGTCTCTGCATTTAACCATTATCATGTCACTACACTTAAGCATTTTCAACTCACTAATTCACATTTCAAGTCACTACACTTAACCATTTTAAAGAAACAAGTTGATAATATCAAGTCACTACACTTAACCATTTTCAAGTAACTAATTCACATTTCAAGTCACTACACTTAACCATTTTAAACTAACTAATTCACATTTCAAGTCACTACACTTAGTCCTTTAAAGAAACAAGTTCACAATTTCAATTCTCTACACTTAAACATTTTCAAGTCACTAATTCATATTTCAAGTAACTAATTCACAATTTGAAGTCTCTACATTTAACCATTTTCATGTCACTACACTTAACCATTTTCAACTCACTAATTCACATTTCAAGTCACTACACTTAACCATTTTAAAGAAACAAGTTGATAATATCAAGTCACTACACTTAACCATTTTCAAGTAACTAATTCACATTTCAAGTCACTACACTTAACCATTTTAAACTAACTAATTCACATTTCAAGTCACTACACTTAGTCCTTTAAAGAAACAAGTTCACAATTTCAATTCTCTACACTTAAACATTTTCAAGTCACTAATTCATATTTCAAGTAACTAATTCACAATTTGAAGTCTCTACATTTAACCATTTTCATGTCACTACACTTAACCATTTTCAACTCACTAATTCACATTTCAAGTCACTACACTTAACCATTTTGAAGAAACAAGGTCACAATATCAAGTCACTACACTTAACCATTTTCAAGTAACTAATTCACATTTCAAGTCACTACACTTAACCATTTTCAAGTAACTAATTCACATTTCAAGTCACTACACTTAGTCCTTTAAAGAAACAAGTTCACAATTTCAATTCTCTACACTTAACCATTTTCAAGTCACTAATTCATATTTCAAGTAACTAATTCACAATTTGAAGTCTCTACATTTAACCATTTTCATGTCACTACACTTAACCATTTTCAACTCACTAATTCACATTTCAAGTTACTACACTTAACCATTTTCAAGAAACAAGTTCACAATATCAAGTCACTACATTTAACTATTTTCAAGTCACAAGTTCACATTTCAAGTCACTACATTTAACCTTTTTCAAGTAACTAATTCACATTTCAAGTCACTACACTTAATCCTTTCAAGAAACAAGTTCACAATTTCAGTTCTCTACACTTAACCATTTTCAAGTCACTAATTCATATTTCAAGTAACTAATTCACAATTTGAAGTCTCTACATTTAACCATTTTCATGTCACTACACTTAACCATTTTCAACTCACTAATTCACATTTCAAGTCACTACACTTAACCATTTTCAAGAAAGAAGTTCACAATATCAAGTCACTACATTTAACTATTTTCAAGTCACAAGTTCACATTTCTAGTCACTACATTTAACCATTTTCAAGTAACTAATTCACATTTCAAGTCACTACACTTAATCCTTTCAAGAAACAAGTTCACAATTTCAATTCTCTACACTTAACCATTTTCAAGTCACTAATTCATATTTCAAGTAACTAATTCACAATTTGAAGTCTCTACATTTAACCATTTTCATGTCACTACACTTAACTATTTTAAACTCGCTAATTCACATTTCAAGTCACTACACTTAACCATTTTCAAGAAAGAAGTTCACAATATCAAGTCACTACATTTAACTATTTTCAAGTCACAAGTTCACATTTCAAGTCACTACATTTAACCATTTTCAAGTAACTAATTCACATTTCAAGTCACTACACTTAATCCTTTCAAGAAACAAGTTCACAATTTCAATTCTCTACACTTAACCATTTTCAAGTCACTAATTCATATTTCAAGCAACTAATTCACAATTTGAAGTCTCTACATTTAACCATTTTCATGTCACTACACTTAACTATTTTCAACTCGCTAATTCACATTTCAAGTCAATACACTTAACCATTTTCAAGAAACAAGTTCACAATATCAAGTCACTACATTTAACTATTTTCAAGTCACAAGTTCACATTTCAAGTAACTACATTTAACCATTTTCAAGTAACTAATTCACATTTCAAGTCACTACACTTAATCCTTTCAAGAAACAAGTTCACAATTTCAATTCTCTACAATTAAACATTTTCAAGTCACTAATTCATATTTCAAGTAACTAATTCACAATTTGAAGTCTCTACATTTAACCATTTTCATGTCACTACACTTAACCATTTTCAACTCACTAATTCACATTTCAAGTCACTACACTTAACCATTTTGAAGAAACAAGGTCACAATATCAAGTCACTACACTTAACCATTTTCAAGTAACTAATTCACATTTCAAGTCACTACACTTAACCATTTTCAAGTAACTAATTCACATTTCAAGTCACTACACTTAGTCCTTTAAAGAAACAAGTTCACAATTTCAATTCTCTACACTTAACCATTTTCAAGTCACTAATTCATATTTCAAGTAACTAATTCACAATTTGAAGTCTCTACATTTAACCATTTTCATGTCACTACACTTAACCATTTTCAACTCACTAATTAACATTTCAAGTTACTACACTTAACCATTTTCAAGAAACAAGTTCACAATATCAAGTCACTACATTTAACTATTTTCAAGTCACAAGTTCACATTTCAAGTCACTACATTTAACCTTTTTCAAGTAACTAATTCACATTTCAAGTCACTACACTTAATCCTTTAAAGAAACAAGTTCACGATTTCAATTCTCTACACTTAACCATTTTCAAGTCACTAATTCATATTTCAAGTAACTAATTCACAATTTGAAGTCTCTACATTTAACCATTTTCATGTCACTACACTTAACTATTTTCAACTCGCTAATTCACATTTCAAGTCACTACACTTAACCATTTTCAAGAAAGAAGTTCACAATATGAAGTCACTACATTTAACTATTTTCAAGTCACAAGTTCACATTTCAAGTCACTACATTTAACCATTTTCAAGTAACTAATTCACATTTCAAGTCACTACACTTAATCCTTTCAAGAAACAAGTTCACGATTTCAATTCTCTACACTTAACCATTTTCAAGTCACTAATTCATATTTCAAGTGACTAATTCACAATTTGAAGTCTCTACATTTAACCATTTTCATGTCACTACACTTAACTATTTTAAACTCGCTAATTCACATTTCAAGTCACTACACTTAACCATTTTCAAGAAAGAAGTTCACAATATCAAGTCACTACACTTAATCCTTTCAAGAAACAAGTTCACGATTTCAATTCTCTACACTTAACCATTTTCAAGTCACTAATTCATATTTCAAGTAACTAATTCACAATTTGAAGTCTCTACATTTAACCATTTTCATGTCACTACACTTAACTATTTTAAACTCGCTAATTCACATTTCAAGTCACTACACTTAACCATTTTCAAGAAAGAAGTTCACAATATCAAGTCACTACATTTAACTATTTTCAAGTCACAAGTTCACATTTCAAGTCACTACATTTAACCATTTTCAAGTAACTAATTCACATTTCAAGTCACTACACTTAGTCCTTTAAAGAAACAAGTTCACAATTTCAATTATCTACACTTAAACATTTTCAAGTCACTAATTCATATTCCAAGTAACTAATTCACAATTTGAAGTCTCTACATTTAACCATTTTCATGTCACTACACTTAACCATTTTCAACTCACTAATTCACATTTCAAGTCACTTCACTTAACCATTTTCAAGAAAGAAGTTCACAATATCAAGTCACTACATTTAACTATTTTCAAGTCACAAGTTCACATTTCAAGTCACTACATTTAACCATTTTCAAGTAACTAATTCACATTTCAAGTCACTACACTTAATCCTTTCAAGAAACAAGTTCACAATTTCAATTCTCTACACTTAACCATTTTCAAGTCACTAATTCATATTTCAAGTAACTAATTCACAATTTGAAGTCTCTACATTTAACCATTTTCATGTCACTACACTTAACTATTTTAAACTCGCTAATTCACATTTCAAGTCACTACACTTAACCATTTTCAAGAAAGAAGTTCACAATATGAAGTCACTACATTTAACTATTTTCAAGTCACAAGTTCACATTTCAAGTCACTACATTTAACCATTTTCAAGTAACTAATTCACATTTCAAGTCACTACACTTAATCCTTTCAAGAAACAAGTTCACGATTTCAATTCTCTACACTTAACCATTTTCAAGTCACTAATTCATATTTCAAGTAACTAATTCACAATTTGAAGTCTCTACATTTAACCATTTTCATGTCACTACACTTAACTATTTTAAACTCGCTAATTCACATTTCAAGTCAATACACTTAACCATTTTCAAGAAAGAAGTTCACAATATCAAGTCACTACACTTAATCCTTTCAAGAAACAAGTTCACGATTTCAATTCTCTACACTTAACCATTTTCAAGTCACTAATTCATATTTCAAGTAACTAATTCACAATTTGAAGTCTCTACATTTAACCATTTTCATGTCACTACACTTAACTATTTTAAACTCGCTAATTCACATTTCAAGTCACTACACTTAACCATTTTCAAGAAAGAAGTTCACAATATCAAGTCACTACATTTAACTATTTTCAAGTCACAAGTTCACATTTCAAGTCACTACATTTAACCATTTTCAAGTAACTAATTCACATTTCATGTCACTACACTTAATCCTTTCAAGAAACAAGTTCACAATTTCAATTCTCTACACTTAACCATTTTCAAGTCACTAATTCATATTTCAAGCAACTAATTCACAATTTGAAGTCTCTACATTTAACCATTTTCATGTCACTACACTTAACTATTTTCAACTCGCTAATTCACATTTCAAGTCAATACACTTAACCATTTTCAAGAAACAAGTTCACAATATCAAGTCACTACATTTAACTATTTTCAAGTCACAAGTTCACATTTCAAGTCACTACATTTAACCATTTTCAAGTAACTAATTCACATTTCAAGTCACTACACTTAATCCTTTAAAGAAACAAGTTCACAATTTCAATTCTCTACACTTAACCATTTTCAAGTCACTAATTCATATTTCAAGTAACTAATTCACAATTTGAAGTCTCTGCATTTAACCATTTTCATGTCACTACACTTAACCATTTTCAACTCACTAATTCACATTTCAAGTCACTACACTTAACCATTTTAAAGAAACAAGTTGATAATATCAAGTCACTACACTTAACCATTTTCAAGTAACTAATTCACATTTCAAGTCACTACACTTAACCATTTTAAACTAACTAATTCACATTTCAAGTCACTACACTTAGTCCTTTAAAGAAACAAGTTCACAATTTCAATTCTCTACACTTAAACATTTTCAAGTCACTAATTCATATTTCAAGTAACTAATTCACAATTTGAAGTCTCTACATTTAACCATTTTCATGTCACTACACTTAACCATTTTCAACTCACTAATTCACATTTCAAGTCACTACACTTAACCATTTTCAAGAAAGAAGTTCACAATATCAAGTCACTACATTTAACTATTTTCAAGTCACAAGTTCACATTTCAAGTCACTACATTTAACCATTTTCAAGTAACTAATTCACATTTCAAGTCACTACACTTAATCCTTTCAAGAAACAAGTTCACAATTTCAATTCTCTACACTTAACCATTTTCAAGTCACTAATTCATATTTCAAGCAACTAATTCACAATTTGAAGTCTCTACATTTAACCATTTTCATGTCACTACACTTAACTATTTTCAACTCGCTAATTCACATTTCAAGTCAATACACTTAACCATTTTCAAGAAACAAGTTCACAATATCAAGTCACTACATTTAACTATTTTCAAGTCACAAGTTCACATTTCAAGTAACTACATTTAACCATTTTCAAGTAACTAATTCACATTTCAAGTCACTACACTTAATCCTTTCAAGAAACAAGTTCACAATTTCAATTCTCTACAATTAAACATTTTCAAGTCACTAATTCATATTTCAAGTAACTAATTCACAATTTGAAGTCTCTACATTTAACCATTTTCATGTCACTACACTTAACCATTTTCAACTCACTAATTCACATTTCAAGTCACTACACTTAACCATTTTGAAGAAACAAGGTCACAATATCAAGTCACTACACTTAACCATTTTCAAGTAACTAATTCACATTTCAAGTCACTACACTTAACCATTTTCAAGTAACTAATTCACATTTCAAGTCACTACACTTAGTCCTTTAAAGAAACAAGTTCACAATTTCAATTCTCTACACTTAACCATTTTCAAGTCACTAATTCATATTTCAAGTAACTAATTCACAATTTGAAGTCTCTACATTTAACCATTTTCATGTCACTACACTTAACCATTTTCAACTCACTAATTCACATTTCAAGTTACTACACTTAACCATTTTCAAGAAACAAGTTCACAATATCAAGTCACTACATTTAACTATTTTCAAGTCACAAGTTCACATTTCAAGTCACTACATTTAACCTTTTTCAAGTAACTAATTCACATTTCAAGTCACTACACTTAATCCTTTCAAGAAACAAGTTCACAATTTCAATTCTCTACACTTAACCATTTTCAAGTCACTAATTCATATTTCAAGTAACTAATTCACAATTTGAAGTCTCTACATTTAACCATTTTCATGTCACTACACTTAACTATTTTCAACTCGCTAATTCACATTTCAAGTCACTACACTTAACCATTTTCAAGAAAGAAGTTCACAATATGAAGTCACTACATTTAACTATTTTCAAGTCACAAGTTCACATTTCAAGTCACTACATTTAACCATTTTCAAGTAACTAATTCACATTTCAAGTCACTACACTTAATCCTTTCAAGAAACAAGTTCACGATTTCAATTCTCTACACTTAACCATTTTCAAGTCACTAATTCATATTTCAAGTGACTAATTCACAATTTGAAGTCTCTACATTTAACCATTTTCATGTCACTACACTTAACTATTTTAAACTCGCTAATTCACATTTCAAGTCACTACACTTAACCATTTTCAAGAAAGAAGTTCACAATATCAAGTCACTACACTTAATCCTTTCAAGAAACAAGTTCACGATTTCAATTCTCTACACTTAACCATTTTCAAGTCACTAATTCATATTTCAAGTAACTAATTCACAATTTGAAGTCTCTACATTTAACCATTTTCATGTCACTACACTTAACTATTTTAAACTCGCTAATTCACATTTCAAGTCACTACACTTAACCATTTTCAAGAAAGAAGTTCACAATATCAAGTCACTACATTTAACTATTTTCAAGTCACAAGTTCACATTTCAAGTCACTACATTTAACCATTTTCAAGTAACTAATTCACATTTCAAGTCACTACACTTAGTCCTTTAAAGAAACAAGTTCACAATTTCAATTCTCTACACTTAAACATTTTCAAGTCACTAATTCATATTTCAAGTAACTAATTCACAATTTGAAGTCTCTACATTTAACCATTTTCATGTCACTACACTTAACCATTTTCAACTCACTAATTCACATTTCAAGTCACTTCACTTAACCATTTTCAAGAAAGAAGTTCACAATATCAAGTCACTACATTTAACTATTTTCAAGTCACAAGTTCACATTTCAAGTCACTACATTTAACCATTTTCAAGTAACTAATTCACATTTCAAGTCACTACACTTAATCCTTTCAAGAAACAAGTTCACAATTTCAATTCTCTACACTTAACCATTTTCAAGTCACTAATTCATATTTCAAGTAACTAATTCACAATTTGGAGTCTCTACATTTAACCATTTTCATGTCACTACACTTAACTATTTTAAACTCGCTAATTCACATTTCAAGTCACTACACTTAACCATTTTCAAGAAAGAAGTTCACAATATGAAGTCACTACATTTAACTATTTTCAAGTCACAAGTTCACATTTCAAGTCACTACATTTAACCATTTTCAAGTAACTAATTCACATTTCAAGTCACTACACTTAATCCTTTCAAGAAACAAGTTCACGATTTCAATTCTCTACACTTAACCATTTTCAAGTCACTAATTCATATTTCAAGTAACTAATTCACAATTTGAAGTCTCTACATTTAACCATTTTCATGTCACTACACTTAACTATTTTAAACTCGCTAATTCACATTTCAAGTCAATACACTTAACCATTTTCAAGAAAGAAGTTCACAATATCAAGTCACTACACTTAATCCTTTCAAGAAACAAGTTCACGATTTCAATTCTCTACACTTAACCATTTTCAAGTCACTAATTCATATTTCAAGTAACTAATTCACAATTTGAAGTCTCTACATTTAACCATTTTCATGTCACTACACTTAACTATTTTAAACTCGCTAATTCACATTTCAAGTCACTACACTTAACCATTTTCAAGAAAGAAGTTCACAATATCAAGTCACTACATTTAACTATTTTCAAGTCACAAGTTCACATTTCAAGTCACTACATTTAACCATTTTCAAGTAACTAATTCACATTTCATGTCACTACACTTAATCCTTTCAAGAAACAAGTTCACAATTTCAATTCTCTACACTTAACCATTTTCAAGTCACTAATTCATATTTCAAGCAACTAATTCACAATTTGAAGTCTCTACATTTAACCATTTTCATGTCACTACACTTAACTATTTTCAACTCGCTAATTCACATTTCAAGTCAATACACTTAACCATTTTCAAGAAACAAGTTCACAATATCAAGTCACTACATTTAACTATTTTCAAGTCACAAGTTCACATTTCAAGTCACTACATTTAACCATTTTCAAGTAACTAATTCACATTTCAAGTCACTACACTTAATCCTTTAAAGAAACAAGTTCACAATTTCAATTCTCTACACTTAACCATTTTCAAGTCACTAATTCATATTTCAAGTAACTAATTCACAATTTGAAGTCTCTGCATTTAACCATTTTCATGTCACTACACTTAACCATTTTCAACTCACTAATTCACATTTCAAGTCACTACACTTAACCATTTTAAAGAAACAAGTTGATAATATCAAGTCACTACACTTAACCATTTTCAAGTAACTAATTCACATTTCAAGTCACTACACTTAACCATTTTAAACTAACTAATTCACATTTCAAGTCACTACACTTAGTCCTTTAAAGAAACAAGTTCACAATTTCAATTCTCTACACTTAAACATTTTCAAGTCACTAATTCATATTTCAAGTAACTAATTCACAATTTGAAGTCTCTACATTTAACCATTTTCATGTCACTACACTTAACCATTTTCAACTCACTAATTCACATTTCAAGTCACTACACTTAACCATTTTGAAGAAACAAGGTCACAATATCAAGTCACTACACTTAACCATTTTCAAGTAACTAATTCACATTTCAAGTCACTACACTTAACCATTTTCAAGTAACTAATTCACATTTCAAGTCACTACACTTAGTCCTTTAATGAAACAAGTTCACAATTTCAATTCTCTACACTTAACCATTTTCAAGTCACTAATTCATATTTCAAGTAACTAATTCACAATTTGAAGTCTCTACATTTAACCATTTTCATGTCACTACACTTAACCATTTTCAACTCACTAATTCACATTTCAAGTTACTACACTTAACCATTTTCAAGAAACAAGTTCACAATATCAAGTCACTACATTTAACTATTTTCAAGTCACAAGTTCACATTTCAAGTCACTACATTTAACCTTTTTCAAGTAACTAATTCAGATTTCAAGTCACTACACTTAATCCTTTCAAGAAACAAGTTCACAATTTCAATTCTCTACACTTAACCATTTTCAAGTCACTAATTCATATTTCAAGTAACTAATTCAATTTGAAGTCTCTACATTTAACCATTTTCATGTCACTACACTAAACCATTTTCAACTCACTAATTCACATTTCAAGTCACTACACTTAACCATTTTCAAGAAAGAAGTTCACAATATCAAGTCACTACATTTAACTATTTTCAAGTCACAAGTTCACATTTCAAGTCACTACATTTAACCATTTTCAAGTAACTAATTCACATTTCAAGTCACTACACTTAATCCTTTCAAGAAACAAGTTCACAATTTCAATTCTCTACACTTAACCATTTTCAAGTCACTAATTCATATTTCAAGTAACTAATTCACAATTTGAAGTCTCTACATTTAACCATTTTCATGTCACTACACTTAACTATTTTAAACTCGCTAATTCACATTTCAAGTCACTACACTTAACCATTTTCAAGAAAGAAGTTCACAATATCAAGTCACTACATTTAACTATTTTCAAGTCACAAGTTCACATTTCAAGTCACTACATTTAACCATTTTCAAGTAACTAATTCACATTTCAAGTCACTACACTTAATCCTTTCAAGAAACAAGTTCACAATTTCAATTCTCTACACTTAACCATTTTCAAGTCACTAATTCATATTTCAAGTAACTAATTCACAATTTGAAGTCTCTACATTTAACCATTTTCATGTCACTACACTTAACTATTTTAAACTCGCTAATTCACATTTCAAGTCACTACACTTAACCATTGTCAAGAAAGAAGTTCACAATATCAAGTCACTACATTTAACTATTTTCAAGTCACAAGTTCACATTTCAAGTCACTACATTTAACCATTTTCAAGTAACTAATTCACATTTCAAGTCACTACACTTAATCCTTTCAAGAAACAAGTTCACAATTTCAATTCTCTACACTTAACCATTTTCAAGTCACTAATTCATATTTCAAGCAACTAATTCACAATTTGAAGTCTCTACATTTAACCATTTTCATGTCACTACACTTAACTATTTTCAACTCGCTAATTCACATTTCAAGTCAATACACTTAACCATTTTCAAGAAACAAGTTCACAATATCAAGTCACTACATTTAACTATTTTCAAGTCACAAGTTCACATTTCAAGTCACTACATTTAACCATTTTCAAGTAACTAATTCACATTTCAAGTCACTACACTTAATCCTTTAAAGAAACAAGTTCACAATTTCAATTCACTACACTTAACCATTTTCAACTCACTAATTCACATTTCAAGTTACTACACTTAACCATTTTCAAGAAACAAGTTCACAATATCAAGTCACTACATTTAACTATTTTCAAGTCACAAGTTCACATTTCAAGTCACTACATTTAACCTTTTTCAAGTAACTAATTCAGATTTCAAGTCACTACACTTAATCCTTTCAAGAAACAAGTTCACAATTTCAATTCTCTACACTTAACCATTTTCAAGTCACTAATTCATATTTCAAGTAACTAATTCACAATTTGAAGTCTCTACATTTAACCATTTTCATGTCACTACACTAAACCATTTTCAACTCACTAATTCACATTTCAAGTCACTACACTTAACCATTTTCAAGAAAGAAGTTCACAATATCAAGTCACTACATTTAACTATTTTCAAGTCACAAGTTCACATTTCAAGTCACTACATTTAACCATTTTCAAGTAACTAATTCACATTTCAAGTCACTACACTTAATCCTTTCAAGAAACAAGTTCACAATTTCAATTCTCTACACTTAACCATTTTCAAGTCACTAATTCATATTTCAAGTAACTAATTCACAATTTGAAGTCTCTACATTTAACCATTTTCATGTCACTACACTTAACTATTTTAAACTCGCTAATTCACATTTCAAGTCACTACACTTAACCATTTTCAAGAAAGAAGTTCACAATATCAAGTCACTACATTTAACTATTTTCAAGTCACAAGTTCACATTTCAAGTCACTACATTTAACCATTTTCAAGTAACTAATTCACATTTCAAGTCACTACACTTAATCCTTTCAAGAAACAAGTTCACGATTTCAATTCTCTACACTTAACCATTTTCAAGTCACTAATTCATATTTCAAGTAACTAATTCACAATTTGAAGTCTCTACATTTAACCATTTTCATGTCACTACACTTAACTATTTTAAACTCGCTAATTCACATTTCAAGTCACTACACTTAACCATTGTCAAGAAAGAAGTTCACAATATCAAGTCACTACATTTAACTATTTTCAAGTCACAAGTTCACATCTCAAGTCACTACATTTAACCATTTTCAAGTAACTAATTCACATTTCAAGTCACTACACTTAATCCTTTCAAGAAACAAGTTCACAATTTCAATTCTCTACACTTAACCATTTTCAAGTCACTAATTCATATTTCAAGCAACTAATTCACAATTTGAAGTCTCTACATTTAACCATTTTCATGTCACTACACTTAACTATTTTCAACTCGCTAATTCACATTTCAAGTCAATACACTTAACCATTTTCAAGAAACAAGTTCACAATATCAAGTCACTACATTTAACTATTTTCAAGTCACAAGTTCACATTTCAAGTCACTACATTTAACCATTTTCAAGTAACTAATTCACATTTCAAGTCACTACACTTAATCCTTTAAAGAAACAAGTTCACAATTTCAATTCTCTACACTTAACCATTTTCAAGTCACTAATTCATATTTCAAGTAACTAATTCACAATTTGAAGTCTCTGCATTTAACCATTTTCATGTCACTACACTTAACCATTTTCAACTCACTAATTCACATTTCAAGTCACTACGCTTAACCATTTTAAAGAAACAAGTTGATAATATCAAGTCACTACACTTAACCATTTTCAAGTAACTAATTCACATTTCAAGTCACTACACTTAACCATTTTAAACTCACTAATTCACATTTCAAGTCACTACACTTAGTCCTTTAAAGAAACAAGTTCACAATTTCAATTCTCTACACTTAAACATTTTCAAGTCACTAATTCATATTTCAAGTAACTAATTCACAATTTGAAGTCTCTACATTTAACCATTTTCATGTCACTACACTTAACCATTTTCAACTCACTAATTCACATTTCAAGTCACTACACTTAACCATTTTGAAGAAACAAGGTCACAATATCAAGTCACTACACTTAACCATTTTCAAGTAACTAATTCACATTTCAAGTCACTACACTTAACCATTTTCAAGTAACTAATTCACATTTCAAGTCACTACACTTAGTCCTTTAAAGAAACAAGTTCACAATTTCAATTCTCTACACTTAACCATTTTCAAGTCACTAATTCATATTTCAAGTAACTAATTCACAATTTGAAGTCTCTACATTTAACCATTTTCATGTCACTACACTTAACCATTTTCAACTCACTAATTCACATTTCAAGTCACTACACTTAACCATTTTCAAGAAAGAAGTTCACAATATCAAGTCACTACATTTAACTATTTTCAAGTCACAAGTTCACATTTCAAGTCACTACATTTAACCATTTTCAAGTAACTAATTCACATTTCAAGTCACTACACTTAATCCTTTCAAGAAACAAGTTCACGATTTCAATTCTCTACACTTAACCATTTTCAAGTCACTAATTCATATTTCAAGTAACTAATTCACAATTTGAAGTCTCTACATTTAACCATTTTCATGTCACTACACTTAACTATTTTAAACTCGCTAATTCACATTTCAAGTCACTACACTTAACCATTTTCAAGAAAGAAGTTCACAATATCAAGTCACTACATTTAACTATTTTCAAGTCACAAGTTCACATTTCAAGTCACTACATTTAACCATTTTCAAGTAACTAATTCACATTTCAAGTCACTACACTTAATCCTTTCAAGAAACAAGTTCACAATTTCAATTCTCTACACTTAACCATTTTCAAGTCACTAATTCATATTTCAAGCAACTAATTCACAATTTGAAGTCTCTACATTTAACCATTTTCATGTCACTACACTTAACTATTTTCAACTCGCTAATTCACATTTCAAGTCAATACACTTAACCATTTTCAAGAAACAAGTTCACAATATCAAGTCACTACATTTAACTATTTTCAAGTCACAAGTTCACATTTCAAGTCACTACATTTAACCATTTTCAAGTAACTAATTCACATTTCAAGTCACTACACTTAATCCTTTAAAGAAACAAGTTCACAATTTCAATTCTCTACACTTAACCATTTTCAAGTCACTAATTCATATTTCAAGTAACTAATTCACAATTTGAAGTCTCTGCATTTAACCATTTTCATGTCACTACACTTAACCATTTTCAACTCACTAATTCACATTTCAAGTCACTACACTTAACCATTTTAAAGAAACAAGTTGATAATATCAAGTCACTACACTTAACCATTTTCAAGTAACTAATTCACATTTCAAGTCACTACACTTAACCATTTTAAACTAACTAATTCACATTTCAAGTCACTACACTTAGTCCTTTAAAGAAACAAGTTCACAATTTCAATTCTCTACACTTAAACATTTTCAAGTCACTAATTCATATTTCAAGTAACTAATTCACAATTTGAAGTCTCTACATTTAACCATTTTCATGTCACTACACTTAACCATTTTCAACTCACTAATTCACATTTCAAGTCACTACACTTAACCATTTTGAAGAAACAAGGTCACAATATCAAGTCACTACACTTAACCATTTTCAAGTAACTAATTCACATTTCAAGTCACTACACTTAACCATTTTCAAGTAACTAATTCACATTTCAAGTCACTACACTTAGTCCTTTAATGAAACAAGTTCACAATTTCAATTCTCTACACTTAACCATTTTCAAGTCACTAATTCATATTTCAAGTAACTAATTCACAATTTGAAGTCTCTACATTTAACCATTTTCATGTCACTACACTTAACCATTTTCAACTCACTAATTCACATTTCAAGTTACTACACTTAACCATTTTCAAGAAACAAGTTCACAATATCAAGTCACTACATTTAACTATTTTCAAGTCACAAGTTCACATTTCAAGTCACTACATTTAACCTTTTTCAAGTAACTAATTCAGATTTCAAGTCACTACACTTAATCCTTTCAAGAAACAAGTTCACAATTTCAATTCTCTACACTTAACCATTTTCAAGTCACTAATTCATATTTCAAGTAACTAATTCAATTTGAAGTCTCTACATTTAACCATTTTCATGTCACTACACTAAACCATTTTCAACTCACTAATTCACATTTCAAGTCACTACACTTAACCATTTTCAAGAAAGAAGTTCACAATATCAAGTCACTACATTTAACTATTTTCAAGTCACAAGTTCACATTTCAAGTCACTACATTTAACCATTTTCAAGTAACTAATTCACATTTCAAGTCACTACACTTAATCCTTTCAAGAAACAAGTTCACAATTTCAATTCTCTACACTTAACCATTTTCAAGTCACTAATTCATATTTCAAGTAACTAATTCACAATTTGAAGTCTCTACATTTAACCATTTTCATGTCACTACACTTAACTATTTTAAACTCGCTAATTCACATTTCAAGTCACTACACTTAACCATTTTCAAGAAAGAAGTTCACAATATCAAGTCACTACATTTAACTATTTTCAAGTCACAAGTTCACATTTCAAGTCACTACATTTAACCATTTTCAAGTAACTAATTCACATTTCAAGTCACTACACTTAATCCTTTCAAGAAACAAGTTCACGATTTCAATTCTCTACACTTAACCATTTTCAAGTCACTAATTCATATTTCAAGTAACTAATTCACAATTTGAAGTCTCTACATTTAACCATTTTCATGTCACTACACTTAACTATTTTAAACTCGCTAATTCACATTTCAAGTCACTACACTTAACCATTGTCAAGAAAGAAGTTCACAATATCAAGTCACTACATTTAACTATTTTCAAGTCACAAGTTCACATTTCAAGTCACTACATTTAACCATTTTCAAGTAACTAATTCACATTTCAAGTCACTACACTTAATCCTTTCAAGAAACAAGTTCACAATTTCAATTCTCTACACTTAACCATTTTCAAGTCACTAATTCATATTTCAAGCAACTAATTCACAATTTGAAGTCTCTACATTTAACCATTTTCATGTCACTACACTTAACTATTTTCAACTCGCTAATTCACATTTCAAGTCAATACACTTAACCATTTTCAAGAAACAAGTTCACAATATCAAGTCACTACATTTAACTATTTTCAAGTCACAAGTTCACATTTCAAGTCACTACATTTAACCATTTTCAAGTAACTAATTCACATTTCAAGTCACTACACTTAATCCTTTAAAGAAACAAGTTCACAATTTCAATTCTCTACACTTAACCATTTTCAAGTCACTAATTCATATTTCAAGTAACTAATTCACAATTTGAAGTCTCTGCATTTAACCATTTTCATGTCACTACACTTAACCATTTTCAACTCACTAATTCACATTTCAAGTCACTACACTTAACCATTTTAAAGAAACAAGTTGATAATATCAAGTCACTACACTTAACCATTTTCAAGTAACTAATTCACATTTCAAGTCACTACACTTAACCATTTTAAACTAACTAATTCACATTTCAAGTCACTACACTTAGTCCTTTAAAGAAACAAGTTCACAATTTCAATTCTCTACACTTAAACATTTTCAAGTCACTAATTCATATTTCAAGTAACTAATTCACAATTTGAAGTCTCTACATTTAACCATTTTCATGTCACTACACTTAACCATTTTCAACTCACTAATTCACATTTCAAGTCACTACACTTAACCATTTTGAAGAAACAAGGTCACAATATCAAGTCACTACACTTAACCATTTTCAAGTAACTAATTCACATTTCAAGTCACTACACTTAACCATTTTCAAGTAACTAATTCACATTTCAAGTCACTACACTTAGTCCTTTAATGAAACAAGTTCACAATTTCAATTCTCTACACTTAACCATTTTCAAGTCACTAATTCATATTTCAAGTAACTAATTCACAATTTGAAGTCTCTACATTTAACCATTTTCATGTCACTACACTTAACCATTTTCAACTCACTAATTCACATTTCAAGTTACTACACTTAACCATTTTCAAGAAACAAGTTCACAATATCAAGTCACTACATTTAACTATTTTCAAGTCACAAGTTCACATTTCAAGTCACTACATTTAACCTTTTTCAAGTAACTAATTCACATTTCAAGTCACTACACTTAATCCTTTCAAGAAACAAGTTCACAATATCAATTCTCTACACTTAACCATTTTCAAGTCACTAATTCATATTTCAAGTAACTAATTCAATTTGAAGTCTCTACATTTAACCATTTTCATGTCACTACACTAAACCATTTTCAACTCACTAATTCACATTTCAAGTCACTACACTTAACCATTTTCAAGAAAGAAGTTCACAATATCAAGTCACTACATTTAACTATTTTCAAGTCACAAGTTCACATTTCAAGTCACTACATTTAACCATTTTCAAGTAACTAATTCACATTTCAAGTCACTACACTTAATCCTTTCAAGAAACAAGTTCACAATTTCAATTCTCTACACTTAACCATTTTCAAGTCACTAATTCATATTTCAAGTAACTAATTCACAATTTGAAGTCTCTACATTTAACCATTTTCATGTCACTACACTTAACTATTTTAAACTCGCTAATTCACATTTCAAGTCACTACACTTAACCATTTTCAAGAAAGAAGTTCACAATATCAAGTCACTACATTTAACTATTTTCAAGTCACAAGTTCACATTTCAAGTCACTACATTTAACCATTTTCAAGTAACTAATTCACATTTCAAGTCACTACACTTAATCCTTTCAAGAAACAAGTTCACGATTTCAATTCTCTACACTTAACCATTTTCAAGTCACTAATTCATATTTCAAGTAACTAATTCACAATTTGAAGTCTCTACATTTAACCATTTTCATGTCACTACACTTAACTATTTTAAACTCGCTAATTCACATTTCAAGTCACTACACTTAACCATTGTCAAGAAAGAAGTTCACAATATCAAGTCACTACATTTAACTATTTTGAAGTCACAAGTTCACATTTCAAGTCACTACATTTAACCATTTTCAAGTAACTAATTCACATTTCAAGTCACTACACTTAATCCTTTCAAGAAACAAGTTCACAATTTCAATTCTCTACACTTAACCATTTTCAAGTCACTAATTCATATTTCAAGCAACTAATTCACAATTTGAAGTCTCTACATTTAACCATTTTCATGTCACTACACTTAACTATTTTCAACTCGCTAATTCACATTTCAAGTCAATACACTTAACCATTTTCAAGAAACAAGTTCACAATATCAAGTCACTACATTTAACTATTTTCAAGTCACAAGTTCACATTTCAAGTCACTACATTTAACCATTTTCAAGTAACTAATTCACATTTCAAGTCACTACACTTAATCCTTTAAAGAAACAAGTTCACAATTTCAATTCACTACACTTAACCATTTTCAACTCACTAATTCACATTTCAAGTTACTACACTTAACCATTTTCAAGAAACAAGTTCACAATATCAAGTCACTACATTTAACTATTTTCAAGTCACAAGTTCACATTTCAAGTCACTACATTTAACCTTTTTCAAGTAACTAATTCAGATTTCAAGTCACTACACTTAATCCTTTCAAGAAACAAGTTCACAATTTCAATTCTCTACACTTAACCATTTTCAAGTCACTAATTCATATTTCAAGTAACTAATTCACAATTTGAAGTCTCTACATTTAACCATTTTCATGTCACTACACTAAACCATTTTCAACTCACTAATTCACATTTCAAGTCACTACACTTAACCATTTTCAAGAAAGAAGTTCACAATATCAAGTCACTACATTTAACTATTTTCAAGTCACAAGTTCACATTTCAAGTCACTACATTTAACCATTTTCAAGTAACTAATTCACATTTCAAGTCACTACACTTAATCCTTTCAAGAAACAAGTTCACAATTTCAATTCTCTACACTTAACCATTTTCAAGTCACTAATTCATATTTCAAGTAACTAATTCACAATTTGAAGTCTCTACATTTAACCATTTTCATGTCACTACACTTAACTATTTTAAACTCGCTAATTCACATTTCAAGTCACTACACTTAACCATTTTCAAGAAAGAAGTTCACAATATCAAGTCACTACATTTAACTATTTTCAAGTCACAAGTTCACATTTCAAGTCACTACATTTAACCATTTTCAAGTAACTAATTCACATTTCAAGTCACTACACTTAATCCTTTCAAGAAACAAGTTCACGATTTCAATTCTCTACACTTAACCATTTTCAAGTCACTAATTCATATTTCAAGTAACTAATTCACAATTTGAAGTCTCTACATTTAACCATTTTCATGTCACTACACTTAACTATTTTAAACTCGCTAATTCACATTTCAAGTCACTACACTTAACCATTGTCAAGAAAGAAGTTCACAATATCAAGTCACTACATTTAACTATTTTCAAGTCACAAGTTCACATCTCAAGTCACTACATTTAACCATTTTCAAGTAACTAATTCACATTTCAAGTCACTACACTTAATCCTTTCAAGAAACAAGTTCACAATTTCAATTCTCTACACTTAACCATTTTCAAGTCACTAATTCATATTTCAAGCAACTAATTCACAATTTGAAGTCTCTACATTTAACCATTTTCATGTCACTACACTTAACTATTTTCAACTCGCTAATTCACATTTCAAGTCAATACACTTAACCATTTTCAAGAAACAAGTTCACAATATCAAGTCACTACATTTAACTATTTTCAAGTCACAAGTTCACATTTCAAGTCACTACATTTAACCATTTTCAAGTAACTAATTCACATTTCAAGTCACTACACTTAATCCTTTAAAGAAACAAGTTCACAATTTCAATTCTCTACACTTAACCATTTTCAAGTCACTAATTCATATTTCAAGTAACTAATTCACAATTTGAAGTCTCTGCATTTAACCATTTTCATGTCACTACACTTAACCATTTTCAACTCACTAATTCACATTTCAAGTCACTACGCTTAACCATTTTAAAGAAACAAGTTGATAATATCAAGTCACTACACTTAACCATTTTCAAGTAACTAATTCACATTTCAAGTCACTACACTTAACCATTTTAAACTCACTAATTCACATTTCAAGTCACTACACTTAGTCCTTTAAAGAAACAAGTTCACAATTTCAATTCTCTACACTTAAACATTTTCAAGTCACTAATTCATATTTCAAGTAACTAATTCACAATTTGAAGTCTCTACATTTAACCATTTTCATGTCACTACACTTAACCATTTTCAACTCACTAATTCACATTTCAAGTCACTACACTTAACCATTTTGAAGAAACAAGGTCACAATATCAAGTCACTACACTTAACCATTTTCAAGTAACTAATTCACATTTCAAGTCACTACACTTACCCATTTTCAAGTAACTAATTCACATTTCAAGTCACTACACTTAGTCCTTTAAAGAAACAAGTTCACAATTTCAATTCTCTACACTTAACCATTTTCAAGTCACTAATTCATATTTCAAGTAACTAATTCACAATTTGAAGTCTCTACATTTAACCATTTTCATGTCACTACACTTAACCATTTTCAACTCACTAATTCACATTTCAAGTCACTACACTTAACCATTTTCAAGAAAGAAGTTCACAATATCAAGTCACTACATTTAACTATTTTCAAGTCACAAGTTCACATTTCAAGTCACTACATTTAACCATTTTCAAGTAACTAATTCACATTTCAAGTCACTACACTTAATCCTTTAAAGAAACAAGTTCACGATTTCAATTCTCTACACTTAACCATTTTCAAGTCACTAATTCATATTTCAAGTAACTAATTCACAATTTGAAGTCTCTACATTTAACCATTTTCATGTCACTACACTTAACTATTTTAAACTCGCTAATTCACATTTCAAGTCACTACACTTAACCATTTTCAAGAAAGAAGTTCACAATATCAAGTCACTACATTTAACTATTTTCAAGTCACAAGTTCACATTTCAAGTCACTACATTTAACCATTTTCAAGTAACTAATTCACATTTCAAGTCACTACACTTAATCCTTTCAAGAAACAAGTTCACAATTTCAATTCTCTACACTTAACCATTTTCAAGTCACTAATTCATATTTCAAGCAACTAATTCACAATTTGAAGTCTCTACATTTAACCATTTTCATGTCACTACACTTAACTATTTTCAACTCGCTAATTCACATTTCAAGTCAATACACTTAACCATTTTCAAGAAACAAGTTTACAATATCAAGTCACTACATTTAACTATTTTCAAGTCACAAGTTCACATTTCAAGTCACTACATTTAACCATTTTCAAGTAACTAATTCACATTTCAAGTCACTACACTTAATCCTTTAAAGAAACAAGTTCACAATTTCAATTCTCTACACTTAACCATTTTCAAGTCACTAATTCATATTTCAAGTAACTAATTCACAATTTGAAGTCTCTGCATTTAACCATTTTCATGTCACTACACTTAACCATTTTCAACTCACTAATTCACATTTCAAGTCACTACACTTAACCATTTTAAAGAAACAAGTTGATAATATCAAGTCACTACACTTAACCATTTTCAAGTAACTAATTCACATTTCAAGTCACTACACTTAACCATTTTAAACTAACTAATTCACATTTCAAGTCACTACACTTAGTCCTTTAAAGAAACAAGTTCACAATTTCAATTCTCTACACTTAAACATTTTCAAGTCACTAATTCATATTTCAAGTAACTAATTCACAATTTGAAGTCTCTACATTTAACCATTTTCATGTCACTACACTTAACCATTTTCAACTCACTAATTCACATTTCAAGTCACTACACTTAACCATTTTGAAGAAACAAGGTCACAATATCAAGTCACTACACTTAACCATTTTCAAGTAACTAATTCACATTTCAAGTCACTACACTTAACCATTTTCAAGTAACTAATTCACATTTCAAGTCACTACACTTAGTCCTTTAATGAAACAAGTTCACAATTTCAATTCTCTACACTTAACCATTTTCAAGTCACTAATTCATATTTCAAGTAACTAATTCACAATTTGAAGTCTCTACATTTAACCATTTTCATGTCACTACACTTAACCATTTTCAACTCACTAATTCACATTTCAAGTTACTACACTTAACCATTTTCAAGAAACAAGTTCACAATATCAAGTCACTACATTTAACTATTTTCAAGTCACAAGTTCACATTTCAAGTCACTACATTTAACCTTTTTCAAGTAACTAATTCAGATTTCAAGTCACTACACTTAATCCTTTCAAGAAACAAGTTCACAATTTCAATTCTCTACACTTAACCATTTTCAAGTCACTAATTCATATTTCAAGTAACTAATTCAATTTGAAGTCTCTACATTTAACCATTTTCATGTCACTACACTAAACCATTTTCAACTCACTAATTCACATTTCAAGTCACTACACTTAACCATTTTCAAGAAAGAAGTTCACAATATCAAGTCACTACATTTAACTATTTTCAAGTCACAAGTTCACATTTCAAGTCACTACATTTAACCATTTTCAAGTAACTAATTCACATTTCAAGTCACTACACTTAATCCTTTCAAGAAACAAGTTCACAATTTCAATTCTCTACACTTAACCATTTTCAAGTCACTAATTCATATTTCAAGTAACTAATTCACAATTTGAAGTCTCTACATTTAACCATTTTCATGTCACTACACTTAACTATTTTAAACTCGCTAATTCACATTTCAAGTCACTACACTTAACCATTTTCAAGAAAGAAGTTCACAATATCAAGTCACTACATTTAACTATTTTCAAGTCACAAGTTCACATTTCAAGTCACTACATTTAACCATTTTCAAGTAACTAATTCACATTTCAAGTCACTACACTTAATCCTTTCAAGAAACAAGTTCACGATTTCAATTCTCTACACTTAACCATTTTCAAGTCACTAATTCATATTTCAAGTAACTAATTCACAATTTGAAGTCTCTACATTTAACCATTTTCATGTCACTACACTTAACTATTTTAAACTCGCTAATTCACATTTCAAGTCACTACACTTAACCATTGTCAAGAAAGAAGTTCACAATATCAAGTCACTACATTTAACTATTTTCAAGTCACAAGTTCACATTTCAAGTCACTACATTTAACCATTTTCAAGTAACTAATTCACATTTCAAGTCACTACACTTAATCCTTTCAAGAAACAAGTTCACAATTTCAATTCTCTACACTTAACCATTTTCAAGTCACTAATTCATATTTCAAGCAACTAATTCACAATTTGAAGTCTCTACATTTAACCATTTTCATGTCACTACACTTAACTATTTTCAACTCGCTAATTCACATTTCAAGTCAATACACTTAACCATTTTCAAGAAACAAGTTCACAATATCAAGTCACTACATTTAACTATTTTCAAGTCACAAGTTCACATTTCAAGTCACTACATTTAACCATTTTCAAGTAACTAATTCACATTTCAAGTCACTACACTTAATCCTTTAAAGAAACAAGTTCACAATTTCAATTCTCTACACTTAACCATTTTCAAGTCACTAATTCATATTTCAAGTAACTAATTCACAATTTGAAGTCTCTGCATTTAACCATTTTCATGTCACTACACTTAACCATTTTCAACTCACTAATTCACATTTCAAGTCACTACGCTTAACCATTTTAAAGAAACAAGTTGATAATATCAAGTCACTACACTTAACCATTTTCAAGTAACTAATTCACATTTCAAATCACTACACTTAACCATTTTAAACTAACTAATTCACATTTCAAGTCACTACACTTAGTCCTTTAAAGAAACAAGTTCACAATTTCAATTCTCTACACTTAAACATTTTCAAGTCACTAATTCATATTTCAAGTAACTAATTCACAATTTGAAGTCTCTACATTTAACCATTTTCATGTCACTACACTTAACCATTTTCAACTCACTAATTCACATTTCAAGTCACTACACTTAACCATTTTGAAGAAACAAGGTCACAATATCAAGTCACTACACTTAACCATTTTCAAGTAACTAATTCACATTTCAAGTCACTACACTTAACCATTTTCAAGTAACTAATTCACATTTCAAGTCACTACACTTAGTCCTTTAAAGAAACAAGTTCACAATTTCAATTCTCTACACTTAACCATTTTCAAGTCACTAATTCATATTTCAAGTAACTAATTCACAATTTGAAGTCTCTACATTTAACCATTTTCATGTCACTACACTTAACCATTTTCAACTCACTAATTCACATTTCAAGTCACTACACTTAACTATTTTCAAGAAAGAAGTTCACAATATCAAGTCACTACATTTAACTATTTTCAAGTCACAAGTTCACATTTCAAGTCACTACATTTAACCATTTTCAAGTAACTAATTCACATTTCAAGTCACTACACTTAATCCTTTAAAGAAACAAGTTCACAATTTCAATTCTCTACACTTAACCATTTTCAAGTCACTAATTCATATTTCAAGTAACTAATTCACAATTTGAAGTCTCTACATTTAACCATTTTCATGTCACTACACTTAACTATTTTAAACTCGCTAATTCACATTTCAAGTCAATACACTTAACCATTTTCAAGAAACAAGTTCACAATATCAAGTCACTACATTTAACTATTTTCAAGTCACAAGTTCAAATTTCAAGTCACTACATTTAACCATTTTCAAGTAACTAATTCACATTTCAAGTCACTACACTTAGTCCTTTAAAGAAACAAGTTCACAATTTCAATTCTCTACACTTAAACATTTTCAAGTCACTAATTCATATTTCAAGTAACTAATTCACATTTTGAAGTCTCTACATTTAACCATTTTCATGTCACTACACTTAACCATTTTCAACTCACTAATTCACATTTCAAGTCACTACACTTAACCATTTTGAAGAAACAAGGTCACAATATCAAGTCACTACACTTAACCATTTTCAAGTAACTA
Source organism: Capsicum rhomboideum (assembly GCA_031232105.1). Taxonomy (NCBI): domain Eukaryota; kingdom Viridiplantae; phylum Streptophyta; class Magnoliopsida; order Solanales; family Solanaceae; genus Capsicum; species Capsicum rhomboideum. The sequence goes on along the minus strand of CP124716.1, from coordinate 57,301,134 downwards.
ATTCACATTTCAAGTCACTACACTTAACCATTTTCAAGTAACTAATTCACATTTCAAGTCACTACACTTAGTCCTTTAAAGAAACAAGTTCACAATTTCAATTCTCTACACTTAACCATTTTCAAGTCACTAATTCATATTTCAAGTAACTAATTCACAATTTGAAGTCTCTACATTTAACCATTTTCATGTCACTACACTTAACCATTTTCAACTCACTAATTCACATTTCAAGTTACTACACTTAACCATTTTCAAGAAACAAGTTCACAATATCAAGTCACTACATTTAACTATTTTCAAGTCACAAGTTCACATTTCAAGTCACTACATTTAACCTTTTTCAAGTAACTAATTCAGATTTCAAGTCACTACACTTAATCCTTTCAAGAAACAAGTTCACAATTTCAATTCTCTACACTTAACCATTTTCAAGTCACTAATTCATATTTCAAGTAACTAATTCACAATTTGAAGTCTCTACATTTAACCATTTTCATGTCACTACACTAAACCATTTTCAACTCACTAATTCACATTTCAAGTCACTACACTTAACCATTTTCAAGAAAGAAGTTCACAATATCAAGTCACTACATTTAACTATTTTCAAGTCACAAGTTCACATTTCAAGTCACTACATTTAACCATTTTCAAGTAACTAATTCACATTTCAAGTCACTACACTTAATCCTTTCAAGAAACAAGTTCACAATTTCAATTCTCTACACTTAACCATTTTCAAGTCACTAATTCATATTTCAAGTAACTAATTCACAATTTGAAGTCTCTACATTTAACCATTTTCATGTCACTACACTTAACTATTTTAAACTCGCTAATTCACATTTCAAGTCACTACACTTAACCATTTTCAAGAAAGAAGTTCACAATATCAAGTCACTACATTTAACTATTTTCAAGTCACAAGTTCACATTTCAAGTCACTACATTTAACCATTTTCAAGTAACTAATTCACATTTCAAGTCACTACACTTAATCCTTTCAAGAAACAAGTTCACGATTTCAATTCTCTACACTTAACCATTTTCAAGTCACTAATTCATATTTCAAGTAACTAATTCACAATTTGAAGTCTCTACATTTAACCATTTTCATGTCACTACACTTAACTATTTTAAACTCGCTAATTCACATTTCAAGTCACTACACTTAACCATTTTCAAGAAAGAAGTTCACAATATCAAGTCACTACATTTAACTATTTTCAAGTCACAAGTTCACATTTCAAGTCACTACATTTAACCATTTTCAAGTAACTAATTCACATTTCAAGTCACTACACTTAATCCTTTCAAGAAACAAGTTCACAATTTCAATTCTCTACACTTAACCATTTTCAAGTCACTAATTCATATTTCAAGCAACTAATTCACAATTTGAAGTCTCTACATTTAACCATTTTCATGTCACTACACTTAACTATTTTCAACTCGCTAATTCACATTTCAAGTCAATACACTTAACCATTTTCAAGAAACAAGTTCACAATATCAAGTCACTACATTTAACTATTTTCAAGTCACAAGTTCACATTTCAAGTCACTACATTTAACCATTTTCAAGTAACTAATTCACATTTCAAGTCACTACACTTAATCCTTTAAAGAAACAAGTTCACAATTTCAATTCTCTACACTTAACCATTTTCAAGTCACTAATTCATATTTCAAGTAACTAATTCACAATTTGAAGTCTCTGCATTTAACCATTTTCATGTCACTACACTTAACCATTTTCAACTCACTAATTCACATTTCAAGTCACTACACTTAACCATTTTAAAGAAACAAGTTGATAATATCAAGTCACTACACTTAACCATTTTCAAGTAACTAATTCACATTTCAAGTCACTACACTTAACCATTTTAAACTAACTAATTCACATTTCAAGTCACTACACTTAGTCCTTTAAAGAAACAAGTTCACAATTTCAATTCTCTACACTTAAACATTTTCAAGTCACTAATTCATATTTCAAGTAACTAATTCACAATTTGAAGTCTCTACATTTAACAATTTTCATGTCACTACACTTAACCATTTTCAACTCACTAATTCACATTTCAAGTCACTACACTTAACCATTTTGAAGAAACAAGGTCACAATATCAAGTCACTACACTTAACCATTTTCAAGTAACTAATTCACATTTCAAGTCACTACACTTAACCATTTTCAAGTAACTAATTCACATTTCAAGTCACTACACTTAGTCCTTTAAAGAAACAAGTTCACAATTTCAATTCTCTACACTTAACCATTTTCAAGTCACTAATTCATATTTCAAGTAACTAATTCACAATTTGAAGTCTCTACATTTAACCATTTTCATGTCACTACACTTAACCATTTTCAACTCACTAATTCACATTTCAAGTTACTACACTTAACCATTTTCAAGAAACAAGTTCACAATATCAAGTCACTACATTTAACTATTTTCAAGTCACAAGTTCACATTTCAAGTCACTACATTTAACCTTTTTCAAGTAACTAATTCAGATTTCAAGTCACTACACTTAATCCTTTCAAGAAACAAGTTCACAATTTCAATTCTCTACACTTAACCATTTTCAAGTCACTAATTCATATTTCAAGTAACTAATTCACAATTTGAAGTCTCTACATTTAACCATTTTCATGTCACTACACTAAACCATTTTCAACTCACTAATTCACATTTCAAGTCACTACACTTAACCATTTTCAAGAAAGAAGTTCACAATATCAAGTCACTACATTTAACTATTTTCAAGTCACAAGTTCACATTTCAAGTCACTACATTTAACCATTTTCAAGTAACTAATTCACATTTCAAGTCACTACACTTAATCCTTTCAAGAAACAAGTTCACAATTTCAATTCTCTACACTTAACCATTTTCAAGTCACTAATTCATATTTCAAGTAACTAATTCACAATTTGAAGTCTCTACATTTAACCATTTTCATGTCACTACACTTAACTATTTTAAACTCGCTAATTCACATTTCAAGTCACTACACTTAACCATTTTCAAGAAAGAAGTTCACAATATCAAGTCACTACATTTAACTATTTTCAAGTCACAAGTTCACATTTCAAGTCACTACATTTAACCATTTTCAAGTAACTAATTCACATTTCAAGTCACTACACTTAATCCTTTCAAGAAACAAGTTCACGATTTCAATTCTCTACACTTAACCATTTTCAAGTCACTAATTCATATTTCAAGTAACTAATTCACAATTTGAAGTCTCTACATTTAACCATTTTCATGTCACTACACTTAACTATTTTAAACTCGCTAATTCACATTTCAAGTCACTACACTTAACCATTGTCAAGAAAGAAGTTCACAATATCAAGTCACTACATTTAACTATTTTCAAGTCACAAGTTCACATCTCAAGTCACTACATTTAACCATTTTCAAGTAACTAATTCACATTTCAAGTCACTACACTTAATCCTTTCAAGAAACAAGTTCACAATTTCAATTCTCTACACTTAACCATTTTCAAGTCACTAATTCATATTTCAAGCAACTAATTCACAATTTGAAGTCTCTACATTTAACCATTTTCATGTCACTACACTTAACTATTTTCAACTCGCTAATTCACATTTCAAGTCAATACACTTAACCATTTTCAAGAAACAAGTTCACAATATCAAGTCACTACATTTAACTATTTTCAAGTCACAAGTTCACATTTCAAGTCACTACATTTAACCATTTTCAAGTAACTAATTCACATTTCAAGTCACTACACTTAATCCTTTAAAGAAACAAGTTCACAATTTCAATTCTCTACACTTAACCATTTTCAAGTCACTAATTCATATTTCAAGTAACTAATTCACAATTTGAAGTCTCTGCATTTAACCATTTTCATGTCACTACACTTAACCATTTTCAACTCACTAATTCACATTTCAAGTCACTACGCTTAACCATTTTAAAGAAACAAGTTGATAATATCAAGTCACTACACTTAACCATTTTCAAGTAACTAATTCACATTTCAAGTCACTACACTTAACCATTTTAAACTAACTAATTCACATTTCAAGTCACTACACTTAGTCCTTTAAAGAAACAAGTTCACAATTTCAATTCTCTACACTTAAACATTTTCAAGTCACTAATTCATATTTCAAGTAACTAATTCACAATTTGAAGTCTCTACATTTAACCATTTTCATGTCACTACACTTAACCATTTTCAACTCACTAATTCACATTTCAAGTCACTACACTTAACCATTTTGAAGAAACAAGGTCACAATATCAAGTCACTACACTTAACCATTTTCAAGTAACTAATTCACATTTCAAGTCACTACACTTAACCATTTTCAAGTAACTAATTCACATTTCAAGTCACTACACTTAGTCCTTTAAAGAAACAAGTTCAGAATTTCAATTCTCTACACTTAACCATTTTCAAGTCACTAATTCATATTTCAAGTAACTAATTCACAATTTGAAGTCTCTACATTTAACCATTTTCATGTCACTACACTTAACCATTTTCAACTCACTAATTCACATTTCAAGTCACTACACTTAACCATTTTCAAGAAAGAAGTTCACAATATCAAGTCACTACATTTAACTATTTTCAAGTCACAAGTTCACATTTCAAGTCACTACATTTAACCATTTTCAAGTAACTAATTCACATTTCAAGTCACTACACTTAATCCTTTCAAGAAACAAGTTCACAATTTCAATTCTCTACACTTAACCATTTTCAAGTCACTAATTCATATTTCAAGTAACTAATTCACAATTTGAAGTCTCTACATTTAACCATTTTCATGTCACTACACTTAACTATTTTAAACTCGCTAATTCACATTTCAAGTCACTACACTTAACCATTTTCAAGAAAGAAGTTCACAATATCAAGTCACTACATTTAACTATTTTCAAGTCACAAGTTCACATTTCAAGTCACTACATTTAACCATTTTCAAGTACCTAATTCACATTTCAAGTCACTACACTTAATCCTTTCAAGAAACAAGTTCACAATTTCAATTCTCTACACTTAACCATTTTCAAGTCACTAATTCATATTTCAAGCAACTAATTCACAATTTGAAGTCTCTACATTTAACCATTTTCATGTCACTACACTTAACTATTTTCAACTCGCTAATTCACATTTCAAGTCAATACACTTAACCATTTTCAAGAAACAAGTTCACAATATCAAGTCACTACATTTAACTATTTTCAAGTCACAAGTTCACATTTCAAGTCACTACATTTAACCATTTTCAAGTAACTAATTCACATTTCAAGTCACTACACTTAATCCTTTCAAGAAACAAGTTCACAATTTCAATTCTCTACACTTAACCATTTTCAAGTCACTAATTCATATTTCAAGCAACTAATTCACAATTTGAAGTCTCTACATTTAACCATTTTCATGTCACTACACTTAACTATTTTCAACTCGCTAATTCACATTTCAAGTCAATACACTTAACCATTTTCAAGAAACAAGTTCACAATATCAAGTCACTACATTTAACTATTTTCAAGTCACAAGTTCACATTTCAAGTAACTACATTTAACCATTTTCAAGTAACTAATTCACATTTCAAGTCACTACACTTAATCCTTTCAAGAAACAAGTTCACAATTTCAATTCTCTACACTTAACCATTTTCAAGTAACTAATTCACATTTCAAGTCACTACACTTAATCCTTTCAAGAAACAAGTTCACAATTTCAATTCTCTACACTTAACCTTTTTCAAGTCACTAATTCATATTTCAAGTAACTAATTCACAATTTGAAGTCTCTACATTTAACCATTTTCATGTCACTACACTTAACCATTTTCAACTCACTAATTCACATTTCAAGTCACTACACTTAACCATTTTCAAGAAAGAAGTTCACAATATCAAGTCACGACATTTAACTATTTTCAAGTCACAAGTTCACATTTCAAGTCACTACATTTAACCATTTTCAAGTAACTAATTCACATTTCAAGTCACTACACTTAATCCTTTCTAGAAACAAGTTCACAATTTGAATTCTCTACACTTAACCATTTTCAAGTCACTAATTCATATTTCAAGTAACTAATTCACAATTTGAAGTCTCTACATTTAACCATTTTCATGTCACTACACTTAACCATTTTCAACTCACTAATTCATATTTCAAGTCACTACACTTAGCCATTTTCAAGAAACAAGGTCACAATATCAAGTCACTACATTTAACTATTTTCAAATCACAAGTTCACATTTCAAGTCACTACATTTAACCATTTTCAAGTAACTAATTCACATTTCAAGTCACTACACTTAATCCTTTCAAGAAACAAGTTCACAATTTCAATTCTCTACACTTAACCATTTTCAAGTAACTAATTCATATTTCAAGTAACTAATTCACAATTTGAAGTCTCTGCATTTAACCATTTTCATGTCACTACACTTAACCATTTTCAAGAAACAAGGTCACAATATCAAGTCACTACACTTAACCATTTTCAAGTAACTAATTCACATTTCAAGTCACTACACTTAACCATTTTAAAGTAACTAATTTACATTTCAAGTCACTACACTTAGTCCTTTAAAGAAACAAGTTCACAATTTCAAATCTCTACACTTAACCATTTTCAATTCACTAATTCATATTTCAAGCAACTAATTCACAATTTGAAGTCTCTACATTTAACCATTTTCATGTCACTACACTTAACTATTTTCAACTCGCTAATTCACATTTCAAGTCAATACACTTAACCATTTTCAAGAAACAAGTTCACAATATCAAGTCACTACATTTAACTATTTTCAAGTCACAAGTTCACATTTCAAGTCACTACATTTAACCATTTTCAAGTAACTAATTCACATTTCAAGTCACTACACTTAATCCTTTCAAGAAACAAGTTCACAATTTCAATTCTCTACACTTAACCATTTTCAAGTCACTAATTCATATTTCAAGCAACTAATTCACAATTTGAAGTCTCTACATTTAACCATTTTCATGTCACTACACTTAACTATTTTCAACTCGCTAATTCACATTTCAAGTCAATACACTTAACCATTTTCAAGAAACAAGTTCACAATATCAAGTCACTACATTTAACTATTTTCAAGTCACAAGTTCACATTTCAAGTAACTACATTTAACCATTTTCAAGTAACTAATTCACATTTCAAGTCACTACACTTAATCCTTTCAAGAAGCAAGTTCACAATTTCAATTCTCTACACTTAACCATTTTCAAGTAACTAATTCACATTTCAAGTCACTACACTTAATCCTTTCAAGAAACAAGTTCACAATTTCAATTCTCTACACTTAACCATTTTCAAGTCACTAATTCATATTTCAAGTAACTAATTCACAATTTGAAGTCTCTACATTTAACCATTTTCATGTCACTACACTTAACCATTTTCAACTCACTAATTCACATTTCAAGTCACTACACTTAACCATTTTCAAGAAAGAAGTTCACAATATCAAGTCACGACATTTAACTATTTTCAAGTCACAAGTTCACATTTCAAGTCACTACATTTAACCATTTTCAAGTAACTAATTCACATTTCAAGTCACTACACTTAATCCTTTCAAGAAACAAGTTCACAATTTCAATTCTCTACACTTAACCATTTTCAAGTCACTAATTCATATTTCAAGTAACTAATTCACAATTTGAAGTCTCTACATTTAACCATTTTCATGTCGCTACACTTAACTATTTTCAACTCGCTAATTCAAATTTCAAGTCACTACACTTAACCATTTTCAAGAAACAAGTTCACAATATCAAGTCACTACATTTAACTATTTTCAAGTCACAAGTTCACATTTCAAGTCACTACACTTAATCCTTTCAAGAAACAAATTCACAATTTCAAGTCACAACACTTAACCATTTTCAAAAAATAATTTTACATTTCAAGTCACTACATTTAACCATTTTCAAGAAACAAGTTCACAATTTCAATTCAATAAATTTAACCATTTTCAAGTTACTACACTTAACCATTTTCAAGTAACTAATTCACATTTCAAGTCACTACACTTAACCATTTTCAAGAATCAAGTTCACAGTTTCAATTCACTACATTTAACAATTTTCAAGTCACTACACTTAGCCATTTTCAAGTAACTAATTCACATTTCAAGTCACTACACTTAATCCTTTCTAGAAACAAGTTCACAATTTGAATTCTCTACACTTAACCATTTTCAAGTCACTAATTCATATTTCAAGTAACTAATTCACAATTTGAAGTCTCTACATTTAACCATTTTCATGTCACTACACTTAACCATTTTCAACTCACTAATTCATATTTCAAGTCACTACACTTAACCATTTTCAAGAAACAAGGTCACAATATCAAGTCACTACATTTAACTATTTTCAAATCACAAGTTCACATTTCAAGTCACTACATTTAACCATTTTCAAGTAACTAATTCACATTTCAAGTCACTACACTTAATCCTTTCAAGAAACAAGTTCACAATTTCAATTCTCTACACTTAACCATTTTCAAGTCACTAATTCATATTTCAAGTAACTAATTCACAATTTGAAGTCTCTGCATTTAACCATTTTCATGTCACTACACTTAACCATTTTCAAGAAACAAGGTCACAATATCAAGTCACTACACTTAACCATTTTCAAGTAACTAATTCACATTTCAAGTCACTACACTTAACCATTTTAAAGTAACTAATTTACATTTCAAGTCACTACACTTAGTCCTTTAAAGAAACAAGTTCACAATTTCAAATCTCTACACTTGACCATTTTCAATTCACTAATTCATATTTCAAGCAACTAATTCACAATTTGAAGTCTCTACATTTAACCATTTTCATGTCACTACACTTAACTATTTTCAACTCGCTAATTCACATTTCAAGTCAATACACTTAACCATTTTCAAGAAACAAGTTCACAATATCAAGTCACTACATTTAACTATTTTCAAGTCACAAGTTCACATTTCAAGTCACTACATTTAACCATTTTCAAGTAACTAATTCACATTTCAAGTCACTACACTTAATCCTTTCAAGAAACAAGTTCACAATTTCAATTCTCTACACTTAACCATTTTCAAGTCACTAATTCATATTTCAAGCAACTAATTCACAATTTGAAGTCTCTACATTTAACCATTTTCATGTCACTACACTTAACTATTTTCAACTCGCTAATTCACATTTCAAGTCAATACACTTAACCATTTTCAAGAAACAAGTTCACAATATCAAGTCACTACATTTAACTATTTTCAAGTCACAAGTGCACATTTCAAGTAACTACATTTAACCATTTTCAAGTAACTAATTCACATTTCAAGTCACTACACTTAATCCTTTCAAGAAACAAGTTCACAATTTCAATTCTCTACACTTAACCATTTTCAAGTAACTAATTCACATTTCAAGTCACTACACTTAATCCTTTCAAGAAACAAGTTCACAATTTCAATTCTCTACACTTAACCATTTTCAAGTCACTAATTCATATTTCAAGTAACTAATTCACAATTTGAAGTCTCTACATTTAACCATTTTCATGTCACTACACTTAACCATTTTCAACTCACTAATTCACATTTCAAGTCACTACACTTAACCATTTTCAAGAAAGAAGTTCACAATATCAAGTCACGACATTTAACTATTTTCAAGTCACAAGTTCACATTTCAAGTCACTACATTTAACCATTTTCAAGTAACTAATTCACATTTCAAGTCACTACACTTAATCCTTTCAAGAAACAAGTTCACAATTTCAATTCTCTACACTTAACCATTTTCAAGTCACTAATTCATATTTCAAGTAACTAATTCACAATTTGAAGTCTCTACATTTAACCATTTTCATGTCGCTACACTTAACTATTTTCAACTCGCTAATTCAAATTTCAAGTCACTACACTTAACCATTTTCAAGAAACAAGTTCACAATATCAAGTCACTACATTTAACTATTTTCAAGTCACAAGTTCACATTTCAAGTCACTACACTTAATCCTTTCAAGAAACAAATTCACAATTTCAAGTCACAACACTTAACCATTTTCAAAAAATAATTTTACATTTCAAGTCACTACATTTAACCATTTTCAAGAAACAAGTTCACAATTTCAATTCAATAAATTTAACCATTTTCAAGTTACTACACTTAACCATTTTCAAGTAACTAATTCACATTTCAAGTCACTACACTTAACCATTTTCAAGAATCAAGTTCACAGTTTCAATTCACTACATTTAACAATTTTCAAGTCACTACACTTAGCCATTTTCAAGTAACTAATTCACATTTCAAGTCACTACACTTAATCCTTTCTAGAAACAAGTTCACAATTTGAATTCTCTACACTTAACCATTTTCAAGTCACTAATTCATATTTCAAGTAACTAATTCACAATTTGAAGTCTCTACATTTAACCATTTTCATGTCACTACACTTAACCATTTTCAACTCACTAATTCATATTTCAAGTCACTACACTTAACCATTTTCAAGAAACAAGGTCACAATATCAAGTCACTACATTTAACTATTTTCAAATCACAAGTTCACATTTCAAGTCACTACATTTAACCATTTTCAAGTAACTAATTCACATTTCAAGTCACTACACTTAATCCTTTCAAGAAACAAGTTCACAATTTCAATTCTCTACACTTAACCATTTTCAAGTCACTAATTCATATTTCAAGTAACTAATTCACAATTTGAAGTCTCTGCATTTAACCATTTTCATGTCACTACACTTAACCATTTTCAAGAAACAAGGTCACAATATCAAGTCACTACACTTAACCATTTTCAAGTAACTAATTCACATTTCAAGTCACTACACTTAACCATTTTAAAGTAACTAATTTACATTTCAAGTCACTACACTTAGTCCTTTAAAGAAACAAGTTCACAATTTCAAATCTCTACACTTGACCATTTTCAATTCACTAATTCATATTTCAAGCAACTAATTCACAATTTGAAGTCTCTACATTTAACCATTTTCATGTCACTACACTTAACTATTTTCAACTCGCTAATTCACATTTCAAGTCAATACACTTAACCATTTTCAAGAAACAAGTTCACAATATCAAGTCACTACATTTAACTATTTTCAAGTCACAAGTTCACATTTCAAGTCACTACATTTAACCATTTTCAAGTAACTAATTCACATTTCAAGTCACTACACTTAATCCTTTCAAGAAACAAGTTCACAATTTCAATTCTCTACACTTAACCATTTTCAAGTCACTAATTCATATTTCAAGCAACTAATTCACAATTTGAAGTCTCTACATTTAACCATTTTCATGTCACTACACTTAACTATTTTAAACTCGCTAATTCACATTTCAAGTCAATACACTTAACCATTTTCAAGAAACAAGTTCACAATATCAAGTCACTACATTTAACTATTTTCAAGTCACAAGTGCACATTTCAAGTAACTACATTTAACCATTTTCAAGTAACTAATTCACATTTCAAGTCACTACACTTAATCCTTTCAAGAAACAAGTTCACAATTTCAATTCTCTACACTTAACCATTTTCAAGTAACTAATTCACATTTCAAGTCACTACACTTAATCCTTTCAAGAAACAAGTTCACAATTTCAATTCTCTACACTTAACCATTTTCAAGTCACTAATTCATATTTCAAGTAACTAATTCACAATTTGAAGTCTCTACATTTAACCATTTTCATGTCACTACACTTAACCATTTTCAACTCACTAATTCACATTTCAAGTCACTACACTTAACCATTTTCAAGAAAGAAGTTCACAATATCAAGTCACGACATTTAACTATTTTCAAGTCACAAGTTCACATTTCAAGTCACTACATTTAACCATTTTCAAGTAACTAATTCACATTTCAAGTCACTACACTTAATCCTTTCAAGAAACAAGTTCACAATTTCAATTCTCTACACTTAACCATTTTCAAGTCACTAATTCATATTTCAAGTAACTAATTCACAATTTGAAGTCTCTACATTTAACCATTTTCATGTCGCTACACTTAACTATTTTCAACTCGCTAATTCAAATTTCAAGTCACTACACTTAACCATTTTCAAGAAACAAGTTCACAATATCAAGTCACTACATTTAACTATTTTCAAGTCACAAGTTCACATTTCAAGTAACTACATTTAACCATTTTCAAGTAACTAATTCACATTTCAAGTCACTACACTTAATCCTTTCAAGAAACAAGTTCACAATTTCAATTCTCTACACTTAACCATTTTCAAGTAACTAATTCACATTTCAAGTCACTACACTTAATCCTTTCAAGAAACAAGTTCACAATTTCAATTCTCTACACTTAACCATTTTCAAGTCACTAATTCATATTTCAAGTAACTAATTCACAATTTGAAGTCTCTACATTTAACCATTTTCATGTCACTACACTTAACCATTTTCAACTCACTAATTCACATTTCAACTCACTACACTTAACCATTTTCAAGAAAGAAGTTCACAATATCAAGTCACGACATTTAACTATTTTCAAGTCACAAGTTCACATTTCAAGTCACTACATTTAACCATTTTCAAGTAACTAATTCACATTTCAAGTCACTACACTTAATCCTTTCAAGAAGCAAGTTTACAATTTCAATTCTCTACACTTAACCATTTTCAAGTCACTAATTCATATTTCAAGTAACTAATTCACAATTTGAAGTCTCTACATTTAACCATTTTCATGTCACTACACTTAACTATTTTAAACTAGCTAATTCACATTTCAAGTCACTACACTTAACCATTTTCAAGAAAGAAGTTCACAATATCAAGTCACTACATTTAACTATTTTCAAGTCACAAGTTCACATTTCAAGTCACTACATTTAACCATTTTCAAGTAACTAATTCACATTTCAAGTCACTACACTTAATCCTTTCAAGAAACAAGTTCACAATTTCAATTCTCTACACTTAATCATTTTCAAGTCACTAATTCATATTTCAAGCAACTAATTCACAATTTGAAGTCTCTACATTTAACCATTTTCATGTCACTACACTTAACTATTTTCAACTCGCTAATTCACATTTCAAGTCAATACACTTAACCATTTTCAAGAAACAAGTTCACAATATCAAGTCACTACATTTAACTATTTTCAAGTCACAAGTTCACATTTCAAGTCACTACATTTAACCATTTTCAAGTAACTAATTCACATTTCAAGTCACTACACTTAATCCTTTCAAGAAGCAAGTTCACAATTTCAATTCTCTACACTTAACCATTTTCAAGTCACTAATTCATATTTCAAGTAACTAATTCACAATTTGAAGTCTCTACATTTAACCATTTTCATGTCACTACACTTAACTATTTTAAACTAGCTAATTCACATTTCAAGTCACTACACTTAACCATTTTCAAGAAAGAAGTTCACAATATCAAGTCACTACATTTAACTATTTTCAAGTCACAAGTTCACATTTCAAGTCACTACATTTAACCATTTTCAAGTAACTAATTCACATTTCAAGTCACTACACTTAATCCTTTCAAGAAACAAGTTCACAATTTCAATTCTCTACACTTAACCATTTTCAAGTCACTAATTCATATTTCAAGCAACTAATTCACAATTTGAAGTCTCTACATTTAACCATTTTCATGTCACTACACTTAACTATTTTCAACTCGCTAATTCACATTTCAAGTCAATACACTTAACCATTTTCAAGAAACAAGTTCACAATATCAAGTCACTACATTTAACTATTTTCAAGTCACAAGTTCACATTTCAAGTCACTACATTTAACCATTTTCAAGTAACTAATTCACATTTCAAGTCACTACACTTAATCCTTTCAAGAAACAAGTTCACAATTTCAATTCTCTACACTTAAACATTTTCAAGTCACTAATTCATATTTCAAGTAACTAATTCACAATTTGAAGTCTCTACATTTAACCATTTTCATGTCACTACACTTAACCATTTTCAACTCACTAATTCATATTTCAAGTCACTACACTTAACCATTTTCAAGAAACAAGGTCACAATATCAAGTCACTACATTTAACTATTTTCAAATCACAAGTTCACATTTCAAGTCACTACATTTAACCATTTTCAAGTAACTAATTCACATTTCAAGTCACTACACTTAATCCTTTCAAGAAACAAGTTCACAATTTCAATTCTCTACACTTAACCATTTTCAAGTCACTAATTCATATTTCAAGTAACTAATTCACAATTTGAAGTCTCTGCATTTAACCATTTTCATGTCACTACACTTAACCATTTTCAAGAAACAAGGTCACAATATCAAGTCACTACACTTAACCATTTTCAAGTAACTAATTCACATTTCAAGTCACTACACTTAACCATTTTAAAGTAACTAATTTACATTTCAAGTCACTACACTAAGTCCTTTAAAGAAACAAGTTCACAATTTCAAATCTCTACACTTAACCATTTTCAATTCACTAATTCATATTTCAAGCAACTAATTCACAATTTGAAGTCTCTACATTTAACCATTTTCATGTCACTACACTTAACTATTTTCAACTCGCTAATTCACATTTCAAGTCAATACACTTAACCATTTTCAAGAAACAAGTTCACAATATCAAGTCACTACATTTAACTATTTTCAAGTCACAAGTTCACATTTCAAGTCACTACATTTAACCATTTTCAAGTAACTAATTCACATTTCAAGTCACTACACTTAATCCTTTCAAGAAGCAAGTTTACAATTTCAATTCTCTACACTTAACCATTTTCAAGTCACTAATTCATATTTCAAGTAACTAATTCACAATTTGAAGTCTCTACATTTAACCATTTTCATGTCACTACACTTAACTATTTTAAACTAGCTAATTCACATTTCAAGTCACTACACTTAACCATTTTCAAGAAAGAAGTTCACAATATCAAGTCACTACATTTAACTATTTTCAAGTCACAAGTTCACATTTCAAGTCACTACATTTAACCATTTTCAAGTAACTAATTCACATTTCAAGTCACTACACTTAATCCTTTCAAGAAACAAGTTCACAATTTCACTTCTCTACACTTAATCATTTTCAAGTCACTAATTCATATTTCAAGCAACTAATTCACAATTTGAAGTCTCTACATTTAACCATTTTCATGTCACTACACTTAACTATTTTCAACTCGCTAATTCACATTTCAAGTCAATACACTTAACCATTTTCAAGAAACAAGTTCACAATATCAAGTCACTACATTTAACTATTTTCAAGTCACAAGTTCACATTTCAAGTCACTACATTTAACCATTTTCAAGTAACTAATTCACATTTCAAGTCACTACACTTAATCCTTTCAAGAAGCAAGTTCACAATTTCAATTCTCTACACTTAACCATTTTCAAGTCACTAATTCATATTTCAAGTAACTAATTCACAATTTGAAGTCTCTACATTTAACCATTTTCATGTCACTACACTTAACTATTTTAAACTAGCTAATTCACATTTCAAGTCACTACACTTAACCATTTTCAAGAAAGAAGTTCACAATATCAAGTCACTACATTTAACTATTTTCAAGTCACAAGTTCACATTTCAAGTCACTACATTTAACCATTTTCAAGTAACTAATTCACATTTCAAGTCACTACACTTAATCCTTTCAAGAAACAAGTTCACAATTTCAATTCTCTACACTTAACCATTTTCAAGTCACTAATTCATATTTCAAGCAACTAATTCACAATTTGAAGTCTCTACATTTAACCATTTTCATGTCACTACACTTAACTATTTTCAACTCGCTAATTCACATTTCAAGTCAATACACTTAACCATTTTCAAGAAACAAGTTCACAATATCAAGTCACTACATTTAACTATTTTCAAGTCACAAGTTCACATTTCAAGTCACTACATTTAACCATTTTCAAGTAACTAATTCACATTTCAAGTCACTACACTTAATCCTTTCAAGAAACAAGTTCACAATTTCAATTCTCTACACTTAAACATTTTCAAGTCACTAATTCATATTTCAAGTAACTAATTCACAATTTGAAGTCTCTACATTTAACCATTTTCATGTCACTACACTTAACCATTTTCAACTCACTAATTCATATTTCAAGTCACTACACTTAACCATTTTCAAGAAACAAGGTCACAATATCAAGTCACTACATTTAACTATTTTCAAATCACAAGTTCACATTTCAAGTCACTACATTTAACCATTTTCAAGTAACTAATTCACATTTCAAGTCACTACACTTAATCCTTTCAAGAAACAAGTTCACAATTTCAATTCTCTACACTTAACCATTTTCAAGTCACTAATTCATATTTCAAGTAACTAATTCACAATTTGAAGTCTCTGCATTTAACCATTTTCATGTCACTACACTTAACCATTTTCAAGAAACAAGGTCACAATATCAAGTCACTACACTTAACCATTTTCAAGTAACTAATTCACATTTCAAGTCACTACACTTAACCATTTTAAAGTAACTAATTTACATTTCAAGTCACTACACTAAGTCCTTTAAAGAAACAAGTTCACAATTTCAAATCTCTACACTTAACCATTTTCAATTCACTAATTCATATTTCAAGCAACTAATTCACAATTTGAAGTCTCTACATTTAACCATTTTCATGTCACTACACTTAACTATTTTCAACTCGCTAATTCACATTTCAAGTCAATACACTTAACCATTTTCAAGAAACAAGTTCACAATATCAAGTCACTACATTTAACTATTTTCAAGTCACAAGTTCACATTTCAAGTCACTACATTTAACCATTTTCAAGTAACTAATTCACATTTCAAGTCACTACACTTAATCCTTTCAAGAAGCAAGTTTACAATTTCAATTCTCTACACTTAACCATTTTCAAGTCACTAATTCATATTTCAAGTAACTAATTCACAATTTGAAGTCTCTACATTTAACCATTTTCATGTCACTACACTTAACTATTTTAAACTAGCTAATTCACATTTCAAGTCACTACACTTAACCATTTTCAAGAAAGAAGTTCACAATATCAAGTCACTACATTTAACTATTTTCAAGTCACAAGTTCACATTTCAAGTCACTACATTTAACCATTTTCAAGTAACTAATTCACATTTCAAGTCACTACACTTAATCCTTTCAAGAAACAAGTTCACAATTTCAATTCTCTACACTTAATCATTTTCAAGTCACTAATTCATATTTCAAGCAACTAATTCACAATTTGAAGTCTCTACATTTAACCATTTTCATGTCACTACACTTAACTATTTTCAACTCGCTAATTCACATTTCAAGTCAATACACTTAACCATTTTCAAGAAACAAGTTCACAATATCAAGTCACTACATTTAACTATTTTCAAGTCACAAGTTCACATTTCAAGTCACTACATTTAACCATTTTCAAGTAACTAATTCACATTTCAAGTCACTACACTTAATCCTTTCAAGAAGCAAGTTCACAATTTCAATTCTCTACACTTAACCATTTTCAAGTCACTAATTCATATTTCAAGTAACTAATTCACAATTTGAAGTCTCTACATTTAACCATTTTCATGTCACTACACTTAACTATTTTAAACTAGCTAATTCACATTTCAAGTCACTACACTTAACCATTTTCAAGAAAGAAGTTCACAATATCAAGTCACTACATTTAACTATTTTCAAGTCACAAGTTCACATTTCAAGTCACTACATTTAACCATTTTCAAGTAACTAATTCACATTTCAAGTCACTACACTTAATCCTTTCAAGAAACAAGTTCACAATTTCAATTCTCTACACTTAACCATTTTCAAGTCACTAATTCATATTTCAAGCAACTAATTCACAATTTGAAGTCTCTACATTTAACCATTTTCATGTCACTACACTTAACTATTTTCAACTCGCTAATTCACATTTCAAGTCAATACACTTAACCATTTTCAAGAAACAAGTTCACAATATCAAGTCACTACATTTAACTATTTTCAAGTCACAAGTTCACATTTCAAGTCACTACATTTAACCATTTTCAAGTAACTAATTCACATTTCAAGTCACTACACTTAATCCTTTCAAGAAACAAGTTCACAATTTCAATTCTCTACACTTAAACATTTTCAAGTCACTAATTCATATTTCAAGTAACTAATTCACAATTTGAAGTCTCTACATTTAACCATTTTCATGTCACTACACTTAACTATTTTCAACTCACTAATTCATATTTCAAGTCACTACACTTAACCATTTTCAAGAAACAAGGTCACAATATCAAGTCACTACATTTAACTATTTTCAAATCACAAGTTCACATTTCAAGTCACTACATTTAACCATTTTCAAGTAACTAATTCACATTTCAAGTCACTACACTTAGTCCTTTAAAGAAACAAGTTCACAATTTGAATTCTCTACACTTAACCATTTTCAAGTCACTAATTCATATTTCAAGTAACTAATTCACAATTTGAAGTCTCTACATTTAACCATTTTCATGTCACTACACTTAACCATTTTCAACTCACTAATTCACATTTCAAGTCACTACACTTAACCATTTTCAAGAAAGAAGTTCACAATATCAAGTCACTACATTTAACTATTTTCAAGTCACAAGTTCACATTTCAAGTCACTACATTTAACCATTTTCAAGTAAGTAATTCACATTTCAAGTCACTACACTTAATCCTTTCAAGAAACAAGTTCACAATTTCAATTCTCTACACTTAAACATTTTCAAGTCACTAATTCATATTTCAAGTAACTAATTCACAATTTGAAGTCTCTACATTTAACCATTTTCATGTCACTACACTTAACTATTTTAAACTCACTAATTCATATTTCAAGTCACTACACTTAACCATTTTCAAGAAACAAGGTCACAATATCAAGTCACTACATTTAACTATTTTCAAATCACAAGTTCACATTTCAAGTCACTACATTTAACCATTTTCAAGTAACTAATTCACATTTCAAGTCACTACACTTAATCCTTTCAAGAAACAAGTTCACAATTTCAATTCTCTACACTTAACCATTTTCAAGTCACTAATTCATATTTCAAGTAACTAATTCACAATTTGAAGTCTCTGCATTTAACCATTTTCATGTCACTACACTTAACCATTTTCAAGAAACAAGGTCACAATATCAAGTCACTACACTTAACCATTTTCAAGTAACTAATTCACATTTCAAGTCACTACACTTAACCATTTTAAAGTAACTAATTCACATTTCAAGTCACTACACTTAGTCCTTTAAAGAAACAAGTTCACAATTTCAATTCTCTACACTTAACCATTTTCAAGTCACTAATTCATATTTCAAGTAACTAATTCACCATTTGAAGTCTCTACATTTAACCATTTTCAAGTCACTACACTTAACCATTTTCAACTCACTAATTCATATTTCAAGTCACTACACTTAACCATTTTCAAGAAACAAGGTCACAATATCAAGTCACTACATTTAACTATTTTCAAGTCACAATTCACATTTCAAGTCACTACATTTAACCATTTTCAAGTCACTAATTCATATTTCAAGTAACTAATTCACAATTTGAAGTCTCTGCATTTAACCATTTTCATGTCACTACACTTAACCATTTTCAAGAAACAAGGTCACAATATCAAGTCACTACACTTAACCATTTTCAAGTAACTAATTCACATTTCAAGTCACTACACTTAACCATTTTAAAGTAACTAATTCACATTTCAAGTCACTACACTTAGTCCTTTAAAGAAACAAGTTCACAATTTCAATTCTCTACACTTAACCATTTTCAAGTCACTAATTCATATTTCAAGTAACTAATTCACAATTTGAAGTCTCTACATTTAACCATTTTCATGTCGCTACACTTAACTATTTTCAACTCGCTAATTCAAATTTCAAGTCACTACACTTAACCATTTTCAAGAAACAAGTTCACAATATCAAGTCACTACATTTAACTATTTTCAAGTCACAAGTTCACATTTCAAGTCACTACACTTAATCCTTTCAAGAAACAAATTCACAATTTCAAGTCACAACACTTAACCATTTTCAAAAAATAATTTTACATTTCAAGTCACTACATTTAACCATTTTCAAGAAACAAGTTCACAATTTCAATTCAATAAATTTAACCATTTTCAAGTTACTACACTTAACCATTTTCAAGTAACTAATTCACATTTCAAGTCACTACACTTAACCATTTTCAAGAATCAAGTTCACAGTTTCAATTCACTACATTTAACAATTTTCAAGTCACTACACTTAGCCATTTTCAAGTAACTAATTCACATTTCAAGTCACTACACTTAATCCTTTCTAGAAACAAGTTCACAATTTGAATTCTCTACACTTAACCATTTTCAAGTCACTAATTCATATTTCAAGTAACTAATTCACAATTTGAAGTCTCTACATTTAACCATTTTCATGTCACTACACTTAACCATTTTCAACTCACTAATTCACATTTCAAGTCACTACACTTAACCATTTTCAAGAAAGAAGTTCACAATATCAAGTCACTACATTTAACTATTTTCAAGTCACAAGTTCACATTTCAAGTCACTACATTTAACCATTTTCAAGTAAGTAATTCACATTTCAAGTCACTACACTTAACCATTTTCAAGAAACAAGTTCACAATTTCAATTCTCTACACTTAAACATTTTCAAGTCACTAATTCATATTTCAAGTAACTAATTCACAATTTGAAGTCTCTACATTTAACCATTTTCATGTCACTACACTTAACTATTTTAAACTCACTAATTCATATTTCAAGTCACTACACTTAACCATTTTCAAGAAACAAGGTCACAATATCAAGTCACTACATTTAACTATTTTCAAATCACAAGTTCACATTTCAAGTCACTACATTTAACCATTTTCAAGTAACTAATTCACATTTCAAGTCACTACACTTAATCCTTTCAAGAAACAAGTTCACAATTTCAATTCTCTACACTTAACCATTTTCAAGTCACTAATTCATATTTCAAGTAACTAATTCACAATTTGAAGTCTCTGCATTTAACCATTTTCATGTCACTACACTTAACCATTTTCAAGAAACAAGGTCACAATATCAAGTCACTACACTTAACCATTTTCAAGTAACTAATTCACATTTCAAGTCACTACACTTAACCATTTTAAAGTAACTAATTCACATTTCAAGTCACTACACTTAGTCCTTTAAAGAAACAAGTTCACAATTTCAATTCTCTACACTTAACCATTTTCAAGTCACTAATTCATATTTCAAGTAACTAATTCACCATTTGAAGTCTCTACATTTAACCATTTTCAAGTCACTACACTTAACCATTTTCAACTCACTAATTCATATTTCAAGTCACTACACTTAACCATTTTCAAGAAACAAGGTCACAATATCAAGTCACTACATTTAACTATTTTCAAGTCACAATTCACATTTCAAGTCACTACATTTAACCATTTTCAAGTCACTAATTCATATTTCAAGTAACTAATTCACAATTTGAAGTCTCTGCATTTAACCATTTTCATGTCACTACACTTAACCATTTTCAAGAAACAAGGTCACAATATCAAGTCACTACACTTAACCATTTTCAAGTAACTAATTCACATTTCAAGTCACTACACTTAACCATTTTAAAGTAACTAATTCACATTTCAAGTCACTACACTTAGTCCTTTAAAGAAACAAGTTCACAATTTCAATTCTCTACACTTAACCATTTTCAAGTCACTAATTCATATTTCAAGTAACTAATTCACAATTTGAAGTCTCTACATTTAACCATTTTCATGTCGCTACACTTAACTATTTTCAACTCGCTAATTCAAATTTCAAGTCACTACACTTAACCATTTTCAAGAAACAAGTTCACAATATCAAGTCACTACATTTAACTATTTTCAAGTCACAAGTTCACATTTCAAGTCACTACACTTAATCCTTTCAAGAAACAAATTCACAATTTCAAGTCACAACACTTAACCATTTTCAAAAAATAATTTTACATTTCAAGTCACTACATTTAACCATTTTCAAGAAACAAGTTCACAATTTCAATTCAATAAATTTAACCATTTTCAAGTTACTACACTTAACCATTTTCAAGTAACTAATTCACATTTCAAGTCACTACACTTAACCATTTTCAAGAATCAAGTTCACAGTTTCAATTCACTACATTTAACAATTTTCAAGTCACTACACTTAGCCATTTTCAAGTAACTAATTCACATTTCAAGTCACTACACTTAATCCTTTCTAGAAACAAGTTCACAATTTGAATTCTCTACACTTAACCATTTTCAAGTCACTAATTCATATTTCAAGTAACTAATTCACAATTTGAAGTCTCTACATTTAACCATTTTCATGTCACTACACTTAACCATTTTCAACTCACTAATTCATATTTCAAGTCACTACACTTAACCATTTTCAAGAAACAAGGTCACAATATCAAGTCACTACATTTAACTATTTTCAAATCACAAGTTCACATTTCAAGTCACTACATTTAACCATTTTCAAGTAACTAATTCACATTTCAAGTCACTACACTTAATCCTTTCAAGAAACAAGTTCACAATTTCAATTCTCTACACTTAACCATTTTCAAGTCACTAATTCATATTTCAAGTAACTAATTCACAATTTGAAGTCTCTGCATTTAACCATTTTCATGTCACTACACTTAACCATTTTCAAGAAACAAGGTCACAATATCAAGTCACTACACTTAACCATTTTCAAGTAACTAATTCACAGTTCAAGTCACTACACTTAACCATTTTAAAGTAACTAATTTACATTTCAAGTCACTACACTAAGTCCTTTAAAGAAACAAGTTCACAATTTCAAATCTCTACACTTAACCATTTTCAATTCACTAATTCATATTTCAAGCAACTAATTCACAATTTGAAGTCTCTACATTTAACCATTTTCATGTCACTACACTTAACTATTTTCAACTCGCTAATTCACATTTCAAGTCAATACACTTAACCATTTTCAAGAAACAAGTTCACAATATCAAGTCACTACATTTAACTATTTTCAAGTCACAAGTTCACATTTCAAGTCACTACATTTAACCATTTTCAAGTAACTAATTCACATTTCAAGTCACTACACTTAATCCTTTCAAGAAGCAAGTTTACAATTTCAATTCTCTACACTTAACCATTTTCAAGTCACTAATTCATATTTCAAGTAACTAATTCACAATTTGAAGTCTCTACATTTAACCATTTTCATGTCACTACACTTAACTATTTTAAACTAGCTAATTCACATTTCAAGTCACTACACTTAACCATTTTCAAGAAACAAGTTCACAATATCAAGTCACTACATTTAACTATTTTCAAGTCACAAGTTCACATTTCAAGTCACTACATTTAACCATTTTCAAGTAACTAATTCACATTTCAAGTCACTACACTTAATCCTTTCAAGAAACAAGTTCACAATTTCAATTCTCTACACTTAATCATTTTCAAGTCACTAATTCATATTTCAAGCAACTAATTCACAATTTGAAGTCTCTACATTTAACCATTTTCATGTCACTACACTTAACTATTTTCAACTCGCTAATTCACATTTCAAGTCAATACACTTAACCATTTTCAAGAAACAAGTTCACAATATCAAGTCACTACATTTAACTATTTTCAAGTCACAAGTTCACATTTCAAGTCACTACATTTAACCATTTTCAAGTAACTAATTCACATTTCAAGTCACTACACTTAATCCTTTCAAGAAGCAAGTTCACAATTTCAATTCTCTACACTTAACCATTTTCAAGTCACTAATTCATATTTCAAGTAACTAATTCACAATTTGAAGTCTCTACATTTAACCATTTTCATGTCACTACACTTAACTATTTTAAACTAGCTAATTCACATTTCAAGTCACTACACTTAACCATTTTCAAGAAAGAAGTTCACAATATCAAGTCACTACATTTAACTATTTTCAAGTCACAAGTTCACATTTCAAGTCACTACATTTAACCATTTTCAAGTAACTAATTCACATTTCAAGTCACTACACTTAATCCTTTCAAGAAACAAGTTCACAATTTCAATTCTCTACACTTAACCATTTTCAAGTCACTAATTCATATTTCAAGCAACTAATTCACAATTTGAAGTCTCTACATTTAACCATTTTCATGTCACTACACTTAACTATTTTCAACTCGCTAATTCACATTTCAAGTCAATACACTTAACCATTTTCAAGAAACAAGTTCACAATATCAAGTCACTACATTTAACTATTTTCAAGTCACAAGTTCACATTTCAAGTCACTACATTTAACCATTTTCAAGTAACTAATTCACATTTCAAGTCACTACACTTAATCCTTTCAAGAAACAAGTTCACAATTTCAATTCTCTACACTTAACCATTTTCAAGTCACTAATTCATATTTCAAGCAACTAATTCACAATTTGAAGTCTCTACATTTAACCATTTTCATGTCACTACACTTAACTATTTTAAACTCGCTAATTCACATTTCAAGTCACTACACTTAACCATTTTCAAGAAACAAGTTCACAATATCAAGTCACTACATTTAACTATTTTCAAGTCACAAGTTCACATTTCAAGTCACTACATTTAACCATTTTCAAGTAACTAATTCACATTTCAAGTCACTACACTTAATCCTTTCAAGAAACAAGTTCACAATTTCAATTCTCTACACTTAATCATTTTCAAGTCACTAATTCATATTTCAAGCAACTAATTCACAATTTGAAGTCTCTACATTTAACCATTTTCATGTCACTACACTTAACTATTTTCAACTCGCTAATTCACATTTCAAGTCAATACACTTAACCATTTTCAAGAAACAAGTTCACAATATCAAGTCACTACATTTAACTATTTTCAAGTCACAAGTTCACATTTCAAGTCACTACATTTAACCATTTTCAAGTAACTAATTCACATTTCAAGTCACTACACTTAATCCTTTCAAGAAGCAAGTTCACAATTTCAATTCTCTACACTTAACCATTTTCAAGTCACTAATTCATATTTCAAGTAACTAATTCACAATTTGAAGTCTCTACATTTAACCATTTTCATGTCACTACACTTAACTATTTTAAACTAGCTAATTCACATTTCAAGTCACTACACTTAACCATTTTCAAGAAAGAAGTTCACAATATCAAGTCACTACATTTAACTATTTTCAAGTCACAAGTTCACATTTCAAGTCACTACATTTAACCATTTTCAAGTCACTAATTCACATTTCAAGTCACTACACTTAATCCTTTCAAGAAACAAGTTCACAATTTCAATTCTCTACACTTAACCATTTTCAAGTCACTAATTCATATTTCAAGCAACTAATTCACAATTTGAAGTCTCTACATTTAACCATTTTCATGTCACTACACTTAACTATTTTCAACTCGCTAATTCACATTTCAAGTCAATACACTTAACCATTTTCAAGAAACAAGTTCACAATATCAAGTCACTACATTTAACTATTTTCAAGTCACAAGTTCACATTTCAAGTCACTACATTTAACCATTTTAAAGTAACTAATTCACATTTAAAGTCACTACACTTAATCCTTTCAAGAAACAAGTTCACAATTTCAATTCTCTACACTTAAACATTTTCAAGTCACTAATTCATATTTCAAGCAACTAATTCACAATTTGAAGTCTCTACATTTAACCATTTTCATGTCACTACACTTAACTATTTTCAACTCACTAATTCATATTTCAAGTCACTACACTTAACCATTTTCAAGAAACAAGGTCACAATATCAAGTCACTACATTTAACTATTTTCAAATCACAAGTTCACATTTCAAGTCACTACATTTAACCATTTTCAAGTAACTAATTCACATTTCAAGTCACTACACTTAGTCCTTTAAAGAAACAAGTTCACAATTTGAATTCTCTACACTTAACCATTTTCAAGTCACTAATTCATATTTCAAGTAACTAATTCACAATTTGAAGTCTCTACATTTAACCATTTTCATGTCACTACACTTAACCATTTTCAACTCACTAATTCACATTTCAAGTCACTACACTTAACCATTTTCAAGAAAGAAGTTCACAATATCAAGTCACTACATTTAACTATTTTCAAGTCACAAGTTCACATTTCAAGTCACTACATTTAACCATTTTCAAGTAACTAATTCACATTTCAAGTCACTACACTTAATCCTTTCAAGAAGCAAGTTCACAATTTCAATTCTCTACACTTAACCATTTTCAAGTCACTAATTCATATTTCAAGTAACTAATTCACAATTTGAAGTCTCTACATTTAACCATTTTCATGTCACTACACTTAACTATTTTAAACTAGCTAATTCACATTTCAAGTCACTACACTTAACCATTTTCAAGAAAGAAGTTCACAATATCAAGTCACTACATTTAACTATTTTCAAGTCACAAGTTCACATTTCAAGTCACTACATTTAACCATTTTCAAGTAACTAATTCACATTTCAAGTCACTACACTTAATCCTTTCAAGAAACAAGTTCACAATTTCAATTCTCTACACTTAACCATTTTCAAGTCACTAATTCATATTTCAAGCAACTAATTCACAATTTGAAGTCTCTACATTTAACCATTTTCATGTCACTACACTTAACTATTTTCAACTCGCTAATTCACATTTCAAGTCAATACACTTAACCATTTTCAAGAAACAAGTTCACAATATCAAGTCACTACATTTAACTATTTTCAAGTCACAAGTTCACATTTCAAGTCACTACATTTAACCATTTTCAAGTAACTAATTCACATTTCAAGTCACTACACTTAATCCTTTCAAGAAACAAGTTCACAATTTCAATTCTCTACACTTAACCATTTTCAAGTCACTAATTCATATTTCAAGCAACTAATTCACAATTTGAAGTCTCTACATTTAACCATTTTCATGTCACTACACTTAACTATTTTCAACTCACTAATTCATATTTCAAGTCACTACACTTAACCATTTTCAAGAAACAAGGTCACAATATCAAGTCACTACATTTAACTATTTTCAAATCACAAGTTCACATTTCAAGTCACTACATTTAACCATTTTCAAGTAACTAATTCACATTTCAAGTCACTACACTTAGTCCTTTAAAGAAACAAGTTCACAATTTGAATTCTCTACACTTAACCATTTTCAAGTCACTAATTCATATTTCAAGTAACTAATTCACAATTTGAAGTCTCTACATTTAACCATTTTCATGTCACTACACTTAACCATTTTCAACTCACTAATTCACATTTCAAGTCACTACACTTAACCATTTTCAAGAAAGAAGTTCACAATATCAAGTCACTACATTTAACTATTTTCAAGTCACAAGTTCACATTTCAAGTCACTACATTTAACCATTTTCAAGTAACTAATTCACATTTCAAGTCACTACACTTAATCCTTTCAAGAAACAAGTTCACAATTTCAATTCTCTACACTTAACCATTTTCAAGTCACTAATTCATATTTCAAGTAACTAATTCACAATTTGAAGTCTCTACATTTAACCATTTTCATGTCACTACACTTAACTATTTTAAACTCGCTAATTCACATTTCAAGTCACTTCACTTAACCATTTTCAAGAAAGAAGTTCACAATATCAAGTCACTACATTTAACTATTTTCAAGTCACAAG
The DNA here is from genome assembly GCA_031232105.1 of Capsicum rhomboideum. Taxonomy (NCBI): domain Eukaryota; kingdom Viridiplantae; phylum Streptophyta; class Magnoliopsida; order Solanales; family Solanaceae; genus Capsicum; species Capsicum rhomboideum. Next base: position 57,273,260 of record CP124716.1, on the reverse strand, counting down.
TTCACATTTCAAGTCACTACATTTAACCATTTTCAAGTAACTAATTCACATTTCAAGTCACTACACTTAATCCTTTCAAGAAACAAGTTCACAATTTCAATTCTCTACACTTAACCATTTTCAAGTCACTAATTCATATTTCAAGCAACTAATTCACAATTTGAAGTCTCTACATTTAACCATTTTCATGTCACTACACTTAACTATTTTCAACTCGCTAATTCACATTTCAAGTCAATACACTTAACCATTTTCAAGAAACAAGTTCACAATATCAAGTCACTACATTTAACTATTTTCAAGTCACAAGTTCACATTTCAAGTCACTACATTTAACCATTTTCAAGTAACTAATTCACATTTCAAGTCACTACACTTAATCCTTTCAAGAAACAAGTTCACAATTTCAATTCTCTACACTTAACCATTTTCAAGTCACTAATTCATATTTCAAGCAACTAATTCACAATTTGAAGTCTCTACATTTAACCATTTTCATGTCACTACACTTAATCCTTTCAAGAAACAAGTTCACAATTTCAATTCTCTACACTTAACCATTTTCAAGTAACTAATTCACATTTCAAGTCACTACACTTAATCCTTTCAAGAAACAAGTTCACAATTTCAATTCTCTACACTTAACCATTTTCAAGTAACTAATTCACATTTCAAGTCACTACACTTAATCCTTTCAAGAAACAAGTTCACAATTTCAATTCTCTACACTTAACCATTTTCAAGTCACTAATTCATATTTCAAGTAACTAATTCACAATTTGAAGTCTCTACATTTAACCATTTTCATGTCACTACACTTAACCATTTTCAACTCACTAATTCACATTTCAAGTCACTACACTTAACCATTTTCAAGAAAGAAGTTCACAATATCAAGTCACGACATTTAACTATTTTCAAGTCACAAGTTCACATTTCAAGTCACTACATTTAACCATTTTCAAGTAACTAATTCACATTTCAAGTCACTACACTTAATCCTTTCAAGAAACAAGTTCACAATTTCAATTCTCTACACTTAACCATTTTCAAGTCACTAATTCATATTTCAAGTAACTAATTCACAATTTGAAGTCTCTACATTTAACCATTTTCATGTCGCTACACTTAACTATTTTCAACTCGCTAATTCAAATTTCAAGTCACTACACTTAACCATTTTCAAGAAACAAGTTCACAATATCAAGTCACTACATTTAACTATTTTCAAGTCACAAGTTCACATTTCAAGTCACTACACTTAATCCTTTCAAGAAACAAATTCACAATTTCAAGTCACAACACTTAACCATTTTCAAAAAATAATTTTACATTTCAAGTCACTACATTTAACCATTTTCAAGAAACAAGTTCACAATTTCAATTCAATAAATTTAACCATTTTCAAGTTACTACACTTAACCATTTTCAAGTAACTAATTCACATTTCAAGTCACTACACTTAACCATTTTCAAGAATCAAGTTCACAGTTTCAATTCACTACATTTAACAATTTTCAAGTCACTACACTTAGCCATTTTCAAGTAACTAATTCACATTTCAAGTCACTACACTTAATCCTTTCTAGAAACAAGTTCACAATTTGAATTCTCTACACTTAACCATTTTCAAGTCACTAATTCATATTTCAAGTAACTAATTCACAATTTGAAGTCTCTACATTTAACCATTTTCATGTCACTACACTTAACCATTTTCAACTCACTAATTCATATTTCAAGTCACTACACTTAACCATTTTCAAGAAACAAGGTCACAATATCAAGTCACTACATTTAACTATTTTCAAATCACAAGTTCACATTTCAAGTCACTACATTTAACCATTTTCAAGTAACTAATTCACATTTCAAGTCACTACACTTAATCCTTTCAAGAAACAAGTTCACAATTTCAATTCTCTACACTTAACCATTTTCAAGTCACTAATTCATATTTCAAGTAACTAATTCACAATTTGAAGTCTCTGCATTTAACCATTTTCATGTCACTACACTTAACCATTTTCAAGAAACAAGGTCACAATATCAAGTCACTACACTTAACCATTTTCAAGTAACTAATTCACATTTCAAGTCACTACACTTAACCATTTTAAAGTAACTAATTTACATTTCAAGTCACTACACTAAGTCCTTTAAAGAAACAAGTTCACAATTTCAAATCTCTACACTTAACCATTTTCAATTCACTAATTCATATTTCAAGCAACTAATTCACAATTTGAAGTCTCTACATTTAACCATTTTCATGTCACTACACTTAACTATTTTCAACTCGCTAATTCACATTTCAAGTCAATACACTTAACCATTTTCAAGAAACAAGTTCACAATATCAAGTCACTACATTTAACTATTTTCAAGTCACAAGTTCACATTTCAAGTCACTACATTTAACCATTTTCAAGTAACTAATTCACATTTCAAGTCACTACACTTAATCCTTTCAAGAAGCAAGTTTACAATTTCAATTCTCTACACTTAACCATTTTCAAGTCACTAATTCATATTTCAAGTAACTAATTCACAATTTGAAGTCTCTACATTTAACCATTTTCATGTCACTACACTTAACTATTTTAAACTAGCTAATTCACATTTCAAGTCACTACACTTAACCATTTTCAAGAAAGAAATTCACAATATCAAGTCACTACATTTAACTATTTTCAAGTCACAAGTTCACATTTCAAGTCACTACATTTAACCATTTTCAAGTAACTAATTCACATTTCAAGTCACTACTCTTAATCCTTTCAAGAAACAAGTTCACAATTTCAATTCTCTACACTTAATCATTTTCAAGTCACTAATTCATATTTCAAGCAACTAATTCACAATTTGAAGTCTCTACATTTAACCATTTTCATGTCACTACACTTAACTATTTTCAACTCGCTAATTCACATTTCAAGTCAATACACTTAACCATTTTCAAGAAACAAGTTCACAATATCAAGTCACTACATTTAACCATTTTCAAGTAACTAATTCACATTTCAAGTCACTACACTTAATCCTTTCAAGAAACAAGTTCACAATTTCAATTCTCTACACTTAACCATTTTCAAGTCACTAATTCATATTTCAAGTAACTAATTCACAATTTGAAGTCTCTACATTTAACCATTTTCATGTCACTACACTTAACTATTTTCAACTCACTAATTCATATTTCAAGTCACTACACTTAACCATTTTCAAGAAACAAGGTCACAATATCAAGTCACTACATTTAACTATTTTCAAATCACAAGTTCACATTTCAAGTCACTACATTTAACCATTTTCAAGTAACTAATTCACATTTCAAGTCACTACACTTAGTCCTTTAAAGAAACAAGTTCACAATTTGAATTCTCTACACTTAACCATTTTCAAGTCACTAATTCATATTTCAAGTAACTAATTCACAATTTGAAGTCTCTACATTTAACCATTTTCATGTCACTACACTTAACCATTTTCAACTCACTAATTCACATTTCAAGTCACTACACTTAACCATTTTCAAGAAAGAAGTTCACAATATCAAGTCACTACATTTAACTATTTTCAAGTCACAAGTTCACATTTCAAGTCACTACATTTAACCATTTTCAAGTAACTAATTCACATTTCAAGTCACTACACTTAATCCTTTCAAGAAACAAGTTCACAATTTCAATTCTCTACACTTAACCATTTTCAAGTCACTAATTCATATTTCAAGTAACTAATTCACAATTTGAAGTCTCTACATTTAACCATTTTCATGTCACTACACTTAACTATTTTAAACTCGCTAATTCACATTTCAAGTCACTACACTTAACCATTTTCAAGAAAGAAGTTCACAATATCAAGTCACTACATTTAACTATTTTCAAGTCACAAGTTCACATTTCAAGTCACTACATTTAACCATTTTCAAGTAACTAATTCACATTTCAAGTCACTACACTTAATCCTTTCAAGAAACAAGTTCACAATTTCAATTCTCTACACTTAACCATTTTCAAGTCACTAATTCATATTTCAAGCAACTAATTCACAATTTGAAGTCTCTACATTTAACCATTTTCATGTCACTACACTTAACTATTTTAAACTCGCTAATTCACATTTCAAGTCACTACACTTAACCATTTTCAAGAAACAAGTTCACAATATCAAGTCACTACATTTAACTATTTTCAAGTCACAAGTTCACATTTCAAGTCACTACATTTAACCATTTTCAAGTAACTAATTCACATTTCAAGTCACTACACTTAATCCTTTCAAGAAACAAGTTCACAATTTCAATTCTCTACACTTAAACATTTTCAAGTCACTAATTCATATTTCAAGCAACTAATTCACAATTTGAAGTCTCTACATTTAACCATTTTCATGTCACTACACTTAACTATTTTCAACTCGCTAATTCACATTTCAAGTCAATACACTTAACCATTTTCAAGAAACAAGTTCACAATATCAAGTCACTACATTTAACTATTTTCAAGTCACAAGTTCACATTTCAAGTAACTACATTTAACCATTTTCAAGTAACTAATTCATATTTCAAGTCACTACACTTAATCCTTTCAAGAAACAAGTTCACAATTTCAATTCTCTACACTTAACCATTTTCAAGTAACTAATTCACATTTCAAGTCACTACACTTAATCCTTTCAAGAAACAAGTTCACAATTTCAATTCTCTACACTTAACCATTTTCAAGTCACTAATTCATATTTCAAGTAACTAATTCACAATTTGAAGTCTCTACATTTAACCATTTTCATGTCACTACACTTAACCATTTTCAACTCACTAATTCACATTTCAAGTCACTACACTTAACCATTTTCAAGAAAGAAGTTCACAATATCAAGTCACGACATTTAACTATTTTCAAGTCACAAGTTCACATTTCAAGTCACTACATTTAACCATTTTCAAGTAACTAATTCACATTTCAAGTCACTACACTTAATCCTTTCAAGAAACAAGTTCACAATTTCAATTCTCTACACTTAACCATTTTCAAGTCACTAATTCATATTTCAAGTAACTAATTCACAATTTGAAGTCTCTACATTTAACCATTTTCATGTCGCTACACTTAACTATTTTCAACTCGCTAATTCAAATTTCAAGTCACTACACTTAACCATTTTCAGGAAACAAGTTCACAATATCAAGTCACTACATTTAACTATTTTCAAGTCACAAGTTCACATTTCAAGTCACTACACTTAATCCTTTCAAGAAACAAATTCACAATTTCAAGTCACAACACTTAACCATTTTCAAAAAATAATTTTACATTTCAAGTCACTACATTTAACCATTTTCAAGAAACAAGTTCACAATTTCAATTCAATAAATTTAACCATTTTCAAGTTACTACACTTAACCATTTTCAAGTAACTAATTCACATTTCAAGTCACTACACTTAACCATTTTCAAGAATCAAGTTCACAGTTTCAATTCACTACATTTAACAATTTTCAAGTCACTACACTTAGCCATTTTCAAGTAACTAATTCACATTTCAAGTCACTACACTTAATCATTTCTAGAAACAAGTTCACAATTTGAATCTCTACACTTAACCATTTTCAAGTCACTAATTCATATTTCAAGTAACTAATTCACAATTTGAAGTCTCTACATTTAACCATTTTCATGTCACTACACTTAACCATTTTCAACTCACTAATTCATATTTCAAGTCACTACACTTAACCATTTTCAAGAAACAAGGTCACAATATCAAGTCACTACATTTAACTATTTTCAAATCACAAGTTCACATTTCAAGTCACTACATTTAACCATTTTCAAGTAACTAATTCACATTTCAAGTCACTACACTTAATCCTTTCAAGAAACAAGTTCACAATTTCAATTCTCTACACTTAACCATTTTCAAGTCACTAATTCATATTTCAAGTAACTAATTCACAATTTGAAGTCTCTGCATTTAACCATTTTCATGTCACTACACTTAACCATTTTCAAGAAACAAGGTCACAATATCAAGTCACTACACTTAACCATTTTCAAGTAACTAATTCACATTTCAAGTCACTACACTTAACCATTTTAAAGTAACTAATTCACATTTCAAGTCACTACACTTAGTCCTTTAAAGAAACAAGTTCACAATTTCAATTCTCTACACTTAACCATTTTCAAGTCACTAATTCATATTTCAAGTAACTAATTCACCATTTGAAGTCTCTACATTTAACCATTTTCATGTCACTACACTTAACCATTTTCAACTCACTAATTCATATTTCAAGTCACTACACTTAACCATTTTCAAGAAACAAGTTCACAATATCAAGTCACTACATTTAACTATTTTCAAGTCACAAGTTCACATTTCAAGTCACTACATTTAACCATTTTCAAGTAACTAATTCACATTTCAAGTCACTACACTTTATCCTTTAAAGAAACAAGTTCACAATTTCAATTCTCTACACTTAACCATTTTCAAGTCACTAATTCATATTTCAAGTAACTAATTCACAATTTGAAGTCTCTACATTTAACCATTTTCATGTCACTACACTTAACCATTTTCAACTCACTAATTCACATTTCAAGTCAATACACTTAACCATTTTCAAGAAACAAGTTCACAATATCAAGTCACTACATTTAACTATTTTCAAGTCACAAGTTCACATTTCAAGTCACTACATTTAACCATTTTCAAGTAACTAATTCACATTTCAAGTCACTACACTTAATCCTTTCAAGAAGCAAGTTCACAATTTCAATTCTCTACACTTAACCATTTTCAAGTCACTAATTCATATTTCAAGTAACTAATTCACAATTTGAAGTCTCTACATTTAACCATTTTCATGTCACTACACTTAACTATTTTAAACTAGCTAATTCACATTTCAAGTCAATACACTTAACCATTTTCAAGAAAGAAGTTCACAATATCAAGTCACTACATTTAACTATTTTCAAGTCACAAGTTCACATTTCAAGTCACTACATTTAACCATTTTCAAGTAACTAATTCACATTTCAAGTCACTACACTTAATCCTTTCAAGAAACAAGTTCACAATTTCAATTCTCTACACTTAACCATTTTCAAGTCACTAATTCATATTTCAAGCAACTAATTCACAATTTGAAGTCTCTACATTTAACCATTTTCATGTCACTACACTTAACTATTTTCAACTCGCTAATTCACATTTCAAGTCAATACACTTAACCATTTTCAAGAAACAAGTTCACAATATCAAGTCACTACATTTAACCATTTTCAAGTAACTAATTCACATTTCAAGTCACTACACTTAATCCTTTCAAGAAACAAGTTCACAATTTCAATTCTCTACACTTAAACATTTTCAAGTCACTAATTCATATTTCAAGTAACTAATTCACAATTTGAAGTCTCTACATTTAACCATTTTCATGTCACTACACTTAACCATTTTCAACTCACTAATTCACATTTCAAGTCACTACACTTAACCATTTTCAAGAAAGAAGTTCACAATATCAAGTCACTACATTTAACTATTTTCAAGTCACAAGTTCACATTTCAAGTCACTACATTTAACCATTTTCAAGTAACTAATTCACATTTCAAGTCACTACACTTAATCCTTTCAAGAAACAAGTTCACAATTTCAATTCTCTACACTTAACCATTTTCAAGTCACTAATTCATATTTCAAGCAACTAATTCACAATTTGAAGTCTCTACATTTAACCATTTTCATGTCACTACACTTAACTATTTTCAACTCGCTAATTCACATTTCAAGTCAATACACTTAACCATTTTCAAGAAACAAGTTCACAATATCAAGTCACTACATTTAACTATTTTCAAGTCACAAGTTCACATTTCAAGTCACTACATTTAACCATTTTCAAGTAACTAATTCACATTTCAAGTCACTACACTTAATCCTTTCAAGAAACAAGTTCACAATTTCAATTCTCTACACTTAACCATTTTCTAGTCACTAATTCATATTTCAAGTAACTAATTCACAATTTGAAGTCTCTACATTTAACCATTTTCATGTCACTACACTTAACCATTTTCAACTCACTAATTCACATTTCAAGTCACTACACTTAACCATTTTCAAGAAAGAAGTTCACAATATCAAGTCACGACATTTAACTATTTTCAAGTCACAAGTTCACATTTCAAGTCACTACATTTAACTATTTTCAAGTAACTAATTCACATTTCAAGTCACTACACTTAATCCTTTCAAGAAACAAGTTCACAATTTCAATTCTCTACACTTCACCATTTTCAAGTCACTAATTCATATTTCAAGTAACTAATTCACAATTTGAAGTCTCTACATTTAACCATTTTCATGTCACTACACTTAACTATTTTCAATTCGCTAATTCACATTTCAAGTCACTACACTTAACCATTTTCAAGAAACAAGTTCACAATATCAAGTCACTACATTTAACTATTTTCAAGTCACAAGTTCACATTTCAAGTCACTACACTTAATCCTTTCAAGAAACAAATTCACAATTTCAAGTCACAACACTTAACCATTTTCAAAAAATAATTTTACATTTCAAGTCACTACATTTAACCATTTTCAAGAAACAAGTTCACAATTTCAATTCAATAAATTTAACCATTTTCAAGTTACTACACTTAACCATTTTCAAGTAACTAATTCACATTTCAAGTCACTACACTTAACCATTTTGAAGAATCAAGTTCACAGTTTCAATTCACTACATTTAACCATTTTCAAGTCACTACACTTAGCCATTATCAAGTAACTAATTCACATTTCAAGTCACTACACTTAATCCATTCTAGAAACAAGTTCACAATTTCAATTCTCTACACTTAACCATTTTTAAGTCACTAATTCATATTTCAAGTAACTAATTCACAATTTGAAGTCTCTACATTTAACCATTTTCATGTCACTACACTTAACCATTTTCAACTCACTAATTCATATTTCAAGTCACTACACTTAACCATTTTCAAGAAACAAGGTCACAATATCAAGTCACTACATTTAACTATTTTCAAATCACAAGTTCACATTTCAAGTCACTACATTTAACCATTTTCAAGTAACTAATTCACATTTCAAGTCACTACACTTAATCCTTTCAAGAAACAAGTTCACAATTTCAATTCTCTACACTTAACCATTTTCAAGTCACTAATTCATATTTCAAGTAACTAATTCACAATTTGAAGTCTCTGCATTTAGCCATTTTCATGTCACTACACTTAACCATTTTCAAGAAACAAGGTCACAATATCAAGTCACTACATTTAACTATTTTCAAATCACAAGTTCACATTTCAAGTCACTACATTTAACCATTTTCAAGTAACTAATTCACATTTCAAGTCACTACACTTAATCCTTTCAAGAAACAAGTTCACAATTTCAATTCTCTACACTTAACCATTTTCAAGTCACTAATTCATATTTCAAGTAACTAATTCACAATTTGAAGTCTCTGCATTTAACCATTTTCATGTCACTACACTTAACCATTTTCAAGAAACAAGGTCACAATATCAAGTCACTACACTTAACCATTTTCAAGTAACTAATTCACATTTCAAGTCACTACACTTAACCATTTTAAAGTAACTAATTCACATTTCAAGTCACTACACTTAGTCCTTTAAAGAAACAAGTTCACAATTTCAATTCTCTACACTTAACCATTTTCAAGTCACTAATTCATATTTCAAGTAACTAATTCACAATTTGAAGTCTCTACATTTAACCATTTTCATGTCACTACACTTAACCATTTTCAACTCGCTAATTCACATTTCAAGTCACTACACTTAACCATTTTCAAGAAAGAAGTTCACAATATCAAGTCACTACATTTAACTATTTTCAAGTCACAAGTTCACATTTCAAGTCACTACATTTAACCATTTTCAAGTAACTAATTCACATTTCAAGTCACTACACTTAATCCTTTCAAGAAACAAGTTCACAATTTCAATTCTCTACACTTAACCATTTTCAAGTCACTAATTCATATTTCAAGCAACTAATTCACAATTTGAAGTCTCTACATTTAACCATTTTCATGTCACTACACTTAACCATTTTCAACTCGCTAATTCACATTTCAAGTCAATACACTTAACCATTTTCAAGAAAGAAGTTCACAATATCAAGTCACTACATTTAACTATTTTCAAGTCACAAGTTCACATTTCAAGTCACTACATTTAACCATTTTCAAGTAACTAATTCACATTTCAAGTCACTACACTTAATCCTTTCAAGAAACAAGTTCACAATTTCAATTCTCTACACTTAACCATTTTCTAATCACTAATTCATATTTCAAGTAACTAATTCACAATTTGAAGTCTCTACATTTAACCATTTTCATGTCACTACACTTAACCATTTTCAACTCACTAATTCACATTTCAAGTCACTACACTTAACCATTTTCAAGAAAGAAGTTCACAATATCAAGTCACGACATTTAACTATTTTCAAGTCACAAGTTCACATTTCAAGTCACTACATTTAACTATTTTCAAGTAACTAATTCACATTTCAAGTCACTACACTTAATCCTTTCAAGAAACAAGTTCACAATTTCAATTCTCTACACTTCACCATTTTCAAGTCACTAATTCATATTTCAAGTAACTAATTCACAATTTGAAGTCTCTACATTTAACCATTTTCATGTCACTACACTTAACTATTTTCAACTCGCTAATTCACATTTCAAGTCACTACACTTAACCATTTTCAAGAAACAAGTTCACAATATCAAGTCACTACATTTAACTATTTTCAAGTCACAAGTTCACATTTCAAGTCACTACACTTAATCCTTTCAAGAAACAAATTCACAATTTCAAGTCACAACACTTAACCATTTTCAAAAAATAATTTTACATTTCAAGTCACTACATTTAACCATTTTCAAGAAACAAGTTCACAATTTCAATTCAATAAATTTAACCATTTTCAAGTTACTACACTTAACCATTTTCAAGTAACTAATTCACATTTCAAGTCACTACACTTAACCATTTTGAAGAATCAAGTTCACAGTTTCAATTCACTACATTTAACCATTTTCAAGTCACTACACTTAGCCATTTTCAAGTAACTAATTCACATTTCAAGTCACTACACTTAATCCTTTCTAGAAACAAGTTCACAATTTCAATTCTCTACACTTAACCATTTTTAAGTCACTAATTCATATTTCAAGTAACTAATTCACAATTTGAAGTCTCTACATTTAACCATTTTCATGTCACTACACTTAACCATTTTCAACTCACTAATTCATATTTCAAGTCACTACACTTAACCATTTTCAAGAAACAAGGTCACAATATCAAGTCACTACATTTAACTATTTTCAAATCACAAGTTCACATTTCAAGTCACTACATTTAACCATTTTCAAGTAACTAATTCACATTTCAAGTCACTACACTTAATCCTTTCAAGAAACAAGTTCACAATTTCAATTCTCTACACTTAACCATTTTCAAGTCACTAATTCATATTTCAAGTAACTAATTCACAATTTGAAGTCTCTGCATTTAGCCATTTTCATGTCACTACACTTAACCATTTTCAAGAAACAAGGTCACAATATCAAGTCACTACATTTAACTATTTTCAAATCACAAGTTCACATTTCAAGTCACTACATTTAACCATTTTCAACTAACTAATTCACATTTCAAGTCACTACACTTAATCCTTTCAAGAAACAAGTTCACAATTTCAATTCTCGACACTTAACCATTTTCAAGTCACTAATTCATATTTCAAGTAACTAATTCACAATTTGAAGTCTCTGCATTTAACCATTTTCATGTCACTACACTTAACCATTTTCATGAAACAAGGTCACAATATCAAGTCACTACACATAACCATTTTCAAGTAACTAATTCACATTTCAAGTCACTACACTTAACCATTTTAAAGTAACTAATTCACATTTCAAGTCACTACACTTAGTCCTTTAAAGAAACAAGTTCACAATTTCAATTCTCTACACTTAACCATTTTCAAGTCACTAATTCATATTTCAAGTAACTAATTCACAATTTGAAGTCTCTACATTTAACCATTTTCATGTCACTACACTTAACCATTTTCAACTCGCTAATTCACATTTCAAGTCACTACACTTAACCATTTTCAAGAAAGAAGTTCACAATATCAAGTCACTACATTTAACTATTTTCAAGTCACAAGTTCACATTTCAAGTCACTACATTTAACCATTTTCAAGTAACTAATTCACATTTCAAGTCACTACACTTAATCCTTTCAAGAAACAAGTTCACAATTTCAATTCTCTACACTTAACCATTTTCAAGTCACTAATTCATATTTCAAGCAACTAATTCACAATTTGAAGTCTCTACATTTAACCATTTTCATGTCACTACACTTAACCATTTTCAACTCGCTAATTCACATTTCAAGTCAATACACTTAACCATTTTCAAGAAAGAAGTTCACAATATCAAGTCACTACATTTAACTATTTTCAAGTCACAAGTTCACATTTCAAGTCACTACATTTAACCATTTTCAAGTAACTAATTCACATTTCAAGTCACTACACTTAATCCTTTCAAGAAACAAGTTAACAATTTCAATTCTCTACACTTAACCATTTTCAAGTCACTAATTCATATTTCAAGTAACTAATTCACAATTTGAAGTCTCTACATTTAACCATTTTCATGTCACTACACTTAACCATTTTCAACTCACTAATTCACATTTCAAGTCACTACACTTAACCATTTTCAAGAAAGAAGTTCACAATATCAAGTCACTACATTTAACTATTTTCAAGTCACAAGTTCACATTTCAAGTCACTACATTTAACCATTTTCAAGTAACGAATTCACATTTCAAGTCACTACACTTAATCCTTTCAAGAAACAAGTTCACAATTTCAATTCTCTACACTTAACCATTTTCAAGTCACTAATTCATATTTCAAGTAACTAATTCACAATTTGAAGTCTCTACATTTAACCATTTTTATGTCACTACACTTAACTATTTTAAACTCGCTAATTCACATTTCAAGTCACTACACTTAACCATTTTCAAGAAAGAAGTTCACAATATCAAGTCACTACATTTAACTATTTTCAAGTCACAAGTTAAATTTCAAGTCACTACATTTAACCATTTTCAAGTAACTAATTCACATTTCAAGTCACTACACTTAATCCTTTCAAGAAACAAGTTCACAATTTCAATTCTCTACACTTAACCATTTTCAAGTCACTAATTCATATTTCAAGCAACTAATTCACAATTTGAAGTCTCTACATTTTACCATTTTCATGTCACTACACTTAACTATTTTCAACTCGCTAATTCACATTTCAAGTCAATACACTTAACCATTTTCAAGAAAGAAGTTCACAATATCAAGTCACTACATTTAACTATTTTCAAGTCACAAGTTCACATTTCAAGTCACTACATTTAACCATTTTCAAGTAACTAATTCACATTTCAATTCACTACACTTAATCATTTCAAGAAACAAGTTCATAATTTCAATTCTCTACATTTAACCATTTTCAAGTCACTAATTCATATTTCAAGTAACTAATTCACAATTTGAAGTCTATACATTTAACCATTTTGATGTCACTACACTTAACCATTTTCAACTCACTAATTCACATTTCAAGTCACTACACTTAACCATTTTCAAGAAAAAAGTTCACAATATCAAGTCACTACATTTAACTATTTTCAAGTCACAAGTTCACATTTCAAGTCACTACATTTAACCATTTTCAAGTAACTAATTCACATTTCAAGTCACTACACTTAATCCTTTCAAGAAACAAGTTCACAATTTCAATTCTCTACACTTAACCATTTTCAAGTCACTAATTCATATTTCAAGTAACTAATTCACAATTTGAAGTCTCTACATTTAACCATTTTCATGTCACTACACTTAACTATTTTCAACTCGCTAATTCACATTTCAAGTCACTACACTTAACCATTTTCAAGAAACAAGTTCACAATATCAAGTCACTACATTTAACTATTTTCAAGTCACAAGTTCACATTTCAAGTCACTACATTTAACCATTTTCAAGTAACTAATTCACATTTCAAGTCACTACACTTAATCCTTTCAAGAAACAAGTTCACAATTTCAATTCTCTACACTTAACCATTTTCAAGTCACTAATTCATATTTCAAGTAACTAATTCACAATTTGAAGTCTCTACATTTAACCATTTTCATGTCACTACACTTAACTATTTTCAACTCGCTAATTCACATTTCAAGTCACTACACTTAACCATTTTCAAGAAAGAAGTTCACAATATCAAGTCACTACATTTAACTATTTTCAAGTCACAAGTTCACATTTCAAGTCACTACACTTAATCCTTTCAAGAAACAAATTCACAATTTCAAGTCACAACACTTAACCATTTTCAAGAAACAAGGTCACAATATCAAGTCACTACATTTAACTATTTTCAAATCACAAGTTCACATTTCAAGGCACTACATTTAACCATTTTCAAGTAACTAATTCACATTTCAAGTCACTACACTTAACCATTTTGAAGAAACAAGTTGACAATTTCAAGTCACTACACTTAACCATTTTCAAGTAACTAATTCACATTTCAAGTCCCTACACTTAACCATTTTCAAGTAACTAATTCACAATTTGAAGTCACTACATTTAACCATTTTCAAGTCACTACACTTAACCATTTTCAACTCACTAATTCACATTTCAAGTCACTACACTTAACCATTTTCAAGAATCAAGTTCACAGTTTCAACTCACTACATTTAACCATTTTCAAGAGAAAAGTTCACAATTTCAATTCACTACATTTAACCATTTTCAAGTCACTACACTTAACCATTTTCAAGTAACTAATTCACATTTCAAGTCATTTTAAAGTAACTAATTCACATTTCAAGTCACTACACTTAATCCTATAAAGAAACAAGTTCACAATTTCAATTCTCTACACTTAACCATTTTCAAGTCACTAATTCATATTTCAAGTAACTAATTCACAATTTGAAGTCTCTACATTTAACCATTTTCATGTCACTACACTTAACCATTTTCAACTCACTAATTCACATTTCAAGTCCCTACACTTAACCATTTTGAAGAAACAAGTTGACAATATCAAGTCACTACACTTAACCATTTTCAAGTAACTAATTCACATTTCAAGTCACTACACTTAACCATTTTCAACTCACTAATTCACATTTCAAGTCACTACACTTAACCAAGAAACAAGTTGAAAACTTCAAGTCACTACACTTAACCATTTTTAACTCACTAATTCACATTTCTAGTCACTACACTTAACCATTTTCAAGAATCAAGTTCACAGTTTCAGTTCACTACATTTAACCATTTTCAAGAAACAAGTTCACAATTTCAATTCACTACATTTAACCATTTTCAATTCACTACACTTAACCATTTTCAAGTAACTAATTCACATTTCAAGTCACTAAACTTAATCCTTTCAAGAAACAAGTTCACAATTTCAATTCTCTACACTTAACCATTTTCAATTCACTAATTCATATTTCAAGTAACTAATTCACAATTTAAAGTCACTACATTTAACCATTTTCAAGTCACTACACTTAACCATTTTCAAGTAACTAATTCACATTTCAAGTCACTACACTTAACCATTTTGAAGAAACAAGTTGACAATTTCAAGTCACTACACTTAACCATTTTCAAGTAAATAATTCACATTTCAAGTCCCTACACTTAACCATTTTCAAGTAACTAATTCACAATTTGAAGTCACTACATTTAACCATTTTTCAAGTCACTACATTTAACTATTTTCAAGTCACAAGTTCACATTTCAAGTCACTACATTTAACCATTTTCAAGTAACTAATTCACATTTCAAGTCACTACACTTAATCCTTTCAAGAAACAAGTTCACAATTTCAATTCTCTACACTTAACCATTTTCAAGTCACTAATTCATATTTCAAGTAACTAATTCACAATTTGAAGTCTCTACATTTAACCATTTTCATGTCACTACACTTAACTATTTTCAACTCGCTAATTCACATTTCAAGTCACTACACTTAACCATTTTCAAGAAAGAAGTTCACAATATCAAGTCACTACATTTAACTATTTTCAAGTCACAAGTTCACATTTCAAGTCACTACACTTAATCCTTTCAAGAAACAAATTCACAATATCAAGTCACTACATTTAACCATTTTCAAGAAACAAGTTCACAATTTCAATTCAATAAATTTAACCATTTTCAAGTTACTACACTTAACCATTTTCAAGTAACTAATTCACATTTCAAGTCACTACACTTAGCCATTTTCAAGTAACTAATTCACATTTCAAGTCACTACACTTAATCCTTTCTAGAAACAAGTTCACAATTTCAATTCTCTACACTTAACCATTTTCAAGTCACTAATTCATATTTCAAGTAACTAATTCACAATTTGAAGTCTCTACATTTTACCATTTTCATGTCACTACACTTAACCATTTTCAACTCACTAATTCATATTTCAAGTCACTACACTTAACCATTTTCAAGAAAGAAGTTCACAATATCAAGTCACTACATTTAACTATTTTCAAATCACAAGTTCACATTTCAAGGCACTACATTTAACCATTTTCAAGTAACTAATTCACATTTCAAGTCACTACACTTAACCATTTTGAAGAAACAAGTTGACAATTTCAAGTCACTACACTTAACCATTTTCAAGTAAATAATTCACATTTCAAGTCCCTACACTTAACCATTTTCAAGTAACTAATTCACAATTTGAAGTCACTACATTTAACCATTTTCAAGTCACTACACTTAACCATTTTCAACTCACTAATTCACATTTCAAGTCACTACACTTAACCATTTTCAAGAATCAAGTTCACAGTTTCAACTCACTACATTTAACCATTTTCAAGAAAAAAGTTCACAATTTCAATTCACTACATTTAACCATTTTCAAGTCACTACACTTAACCATTTTCAAGTAACTAATTCACATTTCAAGTCACTACACTTAACCATTTTCAACTCACTAATTCACATTTCAAGTCACTACACTTAACCATTTTCAAGAATCAAGTTCACAGTTTCAACTCACTACATTTAACCATTTTCAAGAAAAAAGTTCACAATTTCAATTCACTACATTTAACCATTTTCAAGTCACTACACTTAACCATTTTCAAGTAACTAATTCACATTTCAAGTCATTTTAAAGTAACTAATTCACATTTCAAGTCACTACACTTAATCCTATAAAGAAACAAGTTCACAATTTCAATTCTCTACACTTAACCATTTTCAAGTCACTAATTCATATTTCAAGTAACTAATTCACAATTTGAAGTCTCTACATTTAACCATTTTCATGTCACTACACTTAACCATTTTCAACTCACTAATTCACATTTCAAGTCCCTACACTTAACCATTTTGAAGAAACAAGTTGACAATATCAAGTCACTACACTTAACCATTTTCAAGTAACTAATTCACATTTCAAGTCACTACACTTAACCATTTTCAACTCACTAATTCACATTTCAAGTCACTACACTTAACCAAGAAACAAGTTGAAAACTTCAAGTCACTACACTTAACCATTTTTAACTCACTAATTCACATTTCTAGTCACTACACTTAACCATTTTCAAGAATCAAGTTCACAGTTTCAGTTCACTACATTTAACCATTTTCAAGAAACAAGTTCACAATTTCAATTCACTACATTTAACCATTTTCAATTCACTACACTTAACGATTTTCAAGTAACTAATTCACATTTCAAGTCACTAAACTTAATCCTTTCAAGAAACAAGTTCACAATTTCAATTCTCTACACTTAACCATTTTCAATTCACTAATTCATATTTCAAATAACTAATTCACAATTTAAAGTCACTACATTTAACCATTTTCAAGTCACTACACTTAACCATTTTCAAGTAACTAATTCACATTTCAAGTCACTACACTTAACCATTTTGAAGAAACAAGTTGACAATTTCAAGTCACTACACTTAACCATTTTCAAGTAAATAATTCACATTTCAAGTCCCTACACTTAACCATTTTCAAGTAACTAATTCACAATTTGAAGTCACTACATTTAACCATTTTTCAAGTCACTACATTTAACTATTTTCAAGTCACAAGTTCACATTTCAAGTCACTACATTTAACCATTTTCAAGTAACTAATTCACATTTCAAGTCACTACACTTAATCCTTTCAAGAAACAAGTTCACAATTTCAATTCTCTACACTTAACCATTTTCAAGTCACTAATTCATATTTCAAGTAACTAATTCACAATTTGAAGTCTCTACATTTAACCATTTTCATGTCACTACACTTAACTATTTTCAACTCGCTAATTCACATTTCAAGTCACTACACTTAACCATTTTCAAGAAAGAAGTTCACAATATCAAGTCACTACATTTAACTATTTTCAAGTCACAAGTTCACATTTCAAGTCACTACACTTAATCCTTTCAAGAAACAAATTCACAATATCAAGTCACTACATTTAACCATTTTCAAGAAACAAGTTCACAATTTCAATTCAATAAATTTAACCATTTTCAAGTTACTACACTTAACCATTTTCAAGTAACTAATTCACATTTCAAGTCACTACACTTAGCCATTTTCAAGTAACTAATTCACATTTCAAGTCACTACACTTAATCCTTTCTAGAAACAAGTTCACAATTTCAATTCTCTACACTTAACCATTTTCAAGTCACTAATTCATATTTCAAGTAACTAATTCACAATTTGAAGTCTCTACATTTTACCATTTTCATGTCACTACACTTAACCATTTTCAACTCACTAATTCATATTTCAAGTCACTACACTTAACCATTTTCAAGAAAGAAGTTCACAATATCAAGTCACTACATTTAACTATTTTCAAATCACAAGTTCACATTTCAAGGCACTACATTTAACCATTTTCAAGTAACTAATTCACATTTCAAGTCACTACACTTAACCATTTTGAAGAAACAAGTTGACAATTTCAAGTCACTACACTTAACCATTTTCAAGTAAATAATTCACATTTCAAGTCCCTACACTTAACCATTTTCAAGTAACTAATTCACAATTTGAAGTCACTACATTTAACCATTTTCAAGTCACTACACTTAACCATTTTCAACTCACTAATTCACATTTCAAGTCACTACACTTAACCATTTTCAAGAATCAAGTTCACAGTTTCAACTCACTACATTTAACCATTTTCAAGAAAAAAGTTCACAATTTCAATTCACTACATTTAACCATTTTCAAGTCACTACACTTAACCATTTTCAAGTAACTAATTCACATTTCAAGTCACTACACTTAACCATTTTAAAGTAACTAATTCACATTTCAAATCACTACACTTAATCCTATAAAGAAACAAGTTCACAATTTCAATTCTCTACACTTAACCATTTTCAAGTCACTAATTCATATTTCAAGTAACTAATTCACAATTTGAAGTCTCTACATTTAACCATTTTCATGTCACTACACTTAACCATTTTCAACTCACTAATTCACATTTCAAGTCCCTACACTTAACCATTTTGAAGAAACAAGTTGACAATATCAAGTCACTACACTTAACCATTTTCAAGTAACTAATTCACATTTCAAGTCACTACACTTAACCATTTTCAACTCACTAATTCACATTTCAAGTCACTACACTTAACCAAGAAACAAGTTGAAAACTTCAAGTCACTACGCTTAACCATTTTCAACTCACTAATTCACATTTCTAGTCACTACACTTAACCATTTTCAAGAATCAAGTTCACAGTTTCAGTTCACTACATTTAACCATTTTCAAGAAACAAGTTCACAATTTCAATTCACTACATTTAACCATTTTCAATTCACTACACTTAACCATTTTCAAGTAACTAATTCACATTTCAAGTCACTAAACTTAATCCTTTCAAGAAACAAGTTCACAATTTCAATTCTCTACACTTAACCATTTTCAATTCACTAATTCATATTTCAAGTAACTAATTCACAATTTAAAGTCACTACATTTAACCATTTTCAAGTCACTACACTTAACCATTTTCAAGTAACTAATTCACATTTCAAGTCACTACACTTAACCATTTTGAAGAAACAAGTTGACAATTTCAAGTCACTACACTTAACCATTTTCAAGTAAATAATTCACATTTCAAGTCCCTACACTTAACCATTTTCAAGTAACTAATTCACAATTTGAAGTCACTACATTTAACCATTTTTCAAGTCACTACATTTAACTATTTTCAAGTCACAAGTTCACATTTCAAGTCACTACATTTAACCATTTACAAGTAACTAATTCACATTTCAAGTCACTACACTTAATCCTTTCAAGAAACAAGTTCACAATTTCAATTCTCTACACTTAACCATTTTCAAGTCACTAATTCATATTTCAAGTAACTAATTCACAATTTGAAGTCTCTACATTTAACCATTTTCATGTCACTACACTTAACTATTTTCAACTCGCTAATTCACATTTCAAGTCACTACACTTAACCATTTTCAAGAAAGAAGTTCACAATATCAAGTCACTACATTTAACTATTTTCAAGTCACAAGTTCACATTTCAAGTCACTACACTTAATCCTTTCAAGAAACAAGTTCACAATTTCAATTCTCTACACTTAACCATTTTCAATTCACTAATTCATATTTCAAGTAACTAATTCACAATTTAAAGTCACTACATTTAACCATTTTCAAGTCACTACACTTAACCATTTTCAAGTAACTAATTCACATTTCAAGTCACTACACTTAACCATTTTGAAGAAACAAGTTGACAATTTCAAGTCACTACACTTAACCATTTTCAAGTAAATAATTCACATTTCAAGTCCCTACACTTAACCATTTTCAAGTAACTAATTCACAATTTGAAGTCACTACATTTAACCATTTTTCAAGTCACTACACTTAACTATTTTCAAGTCACAAGTTCACATTTCAAGTCACTACATTTAACCATTTTCAAGTAACTAATTCACATTTCAAGTCACTACACTTAATCCTTTCAAGAAACAAGTTCACAATTTCAATTCTCTACACTTAACCATTTTCAAGTCACTAATTCATATTTCAAGTAACTAATTCACAATTTAAAGTCACTACATTTAACCATTTTCAAGTCACTACACTTAACCATTTTCAAGTAACTAATTCACATTTCAAGTCACTACACTTAACCATTTTGAAGAAACAAGTTGACAATTTCAAGTCACTACACTTAACCATTTTCAAGTAAATAATTCACATTTCAAGTCCCTACACTTAACCATTTTCAAGTAACTAATTCACAATTTGAAGTCACTACATTTAACCATTTTTCAAGTCACTACACTTAACCATTTTCAACTCACTAATTCACATTTCAAGTCACTACACTTAACCATTTTCAAGAATCAAGTTCACAGTTTCAACTCACGACATTTAACCATTTTCAAGAAAAAAGTTCACAATTTCAATTCACTACATTTAACCATTTTTAAGTCACTACACTTAACCATTTTCAAGTAACTAATTCACATTTCAAGTAACTAAACTTAATCCTTTCAAGAAACAAATTCACAATTTCAATTCTCTACACTTAATCCTATAAAGAAACAAGTTCACAATTTCAATTCTCTACACTTAACCATTTTCAAGTCACTAATTCATATTTCAAGTAACTAATTCACAATTTGAAGTCTCTACATTTAACCATTTTCATGTCACTACACTTAACCATTTTCAACTCACTAATTCACATTTCAAGTCCCTACACTTAACCATTTTGAAGAAACAAGTTGACAATATCAAGTCACTACACTTAACCATTTTCAAGTAACTAATTCACATTTCAAGTCACTACACTTAACCATTTTCAACTCACTAATTCACATTTCAAGTCACTACACTTAACCAAGAAACAAGTTGAAAACTTCAAGTCACTACGCTTAACCATTTTCAACTCACTAATTCACATTTCTAGTCACTACACTTAACCATTTTCAAGAATCAAGTTCACAGTTTCAGTTCACTACATTTAACCATTTTCAAGAAACAAGTTCACAATTTCAATTCACTACATTTAACCATTTTCAATTCACTACACTTAACCATTTTCAAGTAACTAATTCACATTTCAAGTCACTAAACTTAATCCTTTCAAGAAACAAGTTCACAATTTCAATTCTCTACACTTAACCATTTTCAATTCACTAATTCATATTTCAAGTAACTAATTCACAATTTAAAGTCACTACATTTAACCATTTTCAAGTCACTACACTTAACCATTTTCAAGTAACTAATTCACATTTCAAGTCACTACACTTAACCATTTTGAAGAAACAAGTTGACAATTTCAAGTCACTACACTTAACCATTTTCAAGTAAATAATTCACATTTCAAGTCCCTACACTTAACCATTTTCAAGTAACTAATTCACAATTTGAAGTCACTACATTTAACCATTTTTCAAGTCACTACATTTAACTATTTTCAAGTCACAAGTTCACATTTCAAGTCACTACATTTAACCATTTACAAGTAACTAATTCACATTTCAAGTCACTACACTTAATCCTTTCAAGAAACAAGTTCACAATTTCAATTCTCTACACTTAACCATTTTCAAGTCACTAATTCATATTTCAAGTAACTAATTCACAATTTGAAGTCTCTACATTTAACCATTTTCATGTCACTACACTTAACTATTTTCAACTCGCTAATTCACATTTCAAGTCACTACACTTAACCATTTTCAAGAAAGAAGTTCACAATATCAAGTCACTACATTTAACTATTTTCAAGTCACAAGTTCACATTTCAAGTCACTACACTTAATCCTTTCAAGAAACAAGTTCACAATTTCAATTCTCTACACTTAACCATTTTCAATTCACTAATTCATATTTCAAGTAACTAATTCACAATTTAAAGTCACTACATTTAACCATTTTCAAGTCACTACACTTAACCATTTTCAAGTAACTAATTCACATTTCAAGTCACTACACTTAACCATTTTGAAGAAACAAGTTGACAATTTCAAGTCACTACACTTAACCATTTTCAAGTAAATAATTCACATTTCAAGTCCCTACACTTAACCATTTTCAAGTAACTAATTCACAATTTGAAGTCACTACATTTAACCATTTTTCAAGTCACTACACTTAACTATTTTCAAGTCACAAGTTCACATTTCAAGTCACTACATTTAACCATTTTCAAGTAACTAATTCACATTTCAAGTCACTACACTTAATCCTTTCAAGAAACAAGTTCACAATTTCAATTCTCTACACTTAACCATTTTCAAGTCACTAATTCATATTTCAAGTAACTAATTCACAATTTAAAGTCACTACATTTAACCATTTTCAAGTCACTACACTTAACCATTTTCAAGTAACTAATTCACATTTCAAGTCACTACACTTAACCATTTTGAAGAAACAAGTTGACAATTTCAAGTCACTACACTTAACCATTTTCAAGTAAATAATTCACATTTCAAGTCCCTACACTTAACCATTTTCAAGTAACTAATTCACAATTTGAAGTCACTACATTTAACCATTTTTCAAGTCACTACACTTAACCATTTTCAACTCACTAATTCACATTTCAAGTCACTACACTTAACCATTTTCAAGAATCAAGTTCACAGTTTCAACTCACGACATTTAACCATTTTCAAGAAAAAAGTTCACAATTTCAATTCACTACATTTAACCATTTTTAAGTCACTACACTTAACCATTTTCAAGTAACTAATTCACATTTCAAGTAACTAAACTTAATCCTTTCAAGAAACAAATTCACAATTTCAATTCTCTACACTTAATCCTATAAAGAAACAAGTTCACAATTTCAATTCTCTACACTTAACCATTTTCAAGTCACTAATTCATATTTCAAGTAACTAATTCACAATTTGAAGTCTCTACATTTAACCATTTTCATGTCACTACACTTAACCATTTTCAACTCACTAATTCACATTTCAAGTCCCTACACTTAACCATTTTGAAGAAACAAGTTGACAATATCAAGTCACTACACTTAACCATTTTCAAGTAACTAATTCACATTTCAAGTCACTACACTTAACCATTTTCAACTCACTAATTCACATTTCAAGTCACTACACTTAACCAAGAAACAAGTTGAAAACTTCAAGTCACTACGCTTAACCATTTTCAACTCACTAATTCACATTTCTAGTCACTACACTTAACCATTTTCAAGAATCAAGTTCACAGTTTCAGTTCACTACATTTAACCATTTTCAAGAAACAAGTTCACAATTTCAATTCACTACATTTAACCATTTTCAATTCACTACACTTAACCATTTTCAAGTAACTAATTCACATTTCAAGTCACTAAACTTAATCCTTTCAAGAAACAAGTTCACAATTTCAATTCTCTACACTTAACCATTTTCAATTCACTAATTCATATTTCAAGTAACTAATTCACAATTTAAAGTCACTACATTTAACCATTTTCAAGTCACTACACTTAACCATTTTCAAGTAACTAATTCACATTTCAAGTCACTACACTTAACCATTTTGAAGAAACAAGTTGACAATTTCAAGTCACTACACTTAACCATTTTCAAGTAAATAATTCACATTTCAAGTCCCTACACTTAACCATTTTCAAGTAACTAATTCACAATTTGAAGTCACTACATTTAACCATTTTTCAAGTCACTACATTTAACTATTTTCAAGTCACAAGTTCACATTTCAAGTCACTACATTTAACCATTTACAAGTAACTAATTCACATTTCAAGTCACTACACTTAATCCTTTCAAGAAACAAGTTCACAATTTCAATTCTCTACACTTAACCATTTTCAAGTCACTAATTCATATTTCAAGTAACTAATTCACAATTTGAAGTCTCTACATTTAACCATTTTCATGTCACTACACTTAACTATTTTCAACTCGCTAATTCACATTTCAAGTCACTACACTTAACCATTTTCAAGAAAGAAGTTCACAATATCAAGTCACTACATTTAACTATTTTCAAGTCACAAGTTCACATTTCAAGTCACTACACTTAATCCTTTCAAGAAACAAGTTCACAATTTCAATTCTCTACACTTAACCATTTTCAATTCACTAATTCATATTTCAAGTAACTAATTCACAATTTAAAGTCACTACATTTAACCATTTTCAAGTCACTACACTTAACCATTTTCAAGTAACTAATTCACATTTCAAGTCACTACACTTAACCATTTTGAAGAAACAAGTTGACAATTTCAAGTCACTACACTTAACCATTTTCAAGTAAATAATTCACATTTCAAGTCCCTACACTTAACCATTTTCAAGTAACTAATTCACAATTTGAAGTCACTACATTTAACCATTTTTCAAGTCACTACATTTAACTATTTTCAAGTCACAAGTTCACATTTCAAGTCACTACATTTAACCATTTTCAAGTAACTAATTCACATTTCAAGTCACTACACTTAATCCTTTCAAGAAACAAGTTCACAATTTCAATTCTCTACACTTAACCATTTTCAATTCACTAATTCATATTTCAAGTAACTAATTCACAATTTAAAGTCACTACATTTAACCATTTTCAAGTCACTACACTTAACCATTTTCAAGTAACTAATTCACATTTCAAGTCACTACACTTAACCATTTTGAAGAAACAAGTTGACAATTTCAAGTCACTACACTTAACCATTTTCAAGTAAATAATTCACATTTCAAGTCCCTACACTTAACCATTTTCAAGTAACTAATTCACAATTTGAAGTCACTACATTTAACCATTTTTCAAGTCACTACACTTAACCATTTTCAACTCACTAATTCACATTTCAAGTCACTACACTTAACCATTTTCAAGAATCAAGTTCACAGTTTCAACTCACGACATTTAACCATTTTCAAGAAAAAAGTTCACAATTTCAATTCACTACATTTAACCATTTTCAAGTCACTACACTTAACCATTTTCAAGTAACTAATTCACATTTCAAGTAACTAAACTTAATCCTTTCAAGAAACAAATTCACAATTTCAATTCTCTACACTTAATCCTATAAAGAAACAAGTTCACAATTTCAATTCTCTACACTTAACCATTTTCAAGTCACTAATTCATATTTCAAGTAACTAATTCACAATTTGAAGTCTCTATATTTAACCATTTTCATGTCACTACACTTAACCATTTTCAACTCACTAATTCACATTTCAAGTCCCTACACTTAACCATTTTGAAGAAACAAGTTGACAATATCAAGTCACTACACTTAACCATTTTCAAGTAACTAATTCACATTTCAAGTCACTACACTTAACCATTTTCAACTCACTAATTCACATTTCAAGTCACTACACTTAACCAAGAAACAAGTTGAAAACTTCAAGTCACTACGCTTAACCATTTTCAACTCACTAATTCACATTTCTAGTCACTACACTTAACCATTTTCAAGAATCAAGTTCACAGTTTCAGTTCACTATATTTAACCATTTTCAAGAAACAAGTTCACAATTTCAATTCACTACATTTAACCATTTTCAATTCACTACACTTAACCATTTTCAAGTAACTAATTCACATTTCAAGTCACTAAACTTAATCCTTTCAAGAAACAAGTTCACAATTTCAATTCTCTACACTTAACCATTTTCAATTCACTAATTCATATTTCAAGTAACTAATTCACAATTTAAAGTCACTACATTTAACCATTTTCAAGTCACTACACTTAACCATTTTCAAGTAACTAATTCACATTTCAAGTCACTACACTTAACCATTTTGAAGAAACAAGTTGACAATTTCAAGTCACTACACTTAACCATTTTCAAGTAAATAATTCACATTTCAAGTCCCTACACTTAACCATTTTCAAGTAACTAATTCACAATTTGAAGTCACTACATTTAACCATTTTTCAAGTCACTACATTTAACTATTTTCAAGTCACAAGTTCACATTTCAAGTCACTACATTTAACCATTTACAAGTAACTAATTCACATTTCAAGTCACTACACTTAATCCTTTCAAGAAACAAGTTCACAATTTCAATTCTCTACACTTAACCATTTTCAAGTCACTACATTTAACCATTTACAAGTAACTAATTCACATTTCAAGTCACTACACTTAATCCTTTCAAGAAACAAGTTCACAATTTCAATTCTCTACACTTAACCATTTTCAAGTCACTAATTCATATTTCAAGTAACTAATTCACAATTTGAAGTCTCTACATTTAACCATTTTCATGTCACTACACTTAACTATTTTCAACTCGCTAATTCACATTTCAAGTCACTACACTTAACCATTTTCAAGAAAGAAGTTCACAATATCAAGTCACTACATTTAACTATTTTCAAGTCACAAGTTCACATTTCAAGTCACTACACTTAATCCTTTCAAGAAACAAGTTCACAATTTCAATTCTCTACACTTAACCATTTTCAATTCACTAATTCATATTTCAAGTAACTAATTCACAATTTAAAGTCACTACATTTAACCATTTTCAAGTCACTACACTTAACCATTTTCAAGTAACTAATTCACATTTCAAGTCACTACACTTAACCATTTTGAAGAAACAAGTTGACAATTTCAAGTCACTACACTTAACCATTTTCAAGTAAATAATTCACATTTCAAGTCCCTACACTTAACCATTTTCAAGTAAATAATTCACATTTCAAGTCCCTACACTTAACCATTTTCAAGTAACTAATTCACAATTTGAAGTCACTACATTTAACCATTTTTCAAGTCACTACATTTAACTATTTTCAAGTCACAAGTTCACATTTCAAGTCACTACATTTAACCATTTTCAAGTAACTAATTCACATTTCAAGTCACTACACTTAATCCTTTCAAGAAACAAGTTCACAATTTCAATTCTCTACACTTAACCATTTTCAATTCACTAATTCATATTTCAAGTAACTAATTCACAATTTAAAGTCACTACATTTAACCATTTTCAAGTCACTACACTTAACCATTTTCAAGTAACTAATTCACATTTCAAGTCACTACACTTAACCATTTTGAAGAAACAAGTTGACAATTTCAAGTCACTACACTTAACCATTTTCAAGTAAATAATTCACATTTCAAGTCCCTACACTTAACCATTTTCAAGTAACTAATTCACAATTTGAAGTCACTACATTTAACCATTTTTCAAGTCACTACACTTAACCATTTTCAACTCACTAATTCACATTTCAAGTCACTACACTTAACCATTTTCAAGAATCAAGTTCACAGTTTCAACTCACGACATTTAACCATTTTCAAGAAAAAAGTTCACAATTTCAATTCACTACATTTAACCATTTTCAAGTCACTACACTTAACCATTTTCAAGTAACTAATTCACATTTCAAGTAACTAAACTTAATCCTTTCAAGAAACAAATTCACAATTTCAATTCTCTACACTTAACCATTTTCAAGTCACTAATTCACATTTCAAGTAACTAATTCACAATTTGAAATCTCTACATTTAACCATTTTCATGTCACTACACTTAACCATTTTCAAGTAACTAATTCACAATTTGAAGTCACTACATTTAACCATTTTCAAGTCACTACACTTAACCATTTTCAACTCACTAATTCACATTTCAAGTCACTACACTTAACCATTTTCAAGAATCAAGTTCACAGTTTCAACTCACTACATTTAACCATTTTCAAGAAAAAAGTTCACAATTTCAATTCACTACATTTAACCATTTTCAAGTCACTACACTTAACCATTTTCAAGTAACTAATTCACATTTCAAGTCACTACACTTAACCATTTTAAAGTAACTAATTCACATTTCAAGTCACTAATTCATATTTCAAGTAACTAATTCACAATTTGAAGTCTCTACATTTAACCATTTTCATGTCACTACACTTAACCATTTTCAACTCACTAATTCACATTTCAAGTCCCTACACTTAACCATTTTGAAGAAACAAGTTGACAATATCAAGTCACTACACTTAACCATTTTCAAGTAACTAATTCACATTTCAAGTCACTACACTTAACCATTTTCAACTCACTAATTCACATTTCAAGTCACTACACTTAACCAAGAAACAAGTTGAAAACTTCAAGTCACTACACTTAACCATTTTTAACTCACTAATTCACATTTCTAGTCACTACACTTAACCATTTTCAAGAATACCATTTTCAAGTAACTAATTCACATTTCAAGCCACTAAACTTAATCCTTTCAAGAAACAAGTTCACAATTTCAATTCTCTACACTTAACCATTTTCAATTCACTAATTCATATTTCAAGTAACTAATTCACAATTTAAAGTCACTACATTTAACCATTTTCAAGTCACTACACTTAACCATTTTCAAGTAACTAATTCACATTTCAAGTCACTACACTTAACCATTTTGAAGAAACAAGTTGACAATTTCAAGTCACTACACTTAACCATTTTCAAGTAAATAATTCACATTTCAAGTCCCTACACTTAACCATTTTCAAGTAACTAATTCACAATTTGAAGTCACTACATTTAACCATTTTTCAAGTCACTACATTTAACTATTTTCAAGTCACAAGTTCACATTTCAAGTCACTACATTTAACCATTTTCAAGTAACTAATTCACATTTCAAGTCACTACACTTAATCCTTTCAAGAAACAAGTTCACAATTACAATTCTCTACACTTAACCATTTTCAAGTCACTAATTCATATTTCAAGTAACTAATTCACAATTTGAAGTCTCTACATTTAACCATTTTCATGTCACTACACTTAACTATTTTCAACTCGCTAATTCACATTTCAAGTCACTACACTTAACCATTTTCAAGAAAGAAGTTCACAATATCAAGTCACTACATTTAACTATTTTCAAGTCACAAGTTCACATTTCAAGTCACTACACTTAATCCTTTCAAGAAACAAATTCACAATATCAAGTCACTACATTTAACCATTTTCAAGAAACAAGTTCACAATTTCAATTCAATAAATTTAACCATTTTCAAGTTACTACACTTAACCATTTTCAAGTAACTAATTCACATTTCAAGTCACTACACTTAGCCATTTTCAAGTAACTAATTCACATTTCAAGTCACTACACTTAATCCTTTCTAGAAACAAGTTCACAATTTCAATTCTCTACACTTAACCATTTTCAAGTCACTAATTCATATTTCAAGTAACTAATTCACAATTTGAAGTCTCTACATTTTACCATTTTCATGTCACTACACTTAACCATTTTCAACTCACTAATTCATATTTCAAGTCACTACACTTAACCATTTTCAAGAAAGAAGTTCACAATATCAAGTCACTACATTTAACTATTTTCAAATCACAAGTTCACATTTCAAGGCACTACATTTAACCATTTTCAAGTAACTAATTCACATTTCAAGTCACTACACTTAACCATTTTGAAGAAACAAGTTGACAATTTCAAGTCACTACACTTAACCATTTTCAAGTAAATAATTCACATTTCAAGTCCCTACACTTAACCATTTTCAAGTAACTAATTCACAATTTGAAGTCACTACATTTAACCATTTTCAAGTCACTACACTTAACAATTTTCAACTCACTAATTCACATTTCAAGTCACTACACTTAACCATTTTCAAGAATCAAGTTCACAGTTTCAACTCACTACATTTAACCATTTTCAAGAAAAAAGTTCACAATTTCAATTCACTACATTTAACCATTTTCAAGTCACTACACTTAACCATTTTCAAGTAACTAATTCACATTTCAAGTCACTACACTTAACCATTTTAAAGTAACTAATTCACATTTCAAATCACTACACTTAATCCTATAAAGAAACAAGTTCACAATTTCAATTCTCTACACTTAACCATTTTCAAGTCACTAATTCATATTTCAAGTAACTAATTCACAATTTGAAGTCTCTACATTTAACCATTTTCATGTCACTACACTTAACTATTTTCAACTCGCTAATTCACATTTCAAGTCACTACACTTAACCATTTTCAAGAAAGAAGTTCACAATATCAAGTCACTACATTTAACTATTTTCAAGTCACAAGTTCACATTTCAAGTCACTACACTTAATCCTTTCAAGAAACAAGTTCACAATTTCAATTCTCTACACTTAACCATTTTCAATTCACTAATTCATATTTCAAGTAACTAATTCACAATTTAAAGTCACTACATTTAACCATTTTCAAGTCACTACACTTAACCATTTTCAAGTAACTAATTCACATTTCAAGTCACTACACTTAACCATTTTGAAGAAACAAGTTGACAATTTCAAGTCACTACACTTAACCATTTTCAAGTAAATAATTCACATTTCAAGTCCCTACACTTAACCATTTTCAAGTAAATAATTCACATTTCAAGTCCCTACACTTAACCATTTTCAAGTAACTAATTCACAATTTGAAGTCACTACATTTAACCATTTTTCAAGTCACTACATTTAACTATTTTCAAGTCACAAGTTCACATTTCAAGTCACTACATTTAACCATTTTCAAGTAACTAATTCACATTTCAAGTCACTACACTTAATCCTTTCAAGAAACAAGTTCACAATTTCAATTCTCTACACTTAACCATTTTCAATTCACTAATTCATATTTCAAGTAACTAATTCACAATTTAAAGTCACTACATTTAACCATTTTCAAGTCACTACACTTAACCATTTTCAAGTAACTAATTCACATTTCAAGTCACTACACTTAACCATTTTGAAGAAACAAGTTGACAATTTCAAGTCACTACACTTAACCATTTTCAAGTAAATAATTCACATTTCAAGTCCCTACACTTAACCATTTTCAAGTAACTAATTCACAATTTGAAGTCACTACATTTAACCATTTTTCAAGTCACTACACTTAACCATTTTCAACTCACTAATTCACATTTCAAGTCACTACACTTAACCATTTTCAAGAATCAAGTTCACAGTTTCAACTCACGACATTTAACCATTTTCAAGAAAAAAGTTCACAATTTCAATTCACTACATTTAACCATTTTCAAGTCACTACACTTAACCATTTTCAAGTAACTAATTCACATTTCAAGTAACTAAACTTAATCCTTTCAAGAAACAAATTCACAATTTCAATTCTCTACACTTAACCATTTTCAAGTCACTAATTCACATTTCAAGTAACTAATTCACAATTTGAAATCTCTACATTTAACCATTTTCATGTCACTACACTTAACCATTTTCAAGTAACTAATTCACAATTTGAAGTCACTACATTTAACCATTTTCAAGTCACTACACTTAACCATTTTCAACTCACTAATTCACATTTCAAGTCACTACACTTAACCATTTTCAAGAATCAAGTTCACAGTTTCAACTCACTACATTTAACCATTTTCAAGAAAAAAGTTCACAATTTCAATTCACTACATTTAACCATTTTCAAGTCACTACACTTAACCATTTTCAAGTAACTAATTCACATTTCAAGTCACTACACTTAACCATTTTAAAGTAACTAATTCACATTTCAAGTCACTAATTCATATTTCAAGTAACTAATTCACAATTTGAAGTCTCTACATTTAACCATTTTCATGTCACTACACTTAACCATTTTCAACTCACTAATTCACATTTCAAGTCCCTACACTTAACCATTTTGAAGAAACAAGTTGACAATATCAAGTCACTACACTTAACCATTTTCAAGTAACTAATTCACATTTCAAGTCACTACACTTAACCATTTTCAACTCACTAATTCACATTTCAAGTCACTACACTTAACCAAGAAACAAGTTGAAAACTTCAAGTCACTACACTTAACCATTTTTAACTCACTAATTCACATTTCTAGTCACTACACTTAACCATTTTCAAGAATACCATTTTCAAGTAACTAATTCACATTTCAAGCCACTAAACTTAATCCTTTCAAGAAACAAGTTCACAATTTCAATTCTCTACACTTAACCATTTTCAATTCACTAATTCATATTTCAAGTAACTAATTCACAATTTAAAGTCACTACATTTAACCATTTTCAAGTCACTACACTTAACCATTTTCAAGTAACTAATTCACATTTCAAGTCACTACACTTAACCATTTTGAAGAAACAAGTTGACAATTTCAAGTCACTACACTTAACCATTTTCAAGTAAATAATTCACATTTCAAGTCCCTACACTTAACCATTTTCAAGTAACTAATTCACAATTTGAAGTCACTACATTTAACCATTTTTCAAGTCACTACATTTAACTATTTTCAAGTCACAAGTTCACATTTCAAGTCACTACATTTAACCATTTTCAAGTAACTAATTCACATTTCAAGTCACTACACTTAATCCTTTCAAGAAACAAGTTCACAATTACAATTCTCTACACTTAACCATTTTCAAGTCACTAATTCATATTTCAAGTAACTAATTCACAATTTGAAGTCTCTACATTTAACCATTTTCATGTCACTACACTTAACTATTTTCAACTCGCTAATTCACATTTCAAGTCACTACACTTAACCATTTTCAAGAAAGAAGTTCACAATATCAAGTCACTACATTTAACTATTTTCAAGTCACAAGTTCACATTTCAAGTCACTACACTTAATCCTTTCAAGAAACAAATTCACAATATCAAGTCACTACATTTAACCATTTTCAAGAAACAAGTTCACAATTTCAATTCAATAAATTTAACCATTTTCAAGTTACTACACTTAACCATTTTCAAGTAACTAATTCACATTTCAAGTCACTACACTTAGCCATTTTCAAGTAACTAATTCACATTTCAAGTCACTACACTTAATCCTTTCTAGAAACAAGTTCACAATTTCAATTCTCTACACTTAACCATTTTCAAGTCACTAATTCATATTTCAAGTAACTAATTCACAATTTGAAGTCTCTACATTTTACCATTTTCATGTCACTACACTTAACCATTTTCAACTCACTAATTCATATTTCAAGTCACTACACTTAACCATTTTCAAGAAAGAAGTTCACAATATCAAGTCACTACATTTAACTATTTTCAAATCACAAGTTCACATTTCAAGGCACTACATTTAACCATTTTCAAGTAACTAATTCACATTTCAAGTCACTACACTTAACCATTTTGAAGAAACAAGTTGACAATTTCAAGTCACTACACTTAACCATTTTCAAGTAAATAATTCACATTTCAAGTCCCTACACTTAACCATTTTCAAGTAACTAATTCACAATTTGAAGTCACTACATTTAACCATTTTCAAGTCACTACACTTAACCATTTTCAACTCACTAATTCACATTTCAAGTCACTACACTTAACCATTTTCAAGAATCAAGTTCACAGTTTCAACTCACTACATTTAACCATTTTCAAGAAAAAAGTTCACAATTTCAATTCACTACATTTAACCATTTTCAAGTCACTACACTTAACCATTTTCAAGTAACTAATTCACATTTCAAGTCACTACACTTAACCATTTTAAAGTAACTAATTCACATTTCAAATCACTACACTTAATCCTATAAAGAAACAAGTTCACAATTTCAATTCTCTACACTTAACCATTTTCAAGTCACTAATTCATATTTCAAGTAACTAATTCACAATTTGAAGTCTCTACATTTAACCATTTTCATGTCACTACACTTAACCATTTTCAACTCACTAATTCACATTTCAAGTCCCTACACTTAACCATTTTGAAGAAACAAGTTGACAATATCAAGTCACTACACTTAACCATTTTCAAGTAACTAATTCACATTTCAAGTCACTACACTTAACCATTTTCAACTCACTAATTCACATTTCAAGTCACTACACTTAACCAAGAAACAAGTTGAAAACTTCAAGTCACTACGCTTAACCATTTTCAACTCACTAATTCACATTTCTAGTCACTACACTTAACCATTTTCAAGAATCAAGTTCACAGTTTCAGTTCACTACATTTAACCATTTTCAAGAAACAAGTTCACAATTTCAATTCACTACATTTAACCATTTTCAATTCACTACACTTAACCATTTTCAAGTAACTAATTCACATTTCAAGTCACTAAACTTAATCCTTTCAAGAAACAAGTTCACAATTTCAATTCTCTACACTTAACCATTTTCAATTCACTAATTCATATTTCAAGTAACTAATTCACAATTTAAAGTCACTACATTTAACCATTTTCAAGTCACTACACTTAACCATTTTCAAGTAACTAATTCACATTTCAAGTCACTACACTTAACCATTTTGAAGAAACAAGTTGACAATTTCAAGTCACTACACTTAACCATTTTCAAGTAAATAATTCACATTTCAAGTCCCTACACTTAACCATTTTCAAGTAACTAATTCACAATTTGAAGTCACTACATTTAACCATTTTTCAAGTCACTACATTTAACTATTTTCAAGTCACAAGTTCACATTTCAAGTCACTACATTTAACCATTTACAAGTAACTAATTCACATTTCAAGTCACTACACTTAATCCTTTCAAGAAACAAGTTCACAATTTCAATTCTCTACACTTAACCATTTTCAAGTCACTAATTCATATTTCAAGTAACTAATTCACAATTTGAAGTCTCTACATTTAACCATTTTCATGTCACTACACTTAACTATTTTCTACTCGCTAATTCACATTTCAAGTCACTACACTTAACCATTTTCAAGAAAGAAGTTCACAATATCAAGTCACTACATTTAACTATTTTCAAGTCACAAGTTCACATTTCAAGTCACTACACTTAATCCTTTCAAGAAACAAGTTCACAATTTCAATTCTCTACACTTAACCATTTTCAATTCACTAATTCATATTTCAAGTAACTAATTCACAATTTAAAGTCACTACATTTAACCATTTTCAAGTCACTACACTTAACCATTTTCAAGTAACTAATTCACATTTCAAGTCACTACACTTAACCATTTTGAAGAAACAAGTTGACAATTTCAAGTCACTACACTTAACCATTTTCAAGTAAATAATTCACATTTCAAGTCCCTACACTTACCCATTTTCAAGTAACTAATTCACAATTTGAAGTCACTACATTTAACCATTTTTCAAGTCACTACATTTAACAATTTTCAAGTCACAAGTTCACATTTCAAGTCACTACATTTAACCATTTTCAAGTAACTAATTCACATTTCAAGTCACTACACTTAATCCTTTCAAGAAACAAGTTCACAATTTCAATTCTCTACACTTAACCATTTTCAATTCACTAATTCATATTTCAAGTAACTAATTCACAATTTAAAGTCACTACATTTAACCATTTTCAAGTCACTACACTTAACCATTTTCAAGTAACTAATTCACATTTCAAGTCACTACACTTAACCATTTTGAAGAAACAAGTTGACAATTTCAAGTCACTACACTTAACCATTTTCAAGTAAATAATTCACATTTCAAGTCCCTACACTTAACCATTTTCAAGTAACTAATTCACAATTTGAAGTCACTACATTTAACCATTTTTTTTCAAGTCACTACACTTAACCATTTTCAACTCACTAATTCACATTTCAAGTCACTACACTTAACCATTTTCAAGAATCAAGTTCACAGTTTCAACTCACGACATTTAACCATTTTCAAGAAAAAAGTTCACAATTTCAATTCACTACATTTAACCATTTTCAAGTCACTACACTTAACCATTTTCAAGTAACTAATTCACATTTCAAGTAACTAAACTTAATCCTTTCAAGAAACAAATTCACAATTTCAATTCTCTACACTTAACCATTTTCAAGTCACTAATTCACATTTCAAGTAACTAATTCACAATTTGAAATCTCTACATTTAACCATTTTCATGTCACTACACTTAACCATTTTCAAGTAACTAATTCACAATTTGAAGTCACTACATTTAACCATTTTCAAGTCACTACACTTAACCATTTTCAACTCACTAATTCACATTTCAAGTCACTACACTTAACCATTTTCAAGAATCAAGTTCACAGTTTCAACTCACTACATTTAACCATTTTCAAGAAAAAAATTCACAATTTCAATTCACTACATTTAACCATTTTCAAGTCACTACACTTAACCATTTTCAAGTAACTAATTCACATTTCAAGTCACTACACTTAACCATTTTAAAGTAACTAATTCACATTTCAAGTCACTACACTTAATCCTATAAAGAAACAAGTTCACAATTTCAATTCTCTACACTTAACCATTTTCAAGTCACTAATTCATATTTCAAGTAACTAATTCACAATTTGAAGTCTCTACATTTAACCATTTTCATGTCACTACACTTAACCATTTTCAACTCACTAATTCACATTTCAAGTCCCTACACTTAACCATTTTGAAGAAACAAGTTGACAATATCAAGTCACTACACTTAACCATTTTCAAGTAACTAATTCACATTTCAAGTCACTAAACTTAATCCTTTCAAGAAACAAGTTCACAATTTCAATTCTCTACACTTAACCATTTTCAATTCACTAATTCATATTTCAAGTAACTAATTCACAATTTAAAGTCACTACATTTAACCATTTTCAAGTCACTACACTTAACCATTTTCAAGTAACTAATTCACATTTCAAGTCACTACACTTAACCATTTTGAAGAAACAAGTTGACAATTTCAAGTCACTACACTTAACCATTTTCAAGTAAATAATTCACATTTCAAGTCCCTACACTTAACCATTTTCAAGTAACTAATTCACAATTTGAAGTCACTACATTTAACCATTTTTCAAGTCACTACACTTAACCATTTTCAACTCACTAATTCACATTTCAAGTCACTACACTTAACCATTTTCAAGAATCAAGTTCACAGTTTCAACTCACGACATTTAACCATTTTCAAGAAAAAAGTTCACAATTTCAATTCACTACATTTAACCATTTTAAGTCACTACACTTAACCATTTTCAAGTAACTAATTCACATTTCAAGTAACTAAACTTAATCCTTTCAAGAAACAAATTCACAATTTCAATTCTCTACACTTAACCATTTTCAAGTCACTAATTCACATTTCAAGTAACTAATTCACAATTTGAAATCTCTACATTTAACCATTTTCATGTCACTACACTTAACCATTTTCAAGTAACTAATTCACATTTCAAGTCACTACACTTAACCATTTTAAAGAAACAAGTTGACAATATCAAGTCACTACACTTAACCATTTTCAAGTAACTAATTCACATTTCAAGTCACTACACTTAACCATTTTAAAGTAACTAATTCACATTTCAAGTCACTACACTTAGTCCTTTAAAGAAACAAGTTCACAATTTCAATTCTCTACACTTAACCATTTTCAAGTCACTAATTCATATTTCAAGTAACTAATTCACAATTTGAAGTCTCTACATTTAACCATTTTCATGTCACTACACTTAACCATTTTCAACTCACTAATTCATATTTCAAGTCACTACACTTAACCATTTTCAAGAAACAAGGTCACAATATCAAGTCACTACATTTAACTATTTTCAAGTCACAAGTTCACATTTCAAGTCACTACATTTAACCATTTTCAAGTAACTAATTCACATTTCATGTCACTACACTTAATCCTTTCACGAAACAAGTTCACAATTTCAATTCTCTACACTTAACCATTTTCAAGTCACTAATTCATATTTCAAGTAACTAATTCACAATTTGAAGTCTCTGCATTTAACCATTTTCATGTCACTACACTTAACCATTTTCAAGTAACTAATTCACATTTCAAGTCACTACACTTAACCATTTTAAAGTAACTAATTCACATTTCAAGTCACTACACTTAGTCCTTTAAAGAAACAAGTTCACAATTTCAATTCTCTACACTTAACCATTTTCAAGTCACTAATTCATATTTCAAGTAACTAATTCACAATTTGAAGTCTCTACATTTAACCATTTTCATGTCACTACACTTAACCATTTTCAACTCACTAATTCATATTTCAAGTCACTACACTCAACCATTTTCAAGAAACAAGGTCACAATATCAAGTCACTACATTTAACTATTTTCAAGTCACAAGTTCACATTTCAAGTCACTACATTTAACCATTTTCAAGTAACTAATTCACATTTCAAGTCACTACACTTAATCCTTTAAAGAAACAAGTTCACAATTTCAATTCTCTACACTTAACCATTTTCAAGTCACTAATTCATATTTCAAGTAACTAATTCACAATTTGAAGTCTCTGCATTTAACCATTTTCATGTCACTACACTTAACCATTTTCAAGAAACAAGGTCACAATATCAAGTCACTACACTTTACCATTTTCAAGTAACTAATTCACATTTCAAGTCACTACACTTAACCATTTTAAAGTAACTAATTCAAATTTCAAGTCACTACACTTAGTCCTTTAAAGAAACAAGTTCACAATTTCAATTCTCTACACTTAACCATTTTCAAGTCACTAATTCATATTTCAAGTAACTAATTTACAATTTGAAGTCTCTACATTTAACCATTTTCATGTCACTACACTTAACCATTTTCAACTCACTAATTCACATTTCAAGTCACTACACTTAACCATTTTGAAGAAACAAGGTCACAATATCAAGTCACTACACTTAACCATTTTCAAGTAACTAATTCACATTTCAAGTCACTACACTTAACCATTTTCAAGTAACTAATTCACATTTCAAGTCACTACACTTAGTCCTTTAAAGAAACAAGTTCACAATTTCAATTCTCTACACTTAACCATTTTCAAGTCACTAATTCATATTTCAAGTAACTAATTCACAATTTAAAGTCACTACATTTAACCATTTTCATGTCACTACACTTAACCATTTTCAACTCACTAATTCACATTTCAAGTTACTACACTTAACCATTTTCAAGAAACAAGTTCACAATATCAAGTCACTACATTTAACTATTTTCAAGTCACAAGTTCACATTTCAAGTCACTACATTTAACCTTTTTCAAGTAACTAATTCACATTTCAAGTCACTACACTTAATCCTTTCAAGAAACAAGTTCACAATTTCAATTCTCTACACTTAACCATTTTCAAGTCACTAATTCATATTTCAAGTAACTAATTCACAATTTGAAGTCTCTACATTTAACCATTTTCATGTCACTACACTTAACCATTTTCAACTCACTAATTCACATTTCAAGTCACTACACTTAACCATTTTCAAGAAAGAAGTTCACAATATCAAGTCACTACATTTAACTATTTTCAAGTCACAAGTTCACATTTCAAGTCACTACATTTAACCATTTTCAAGTAACTAATTCACATTTCAAGTCACTACACTTAACCATTTTCAAGTAACTAATTCACATTTCAAGTCACTACACTTAGTCCTTTAAAGAAACAAGTTCACAATTTCAATTCTCTACACTTAACCATTTTCAAGTAACTAATTCATATTTCAAGTAACTAATTCACAATTTGAAGTCTCTACATTTAACCATTTTCATGTCACTACACTTAACCATTTTCAACTCACTAATTCACATTTCAAGTTACTACACTTAACCATTTTCAAGAAACAAGTTCACAATATCAAGTCACTACATTTAACTATTTTCAAGTCACAAGTTCACATTTCAAGTCACTACATTTAACCTTTTTCAAGTAACTAATTCACATTTCAAGTCACTACACTTAATCCTTTCAAGAAACAAGTTCACAATTTCAATTCTCTACACTTAACCATTTTCAAGTCACTAATTCATATTTCAAGTAACTAATTCACAATTTGAAGTCTCTACATTTAACCATTTTCATGTCACTACACTTAACCATTTTCAACTCACTAATTCACATTTCAAGTCACTACACTTAACCATTTTCAAGAAAGAAGTTCACAATATCAAGTCACTACATTTAACTATTTTCAAGTCACAAGTTCACATTTCAAGTCACTACATTTAACCATTTTCAAGTAACTAATTCACATTTCAAGTCACTACACTTAATCCTTTCAAGAAACAACTTCACAATTTCAATTCTCTACACTTAACCATTTTCAAGTCACTAATTCATATTTCAAGTAACTAATTTACAATTTGAAGTCTCTACATTTAACCATTTTCATGTCACTACACTTAACCATTTTCAACTCACTAATTCACATTTCAAGTCACTACACTTAACCATTTTCAAGAAAGAAGTTCACAATATCAAGTCACTACATTTAACTATTTTCAAGTCACAAGTTCACATTTCAAGTCACTACATTTAACCATTTTCAAGTAACTAATTCACATTTCAAGTCACTACACTTAACCATTTTCAAGTAACTAATTCACATTTCAAGTCACTACACTTAGTCCTTTAAAGAAACAAGTTCACAATTTCAATTCTCTACACTTAACCATTTTCAAGTCACTAATTCATATTTCAAGTAACTAATTCACAATTTAAAGTCACTACATTTAACCATTTTCATGTCACTACACTTAACCATTTTCAACTCACTAATTCACATTTCAAGTTACTACACTTAACCATTTTCAAGAAACAAGTTCACAATATCAAGTCACTACATTTAACTATTTTCAAGTCACAAGTTCACATTTCAAGTCACTACATTTAACCTTTTTCAAGTAACTAATTCACATTTCAAGTCACTACACTTAATCCTTTCAAGAAACAAGTTCACAATTTCAATTCTCTACACTTAACCATTTTCAAGTCACTAATTCATATTTCAAGTAACTAATTCACAATTTGAAGTCTCTACATTTAACCATTTTCATGTCACTACACTTAACCATTTTCAACTCACTAATTCACATTTCAAGTCACTACACTTAACCATTTTCAAGAAAGAAGTTCACAATATCAAGTCACTACATTTAACTATTTTCAAGTCACAAGTTCACATTTCAAGTCACTACATTTAACCATTTTCAAGTAACTAATTCACATTTCAAGTCACTACACTTAACCATTTTCAAGTAACTAATTCACATTTCAAGTCACTACACTTAGTCCTTTAAAGAAACAAGTTCACAATTTCAATTCTCTACACTTAACCATTTTCAAGTCACTAATTCATATTTCAAGTAACTAATTCACAATTTGAAGTCTCTACATTTAACCATTTTCATGTCACTACACTTAACCATTTTCAACTCACTAATTCACATTTCAAGTTACTACACTTAACCATTTTCAAGAAACAAGTTCACAATATCAAGTCACTACATTTAACTATTTTCAAGTCACAAGTTCACATTTCAAGTCACTACATTTAACCTTTTTCAAGTAACTAATTCACATTTCAAGTCACTACACTTAATCCTTTCAAGAAACAAGTTCACAATTTCAATTCTCTACACTTAACCATTTTCAAGTCACTAATTCATATTTCAAGTAACTAATTCACAATTTGAAGTCTCTACATTTAACCATTTTCATGTCACTACACTTAACCATTTTCAACTCACTAATTCACATTTCAAGTCACTACACTTAACCATTTTCAAGAAAGAAGTTCACAATATCAAGTCACTACATTTAACTATTTTCAAGTCACAAGTTCACATTTCAAGTCACTACATTTAACCATTTTCAAGTAACTAATTCACATTTCAAGTCACTACACTTAATCCTTTCAAGAAACAACTTCACAATTTCAATTCTCTACACTTAACCATTTTCAAGTCACTAATTCATATTTCAAGTAACTAATTTACAATTTGAAGTCTCTACATTTAACCATTTTCATGTCACTACACTTAACCATTTTCAACTCACTAATTCACATTTCAAGTCACTACACTTAACCATTTTCAAGAAAGAAGTTCACAATATCAAGTCACTACATTTAACTATTTTCAAGTCACAAGTTCACATTTCAAGTCACTACATTTAACCATTTTCAAGTAACTAATTCACATTTCAAGTCACTACACTTAACCATTTTCAAGTAACTAATTCACATTTCAAGTCACTACACTTAGTCCTTTAAAGAAACAAGTTCACAATTTCAATTCTCTACACTTAACCATTTTCAAGTCACTAATTCATATTTCAAGTAACTAATTCACAATTTGAAGTCTCTACATTTAACCATTTTCATGTCACTACACTTAACCATTTTCAACTCACTAATTCACATTTCAAGTTACTACACTTAACCATTTTCAAGAAACAAGTTCACAATATCAAGTCACTACATTTAACTATTTTCAAGTCACAAGTTCACATTTCAAGTCACTACATTTAACCTTTTTCAAGTAACTAATTCACATTTCAAGTCACTACACTTAATCCTTTCAAGAAACAAGTTCACAATTTCAATTCTCTACACTTAACCATTTTCAAGTCACTAATTCATATTTCAAGTAACTAATTCACAATTTGAAGTCTCTACATTTAACCATTTTCATGTCACTACACTTAACCATTTTCAACTCACTAATTCACATTTCAAGTCACTACACTTAACCATTTTCAAGAAAGAAGTTCACAATATCAAGTCACTACATTTAACTATTTTCAAGTCACAAGTTCACATTTCAAGTCACTACATTTAACCATTTTCAAGTAACTAATTCACATTTCAAGTCACTACACTTAATCCTTTCAAGAAACAAGTTCACAATTTCAATTCTCTACACTTAACCATTTTCAAGTCACTAATTCATATTTCAAGTAACTAATTTACAATTTGAAGTCTCTACATTTAACCATTTTCATGTCACTACACTTAACCATTTTCAACTCACTAATTCACATTTCAAGTCACTACACTTAACCATTTTGAAGAAACAAGGTCACAATATCAAGTCACTACACTTAACCATTTTCAAGTAACTAATTCACATTTCAAGTCACTACACTTAACCATTTTCAAGTAACTAATTCACATTTCAAGTCACTACACTTAGTCCTTTAAAGAAACAAGTTCACAATTTCAATTCTCTACACTTAACCATTTTCAATTCACTAATTCATATTTCAAGTAACTAATTCACAATTTAAAGTCACTACATTTAACCATTTTCAAGTCACTACACTTA
The DNA here is from genome assembly GCA_031232105.1 of Capsicum rhomboideum. Taxonomy (NCBI): domain Eukaryota; kingdom Viridiplantae; phylum Streptophyta; class Magnoliopsida; order Solanales; family Solanaceae; genus Capsicum; species Capsicum rhomboideum. Next base: position 57,228,944 of record CP124716.1, on the reverse strand, counting down.
ACCATTTTCAAGTAACTAATTCACATTTCAAGTCACTACACTTAACCATTTTGAAGAAACAAGTTGACAATTTCAAGTCACTACACTTAACCATTTTCAAGTAAATAATTCACATTTCAAGTCCCTACACTTAACCATTTTCAAGTAACTAATTCACAATTTGAAGTCACTACATTTAACCATTTTTCAAGTCACTACATTTAACTATTTTCAAGTCACAAGTTCACATTTCAAGTCACTACATTTAACCATTTACAAGTAACTAATTCACATTCCAAGTCACTACACTTAATCCTTTCAAGAAACAAGTTCACAATTTCAATTCTCTACACTTAACCATTTTCAATTCACTAATTCATATTTCAAGTAACTAATTCACAATTTGAAGTCTCTACATTTAACCATTTTCATGTCACTACACTTAACTATTTTCAACTCGCTAATTCACATTTCAAGTCACTACACTTAACCATTTTCAAGAAAGAAGTTCACAATATCAAGTCACTACATTTAACTATTTTCAAGTCACAAGTTCACATTTCAAGTCACTACACTTAATCCTTTCAAGAAACAAGTTCACAATTTCAATTCTCTACACTTAACCATTTTCAATTCACTAATTCATATTTCAAGTAACTAATTCACAATTTAAAGTCACTACATTTAACCATTTTCAAGTCACTACACTTAACCATTTTCAAGTAACTAATTCACATTTCAAGTCACTACACTTAACCATTTTGAAGAAACAAGTTGACAATTTCAAGTCACTACACTTAACCATTTTCAAGTAAATAATTCACATTTCAAGTCCCTACACTTAACCATTTTCAAGTAACTAATTCACAATTTGAAGTCACTACATTTAACCATTTTTCAAGTCACTACATTTAACTATTTTCAAGTCACAAGTTCACATTTCAAGTCACTACATTTAACCATTTTCAAGTAACTAATTCACATTTCAAGTCACTACACTTAATCCTTTCAAGAAACAAGTTCACAATTTCAATTCTCTACACTTAACCATTTTCAATTCACTAATTCATATTTCAAGTAACTAATTCACAATTTAAAGTCAGTACATTTAACCATTTTCAAGTCACTACACTTAACCATTTTCAAGTAACTAATTCACATTTCAAGTCACTACACTTAACCATTTTGAAGAAACAAGTTGACAATTTCAAGTCACTACACTTAACCATTTTCAAGTAAATAATTCACATTTCAAGTCCCTACACTTAACCATTTTCAAGTAACTAATTCACAATTTGAAGTCACTACATTTAACCATTTTTTTTCAAGTCACTACACTTAACCATTTTCAACTCACTAATTCACATTTCAAGTCACTACACTTAACCATTTTCAAGAATCAAGTTCACAGTTTCAACTCACGACATTTAACCATTTTCAAGAAAAAAGTTCACAATTTCAATTCACTACATTTAACCATTTTCAAGTCACTACACTTAACCATTTTCAAGTAACTAATTCACATTTCAAGTAACTAAACTTAATCCTTTCAAGAAACAAATTCACAATTTCAATTCTCTACACTTAACCATTTTCAAGTCACTAATTCACATTTCAAGTAACTAATTCACAATTTGAAATCTCTACATTTAACCATTTTCATGTCACTACACTTAACCATTTTCAAGTAACTAATTCACAATTTGAAGTCACTACATTTAACCATTTTCAAGTCACTACACTTAACCATTTTCAACTCACTAATTCACATTTCAAGTCACTACACTTAACCATTTTCAAGAATCAAGTTCACAGTTTCAACTCACTACATTTAACCATTTTCAAGAAAAAAGTTCACAATTTCAATTCACTACATTTAACCATTTTCAAGTCACTACACTTAACCATTTTCAAGTAACTAATTCACATTTCAAGTCACTACACTTAACCATTTTAAAGTAACTAATTCACATTTCAAGTCACTACACTTAATCCTATAAAGAAACAAGTTCACAATTTCAATTCTCTACACTTAACCATTTTCAAGTCACTAATTCATATTTCAAGTAACTAATTCACAATTTGAAGTCTCTACATTTAACCATTTTCATGTCACTACACTTAACCATTTTCAACTCACTAATTCACATTTCAAGTCCCTACACTTAACCATTTTGAAGAAACAAGTTGACAATATCAAGTCACTACACTTAACCATTTTCAAGTAACTAATTCACATTTCAAGTCACTAAACTTAATCCTTTCAAGAAACAAGTTCACAATTTCAATTCTCTACACTTAACCATTTTCAATTCACTAATTCATATTTCAAGTAACTAATTCACAATTTAAAGTCACTACATTTAACCATTTTCAAGTCACTACACTTAACCATTTTCAAGTAACTAATTCACATTTCAAGTCACTACACTTAACCATTTTGAAGAAACAAGTTGACAATTTCAAGTCACTACACTTAACCATTTTCAAGTAAATAATTCACATTTCAAGTCCCTACACTTAACCATTTTCAAGTAACTAATTCACAATTTGAAGTCACTACATTTAACCATTTTTCAAGTCACTACACTTAACCATTTTCAACTCACTAATTCACATTTCAAGTCACTACACTTAACCATTTTCAAGAATCAAGTTCACAGTTTCAACTCACGACATTTAACCATTTTCAAGAAAAAAGTTCACAATTTCAATTCACTACATTTAACCATTTTAAGTCACTACACTTAACCATTTTCAAGTAACTAATTCACATTTCAAGTAACTAAACTTAATCCTTTCAAGAAACAAATTCACAATTTCAATTCTCTACACTTAACCATTTTCAAGTCACTAATTCACATTTCAAGTAACTAATTCACAATTTGAAATCTCTACATTTAACCATTTTCATGTCACTACACTTAACCATTTTCAAGTAACTAATTCACATTTCAAGTCACTACACTTAACCATTTTAAAGAAACAAGTTGACAATATCAAGTCACTACACTTAACCATTTTCAAGTAAATAATTCACATTTCAAGTCACTACACTTAACCATTTTAAAGTAACTAATTCACATTTCAAGTCACTACACTTAGTCCTTTAAAGAAACAAGTTCACAATTTCAATTCTCTACACTTAACCATTTTCAAGTCACTAATTCATATTTCAAGTAACTAATTCACAATTTGAAGTCTCTACATTTAACCATTTTCATGTCACTACACTTAACCATTTTCAACTCACTAATTCATATTTCAAGTCACTACACTTAACCATTTTCAAGAAACAAGGTCACAATATCAAGTCACTACATTTAACTATTTTCAAGTCACAAGTTCACATTTCAAGTCACTACATTTAACCATTTTCAAGTAACTAATTCACATTTCATGTCACTACACTTAATCCTTTCAAGAAACAAGTTCACAATTTCAATTCTCTACACTTAACCATTTTCAAGTCACTAATTCATATTTCAAGTAACTAATTCACAATTTGAAGTCTCTGGATTTAACCATTTTCATGTCACTACACTTAACCATTTTCAAGTAACTAATTCACATTTCAAGTCACTACACTTAACCATTTTAAAGTAACTAATTCACATTTCAAGTCACTACACTTAGTCCTTTAAAGAAACAAGTTCACAATTTCAATTCTCTACACTTAACCATTTTCAAGTCACTAATTCATATTTCAAGTAACTAATTCACAATTTGAAGTCTCTACATTTAACCATTTTCATGTCACTACACTTAACCATTTTCAACTCACTAATTCATATTTCAAGTCACTACACTCAACCATTTTCAAGAAACAAGGTCACAATATCAAGTCACTACATTTAACTATTTTCAAGTCACAAGTTCACATTTCAAGTCACTACATTTAACCATTTTCAAGTAACTAATTCACATTTGAAGTCACTACACTTAATCCTTTAAAGAAACAAGTTCACAATTTCAATTCTCTACACTTAACCATTTTCAAGTCACTAATTCATATTTCAAGTAACTAATTCACAATTTGAAGTCTCTGCATTTAACCATTTTCATGTCACTACACTTAACCATTTTCAAGAAACAAGGTCACAATATCAAGTCACTACACTTAACCATTTTCAAGTAACTAATTCACATTTCAAGTCACTACACTTAACCATTTTAAAGTAACTAATTCAAATTTCAAGTCACTACACTTAGTCCTTTAAAGAAACAAGTTCACAATTTCAATTCTCTACACTTAACCATTTTCAAGTCACTAATTCATATTTCAAGTAACTAATTTACAATTTGAAGTCTCTACATTTAACCATTTTCATGTCACTACACTTAACCATTTTCAACTCACTAATTCACATTTCAAGTCACTACACTTAACCATTTTGAAGAAACAAGGTCACAATATCAAGTCACTACACTTAACCATTTTCAAGTAACTAATTCACATTTCAAGTCACTACACTTAACCATTTTCAAGTAACTAATTCACATTTCAAGTCACTACACTTAGTCCTTTAAAGAAACAAGTTCACAATTTCAATTCTCTACACTTAACCATTTTCAAGTCACTAATTCATATTTCAAGTAACTAATTCACAATTTAAAGTCACTACATTTAACCATTTTCATGTCACTACACTTAACCATTTTCAACTCACTAATTCACATTTCAAGTTACTACACTTAACCATTTTCAAGAAACAAGTTCACAATATCAAGTCACTACATTTAACTATTTTCAAGTCACAAGTTCACATTTCAAGTCACTACATTTAACCTTTTTCAAGTAACTAATTCACATTTCAAGTCACTACACTTAATCCTTTCAAGAAACAAGTTCACAATTTCAATTCTCTACACTTAACCATTTTCAAGTCACTAATTCATATTTCAAGTAACTAATTCACAATTTGAAGTCTCTACATTTAACCATTTTCATGTCACTACACTTAACCATTTTCAACTCACTAATTCACATTTCAAGTCACTACACTTAACCATTTTCAAGAAAGAAGTTCACAATATCAAGTCACTACATTTAACTATTTTCAAGTCACAAGTTCACATTTCAAGTCACTACATTTAACGATTTTCAAGTAACTAATTCACATTTCAAGTCACTACACTTAACCATTTTCAAGTAACTAATTCACATTTCAAGTCACTACACTTAGTCCTTTAAAGAAACAAGTTCACAATTTCAATTCTCTACACTTAACCATTTTCAAGTCACTAATTCATATTTCAAGTAACTAATTCACAATTTGAAGTCTCTACATTTAACCATTTTCATGTCACTACACTTAACCATTTTCAACTCACTAATTCACATTTCAAGTTACTACACTTAACCATTTTCAAGAAACAAGTTCACAATATCAAGTCACTACATTTAACTATTTTCAAGTCACAAGTTCACATTTCAAGTCACTACATTTAACCTTTTTCAAGTAACTAATTCACATTTCAAGTCACTACACTTAATCCTTTCAAGAAACAAGTTCACAATTTCAATTCTCTACACTTAACCATTTTCAAGTCACTAATTCATATTTCAAGTAACTAATTCACAATTTGAAGTCTCTACATTTAACCATTTTCATGTCACTACACTTAACCATTTTCAACTCACTAATTCACATTTCAAGTCACTACACTTAACCATTTTCAAGAAAGAAGTTCACAATATCAAGTCACTACATTTAACTATTTTCAAGTCACAAGTTCACATTTCAAGTCACTACATTTAACCATTTTCAAGTAACTAATTCACATTTCAAGTCACTACACTTAATCCTTTCAAGAAACAAGTTCACAATTTCAATTCTCTACACTTAACCATTTTCAAGTCACTAATTCATATTTCAAGCAACTAATTTACAATTTGAAGTCTCTACATTTAACCATTTTCATGTCACTACACTTAACCATTTTCAACTCACTAATTCACATTTCAAGTCACTACACTTAACCATTTTCAAGAAAGAAGTTCACAATATCAAGTCACTACATTTAACTATTTTCAAGTCACAAGTTCACATTTCAAGTCACTACATTTAACCATTTTCAAGTAACTAATTCACATTTCAAGTCACTACACTTAACCATTTTCAAGTAACTAATTCACATTTCAAGTCACTACACTTAGTCCTTTAAAGAAACAAGTTCACAATTTCAATTCTCTACACTTAACCATTTTCAAGTCACTAATTCATATTTCAAGTAACTAATTCACAATTTGAAGTCTCTACATTTAACCATTTTCATGTCACTACACTTAAGCATTTTCAACTCACTAATTCACATTTCAAGTTACTACACTTAACCATTTTCGAGAAACAAGTTCACAATATCAAGTCACTACATTTAACTATTTTCAAGTCACAAGTTCACATTTCAAGTCACTACATTTAACCTTTTTCAAGTAACTAATTCACATTTCAAGTCACTACACTTAATCCTTTCAAGAAACAAGTTCACAATTTCAATTCTCTACACTTAACCATTTTCAAGTCACTAATTCATATTTCAAGTAACTAATTCACAATTTGAAGTCTCTACATTTAACCATTTTCATGTCACTACACTTAACCATTTTCAACTCACTAATTCACATTTCAAGTCACTACACTTAACCATTTTCAAGAAAGAAGTTCACAATATCAAGTCACTACATTTAACTATTTTCAAGTCACAAGTTCACATTTCAAGTCACTACATTTAACCATTTTCAAGTAACTAATTCACATTTCAAGTCACTACACTTAATCCTTTCAAGAAACAAGTTCACAATTTCAATTCTCTACACTTAACCATTTTCAAGTCACTAATTCATATTTCAAGTAACTAATTTACAATTTGAAGTCTCTACATTTAACCATTTTCATGTCACTACACTTAACCATTTTCAACTCACTAATTCACATTTCAAGTCACTACACTTAACCATTTTGAAGAAACAAGGTCACAATATCAAGTCACTACACTTAACCATTTTCAAGTAACTAATTCACATTTCAAGTCACTACACTTAACCATTTTCAAGTAACTAATTCACATTTCAAGTCACTACACTTAGTCCTTTAAATAAACAAGTTCACAATTTCAATTCTCTACACTTAACCATTTTCAAGTCACTAATTCATATTTCAAGTAACTAATTCACAATTTAAAGTCACTACATTTAACCATTTTCATGTCACTACACTTAACCATTTTCAACTCACTAATTCACATTTCAAGTTACTACACTTAACCATTTTCAAGAAACAAGTTCACAATATCAAGTCACTACATTTAACTATTTTCAAGTCACAAGTTCACATTTCAAGTCACTACATTTAACCTTTTTCAAGTAACTAATTCACATTTCAAGTCACTACACTTAATCCTTTCAAGAAACAAGTTCACAATTTCAATTCTCTACACTTAACCATTTTCAAGTCACTAATTCATATTTCAAGTAACTAATTCACAATTTGAAGTCTCTACATTTAACCATTTTCATGTCACTACACTTAACCATTTTCAACTCACTAATTCACATTTCAAGTCACTACACTTAACCATTTTCAAGAAAGAAGTTCACAATATCAAGTCACTACATTTAACTATTTTCAAGTCACAAGTTCACATTTCAAGTCACTACATTTAACAATTTTCAAGTAACTAATTCACATTTCAAGTCACTACACTTAACCATTTTCAAGTAACTAATTCACATTTCAAGTCACTACACTTAGTCCTTTAAAGAAACAAGTTCACAATTTCAATTCTCTACACTTAACCATTTTCAAGTCACTAATTCATATTTCAAGTAACTAATTCACAATTTGAAGTCTCTACATTTAACCATTTTCATGTCACTACACTTAACCATTTTCAACTCACTAATTCACATTTCAAGTTACTACACTTAACCATTTTCAAGAAACAAGTTCACAATATCAAGTCACTACATTTAACTATTTTCAAGTCACAAGTTCACATTTCAAGTCACTACATTTAACCTTTTTCAAGTAACTAATTCACATTTCAAGTCACTACACTTAATCCTTTCAAGAAACAAGTTCACAATTTCAATTCTCTACACTTAACCATTTTCAAGTCACTAATTCATATTTCAAGTAACTAATTCACAATTTGAAGTCTCTACATTTAACCATTTTCATGTCACTACACTTAACCATTTTCAACTCACTAATTCACATTTCAAGTCACTACACTTAACCATTTTCAAGAAAGAAGTTCACAATATCAAGTCACTACATTTAACTATTTTCAAGTCACAAGTTCACATTTCAAGTCACTACATTTAACGATTTTCAAGTAACTAATTCACATTTCAAGTCACTACACTTAACCATTTTCAAGTAACTAATTCACATTTCAAGTCACTACACTTAGTCCTTTAAAGAAACAAGTTCACAATTTCAATTCTCTACACTTAACCATTTTCAAGTCACTAATTCATATTTCAAGTAACTAATTCACAATTTGAAGTCTCTACATTTAACCATTTTCATGTCACTACACTTAACCATTTTCAACTCACTAATTCACATTTCAAGTTACTACACTTAACCATTTTCAAGAAACAAGTTCACAATATCAAGTCACTACATTTAACTATTTTCAAGTCACAAGTTCACATTTCAAGTCACTACATTTAACCTTTTTCAAGTAACTAATTCACATTTCAAGTCACTACACTTAATCCTTTCAAGAAACAAGTTCACAATTTCAATTCTCTACACTTAACCATTTTCAAGTAACTAATTCACATTTCAAGTCACTACACTTAGTCCTTTAAAGAAACAAGTTCACAATTTCAATTCTCTACACTTAACCATTTTCAAGTCACTAATTCATATTTCAAGTAACTAATTCACAATTTGAAGTCTCTACATTTAACCATTTTCATGTCACTACACTTAACCATTTTCAACTCACTAATTCACATTTCAAGTTACTACACTTAACCATTTTCAAGAAACAAGTTCACAATATCAAGTCACTACATTTAACTATTTTCAAGTCACAAGTTCACATTTCAAGTCACTACATTTAACCTTTTTCAAGTAACTAATTCACATTTCAAGTCACTACACTTAATCCTTTCAAGAAACAAGTTCACAATTTCAATTCTCTACACTTAACCATTTTCAAGTCACTAATTCATATTTCAAGTAACTAATTCACAATTTGAAGTCTCTACATTTAACCATTTTCATGTCACTACACTTAACCATTTTCAACTCACTAATTCACATTTCAAGTCACTACACTTAACCATTTTCAAGAAAGAAGTTCACAATATCAAGTCACTACATTTAACTATTTTCAAGTCACAAGTTCACATTTCAAGTCACTACATTTAACGATTTTCAAGTAACTAATTCACATTTCAAGTCACTACACTTAACCATTTTCAAGTAACTAATTCACATTTCAAGTCACTACACTTAGTCCTTTAAAGAAACAAGTTCACAATTTCAATTCTCTACACTTAACCATTTTCAAGTCACTAATTCATATTTCAAGTAACTAATTCACAATTTGAAGTCTCTACATTTAACCATTTTCATGTCACTACACTTAACCATTTTCAACTCACTAATTCACATTTCAAGTTACTACACTTAACCATTTTCAAGAAACAAGTTCACAATATCAAGTCACTACATTTAACTATTTTCAAGTCACAAGTTCACATTTCAAGTCACTACATTTAACCTTTTTCAAGTAACTAATTCACATTTCAAGTCACTACACTTAATCCTTTCAAGAAACAAGTTCACAATTTCAATTCTCTACACTTAACCATTTTCAAGTCACTAATTCATATTTCAAGTAACTAATTCACAATTTGAAGTCTCTACATTTAACCATTTTCATGTCACTACACTTAACCATTTTCAACTCACTAATTCACATTTCAAGTCACTACACTTAACCATTTTCAAGAAAGAAGTTCACAATATCAAGTCACTACATTTAACTATTTTCAAGTCACAAGTTCACATTTCAAGTCACTACATTTAACCATTTTCAAGTAACTAATTCACATTTCAAGTCACTACACTTAATCCTTTCAAGAAACAAGTTCACAATTTCAATTCTCTACACTTAACCATTTTCAAGTCACTAATTCATATTTCAAGCAACTAATTTACAATTTGAAGTCTCTACATTTAACCATTTTCATGTCACTACACTTAACCATTTTCAACTCACTAATTCACATTTCAAGTCACTACACTTAACCATTTTCAAGAAAGAAGTTCACAATATCAAGTCACTACATTTAACTATTTTCAAGTCACAAGTTCACATTTCAAGTCACTACATTTAACCATTTTCAAGTAACTAATTCACATTTCAAGTCACTACACTTAACCATTTTCAAGTAACTAATTCACATTTCAAGTCACTACACTTAGTCCTTTAAAGAAACAAGTTCACAATTTCAATTCTCTACACTTAACCATTTTCAAGTCACTAATTCATATTTCAAGTAACTAATTCACAATTTGAAGTCTCTACATTTAACCATTTTCATGTCACTACACTTAAGCATTTTCAACTCACTAATTCACATTTCAAGTTACTACACTTAACCATTTTCGAGAAACAAGTTCACAATATCAAGTCACTACATTTAACTATTTTCAAGTCACAAGTTCACATTTCAAGTCACTACATTTAACCTTTTTCAAGTAACTAATTCACATTTCAAGTCACTACACTTAATCCTTTCAAGAAACAAGTTCACAATTTCAATTCTCTACACTTAACCATTTTCAAGTCACTAATTCATATTTCAAGTAACTAATTCACAATTTGAAGTCTCTACATTTAACCATTTTCATGTCACTACACTTAACCATTTTCAACTCACTAATTCACATTTCAAGTCACTACACTTAACCATTTTCAAGAAAGAAGTTCACAATATCAAGTCACTACATTTAACTATTTTCAAGTCACAAGTTCACATTTCAAGTCACTACATTTAACCATTTTCAAGTAACTAATTCACATTTCAAGTCACTACACTTAATCCTTTCAAGAAACAAGTTCACAATTTCAATTCTCTACACTTAACCATTTTCAAGTCACTAATTCATATTTCAAGTAACTAATTTACAATTTGAAGTCTCTACATTTAACCATTTTCATGTCACTACACTTAACCATTTTCAACTCACTAATTCACATTTCAAGTCACTACACTTAACCATTTTGAAGAAACAAGGTCACAATATCAAGTCACTACACTTAACCATTTTCAAGTAACTAATTCACATTTCAAGTCACTACACTTAACCATTTTCAAGTAACTAATTCACATTTCAAGTCACTACACTTAGTCCTTTAAAGAAACAAGTTCACAATTTCAATTCTCTACACTTAACCATTTTCAAGTCACTAATTCATATTTCAAGTAACTAATTCACAATTTAAAGTCACTACATTTAACCATTTTCATGTCACTACACTTAACCATTTTCAACTCACTAATTCACATTTCAAGTTACTACACTTAACCATTTTCAAGAAACAAGTTCACAATATCAAGTCACTACATTTAACTATTTTCAAGTCACAAGTTCACATTTCAAGTCACTACATTTAACCTTTTTCAAGTAACTAATTCACATTTCAAGTCACTACACTTAATCCTTTCAAGAAACAAGTTCACAATTTCAATTCTCTACACTTAACCATTTTCAAGTCACTAATTCATATTTCAAGTAACTAATTCACAATTTGAAGTCTCTACATTTAACCATTTTCATGTCACTACACTTAACCATTTTCAACTCACTAATTCACATTTCAAGTCACTACACTTAACCATTTTCAAGAAAGAAGTTCACAATATCAAGTCACTACATTTAACTATTTTCAAGTCACAAGTTCACATTTCAAGTCACTACATTTAACCATTTTCAAGTAACTAATTCACATTTCAAGTCACTACACTTAACCATTTTCAAGTAACTAATTCACATTTCAAGTCACTACACTTAGTCCTTTAAAGAAACAAGTTCACAATTTCAATTCTCTACACTTAACCATTTTCAAGTCACTAATTCATATTTCAAGTAACTAATTCACAATTTGAAGTCTCTACATTTAACCATTTTCATGTCACTACACTTAACCATTTTCAACTCACTAATTCACATTTCAAGTTACTACACTTAACCATTTTCAAGAAACAAGTTCACAATATCAAGTCACTACATTTAACTATTTTCAAGTCACAAGTTCACATTTCAAGTCACTACATTTAACCTTTTTCAAGTAACTAATTCACATTTCAAGTCACTACACTTAATCCTTTCAAGAAACAAGTTCACAATTTCAATTCTCTACACTTAACCATTTTCAAGTCACTAATTCATATTTCAAGTAACTAATTCACAATTTGAAGTCTCTACATTTAACCATTTTCATGTCACTACACTTAACCATTTTCAACTCACTAATTCACATTTCAAGTGACTACACTTAACCATTTTGAAGAAACAAGGTCACAATATCAAGTCACTACACTTAACCATTTTCAAGTAACTAATTCACATTTCAAGTCACTACACTTAACCATTTTCAAGTAACTAATTCACATTTCAAGTCACTACACTTAGTCCTTTCAAGAAACAAGTTCACATTTTCAATTCTCTACACTTAACCATTTTCAAGTCACTAATTCATATTTCAAGTAACTAATTCACAATTTGAAATCTCTACACTTAACCATTTTCAACTCACTAATTCACATTTCAAGTTACTACACTTAACCATTTTCAAGAAAAAAGTTCACAATATCAAGTCACTACATTTAACTATTTTCAAGTCACAAGTTCACATTTCAAGTCACTACATTTAACCTTTTTCAAGTAACTAATTCACATTTCAAGTCACTACACTTAATCCTTTCAAGAAACAAGTTCACAATTTCAATTCTCTACACTTAACCATTTTCAAGTCACTAATTCATATTTCAAGTAACTAATTCACAATTTGAAGTCTCTACATTTAACCATTTTCATGTCACTACACTTAACCATTTTCAACTCACTAATTCACATTTCAAGTCACTACACTTAACCATTGTCAAGAAAGAAGTTCACAATATCAAGTCACTACATTTAACTATTTTCAAGTCACAAGTTCACATTTCAAGTCACTACATTTAACCATTTTCAAGTAACTAATTCACATTTCAAGTCACTACACTTAATCCTTTCAAGAAACAAGTTCACAATTTCAATTCTCTACACTTAACCATTTTCAAGTCACTAATTCATATTTCAAGTAACTAATTCACAATTTGAAGTCTCTACATTTAACCATTTTCATGTCACTACACTTAACTATTTTAAACTCGCTAATTCACATTTCAAGTCACTACACTTAACCATTTTCAAGAAAGAAGTTCACAATATCAAGTCACTACATTTAACTATTTTCAAGTCACAAGTTCACATTTCAAGTCACTACATTTAACCATTTTCAAGTAACTAATTCACATTTCAAGTCACTACACTTAATCCTTTCAAGAAACAAGTTCACAATTTCAATTCTCTACACTTAACCATTTTCAAGTCACTAATTCATATTTCAAGCAACTAATTCACAATTTGAAGTCTCTACATTTAACCATTTTAATGTCACTACACTTAACTATTTTCAACTCGCTAATTCACATTTCAAGTCAATACACTTAACCATTTTCAAGAAACAAGTTCACAATATCAAGTCACTACATTTAACTATTTTCAAGTAACTAATTCACATTTCAAGTCACAAGTTCACATTTCAAGTCACTACATTTTCAAGTCACAAGTTCACATTTCAAGTCACTACATTTAACCATTTTCAAGTAACTAATTCACATTTCAAGTCACAAGTTCACATTTCAAGTCACTACATTTAACCATTTTCAAGTAACTAATTCACATTTCAAGTCACTACACTTAATCCTTTCTAGAAACAAGTTCACAATTTCAATTCTCTACACTTAACCATTTTCAAGTCACTAATTCATATTTCAAGTAACTAATTCACAATTTGAAGTCTCTACATTTAACCATTTTCATGTCACTACACTTAACCATTTTCAACTCACTAATTCACATTTCAAGTCACTACACTTAACCATTTTCAAGAAAGAAGTTCACAATATCAAGTCACTACATTTAACTATTTTCAAGTCACAAGTTCACATTTCAAGTCACTACATTTAACCATTTTCAAGTAACTAATTCACATTTCAAGTCACTACACTTAATCCTTTCAAGAAACAAGTTCACAATTTCAATTCTCTACACTTAACCATTTTCAAGTCACTAATTCATATTTCAAGTAACTAATTCACAATTTGAAGTCTCTACATTTAACCATTTTCATGTCACTACACTTAACTATTTTAAACTCGCTAATTCACATTTCAAGTCACTACACTTAACCATTTTCAAGAAAGAAGTTCACAATATCAAGTCACTACATTTAACTATTTTCAAGTCACAAGTTCACATTTCAAGTCACTACATTTAACCATTTTCAAGTAACTAATTCACATTTCAAGTCACTACACTTAATCCTTTCAAGAAACAAGTTCACAATTTCAATTCTCTACACTTAACCATTTTCAAGTCACTAATTCATATTTCAAGCAACTAATTCACAATTTGAAGTCTCTACATTTAACCATTTTAATGTCACTACACTTAACTATTTTCAACTCGCTAATTCACATTTCAAGTCAATACACTTAACCATTTTCAAGAAACAAGTTCACAATATCAAGTCACTACATTTAACTATTTTCAAGTAACTAATTCACATTTCAAGTCACAAGTTCACATTTCAAGTCACTACATTTTCAAGTCACAAGTTCACATTTCAAGTCACTACATTTAACCATTTTCAAGTAACTAATTCACATTTCAAGTCACAAGTTCACATTTCAAGTCACTACATTTAACCATTTTCAAGTAACTAATTCACATTTCAAGTCACTACACTTAATCCTTTCTAGAAACAAGTTCACAATTTCAATTCTCTACACTTAACCATTTTCAAGTCACTAATTCATATTTCAAGTAACTAATTCACAATTTGAAGTCTCTACATTTAACCATTTTCATGTCACTACACTTAACCATTTTCAACTCACTAATTCACATTTCAAGTCACTACACTTAACCATTTTCAAGAAAGAAGTTCACAATATCAAGTCACTACATTTAACTATTTTCAAGTCACAAGTTCACATTTCAAGTCACTACATTTAACCATTTTCAAGTAACTAATTCACATTTCAAGTCACTACACTTAATCCTTTCAAGAAACAAGTTCACAATTTCAATTCTCTACACTTAACCATTTTCAAGTCACTAATTCATATTTCAAGTAACTAATTCACAATTTGAAGTCTCTACATTTAACCATTTTCATGTCACTACACTTAACTATTTTAAACTCGCTAATTCACATTTCAAGTCACTACACTTAACCATTTTCAAGAAAGAAGTTCACAATATCAAGTCACTACATTTAACTATTTTCAAGTCACAAGTTCACATTTCAAGTCACTACATTTAACCATTTTCAAGTAACTAATTCACATTTCAAGTCACTACACTTAATCCTTTCAAGAAACAAGTTCACAATTTCAATTCTCTACACTTAACCATTTTCAAGTCACTAATTCATATTTCAAGCAACTAATTCACAATTTGAAGTCTCTACATTTAACCATTTTAATGTCACTACACTTAACTATTTTCAACTCGCTAATTCACATTTCAAGTCAATACACTTAACCATTTTCAAGAAACAAGTTCACAATATCAAGTCACTACATTTAACTATTTTCAAGTAACTAATTCACATTTCAAGTCACAAGTTCACATTTCAAGTCACTACATTTTCAAGTCACAAGTTCACATTTCAAGTCACTACATTTAACCATTTTCAAGTAACTAATTCACATTTCAAGTCACAAGTTCACATTTCAAGTCACTACATTTAACCATTTTCAAGTAACTAATTCACATTTCAAGTCACTACACTTAATCCTTTCTAGAAACAAGTTCACAATTTCAATTCTCTACACTTAACCATTTTCAAGTCACTAATTCATATTTCAAGTAACTAATTCACAATTTGAAGTCTCTACATTTAAACATTTTCATGTCACTACACTTAACCATTTTCAACTCACTAATTCACATTTCAAGTCACTACACTTAACCATTTTCAAGAAACAAGGTCACAATATCAAGTCACTACATTTAACTATTTTCAAGTCACAAGTTCACATTTCAAGTCACTACATTTAACCATTTTCAAGTAACTAATTCACATTTCAAGTCACTACACTTAATCCTTTCAAGAAACAAGTTCACAATTTCAATTCTCTACACTTAACCATTTTCAAGTCACTAATTCATATTTCAAGTAACTAATTCACAATTTGAAGTCTCTACATTTAACCATTTTCATGTCACTACACTTAACTATTTTCAACTCGCTAATTCACATTTCAAGTCACTACACTTAACCATTTTCAAGAAACAAGTTCACAATATCAAGTCACTACATTTAACTATTTTCAAGTCACAAGTTCACATTTAAAGTCACTACACTTAATCCTTTCAAGAAACAAATTCACAATTTCAAGTCACAACACTTAACCATTTTCAAAAAATAATTTTACATTTCAAGTCACTACATTTAACCATTTTCAAGAAACAAGTTCACAATTTCAATTCAATAAATTTAACCATTTTCAAGTTACTACACTTAACCATTTTCAAGTAACTAATTCACATTTCAAATCACTACACTTAACCATTTTCAAGAATCAAGTTCACAGTTTCAATTCACTACATTTAACCATTTTCAAGTCACTACACTTAGCCATTTTCAAGTAACTAATTCACATTTCAAGTCACTACACTTAATCCTTTCTAGAAACGAGTTCACAATTTCAATTCTCTACACTTAACCATTTTCAAGTCACTAATTCATATTTCAAGTAACTAATTCACAATTTGAAGTCTCTACATTTAACCATTTTCATGTCACTACACTTAACCATTTTCAACTCACTAATTCATATTTCAAGTCACTACACTCAACCATTTTCAAGAAACAAGGTCACAATATCAAGTCACTACATTTAACTATTTTCAAATCACAAGTTCACATTTCAAGGCACTACATTTAACCATTTTCAAGTAACTAATTCACATTTCAAGTCACTACACTTAATCCTTTCAAGAAACAAGTTCACAATTTCAATTCTCTACACTTAACCATTTTCAAGTCACTAATTCATATTTTAAGCAACTAATTCACAATTTGAAGTCTCTACATTTAACCATTTTCATGTCACTACACTTAACTATTTTCAACTCACTAATTCATATTTCAAGTCACTACACTTAACCATTTTCAAGAAACAAGTTCACAATATCAAGTCACTACATTTAACTATTTTCAAGTCACAAGTTCACATTTCAAGTCACTACATTTAACCATTTTCAAGTAACTAATTCACATTTCAAGTCACTACACTTAATCCTTTCAAGAAACAAGTTCACAATTTCAATTCTCTACACTTAACCATTTTCAAGTCACTAATTCATATTTCAAGCAACTAATTCACAATTTGAAGTCTCTACATTTAACCATTTTAATGTCACTACACTTAACTATTTTCAACTCGCTAATTCACATTTCAAGTCAATACACTTAACCATTTTCAAGAAACAAGTTCACAATATCAAGTCACTACATTTAACTATTTTCAAGTAACTAATTCACATTTCAAGTCACAAGTTCACATTTCAAGTCACTACATTTTCAAGTCACAAGTTCACATTTCAAGTCACTACATTTAACCATTTTCAAGTAACTAATTCACATTTCAAGTCACAAGTTCACATTTCAAGTCACTACATTTAACCATTTTCAAGTAACTAATTCACATTTCAAGTCACTACACTTAATCCTTTCTAGAAACAAGTTCACAATTTCAATTCTCTACACTTAACCATTTTCAAGTCACTAATTCATATTTCAAGTAACTAATTCACAATTTGAAGTCTCTACATTTAAACATTTTCATGTCACTACACTTAACCATTTTCAACTCACTAATTCACATTTCAAGTCACTACACTTAACCATTTTCAAGAAACAAGGTCACAATATCAAGTCACTACATTTAACTATTTTCAAGTCACAAGTTCACATTTCAAGTCACTACATTTAACCA
This sequence comes from Capsicum rhomboideum, assembly GCA_031232105.1. NCBI lineage: Eukaryota > Viridiplantae > Streptophyta > Magnoliopsida > Solanales > Solanaceae > Capsicum > Capsicum rhomboideum. The sequence goes on along the minus strand of CP124716.1, from coordinate 57,210,652 downwards.
TTTTCAAGTAACTAATTCACATTTCAAGTCACTACACTTAATCCTTTCAAGAAACAAGTTCACAATTTCAATTCTCTACACTTAACCATTTTCAAGTCACTAATTCATATTTCAAGTAACTAATTCACAATTTGAAGTCTCTACATTTAACCATTTTCATGTCACTACACTTAACTATTTTCAACTCGCTAATTCACATTTCAAGTCACTACACTTAACCATTTTCAAGAAACAAGTTCACAATATCAAGTCACTACATTTAACTATTTTCAAGTCACAAGTTCACATTTAAAGTCACTACACTTAATCCTTTCAAGAAACAAATTCACAATTTCAAGTCACAACACTTAACCATTTTCAAAAAATAATTTTACATTTCAAGTCACTACATTTAACCATTTTCGAGAAACAAGTTCACAATTTCAATTCAATAAATTTAACCTTTTTCAAGTTACTACACTTAACCATTTTCAAGTAACTAATTCACATTTCAAATCACTACACTTAACCATTTTCAAGAATCAAGTTCACAGTTTCAATTCACTACATTTAACCATTTTCAAGTCACTACACTTAGCTATTTTCAAGTAACTAATTCACATTTCAAGTCACTACACTTAATCCTTTCTAGAAACGAGTTCACAATTTCAATTCTCTACACTTAACCATTTTCAAGTCACTAATTCATATTTCAAGTAACTAATTCACAATTTGAAGTCTCTACATTTAACCATTTTCATGTCACTACACTTAACCATTTTCAACTCACTAATTCATATTTCAAGTCACTACACTCAACCATTTTCAAGAAACAAGGTCACAATATCAAGTCACTACATTTAACTATTTTCAAATCACAAGTTCACATTTCAAGGCACTACATTTAACCATTTTCAAGTAACTAATTCACATTTCAAGTCACTACACTTAATCCTTTCAAGAAACAAGTTCACAATTTCAATTCTCTACACTTAACCATTTTCAAGTCACTAATTCATATTTTAAGCAACTAATTCACAATTTGAAGTCTCTACATTTAACCATTTTCATGTCACTACACTTAACTATTTTCAACTCACTAATTCATATTTCAAGTCACTACACTTAACCATTTTCAAGAAACAAGTTCACAATATCAAGTCACTACATCTAACTATTTTCAAGTCACAAGTTCACATTTCAAGTCACTACATTTAACCTTTTTCAAGTAACTAATTCACATTTAAAGTCACTACACTTAATCCTTTCAAGAAACAAGTTCACAATTTCAATTCTCTACACTTAACCATTTTCAAGTCACTAATTCATATTTCAAGTAACTAATTCACAATTTGAAGTCTCTACATTTAACCATTTTCATGTCACTACACTTAACCATTTTCAACTCACTAATTCACATTTCAAGTGACTACACTTAACCATTTTGAAGAAACAAGGTCACAATATCAAGTCACTACACTTAACCATTTTCAAGTAACTAATTCACATTTCAAGTCACTACACTTAACCATTTTCAAGTAACTAATTCACATTTCAAGTCACTACACTTAGTCCTTTCAAGAAACAAGTTCACAATTTCAATTCTCTACACTTAACCATTTTCAAGTCACTAATTCATATTTCAAGTAACTAATTCACAATTTGAAGTCTCTACACTTAACCATTTTCAACTCACTAATTCACATTTCAAGTTACTACACTTAACCATTTTCAAGAAACAAGTTCACAATATCAAGTCACTACATTTAACTATTTTCAAGTCACAAGTTCACATTTCAAGTCACTACATTTAACCTTTTTCAAGTAACTAATTCACATTTCAAGTCACTACACTTAATCCTTTCAAGAAACAAGTTCACAATTTCAATTCTCTACACTTAACCATTTTCAAGTCACTAATTCATATTTCAAGTAACTAATTCACAATTTGAAGTCTCTACATTTAACCATTTTCATGTCACTACACTTAACCATTTTCAACTCACTAATTCACATTTCAAGTCACTACACTTAACCATTGTCAAGAAAGAAGTTCACAATATCAAGTCACTACATTTAACTATTTTCAAGTCACAAGTTCACATTTCAAGTCACTACATTTAACCATTTTCAAGTAACTAATTCACATTTCAAGTCACTACACTTAATCCTTTCAAGAAACAAGTTCACAATTTCAATTCTCTACACTTAACCATTTTCAAGTCACTAATTCATATTTCAAGTAACTAATTCACAATTTGAAGTCTCTACATTTAACCATTTTCATGTCACTACACTTAACTATTTTAAACTCGCTAATTCACATTTCAAGTCACTACACTTAACCATTTTCAAGAAAGAAGTTCACAATATCAAGTCACTACATTTAACTATTTTCAAGTCACAAGTTCACATTTCAAGTCACTACATTTAACCATTTTCAAGTAACTAATTCACATTTCAAGTCACTACACTTAATCCTTTCAAGAAACAAGTTCACAATTTCAATTCTCTACACTTAACCATTTTCAAGTCACTAATTCATATTTCAAGCAACTAATTCACAATTTGAAGTCTCTACATTTAACCATTTTAATGTCACTACACTTAACTATTTTCAACTCGCTAATTCACATTTCAAGTCAATACACTTAACCATTTTCAAGAAACAAGTTCACAATATCAAGTCACTACATTTAACTATTTTCAAGTAACTAATTCACATTTCAAGTCACAAGTTCACATTTCAAGTCACTACATTTTCAAGTCACAAGTTCACATTTCAAGTCACTACATTTAACCATTTTCAAGTAACTAATTCACATTTCAAGTCACAAGTTCACATTTCAAGTCACTACATTTAACCATTTTCAAGTAACTAATTCACATTTCAAGTCACTACACTTAATCCTTTCTAGAAACAAGTTCACAATTTCAATTCTCTACACTTAACCATTTTCAAGTCACTAATTCATATTTCAAGTAACTAATTCACAATTTGAAGTCTCTACATTTAAACATTTTCATGTCACTACACTTAACCATTTTCAACTCACTAATTCACATTTCAAGTCACTACACTTAACCATTTTCAAGAAACAAGGTCACAATATCAAGTCACTACATTTAACTATTTTCAAGTCACAAGTTCACATTTCAAGTCACTACATTTAACCATTTTCAAGTAACTAATTCACATTTCAAGTCACTACACTTAATCCTTTCAAGAAACAAGTTCACAATTTCAATTCTCTACACTTAACCATTTTCAAGTCACTAATTCATATTTCAAGTAACTAATTCACAATTTGAAGTCTCTACATTTAACCATTTTCATGTCACTACACTTAACTATTTTCAACTCGCTAATTCACATTTCAAGTCACTACACTTAACCATTTTCAAGAAACAAGTTCACAATATCAAGTCACTACATTTAACTATTTTCAAGTCACAAGTTCACATTTAAAGTCACTACACTTAATCCTTTCAAGAAACAAATTCACAATTTCAAGTCACAACACTTAACCATTTTCAAAAAATAATTTTACATTTCAAGTCACTACATTTAACCATTTTCAAGAAACAAGTTCACAATTTCAATTCAATAAATTTAACCATTTTCAAGTTACTACACTTAACCATTTTCAAGTAACTAATTCACATTTCAAGTCACTACACTTAACCATTTTCAAGAATCAAGTTCACAGTTTCAATTCACTACATTTAACCATTTTCAAGTCACTACACTTAGCCATTTTCAAGTAACTAATTCACATTTCAAGTCACTACACTTAATCCTTTCTAGAAACGAGTTCACAATTTCAATTCTCTACACTTAACCATTTTCAAGTCACTAATTCATATTTCAAGTAACTAATTCACAATTTGAAGTCTCTACATTTAACCATTTTCATGTCACTACACTTAACCATTTTCAACTCACTAATTCATATTTCAAGTCACTACACTTAACCATTTTCAAGAAACAAGGTCACAATATCAAGTCACTACATTTAACTATTTTCAAATCACAAGTTCACATTTCAAGGCACTACATTTAACCATTTTCAAGTAACTAATTCACATTTCAAGTCACTACACTTAATCCTTTCAAGAAACAAGTTCACAATTTCAATTCTCTACACTTAACCATTTTCAAGTCACTAATTCATATTTTAAGCAACTAATTCACAATTTGAAGTCTCTACATTTAACCATTTTCATGTCACTACACTTAACTATTTTCAACTCACTAATTCATATTTCAAGTCACTACACTTAACCATTTTCAAGAAACAAGTTCACAATATCAAGTCACTACATCTAACTATTTTCAAGTCACAAGTTCACATTTCAAGTCACTACATTTAACCTTTTTCAAGTAACTAATTCACATTTAAAGTCACTACACTTAATCCTTTCAAGAAACAAGTTCACAATTTCAATTCTCTACACTTAACCATTTTCAAGTCACTAATTCATATTTCAAGTAACTAATTCACAATTTGAAGTCTCTACATTTAACCATTTTCATGTCACTACACTTAACCATTTTCAACTCACTAATTCATATTTCAAGTCACTACACTTAACCATTTTCAAGAAACAAGGTCACAATATCAAGTCACTACATTTAACTATTTTCAAGTCACAAGTTCACATTTCAAGTCACTACATTTAACCATTTTCAAGTAACTAATTCACATTTCAAGTCACTACACTTAATCCTTTAAAGAAACAAGTTCACAATTTCAATTCTCTACACTTAACCATTTTCAAGTCACTAATTCATATTTCAAGTAACTAATTCACAATTTGAAGTCTCTGCATTTAACCATTTTCATGTCACTACACTTAACCATTTTCAAGAAACAAGGTCACAATATCAAGTCACTACACTTAACCATTTTCAAGTAACTAATTCACATTTCAAGTCACTACACTTAACCATTTTAAAGTAACTAATTCACATTTCAAGTCACTACACTTAGTCCTTTAAAGAAACAAGTTCACAATTTCAATTCTCTACACTTAACCATTTTCAAGTCACTAATTCATATTTCAAGTAACTAATTTACAATTTGAAGTCTCTACATTTAACCATTTTCATGTCACTACACTTAACCATTTTCAACTCACTAATTCACATTTCAAGTCACTACACTTAACCATTTTGAAGAAACAAGGTCACAATATCAAGTCACTACACTTAACCATTTTCAAGTAACTAATTCACATTTCAAGTCACTACACTTAACCATTTTCAAGTAACTAATTCACATTTCAAGTCACTACACTTAGTCCTTTAAAGAAACAAGTTCACAATTTCAATTCTCTACACTTAACCATTTTCAAGTCACTAATTCATATTTCAAGTAACTAATTCACAATTTGAAGTCTCTACATTTAACCATTTTCATGTCACTACACTTAACCATTTTCAACTCACTAATTCACATTTCAAGTTGCTACACTTAACCATTTTCAAGAAACAAGTTCACAATATCAAGTCACTACATTTAACTATTTTCAAGTCACAAGTTCACATTTCAAGTCACTACATTTAACCTTTTTCAAGTAACTAATTCACATTTCAAGTCACTACACTTAATCCTTTCAAGAAACAAGTTCACAATTTCAATTCTCTACACTTAACCATTTTCAAGTCACTAATTCATATTTCAAGTAACTAATTCACAATTTGAAGTCTCTACATTTAACAATTTTCATGTCACTACACTTAACCATTTTCAACTCACTAATTCACATTTCAAGTCACTACACTTAACCATTTTCAAGAAACAAGGTCACAATATCAAGTCACTACATTTAACTATTTTCAAGTCACAAGTTCACATTTCAAGTCACTACATTTAACCATTTTCAAGTAACTAATTCACATTTCAAGTCACTACACTTAATCCTTTCAAGAAACAAGTTCACAATTTCAATTCTCTACACTTAACCATTTTCAAGTCACTAATTCATATTTCAAGTAACTAATTCACAATTTGAAGTCTCTACATTTAACCATTTTCATGTCACTACACTTAACCATTTTCAACTCACTAATTCACATTTCAAGTCACTACACTTAACCATTGTCAAGAAAGAAGTTCACAATATCAAGTCACTACATTTAACTATTTTCAAGTCACAAGTTCACATTTCAAGTCACTACATTTAACCATTTTCAAGTAACTAATTCACATTTCAAGTCACTACACTTAATCCTTTCAAGAAACAAGTTCACAATTTCAATTCTCTACACTTAACCATTTTCAAGTCACTAATTCATATTTCAAGTAACTAATTCACAATTTGAAGTCTCTACATTTAACCATTTTCATGTCACTACACTTAACTATTTTAAACTCGCTAATTCACATTTCAAGTCACTACACTTAACCATTTTCAAGAAAGAAGTTCACAATATCAAGTCACTACATTTAACTATTTTCAAGTCACAAGTTCACATTTCAAGTCACTACATTTAACCATTTTCAAGTAACTAATTCACATTTCAAGTCACTACACTTAATCCTTTCAAGAAACAAGTTCACAATTTCAATTCTCTACACTTAACCATTTTCAAGTCACTAATTCATATTTCAAGCAACTAATTCACAATTTGAAGTCTCTACATTTAACCATTTTAATGTCACTACACTTAACTATTTTCAACTCGCTAATTCACATTTCAAGTCAATACACTTAACCATTTTCAAGAAACAAGTTCACAATATCAAGTCACTACATTTAACTATTTTCAAGTAACTAATTCACATTTCAAGTCACAAGTTCACATTTCAAGTCACTACATTTTCAAGTCACAAGTTCACATTTCAAGTCACTACATTTAACCATTTTCAAGTAACTAATTCACATTTCAAGTCACAAGTTCACATTTCAAGTCACTACATTTAACCATTTTCAAGTAACTAATTCACATTTCAAGTCACTACACTTAATCCTTTCTAGAAACAAGTTCACAATTTCAATTCTCTACACTTAACCATTTTCAAGTCACTAATTCATATTTCAAGTAACTAATTCACAATTTGAAGTCTCTACATTTAAACATTTTCATGTCACTACACTTAACCATTTTCAACTCACTAATTCACATTTCAAGTCACTACACTTAACCATTTTCAAGAAACAAGGTCACAATATCAAGTCACTACATTTAACTATTTTCAAGTCACAAGTTCACATTTCAAGTCACTACATTTAACCATTTTCAAGTAACTAATTCACATTTCAAGTCACTACACTTAATCCTTTCAAGAAACAAGTTCACAATTTCAATTCTCTACACTTAACCATTTTCAAGTCACTAATTCATATTTCAAGTAACTAATTCACAATTTGAAGTCTCTACATTTAACCATTTTCATGTCACTACACTTAACTATTTTAAACTCGCTAATTCACATTTCAAGTCACTACACTTAACCATTTTCAAGAAACAAGTTCACAATATCAAGTCACTACATTTAACTATTTTCAAGTCACAAGTTCACATTTAAAGTCACTACACTTAATCCTTTCAAGAAACAAATTCACAATTTCAAGTCACAACACTTAACCATTTTCAAAAAATAATTTTACATTTCAAGTCACTACATTTAACCATTTTCAAGAAACAAGTTCACAATTTCAATTCAATAAATTTAACCATTTTCAAGTTACTACACTTAACCATTTTCAAGTAACTAATTCACATTTCAAGTCACTACACTTAACCATTTTCAAGAATCAAGTTCACAGTTTCAATTCACTACATTTAACCATTTTCAAGTCACTACACTTAGCCATTTTCAAGTAACTAATTCACATTTCAAGTCACTACACTTAATCCTTTCTAGAAACGAGTTCACAATTTCAATTCTCTACACTTAACCATTTTCAAGTCACTAATTCATATTTCAAGTAACTAATTCACAATTTGAAGTCTCTACATTTAACCATTTTCATGTCACTACACTTAACCATTTTCAACTCACTAATTCATATTTCAAGTCACTACACTTAACCATTTTCAAGAAACAAGGTCACAATATCAAGTCACTACATTTAACTATTTTCAAATCACAAGTTCACATTTCAAGGCACTACATTTAACCATTTTCAAGTAACTAATTCACATTTCAAGTCACTACACTTAATCCTTTCAAGAAACAAGTTCACAATTTCAATTCTCTACACTTAACCATTTTCAAGTCACTAATTCATATTTTAAGCAACTAATTCACAATTTGAAGTCTCTACATTTAACCATTTTCATGTCACTACACTTAACTATTTTCAACTCACTAATTCATATTTCAAGTCACTACACTTAACCATTTTCAAGAAACAAGTTCACAATATCAAGTCACTACATCTAACTATTTTCAAGTCACAAGTTCACATTTCAAGTCACTACATTTAACCTTTTTCAAGTAACTAATTCACATTTAAAGTCACTACACTTAATCCTTTCAAGAAACAAGTTCACAATTTCAATTCTCTACACTTAACCATTTTCAAGTCACTAATTCATATTTCAAGTAACTAATTCACAATTTGAAGTCTCTACATTTAACCATTTTCATGTCACTACACTTAACCATTTTCAACTCACTAATTCATATTTCAAGTCACTACACTTAACCATTTTCAAGAAACAAGGTCACAATATCAAGTCACTACATTTAACTATTTTCAAGTCACAAGTTCACATTTCAAGTCACTACATTTAACCATTTTCAAGTAACTAATTCACATTTCAAGTCACTACACTTAATCCTTTAAAGAAACAAGTTCACAATTTTAATTCTCTACACTTAACCATTTTCAAGTCACTAATTCATATTTCAAGTAACTAATTCACAATTTGAAGTCTCTGCATTTAACCATTTTCATGTCACTACACTTAACCATTTTCAAGAAACAAGGTCACAATATCAAGTCACTACACTTAACCATTTTCAAGTAACTAATTCACATTTCAAGTCACTACACTTAACCATTTTAAAGTAACTAATTCACATTTCAAGTCACTACACTTAGTCCTTTAAAGAAACAAGTTCACAATTTCAATTCTCTACACTTAACCATTTTCAAGTCACTAATTCATATTTCAAGTAACTAATTTACAATTTGAAGTCTCTACATTTAACCATTTTCATGTCACTACACTTAACCATTTTCAACTCACTAATTCACATTTCAAGTCACTACACTTAACCATTTTGAAGAAACAAGGTCACAATATCAAGTCACTACACTTAACCATTTTCAAGTAACTAATTCACATTTCAAGTCACTACACTTAACCATTTTCAAGTAACTAATTCACATTTCAAGTCACTACACTTAGTCCTTTAAAGAAACAAGTTCACAATTTCAATTCTCTACACTTAACCATTTTCAAGTCACTAATTCATATTTCAAGTAACTAATTCACAATTTGAAGTCTCTACATTTAACCATTTTCATGTCACTACACTTAACCATTTTCAACTCACTAATTCACATTTCAAGTTGCTACACTTAACCATTTTCAAGAAACAAGTTCACAATATCAAGTCACTACATTTAACTATTTTCAAGTCACAAGTTCACATTTCAAGTCACTACATTTAACCTTTTTCAAGTAACTAATTCACATTTCAAGTCACTACACTTAATCCTTTCAAGAAACAAGTTCACAATTTCAATTCTCTACACTTAACCATTTTCAAGTCACTAATTCATATTTCAAGTAACTAATTCACAATTTGAAGTCTCTACATTTAACAATTTTCATGTCACTACACTTAACCATTTTCAACTCACTAATTCACATTTCAAGTCACTACACTTAACCATTTTCAAGAAACAAGGTCACAATATCAAGTCACTACATTTAACTATTTTCAAGTCACAAGTTCACATTTCAAGTCACTACATTTAACCATTTTCAAGTAACTAATTCACATTTCAAGTCACTACACTTAATCCTTTCAAGAAACAAGTTTACAATTTCAATTCTCTACACTTAACCATTTTCAAGTCACTAATTCATATTTCAAGTAACTAATTCACAATTTGAAGTCTCTACATTTAACCATTTTCATGTCACTACACTTAACTATTTTAAACTCGCTAATTCACATTTCAAGTCACTACACTTAACCATTTTCAAGAAAGAAGTTCACAATATCAAGTCACTACATTTAACTATTTTCAAGTCACAAGTTCACATTTCAAGTCACTACATTTAACTATTTTCAAGTAACTAATTCACATTTCAAGTCACTACACTTAATCCTTTCAAGAAACAAGTTCACAATTTCAATTCTCTACACTTAACCATTTTCAAGTCACTAATTCATATTTTAAGCAACTAATTCACAATTTGAAGTCTCTACATTTAACCATTTTAATGTCACTACACTTAACTATTTTCAACTCGCTAATTCACATTTCAAGTCAATACACTTAACCATTTTCAAGAAACAAGTTCACAATATCAAGTCACTACATTTAACTATTTTCAAGTAACTAATTCACATTTCAAGTCACAAGTTCACATTTCAAGTCACGACATTTTCAAGTCACAAGCTCACAGTTCAAGTCACTACATTTAACCATTTTCAAGTAACTAATTCACATTTCAAGTCACAAGTTCACATTTCAAGTCACTACATTTAACCATTTTCAAATAACTAATTCACATTTCAAGTCACTACACTTAATCCTTTCAAGAAACAAGTTCACAATTTCAATTCTCTACACTTAACCATTTTCAAGTCACTAATTCATATTTCAAGTAACTAATTCACAATTTGAAGTCTCTACATTTAACCATTTTCATGTCACTACACTTAACTATTTTCAACTCGCTAATTCACATTTCAAGTCACTACACTTAACCATTTTCAAGAAACAAGTTCACAATATCAAGTCACTACATTTAACTATTTTCAAGTCACAAGTTCACATTTAAAGTCACTACACTTAATCCTTTCAAGAAACAAATTCACAATTTCAAGTCACAACACTTAACCATTTTCAAAAAATAATTTTACATTTCAAGTCACTACATTTAACCATTTTCAAGAAACAAGTTCACAATTTCAATTCAATAAATTTAACCATTTTCAACTCACTAATTCACATTTCAAGTTACTACACTTAACCATTTTCAAGAAACAAGTTCACAATATCAAGTCACTACATTTAACTATTTTCAAGTCACAAGTTCACATTTCAAGTCACTACATTTAACCTTTTTCAAGTAACTAATTCACATTTCAAGTCACTACACTTAATCCTTTCAAGAAACAAGTTCACAATTTCAATTCTCTACACTTAAGCATTTTCAAGTCACTAATTCATATTTCAAGTAACTAATTTACAATTTGAAGTCTCTACATTTAACCATTTTCATGTCACTACACTTAACCATTTTCAACTCACTAATTCACATTTCAAGTCACTACACTTAACCATTGTCAAGAAAGAAGTTCACAATATCAAGTCACTACATTTAACTATTTTCAAGTCACAAGTTCATATTTCAAGTCACTACATTTAACCATTTTCAAGTAACTAATTCACATTTCAAGTCACTACACTTAATCCTTTCAAGAAACAAGTTCACAATTTCAATTCTCTACACTTAACCATTTTCAAGTCACTAATTCATATTTCAAGTAACTAATTCACAATTTGAAGTCTCTACATTTAACCATTTTCATGTCACTACACTTAACTATTTTAAACTCGCTAATTCACATTTCAAGTCACTACACTTAACCATTTTCAAGAAAGAAGTTCACAATATCAAGTCACTACATTTAACTATTTTCAAGTCACAAGTTCACATTTCAAGTCACTACATTTAACCATTTTCAAGTAACTAATTCACATTTCAAGTCACTACACTTAATCCTTTCAAGAAACAAGTTCACAATTTCAATTCTCTACACTTAACCATTTTCAAGTCACTAATTCATATTTCAAGCAACTAATTCACAATTTGAAGTCTCTACATTTAACCATTTTAATGTCACTACACTTAACTATTTTCAACTCGCTAATTCACATTTCAAGTCAATACACTTAACCATTTTCAAGAAACAAGTTCACAATATCAAGTCACTACATTTAACTATTTTCAAGTAACTAATTCACATTTCAAGTCACAAGTTCACATTTCAAGTCACTACATTTTCAAGTCACAAGTTCACATTTCAAGTCACTACATTTAACCATTTTCAAGTAACTAATTCACATTTCAAGTCACAAGTTCACATTTCAAGTCACTACATTTAACCATTTTCAAGTAACTAATTCACATTTCAAGTCACTACACTTAATCCTTTCTAGAAACAAGTTCACAATTTCAATTCTCTACACTTAACCATTTTCAAGTCACTAATTCATATTTCAAGTAACTAATTCACAATTTGAAGTCTCTACATTTAAACATTTTCATGTCACTACACTTAACCATTTTCAACTCACTAATTCACATTTCAAGTCACTACACTTAACCATTTTCAAGAAACAAGGTCACAATATCAAGTCACTACATTTAACTATTTTCAAGTCACAAGTTCACATTTCAAGTCACTACATTTAACCATTTTCAAGTAACTAATTCACATTTCAAGTCACTACACTTAATCCTTTCAAGAAACAAGTTCACAATTTCAATTCTCTACACTTAACCATTTTCAAGTCACTAATTCATATTTCAAGTAACTAATTCACAATTTGAAGTCTCTACATTTAACCATTTTCATGTCACTACACTTAACTATTTTAAACTCGCTAATTCACATTTCAAGTCACTACACTTAACCATTTTCAAGAAACAAGTTCACAATATCAAGTCACTACATTTAACTATTTTCAAGTCACAAGTTCACATTTAAAGTCACTACACTTAATCCTTTCAAGAAACAAATTCACAATTTCAAGTCACAACACTTAACCATTTTCAAAAAATAATTTTACATTTCAAGTCACTACATTTAACCATTTTCAAGAAACAAGTTCACAATTTCAATTCAATAAATTTAACCATTTTCAAGTTACTACACTTAACCATTTTCAAGTAACTAATTCACATTTCAAGTCACTACACTTAACCATTTTCAAGAATCAAGTTCACAGTTTCAATTCACTACATTTAACCATTTTCAAGTCACTACACTTAGCCATTTTCAAGTAACTAATTCACATTTCAAGTCACTACACTTAATCCTTTCTAGAAACGAGTTCACAATTTCAATTCTCTACACTTAACCATTTTCAAGTCACTAATTCATATTTCAAGTAACTAATTCACAATTTGAAGTCTCTACATTTAACCATTTTCATGTCACTACACTTAACCATTTTCAACTCACTAATTCATATTTCAAGTCACTACACTTAACCATTTTCAAGAAACAAGGTCACAATATCAAGTCACTACATTTAACTATTTTCAAATCACAAGTTCACATTTCAAGGCACTACATTTAACCATTTTCAAGTAACTAATTCACATTTCAAGTCACTACACTTAATCCTTTCAAGAAACAAGTTCACAATTTCAATTCTCTACACTTAACCATTTTCAAGTCACTAATTCATATTTTAAGCAACTAATTCACAATTTGAAGTCTCTACATTTAACCATTTTCATGTCACTACACTTAACTATTTTCAACTCACTAATTCATATTTCAAGTCACTACACTTAACCATTTTCAAGAAACAAGTTCACAATATCAAGTCACTACATCTAACTATTTTCAAGTCACAAGTTCACATTTCAAGTCACTACATTTAACCTTTTTCAAGTAACTAATTCACATTTAAAGTCACTACACTTAATCCTTTCAAGAAACAAGTTCACAATTTCAATTCTCTACACTTAACCATTTTCAAGTAACTAATTCACATTTCAAGTCACAAGTTCACATTTCAAGTCACTACATTTAACCATTTTCAAGTAACTAATTCACATTTCAAGTCACTACACTTAATCCTTTCTAGAAACAAGTTCACAATTTCAATTCTCTACACTTAACCATTTTCAAGTCACTAATTCATATTTCAAGTAACTAATTCACAATTTGAAGTCTCTACATTTAAACATTTTCATGTCACTACACTTAACCATTTTCAACTCACTAATTCACATTTCAAGTCACTACACTTAACCATTTTCAAGAAACAAGGTCACAATATCAAGTCACTACATTTAACTATTTTCAAGTCACAAGTTCACATTTCAAGTCACTACATTTAACCATTTTCAAGTAACTAATTCACATTTCAAGTCACTACACTTAATCCTTTAAAGAAACAAGTTCACAATTTCAATTCTCTACACTTAACCATTTTCAAGTCACTAATTCATATTTCAAGTAACTAATTCACAATTTGAAGTCTCTGCATTTAACCATTTTCATGTCACTACACTTAACCATTTTCAAGAAACAAGGTCACAATATCAAGTCACTACACTTAACCATTTTCAAGTAACTAATTCACATTTCAAGTCACTACACTTAACCATTTTAAAGTAACTAATTCACATTTCAAGTCACTACACTTAGTCCTTTAAAGAAACAAGTTCACAATTTCAATTCTCTACACTTAACCATTTTCAAGTCACTAATTCATATTTCAAGTAACTAATTTACAATTTGAAGTCTCTACATTTAACCATTTTCATGTCACTACACTTAACCATTTTCAACTCACTAATTCACATTTCAAGTCACTACACTTAACCATTTTGAAGAAACAAGGTCACAATATCAAGTCACTACACTTAACCATTTTCAAGTAACTAATTCACATTTCAAGTCACTACACTTAACCATTTTCAAGTAACTAATTCACATTTCAAGTCACTACACTTAGTCCTTTAAAGAAACAAGTTCACAATTTCAATTCTCTACACTTAACCATTTTCAAGTCACTAATTCATATTTCAAGTAACTAATTCACAATTTGAAGTCTCTACATTTAACCATTTTCATGTCACTACACTTAACCATTTTCAACTCACTAATTCACATTTCAAGTTGCTACACTAAACCATTTTCAAGAAACAAGTTCACAATATCAAGTCACTACATTTAACTATTTTCAAGTCACAAGTTCACATTTCAAGTCACTACATTTAACCTTTTTCAAGTAACTAATTCACATTTCAAGTCACTACACTTAATCCTTTCAAGAAACAAGTTCACAATTTCAATTCTCTACACTTAACCATTTTCAAGTCACTAATTCATATTTCAAGTAACTAATTCACAATTTGAAGTCTCTACATTTAACAATTTTCATGTCACTACACTTAACCATTTTCAACTCACTAATTCACATTTCAAGTCACTACACTTAACCATTTTCAAGAAAGAAGTTCACAATATCAAGTCACTACATTTAACTATTTTCAAGTCACAAGTTCACATTTCAAGTCACTACATTTAACCATTTTCAAGTAACTAATTCACATTTCAAGTCACTACACTTAATCCTTTCAAGAAACAAGTTCACAATTTCAATTCTCTACACTTAACCATTTTCAAGTCACTAATTCATATTTTAAGCAACTAATTCACAATTTGAAGTCTCTACATTTAACCATTTTAATGTCACTACACTTAACTATTTTCAACTCGCTAATTCACATTTCAAGTCAATACACTTAACCATTTTCAAGAAACAAGTTCACAATATCAAGTCACTACATTTAACTATTTTCAAGTAACTAATTCACATTTCAAGTCACAAGTTCACATTTCAAGTCACGACATTTTCAAGTCACAAGCTCACAGTTCAAGTCACTACATTTAACCATTTTCAAGTAACTAATTCACATTTCAAGTCACAAGTTCACATTTCAAGTCACTACATTTAACCATTTTCAAGTAACTAATTCACATTTCAAGTCACTACACTTAATCCTTTCAAGAAACAAGTTCACAATTTCAATTCTCTACACTTAACCATTTTCAAGTCACTAATTCATATTTCAAGTAACTAATTCACAATTTGAAGTCTCTACATTTAACCATTTTCATGTCACTACACTTAACTATTTTCAACTCGCTAATTCACATTTCAAGTCACTACACTTAACCATTTTCAAGAAACAAGTTCACAATATCAAGTCACTACATTTAACTATTTTCAAGTCACAAGTTCACATTTAAAGTCACTACACTTAATCCTTTCAAGAAACAAATTCACAATTTCAAGTCACAACACTTAACCATTTTCAAAAAATAATTTTACATTTCAAGTCACTACATTTAACCATTTTCAAGAAACAAGTTCACAATTTCAATTCAATAAATTTAACCACTTTCAAGTTACTACACTTAACCATTTTCAAGTAACTAATTCACATTTCAAGTCACTACACTTAACCATTTTCAAGAATCAAGTTTACAGTTTCAATTCACTACATTTAACCATTTTCAAGTCACTACACTTAGCCATTTTCAAGTAACTAATTCACATTTCAAGTCACTACACTTAATCCTTTCTAGAAACAAGTTCACAATTTCAATTCTCTACACTTAACCATTTTCAAGTCACTAATTCATATTTCAAGTAACTAATTCGCAATTTGAAGTCTCTACATTTAACCATTTTCATGTCACTACACTTAACCATTTTCAACTCACTAATTCATATTTCAAGTCACTACACTTAACCATTTTCAAGAAACAAGGTCACAATATCAAGTCACTACATTTAACTATTTTCAAATCACAAGTTCACATTTCAAGGCACTACATTTAACCATTTTCAAGTAACTAATTCACATTTCAAGTCACTACACTTAATCCTTTCAAGAAACAAGTTCACAATTTCAATTCTCTACACTTAACCATTTTCAAGTCACTAATTCATATTTCAAGCAACTAATTCACAATTTGAAGTCTCTACATTTAACCATTTTCATGTCACTACACTTAACTATTTTCAACTCACTAATTCATATTTCAAGTCACTACACTTAACCATTTTCAAGAAACAAGTTCACAATATCAAGTCACTACATCTAACTATTTTCAAGTCACAAGTTCACATTTCAAGTCACTACATTTAACCTTTTTCAAGTAACTAATTCACATTTAAAGTCACTACACTTAATCCTTTCAAGAAACAAGTTCACAATTTCAATTCTCTACACTTAACCATTTTCAAGTCACTAATTCATATTTCAAGTAACTAATTCACAATTTGAAGTCTCTACATTTAACCATTTTCATGTCACTACACTTAACCATTTTCAACTCACTAATTCACATTTCAAGTTACTACACTTAACCATTTTCAAGAAACAAGTTCACAATATCAAGTCACTACATTTAACTATTTTCAAGTCACAAGTTCACATTTCAAGTCACTACATTTAACCTTTTTCAAGTAACTAATTCACATTTCAAGTCACTACACTTAATCCTTTCAAGAAACAAGTTCACAATTTCAATTCTCTACACTTAACCATTTTCAAGTCACTAATTCATATTTCAAGTAACTAATTCACAATTTGAAGTCTCTACATTTAACCATTTTCATGTCACTACACTTAACCATTTTCAACTCACTAATTCACATTTCAAGTCACTACACTTAACCATTTTCAAGAAAGAAGTTCACAATATCAAGTCACTACATTTAACTATTTTCAAGTCACAAGTTCACATTTCAAGTCACTACATTTAACCATTTTCAAGTAACTAATTCACATTTCAAGTCACTACACTTAATCCTTTCAAGAAACAAGTTCACAATTTCAATTCTCTACACTTAACCATTTTCAAGTCACTAATTCATATTTCAAGCAACTAATTCACAATTTGAAGTCTCTACATTTAACCATTTTCATGTCACTACACTTAACTATTTTCAACTCGCTAATTCACATTTCAAGTCAATACACTTAACCATTTTCAAGAAACAAGTTCACAATATCAAGTCACTACATCTAACTATTTTCAAGTCACTAATTTACATTTCAAGTCACTACACTTAACCATTTTAAAGTAACTAATTCACATTTCAAGTCACTACACTTAGTCCTTTAAAGAAACAAGTTCACAATTTCAATTCTCTACACTTAACCATTTTCAAGTAACTAATTCATATTTCAAGTAACTAATTCACAATTTAAAGTCACTACATTTAACCATTTTCATGTCACTACACTTAACCATTTTCAACTCTCTAATTCATATTTCAAGTCACTACACTTAACCATTTTCAAGAAACAAGGTCACAATATCAACTCACTACATTTAACTATTTTCAAATCACAAGTTCACATTTCAAGTCACTACATTTAACCATTTTCAAGTAACTAATTCACATTTCAAGTCACTACACTTAATCCTTTAAAGAAACAAGTTCACAATTTCAATTCTCTACACTTAACCATTTTCAAGTCACTAATTCATATTTCAAGTAACTAATTGACAATTTGAAGTCTCTGCATTTAACCATTTTCATGTCACTACACTTAACCATTTTCAAGAAACAAGGTCACAATATCAAGTCACTACACTTAACCATTTTCAAGTAACTAATTCACATTTCAAGTCACTACACTTAACCATTTTAAAGTAACTAATTCACATTTCAAGTCACTACACTTAGTCCTTTAAAGAAACAAGTTCACAATTTCAATTCTCTACACTTAACCATTTTCAAGTCACTAATTCATATTTCAAGTAACTAATTCACAATTTGAAGTCTCTACATTTAACCATTTTCATGTCACTACACTTAACCATTTTCAACTCACTAATTCACATTTCAAGTGACTACACTTAACCATTTTGAAGAAACAAGGTCACAATATCAAGTCACTACACTTAACCATTTTCAAGTAACTAATTCACATTTCAAGTCACTACACTTAACCATTTTCAAGTAACTAATTCACATTTCAAGTCACTACACTTAGTCCTTTCAAGAAACAAGTTCACAATTTCAATTCTCTACACTTAACCATTTTCAAGTCACTAATTCATATTTCAAGTAACTAATTCACAATTTGAAGTCTCTGCACTTAACCATTTTCAACTCACTAATTCACATTTCAAGTTACTACACTTAACCATTTTCAAGAAACAAGTTCACAATATCAAGTCACTACATTTAACTATTTTCAAGTCACAAGTTCACATTTCAAGTCACTACATTTAACCTTTTTCAAGTAACTAATTCACATTTCAAGTCACTACACTTAATCCTTTCAAGAAACAAGTTCACAATTTCAATTCTCTACACTTAACCATTTTCAAGTCACTAATTCATATTTCAAGTAACTAATTCACAATTTGAAGTCTCTACATTTAACCATTTTCATGTCACTACACTTAACCATTTTCAACTCACTAATTCACATTTCAAGTCACTACACTTAACCATTTTCAAGAAAGAAGTTCACAATATCAAGTCACTACATTTAACTATTTTCAAGTCACAAGTTCACATTTCAAGTCACTACATTTAACCATTTTCAAGTAACTAATTCACATTTCAAGTCACTACACTTAATCCTTTAAAGAAACAAGTTCACAATTTCAATTCTCTACACTTAACCATTTTCAAGCCACTAATTCATATATCAAGTAACTAATTCACAATTTGAAGTCTCTACATTTAACCATTTTCATGTCACTACACTTAACCATTTTCAACTCACTAATTCACATTTCAAGTCACTACACTTAACCATTTTCAAGAAAGAAGTTCACAATATCAAGTCACTACATTTAACTATTTTCAAGTCACAAGTTCACATTTCAAGTCACTACATTTAACCATTTTCAAGTAACTAATTCACATTTCAAGTCACTACACTTAATCCTTTAAAGAAACAAGTTCACAATTTCAATTCTCTACACTTAACCATTTTCAAGCCACTAATTCATATTTCAAGTAACTAATTCACAATTTCAATTCTCTACACTTAACCATTTTCAAGTCACTAATTCATATTTCAAGTAACTAATTCGCAATTTGAAGTCTCTACATTTAACCATTTTCATGTCACTACACTTAACTATTTTCAACTCACTAATTCATATTTCAAGTCACTACACTTAACCATTTTCAAGAAACAAGGTCACAATATCAACTCACTACATTTAACTATTTTCAAATCACAAGTTCACATTTCAAGTCACTACATTTAACCATTTCCAAGTAACTAATTCACATTTCAAGTCACTACACTTAATCCTTTAAAGAAACAAGTTCACAATTTCAATTCTCTACACTTAACCATTTTCAAGTCACTAATTCATATTTCAAGTAACTAATTCACAATTTGAAGTCTCTGCATTTAACCATTTTCATGTCACTACACTTAACCATTTTCAAGAAACAAGGTCACAATATCAAGTCACTACACTTAACCATTTTCAAGTAACTAATTCACATTTCAAGTCACTACACTTAACCATTTTAAAGTAACTAATTCACATTTCAAGTCACTACACTTAGTCCTTCAAAGAAACAAGTTCACAATTTCAATTCTCTACACTTAACCATTTTCATGTCACTAATTCATATTTCAAGTAACTAATTCACAATTTGAAGTCTCTACATTTAACCATTTTCATGTCACTACACTTAACCATTTTCAACTCACTAATTCATATTTCAAGTCACTACACTTAACCATTTTCAAGAAACAAGGTCACAATATCAAGTCACTACATTTAACTATTTTCAAGTCACAAGTTCACATTTCAAGTCACTACATTTAACCATTTTCAAGTAACTAATTCACATTTCAAGTCACTACACTTAATCCTTTAAAGAAACAAGTTCACAATTTCAATTCTCTACACTTAACCATTTTCAAGTCACTAATTCATATTTCAAGTAACTAATTCACAATTTGAAGTCTCTGCATTTAACCATTTTCATGTCACTACACTTAACCATTTTCAAGAAACAAGGTCACAATATCAAGTCACTACACTTAACCATTTTCAAGTAACTAATTCACATTTCAAGTCACTACACTTAACCATTTTAAAGTAACTAATTCACATTTCAAGTCACTACACTTAGTCCTTTAAAGAAACAAGTTCACAATTTCAATTCTCTACACTTAACCATTTTCAAGTCACTAATTCATATTTCAAGTAACTAATTTACAATTTGAAGTCTCTACATTTAACCATTTTCATGTCACTACACTTAACCATTTTCAACTCACTAATTCACATTTCAAGTCACTACACTTAACCATTTTGAAGAAACAAGGTCACAATATCAAGTCACTACACTTAACCATTTTCAAGAAACAAGTTCACAATTTCAATTCAATAAATTTAACCATTTTCAAGTTACTACACTTAACCATTTTCAAGTAACTAATTCACATTTCAAGTCACTACACTTAACCATTTTCAAGAAACAAGGTCACAATATCAAGTCACTACATTTAACTATTTTCAAGTCACAAGTTCACATTTCAAGTCACTACATTTAACCATTTTCAAGTAACTAATTCACATTTCAAGTCACTACACTTAATCCTTTAAAGAAACAAGTTCACAATTTCAATTCTCTACACTTAACCATTTTCAAGTCACTAATTCATATTTCAAGTAACTAATTCACAATTTGAAGTCTCTGCATTTAACCATTTTCATGTCACTACACTTAACCATTTTCAAGAAACAAGGTCACAATATCAAGTCACTACACTTAACCATTTTCAAGTAACTAATTCACATTTCAAGTCACTACACTTAACCATTTTAAAGTAACTAATTCACATTTCAAGTCACTACACTTAGTCCTTTAAAGAAACAAGTTCACAATTTCAATTCTCTACACTTAACCATTTTCAAGTCACTAATTCATATTTCAAGTAACTAATTTACAATTTGAAGTCTCTACATTTAACCATTTTCATGTCACTACACTTAACCATTTTCAACTCACTAATTCACATTTCAAGTTACTACACTTAACCATTTTCAAGAAACAAGTTCACAATATCAAGTCACTACATTTAACTATTTTCAAGTCACAAGTTCACATTTCAAGTCACTACATTTAACCTTTTTCAAGTAACTAATTCACATTTCAAGTCACTACACTTAATCCTTTCAAGAAACAAGTTCACAATTTCAATTCTCTACACTTAACCATTTTCAAGTCACTAATTCATATTTCAAGTAACTAATTCACAATTTGAAGTCTCTACATTTAACCATTTTCATGTCACTACACTTAACCATTTTCAACTCACTAATTCACATTTCAAGTCACTACACTTAACCATTTTCAAGAAAGAAGTTCACAATATCAAGTCACGACACTTAACCATTTTCAAGTAACTAATTCACATTTCAAGTCACTACACTTAACCATTTTAAAGTAACTAATTCACATTTCAAGTCACTACACTTAGTCCTTCAAAGAAACAAGTTCACAATTTCAATTCACTACACTTGACCATTTTCAACTCACTAATTCACATTTCAAGTCACTACACTTAACCATTTTGAAGAAACAAGGTCACAATATCAAGTCACTACACTTAACCATTTTCAAGTAACTAATTCACATTTCAAGTCACTACACTTAGTCCTTTAAAGAAACAAGTTCACAATTTCAATTCTCTACACTTAACCATTTTCAAGTCACTAATTCATATTTCAAGTAACTAATTCACAATTTGAAGTCTCTACATTTAACCATTTTCATGTCACTACACTTAACCATTTTCAACTCACTAATTCATATTTCAAGTCACTACACTTAACCATTTTCAAGAAACAAGGTCACAATATCAAGTCACTACATTTAACTATTTTCAAGTCACAAGTTCACATTTCAAGTCACTACATTTAACCATTTTCAAGTAACTAATTCACATTTCAAGTCACTACACTTAATCCTTTAAAGAAACAAGTTCACAATTTCAATTCTCTACACTTAACCATTTTCAAGTCACTAATTCATATTTCAAGTAACTAATTCACAATTTGAAGTCTCTGCATTTAACCATTTTCATGTCACTACACTTAACCATTTTCAAGAAACAAGGTCACAATATCAAGTCACTACACTTAACCATTTTCAAGTAACTAATTCACATTTCAAGTCACTACACTTAACCATTTTAAAGTAACTAATTCACATTTCAAGTCACTACACTTAGTCCTTTAAAGAAACAAGTTCACAATTTCAATTCTCTACACTTAACCATTTTCAAGTCACTAATTCATATTTCAAGTAACTAATTCACAATTTGAAGTCTCTGCATTTAACCATTTTCATGTCACTACACTTAACCATTTTCAAGAAACAAGGTCACAATATCAAGTCACTACACTTAACCATTTTCAAGTAACTAATTCACATTTCAAGTCACTACACTTAACCATTTTAAAGTAACTAATTCACATTTCAAGTCACTACACTTAGTCCTTCAAAGAAACAAGTTCACAATTTCAATTCACTACACTTGACCATTTTCAACTCACTAATTCACATTTCAAGTCACTACACTTAACCATTTTGAAGAAACAAGGTCACAATATCAAGTCACTACACTTAACCATTTTCAAGTAACTAATTCACATTTCAAGTCACTACACTTAACCATTTTCAAGTAACTAATTCACATTTCAAGTCACTACACTTAGTCCTTTAAAGAAACAAGTTCACAATTTCAATTCTCTACACTTAACCATTTTCAAGTCACTAATTCATATTTCAAGTAACTAATTCACAATTTGAAGTCTCTACATTTAACCATTTTCATGTCACTACACTTAACCATTTTCAACTCACTAATTCATATTTCAAGTCACTACACTTAACCATTTTCAAGAAACAAGGTCACAATATCAAGTCACTACATTTAACTATTTTCAAGTCACAAGTTCACATTTCAAGTCACTACATTTAACCATTTTCAAGTAACTAATTCACATTTCAAGTCACTACACTTAATCCTTTAAAGAAACAAGTTCACAATTTCAATTCTCTACACTTAACCATTTTCAAGTCACTAATTCATATTTCAAGTAACTAATTCACAATTTGAAGTCTCTGCATTTAACCATTTTCATGTCACTACACTTAACCATTTTCAAGAAACAAGGTCACAATATCAAGTCACTACACTTAACCATTTTCAAGTAACTAATTCACATTTCAAGTCACTACACTTAACCATTTTAAAGTAACTAATTCACATTTCAAGTCACTACACTTAGTCCTTTAAAGAAACAAGTTCACAATTTCAATTCTCTACACTTAACCATTTTCAAGTCACTAATTCATATTTCAAGTAACTAATTTACAATTTGAAGTCTCTACATTTAACCATTTTCATGTCACTACACTTAACCATTTTCAACTCACTAATTCACATTTCAAGTCACTACACTTAACCATTTTGAAGAAACAAGGTCACAATATCAAGTCACTACACTTAACCATTTTCAAGAAACAAGTTCACAATTTCAATTCAATAAATTTAACCATTTTCAAGTTACTACACTTAACCATTTTCAAGTAACTAATTCACATTTCAAGTCACTACACTTAACCATTTTCAAGAAACAAGGTCACAATATCAAGTCACTACATTTAACTATTTTCAAGTCACAAGTTCACATTTCAAGTCACTACATTTAACCATTTTCAAGTAACTAATTCACATTTCAAGTCACTACACTTAATCCTTTAAAGAAACAAGTTCACAATTTCAATTCTCTACACTTAACCATTTTCAAGTCACTAATTCATATTTCAAGTAACTAATTCACAATTTGAAGTCTCTGCATTTAACCATTTTCATGTCACTACACTTAACCATTTTCAAGAAACAAGGTCACAATATCAAGTCACTACACTTAACCATTTTCAACTCACTAATTCACATTTCAAGTCACTACACTTAACCATTTTCAAGAAAGAAGTTCACAATATCAAGTCACTACATTTAACTATTTTCAAGTCACAAGTTCACATTTCAAGTCACTACATTTAACCATTTTCAAGTAACTAATTCACATTTCAAGTCACTACACTTAATCCTTTAAAGAAACAAGTTCACAATTTCAATTCTCTACACTTAACCATTTTCAAGCCACTAATTCATATATCAAGTAACTAATTCACAATTTGAAGTCTCTACATTTAACCATTTTCATGTCACTACACTTAACCATTTTCAACTCACTAATTCACATTTCAAGTCACTACACTTAACCATTTTCAAGAAAGAAGTTCACAATATCAAGTCACTACATTTAACTATTTTCAAGTCACAAGTTCACATTTCAAGTCACTACATTTAACCATTTTCAAGTAACTAATTCACATTTCAAGTCACTACACTTAATCCTTTAAAGAAACAAGTTCACAATTTCAATTCTCTACACTTAACCATTTTCAAGCCACTAATTCATATTTCAAGTAACTAATTCACAATTTCAATTCTCTACACTTAACCATTTTCAAGTCACTAATTCATATTTCAAGTAACTAATTCGCAATTTGAAGTCTCTACATTTAACCATTTTCATGTCACTACACTTAACTATTTTCAACTCACTAATTCATATTTCAAGTCACTACACTTAACCATTTTCAAGAAACAAGGTCACAATATCAACTCACTACATTTAACTATTTTCAAATCACAAGTTCACATTTCAAGTCACTACATTTAACCATTTCCAAGTAACTAATTCACATTTCAAGTCACTACACTTAATCCTTTAAAGAAACAAGTTCACAATTTCAATTCTCTACACTTAACCATTTTCAAGTCACTAATTCATATTTCAAGTAACTAATTCACAATTTGAAGTCTCTGCATTTAACCATTTTCATGTCACTACACTTAACCATTTTCAAGAAACAAGGTCACAATATCAAGTCACTACACTTAACCATTTTCAAGTAACTAATTCACATTTCAAGTCACTACACTTAACCATTTTAAAGTAACTAATTCACATTTCAAGTCACTACACTTAGTCCTTCAAAGAAACAAGTTCACAATTTCAATTCACTACACTTGACCATTTTCAACTCACTAATTCACATTTCAAGTCACTACACTTAACCATTTTGAAGAAACAAGGTCACAATATCAAGTCACTACACTTAACCATTTTCAAGTAACTAATTCACATTTCAAGTCACTACACTTAACCATTTTCAAGTAACTAATTCACATTTCAAGTCACTACACTTAGTCCTTTAAAGAAACAAGTTCACAATTTCAATTCTCTACACTTAACCATTTTCAAGTCACTAATTCATATTTCAAGTAACTAATTCACAATTTGAAGTCTCTACATTTAACCATTTTCATGTCACTACACTTAACCATTTTCAACTCACTAATTCATATTTCAAGTCACTACACTTAACCATTTTCAAGAAACAAGGTCACAATATCAAGTCACTACATTTAACTATTTTCAAGTCACAAGTTCACATTTCAAGTCACTACATTTAACCATTTTCAAGTAACTAATTCACATTTCAAGTCACTACACTTAATCCTTTAAAGAAACAAGTTCACAATTTCAATTCTCTACACTTAACCATTTTCAAGTCACTAATTCATATTTCAAGTAACTAATTCACAATTTGAAGTCTCTGCATTTAACCATTTTCATGTCACTACACTTAACCATTTTCAAGAAACAAGGTCACAATATCAAGTCACTACACTTAACCATTTTCAAGTAACTAATTCACATTTCAAGTCACTACACTTAACCATTTTAAAGTAACTAATTCACATTTCAAGTCACTACACTTAGTCCTTTAAAGAAACAAGTTCACAATTTCAATTCTCTACACTTAACCATTTTCAAGTCACTAATTCATATTTCAAGTAACTAATTTACAATTTGAAGTCTCTACATTTAACCATTTTCATGTCACTACACTTAACCATTTTCAACTCACTAATTCACATTTCAAGTCACTACACTTAACCATTTTGAAGAAACAAGGTCACAATATCAAGTCACTACACTTAACCATTTTCAAGAAACAAGTTCACAATTTCAATTCAATAAATTTAACCATTTTCAAGTTACTACACTTAACCATTTTCAAGTAACTAATTCACATTTCAAGTCACTACACTTAACCATTTTCAAGAAACAAGGTCACAATATCAAGTCACTACATTTAACTATTTTCAAGTCACAAGTTCACATTTCAAGTCACTACATTTAACCATTTTCAAGTAACTAATTCACATTTCAAGTCACTACACTTAATCCTTTAAAGAAACAAGTTCACAATTTCAATTCTCTACACTTAACCATTTTCAAGTCACTAATTCATATTTCAAGTAACTAATTCACAATTTGAAGTCTCTGCATTTAACCATTTTCATGTCACTACACTTAACCATTTTCAAGAAACAAGGTCACAATATCAAGTCACTACACTTAACCATTTTCAAGTAACTAATTCACATTTCAAGTCACTACACTTAACCATTTTAAAGTAACTAATTCACATTTCAAGTCACTACACTTAGTCCTTTAAAGAAACAAGTTCACAATTTCAATTCTCTACACTTAACCATTTTCAAGTCACTAATTCATATTTCAAGTAACTAATTTACAATTTGAAGTCTCTACATTTAACCATTTTCATGTCACTACACTTAACCATTTTCAACTCACTAATTCACATTTCAAGTTACTACACTTAACCATTTTCAAGAAACAAGTTCACAATATCAAGTCACTACATTTAACTATTTTCAAGTCACAAGTTCACATTTCAAGTCACTACATTTAACCTTTTTCAAGTAACTAATTCACATTTCAAGTCACTACACTTAATCCTTTCAAGAAACAAGTTCACAATTTCAATTCTCTACACTTAACCATTTTCAAGTCACTAATTCATATTTCAAGTAACTAATTCACAATTTGAAGTCTCTACATTTAACCATTTTCATGTCACTACACTTAACCATTTTCAACTCACTAATTCACATTTCAAGTCACTACACTTAACCATTTTCAAGAAAGAAGTTCACAATATCAAGTCACTACATTTAACTATTTTCAAGTCACAAGTTCACATTTCAAGTCA
The DNA here is from genome assembly GCA_031232105.1 of Capsicum rhomboideum. Lineage (NCBI taxonomy): Eukaryota > Viridiplantae > Streptophyta > Magnoliopsida > Solanales > Solanaceae > Capsicum > Capsicum rhomboideum. The sequence continues at coordinate 57,182,539 of CP124716.1, read as the reverse complement.
CTACATTTAACCATTTTCAAGTAACTAATTCACATTTCAAGTCACTACACTTAATCCTTTCAAGAAACAAGTTCACAATTTCAATTCTCTACACTTAACCATTTTCAAGTCACTAATTCATATTTCAAGTAACTAATTCACAATTTGAAGTCTCTACATTTAACCATTTTCATGTCACTACACTTAACTATTTTAAACTCGCTAATTCACATTTCAAGTCACTACACTTAACCATTTTCAAGAAAGAAGTTCACAATATCAAGTCACTACATTTAACTATTTTCAAGTCACAAGTTCACATTTCAAGTCACTACATTTAACCATTTTCAAGTAACTAATTCACATTTCAAGTCACTACACTTAATCCTTTCAAGAAACAAGTTCACAATTTCAATTCTCTACACTTAACCATTTTCAAGTCACTAATTCATATTTCAAGCAACTAATTCACAATTTGAAGTCTCTACATTTAACCATTTTCATGTCACTACACTTAACCATTTTCAAGAAACAAGGTCACAATATCAAGTCACTACACTTAACCATTTTCAAGTAACTAATTCACATTTCAAGTCACTACACTTAACCATTTTAAAGTAACTAATTCACAGTTCAAGTCACTACACTTAGTCCTTTAAAGAAACAAGTTCACAATTTCAATTCTCTACACTTAACCATTTTCAAGTCACTAATTCATATTTCAAGTAACTAATTTACAATTTGAAGTCTCTACATTTAACCATTTTCATGTCACTACACTTGACCATTTTCAACTCACTAATTCACATTTCAAGTCACTACACTTAACCATTTTGAAGAAACAAGGTCACAATATCAAGTCACTACACTTAACCATTTTCAAGTAACTAATTCACATTTCAAGTCACTACACTTAACCATTTTCAAGTAACTAATTCACATTTCAAGTCACTACACTTAGTCCTTTAAAGAAACAAGTTCACAATTTCAATTCTCTACACTTAACCATTTTCAAGTCACTAATTCATATTTCAAGTAACTAATTCACAATTTGAAGTCTCTACATTTAACCATTTTCATGTCACTACACTTAACCATTTTCAACTCACTAATTCACATTTCAAGTTACTACAATTAACCATTTTCAAGAAACAAGTTCACAATATCAAGTCACTACATTTAACTATTTTCAAGTCACAAGTTCACATTTCAAGTCACTACATTTAACCTTTTTCAAGTAACTAATTCACATTTCAAGTCACTACACTTAATCCTTTCAAGAAACAAGTTCACAATTTCAATTCTCTACACTTAACCATTTTCAAGTCACTAATTCATATTTTAAGCAACTAATTCACAATTTGAAGTCTCTACATTTAACCATTTTAATGTCACTACACTTAACTATTTTCAACTCGCTAATTCACATTTCAAGTCAATACACTTAACCATTTTCAAGAAACAAGTTCACAATATCAAGTCACTACATTTAACTATTTTCAAGTAACTAATTCACATTTCAAGTCACAAGTTCACATTTCAAGTCACGACATTTTCAAGTCACAAGCTCACAGTTCAAGTCACTACATTTAACCATTTTCAAGTAACTAATTCACATTTCAAGTCACAAGTTCACATTTCAAGTCACTACATTTAACCATTTTCAAGTAACTAATTCACATTTCAAGTCACTACACTTAATCCTTTCAAGAAACAAGTTCACAATTTCAATTCTCTACACTTAACCATTTTCAAGTCACTAATTCATATTTCAAGTAACTAATTCACAATTTGAAGTCTCTACATTTAACCATTTTCATGTCACTACACTTAACTATTTTCAACTCGCTAATTCACATTTCAAGTCACTACACTTAACCATTTTCAAGAAACAAGTTCACAATATCAAGTCACTACATTTAACTATTTTCAAGTCACAAGTTCACATTTAAAGTCACTACACTTAATCCTTTCAAGAAACAAATTCACAATTTCAAGTCACAACACTTAACCATTTTCAAAAAATAATTTTACATTTCAAGTCACTACATTTAACCATTTTCAAGAAACAAGTTCACAATTTCAATTCAATAAATTTAACCATTTTCAAGTTACTACACTTAACCATTTTCAAGTAACTAATTCACATTTCAAGTCACTACACTTAACCATTTTCAAGAATCAAGTTTACAGTTTCAATTCACTACATTTAACCATTTTCAAGTCACTACACTTAGCCATTTTCAAGTGACTAATTCACATTTCAAGTCACTACACTTAATCCTTTCTAGAAACAAGTTCACAATTTCAATTCTCTACACTTAACCATTTTCAAGTCACTAATTCATATTTCAAGTAACTAATTCGCAATTTGAAGTCTCTACATTTAACCATTTTCATGTCACTACACTTAACCATTTTCAACTCACTAATTCATATTTCAAGTCACTACACTTAACCATTTTCAAGAAACAAGGTCACAATATCAAGTCACTACATTTAACTATTTTCAAATCACAAGTTCACATTTCAAGGCACTACATTTAACCATTTTCAAGTAACTAATTCACATTTCAAGTCACTACACTTAATCCTTTCAAGAAACAAGTTCACAATTTCAATTCTCTACACTTAACCATTTTCAAGTCACTAATTCATATTTCAAGCAACTAATTCACAATTTGAAGTCTCTACATTTAACCATTTTCATGTCACTACACTTAACTATTTTCAACTCACTAATTCATATTTCAAGTCACTACACTTAACCATTTTCAAGAAACAAGTTCACAATATCAAGTCACTACATCTAACTATTTTCAAGTCACAAGTTCACATTTCAAGTCACTACATTTAACCTTTTTCAAGTAACTAATTCACATTTAAAGTCACTACACTTAATCCTTTCAAGAAACAAGTTCACAATTTCAATTCTCTACACTTAACCATTTTCAAGTCACTAATTCATATTTCAAGTAACTAATTCACAATTTGAAGTCTCTACATTTAACCATTTTCATGTCACTACACTTAACCATTTTCAACTCACTAATTCACATTTCAAGTTACTACACTTAACCATTTTCAAGAAACAAGTTCACAATATCAAGTCACTACATTTAACTATTTTCAAGTCACAAGTTCACATTTCAAGTCACTACATTTAACCTTTTTCAAGTAACTAATTCACATTTCAAGTCACTACACTTAATCCTTTCAAGAAACAAGTTCACAATTTCAATTCTCTACACTTAACCATTTTCAAGTCACTAATTCATATTTCAAGTAACTAATTCACAATTTGAAGTCTCTACATTTAACCATTTTCATGTCACTACACTTAACCATTTTCAACTCACTAATTCACATTTCAAGTCACTACACTTAACCATTTTCAAGAAAGAAGTTCACAATATCAAGTCACTACATTTAACTATTTTCAAGTCACAAGTTCACATTTCAAGTCACTACATTTAACCATTTTCAAGTAACTAATTCACATTTCAAGTCACTACACTTAATTCTTTCAAGAAACAAGTTCACAATTTCAATTCTCTACACTTAACCATTTTCAAGTCACTAATTCATATTTCAAGCAACTAATTCACAATTTGAAGTCTCTACATTTAACCATTTTCATGTCACTACACTTAACTATTTTCAACTCGCTAATTCACATTTCAAGTCAATACACTTAACCATTTTCAAGAAACAAGTTCACAATATCAAGTCACTACATCTAACTATTTTCAAGTCACTAATTTACATTTCAAGTCACTACACTTAACCATTTTAAAGTAACTAATTCACATTTCAAGTCACTACACTTAGTCCTTTAAAGAAACAAGTTCACAATTTCAATTCTCTACACTTAACCATTTTCAAGTCACTAATTCATATTTCAAGTAACTAATTCACAATTTAAAGTCACTACATTTAACCATTTTCATGTCACTACACTTAACCATTTTCAACTCTCTAATTCATATTTCAAGTCACTACACTTAACCATTTTCAAGAAACAAGGTCACAATATCAACTCACTACATTTAACTATTTTCAAATCACAAGTTCACATTTCAAGTCACTACATTTAACCATTTTCAAGTAACTAATTCACATTTCAAGTCACTACACTTAATCCTTTAAAGAAACAAGTTCACAATTTCAATTCTCTACACTTAACCATTTTCAAGTCACTAATTCATATTTCAAGTAACTAATTGACAATTTGAAGTCTCTGCATTTAACCATTTTCATGTCACTACACTTAACCATTTTCAAGAAACAAGGTCACAATATCAAGTCACTACACTTAACCATTTTCAAGTAACTAATTCACATTTCAAGTCACTACACTTAACCATTTTAAAGTAACTAATTCACATTTCAAGTCACTACACTTAGTCCTTTAAAGAAACAAGTTCACAATTTCAATTCTCTACACTTAACCATTTTCAAGTCACTAATTCATATTTCAAGTAACTAATTCACAATTTGAAGTCTCTACATTTAACCATTTTCATGTCACTACACTTAACCATTTTCAACTCACTAATTCACATTTCAAGTGACTACACTTAACCATTTTGAAGAAACAAGGTCACAATATCAAGTCACTACACTTAACCATTTTCAAGTAACTAATTCACATTTCAAGTCACTACACTTAACCATTTTCAAGTAACTAATTCACATTTCAAGTCACTACACTTAGTCCTTTCAAGAAACAAGTTCACAATTTCAATTCTCTACACTTAACCATTTTCAAGTCACTAATTCATATTTCAAGTAACTAATTCACAATTTGAAGTCTCTGCACTTAACCATTTTCAACTCACTAATTCACATTTCAAGTTACTACACTTAACCATTTTCAAGAAACAAGTTCACAATATCAAGTCACTACATTTAACTATTTTCAAGTCACAAGTTCACATTTCAAGTCACTACATTTAACCTTTTTCAAGTAACTAATTCACATTTCAAGTCACTACACTTAATCCTTTCAAGAAACAAGTTCACAATTTCAATTCTCTACACTTAACCATTTTCAAGTCACTAATTCATATTTCAAGTAACTAATTCACAATTTGAAGTCTCTACATTTAACCATTTTCATGTCACTACACTTAACCATTTTCAACTCACTAATTCACATTTCAAGTCACTACACTTAACCATTTTCAAGAAAGAAGTTCACAATATCAAGTCACTACATTTAACTATTTTCAAGTCACAAGTTCACATTTCAAGTCACTACATTTAACCATTTTCAAGTAACTAATTCACATTTCAAGTCACTACACTTAATCCTTTAAAGAAACAAGTTCACAATTTCAATTCTCTACACTTAACCATTTTCAAGCCACTAATTCATATATCAAGTAACTAATTCACAATTTGAAGTCTCTACATTTAACCATTTTCATGTCACTACACTTAACCATTTTCAACTCACTAATTCACATTTCAAGTCACTACACTTAACCATTTTCAAGAAAGAAGTTCACAATATCAAGTCACTACATTTAACTATTTTCAAGTCACAAGTTCACATTTCAAGTCACTACATTTAACCATTTTCAAGTAACTAATTCACATTTCAAGTCACTACACTTAATCCTTTAAAGAAACAAGTTCACAATTTCAATTCTCTACACTTAACCATTTTCAAGCCACTAATTCATATTTCAAGTAACTAATTCACAATTTCAATTCTCTACACTTAACCATTTTCAAGTCACTAATTCATATTTCAAGTAACTAATTCGCAATTTGAAGTCTCTACATTTAACCATTTTCATGTCACTACACTTAACTATTTTCAACTCACTAATTCATATTTCAAGTCACTACACTTAACCATTTTCAAGAAACAAGGTCACAATATCAACTCACTACATTTAACTATTTTCAAATCACAAGTTCACATTTCAAGTCACTACATTTAACCATTTCCAAGTAACTAATTCACATTTCAAGTCACTACACTTAATCCTTTAAAGAAACAAGTTCACAATTTCAATTCTCTACACTTAACCATTTTCAAGTCACTAATTCATATTTCAAGTAACTAATTCACAATTTGAAGTCTCTGCATTTAACCATTTTCATGTCACTACACTTAACCATTTTCAAGAAACAAGGTCACAATATCAAGTCACTACACTTAACCATTTTCAAGTAACTAATTCACATTTCAAGTCACTACACTTAACCATTTTAAAGTAACTAATTCACATTTCAAGTCACTACACTTAGTCCTTCAAAGAAACAAGTTCACAATTTCAATTCTCTACACTTAACCATTTTCATGTCACTAATTCATATTTCAAGTAACTAATTCACAATTTGAAGTCTCTACATTTAACCATTTTCATGTCACTACACTTAACCATTTTCAACTCACTAATTCATATTTCAAGTCACTACACTTAACCATTTTCAAGAAACAAGGTCACAATATCAAGTCACTACATTTAACTATTTTCAAGTCACAAGTTCACATTTCAAGTCACTACATTTAACCATTTTCAAGTAACTAATTCACATTTCAAGTCACTACACTTAATCCTTTAAAGAAACAAGTTCACAATTTCAATTCTCTACACTTAACCATTTTCAAGTCACTAATTCATATTTCAAGTAACTAATTCACAATTTGAAGTCTCTGCATTTAACCATTTTCATGTCACTACACTTAACCATTTTCAAGAAACAAGGTCACAATATCAAGTCACTACACTTAACCATTTTCAAGTAACTAATTCACATTTCAAGTCACTACACTTAACCATTTTAAAGTAACTAATTCACATTTCAAGTCACTACACTTAGTCCTTTAAAGAAACAAGTTCACAATTTCAATTCTCTACACTTAACCATTTTCAAGTCACTAATTCATATTTCAAGTAACTAATTTACAATTTGAAGTCTCTACATTTAACCATTTTCATGTCACTACACTTAACCATTTTCAACTCACTAATTCACATTTCAAGTCACTACACTTAACCATTTTGAAGAAACAAGGTCACAATATCAAGTCACTACACTTAACCATTTTCAAGAAACAAGTTCACAATTTCAATTCAATAAATTTAACCATTTTCAAGTTACTACACTTAACCATTTTCAAGTAACTAATTCACATTTCAAGTCACTACACTTAACCATTTTCAAGAAACAAGGTCACAATATCAAGTCACTACATTTAACTATTTTCAAGTCACAAGTTCACATTTCAAGTCACTACATTTAACCATTTTCAAGTAACTAATTCACATTTCAAGTCACTACACTTAATCCTTTAAAGAAACAAGTTCACAATTTCAATTCTCTACACTTAACCATTTTCAAGTCACTAATTCATATTTCAAGTAACTAATTCACAATTTGAAGTCTCTGCATTTAACCATTTTCATGTCACTACACTTAACCATTTTCAAGAAACAAGGTCACAATATCAAGTCACTACACTTAACCATTTTCAAGTAACTAATTCACATTTCAAGTCACTACACTTAACCATTTTAAAGTAACTAATTCACATTTCAAGTCACTACACTTAGTCCTTTAAAGAAACAAGTTCACAATTTCAATTCTCTACACTTAACCATTTTCAAGTCACTAATTCATATTTCAAGTAACTAATTTACAATTTGAAGTCTCTACATTTAACCATTTTCATGTCACTACACTTAACCATTTTCAACTCACTAATTCACATTTCAAGTTACTACACTTAACCATTTTCAAGAAACAAGTTCACAATATCAAGTCACTACATTTAACTATTTTCAAGTCACAAGTTCACATTTCAAGTCACTACATTTAACCTTTTTCAAGTAACTAATTCACATTTCAAGTCACTACACTTAATCCTTTCAAGAAACAAGTTCACAATTTCAATTCTCTACACTTAACCATTTTCAAGTCACTAATTCATATTTCAAGTAACTAATTCACAATTTGAAGTCTCTACATTTAACCATTTTCATGTCACTACACTTAACCATTTTCAACTCACTAATTCACATTTCAAGTCACTACACTTAACCATTTTCAAGAAAGAAGTTCACAATATCAAGTCACTACATTTAACTATTTTCAAGTCACAAGTTCACATTTCAAGTCACTACATTTAACCATTTTCAAGTAACTAATTCACATTTCAAGTCACTACACTTAATCCTTTCAAGAAACAAGTTCACAATTTCAATTCTCTACACTTAACCATTTTCAAGTCACTAATTCATATTTCAAGTAACTAATTCACAATTTGAAGTCTCTACATTTAACCATTTTCATGTCACTACACTTAACTATTTTAAACTCGCTAATTCACATTTCAAGTCACTACACTTAACCATTTTCAAGAAAGAAGTTCACAATATCAAGTCACTACATTTAACTATTTTCAAGTCACAAGTTCACATTTCAAGTCACTACATTTAACCATTTTCAAGTAACTAATTCACATTTCAAGTCACTACACTTAATCCTTTCAAGAAACAAGTTCACAATTTCAATTCTCTACACTTAACCATTTTCAAGCCACTAATTCATATTTCAAGTAACTAATTCACAATTTCAATTCTCTACACTTAACCATTTTCAAGTCACTAATTCATATTTCAAGTAACTAATTCGCAATTTGAAGTCTCTACATTTAACCATTTTCATGTCACTACACTTAACTATTTTCAACTCACTAATTCATATTTCAAGTCACTACACTTAACCATTTTCAAGAAACAAGGTCACAATATCAACTCACTACATTTAACTATTTTCAAATCACAAGTTCACATTTCAAGTCACTACATTTAACCATTTCCAAGTAACTAATTCACATTTCAAGTCACTACACTTAATCCTTTAAAGAAACAAGTTCACAATTTCAATTCTCTACACTTAACCATTTTCAAGTCACTAATTCATATTTCAAGTAACTAATTCACAATTTGAAGTCTCTGCATTTAACCATTTTCATGTCACTACACTTAACCATTTTCAAGAAACAAGGTCACAATATCAAGTCACTACACTTAACCATTTTCAAGTAACTAATTCACATTTCAAGTCACTACACTTAACCATTTTAAAGTAACTAATTCACATTTCAAGTCACTACACTTAGTCCTTCAAAGAAACAAGTTCACAATTTCAATTCTCTACACTTAACCATTTTCATGTCACTAATTCATATTTCAAGTAACTAATTCACAATTTGAAGTCTCTACATTTAACCATTTTCATGTCACTACACTTAACCATTTTCAACTCACTAATTCATATTTCAAGTCACTACACTTAACCATTTTCAAGAAACAAGGTCACAATATCAAGTCACTACATTTAACTATTTTCAAGTCACAAGTTCACATTTCAAGTCACTACATTTAACCATTTTCAAGTAACTAATTCACATTTCAAGTCACTACACTTAATCCTTTAAAGAAACAAGTTCACAATTTCAATTCTCTACACTTAACCATTTTCAAGTCACTAATTCATATTTCAAGTAACTAATTCACAATTTGAAGTCTCTGCATTTAACCATTTTCATGTCACTACACTTAACCATTTTCAAGAAACAAGGTCACAATATCAAGTCACTACACTTAACCATTTTCAAGTAACTAATTCACATTTCAAGTCACTACACTTAACCATTTTAAAGTAACTAATTCACATTTCAAGTCACTACACTTAGTCCTTTAAAGAAACAAGTTCACAATTTCAATTCTCTACACTTAACCATTTTCAAGTCACTAATTCATATTTCAAGTAACTAATTTACAATTTGAAGTCTCTACATTTAACCATTTTCATGTCACTACACTTAACCATTTTCAACTCACTAATTCACATTTCAAGTCACTACACTTAACCATTTTGAAGAAACAAGGTCACAATATCAAGTCACTACACTTAACCATTTTCAAGAAACAAGTTCACAATTTCAATTCAATAAATTTAACCATTTTCAAGTTACTACACTTAACCATTTTCAAGTAACTAATTCACATTTCAAGTCACTACACTTAACCATTTTCAAGAAACAAGGTCACAATATCAAGTCACTACATTTAACTATTTTCAAGTCACAAGTTCACATTTCAAGTCACTACATTTAACCATTTTCAAGTAACTAATTCACATTTCAAGTCACTACACTTAATCCTTTAAAGAAACAAGTTCACAATTTCAATTCTCTACACTTAACCATTTTCAAGTCACTAATTCATATTTCAAGTAACTAATTCACAATTTGAAGTCTCTGCATTTAACCATTTTCATGTCACTACACTTAACCATTTTCAAGAAACAAGGTCACAATATCAAGTCACTACACTTAACCATTTTCAAGTAACTAATTCACATTTCAAGTCACTACACTTAACCATTTTAAAGTAACTAATTCACATTTCAAGTCACTACACTTAGTCCTTTAAAGAAACAAGTTCACAATTTCAATTCTCTACACTTAACCATTTTCAAGTCACTAATTCATATTTCAAGTAACTAATTTACAATTTGAAGTCTCTACATTTAACCATTTTCATGTCACTACACTTAACCATTTTCAACTCACTAATTCACATTTCAAGTTACTACACTTAACCATTTTCAAGAAACAAGTTCACAATATCAAGTCACTACATTTAACTATTTTCAAGTCACAAGTTCACATTTCAAGTCACTACATTTAACCATTTTCAAGTAACTAATTCACATTTCAAGTCACTACACTTAATCCTTTCAAGAAACAAGTTCACAATTTCAATTCTCTACACTTAACCATTTTCAAGTCACTAATTCATATTTCAAGTAACTAATTCACAATTTGAAGTCTCTACATTTAACCATTTTCATGTCACTACACTTAACTATTTTAAACTCGCTAATTCACATTTCAAGTCACTACACTTAACCATTTTCAAGAAAGAAGTTCACAATATCAAGTCACTACATTTAACTATTTTCAAGTCACAAGTTCACATTTCAAGTCACTACATTTAACCATTTTCAAGTAACTAATTCACATTTCAAGTCACTACACTTAATCCTTTCAAGAAACAAGTTCACAATTTCAATTCTCTACACTTAACCATTTTCAAGCCACTAATTCATATTTCAAGTAACTAATTCACAATTTCAATTCTCTACACTTAACCATTTTCAAGTCACTAATTCATATTTCAAGTAACTAATTCGCAATTTGAAGTCTCTACATTTAACCATTTTCATGTCACTACACTTAACTATTTTCAACTCACTAATTCATATTTCAAGTCACTACACTTAACCATTTTCAAGAAACAAGGTCACAATATCAACTCACTACATTTAACTATTTTCAAATCACAAGTTCACATTTCAAGTCACTACATTTAACCATTTCCAAGTAACTAATTCACATTTCAAGTCACTACACTTAATCCTTTAAAGAAACAAGTTCACAATTTCAATTCTCTACACTTAACCATTTTCAAGTCACTAATTCATATTTCAAGTAACTAATTCACAATTTGAAGTCTCTGCATTTAACCATTTTCATGTCACTACACTTAACCATTTTCAAGAAACAAGGTCACAATATCAAGTCACTACACTTAACCATTTTCAAGTAACTAATTCACATTTCAAGTCACTACACTTAACCATTTTAAAGTAACTAATTCACATTTCAAGTCACTACACTTAGTCCTTCAAAGAAACAAGTTCACAATTTCAATTCTCTACACTTAACCATTTTCATGTCACTAATTCATATTTCAAGTAACTAATTCACAATTTGAAGTCTCTACATTTAACCATTTTCATGTCACTACACTTAACCATTTTCAACTCACTAATTCATATTTCAAGTCACTACACTTAACCATTTTCAAGAAACAAGGTCACAATATCAAGTCACTACATTTAACTATTTTCAAGTCACAAGTTCACATTTCAAGTCACTACATTTAACCATTTTCAAGTAACTAATTCACATTTCAAGTCACTACACTTAATCCTTTAAAGAAACAAGTTCACAATTTCAATTCTCTACACTTAACCATTTTCAAGTCACTAATTCATATTTCAAGTAACTAATTCACAATTTGAAGTCTCTGCATTTAACCATTTTCATGTCACTACACTTAACCATTTTCAAGAAACAAGGTCACAATATCAAGTCACTACACTTAACCATTTTCAAGTAACTAATTCACATTTCAAGTCACTACACTTAACCATTTTAAAGTAACTAATTCACATTTCAAGTCACTACACTTAGTCCTTTAAAGAAACAAGTTCACAATTTCAATTCTCTACACTTAACCATTTTCAAGTCACTAATTCATATTTCAAGTAACTAATTTACAATTTGAAGTCTCTACATTTAACCATTTTCATGTCACTACACTTAACCATTTTCAACTCACTAATTCACATTTCAAGTCACTACACTTAACCATTTTGAAGAAACAAGGTCACAATATCAAGTCACTACACTTAACCATTTTCAAGAAACAAGTTCACAATTTCAATTCAATAAATTTAACCATTTTCAAGTTACTACACTTAACCATTTTCAAGTAACTAATTCACATTTCAAGTCACTACACTTAACCATTTTCAAGAAACAAGGTCACAATATCAAGTCACTACATTTAACTATTTTCAAGTCACAAGTTCACATTTCAAGTCACTACATTTAACCATTTTCAAGTAACTAATTCACATTTCAAGTCACTACACTTAATCCTTTAAAGAAACAAGTTCACAATTTCAATTCTCTACACTTAACCATTTTCAAGTCACTAATTCATATTTCAAGTAACTAATTCACAATTTGAAGTCTCTGCATTTAACCATTTTCATGTCACTACACTTAACCATTTTCAAGAAACAAGGTCACAATATCAAGTCACTACACTTAACCATTTTCAAGTAACTAATTCACATTTCAAGTCACTACACTTAACCATTTTAAAGTAACTAATTCACATTTCAAGTCACTACACTTAGTCCTTTAAAGAAACAAGTTCACAATTTCAATTCTCTACACTTAACCATTTTCAAGTCACTAATTCATATTTCAAGTAACTAATTTACAATTTGAAGTCTCTACATTTAACCATTTTCATGTCACTACACTTAACCATTTTCAACTCACTAATTCACATTTCAAGTTACTACACTTAACCATTTTCAAGAAACAAGTTCACAATATCAAGTCACTACATTTAACTATTTTCAAGTCACAAGTTCACATTTCAAGTCACTACATTTAACCTTTTTCAAGTAACTAATTCACATTTCAAGTCACTACACTTAATCCTTTCAAGAAACAAGTTCACAATTTCAATTCTCTACACTTAACCATTTTCAAGTCACTAATTCATATTTCAAGTAACTAATTCACAATTTGAAGTCTCTACATTTAACCATTTTCATGTCACTACACTTAACCATTTTCAACTCACTAATTCACATTTCAAGTCACTACACTTAACCATTTTCAAGAAAGAAGTTCACAATATCAAGTCACTACATTTAACTATTTTCAAGTCACAAGTTCACATTTCAAGTCACTACATTTAACCATTTTCAAGTAACTAATTCACATTTCAAGTCACTACACTTAATCCTTTCAAGAAACAAGTTCACAATTTCAATTCTCTACACTTAACCATTTTCAAGTCACTAATTCATATTTCAAGTAACTAATTCACAATTTGAAGTCTCTACATTTAACCATTTTCATGTCACTACACTTAACTATTTTAAACTCGCTAATTCACATTTCAAGTCACTACACTTAACCATTTTCAAGAAAGAAGTTCACAATATCAAGTCACTACATTTAACTATTTTCAAGTCACAAGTTCACATTTCAAGTCACTACATTTAACCATTTTCAAGTAACTAATTCACATTTCAAGTCACTACACTTAATCCTTTCAAGAAACAAGTTCACAATTTCAATTCTCTACACTTAACCATTTTCAAGCCACTAATTCATATTTCAAGTAACTAATTCACAATTTCAATTCTCTACACTTAACCATTTTCAAGTCACTAATTCATATTTCAAGTAACTAATTCGCAATTTGAAGTCTCTACATTTAACCATTTTCATGTCACTACACTTAACTATTTTCAACTCACTAATTCATATTTCAAGTCACTACACTTAACCATTTTCAAGAAACAAGGTCACAATATCAACTCACTACATTTAACTATTTTCAAATCACAAGTTCACATTTCAAGTCACTACATTTAACCATTTCCAAGTAACTAATTCACATTTCAAGTCACTACACTTAATCCTTTAAAGAAACAAGTTCACAATTTCAATTCTCTACACTTAACCATTTTCAAGTCACTAATTCATATTTCAAGTAACTAATTCACAATTTGAAGTCTCTGCATTTAACCATTTTCATGTCACTACACTTAACCATTTTCAAGAAACAAGGTCACAATATCAAGTCACTACACTTAACCATTTTCAAGTAACTAATTCACATTTCAAGTCACTACACTTAACCATTTTAAAGTAACTAATTCACATTTCAAGTCACTACACTTAGTCCTTCAAAGAAACAAGTTCACAATTTCAATTCTCTACACTTAACCATTTTCATGTCACTAATTCATATTTCAAGTAACTAATTCACAATTTGAAGTCTCTACATTTAACCATTTTCATGTCACTACACTTAACCATTTTCAACTCACTAATTCATATTTCAAGTCACTACACTTAACCATTTTCAAGAAACAAGGTCACAATATCAAGTCACTACATTTAACTATTTTCAAGTCACAAGTTCACATTTCAAGTCACTACATTTAACCATTTTCAAGTAACTAATTCACATTTCAAGTCACTACACTTAATCCTTTAAAGAAACAAGTTCACAATTTCAATTCTCTACACTTAACCATTTTCAAGTCACTAATTCATATTTCAAGTAACTAATTCACAATTTGAAGTCTCTGCATTTAACCATTTTCATGTCACTACACTTAACCATTTTCAAGAAACAAGGTCACAATATCAAGTCACTACACTTAACCATTTTCAAGTAACTAATTCACATTTCAAGTCACTACACTTAACCATTTTAAAGTAACTAATTCACATTTCAAGTCACTACACTTAGTCCTTTAAAGAAACAAGTTCACAATTTCAATTCTCTACACTTAACCATTTTCAAGTCACTAATTCATATTTCAAGTAACTAATTTACAATTTGAAGTCTCTACATTTAACCATTTTCATGTCACTACACTTAACCATTTTCAACTCACTAATTCACATTTCAAGTCACTACACTTAACCATTTTGAAGAAACAAGGTCACAATATCAAGTCACTACACTTAACCATTTTCAAGAAACAAGTTCACAATTTCAATTCAATAAATTTAACCATTTTCAAGTTACTACACTTAACCATTTTCAAGTAACTAATTCACATTTCAAGTCACTACACTTAACCATTTTCAAGAAACAAGGTCACAATATCAAGTCACTACATTTAACTATTTTCAAGTCACAAGTTCACATTTCAAGTCACTACATTTAACCATTTTCAAGTAACTAATTCACATTTCAAGTCACTACACTTAATCCTTTAAAGAAACAAGTTCACAATTTCAATTCTCTACACTTAACCATTTTCAAGTCACTAATTCATATTTCAAGTAACTAATTCACAATTTGAAGTCTCTGCATTTAACCATTTTCATGTCACTACACTTAACCATTTTCAAGAAACAAGGTCACAATATCAAGTCACTACACTTAACCATTTTCAAGTAACTAATTCACATTTCAAGTCACTACACTTAACCATTTTAAAGTAACTAATTCACATTTCAAGTCACTACACTTAGTCCTTTAAAGAAACAAGTTCACAATTTCAATTCTCTACACTTAACCATTTTCAAGTCACTAATTCATATTTCAAGTAACTAATTTACAATTTGAAGTCTCTACATTTAACCATTTTCATGTCACTACACTTAACCATTTTCAACTCACTAATTCACATTTCAAGTTACTACACTTAACCATTTTCAAGAAACAAGTTCACAATATCAAGTCACTACATTTAACTATTTTCAAGTCACAAGTTCACATTTCAAGTCACTACATTTAACCTTTTTCAAGTAACTAATTCACATTTCAAGTCACTACACTTAATCCTTTCAAGAAACAAGTTCACAATTTCAATTCTCTACACTTAACCATTTTCAAGTCACTAATTCATATTTCAAGTAACTAATTCACAATTTGAAGTCTCTACATTTAACCATTTTCATGTCACTACACTTAACCATTTTCAACTCACTAATTCACATTTCAAGTCACTACACTTAACCATTTTCAAGAAAGAAGTTCACAATATCAAGTCACTACATTTAACTATTTTCAAGTCACAAGTTCACATTTCAAGTCACTACATTTAACCATTTTCAAGTAACTAATTCACATTTCAAGTCACTACACTTAATCCTTTCAAGAAACAAGTTCACAATTTCAATTCTCTACACTTAACCATTTTCAAGTCACTAATTCATATTTCAAGTAACTAATTCACAATTTGAAGTCTCTACATTTAACCATTTTCATGTCACTACACTTAACTATTTTAAACTCGCTAATTCACATTTCAAGTCACTACACTTAACCATTTTCAAGAAAGAAGTTCACAATATCAAGTCACTACATTTAACTATTTTCAAGTCACAAGTTCACATTTCAAGTCACTACATTTAACCATTTTCAAGTAACTAATTCACATTTCAAGTCACTACACTTAATCCTTTCAAGAAACAAGTTCACAATTTCAATTCTCTACACTTAACCATTTTCAAGTCACTAATTCATATTTCAAGCAACTAATTCACAATTTGAAGTCTCTACATTTAACCATTTTCATGTCACTACACTTAACCATTTTCAAGAAACAAGGTCACAATATCAAGTCACTACACTTAACCATTTTCAAGTAACTAATTCACATTTCAAGTCACTACACTTAACCATTTTAAAGTAACTAATTCACATTTCAAGTCACTACACTTAGTCCTTTAAAGAAACAAGTTCACAATTTCAATTCTCTACACTTAACCATTTTCAAGTCACTAATTCATATTTCAAGTAACTAATTTACAATTTGAAGTCTCTACATTTAACCATTTTCATGTCACTACACTTGACCATTTTCAACTCACTAATTCACATTTCAAGTCACTACACTTAACCATTTTGAAGAAACAAGGTCACAATATCAAGTCACTACACTTAACCATTTTCAAGTAACTAATTCACATTTCAAGTCACTACACTTAACCATTTTCAAGTAACTAATTCACATTTCAAGTCACTACACTTAGTCCTTTAAAGAAACAAGTTCACAATTTCAATTCTCTACACTTAACCATTTTCAAGTCACTAATTCATATTTCAAGTAACTAATTCACAATTTGAAGTCTCTACATTTAACCATTTTCATGTCACTACACTTAACCATTTTCAACTCACTAATTCACATTTCAAGTTACTACAATTAACCATTTTCAAGAAACAAGTTCACAATATCAAGTCACTACATTTAACTATTTTCAAGTCACAAGTTCACATTTCAAGTCACTACATTTAACCTTTTTCAAGTAACTAATTCACATTTCAAGTCACTACACTTAATCCTTTCAAGAAACAAGTTCACAATTTCAATTCTCTACACTTAACCATTTTCAAGTCACTAATTCATATTTCAAGTAACTAATTCACAATTTGAAGTCTCTACATTTAACCATTTTCATGTCACTACACTTAACCATTTTCAACTCACTAATTCACATTTCAAGTCACTACACTTAACCATTTTCAAGAAAGAAGTTCACAATATCAAGTCACTACATTTAACTATTTTCAAGTCACAAGTTCACATTTCAAGTCACTACATTTAACCATTTTCAAGTAACTAATTCACATTTCAAGTCACTACACTTAATCCTTTCAAGAAACAAGTTCACAATTTCAATTCTCTACACTTAACCATTTTCAAGTCACTAATTCATATTTCAAGTAACTAATTCACAATTTGAAGTCTCTACATTTAACCATTTTCATGTCACTACACTTAACTATTTTAAACTCGTTAATTCACATTTCAAGTCACTACACTTAACCGTTTTCAAGAAAGAAGTTCACAATATCAAGTCACTACATTTAACTATTTTCAAGTCACAAGTTCACATTTCAAGTCACTACATTTAACTATTTTCAAGTAACTAATTCACATTTCAAGTCACAAGTTCACATTCCAAGTCACTACATTTTCAAGTCACAAGTTCACATTTCAAGTCACTACATTTAACCATTTTCAAGTAACTAATTCACATTTCAAGTCACAAGTTCACATTTCAAGTCACTACATTTAACCATTTTCAAGTAACTAATTCACATTTCAAGTCACTACACTTAATCCTTTCTAGAAACAAGTTCACAATTTCAATTCTCTACACTTAACCATTTTCAAGTCACTAATTCATATTTCAAGTAACTAATTCACAATTTGAAGTCACTACATTTAACCATTTTCATGTCACTACACTTAACCATTTTCAACTCACTAATTCACATTTCAAGTCACTACACTTAACCATTTTCAAGTCACTAATTCATATTTCAAGTAACTAATTCACAATTTGAAGTCTCTACATTTAAACATTTTCATGTCACTACACTTAACCATTTTCAACTCACTAATTCACATTTCAAGTCACTACACTTAACCATTTTCAAGAAACAAGTTCACAATATCAAGTCACTACATTTAACTATTTTCAAGTCACAAGTTCACATTTAAAGTCGCTACACTTAATCCTTTCAAGAAACAAATTCACAATTTCAAGTCACAACACTTAACCATTTTCAAAAAATAATTTTACATTTCAAGTCACTACATTTAACCATTTTCAAGAAACAAGTTCACAATTTCAATTCAATAAATTTAACCATTTTCAAGTTACTACACTTAACCATTTTCAAGTAACTAATTCACATTTCAAGTCACTACACTTAACCATTTTCAAGAATCAAGTTCACAGTTTCAATTCACTACATTTAACCATTTTCAAGTCTCTACACTTAGCCATTTTCAAGTAACTAATTCACATTTCAAGTCACTACACTTAATCCTTTCTAGAAACAAGTTCACAATTTCAATTCTCTACACTTAACCATTTTCAAGTCACTAATTCATATTTCAAGTAACTAATTCACAATTTGAAGTCTCTACATTTAACCATTTTCATGTCACTACACTTAACCATTTTCAACTCACTAATTCATATTTCAAGTCACTACACTTAACCATTTTCAAGAGACAAGGTCACAATATCAAGTCACTACATTTAACTATTTTCAAATCACAAGTTCACATTTCAAGGCACTACATTTAACCATTTTCAAGTAACTAATTCACATTTCAAGTCACTACACTTAATCCTTTCAAGAAACAAGTTCACAATTTCAATTCTCTACACTTAACCATTTTCAAGTCACTAATTCATATTTCAAGCAACTAATTCACAATTTGAAGTCTCTACATTTAACCATTTTCATGTCACTACACTCAACTATTTTCAACTCACTAATTCATATTTCAAGTCACTACACTTAACCATTTTCAAGAAACAAGTTCACAATATCAAGTCACTACATCTAACTATTTTCAAGTCACAAGTTCACATTTCAAGTCACTACATTTAACCTTTTTCAAGTAACTAATTCACATTTCAAGTCACTACACTTAATCCTTTCAAGAAACAAGTTCACAATTTCAATTCTCTACACTTAACCATTTTCAAGTCACTAATTCATATTTCAAGCAACTAATTCACAATTTGAAGTCTCTACATTTAACCATTTTCATGTCACTACACTTAACCATTTTCAACTCACTAATTCACATTTCAAGTTACTACACTTAACCATTTTCAAGAAACAAGTTCACAATATCAAGTCACTACATTTAACTATTTTCAAGTCACAAGTTCACATTTCAAGTCACTACATTTAACCTTTTTCAAGTAACTAATTCACATTTCAAGTCACTACACTTAATCCTTTCAAGAAACAAGTTCACAATTTCAATTCTCTACACTTAACCATTTTCAAGTCACTAATTCATATTTCAAGTAACTAATTCACAATTTGAAGTCTCTACATTTAACCATTTTCATGTCACTACACTTAACCATTTTCAACTCACTAATTCACATTTCAAGTCACTACACTTAACCATTTTCTAGAAAGAAGTTCACAATATCAAGTCACTACATTTAACTATTTTCAATTCACAAGTTCACATTTCAAGTCACTACATTTAACCATTTTCAAGTAACTAATTCACATTTCAAGTCACTACACTTAATCCTTTCAAGAAACAAGTTCACAATTTCAATTCTGTACACTTAACCATTTTCAAGTCACTAATTCATATTTCAAGTAACTAATTCACAATTTGAAGTCTCTACATTTAACCATTTTCATGTCACTACACTTAACTATTTTAAACTCGCTAATTCACATTTCAAGTCACTACACTTAACCATTTTCAAGAAAGAAGTTCACAATATCAAGTCACTACATTTAACTATTTTCAAGTCACAAGTTCACATTTCAAGTCACTAGATTTAACCATTTTCAAGTAACTAATTCACATTTCAAGTCACTACACTTAATCCTTTCAAGAAACAAGTTCACAATTTCAATTCTCTACACTTAACCATTTTCAAGTCACTAATTCATATTTCAAGCAACTAATTCACAATTTGAAGTCTCTACATTTAACCATTTTCATGTCACTACACTTAACTATTTTCAACTCGCTAATTCACATTTCAAGTCAATACACTTAACCATTTTCAAGAAACAAGTTCACAATATCAAGTCACTACATCTAACTATTTTCAAGTCACTAATTTACATTTCAAGTCACTACACTTAACCATTTTAAAGTAACTAATTCACATTTCAAGTCACTACACTTAGTCCTTTAAAGAAACAAGTTCACAATTTCAATTCTCTACACTTAACCATTTTCAAGTCACTAATTCATATTTCAAGTAACTAATTCACAATTTAAAGTCACTACATTTAACCATTTTCATGTCACTACACTTAACCATTTTCAACTCACTAATTCATATTTCAAGTCACTACACTTAACCATTTTCAAGAAACAAGGTCACAATATCAACTCACTACATTTAACTATTTTCAAATCACAAGTTCACATTTCAAGTCACTACATTTAACCATTTTCAAGTAACTAATTCACATTTCAAGTCACTACACTTAATCCTTTAAAGAAACAAGTTCACAATTTCAATTCTCTACACTTAACCATTTTCAAGTCACTAATTCATATTTCAAGTAACTAATTCACAATTTGAAGTCTCTGCATTTAACCATTTTCATGTCACTACACTTAACCATTTTCAAGAAACAAGGTCACAATATCAAGTCACTACACTTAACCATTTTCAAGTAACTAATTCACATTTCAAGTCACTACACTTAACCATTTTAAAGTAACTAATTCACATTTCAAGTCACTACACTTAGTCCTTTAAAGAAACAAGTTCACAATTTCAATTCTCTACACTTAACCATTTTCAAGTCACTAATTCATATTTCAAGTAACTAATTCACAATTTGAAGTCTCTACATTTAACCATTTTCATGTCACTACACTTAACCATTTTCAACTCACTAATTCACATTTCAAGTGACTACACTTAACCATTTGGAAGAAACAAGGTCACAATATCAAGTCACTACACTTAACCATTTTCAAGTAACTAATTCACATTTCAAGTCACTACACTTAGTCCTTTAAAGAAACAAGTTCACAATTTCAATTCTCTACACTTAACCATTTTCAAGTCACTAATTCATATTTCAAGTAACTAATTCACAATTTGAAGTCTCTACATTTAACCATTTTCATGTCACTACACTTAACCATTTTCAACTCACTAATTCACATTTCAAGTTACTACACTTAACCATTTTCAAGAAACAAGTTCACAATATCAAGTCACTACATTTAACTATTTTCAAGTCACAAGTTCACATTTCAAGTCACTACATTTAACCTTTTTCAAGTAACTAATTCACATTTCAAGTCACTACACTTAATCCTTTCAAGAAACTAGTTCACATTTTCAATTCTCTACACTTAACCATTTTCAAGTCACTAATTCATATTTCAAGTAACTAATTCACAATTTGAAGTCTCTACATTTAACCATTTTCATGTCACTACACTTAACCATTTTCAACTCACTAATTCACATTTCAAGTCACTACACTTAACCATTTTCAAGAAAGAAGTTCACAATATCAAGTCACTACATTTAACTATTTTCAAGTCACAAGTTCACATTTCAAGTCACTACATTTAACCATTTTCAAGTAACTAATTCACATTTCAAGTCACTACACTTAATCCTTTCAAGAAACAAGTTCACAATTTCAATTCTCTACACTTAACCATTTTCAAGTCACTAATTCATATTTCAAGTAACTAATTCACAATTTGAAGTCTCTACATTTAACCATTTTCATGTCACTACACTTAACTATTTTAAACTCGCTAATTCACATTTCAAGTCACTACACTTAACCATTTTCAAGAAAGAAGTTCACAATATCAAGTCACTACATTTAACTATTTTCAAGTCACAAGTTCACATTTCAAGTCACTACATTTAACCATTTTCAAGTAACTAATTCACATTTCAAGTCACTACACTTAATCCTTTCAAGAAACAAGTTCACAATTTCAATTCTCTACACTTAACCATTTTCAAGTCACTAATTCATATTTCAAGCAACTAATTCACAATTTGAAGTCTCTACATTTAACCATTTTAATGTCACTACACTTAACTATTTTCAACTCGCTAATTCATATTTCAAGTCAATACACTTAACCATTTTCAAGAAACAAGTTCACAATATCAAGTCACTACATTTAACTATTTTCAAGTAACTAATTCACATTTC
This sequence comes from Capsicum rhomboideum, assembly GCA_031232105.1. Classification (NCBI taxonomy): domain Eukaryota; kingdom Viridiplantae; phylum Streptophyta; class Magnoliopsida; order Solanales; family Solanaceae; genus Capsicum; species Capsicum rhomboideum. The sequence goes on along the minus strand of CP124716.1, from coordinate 57,159,458 downwards.
AAGTCACAAGTTCACATTTCAAGTCAATACATTTTCAAGTCACAAGTTCACATTTCAAGTCACTACATTTAACCATTTTCAAGCAACTAATTCACATTTCAAGTCACAAGTTCACATTTCAAGTCACTACATTTAACCATTTTCAAGTAACTAATTCACATTTCAAGTCACTACACTTAATCCTTTCAAGAAACAAGTTCACAATTTCAATTCTCTACACTTAACCATTTTCAAGTCACTAATTCATATTTCAAGTAACTAATTCACAATTTGAAGTCTCTACATTTAACCATTTTCATGTCACTACACTTAACCATTTTCAACTCACTAATTCATATTTCAAGTTACTACACTTAACCATTTTCAAGAAACAAGTTCACAATATCAAGTCACTACATTTAACTATTTTCAAGTCACAAGTTCACATTTCAAGTCACTACATTTAACCTTTTTTAAGTAACTAATTCACATTTCAAGTCACTACACTTAATCCTTTTAAGAAACAAGTTCACAATTTCAATTCTCTACACTTAACCATTTTCAAGTCACTAATTCATATTTCAAGCAACTAATTCACAATTTGAAGTCTCTGCATTTAACCATTTTCATGTCACTACACTTAACCATTTTCAAGAAACAAGGTCACAATATCAAGTCACTACACTTAACCATTTTCAAGTAACTAATTCACATTTCAAGTCACTACACTTAACCATTTTAAAGTAACTAATTCACATTTCAAGTCACTACACTTAGTCCTTTAAAGAAACAAGTTCACAATTTCAATTCTCTACACTTAACCATTTTCAAGTCACTAATTCATATTTCAAGTAACTAATTCACAATTTGAAGTCTCTACATTTAACCATTTTCATGTCACTACACTTAACTATTTTCAACTCGCTAATTCACATTTCAAGTCACTACACTTAACCATTTTCAAGAAACAAGTTCACAATATCAAGTCACTACATTTAACTATTTTCAAGTCACAAGTTCACATTTAAAGTCGCTACACTTAATCCTTTCAAGAAACAAATTCACAATTTCAAGTCACAACACTTAACCATTTTCAAAAAATAATTTTACATTTCAAGTCACTACATTTAACCATTTTCAAGAAACAAGTTCACAATTTCAATTCAATAAATTTAACCATTTTCAAGTTACTACACTTAACCATTTTCAAGTAACTAATTCACATTTCAAGTCACTACACTTAACCATTTTCAAGAATCAAGTTCACAGTTTCAATTCACTACATTTAACCATTTTCAAGTCACTACACTTAGCCATTTTCAAGTAACTAATTCACATTTCAAGTCACTACACTTAATCCTTTCTAGAAACAAGTTCACAATTTCAATTCTCTACACTTAACCATTTTCAAGTCACTAATTCATATTTCAAGTAACTAATTCACAATTTGAAGTCTCTACATTTAACCATTTTCATGTCACTACACTTAACCATTTTCAACTCACTAATTCATATTTCAAGTCACTACACTTAACCATTTTCAAGAGACAAGGTCACAATATCAAGTCACTACATTTAACTATTTTCAAATCACAAGTTCACATTTCAAGGCACTACATTTAACCATTTTCAAGTAACTAATTCACATTTCAAGTCACTACACTTAATCCTTTCAAGAAACAAGTTCACAATTTCAATTCTCTACACTTAACCATTTTCAAGTCACTAATTCATATTTCAAGCAACTAATTCACAATTTGAAGTCTCTACATTTAACCATTTTCATGTCACTACACTTAACTATTTTCAACTCACTAATTCATATTTCAAGTCACTACACTTAACCATTTTCAAGAAACAAGTTCACAATATCAAGTCACTACATCTAACTATTTTCAAGTCACAAGTTCACATTTCAAGTCACTACATTTAACCTTTTTCAAGTAACTAATTCACATTTCAAGTCACTACACTTAATCCTTTCAAGAAACAAGTTCACAATTTCAATTCTCTACACTTAACCATTTTCAAGTCACTAATTCATATTTCAAGCAACTAATTCACAATTTGAAGTCTCTACATTTAACCATTTTCATGTCACTACACTTAACCATTTTCAACTCACTAATTCACATTTCAAGTTACTACACTTAACCATTTTCAAGAAACAAGTTCACAATATCAAGTCACTACATTTAACTATTTTCAAGTCACAAGTTCACATTTCAAGTCACTACATTTAACCTTTTTCAAGTAACTAATTCACATTTCAAGTCACTACACTTAATCCTTTCAAGAAACAAGTTCACAATTTCAATTCTCTACACTTAACCATTTTCAAGTCACTAATTCATATTTCAAGTAACTAATTCACAATTTGAAGTCTCTACATTTAACCATTTTCATGTCACTACACTTAACCATTTTCAACTCACTAATTCACATTTCAAGTCACTACACTTAACCATTTTCTAGAAAGAAGTTCACAATATCAAGTCACTACATTTAACTATTTTCAATTCACAAGTTCACATTTCAAGTCACTACATTTAACCATTTTCAAGTAACTAATTCACATTTCAAGTCACTACACTTAATCCTTTCAAGAAACAAGTTCACAATTTCAATTCTGTACACTTAACCATTTTCAAGTCACTAATTCATATTTCAAGTAACTAATTCACAATTTGAAGTCTCTACATTTAACCATTTTCATGTCACTACACTTAACTATTTTAAACTCGCTAATTCACATTTCAAGTCACTACACTTAACCATTTTCAAGAAAGAAGTTCACAATATCAAGTCACTACATTTAACTATTTTCAAGTCACAAGTTCACATTTCAAGTCACTACATTTAACCATTTTCAAGTAACTAATTCACATTTCAAGTCACTACACTTAATCCTTTCAAGAAACAAGTTCACAATTTCAATTCTCTACACTTAACCATTTTCAAGTCACTAATTCATATTTCAAGCAACTAATTCACAATTTGAAGTCTCTACATTTAACCATTTTCATGTCACTACACTTAACTATTTTCAACTCGCTAATTCACATTTCAAGTCAATACACTTAACCATTTTCAAGAAACAAGTTCACAATATCAAGTCACTACATCTAACTATTTTCAAGTCACTAATTTACATTTCAAGTCACTACACTTAACCATTTTAAAGTAACTAATTCACATTTCAAGTCACTACACTTAGTCCTTTAAAGAAACAAGTTCACAATTTCAATTCTCTACACTTAACCATTTTCAAGTCACTAATTCATATTTCAAGTAACTAATTCACAATTTAAAGTCACTACATTTAACCATTTTCATGTCACTACACTTAACCATTTTCAACTCACTAATTCATATTTCAAGTCACTACACTTAACCATTTTCAAGAAACAAGGTCACAATATCAACTCACTACATTTAACTATTTTCAAATCACAAGTTCACATTTCAAGTCACTACATTTAACCATTTTCAAGTAACTAATTCACATTTCAAGTCACTACACTTAATCCTTTAAAGAAACAAGTTCACAATTTCAATTCTCTACACTTAACCATTTTCAAGTCACTAATTCATATTTCAAGTAACTAATTCACAATTTGAAGTCTCTGCATTTAACCATTTTCATGTCACTACACTTAACCATTTTCAAGAAACAAGGTCACAATATCAAGTCACTACACTTAACCATTTTCAAGTAACTAATTCACATTTCAAGTCACTACACTTAACCATTTTAAAGTAACTAATTCACATTTCAAGTCACTACACTTAGTCCTTTAAAGAAACAAGTTCACAATTTCAATTCTCTACACTTAACCATTTTCAAGTCACTAATTCATATTTCAAGTAACTAATTCACAATTTGAAGTCTCTACATTTAACCATTTTCATGTCACTACACTTAACCATTTTCAACTCACTAATTCACATTTCAAGTGACTACACTTAACCATTTGGAAGAAACAAGGTCACAATATCAAGTCACTACACTTAACCATTTTCAAGTAACTAATTCACATTTCAAGTCACTACACTTAACCATTTTCAAGTAACTAATTCACATTTCAAGTCACTACACTTAGTCCTTTAAAGAAACAAGTTCACAATTTCAATTCTCTACACTTAACCATTTTCAAGTCACTAATTCATATTTCAAGTAACTAATTCACAATTTGAAGTCTCTACATTTAACCATTTTCATGTCACTACACTTAACCATTTTCAACTCACTAATTCACATTTCAAGTTACTACACTTAACCATTTTCAAGAAACAAGTTCACAATATCAAGTCACTACATTTAACTATTTTCAAGTCACAAGTTCACATTTCAAGTCACTACATTTAACCTTTTTCAAGTAACTAATTCACATTTCAAGTCACTACACTTAATCCTTTCAAGAAACTAGTTCACAATTTCAATTCTCTACACTTAACCATTTTCAAGTCACTAATTCATATTTCAAGTAACTAATTCACAATTTGAAGTCTCTACATTTAACCATTTTCATGTCACTACACTTAACCATTTTCAACTCACTAATTCACATTTCAAGTCACTACACTTAACCATTTTCAAGAAACAAGTTCACAATATCAAGTCACTACATTTAACTATTTTCAAGTCACAAGTTCACATTTCAAGTCACTACATTTAACCATTTTCAAGTAACTAATTCACATTTCAAGTCACTACACTTAATCCTTTCAAGAAACAAGTTCACAATTTCAATTCTCTACACTTAACCATTTTCAAGTCACTAATTCATATTTCAAGTAACTAATTCACAATTTGAAGTCTCTACATTTAACCATTTTCATGTCACTACACTTAACTATTTTAAACTCGCTAATTCACATTTCAAGTCACTACACTTAACCATTTTCAAGAAAGAAGTTCACAATATCAAGTCACTACATTTAACTATTTTCAAGTCACAAGTTCACATTTCAAGTCACTACATTTAACCATTTTCAAGTAACTAATTCACATTTCAAGTCACTACACTTAATCCTTTCAAGAAACAAGTTCACAATTTCAATTCTCTACACTTAACCATTTTCAAGTCACTAATTCATATTTCAAGCAACTAATTCACAATTTGAAGTCTCTACATTTAACCATTTTAATGTCACTACACTTAACTATTTTCAACTCGCTAATTCATATTTCAAGTCAATACACTTAACCATTTTCAAGAAACAAGTTCACAATATCAAGTCACTACATTTAACTATTTTCAAGTAACTAATTCACATTTCAAGTCACAAGTTCACATTTCAAGTCAATACATTTTCAAGTCACAAGTTCACATTTCAAGTCACTACATTTAACCATTTTCAAGCAACTAATTCACATTTCAAGTCACAAGTTCACATTTCAAGTCACTACATTTAACCATTTTCAAGTAACTAATTCACATTTCAAGTCACTACACTTAATCCTTTCAAGAAACAAGTTCACAATTTCAATTCTCTACACTTAACCATTTTCAAGTCACTAATTCATATTTCAAGTAACTAATTCACAATTTGAAGTCTCTACATTTAACCATTTTCATGTCACTACACTTAACCATTTTCAACTCACTAATTCACATTTCAAGTTACTACACTTAACCATTTTCAAGAAACAAGTTCACAATATCAAGTCACTACATTTAACTATTTTCAAGTCACAAGTTCACATTTCAAGTCACTACATTTAACCTTTTTTAAGTAACTAATTCACATTTCAAGTCACTACACTTAATCCTTTTAAGAAACAAGTTCACAATTTCAATTCTCTACACTTAACCATTTTCAAGTCACTAATTCATATTTCAAGTAACTAATTCACAATTTGAAGTCTCTACATTTAACCATTTTCATGTCACTACACTTAACCATTTTCAACTCACTAATTCACATTTCAAGTTACTACACTTAACCATTTTCAAGAAACAAGTTCACAATATCAAGTCACTACATCTAACTATTTTCAAGTCACAAGTTCACATTTCAAGTCACTACATTTAACCTTTTTCAAGTAACTAATTCACATTTCAAGTCACTACACTTAATCCTTTCAAGAAACAAGTTCACAATTTCAATTCTCTACACTTAACCATTTTCAAGTCACTAATTCATATTTCAAGCAACTAATTCACAATTTGAAGTCTCTACATTTAACCATTTTCATGTCACTACACTTAACCATTTTCAACTCACTAATTCACATTTCAAGTTACTACACTTAACCATTTTCAAGAAACAAGTTCACAATATCAAGTCACTACATTTAACTATTTTCAAGTCACAAGTTCACATTTCAAGTCACTACATTTAACCTTTTTCAAGTAACTAATTCACATTTCAAGTCACTACACTTAATCCTTTCAAGAAACAAGTTCACAATTTCAATTCTCTACACTTAACCATTTTCAAGTCACTAATTCATATTTCAAGTAACTAATTCACAATTTGAAGTCTCTACATTTAACCATTTTCATGTCACTACACTTAACCATTTTCAACTCACTAATTCACATTTCAAGTCACTACACTTAACCATTTTCAAGAAAGAAGTTCACAATATCAAGTCACTACATTTAACTATTTTCAATTCACAAGTTCACATTTCAAGTCACTACATTTAACCATTTTCAAGTAACTAATTCACATTTCAAGTCACTACACTTAATCCTTTCAAGAAACAAGTTCACAATTTCAATTCTGTACACTTAACCATTTTCAAGTCACTAATTCATATTTCAAGTAACTAATTCACAATTTGAAGTCTCTACATTTAACCATTTTCATGTCACTACACTTAACTATTTTAAACTCGCTAATTCACATTTCAAGTCACTACACTTAACCATTTTCAAGAAAGAAGTTCACAATATCAAGTCACTACATTTAACTATTTTCAAGTCACAAGTTCACATTTCAAGTCACTACATTTAACCATTTTCAAGTAACTAATTCACATTTCAAGTCACTACACTTAATCCTTTCAAGAAACAAGTTCACAATTTCAATTCTCTACACTTAACCATTTTCAAGTCACTAATTCATATTTCAAGCAACTAATTCACAATTTGAAGTCTCTACATTTAACCATTTTCATGTCACTACACTTAACTATTTTCAACTCGCTAATTCACATTTCAAGTCAATACACTTAACCATTTTCAAGAAACAAGTTCACAATATCAAGTCACTACATCTAACTATTTTCAAGTCACTAATTTACATTTCAAGTCACTACACTTAACCATTTTAAAGTAACTAATTCACATTTCAAGTCACTACACTTAGTCCTTTAAAGAAACAAGTTCACAATTTCAATTCTCTACACTTAACCATTTTCAAGTCACTAATTCATATTTCAAGTAACTAATTCACAATTTAAAGTCACTACATTTAACCATTTTCATGTCACTACACTTAACCATTTTCAACTCACTAATTCATATTTCAAGTCACTACACTTAACCATTTTCAAGAAACAAGGTCACAATATCAACTCACTACATTTAACTATTTTCAAATCACAAGTTCACATTTCAAGTCACTACATTTAACCATTTTCAAGTAACTAATTCACATTTCAAGTCACTACACTTAATCCTTTAAAGAAACAAGTTCACAATTTCAATTCTCTACACTTAACCATTTTCAAGTCACTAATTCATATTTCAAGTAACTAATTCACAATTTGAAGTCTCTGCATTTAACCATTTTCATGTCACTACACTTAACCATTTTCAAGAAACAAGGTCACAATATCAAGTCACTACACTTAACCATTTTCAAGTAACTAATTCACATTTCAAGTCACTACACTTAACCATTTTAAAGTAACTAATTCACATTTCAAGTCACTACACTTAGTCCTTTAAAGAAACAAGTTCACAATTTCAATTCTCTACACTTAACCATTTTCAAGTCACTAATTCATATTTCAAGTAACTAATTCACAATTTGAAGTCTCTACATTTAACCATTTTCATGTCACTACACTTAACCATTTTCAACTCACTAATTCACATTTCAAGTGACTACACTTAACCATTTGGAAGAAACAAGGTCACAATATCAAGTCACTACACTTAACCATTTTCAAGTAACTAATTCACATTTCAAGTCACTACACTTAACCATTTTCAAGTAACTAATTCACATTTCAAGTCACTACACTTAGTCCTTTAAAGAAACAAGTTCACAATTTCAATTCTCTACACTTAACCATTTTCAAGTCACTAATTCATATTTCAAGTAACTAATTCACAATTTGAAGTCTCTACATTTAACCATTTTCATGTCACTACACTTAACCATTTTTAACTCACTAATTCACATTTCAAGTTACTACACTTAACCATTTTCAAGAAACAAGTTCACAATATCAAGTCACTACATTTAACTATTTTCAAGTCACAAGTTCACATTTCAAGTCACTACATTTAACCTTTTTCAAGTAACTAATTCACATTTCAAGTCACTACACTTAATCCTTTCAAGAAACTAGTTCACAATTTCAATTCTCTACACTTAACCATTTTCAAGTCACTAATTCATATTTCAAGTAACTAATTCACAATTTGAAGTCTCTACATTTAACCATTTTCATGTCACTACACTTAACCATTTTCAACTCACTAATTCACATTTCAAGTCACTACACTTAACCATTTTCAAGAAAGAAGTTCACAATATCAAGTCACTACATTTAACTATTTTCAAGTCACAAGTTCACATTTCAAGTCACTACATTTAACCATTTTCAAGTAACTAATTCACATTTCAAGTCACTACACTTAATCCTTTCAAGAAACAAGTTCACAATTTCAATTCTCTACACTTAACCATTTTCAAGTCACTAATTCATATTTCAAGTAACTAATTCACAATTTGAAGTCTCTACATTTAACCATTTTCATGTCACTACACTTAACTATTTTAAACTCGCTAATTCACATTTCAAGTCACTACACTTAACCATTTTCAAGAAAGAAGTTCACAATATCAAGTCACTACATTTAACTATTTTCAAGTCACAAGTTCACATTTCAAGTCACTACATTTAACCATTTTCAAGTAACTAATTCACATTTCAAGTCACTACACTTAATCCTTTCAAGAAACAAGTTCACAATTTCAATTCTCTACACTTAACCATTTTCAAGTCACTAATTCATATTTCAAGCAACTAATTCACAATTTGAAGTCTCTACATTTAACCATTTTAATGTCACTACACTTAACTATTTTCAACTCGCTAATTCATATTTCAAGTCAATACACTTAACCATTTTCAAGAAACAAGTTCACAATATCAAGTCACTACATTTAACTATTTTCAAGTAACTAATTCACATTTCAAGTCACAAGTTCACATTTCAAGTCAATACATTTTCAAGTCACAAGTTCACATTTCAAGTCACTACATTTAACCATTTTCAAGCAACTAATTCACATTTCAAGTCACAAGTTCACATTTCAAGTCACTACATTTAACCATTTTCAAGTAACTAATTCACATTTCAAGTCACTACACTTAATCCTTTCAAGAAACAAGTTCACAATTTCAATTCTCTACACTTAACCATTTTCAAGTCACTAATTCATATTTCAAGTAACTAATTCACAATTTGAAGTCTCTACATTTAACCATTTTCATGTCACTACACTTAACCATTTTCAACTCACTAATTCACATTTCAAGTTACTACACTTAACCATTTTCAAGAAACAAGTTCACAATATCAAGTCACTACATTTAACTATTTTCAAGTCACAAGTTCACATTTCAAGTCACTACATTTAACCTTTTTTAAGTAACTAATTCACATTTCAAGTCACTACACTTAATCCTTTTAAGAAACAAGTTCACAATTTCAATTCTCTACACTTAACCATTTTCAAGTCACTAATTCATATTTCAAGTAACTAATTCACAATTTGAAGTCTCTACATTTAACCATTTTCATGTCACTACACTTAACCATTTTCAACTCACTAATTCACATTTCAAGTCACTACACTTAACCATTTTCAAGAAAGAAGTTCACAATATCAAGTCACTACATTTAACTATTTTCAATTCACAAGTTCACATTTCAAGTCACTACATTTAACCATTTTCAAGTAACTAATTCACATTTCAAGTCACTACACTTAATCCTTTCAAGAAACAAGTTCACAATTTCAATTCTGTACACTTAACCATTTTCAAGTCACTAATTCATATTTCAAGTAACTAATTCACAATTTGAAGTCTCTACATTTAACCATTTTCATGTCACTACACTTAACTATTTTAAACTCGCTAATTCACATTTCAAGTCACTACACTTAACCATTTTCAAGAAAGAAGTTCACAATATCAAGTCACTACATTTAACTATTTTCAAGTCACAAGTTCACATTTCAAGTCACTACATTTAACCATTTTCAAGTAACTAATTCACATTTCAAGTCACTACACTTAATCCTTTCAAGAAACAAGTTCACAATTTCAATTCTCTACACTTAACCATTTTCAAGTCACTAATTCATATTTCAAGCAACTAATTCACAATTTGAAGTCTCTACATTTAACCATTTTCATGTCACTACACTTAACTATTTTCAACTCGCTAATTCACATTTCAAGTCAATACACTTAACCATTTTCAAGAAACAAGTTCACAATATCAAGTCACTACATCTAACTATTTTCAAGTCACAAGTTCACATTTCAAGTCACTACATTTAACCATTTTCAAGTAACTAATTCACATTTCAAGTCACTACACTTAATCCTTTCAAGAAACAAGTTCAAAATTTCAATTCTCTACACTTAACCATTTTCAAGTCACTAATTCATATTTCAAGTAACTAATTCACAATTTGAAGTCTCTACATTTAACCATTTTCATGTCACTACACTTAACCATTTTCAACTCACTAATTCACATTTCAAGTCACTACACTTAACCATTTTCAAGAAAGAAGTTCACAATATCAAGTCACTACATTTAACTATTTTCAATTCACAAGTTCACATTTCAAGTCACTACATTTAACCATTTTCAAGTAACTAATTCACATTTCAAGTCACTACACTTAATCCTTTCAAGAAACAAGTTCAAAATTTCAATTCTCTACACTTAGCCATTTTCAAGTCACTAATTCATATTTCAAGTAACTAATTCACAATTTGAAGTCTCTACATTTAACCATTTTCATGTCACTACACTTAACCATTTTCAACTCGCTAATTCACATTTCAAGTCACTACACTTAACCATTTTCAAGAAACAAGTTCACAATATCAAGTCACTACATTTAACTATTTTCAAGTCACAAGTTCACATTTCAAGTCACTACATTTAACCTTTTTCAAGTAACTAATTCACATTTCAAGTCACTACACTTAATCCTTTCAAGAAACAAGTTCACAATTTCAATTCTCTACACTTAACCATTTTCAAGTCACTAATTCATATTTCAAGTAACTAATTCACAATTTGAAGTCTCTACATTTAACCATTTTCATGTCACTACACTTAACCATTTTCAACTCACTAATTCACATTTCAAGTCACTACACTTAACCATTTTCAAGAAAGAAGTTCACAATATCAAGTCACTACATTTAACTATTTTCAATTCACAAGTTCACATTTCAAGTCACTACATTTAACCATTTTCAAGTAACTAATTCACATTTCAAGTCACTACACTTAATCCTTTCAAGAAATAAGTTCACAATTTCAATTCTGTACACTTAACCATTTTCAAGTCACTAATTCATATTTCAAGTAACTAATTCACAATTTGAAGTCTCTACATTTAACCATTTTCATGTCACTACACTTAACCATTTTCAACTCGCTAATTCACATTTCAAGTCACTACACTTAACCATTTTCAAGAAACAAGTTCACAATATCAAGTCACTACATTTAACTATTTTCAAGTCACAAGTTCACATTTCAAGTCACTACATTTAACCATTTTCAAGTAACTAATTCACATTTCAAGTCACTACACTTAATCCTTTCAAGAAACAAGTTCACAATTTCAATTCTCTACACTTAACCATTTTCAAGTCACTAATTCATATTTCAAGTAACTAATTCACAATTTGAAGTCTCTACATTTAACCATTTTCATGTCACTACACTTAACCATTTTCAACTCACTAATTCACATTTCAAGTGACTACACTTAACCATTTGGAAGAAACAAGGTCACAATATCAAGTCACTACACTTAACCATTTTCAAGTAACTAATTCACATTTCAAGTCACTACACTTAACCATTTTCAAGTAACTAATTCACATTTCAAGTCACTACACTTAGTCCTTTAAAGAAACAAGTTCACAATTTCAATTCTCTACACTTAACCATTTTCAAGTCACTAATTCATATTTCAAGTAACTAATTCACAATTTGAAGTCTCTACATTTAACCATTTTCATGTCACTACACTTAACCATTTTCAACTCACTAATTCACATTTCAAGTTACTACACTTAACCATTTTCAAGAAACAAGTTCACAATATCAAGTCACTACATTTAACTATTTTCAAGTCACAAGTTCACATTTCAAGTCACTACATTTAACTATTTTCAAGTCACAAGTTCACATTTCAAGTCACTACATTTAACCTTTTTCAAGTAACTAATTCACATTTCAAGTCACTACACTTAATCCTTTCAAGAAACTAGTTCACAATTTCAATTCTCTACACTTAACCATTTTCAAGTCACTAATTCATATTTCAAGTAACTAATTCACAATTTGAAGTCTCTACATTTAACCATTTTCATGTCACTACACTTAACCATTTTCAACTCACTAATTCACATTTCAAGTCACTACACTTAACCATTTTCAAGAAAGAAGTTCACAATATCAAGTCACTACATTTAACTATTTTCAAGTCACAAGTTCACATTTCAAGTCACTACATTTAACCATTTTCAAGTAACTAATTCACATTTCAAGTCACTACACTTAATCCTTTCAAGAAACAAGTTCACAATTTCAATTCTGTACACTTAACCATTTTCAAGTCACTAATTCATATTTCAAGTAACTAATTCACAATTTGAAGTCTCTACATTTAACCATTTTCATGTCACTACACTTAACTATTTTAAACTCGCTAATTCACATTTCAAGTCACTACACTTAACCATTTTCAAGAAAGAAGTTCACAATATCAAGTCACTACATTTAACTATTTTCAAGTCACAAGTTCACATTTCAAGTCACTACATTTAACCATTTTCAAGTAACTAATTCACATTTCAAGTCACTACACTTAATCCTTTCAAGAAACAAGTTCACAATTTCAATTCTCTACACTTAACCATTTTCAAGTCACTAATTCATATTTCAAGCAACTAATTCACAATTTGAAGTCTCTACATTTAACCATTTTCATGTCACTACACTTAACTATTTTCAACTCGCTAATTCACATTTCAAGTCAATACACTTAACCATTTTCAAGAAACAAGTTCACAATATCAAGTCACTACATCTAACTATTTTCAAGTCACAAGTTCACATTTCAAGTCACTACATTTAACCATTTTCAAGTAACTAATTCACATTTCAAGTCACTACACTTAATCCTTTCAAGAAACAAGTTCAAAATTTCAATTCTCTACACTTAACCATTTTCAAGTCACTAATTCATATTTCAAGTAACTAATTCACAATTTGAAGTCTCTACATTTAACCATTTTCATGTCACTACACTTAACCATTTTCAACTCACTAATTCACATTTCAAGTCACTACACTTAACCATTTTCAAGAAAGAAGTTCACAATATCAAGTCACTACATTTAACTATTTTCAATTCACAAGTTCACATTTCAAGTCACTACATTTAACCATTTTCAAGTAACTAATTCACATTTCAAGTCACTACACTTAATCCTTTCAAGAAACAAGTTCAAAATTTCAATTCTCTACACTTAGCCATTTTCAAGTCACTAATTCATATTTCAAGTAACTAATTCACAATTTGAAGTCTCTACATTTAACCATTTTCATGTCACTACACTTAACCATTTTCAACTCGCTAATTCACATTTCAAGTCACTACACTTAACCATTTTCAAGAAACAAGTTCACAATATCAAGTCACTACATTTAACTATTTTCAAGTCACAAGTTCACATTTCAAGTCACTACATTTAACCTTTTTCAAGTAACTAATTCACATTTCAAGTCACTACACTTAATCCTTTCAAGAAACAAGTTCACAATTTCAATTCTCTACACTTAACCATTTTCAAGTCACTAATTCATATTTCAAGTAACTAATTCACAATTTGAAGTCTCTACATTTAACCATTTTCATGTCACTACACTTAACCATTTTCAACTCACTAATTCACATTTCAAGTCACTACACTTAACCATTTTCAAGAAAGAAGTTCACAATATCAAGTCACTACATTTAACTATTTTCAATTCACAAGTTCACATTTCAAGTCACTACATTTAACCATTTTCAAGTAACTAATTCACATTTCAAGTCACTACACTTAATCCTTTCAAGAAATAAGTTCACAATTTCAATTCTGTACACTTAACCATTTTCAAGTCACTAATTCATATTTCAAGTAACTAATTCACAATTTGAAGTCTCTACATTTAACCATTTTCATGTCACTACACTTAACCATTTTCAACTCGCTAATTCACATTTCAAGTCACTACACTTAACCATTTTCAAGAAACAAGTTCACAATATCAAGTCACTACATTTAACTATTTTCAAGTCACAAGTTCACATTTCAAGTCACTACATTTAACCATTTTCAAGTAACTAATTCACATTTCAAGTCACTACACTTAATCCTTTCAAGAAACAAGTTCACAATTTCAATTCTCTACACTTAACCATTTTCAAGTCACTAATTCATATTTCAAGTAACTAATTCACAATTTGAAGTCTCTACATTTAACCATTTTCATGTCACTACACTTAACCATTTTCAACTCACTAATTCACATTTCAAGTGACTACACTTAACCATTTGGAAGAAACAAGGTCACAATATCAAGTCACTACACTTAACCATTTTCAAGTAACTAATTCACATTTCAAGTCACTACACTTAACCATTTTCAAGTAACTAATTCACATTTCAAGTCACTACACTTAGTCCTTTAAAGAAACAAGTTCACAATTTCAATTCTCTACACTTAACCATTTTCAAGTCACTAATTCATATTTCAAGTAACTAATTCACAATTTGAAGTCTCTACATTTAACCATTTTCATGTCACTACACTTAACCATTTTCAACTCACTAATTCACATTTCAAGTTACTACACTTAACCATTTTCAAGAAACAAGTTCACAATATCAAGTCACTACATTTAACTATTTTCAAGTCACAAGTTCACATTTCAAGTCACTACATTTAACTATTTTCAAGTCACAAGTTCACATTTCAAGTCACTACATTTAACCTTTTTCAAGTAACTAATTCACATTTCAAGTCACTACACTTAATCCTTTCAAGAAACTAGTTCACAATTTCAATTCTCTACACTTAACCATTTTCAAGTCACTAATTCATATTTCAAGTAACTAATTCACAATTTGAAGTCTCTACATTTAACCATTTTCATGTCACTACACTTAACCATTTTCAACTCACTAATTCACATTTCAAGTCACTACACTTAACCATTTTCAAGAAAGAAGTTCACAATATCAAGTCACTACATTTAACTATTTTCAAGTCACAAGTTCACATTTCAAGTCACTACATTTAACCATTTTCAAGTAACTAATTCACATTTCAAGTCACTACACTTAATCCTTTCAAGAAACAAGTTCACAATTTCAATTCTCTACACTTAACCATTTTCAAGTCACTAATTCATATTTCAAGTAACTAATTCACAATTTGAAGTCTCTACATTTAACCATTTTCATGTCACTACACTTAACTATTTTAAACTCGCTAATTCACATTTCAAGTCACTACACTTAACCATTTTCAAGAAAGAAGTTCACAATATCAAGTCACTACATTTAACTATTTTCAAGTCACAAGTTCACATTTCAAGTCACTACATTTAACCATTTTCAAGTAACTAATTCACATTTCAAGTCACTACACTTAATCCTTTCAAGAAACAAGTTCACAATTTCAATTCTCTACACTTAACCATTTTCAAGTCACTAATTCATATTTCAAGCAACTAATTCACAATTTGAAGTCTCTACATTTAACCATTTTAATGTCACTACACTTAACTATTTTCAACTCGCTAATTCATATTTCAAGTCAATACACTTAACCATTTTCAAGAAACAAGTTCACAATATCAAGTCACTACATTTAACTATTTTCAAGTAACTAATTCACATTTCAAGTCACAAGTTCACATTTCAAGTCAATACATTTTCAAGTCACAAGTTCACATTTCAAGTCACTACATTTAACCATTTTCAAGCAACTAATTCACATTTCAAGTCACAAGTTCACATTTCAAGTCACTACATTTAACCATTTTCAAGTAACTAATTCACATTTCAAGTCACTACACTTAATCCTTTCAAGAAACAAGTTCACAATTTCAATTCTCTACACTTAACCATTTTCAAGTCACTAATTCATATTTCAAGTAACTAATTCACAATTTGAAGTCTCTACATTTAACCATTTTCATGTCACTACACTTAACCATTTTCAACTCACTAATTCACATTTCAAGTTACTACACTTAACCATTTTCAAGAAACAAGTTCACAATATCAAGTCACTACATTTAACTATTTTCAAGTCACAAGTTCACATTTCAAGTCACTACATTTAACCTTTTTTAAGTAACTAATTCACATTTCAAGTCACTACACTTAATCCTTTTAAGAAACAAGTTCACAATTTCAATTCTCTACACTTAACCATTTTCAAGTCACTAATTCATATTTCAAGTAACTAATTCACAATTTGAAGTCTCTACATTTAACCATTTTCATGTCACTACACTTAACCATTTTCAACTCACTAATTCACATTTCAAGTCACTACACTTAACCATTTTCAAGAAAGAAGTTCACAATATCAAGTCACTACATTTAACTATTTTCAATTCACAAGTTCACATTTCAAGTCACTACATTTAACCATTTTCAAGTAACTAATTCACATTTCAAGTCACTACACTTAATCCTTTCAAGAAACAAGTTCACAATTTCAATTCTGTACACTTAACCATTTTCAAGTCACTAATTCATATTTCAAGTAACTAATTCACAATTTGAAGTCTCTACATTTAACCATTTTCATGTCACTACACTTAACTATTTTAAACTCGCTAATTCACATTTCAAGTCACTACACTTAACCATTTTCAAGAAAGAAGTTCACAATATCAAGTCACTACATTTAACTATTTTCAAGTCACAAGTTCACATTTCAAGTCACTACATTTAACCATTTTCAAGTAACTAATTCACATTTCAAGTCACTACACTTAATCCTTTCAAGAAACAAGTTCACAATTTCAATTCTCTACACTTAACCATTTTCAAGTCACTAATTCATATTTCAAGCAACTAATTCACAATTTGAAGTCTCTACATTTAACCATTTTCATGTCACTACACTTAACTATTTTCAACTCGCTAATTCACATTTCAAGTCAATACACTTAACCATTTTCAAGAAACAAGTTCACAATATCAAGTCACTACATCTAACTATTTTCAAGTCACAAGTTCACATTTCAAGTCACTACATTTAACCATTTTCAAGTAACTAATTCACATTTCAAGTCACTACACTTAATCCTTTCAAGAAACAAGTTCAAAATTTCAATTCTCTACACTTAACCATTTTCAAGTCACTAATTCATATTTCAAGTAACTAATTCACAATTTGAAGTCTCTACATTTAACCATTTTCATGTCACTACACTTAACCATTTTCAACTCACTAATTCACATTTCAAGTCACTACACTTAACCATTTTCAAGAAAGAAGTTCACAATATCAAGTCACTACATTTAACTATTTTCAAGTCACAAGTTCACATTTCAAGTCACTACATTTAACCATTTTCAAGTAACTAATTCACATTTCAAGTCACTACACTTAATCCTTTCAAGAAATAAGTTCACAATTTCAATTCTGTACACTTAACCATTTTCAAGTCACTAATTCATATTTCAAGTAACTAATTCACAATTTGAAGTCTCTACATTTAACCATTTTCATGTCACTACACTTAACCATTTTCAACTCGCTAATTCACATTTCAAGTCAATACACTTAACCATTTTCAAGAAACAAGTTCACAATATCAAGTCACTACATTTAACTATTTTCAAGTCACAAGTTCACATTTCAAGTCACTACATTTAACCATTTTCAAGTAACTAATTCACATTTCAAGTCACTACACTTAATCCTTTCAAGAAACAAGTTCACAATTTCAATTCTCTACACTTAACCATTTTCAAGTCACTAATTCATATTTCAAGTAACTAATTCACAATTTGAAGTCTCTACATTTAACCATTTTCATGTCACTACACTTGACTATTTTCAACTCGCTAATTCACATTTCAAGTCACTACACTTAACCATTTTCAAGAAAGAAGTTCACAATATCAAGTCACTACATTTAACTATTTTCAAGTCACAAGTTCACATTTCAAGTCACTACACTTAATCCTTTCAAGAAACAAATTCACAATTTCAAGTCACAACACTTAACCATTTTCAAAAAATAATTTTACATTTCAAGTCACTACATTTAACCATTTTCAAGAAACAAGTTCACAATTTCAATTCAATAAATTTAACCATTTTCAAGTTACTACACTTAACCATTTTCAAGTAACTAATTCAAATTTCAAGTCACTACACTTAACCATTTTCAAGAATCAAGTTCACAGTTTCAATTCACTACATTTAACCATTTTCAAGTCACTACACTTAGCCATTTTCAAGTAACTAATTCACATTTCAAGTCACTACACTTAATCCTTTCTAGAAACAAGTTCACAATTTCAATTCTCTACACTTAACCATTTTCAAGTCACTAATTCATATTTCTAGTAACTAATTCACAATTTGAAGTCTCTACATTTAACCATTTTCATGTCACTACACTTAACTATTTTCAACTCACTAATTCATATTTCAAGTCACTACACTTAACCATTTTCAAGAAACAAGTTCACAATATCAAGTCACTACATCTAACTATTTTCAAGTCACAAGTTCACATTTCAAGTCACTACATTTAACCATTTTCAAGTAACTAATTCACATTTCAAGTCACTACACTTAATCCTTTCAAGAAACAAGTTCACAATTTCAATTCTCTAACTTAACCATTTTCAAGTCACTAATTCATATTTCAAGTAAGTAATTCACAATTTGAAGTCTCTACATTTAACCATTTTCATGTCACTACACTTAACTATTTTAAACTCGCTAATTCACATTTCAAGTCACTACACTTAACCATTTTCAAGAAAGAAGTTCACAATATCAAGTCACTACATTTAACCATTTTCAAGTAACTAATTCACATTTCAAGTCACTACACTTAATCCTTTCAAGAAACAAGTTCACAATTTCAATTCTCTACACTTAACCATTTTCAAGTCACTAATTCATATTTCAAGCAACTAATTCACAATTTGAAGTCTCTACATTTAACCATTTTCATGTCACTACACTTAACTATTTTCAACTCGCTAATTCACATTTCAAGTCAATACACTTAACCATTTTCAAGAAACAAGTTCACAATATCAAGTCACTACATTTAACTATTTTCAAGTCACAAGTTCACATTTCAAGTCACTACATTTAACCATTTTCAAGTAACTAATTCACATTTCAAGTCACTACACTTAATCCTTTCAAGAAACAAGTTCACAATTTCAATTCTCTACACTTAACCATTTTCAAGTCACTAATTCATATTTCAAGTAACTAATTCACAATTTGAAGTCTCTACATTTAACCATTTTCATGTCACTACACTTAACCATTTTCAACTCACTAATTCACATTTCAAGTCACTACACTTAACCATTTTCAAGAAAGAAGTTCACAATATCAAGTCACTACATTTAACTATTTTCAAGTCACAAGTTCACATTTCAAGTCACTACATTTAACCATTTTCAAGTAACTAATTCACATTTCAAGTCACTACACTTAATCCTTTCAAGAAACAAGTTCACAATTTCAATTCTGTACACTTAACCATTTTCAAGTCACTAATTCATATTTCAAGTAACTAATTCACAATTTGAAGTCTCTACATTTAACCATTTTCATGTCACTACACTTAACTATTTTAAACTCGCTAATTCACATTTCAAGTCACTACACTTAACCATTTTCAAGAAACAAGTTCACAATATCAAGTCACTACATTTAACTATTTTCAAGTCACAAGTTGACATTTCAAGTCACTACACTTAATCCTTTCAAAAAACAAATTCACAATTTCAAGTCACAACACTTAACCATTTTCAAAAAATAATTTTACATTTCAAGTCACTACATTTAACCATTTTCAAGAAACAAGTTCACAATTTCAATTCAATAAATTTAACCATTTTCAAGTTACTACACTTAACCATTTTCAAGTAACTAATTCACATTTCAAGTCACTACACTTAACCATTTTCAAGAATCAAGTTCACAGTTTCAATTCACTACATTTAACCATTTTCAAGTCACTACACTTAGCCATTTTCAAGTAACTAATTCACATTTCAAGTCACTACACTTAATCCTTTCTAGAAACAAGTTCACAATTTCAATTCTCTACACTTAACCATTTTCAAGTCACTAATTCATATTTCTAGTAACTAATTCACAATTTGAAGTCTCTACATTTAACCATTTTCATGTCACTACACTTAACTATTTTCAACTCACTAATTCATATTTCAAGTCACTACACTTAACCATTTTCAAGAAACAAGTTCACAATATCAAGTCACTACATCTAACTATTTTCAAGTCACAAGTTCACATTTCAAGTCACTACATATAACCATTTTCAAGTAACTAATTCACATTTCAAGTCACTACACTTAATCCTTTCAAGAAACAAGTTCACAATTTCAATTCTCTACACTTAACCATTTTCAAGTCACTAATTCATATTTCAAGCAACTAATTCACAATTTGAAGTCTCTACATTTAACCATTTTCATGTCACTACACTTAACTATTTTCAACTCGCTAATTCACATTTCAAGTCAATACACTTAACCATTTTCAAGAAACAAGTTCACAATATCAAGTCACTACATTTAACTATTTTCAAGTCACAAGTTCACATTTCAAGTCACTACATTTAACCATTTTCAAGTAACTAATTCACATTTCAAGTCACTACACTTAATCCTTTCAAGAAACAAGTTCACAATTTCAATTCTCTACACTTAACCATTTTCAAGTCACTAATTCATATTTCAAGTAACTAATTCACAATTTGAAGTCTCTACATTTAACCATTTTCATGTCACTACACTTAACCATTTTCAACTCACTAATTCACATTTCAAGTCACTACACTTAACCATTTTCAAGAAAGAAGTTCACAATATCAAGTCACTACATTTAACTATTTTCAAGTCACAAGTTCACATTTCAAGTCACTACATTTAACCATTTTCAAGTAACTAATTCACATTTCAAGTCACTACACTTAATCCTTTCAAGAAACAAGTTCACAATTTCAATTCTGTACACTTAACCATTTTCAAGTCACTAATTCATATTTCAAGTAACTAATTCACAATTTGAAGTCTCTACATTTAACCATTTTCATGTCACTACACTTAACTATTTTAAACTCGCTAATTCACATTTCAAGTCACTACACTTAACCATTTTCAAGAAACAAGTTCACAATATCAAGTCACTACATTTAACTATTTTCAAGTCACAAGTTCACATTTCAAGTCACTACACTTAATCCTTTCAAAAAACAAATTCACAATTTCAATTCTCTACACTTAACCATTTTCAAGTCACTAATTCATATTTCAAGCAACTAATTCACAATTTGAAGTCTCTACATTTAACCATTTTCATGTCACTACACTTAACTATTTTCAACTCGCTAATTCACATTTCAAGTCAATACACTTAACCATTTTCAAGAAACAAGTTCACAATATCAAGTCACTACATTTAACTATTTTCAAGTCACAAGTTCACATTTCAAGTCACTACATTTAACCATTTTCAAGTAACTAATTCACATTTCAAGTCACTACACTTAATCCTTTCAAGAAACAAGTTCACAATTTCAATTCTCTACACTTAACCATTTTCAAGTCACTAATTCATATTTCAAGTAACTAATTCACAATTTGAAGTCTCTACATTTAACCATTTTCATGTCACTACACTTAACCATTTTCAACTCACTAATTCACATTTCAAGTCACTACACTTAACCATTTTCAAGAAAGAAGTTCACAATATCAAGTCACTACATTTAACTATTTTCAAGTCACAAGTTCACATTTCAAGTCACTACATTTAACCATTTTCAAGTAACTAATTCACATTTCAAGTCACTACACTTAATCCTTTCAAGAAACAAGTTCACAATTTCAATTCTCTAACTTAACCATTTTCAAGTCACTAATTCATATTTCAAGTAAGTAATTCACAATTTGAAGTCTCTACATTTAACCATTTTCATGTCACTACACTTAACTATTTTAAACTCGCTAATTCACATTTCAAGTCACTACACTTAACCATTTTCAAGAAAGAAGTTCACAATATCAAGTCACTACATTTAACCATTTTCAAGTAACTAATTCACATTTCAAGTCACTACACTTAATCCTTTCAAGAAACAAGTTCACAATTTCAATTCTCTACACTTAACCATTTTCAAGTCACTAATTCATATTTCAAGCAACTAATTCACAATTTGAAGTCTCTACATTTAACCATTTTCATGTCACTACACTTAACTATTTTCAACTCGCTAATTCACATTTCAAGTCAATACACTTAACCATTTTCAAGAAACAAGTTCACAATATCAAGTCACTACATTTAACTATTTTCAAGTCACAAGTTCACATTTCAAGTCACTACATTTAACCATTTTCAAGTAACTAATTCACATTTCAAGTCACTACACTTAATCCTTTCAAGAAACAAGTTCACAATTTCAATTCTCTACACTTAACCATTTTCAAGTCACTAATTCATATTTCAAGTAACTAATTCACAATTTGAAGTCTCTACATTTAACCATTTTCATGTCACTACACTTAACCATTTTCAACTCACTAATTCACATTTCAAGTCACTACACTTAACCATTTTCAAGAAAGAAGTTCACAATATCAAGTCACTACATTTAACTATTTTCAAGTCACAAGTTCACATTTCAAGTCACTACATTTAACCATTTTCAAGTAACTAATTCACATTTCAAGTCACTACACTTAATCCTTTCAAGAAACAAGTTCACAATTTCAATTCTGTACACTTAACCATTTTCAAGTCACTAATTCATATTTCAAGTAACTAATTCACAATTTGAAGTCTCTACATTTAACCATTTTCATGTCACTACACTTAACTATTTTAAACTCGCTAATTCACATTTCAAGTCACTACACTTAACCATTTTCAAGAAACAAGTTCACAATATCAAGTCACTACATTTAACTATTTTCAAGTCACAAGTTCACATTTCAAGTCACTACACTTAATCCTTTCAAAAAACAAATTCACAATTTCAAGTCACAACACTTAACCATTTTCAAAAAATAATTTTACATTTCAAGTCACTACATTTAACCATTTTCAAGAAACAAGTTCACAATTTCAATTCAATAAATTTAACCATTTTCAAGTTACTACACTTAACCATTTTCAAGTAACTAATTCACATTTCAAGTCACTACACTTAACCATTTTCAAGAATCAAGTTCACAGTTTCAATTCACTACATTTAACCATTTTCAAGTCACTACACTTAGCCATTTTCAAGTAACTAATTCACATTTCAAGTCACTACACTTAATCCTTTCTAGAAACAAGTTCACAATTTCAATTCTCTACACTTAACCATTTTCAAGTCACTAATTCATATTTCTAGTAACTAATTCACAATTTGAAGTCTCTACATTTAACCATTTTCATGTCACTACACTTAACTATTTTCAACTCACTAATTCATATTTCAAGTCACTACACTTAACCATTTTCAAGAAACAAGTTCACAATATCAAGTCACTACATCTAACTATTTTCAAGTCACAAGTTCACATTTCAAGTCACTACATATAACCATTTTCAAGTAACTAATTCACATTTCAAGTCACTACACTTAATCCTTTCAAGAAACAAGTTCACAATTTCAATTCTCTACACTTAACCATTTTCAAGTCACTAATTCATATTTCAAGTAACTAATTCACAATTTGAAGTCTCTACATTTAACCATTTTCATGTCACTACACTTAACCATTTTCAACTCACTAATTCACATTTCAAGTTACTACACTTAACCATTTTCAAGAAACAAGTTCACAATATCAAGTCACTACATTTAACTATTTTCAAGTCACAAGTTCACATTTCAAGTCACTACATTTAACCTTTTTCAAGTAACTAATTCACATTTCAAGTCACTACACTTAATCCTTTCAAGAAACAAGTTCACAATTTCAATTCTCTACACTTAACCATTTTCAAGTCACTAATTCATATTTCAAGTAACTAATTCACAATTTGAAGTCTCTACATTTAACCATTTTCATGTCACTACACTTAACCATTTTCAACTCACTAATTCACATTTCAAGTCACTACACTTAACCATTTTCAAGAAACAAGTTCACAATATCAAGTCACTACATTTAACTATTTTCAAGTCACAAGTTCACATTTCAAGTCACTACATTTAACCATTTTCAAGTAACTAATTCACATTTCAAGTCACTACACTTAATCCTTTCAAGAAACAAGTTCACAATTTCAATTCTCTACACTTAACCATTTTCAAGTCACTAATTCATATTTCAAGTAACTAATTCACAATTTGAAGTCTCTACATTTAACCATTTTCATGTCACTACACTTAACTATTTTAAACTCGCTAATTCACATTTCAAGTCACTACACTTAACCATTTTCAAGAAAGAAGTTCACAATATCAAGTCACTACATTTAACTATTTTCAAGTCACAAGTTCACATTTCAAGTCACTACACTTAATCCTTTCAAGAAACAAATTCACAATTTCAAGTCACAACACTTAACCATTTTCAAAAAATAATTTTACATTTCAAGTCACTACATTTAACCATTTTCAAGAAACAAGTTCACAATTTCAATTCAATAAATTTAACCATTTTCAAGTTACTACACTTAACCATTTTCAAGTAACTAATTCACATTTCAAGTCACTACACTTAACCATTTTCAAGAATCAAGTTCACAGTTTCAATTCACTACATTTAACCATTTTCAAGTCACTACACTTAGCCATTTTCAAGTAACTAATTCACATTTCAAGTCACTACACTTAATCCTTTCTAGAAACAAGTTCACAATTTCAATTCTCTACACTTAACCATTTTCAAGTCACTAATTCATATTTCTAGTAACTAATTCACAATTTGAAGTCTCTACATTTAACCATTTTCATGTCACTACACTTAACCATTTTCAACTCACTAATTCACATTTCAAGTCACTACACTTAACCATTTTCAAGAAAGAAGTTCACAATATCAAGTCACTACATTTAACTATTTTCAAGTCACAAGTTCACATTTCAAGTCACTACATTTAACCATTTTCAAGTAACTAATTCACATTTCAAGTCACTACACTTAATCCTTTCAAGAAACAAGTTCACAATTTCAATTCTGTACACTTAACCATTTTCAAGTCACTAATTCATATTTCAAGTAACTAATTCACAATTTGAAGTCTCTACATTTAACCATTTTCATGTCACTACACTTAACTATTTTAAACTCGCTAATTCACATTTCAAGTCACTACACTTAACCATTTTCAAGAAACAAGTTCACAATATCAAGTCACTACATTTAACTATTTTCAAGTCACAAGTTCACATTTCAAGTCACTACACTTAATCCTTTCAAAAACAAATTCACAATTTCAAGTCACAACACTTAACCATTTTCAAAAAATAATTTTACATTTCAAGTCACTACATTTAACCATTTTCAAGAAACAAGTTCACAATTTCAATTCAATAAATTTAACCATTTTCAAGTTACTACACTTAACCATTTTCAAGTAACTAATTCACATTTCAAGTCACTACACTTAACCATTTTCAAGAATCAAGTTCACAGTTTCAATTCACTACATTTAACCATTTTCAAGTCACTACACTTAGCCATTTTCAAGTAACTAATTCACATTTCAAGTCACTACACTTAATCCTTTCTAGAAACAAGTTCACAATTTCAATTCTCTACACTTAACCATTTTCAAGTCACTAATTCATATTTCTAGTAACTAATTCACAATTTGAAGTCTCTACATTTAACCATTTTCATGTCACTACACTTAACTATTTTCAACTCACTAATTCATATTTCAAGTCACTACACTTAACCATTTTCAAGAAACAAGTTCACAATATCAAGTCACTACATCTAACTATTTTCAAGTCACAAGTTCACATTTCAAGTCACTACATATAACCATTTTCAAGTAACTAATTCACATTTCAAGTCACTACACTTAATCCTTTCAAGAAACAAGTTCACAATTTCAATTCTCTACACTTAACCATTTTCAAGTCACTAATTCATATTTCAAGTAACTAATTCACAATTTGAAGTCTCTACATTTAACCATTTTCATGTCACTACACTTAACCATTTTCAACTCACTAATTCACATTTCAAGTTACTACACTTAACCATTTTCAAGAAACAAGTTCACAATATCAAGTCACTACATTTAACTATTTTCAAGTCACAAGTTCACATTTCAAGTCACTACATTTAACCTTTTTCAAGTAACTAATTCACATTTCAAGTCACTACACTTAATCCTTTCAAGAAACAAGTTCACAATTTCAATTCTCTACACTTAACCATTTTCAAGTCACTAATTCATATTTCAAGTAACTAATTCACAATTTGAAGTCTCTACATTTAACCATTTTCATGTCACTACACTTAACCATTTTCAACTCACTAATTCACATTTCAAGTCACTACACTTAACCATTTTCAAGAAAGAAGTTCACAATATCAAGTCACTACATTTAACTATTTTCAAGTCACAAGTTCACATTTCAAGTCACTACATTTAACCATTTTCAAGTAACTAATTCACATTTCAAGTCACTACACTTAATCCTTTCAAGAAACAAGTTCACAATTTCAATTCTCTACACTTAACCATTTTCAAGTCACTAATTCATATTTCAAGTAACTAATTCACAATTTGAAGTCTCTACATTTAACCATTTTCATGTCACTACACTTAACTATTTTAAACTCGCTAATTCACATTTCAAGTCACTACACTTAACCATTTTCAAGAAAGAAGTTCACAATATCAAGTCACTACATTTAACTATTTTCAAGTCACAAGTTCACATTTCAAGTCACTACACTTAATCCTTTCAAGAAACAAATTCACAATTTCAAGTCACAACACTTAACCATTTTCAAAAAATAATTTTACATTTCAAGTCACTACATTTAACCATTTTCAAGAAACAAGTTCACAATTTCAATTCAATAAATTTAACCATTTTCAAGTTACTACACTTAACCATTTTCAAGTAACTAATTCACATTTCAAGTCACTACACTTAACCATTTTCAAGAATCAAGTTCACAGTTTCAATTCACTACATTTAACCATTTTCAAGTCACTACACTTAGCCATTTTCAAGTAACTAATTCACATTTCAAGTCACTACACTTAATCCTTTCTAGAAACAAGTTCACAATTTCAATTCTCTACACTTAACCATTTTCAAGTCACTAATTCATATTTCTAGTAACTAATTCACAATTTGAAGTCTCTACATTTAACCATTTTCATGTCACTACACTTAACTATTTTCAACTCACTAATTCATATTTCAAGTCACTACACTTAACCATTTTCAAGAAAGAAGTTCACAATATCAAGTCACTACATTTAACTATTTTCAAGTCACAAGTTCACATTTCAAGTCACTACATTTAACCTTTTTCAAGTAACTAATTCACATTTCAAGTCACTACACTTAATCCTTTCAAGAAACAAGTTCACAATTTCAATTCTCTACACTTAACCATTTTCAAGTCACTAATTCATATTTCAAGTAACTAATTCACAATTTGAAGTCTCTACATTTAACCATTTTCATATCACTACACTTAACCATTTTCAACTCACTAATTCACATTTCAAGTCACTACACTTAACCATTTTCAAGAAAGAAGTTCACAATATCAAGTCACTACATTTAACTATTTTCAAGTCACAAGTTCACATTTCAAGTCACTACATTTAACCATTTTCAAGTAACTAATTCACATTTCAAGTCACTACACTTAATCCTTTCAAGAAACAAGTTCACAATTTCAATTCTCTACACTTAACCATTTTCAAGTCACTAATTCATATTTCAAGTAACTAATTCACAATTTGAAGTCTCTACATTTAACCATTTTCATGTCACTACACTTAACTATTTTAAACTCGCTAATTCACATTTCAAGTCACTACACTTAACCATTTTCAAGAAAGAAGTTCACAATATCAAGTCACTACATTTAACCATTTTCAAGTAACTAATTCACATTTCAAGTCACTACACTTAATCCTTTCAAGAAACAAGTTCACAATTTCAATTCTCTACACTTAACCATTTTCAAGTCACTAATTCATATTTCAAGCAACTAATTCACAATTTGAAGTCTCTACATTTAACCATTTTCATGTCACTACACTTAACTATTTTCAACTCGCTAATTCACATTTCAAGTCAATACACTTAACCATTTTCAAGAATCAAGTTCACAATATCAAGTCACTACATTTCACTATTTTCAAGTCACAAGTTCACATTTCAAGTCACTACATATAACCATTTTCAAGTAACTAATTCACATTTCAAGTCACTACACTTAATCCTTTCAAGAAACAAGTTCACAATTTCAATTCTCTACACTTAACCATTTTCAAGTCACTAATTCATATTTCAAGTAACTAATTCACAATTTGAAGTCTCTACATTTAACCATTTTCATGTCACTACACTTAACTATTTTCAACTCGTTAATTCACATTTCAAGTCACTACACTTAACCATTTTCAAGAAAGAAGTTCACAATATCAAGTCACTACATTTAACTATTTTCAAGTCACAAGTTCACATTTCAAGTCACTACACTTAATCCTTTCAAGAAACAAATTCACAATTTCAAGTCACAACACTTAACCATTTTCAAAAAATAATTTTACATTTCAAGTCACTACATTTAACCATTTTCAAGAAAGAAGTTCACAATTTCAATTCAATAAATTTAACCATTTTCAAGTTACTACACTTAACCATTTTCAAGTAACTAATTCACATTTCAAGTCACTACACTTAACCATTTTCAAGAATCAAGTTCACAGTTTCAATTCACTACATTTAACCATTTTCAAGTCACTACACTTAGCCATTTTCAAGTAACTAATTCACATTTCAAGTCACTACACTTAATCCTTTCTAGAAACAAGTTCACAATTTCAATTCTCTACACTTAACCATTTTCAAGTCACTAATTCATATTTCTAGTAACTAATTCACAATTTGAAGTCTCTACATTTAACCATTTTCATGTCACTACACTTAACTATTTTCAACTCACTAATTCATATTTCAAGTCACTACACTTAACCATTTTCAAGAAACAAGTTCACAATATCAAGTCACTACATCTAACTATTTTCAAGTCACAAGTTCACATTTCAAGTCACTACATATAACCATTTTCAAGTAACTAATTCACATTTCAAGTCACTACACTTAATCCTTTCAAGAAACAAGTTCACAATTTCAATTCTCTACACTTAACCATTTTCAAGTCACTAATTCATATTTCAAGTAACTAATTCACAATTTGAAGTCTCTACATTTAACCATTTTCATGTCACTACACTTAACTATTTTCAACTCGCTAATTCACATTTCAAGTCAATACACTTAACCATTTTCAAGAAACAAGTTCACAATATCAAGTCACTACATTTAACTATTTTCAAGTCACAAGTTCACATTTCAAGTCACTACATTTAACCATTTTCAAGTAACTAATTCACATTTCAAGTCACTACACTTAATCCTTTCAAGAAACAAGTTCACAATTTCAATTCTCTACACTTAACCATTTTCAAGTCACTAATTCATATTTCAAGTAACTAATTCACAATTTGAAGTCTCTACATTTAACCATTTTCATGTCACTACACTTAACCATTTTCAACTCACTAATTCACATTTCAAGTCACTACACTTAACCATTTTCAAGAAAGAAGTTCACAATATCAAGTCACTACATTTAACTATTTTCAAGTCACAAGTTCACATTTCAAGTCACTACATTTAACCATTTTCAAGTAACTAATTCA
Source organism: Capsicum rhomboideum (assembly GCA_031232105.1). Lineage (NCBI taxonomy): Eukaryota > Viridiplantae > Streptophyta > Magnoliopsida > Solanales > Solanaceae > Capsicum > Capsicum rhomboideum. The sequence goes on along the minus strand of CP124716.1, from coordinate 57,128,793 downwards.
CATTTCAAGTCACTACACTTAATCCTTTCAAGAAACAAGTTCACAATTTCAATTCTGTACACTTAACCATTTTCAAGTCACTAATTCATATTTCAAGTAACTAATTCACAATTTGAAGTCTCTACATTTAACCATTTTCATGTCACTACACTTAACTATTTTCAACTCGCTAATTCACATTTCAAGTCACTACACTTAACCATTTTCAAGAAACAAGTTCACAATATCAAGTCACTACATTTAACTATTTTCAAGTCACAAGTTCACATTTCAAGTCACTACATTTAACCATTTTCAAGTAACTAATTCACAATTCAAGTCACTACACTTAATCCTTTCAAGAAACAAGTTCACAATTTCAATTCTCTACACTTAACCATTTTCAAGTCACTAATTCATATTTCAAGTAACTAATTCACAATTTGAAGTCTCTACATTTAACCATTTTCATGTCACTACACTTAACTATTTTAAACTCGCTAATTCACATTTCAAGTCACTACACTTAACCATTTTCAAGAAAGAAGTTCACAATATCAAGTCACTACATTTAACTATTTTCAAGTCACAAGTTCACATTTCAAGTCACTACACTTAATCCTTTCAAGAAACAAATTCACAATTTCAAGTCACAACACTTAACCATTTTCAAAAAATAATTTTACATTTCAAGTCACTACATTTAACCATTTTCAAGAAACAAGTTCACAATTTCAATTCAATAAATTTAACCATTTTCAAGTTACTACACTTAACCATTTTCAAGTAACTAATTCACATTTCAAGTCACTACACTTAACCATTTTCAAGAATCAAGTTCACAGTTTCAATTCACTACATTTAACCATTTTCAAGTCACTACACTTAGCCATTTTCAAGTAACTAATTCACATTTCAAGTCACTACACTTAATCCTTTCTAGAAACAAGTTCACAATTTCAATTCTCTACACTTAACCATTTTCAAGTCACTAATTCATATTTCTAGTAACTAATTCACAATTTGAAGTCTCTACATTTAACCATTTTCATGTCACTACACTTAACTATTTTCAACTCACTAATTCATATTTCAAGTCACTACACTTAACCATTTTCAAGAAACAAGGTCACAATATCAAGTCACTACATCTAACTATTTTCAAGTCACAAGTTCACATTTCAAGTCACTACATATAACCATTTTCAAGTAACTAATTCACATTTCAAGTCACTACACTTAATCCTTTCAAGAAACAAGTTCACAATTTCAATTCTCTACACTTAACCATTTTCAAGTCACTAATTCATATTTCAAGTAACTAATTCACAATTTGAAGTCTCTACATTTAACCATTTTCATGTCACTACACTTAACCATTTTCAACTCACTAATTCACATTTCAAGTTACTACACTTAACCATTTTCAAGAAACAAGTTCACAATATCAAGTCACTACATTTAACTATTTTCAAGTCACAAGTTCACATTTCAAGTCACTACATTTAACCTTTTTCAAGTAACTAATTCACATTTCAAGTCACTACACTTAATCCTTTCAAGAAACAAGTTCACAATTTCAATTCTCTACACTTAACCATTTTCAAGTCACTAATTCATATTTCAAGTAACTAATTCACAATTTGAAGTCTCTACATTTAACCATTTTCATGTCACTACACTTAACCATTTTCAACTCACTAATTCACATTTCAAGTCACTACACTTAACCATTTTCAAGAAAGAAGTTCACAATATCAAGTAACTACATTTAACTATTTTCAAGTCACAAGTTCACATTTCAAGTCACTACATTTAACCATTTTCAAGTAACTAATTCACATTTCAAGTCACTACACTTAATCCTTTCAAGAAACAAGTTCACAATTTCAATTCTCTACACTTAACCATTTTCAAGTCACTAATTCATATTTCAAGTAACTAATTCACAATTTGAAGTCTCTACATTTAACCAATTTCATGTCACTACACTTAACTATTTTCAACTCGCTAATTCACATTTCAAGTCAATACACTTAACCATTTTCAAGAAACAAGTTCACAATATCAAGTCACTACATTTAACTATTTTCAAGTCACAAGTTCACATTTCAAGTCACTACATTTAACCATTTTCAAGTAACTAATTCACATTTCAAGTCACTACACTTAATCCTTTCAAGAAACAAGTTCACAATTTCAATTCTCTACACTTAACCATTTTCAAGTCACTAATTCATATTTCAAGTAACTAATTCACAATTTGAAGTCTCTACATTTAACCATTTTCATGTCACTACACTTAACCATTTTCAACTCACTAATTCACATTTCAAGTCACTACACTTAACCATTTTCAAGAAAGAAGTTCACAATATCAAGTCACTACATTTAACTATTTTCAAGTCACAAGTTCACATTTCAAGTCACTACATTTAACCATTTTCAAGTAACTAATTCACATTTCAAGTCACTACACTTAATCCTTTCAAGAAACAAGTTCACAATTTCAATTCTGTACACTTAACCATTTTCAAGTCACTAATTCATATTTCAAGTAACTAATTCACAATTTGAAGTCTCTACATTTAACCATTTTCATGTCACTACACTTAACTATTTTCAACTCGCTAATTCACATTTCAAGTCACTACACTTAACCATTTTCAATAAACAAGTTCACAATATCAAGTCACTACATTTAACTATTTTCAAGTCACAAGTTCACATTTCAAGTCACTACATTTAACCATTTTCAAGTAACTAATTCACATTTCAAGTCACTACACTTAATCCTTTCAAGAAACAAGTTCACAATTTCAATTCTCTACACTTAACCATTTTCAAGTCACTAATTCATATTTCAAGTAACTAATTCACAATTTGAAGTCTCTACATTTAACCATTTTCATGTCACTACACTTAACTATTTTAAACTCGCTAATTCACATTTCAAGTCACTACACTTAACCATTTTCAAGAAAGAAGTTCACAATATCAAGTCACTACATTTAACTATTTTCAAGTCACAAGTTCACATTTCAAGTCACTACACTTAATCCTTTCAAGAAACAAATTCACAATTTCAAGTCACAACACTTAACCATTTTCAAAAAATAATTTTACATTTCAAGTCACTACATTTAACCATTTTCAAGAAACAAGTTCACAATTTCAATTCAATAAATTTAACCATTTTCAAGTTACTACACTTAACCATTTTCAAGTAACTAATTCACATTTCAAGTCACTACACTTAACCATTTTCAAGAATCAAGTTCACAGTTTCAATTCACTACATTTAACCATTTTCAAGTCACTACACTTAGCCATTTTCAAGTAACTAATTCACATTTCAAGTCACTACACTTAATCCTTTCTAGAAACAAGTTCACAATTTCAATTCTCTACACTTAACCATTTTCAAGTCACTAATTCATATTTCTAGTAACTAATTCACAATTTGAAGTCTCTACATTTAACCATTTTCATGTCACTACACTTAACTATTTTCAACTCACTAATTCATATTTCAAGTCACTACACTTAACCATTTTCAAGAAACAAGGTCACAATATCAAGTCACTACATCTAACTATTTTCAAGTCACAAGTTCACATTTCAAGTCACTACATATAACCATTTTCAAGTAACTAATTCACATTTCAAGTCACTACACTTAATCCTTTCAAGAAACAAGTTCACAATTTCAATTCTCTACACTTAACCATTTTCAAGTCACTAATTCATATTTCAAGTAACTAATTCACAATTTGAAGTCTCTACATTTAACCATTTTCATGTCACTACACTTAACCATTTTCAACTCACTAATTCACATTTCAAGTTACTACACTTAACCATTTTCAAGAAACAAGTTCACAATATCAAGTCACTACATTTAACTATTTTCAAGTCACAAGTTCACATTTCAAGTCACTACATTTAACCTTTTTCAAGTAACTAATTCACATTTCAAGTCACTACACTTAATCCTTTCAAGAAACAAGTTCACAATTTCAATTCTCTACACTTAACCATTTTCAAGTCACTAATTCATATTTCAAGTAACTAATTCACAATTTGAAGTCTCTACATTTAACCATTTTCATGTCACTACACTTAACCATTTTCAACTCACTAATTCACATTTCAAGTCACTACACTTAACCATTTTCAAGAAAGAAGTTCACAATATCAAGTCACTACATTTAACTATTTTCAAGTCACAAGTTCACATTTCAAGTCACTACATTTAACCATTTTCAAGTAACTAATTCACATTTCAAGTCACTACACTTAATCCTTTCAAGAAACAAGTTCACAATTTCAATTCTCTACACTTAACCATTTTCAAGTCACTAATTCATATTTCAAGTAACTAATTCACAATTTGAAGTCTCTACATTTAACCATTTTCATGTCACTACACTTAACTATTTTAAACTCGCTAATTCACATTTCAAGTCACTACACTTAACCATTTTCAAGAAAGAAGTTCACAATATCAAGTCACTACATTTAACCATTTTCAAGTAACTAATTCACATTTCAAGTCACTACACTTAATCCTTTCAAGAAACAAGTTCACAATTTCAATTCTCTACACTTAACCATTTTCAAGTCACTAATTCATATTTCAAGCAACTAATTCACAATTTGAAGTCTCTACATTTAACCATTTTCATGTCACTACACTTAACTATTTTCAACTCGCTAATTCACATTTCAAGTCAATACACTTAACCATTTTCAAGAATCAAGTTCACAATATCAAGTCACTACATTTCACTATTTTCAAGTCACAAGTTCACATTTCAAGTCACTACATATAACCATTTTCAAGTAACTAATTCACATTTCAAGTCACTACACTTAATCCTTTCAAGAAACAAGTTCACAATTTCAATTCTCTACACTTAACCATTTTCAAGTCACTAATTCATATTTCAAGTAACTAATTCACAATTTGAAGTCTCTACATTTAACCATTTTCATGTCACTACACTTAACTATTTTCAACTCGTTAATTCACATTTCAAGTCACTACACTTAACCTTTTTCAAGAAAGAAGTTCACAATATCAAGTCACTACATTTAACTATTTTCAAGTCACAAGTTCACATTTCAAGTCACTACACTTAATCCTTTCAAGAAACAAATTCACAATTTCAAGTCACAACACTTAACCATTTTCAAAAAATAATTTTACATTTCAAGTCACTACATTTAACCATTTTCAAGAAAGAAGTTCACAATTTCAATTCAATAAATTTAACCATTTTCAAGTTACTACACTTAACCATTTTCAAGTAACTAATTCACATTTCAAGTCACTACACTTAACCATTTTCAAGAATCAAGTTCACAGTTTCAATTCACTACATTTAACCATTTTCAAGTCACTACACTTAGCCATTTTCAAGTAACTAATTCACATTTCAAGTCACTACACTTAATCCTTTCTAGAAACAAGTTCACAATTTCAATTCTCTACACTTAACCATTTTCAAGTCACTAATTCATATTTCTAGTAACTAATTCACAATTTGAAGTCTCTACATTTAACCATTTTCATGTCACTACACTTAACTATTTTCAACTCACTAATTCATATTTCAAGTCACTACACTTAACCATTTTCAAGAAACAAGTTCACAATATCAAGTCACTACATCTAACTATTTTCAAGTCACAAGTTCACATTTCAAGTCACTACATATAACCATTTTCAAGTAACTAATTCACATTTCAAGTCACTACACTTAATCCTTTCAAGAAACAAGTTCACAATTTCAATTCTCTACACTTAACCATTTTCAAGTCACTAATTCATATTTCAAGTAACTAATTCACAATTTGAAGTCTCTACATTTAACCATTTTCATGTCACTACACTTAACCATTTTCAACTCACTAATTCACATTTCAAGTTACTACACTTAACCATTTTCAAGAAACAAGTTCACAATATCAAGTCACTACATTTAACTATTTTCAAGTCACAAGTTCACATTTCAAGTCACTACATTTAACCTTTTTCAAGTAACTAATTCACATTTCAAGTCACTACACTTAATCCTTTCAAGAAACAAGTTCACAATTTCAATTCTCTACACTTAACCATTTTCAAGTCACTAATTCATATTTCAAGTAACTAATTCACAATTTGAAGTCTCTACATTTAACAATTTTCATGTCACTACACTTAACCATTTTCAACTCACTAATTCACATTTCAAGTCACAACACTTAACCATTTTCAAAAAATAATTTTACATTTCAAGTCACTACATTTAACCATTTTCAAGAAACAAGTTCACAATTTCAATTCAATAAATTTAACCATTTTCAAGTTACTACACTTAACCATTTTCAAGTAACTAATTCACATTTCATGTCACTACACTTAACCATTTTCAAGAATCAAGTTCACAGTTTCAATTCACTACATTTAACCATTTTCAAGTCACTACACTTAGCCATTTTCAAGTAACTAATTCACATTTCAAGTCACTACACTTAATCCTTTCTAGAAACAAGTTCACAATTTCAATTCTCTACACTTAACCATTTTCAAGTCACTAATTCATATTTCTAGTAACTAATTCACAATTTGAAGTCTCTACATTTAACCATTTTCATGTCACTACACTTAACTATTTTCAACTCACTAATTCATATTTCAAGTCACTACACTTAACCATTTTCAAGAAACAAGTTCACAATATCAAGTCACTACATCTAACTATTTTCAAGTCACAAGTTCACATTTTAAGTCACTACATATAACCATTTTCAAGTAACTAATTCACATTTCAAGTCACTACACTTAATCCTTTCAAGAAACAAGTTCACAATTTCAATTCTCTACACTTAACCATTTTCAAGTCACTAATTCATATTTCAAGTAACTAATTCACAATTTGAAGTCTCTACATTTAACCATTTTCATGTCACTACACTTAACCATTTTCAACTCACTAATTCACATTTCAAGTTACTACACTTAACCATTTTCAAGAAACAAGTTCACAATATCAAGTCACTACATTTAACTATTTTCAAGTCACAAGTTCACATTTCAAGTCACTACATTTAACCTTTTTCAAGTAACTAATTCACATTTCAAGTCACTACACTTAATCCTTTCAAGAAACAAGTTCACAATTTCAATTCTCTACACTTAACCATTTTCAAGTCACTAATTCATATTTCAAGTAACTAATTCACAATTTGAAGTCTCTACATTTAACCATTTTCATGTCACTACACTTAACCATTTTCAACTCACTAATTCACATTTCAAGTCACTACACTTAACCATTTTCAAGAAAGAAGTTCACAATATCAAGTCACTACATTTAACTATTTTCAAGTCACAAGTTCACATTTCAAGTCACTACATTTAACCATTTTCAAGTAACTAATTCACATTTCAAGTCACTACACTTAATCCTTTCAAGAAACAAGTTCACAATTTCAATTCTCTACACTTAACCATTTTCAAGTCACTAATTCATATTTCAAGTAACTAATTCACAATTTGAAGTCTCTACATTTAACCATTTTCATGTCACTACACTTAACTATTTTAAACTCGCTAATTCACATTTCAAGTCACTACACTTAACCATTTTCAAGAAAGAAGTTCACAATATCAAGTCACTACATTTAACCATTTTCAAGTAACTAATTCACATTTCAAGTCACTACACTTAATCCTTTCAAGAAACAAGTTCACAATTTCAATTCTCTACACTTAACCATTTTCAAGTCACTAATTCATATTTCAAGCAACTAATTCACAATTTGAAGTCTCTACATTTAACCATTTTCATGTCACTACACTTAACTATTTTCAACTCGCTAATTCACATTTCAAGTCAATACACTTAACCATTTTCAAGAAACAAGTTCACAATATCAAGTCACTACATTTAACTATTTTCAAGTCACAAGTTCACATTTCAAGTCACTACATTTAACCATTTTCAAGTAACTAATTCACATTTCAAGTCACTACACTTAATCCTTTCAAGAAACAAGTTCACAATTTCAATTCTCTACACTTAACCATTTTCAAGTCACTAATTCATATTTCAAGTAACTAATTCACAATTTGAAATCTCTACATTTAACCATTTTCATGTCACTACACTTAACCATTTTCAACTCACTAATTCACATTTCAAGTCACTACACTTAACCATTTTCAAGAAAGAAGTTCACAATATCAAGTCACTACATTTAACTATTTTCAAGTCACAAGTTCACATTTCAAGTCACTACATTTAACCATTTTCAAATAACTAATTGACATTTCAAGTCACTACACTTAATCCTTTCAAGAAACAAGTTCACAATTTCAATTCTCTACACTTAACCATTTTCAAGTCACTAATTCATATTTCAAGTAACTAATTCACAATTTGAAGTCTCTACATTTAACCATTTTCATGTCACTACACTTAACTATTTTAAACTCGCTAATTCACATTTCAAGTCACTACACTTAACCATTTTCAAGAAAGAAGTTCACAATATCAAGTCACTACATTTAACTATTTTCAAGTCACAAGTTCACATTTCAAGTCACTACACTTAATCCTTTCAAGAAACAAATTCACAATTTCAAGTCACAACACTTAACCATTTTCAAAAAATAATTTTACATTTCAAGTCACTACATTTAACCATTTTCAAGAAAGAAGTTCACAATTTCAATTCAATAAATTTAACCATTTTCAAGTTACTACACTTAACCATTTTCAAGTAACTAATTCACATTTCAAGTCACTACACTTAACCATTTTCAAGAATCAAGTTCACAGTTTCAATTCACTACATTTAACCATTTTCAAGTCACTACACTTAGCCATTTTCAAGTAACTAATTCACATTTCAAGTCACTACACTTAATCCTTTCTAGAAACAAGTTCACAATTTCAATTCTCTACACTTAACCATTTTCAAGTCACTAATTCATATTTCTAGTAACTAATTCACAATTTGAAGTCTCTACATTTAACCATTTTCATGTCACTACACTTAACTATTTTCAACTCACTAATTCATATTTCAAGTCACTACACTTAACCATTTTCAAGAAACAAGTTCACAATATCAAGTCACTACATCTAACTATTTTCAAGTCACAAGTTCACATTTCAAGTCACTACATATAACCATTTTCAAGTAACTAATTCACATTTCAAGTCACTACACTTAATCCTTTCAAGAAACAAGTTCACAATTTCAATTCTCTACACTTAACCATTTTCAAGTCACTAATTCATATTTCAAGTAACTAATTCACAATTTGAAGTCTCTACATTTAACCATTTTCATGTCACTACACTTAACCATTTTCAACTCACTAATTCACATTTCAAGTTACTACACTTAACCATTTTCAAGAAACAAGTTCACAATATCAAGTCACTACATTTAACTATTTTCAAGTCACAAGTTCACATTTCAAGTCACTACATTTAACCTTTTTCAAGTAACTAATTCACATTTCAAGTCACTACACTTAATCCTTTCAAGAAACAAGTTCACAATTTCAATTCTCTACACTTAACCATTTTCAAGTCACTAATTCATATTTCAAGTAACTAATTCACAATTTGAAGTCTCTACATTTAACCATTTTCATGTCACTACACTTAACCATTTTCAACTCACTAATTCACATTTCAAGTCACTACACTTAACCATTTTCAAGAAAGAAGTTCACAATATCAAGTCACTACATTTAACTATTTGTCACAAGTTCACATTTCAAGTCACTACATTTAACCATTTTCAAGTAACTAATTCACATTTCAAGTCACTACACTTAATCCTTTCAAGAAACAAGTTCACAATTTCAATTCTCTACACTTAACCATTTTCAAGTCACTAATTCATATTTCAAGTAACTAATTCACAATTTGAAGTCTCTACATTTAACCATTTTCATGTCACTACACTTAACTATTTTAAACTCGCTAATTCACATTTCAAGTCACTACACTTAACCATTTTCAAGAAAGAAGTTCACAATATCAAGTCACTACATTTAACCATTTTCAAGTAACTAATTCACATTTCAAGTCACTACACTTAATCCTTTCAAGAAACAAGTTCACAATTTCAATTCTCTACACTTAACCATTTTCAAGTCACTAATTCATATTTCAAGCAACTAATTCACAATTTGAAGTCTCTACATTTAACCATTTTCATGTCACTACACTTAACTATTTTCAACTCGCTAATTCACATTTCAAGTCAATACACTTAACCATTTTCAAGAAACAAGTTCACAATATCAAGTCACTACATTTAACTATTTTCAAGTCACAAGTTCACATTTCAAGTCACTACATTTAACCATTTTCAAGTAACTAATTCACATTTCAAGTCACTACACTTAATCCTTTCAAGAAACAAGTTCACAATTTCAATTCTCTACACTTAACCATTTTCAAGTCACTAATTCATATTTCAAGTAACTAATTCACAATTTGAAGTCTCTACATTTAACCATTTTCATGTCACTACACTTAACCATTTTCAACTCACTAATTCACATTTCAAGTCACTACACTTAACCATTTTCAAGAAAGAAGTTCACAATATCAAGTCACTACATTTAACTATTTTCAAGGCACAAGTTCACATTTCAAGTCACTACATTTAACCATTTTCAAGTAACTAATTCACATTTCAAGTCACTACACTTAATCCTTTCAAGAAACAAGTTCACAATTTCAATTCTGTACACTTAACCATTTTCAAGTCACTAATTCATATTTCAAGTAACTAATTCACAATTTGAAGTCTCTACATTTAACCATTTTCATGTCACTACACTTAACTATTTTCAACTAGCTAATTCACATTTCAAGTCACTACACTTAACCATTTTCAAGAAACAAGTTCACAATATCAAGTCACTACATTTAACTATTTTCAAGTCACAAGTTCACATTTCAAGTCACTACATTTAACCATTTTCAAGTAACTAATTCACATTTCAAGTCACTACATTTAATCCTTTCAAGAAACAAGTTCACAATTTCAATTCTCTACACTTAACCATTTTCAAGTCACTAATTCATATTTCAAGTAACTAATTCACAATTTGAAGTCTCTACATTTAACCATTTTCATGTCACTACACTTAACTATTTTCAACTCGCTAATTCACATTTCAAGTCACTACACTTAACCATTTTCAAGAAAGAAGTTCACAATATCAAGTCACTACATTTAACTATTTTCAAGTCACAAGTTCACATTTCAAGTCACTACACTTAATCCTTTCAAAAAACAAATTCACAATTTCAAGTCACAACACTTAACCATTTTCAAAAAATAATTTTACATTTCAAGTCACTACATTTAACCATTTTCAAGAAACAAGTTCACAATTTCAATTCAATAAATTTAACCATTTTCAAGTTACTACACTTAACCATTTTCAAGTAACTAATTCACATTTCAAGTCACTACACTTAACCATTTTCAAGAATCAAGTTCACAGTTTCAATTCACTACATTTAACCATTTTCAAGTCACTACACTTAGCCATTTTCAAGTAACTAATTCACATTTCAAGTCACTACACTTAATCCTTTCTAGAAACAAGTTCACAATTTCAATTCTCTACACTTAACCATTTTCAAGTCACTAATTCATATTTCTAGTAACTAATTCACAATTTGAAGTCTTTACATTTAACCATTTTCATGTCACTACACTTAACTATTTTCAACTCACTAATTCATATTTCAAGTCACTACACTTAACCATTTTCAAGAAACAAGTTCACAATATCAAGTCACTACATCTAACTATTTTCAAGTCACAAGTTCACATTTCAAGTCACTACATATAACCATTTTCAAGTAACTAATTCACATTTCAAGTCACTACACTTAATCCTTTCAAGAAACAAGTTCACAATTTCAATTCTCTACACTTAACCATTTTCAAGTCACTAATTCATATTTCAAGTAACTAATTCACAATTTGAAGTCTCTACATTTAACCATTTTCATGTCACTACACTTAACTATTTTAAACTCGCTAATTCACATTTCAAGTCACTACACTTAACCATTTTCAAGAAAGAAGTTCACAATATCAAGTCACTACATTTAACCATTTTCAAGTAACTAATTCACATTTCAAGTCACTACACTTAATCCTTTCAAGAAACAAGTTCACAATTTCAATTCTCTACACTTAACCATTTTCAAGTCACTAATTCATATTTCAAGCAACTAATTCACAATTTCAAGTCTCTACATTTAACCATTTTCATGTCACTACACTTAACTATTTTCAACTCGCTAATTCACATTTCAAGTCAATACACTTAACCATTTTCAAGAATCAAGTTCACAATATCAAGTCACTACATTTCACTATTTTCAAGTCACAAGTTCACATTTCAAGTCACTACATATAACCATTTTCAAGTAACTAATTCACATTTCAAGTCACTACACTTAATCCTTTCAAGAAACAAGTTCACAATTTCAATTCTCTACACTTAACCATTTTCAAGTCACTAATTCATATTTCAAGTAACTAATTCACAATTTGAAGTCTCTACATTTAACCATTTTCATGTCACTACACTTAACTATTTTCAACTCGTTAATTCACATTTCAAGTCACTACACTTAACCATTTTCAAGAAAGAAGTTCACAATATCAAGTCACTACATTTAACTATTTTCAAGTCACAAGTTCACATTTCAAGTCACTACACTTAATCCTTTCAAGAAACAAATTCACAATTTCAAGTCACAACACTTAACCATTTTCAAAAAATAATTTTACATTTCAAGTCACTACATTTAACCATTTTCAAGAAAGAAGTTCACAATTTCAATTCAATAAATTTAACCATTTTCAAGTTACTACACTTAACCATTTTCAAGTAACTAATTCACATTTCAAGTCACTACACTTAACCATTTTCAAGAATCAAGTTCACAGTTTCAATTCACTACATTTAACCATTTTCAAGTCACTACACTTAGCCATTTTCAAGTAACTAATTCACATTTCAAGTCACTACACTTAATCCTTTCTAGAAACAAGTTCACAATTTCAATTCTCTACACTTAACCATTTTCAAGTCACTAATTCATATTTCTAGTAACTAATTCACAATTTGAAGTCTCTACATTTAACCATTTTCATGTCACTACACTTAACTATTTTCAACTCACTAATTCATATTTCAAGTCACTACACTTAACCATTTTCAAGAAACAAGTTCACAATATCAAGTCACTACATCTAACTATTTTCAAGTCACAAGTTCACATTTCAAGTCACTACATATAACCATTTTCAAGTAACTAATTCACATTTCAAGTCACTACACTTAATCCTTTCAAGAAACAAGTTCACAATTTCAATTCTCTACACTTAACCATTTTCAAGTCACTAATTCATATTTCAAGTAACTAATTCACAATTTGAAGTCTCTACATTTAACCATTTTCATGTCACTACACTTAACCATTTTCAACTCACTAATTCACATTTCAAGTTACTACACTTAACCATTTTCAAGAAACAAGTTCACAATATCAAGTCACTACATTTAACTATTTTCAAGTCACAAGTTCACATTTCAAGTCACTACATTTAACCTTTTTCAAGTAACTAATTCACATTTCAAGTCACTACACTTAATCCTTTCAAGAAACAAGTTCACAATTTCAATTCTCTACACTTAACCATTTTCAAGTCACTAATTCATATTTCAAGTAACTAATTCACAATTTGAAGTCTCTACATTTAACCATTTTCATGTCACTACACTTAACCATTTTCAACTCACTAATTCACATTTCAAGTCACTACACTTAACCATTTTCAAGAAAGAAGTTCACAATATCAAGTCACTACATTTAACTATTTTCAAGTCACAAGTTCACATTTCAAGTCACTACATTTAACCATTTTCAAGTAACTAATTCACATTTCAAGTCACTACACTTAATCCTTTCAAGAAACAAGTTCACAATTTCAATTCTCTACACTTAACCATTTTCAAGTCACTAATTCATATTTCAAGTAACTAATTCACAATTTGAAGTCTCTACATTTAACCATTTTCATGTCACTACACTTAACTATTTTAAACTCGCTAATTCACATTTCAAGTCACTACACTTAACCATTTTCAAGAAAGAAGTTCACAATATCAAGTCACTACATTTAACCATTTTCAAGTAACTAATTCACATTTCAAGTCACTACACTTAATCCTTTCAAGAAACAAGTTCACAATTTCAATTCTCTACACTTAACCATTTTCAAGTCACTAATTCATATTTCAAGCAACTAATTCACAATTTGAAGTCTCTACATTTAACCATTTTCATGTCACTACACTTAACTATTTTCAACTCGCTAATTCACATTTCAAGTCAATACACTTAACCATTTTCAAGAATCAAGTTCACAATATCAAGTCACTACATTTCACTATTTTCAAGTCACAAGTTCACATTTCAAGTCACTACATATAACCATTTTCAAGTAACTAATTCACATTTCAAGTCACTACACTTAATCCTTTCAAGAAACAAGTTCACAATTTCAATTCTCTACACTTAACCATTTTCAAGTCACTAATTCATATTTCAAGTAACTAATTCACAATTTGAAGTCTCTACATTTAACCATTTTCATGTCACTACACTTAACTATTTTCAACTCGTTAATTCACATTTCAAGTCACTACACTTAACCATTTTCAAGAAAGAAGTTCACAATATCAAGTCACTACATTTAACTATTTTCAAGTCACAAGTTCACATTTCAAGTCACTACACTTAATCCTTTCAAGAAACAAATTCACAATTTCAAGTCACAACACTTAACCATTTTCAAAAAATAATTTTACATTTCAAGTCACTACATTTAACCATTTTCAAGAAACAAGTTCACAATTTCAATTCAATAAATTTAACCATTTTCAAGTTACTACACTTAACCATTTTCAAGTAACTAATTCACATTTCAAGTCACTACACTTAACCATTTTCAAGAATCAAGTTCACAGTTTCAATTCACTACATTTAACCATTTTCAAGTCACTACACTTAGCCATTTTCAAGTAACTAATTCACATTTCAAGTCACTACACTTAATCCTTTCTAGAAACAAGTTCACAATTTCAATTCTCTACACTTAACCATTTTCAAGTCACTAATTCATATTTCTAGTAACTAATTCACAATTTGAAGTCTCTACATTTAACCATTTTCATGTCACTACACTTAACTATTTTCAACTCACTAATTCATATTTCAAGTCACTACACTTAACCATTTTCAAGAAACAAGTTCACAATATCAAGTCACTACATCTAACTATTTTCAAGTCACAAGTTCACATTTCAAGTCACTACATATAACCATTTTCAAGTAACTAATTCACATTTCAAGTCACTACACTTAATCCTTTCAAGAAACAAGTTCACAATTTCAATTCTCTACACTTAACCATTTTCAAGTCACTAATTCATATTTCAAGTAACTAATTCACAATTTGAAGTCTCTACATTTAACCATTTTCATGTCACTACACTTAACCATTTTCAACTCACTAATTCACATTTCAAGTTACTACACTTAACCATTTTCAAGAAACAAGTTCACAATATCAAGTCACTACATTTAACTATTTTCAAGTCACAAGTTCACATTTCAAGTCACTACATTTAACCTTTTTCAAGTAACTAATTCACATTTCAAGTCACTACACTTAATCCTTTCAAGAAACAAGTTCACAATTTCAATTCTCTACACTTAACCATTTTCAAGTCACTAATTCATATTTCAAGTAACTAATTCACAATTTGAAGTCTCTACATTTAACCATTTTCATGTCACTACACTTAACCATTTTCACCTCACTAATTCACATTTCAAGTCACTACACTTAACCATTTTCAAGAAAGAAGTTCACAATATCAAGTCACTACATTTAACTATTTTCAAGTCACAAGTTCACATTTCAAGTCACTACATTTAACCATTTTCAAGTAACTAATTCACATTTCAAGTCACTACACTTAATCCTTTCAAGAAACAAGTTCACAATTTCAATTCTCTACACTTAACCATTTTCAAGTCACTAATTCATATTTCAAGTAACTAATTCACAATTTGAAGTCTCTACATTTAACCATTTTCATGTCACTACACTTAACTATTTTAAACTCGCTAATTCACATTTCAAGTCACTACACTTAACCATTTTCAAGAAAGAAGTTCACAATATCAAGTCACTACATTTAACCATTTTCAAGTAACTAATTCACATTTCAAGTCACTACACTTAATCCTTTCAAGAAACAAGTTCACAATTTCAATTCTCTACACTTAACCATTTTCAAGTCACTAATTCATATTTCAAGCAACTAATTCACAATTTGAAGTCTCTACATTTAACCATTTTCATGTCACTACACTTAACTATTTTCAACTCGCTAATTCACATTTCAAGTCAATACACTTAACCATTTTCAAGAAACAAGTTCACAATATCAAGTCACTACATTTAACTATTTTCAAGTCACAAGTTCACATTTCAAGTCACTACATTTAACCATTTTCAAGTAACTAATTCACATTTCAAGTCACTACACTTAATCCTTTCAAGAAACAAGTTCACAATTTCAATTCTCTACACTTAACCATTTTCAAGTCACTAATTCATATTTCAAGTAACTAATTCACAATTTGAAGTCTCTACATTTAACCATTTTCATGTCACTACACTTAACTATTTTCAACTCGCTAATTCACATTTCAAGTCACTACACTTAACCATTTTCAAGAAACAAGTTCACAATATCAAGTCACTACATTTAACTATTTTCAAGTCACAAGTTCACATTTCAAGTCACTACATTTAACCATTTTCAAGTAACTAATTCACATTTCAAGTCACTACATTTAATCCTTTCAAGAAACAAGTTCACAATTTCAAATCTCTACACTTAACCATTTTCAAGTCACTAATTCATATTTCAAGTAACTAATTCACAATTTGAAGTCTCTACATTTAACCATTTTCATGTCACTACACTTAACTATTTTCAACTCGCTAATTCACATTTCAAGTCACTACACTTAACCATTTTCAAGAAAGAAGTTCACAATATCAAGTCACTACATTTAACTATTTTCAAGTCACAAGTTCACATTTCAAGTCACTACACTTAATCCTTTCAAAAAACAAATTCACAATTTCAAGTCACAACACTTAACCATTTTCAAAAAATAATTTTACATTTCAAGTCA
This sequence comes from Capsicum rhomboideum, assembly GCA_031232105.1. Taxonomy (NCBI): domain Eukaryota; kingdom Viridiplantae; phylum Streptophyta; class Magnoliopsida; order Solanales; family Solanaceae; genus Capsicum; species Capsicum rhomboideum. The sequence goes on along the minus strand of CP124716.1, from coordinate 57,111,478 downwards.
CTACATTTAACCATTTTCAAGAAACAAGTTCACAATTTCAATTCAATAAATTTAACCATTTTCAAGTTACTACACTTAACCATTTTCAAGTAACTAATTCACATTTCAAGTCACTACACTTAACCATTTTCAAGAATCAAGTTCACAGTTTCAATTCACTACATTTAACCATTTTCAAGTCACTACACTTAGCCATTTTCAAGTAACTAATTCACATTTCAAGTCACTACACTTAATCCTTTCTAGAATCAAGTTCACAATTTCAATTCTCTACACTTAACCATTTTCAAGTCACTAATTCATATTTCTAGTAACTAATTCACAATTTGAAGTCTTTACATTTAACCATTTTCATGTCACTACACTTAACTATTTTCAACTCACTAATTCATATTTCAAGTCACTACACTTAACCATTTTCAAGAAACAAGTTCACAATATCAAGTCACTACATCTAACTATTTTCAAGTCACAAGTTCACATTTCAAGTCACTACATATAACCATTTTCAAGTAACTAATTCACATTTCAAGTCACTACACTTAATCCTTTCAAGAAACAAGTTCACAATTTCAATTCTCTACACTTAACCATTTTCAAGTCACTAATTCATATTTCAAGTAACTAATTCACAATTTGAAGTCTCTACATTTAACCATTTTCATGTCACTACACTTAACCATTTTCAACTCACTAATTCACATTTCAAGTTACTACACTTAACCATTTTCAAGAAACAAGTTCACAATATCAAATCACTACATTTAACTATTTTCAAGTCACAAGTTCACATTTCAAGTCACTACATTTAACCTTTTTCAAGTAACTAATTCACATTTCAAGTCACTACACTTAATCCTTTCAAGAAACAAGTTCACAATTTCAATTCTCTACACTTAACCATTTTCAAGTTACTAATTCATATTTCAAGTAACTAATTCACAATTTGAAGTCTCTACATTTAACCATTTTCATGTCACTACACTTAACCATTTTCAACTCACTAATTCACATTTCAAGTCACTACACTTAACCATTTTGAAGAAAGAAGTTCACAATATCAAATCACTACATTTAACTATTTTCAAGTCACAAGTTCACATTTCAAGTCACTACATTTTACCATTTTCAAGTAACTAATTCACATTTCAAGTCACTACACTTAATCCTTTCAAGAAACAAGTTCACAATTTCAATTCTCTACACTTAACCATTTTCAAGTCACTAATTCATATTTCAAGTAACTAATTCACAATTTGAAGTCTCTACATTTAACCATTTTCATGTCACTACACTTAACTATTTTAAACTCGCTAATTCACATTTCAAGTCACTACACTTAACCATTTTCAAGAAAGAAGTTCACAATATCAAGTCACTACATTTAACCATTTTCAAGTAACTAATTCACATTTCAAGTCACTACACTTAATCCTTTCAAGAAACAAGTTCACAATTTCAATTCTATACACTTAACCATTTTCAAGTCACTAATTCATATTTCAAGCAACTAATTCACAATTTGAAGTCTCTACATTTAACCATTTTCATGTCACTACACTTAACTATTTTCAACTCGCTAATTCACATTTCAAGTCAATACACTTAACCATTTTCAAGAAACAAGTTCACAATATCAAGTCACTACATTTAACTATTTTCAAGTCACAAGTTCACATTTCAAGTCACTACATTTAACCATTTTCAAGTAACTAATTCACATTTCAAGTCACTACACTTAATCCTTTCAAGAAACAAGTTCACAATTTCAATTCTCTACACTTAACCATTTTCAAGTCACTAATTCATATTTCAAGTAACTAATTCACAATTTGAAGTCTCTACATTTAACCATTTTCATGTCATTACACTTAACCATTTTCAACTCACTAATTCACATTTCAAGTCACTACACTTAACCATTTTCAAGAAAGAAGTTCACAATATCAAGTCACTACATTTAACTATTTTCAAGTCACAAGTTCACATTTCAAGTCACTACATTTAACCATTTTCAAGTAACTAATTCACATTTCAAGTCACTACACTTAATCCTTTCAAGAAACAAGTTCACAATTTCAATTCTGTACACTTAACCATTTTCAAGTCACTAATTCATATTTCAAGTAACTAATTCACAATTTGAAGTCTCTACATTTAACCATTTTCATGTCACTACACTTAACTATTTTCAACTCGCTAATTCACATTTCAAGTCACTACACTTAACCATTTTCAAGAAACAAGTTCACAATATCAAGTCACTACATTTAACTATTTTCAAGTCACAAGTTCACATTTCAAGTCACTACATTTAACCATTTTCAAGTAACTAATTCACATTTCAAGTCACTACACTTAATCCTTTCAAGAAACAAGTTCACAATTTCAATTCTCTACACTTAACCATTTTCAAGTCACTAATTCATATTTCAAGTAACTAATTCACAATTTGAAGTCTCTACATTTAACCATTTTCATGTCACTACACTTAACTATTTTCAACTCGCTAATTCACATTTCAAGTCACTACACTTAACCATTTTCAAGAAAGAAGTTCACAATATCAAGTCACTACATTTAACTATTTTCAAGTCACAAGTTCATATTTCAAGTCACTACACTTAATCCTTTCAAAAAACAAATTCACAATTTCAAGTCACAACACTTAACCATTTTCAAAAAATAATTTTACATTTCAAGTCACTACATTTAACCATTTTCAAGAAACAAGTTCACAATTTCAATTCAATAAATTTAACCATTTTCAAGTTACTACACTTAACCATTTTCAAGTAACTAATTCACATTTCAAGTCACTACACTTAACCATTTTCAAGAATCAAGTTCACAGTTTCAATTCACTACATTTAACCATTTTCAAGTCACTACACTTAGCCATTTTCAAGTAACTAATTCACATTTCAAGTCACTACACTTAATCCTTTCTAGAAACAAGTTCACAATTTCAATTCTCTACACTTAACCATTTTCAAGTCACTAATTCATATTTCTAGTAACTAATTCACAATTTGAAGTCTCTACATTTAACCATTTTCATGTCACTACACTTAACCATTTTCAACTCACTAATTCACATTTCAAGTCACTACACTTAACCATTTTGAAGAAAGAAGTTCACAATATCAAATCACTACATTTAACTATTTTCAAGTCACAAGTTCACATTTCAAGTCACTACATTTTACCATTTTCAAGTAACTAATTCACATTTCAAGTCACTACACTTAATCCTTTCAAGAAACAAGTTCACAATTTCAATTCTCTACACTTAACCATTTTCAAGTCACTAATTCATATTTCAAGTAACTAATTCACAATTTGAAGTCTCTACATTTAACCATTTTCATGTCACTACACTTAACTATTTTAAACTCGCTAATTCACATTTCAAGTCACTACACTTAACCATTTTCAAGAAAGAAGTTCACAATATCAAGTCACTACATTTAACCATTTTCAAGTAACTAATTCACATTTCAAGTCACTACACTTAATCCTTTCAAGAAACAAGTTCACAATTTCAATTCTATACACTTAACCATTTTCAAGTCACTAATTCATATTTCAAGCAACTAATTCACAATTTGAAGTCTCTACATTTAACCATTTTCATGTCACTACACTTAACTATTTTCAACTCGCTAATTCACATTTCAAGTCAATACACTTAACCATTTTCAAGAAACAAGTTCACAATATCAAGTCACTACATTTAACTATTTTCAAGTCACAAGTTCACATTTCAAGTCACTACATTTAACCATTTTCAAGTAACTAATTCACATTTCAAGTCACTACACTTAATCCTTTCAAGAAACAAGTTCACAATTTCAATTCTCTACACTTAACCATTTTCAAGTCACTAATTCATATTTCAAGTAACTAATTCACAATTTGAAGTCTCTACATTTAACCATTTTCATGTCATTACACTTAACCATTTTCAACTCACTAATTCACATTTCAAGTCACTACACTTAACCATTTTCAAGAAAGAAGTTCACAATATCAAGTCACTACATTTAACTATTTTCAAGTCACAAGTTCACATTTCAAGTCACTACATTTAACCATTTTCAAGTAACTAATTCACATTTCAAGTCACTACACTTAATCCTTTCAAGAAACAAGTTCACAATTTCAATTCTGTACACTTAACCATTTTCAAGTCACTAATTCATATTTCAAGTAACTAATTCACAATTTGAAGTCTCTACATTTAACCATTTTCATGTCACTACACTTAACTATTTTCAACTCGCTAATTCACATTTCAAGTCACTACACTTAACCATTTTCAAGAAACAAGTTCACAATATCAAGTCACTACATTTAACTATTTTCAAGTCACAAGTTCACATTTCAAGTCACTACATTTAACCATTTTCAAGTAACTAATTCACATTTCAAGTCACTACACTTAATCCTTTCAAGAAACAAGTTCACAATTTCAATTCTCTACACTTAACCATTTTCAAGTCACTAATTCATATTTCAAGTAACTAATTCACAATTTGAAGTCTCTACATTTAACCATTTTCATGTCACTACACTTAACTATTTTCAACTCGCTAATTCACATTTCAAGTCACTACACTTAACCATTTTCAAGAAAGAAGTTCACAATATCAAGTCACTACATTTAACTATTTTCAAGTCACAAGTTCATATTTCAAGTCACTACACTTAATCCTTTCAAAAAACAAATTCACAATTTCAAGTCACAACACTTAACCATTTTCAAAAAATAATTTTACATTTCAAGTCACTACATTTAACCATTTTCAAGAAACAAGTTCACAATTTCAATTCAATAAATTTAACCATTTTCAAGTTACTACACTTAACCATTTTCAAGTAACTAATTCACATTTCAAGTCACTACACTTAACCATTTTCAAGAATCAAGTTCACAGTTTCAATTCACTACATTTAACCATTTTCAAGTCACTACACTTAGCCATTTTCAAGTAACTAATTCACATTTCAAGTCACTACACTTAATCCTTTCTAGAAACAAGTTCACAATTTCAATTCTCTACACTTAACCATTTTCAAGTCACTAATTCATATTTCTAGTAACTAATTCACAATTTGAAGTCTCTACATTTAACCATTTTCATGTCACTACACTTAACTATTTTCAACTCACTAATTCATATTTCAAGTCACTACACTTAACCATTTTCAAGAAACAAGTTCACAATATCAAGTCACTACATCTAACTATTTTCAAGTCACAAGTTCACATTTCAAGTCACTACATTTAACCATTTTCAAGTAACTAATTCACATTTCAAGTCACTACACTTAATCCTTTCAAGAAACAAGTTCACAATTTCAATTCTCTACACTTAACCATTTTCAAGTCACTAATTCATATTTCAAGTAACTAATTCACAATTTGAAGTCTCTACATTTAACCATTTTCATGTCACTACACTTAACCATTTTCAACTCACTAATTCACATTTCAAGTCACTACACTTAACCATTTTCAAGAAAGAAGTTCACAATATCAAGTCACTACATTTAACTATTTTCAAGTCACAAGTTCACATTTCAAGTCACTACATTTAACCATTTTCAAGTAACTAATTCACATTTCAAGTCACTACACTTAATCCTTTCAAGAAACAAGTTCACAATTTCAATTCTCTACACTTAACCATTTTCAAGTCACTAATTCATATTTCAAGTAACTAATTCACAATTTGAAGTCTCTACATTTAACCATTTTCATGTCACTACACTTAACTATTTTAAACTCGCTAATTCACATTTCAAGTCACTACACTTAACCATTTTCAAGAAAGAAGTTCACAATATCAAGTCACTACATTTAACCATTTTCAAGTAACTAATTCACATTTCAAGTCACTACACTTAATCCTTTCAAGAAACAAGTTCACAATTTCAATTCTCTACACTTAACCATTTTCAAGTCACTAATTCATATTTCAAGCAACTAATTCACAATTTGAAGTCTCTACATTTAACCATTTTCATGTCACTACACTTAACTATTTTCAACTCGCTAATTCACATTTCAAGTCAATACACTTAACCATTTTCAAGAAACAAGTTCACAATATCAAGTCACTACATTTAACTATTTTCAAGTCACAAGTTCACATTTCAAGTCACTACATTTAACCATTTTCAAGTAACTAATTCACATTTCAAGTCACTACACTTAATCCTTTCAAGAAACAAGTTCACAATTTCAATTCTCTACACTTAACCATTTTCAAGTCACTAATTCATATTTCAAGTAACTAATTCACAATTTGAAGTCTCTACATTTAACCATTTTCATGTCACTACACTTAACCATTTTCAACTCACTAATTCACATTTCAAGTTACTACACTTAACCATTTTCAAGAAACAAGTTCACAATATCAAGTCACTACATTTAACTATTTTCAAGTCACAAGTTCACATTTCAAGTCACTACATTTAACCATTTTCAAGTAACTAATTCACATTTCAAGTCACTACACTTAATCCTTTCAAGAAACAAGTTCACAATTTCAATTCTCTACACTTAACCATTTTCAAGTCACTAATTCATATTTCAAGTAACTAATTCACAATTTGAAGTCTCTACATTTAACCATTTTCATGTCACTACACTTAACTATTTTCAACTCGCTAATTCACATTTCAAGTCACTACACTTAACCATTTTCAAGAAAGAAGTTCACAATATCAAGTCACTACATTTAACCATTTTCAAGTAACTAATTCACATTTCAAGTCACTACACTTAATCCTTTCAAGAAACAAGTTCACAATTTCAATTCTCTACACTTAACCATTTTCAAGTCACTAATTCATATTTCAAGCAACTAATTCACAATTTGAAGTCTCTACATTTAACCATTTTCATGTCACTACACTTAACTATTTTCAACTCGCTAATTCACATTTCAAGTCAATACACTTAACCATTTTCAAGAATCAAGTTCACAATATCAAGTCACTACATTTCACTATTTTCAAGTCACAAGTTCACATTTCAAGTCACTACATATAACCATTTTCAAGTAACTAATTCACATTTCAAGTCACTACACTTAATCCTTTCAAGAAACAAGTTCACAATTTCAATTCTCTACACTTAACCATTTTCAAGTCACTAATTCATATTTCAAGTAACTAATTCACAATTTGAAGTCTCTACATTTAACCATTTTCATGTCACTACACTTAACTATTTTCAACTCGTTAATTCACATTTCAAGTCACTACACTTAACCATTTTCAAGAAAGAAGTTCACAATATCAAGTCACTACATTTAACTATTTTCAAGTCACAAGTTCACATTTCAAGTCACTACACTTAATCCTTTCAAGAAACAAATTCACAATTTCAAGTCACAACACTTAACCATTTTCAAAAAATAATTTTACATTTCAAGTCACTACATTTAACCATTTTCAAGAAACAAGTTCACAATTTCAATTCAATAAATTTAACCATTTTCAAGTTACTACACTTAACCATTTTCAAGTAACTAATTCACATTTCAAGTCACTACACTTAACCATTTTCAAGAATCAAGTTCACAGTTTCAATTCACTACATTTAACCATTTTCAAGTCACTACACTTAGCCATTTTCAAGTAACTAATTCACATTTCAAGTCACTACACTTAATCCTTTCTAGAAACAAGTTCACAATTTCAATTCTCTACACTTAACCATTTTCAAGTCACTAATTCATATTTCTAGTAACTAATTCACAATTTGAAGTCTCTACATTTAACCATTTTCATGTCACTACACTTAACTATTTTCAACTCACTAATTCATATTTCAAGTCACTACACTTAACCATTTTCAAGAAACAAGTTCACAATATCAAGTCACTACATCTAACTATTTTCAAGTCACAAGTTCACATTTCAAGTCACTACATATAACCATTTTCAAGTAACTAATTCACATTTCAAGTCACTACACTTAATCCTTTCAAGAAACAAGTTCACAATTTCAATTCTCTACACTTAACCATTTTAAAGTCACTAATTCATATTTCAAGTAACTAATTCACAATTTGAAGTCTCTACATTTAACCATTTTCATGTCACTACACTTAACCATTTTCAACTCACTAATTCACATTTCAAGTCACTACACTTAACCATTTTCAAGAAAGAAGTTCACAATATCAAGTCACTACATTTAACTATTTTCAAGTCACAAGTTCACATTTCAAGTCACTACATTTAACCATTTTCAAGTAACTAATTCACATTTCAAGTCACTACACTTAATCCTTTCAAGAAACAAGTTCACAATTTCAATTCTCTACACTTAACCATTTTCAAGTCACTAATTCATATTTCAAGTAACTAATTCACAATTTGAAGTCTCTACATTTAACCATTTTCATGTCACTACACTTAACCATTTTCAACTCACTAATTCACATTTCAAGTCACTACACTTAACCATTTTCAAGAAAGAAGTTCACAATATCAAGTCACTACATTTAACTATTTTCAAGTCACAAGTTCACATTTCAAGTCACTACATTTAACCATTTTCAAGTAACTAATTCACATTTCAAGTCACTACACTTAATCCTTTCAAGAAACAAGTTCACAATTTCAATTCTCTACACTTAACCATTTTCAAGTCACTAATTCATATTTCAAGTAACTAATTCACAATTTGAAGTCTCTACATTTAACCATTTTCATGTCACTACACTTAACTATTTTAAACTCGCTAATTCACATTTCAAGTCACTACACTTAACCATTTTCAAGAAAGAAGTTCACAATATCAAGTCACTACATTTAACCATTTTCAAGTAACTAATTCACATTTCAAGTCACTACACTTAATCCTTTCAAGAAACAAGTTCACAATTTCAATTCTCTACACTTAACCATTTTCAAGTCACTAATTCATATTTCAAGCAACTAATTCACAATTTGAAGTCTCTACATTTAACCATTTTCATGTCACTACACTTAACTATTTTCAACTCGCTAATTCACATTTCAAGTCAATACACTTAACCATTTTCAAGAAACAAGTTCACAATATCAAGTCACTACATTTAACTATTTTCAAGTCACAAGTTCACATTTCAAGTCACTACATTTAACCATTTTCAAGTAACTAATTCACATTTCAAGTCACTACACTTAATCCTTTCAAGAAACAAGTTCACAATTTCAATTCTCTACACTTAACCATTTTCAAGTCACTAATTCATATTTCAAGTAACTAATTCACAATTTGAAGTCTCTACATTTAACCATTTTCATGTCACTACACTTAACCATTTTCAACTCACTAATTCACATTTCAAGTTACTACACTTAACCATTTTCAAGAAACAAGTTCACAATATCAAGTCACTACATTTAACTATTTTCAAGTCACAAGTTCACATTTCAAGTCACTACATTTAACCATTTTCAAGTAACTAATTCACATTTCAAGTCACTACACTTAATCCTTTCAAGAAACAAGTTCACAATTTCAATTCTCTACACTTAACCATTTTCAAGTCACTAATTCATATTTCAAGTAACTAATTCACAATTTGAAGTCTCTACATTTAACCATTTTCATGTCACTACACTTAACTATTTTCAACTCGCTAATTCACATTTCAAGTCACTACACTTAACCATTTTCAAGAAACAAGTTCACAATATCAAGTCACTACATTTAACTATTTTCAAGTCACAAGTTCACATTTCAAGTCACTACATTTAACCATTTTCAAGTAACTAATTCACATTTCAAGTCACTACACTTAATCCTTTCAAGAAACAAGTTCACAATTTCAATTCTCTACACTTAACCATTTTCAAGTCACTAATTCATATTTCAAGTAACTAATTCACAATTTGAAGTCTCTACATTTAACCATTTTCATGTCACTACACTTAACTATTTTCAACTCGCTAATTCACATTTCAAGTCACTACACTTAACCATTTTCAAGAAAGAAGTTCACAATATCAAGTCACTACATTTAACTATTTTCAAGTCACAAGTTCACATTTCAAGTCACTACACTTAATCCTTTCAAAAAACAAATTCACAATTTCAAGTCACAACACTTAACCATTTTCAAAAAATAATTTTACATTTCAAGTCACTACATTTAACCATTTTCAAGAAACAAGTTCACAATTTCAATTCAATAAATTTAACCATTTTCAAGTTACTACACTTAACCATTTTCAAGTAACTAATTCACATTTCAAGTCACTACACTTAACCATTTTCAAGAATCAAGTTCACAGTTTCAATTCACTACATTTAACCATTTTCAAGTCGCTACACTTAGCCATTTTCAAGTAACTAATTCACATTTCAACTCACTACACTTAATCCTTTCTAGAAACAAGTTCACAATTTCAATTCTCTACACTTAACCATTTTCAAGTCACTAATTCATATTTCTAGTAACTAATTCACAATTTGAAGTCTCTACATTTAACCATTTTCATGTCACTACACTTAACTATTTTCAACTCACTAATTCATATTTCAAGTCACTACACTTAACCATTTTCAAGAAACAAGTTCACAATATCAAGTCACTACATCTAACTATTTTCAAGTCACAAGTTCACATTTCAAGTCACTACATATAACCATTTTCAAGTAACTAATTCACATTTCAAGTCACTACACTTAATCCTTTCAAGAAACAAGTTCACAATTTCAATTCTCTACACTTAACCATTTTCAAGTCACTAATTCATATTTCAAGTAACTAATTCACAATTTGAAGTCTCTACATTTAACCATTTTCATGTCACTACACTTAACCATTTTCAACTCACTAATTCACATTTCAAGTCACTACACTTAACCATTTTCAAGAAAGAAGTTCACAATATCAAGTCACTACATTTAACTATTTTCAAGTCACAAGTTCACATTTCAAGTCACTACATTTAACCATTTTCAAGTAACTAATTCACATTTCAAGTCACTACACTTAATCCTTTCAAGAAACAAGTTCACAATTTCAATTCTCTACACTTAACCATTTTCAAGTCACTAATTCATATTTCAAGTAACTAATTCACAATTTGAAGTCTCTACATTTAACCATTTTCATGTCACTACACTTAACCATTTTCAACTCACTAATTCACATTTCAAGTCACTACACTTAACCATTTTCAAGAAAGAAGTTCACAATATCAAGTCACTACATTTAACTATTTTCAAGTCACAAGTTCACATTTCAAGTCACTACATTTAACCATTTTCAAGTAACTAATTCACATTTCAAGTCACTACACTTAATCCTTTCAAGAAACAAGTTCACAATTTCAATTCTCTACACTTAACCATTTTCAAGTCACTAATTCATATTTCAAGTAACTAATTCACAATTTGAAGTCTCTACATTTAACCATTTTCATGTCACTACACTTAACTATTTTAAACTCGCTAATTCACATTTCAAGTCACTACACTTAACCATTTTCAAGAAAGAAGTTCACAATATCAAGTCACTACATTTAACCATTTTCAAGTAACTAATTCACATTTCAAGTCACTACACTTAATCCTTTCAAGAAACAAGTTCACAATTTCAATTCTATACACTTAACCATTTTCAAGTCACTAATTCATATTTCAAGCAACTAATTCACAATTTGAAGTCTCTACATTTAACCATTTTCATGTCACTACACTTAACTATTTTCAACTCGCTAATTCACATTTCAAGTCAATACACTTAACCATTTTCAAGAAACAAGTTCACAATATCAAGTCACTACATTTAACTATTTTCAAGTCACAAGTTCACATTTCAAGTCACTACATTTAACCATTTTCAAGTAACTAATTCACATTTCAAGTCACTACACTTAATCCTTTCAAGAAACAAGTTCACAATTTCAATTCTCTACACTTAACCATTTTCAAGTCACTAATTCATATTTCAAGTAACTAATTCACAATTTGAAGTCTCTACATTTAACCATTTTCATGTCATTACACTTAACCATTTTCAACTCACTAATTCACATTTCAAGTCACTACACTTAACCATTTTCAAGAAAGAAGTTCACAATATCAAGTCACTACATTTAACTATTTTCAAGTCACAAGTTCACATTTCAAGTCACTACATTTAACCATTTTCAAGTAACTAATTCACATTTCAAGTCACTACACTTAATCCTTTCAAGAAACAAGTTCACAATTTCAATTCTGTACACTTAACCATTTTCAAGTCACTAATTCATATTTCAAGTAACTAATTCACAATTTGAAGTCTCTACATTTAACCATTTTCATGTCACTACACTTAACTATTTTCAACTCGCTAATTCACATTTCAAGTCACTACACTTAACCATTTTCAAGAAACAAGTTCACAATATCAAGTCACTACATTTAACTATTTTCAAGTCACAAGTTCACATTTCAAGTCACTACATTTAACCATTTTCAAGTAACTAATTCACATTTCAAGTCACTACACTTAATCCTTTCAAGAAACAAGTTCACAATTTCAATTCTCTACACTTAACCATTTTCAAGTCACTAATTCATATTTCAAGTAACTAATTCACAATTTGAAGTCTCTACATTTAACCATTTTCATGTCACTACACTTAACTATTTTCAACTCGCTAATTCACATTTCAAGTCACTACACTTAACCATTTTCAAGAAAGAAGTTCACAATATCAAGTCACTACATTTAACTATTTTCAAGTCACAAGTTCATATTTCAAGTCACTACACTTAATCCTTTCAAAAAACAAATTCACAATTTCAAGTCACAACACTTAACCATTTTCAAAAAATAATTTTACATTTCAAGTCACTACATTTAACCATTTTCAAGAAACAAGTTCACAATTTCAATTCAATAAATTTAACCATTTTCAAGTTACTACACTTAACCATTTTCAAGTAACTAATTCACATTTCAAGTCACTACACTTAACCATTTTCAAGAATCAAGTTCACAGTTTCAATTCACTACATTTAACCATTTTCAAGTCACTACACTTAGCCATTTTCAAGTAACTAATTCACATTTCAAGTCACTACACTTAATCCTTTCTAGAAACAAGTTCACAATTTCAATTCTCTACACTTAACCATTTTCAAGTCACTAATTCATATTTCTAGTAACTAATTCACAATTTGAAGTCTCTACATTTAACCATTTTCATGTCACTACACTTAACTATTTTCAACTCACTAATTCATATTTCAAGTCACTACACTTAACCATTTTCAAGAAACAAGTTCACAATATCAAGTCACTACATCTAACTATTTTCAAGTCACAAGTTCACATTTCAAGTCACTACATATAACCATTTTCAAGTAACTAATTCACATTTCAAGTCACTACACTTAATCCTTTCAAGAAACAAGTTCACAATTTCAATTCTCTACACTTAACCATTTTAAAGTCACTAATTCATATTTCAAGTAACTAATTCACAATTTGAAGTCTCTACATTTAACCATTTTCATGTCACTACACTTAACCATTTTCAACTCACTAATTCACATTTCAAGTCACTACACTTAACCATTTTCAAGAAAGAAGTTCACAATATCAAGTCACTACATTTAACTATTTTCAAGTCACAAGTTCACATTTCAAGTCACTACATTTAACCATTTTCAAGTAACTAATTCACATTTCAAGTCACTACACTTAATCCTTTCAAGAAACAAGTTCACAATTTCAATTCTCTACACTTAACCATTTTCAAGTCACTAATTCATATTTCAAGTAACTAATTCACAATTTGAAGTCTCTACATTTAACCATTTTCATGTCACTACACTTAACCATTTTCAACTCACTAATTCACATTTCAAGTCACTACACTTAACCATTTTCAAGAAAGAAGTTCACAATATCAAGTCACTACATTTAACTATTTTCAAGTCACAAGTTCACATTTCAAGTCACTACATTTAACCATTTTCAAGTAACTAATTCACATTTCAAGTCACTACACTTAATCCTTTCAAGAAACAAGTTCACAATTTCAATTCTCTACACTTAACCATTTTCAAGTCACTAATTCATATTTCAAGTAACTAATTCACAATTTGAAGTCTCTACATTTAACCATTTTCATGTCACTACACTTAACTATTTTAAACTCGCTAATTCACATTTCAAGTCACTACACTTAACCATTTTCAAGAAAGAAGTTCACAATATCAAGTCACTACATTTAACCATTTTCAAGTAACTAATTCACATTTCAAGTCACTACACTTAATCCTTTCAAGAAACAAGTTCACAATTTCAATTCTCTACACTTAACCATTTTCAAGTCACTAATTCATATTTCAAGCAACTAATTCACAATTTGAAGTCTCTACATTTAACCATTTTCATGTCACTACACTTAACTATTTTCAACTCGCTAATTCACATTTCAAGTCAATACACTTAACCATTTTCAAGAAACAAGTTCACAATATCAAGTCACTACATTTAACTATTTTCAAGTCACAAGTTCACATTTCAAGTCACTACATTTAACCATTTTCAAGTAACTAATTCACATTTCAAGTCACTACACTTAATCCTTTCAAGAAACAAGTTCACAATTTCAATTCTCTACACTTAACCATTTTCAAGTCACTAATTCATATTTCAAGTAACTAATTCACAATTTGAAGTCTCTACATTTAACCATTTTCATGTCACTACACTTAACCATTTTCAACTCACTAATTCACATTTCAAGTTACTACACTTAACCATTTTCAAGAAACAAGTTCACAATATCAAGTCACTACATTTAACTATTTTCAAGTCACAAGTTCACATTTCAAGTCACTACATTTAACCATTTTCAAGTAACTAATTCACATTTCAAGTCACTACACTTAATCCTTTCAAGAAACAAGTTCACAATTTCAATTCTCTACACTTAACCATTTTCAAGTCACTAATTCATATTTCAAGTAACTAATTCACAATTTGAAGTCTCTACATTTAACCATTTTCATGTCACTACACTTAACTATTTTCAACTCGCTAATTCACATTTCAAGTCACTACACTTAACCATTTTCAAGAAACAAGTTCACAATATCAAGTCACTACATTTAACTATTTTCAAGTCACAAGTTCACATTTCAAGTCACTACATTTAACCATTTTCAAGTAACTAATTCACATTTCAAGTCACTACACTTAATCCTTTCAAGAAACAAGTTCACAATTTCAATTCTCTACACTTAACCATTTTCAAGTCACTAATTCATATTTCAAGTAACTAATTCACAATTTGAAGTCTCTACATTTAACCATTTTCATGTCACTACACTTAACTATTTTCAACTCGCTAATTCACATTTCAAGTCACTACACTTAACCATTTTCAAGAAAGAAGTTCACAATATCAAGTCACTACATTTAACTATTTTCAAGTCACAAGTTCACATTTCAAGTCACTACACTTAATCCTTTCAAAAAACAAATTCACAATTTCAAGTCACAACACTTAACCATTTTCAAAAAATAATTTTACATTTCAAGTCACTACATTTAACCATTTTCAAGAAACAAGTTCACAATTTCAATTCAATAAATTTAACCATTTTCAAGTTACTACACTTAACCATTTTCAAGTAACTAATTCACATTTCAAGTCACTACACTTAACCATTTTCAAGAATCAAGTTCACAGTTTCAATTCACTACATTTAACCATTTTCAAGTCGCTACACTTAGCCATTTTCAAGTAACTAATTCACATTTCAACTCACTACACTTAATCCTTTCTAGAAACAAGTTCACAATTTCAATTCTCTACACTTAACCATTTTCAAGTCACTAATTCATATTTCTAGTAACTAATTCACAATTTGAAGTCTCTACATTTAACCATTTTCATGTCACTACACTTAACTATTTTCAACTCACTAATTCATATTTCAAGTCACTACACTTAACCATTTTCAAGAAACAAGTTCACAATATCAAGTCACTACATCTAACTATTTTCAAGTCACAAGTTCACATTTCAAGTCACTACATATAACCATTTTCAAGTAACTAATTCACATTTCAAGTCACTACACTTAATCCTTTCAAGAAACAAGTTCACAATTTCAATTCTCTACACTTAACCATTTTCAAGTCACTAATTCATATTTCAAGTAACTAATTCACAATTTGAAGTCTCTACATTTAACCATTTTCATGTCACTACACTTAACCATTTTCAACTCACTAATTCACATTTCAAGTCACTACACTTAACCATTTTCAAGAAAGAAGTTCACAATATCAAGTCACTACATTTAACTATTTTCAAGTCACAAGTTCACATTTCAAGTCACTACATTTAACCATTTTCAAGTAACTAATTCACATTTCAAGTCACTACACTTAATCCTTTCAAGAAACAAGTTCACAATTTCAATTCTCTACACTTAACCATTTTCAAGTCACTAATTCATATTTCAAGTAACTAATTCACAATTTGAAGTCTCTACATTTAACCATTTTCATGTCACTACACTTAACCATTTTCAACTCACTAATTCACATTTCAAGTCACTACACTTAACCATTTTCAAGAAAGAAGTTCACAATATCAAGTCACTACATTTAACTATTTTCAAGTCACAAGTTCACATTTCAAGTCACTACATTTAACCATTTTCAAGTAACTAATTCACATTTCAAGTCACTACACTTAATCCTTTCAAGAAACAAGTTCACAATTTCAATTCTCTACACTTAACCATTTTCAAGTCACTAATTCATATTTCAAGTAACTAATTCACAATTTGAAGTCTCTACATTTAACCATTTTCATGTCACTACACTTAACTATTTTAAACTCGCTAATTCACATTTCAAGTCACTACACTTAACCATTTTCAAGAAAGAAGTTCACAATATCAAGTCACTACATTTAACCATTTTCAAGTAACTAATTCACATTTCAAGTCACTACACTTAATCCTTTCAAGAAACAAGTTCACAATTTCAATTCTCTACACTTAACCATTTTCAAGTCACTAATTCATATTTCAAGCAACTAATTCACAATTTGAAGTCTCTACATTTAACCATTTTCATGTCACTACACTTAACTATTTTCAACTCGCTAATTCACATTTCAAGTCAATACACTTAACCATTTTCAAGAAACAAGTTCACAATATCAAGTCACTACATTTAACTATTTTCAAGTCACAAGTTCACATTTCAAGCCACTACATTTAACCATTTTCAAGTAACTAATTCACATTTCAAGTCACTACACTTAATCCTTTCAAGAAACAAGTTCACAATTTCAATTCTCTACACTTAACCATTTTCAAGTCACTAATTCATATTTCAAGTAACTAATTCACAATTTGAAGTCTCTACATTTAACCATTTTCATGTCACTACACTTAACCATTTTCAACTCACTAATTCACATTTCAAGTTACTACACTTAACCATTTTCAAGAAACAAGTTCACAATATCAAGTCACTACATTTAACTATTTTCAAGTCACAAGTTCACATTTCAAGTCACTACATTTAACCTTTTTCAAGTAACTAATTCACATTTCAAGTCACTACACTTAATCCTTTCAAGAAACAAGTTCACAATTTCAATTCTCTACACTTAACCATTTTCAAGTCACTAATTCATATTTCAAGTAACTAATTCACAATTTGAAGTCTCTACATTTAACCATTTTCATGCCACTACACTTAACCATTTTCAACTCACTAATTCACATTTCAAGTCACTACACTTAACCATTTTCAAGAAAGAAGTTCACAATATCAAGTCACTACATTTAACTATTTTCAAGTCACAAGTTCACATTTCAAGTCACTACATTTTACCATTTTCAAGTAACTAATTCACATTTCAAGTCACTACACTTAATCCTTTCAAGAAACAAGTTCACAATTTCAATTCTCTACACTTAACCATTTTCAAGTCACTAATTCATATTTCAAGTAACTAATTCACAATTTGAAGTCTCTACATTTAACCATTTTCATGTCACTACACTTAACTATTTTAAACTCGCTAATTCACATTTCAAGTCACTACACTTAACCATTTTCAAGAAAGAAGTTCACAATATCAAGTCACTACATTTAACCATTTTCAAGTAACTAATTCACATTTCAAGTCACTACACTTAATCCTTTCAAGAAACAAGTTCACAATTTCAATTCTCTACACTTAACCATTTTCAAGTCACTAATTCATATTTCAAGCAACTAATTCACAATTTGAAGTCTCTACATTTAACCATTTTCATGTCACTACACTTAACTATTTTCAACTCGCTAATTCACATTTCAAGTCAATACACTTAACCATTTTCAAGAAACAAGTTCACAATATCAAGTCACTACATTTAACTATTTTCAAGTCACAAGTTCACATTTCAAGTCACTACATTTAACCATTTTCAAGTAACTAATTCACATTTCAAGTCACTACACTTAATCCTTTCAAGAAACAAGTTCACAATTTCAATTCTCTACACTTAACCATTTTCAAGTCACTAATTCATATTTCAAGTAACTAATTCACAATTTGAAGTCTCTACATTTAACCATTTTCATGTCATTACACTTAACCATTTTCAACTCACTAATTCACATTTCAAGTCACTACACTTAACCATTTTCAAGAAAGAAGTTCACAATATCAAGTCACTACATTTAACTATTTTCAAGTCACAAGTTCACATTTCAAGTCACTACATTTAACCATTTTCAAGTAACTAATTCACATTTCAAGTCACCACACTTAATCCTTTCAAGAAACAAGTTCACAATTTCAATTCTGTACACTTAACCATTTTCAAGTCACTAATTCATATTTCAAGTAACTAATTCACAATTTGAAGTCTCTACATTTAACCATTTTCATGTCACTACACTTAACTATTTTCAACTCGCTAATTCACATTTCAAGTCACTACACTTAACCATTTTCAAGAAACAAGTTCACAATATCAAGTCACTACATTTAACTATTTTCAAGTCACAAGTTCACATTTCAAGTCACTACATTTAACCATTTTCAAGTAACTAATTCACATTTCAAGTCACTACACTTAATCCTTTCAAGAAACAAGTTCACAATTTCAATTCTCTACACTTAACCATTTTCAAGTCACTAATTCATATTTCAAGTAACTAATTCACAATTTGAAGTCTCTACATTTAACCATTTTCATGTCACTACACTTAACTATTTTCAACTCGCTAATTCACATTTCAAGTCACTACACTTAACCATTTTCAAGAAAGAAGTTCACAATATCAAGTCACTACATTTAACTATTTTCAAGTCACAAGTTCACATTTCAAGTCACTACACTTAATCCTTTCAAAAAACAAATTCACAATTTCAAGTCACAACACTTAACCATTTTCAAAAAATAATTTTACATTTCAAGTCACTACATTTAACCATTTTCAAGAAACAAGTTCACAATTTCAATTCAATAAATTTAACCATTTTCAAGTTACTACACTTAACCATTTTCAAGTAACTAATTCACATTTCAAGTCACTACACTTAACCATTTTCAAGAATCAAGTTCACAGTTTCAATTCACTACATTTAACCATTTTCAAGTCACTACACTTAGCCATTTTCAAGTAACTAATTCACATTTCAAGTCACTACACTTAATCCTTTCTAGAAACAAGTTCACAATTTCAATTCTCTACACTTAACCATTTTCAAGTCACTAATTCATATTTCTAGTAACTAATTCACAATTTGAAGTCTCTACATTTAACCATTTTCATGTCACTACACTTAACTATTTTCAACTCACTAATTCATATTTCAAGTCACTACACTTAACCATTTTCAAGAAACAAGTTCACAATATCAAGTCACTACATCTAACTATTTTCAAGTCACAAGTTCACATTTCAAGTCACTACATATAACCATTTTCAAGTAACTAATTCACATTTCAAGTCACTACACTTAATCCTTTCAAGAAACAAGTTCACAATTTCAATTCTCTACACTTAACCATTTTAAAGTCACTAATCCATATTTCAAGTAACTAATTCACAATTTGAAGTCTCTACATTTAACCATTTTCATGTCACTACACTTAACCATTTTCAACTCACTAATTCACATTTCAAGTCACTACACTTAACCATTTTCAAGAAAGAAGTTCACAATATCAAGTCACTACATTTAACTATTTTCAAGTCACAAGTTCACATTTCAAGTCACTACATTTAACCATTTTCAAGTAACTAATTCACATTTCAAGTCACTACACTTAATCCTTTCAAGAAACAAGTTCACAATTTCAATTCTCTACACTTAACCATTTTCAAGTCACTAATTCATATTTCAAGTAACTAATTCACAATTTGAAGTCTCTACATTTAACCATTTTCATGTCACTACACTTAACCATTTTCAACTCACTAATTCACATTTCAAGTCACTACACTTAACCATTTTCAGGAAAGAAGTTCACAATATCAAGTCACTACATTTAACTATTTTCAAGTCACAAGTTCACATTTCAAGTCACTACATTTAACCATTTTCAAGTAACTAATTCACATTTCAAGTCACTACACTTAATCCTTTCAAGAAACAAGTTCACAATTTCAATTCTCTACACTTAACCATTTTCAAGTCACTAATTCATATTTCAAGTAACTAATTCACAATTTGAAGTCTCTACATTTAACCATTTTCATGTCACTACACTTAACTATTTTAAACTCGCTAATTCACATTTCAAGTCACTACACTTAACCATTTTCAAGAAAGAAGTTCACAATATCAAGTCACTACATTTAACCATTTTCAAGTAACTAATTCACATTTCAAGTCACTACACTTAATCCTTTCAAGAAACAAGTTCACAATTTCAATTCTCTACACTTAACCATTTTCAAGTCACTAATTCATATTTCAAGCAACTAATTCACAATTTGAAGTCTCTACATTTAACCATTTTCATGTCACTACACTTAACTATTTTCAACTCGCTAATTCACATTTCAAGTCAATACACTTAACCATTTTCAAGAAACAAGTTCACAATATCAAGTCACTACATTTAACTATTTTCAAGTCACAAGTTCACATTTCAAGTCACTACATTTAACCATTTTCAAGTAACTAATTCACATTTCAAGTCACTACACTTAATCCTTTCAAGAAACAAGTTCACAATTTCAATTCTCTACACTTAACCATTTTCAAGTCACTAATTCATATTTCAAGTAACTAATTCACAATTTGAAGTCTCTACATTTAACCATTTTCATGTCACTACACTTAACCATTTTCAACTCACTAATTCACATTTCAAGTCACTACACTTAACCATTTTCAAGAAAGAAGTTCACAATATCAAGTCACTACATTTAACTATTTTCAAGGCACAAGTTCACATTTCAAGTCACTACATTTAACCATTTTCAAGTAACTAATTCACATTTCAAGTCACTACACTTAATCCTTTCAAGAAACAAGTTCACAATTTCAATTCTGTACACTTAACCATTTTCAAGTCACTAATTCATATTTCAAGTAACTAATTCACAATTTGAAGTCTCTACATTTAACCATTTTCATGTCACTACACTTAACTATTTTCAACTCGCTAATTCACATTTCAAGTCACTACACTTAACCATTTTCAAGAAACAAGTTCACAATATCAAGTCACTACATTTAACTATTTTCAAGTCACAAGTTCACATTTCAAGTCACTACATTTAACCATTTTCAAGTAACTAATTCACATTTCAAGTCACTACACTTAATCCTTTCAAGAAACAAGTTCACAATTTCAATTCTCTACACTTAACCATTTTCAAGTCACTAATTCATATTTCAAGTAACTAATTCACAATTTGAAGTCTCTACATTTAACCATTTTCATGTCACTACACTTAACTATTTTCAACTCGCTAATTCACATTTCAAGTCACTACACTTAACCATTTTCAAGAAAGAAGTTCACAATATCAAGTCACTACATTTAACTATTTTCAAGTCACAAGTTCACATTTCAAGTCACTACACTTAATCCTTTCAAAGAACAAATTCACAATTTCAAGTCACAACACTTAACCATTTTCAAAAAATAATTTTACATTTCAAGTCACTACATTTAACCATTTTCAAGAAACAAGTTCACAATTTCAATTCAATAAATTTAACCATTTTCAAGTTACTACAGTTAACCATTTTCAAGTAACTAATTCACATTTCAAGTCACTACACTTAACCATTTTCAAGAATCAAGTTCACAGTTTCAATTCACTACATTTAACCATTTTCAAGTCACTACACTTAGCCATTTTCAAGTAACTAATTCACATTTCAAGTCACTACACTTAATCCTTTCTAGAAACAAGTTCACAATTTCAATTCTCTACACTTAACCATTTTCAAGTCACTAATTCATATTTCTAGTAACTAATTCACAATTTGAAGTCTCTACATTTAACCATTTTCATGTCACTACACTTAACTATTTTCAACTCACTAATTCATATTTCAAGTCACTACACTTAACCATTTTCAAGAAACAAGTTCACAATATCAAGTCACTACATCTAACTATTTTCAAGTCACAAGTTCACATTTCAAGTCACTACATTTAACCTTTTTCAAGTAACTAATTCACATTTCAAGTCACTACACTTAATCCTTTCAAGAAACAAGTTCACAATTTCAATTCTCTACACTTAACCATTTTCAAGTCACTAATTCATATTTCAAGTAACTAATTCACAATTTGAAGTCTCTACATTTAACCATTTTCATGTCACTACACTTAACCATTTTCAACTCACTAATTCACATTTCAAGTTACTACACTTAACCATTTTCAAGAAACAAGTTCACAATATCAAGTCACTACATTTAACTATTTTCAAGTCACAAGTTCACATTTCAAGTCACTACATTTAACCTTTTTCAAGTAACTAATTCACATTTCAAGTCACTACACTTAATCCTTTCAAGAAACAAGTTCACAATTTCAATTCTCTACACTTAACCATTTTCAAGTCACTAATTCATATTTCAAGTAACTAATTCACAATTTGAAGTCTCTACATTTAACCATTTTCATGTCACTACACTTAACCATTTTCAACTCACTAATTCACATTTCAAGTCACTACACTTAACCATTTTCAAGAAAGAAGTTCACAATATCAAGTCACTACATTTAACTATTTTCAAGTCACAAGTTCACATTTCAAGTCACTGCATTTAACCATTTTCAAGTAACTAATTCACATTTCAAGTCACTACACTTAATCCTTTCAAGAAACAAGTTCACAATTTCAATTCTGTACACTTAACCATTTTCAAGTCACTAATTCATATTTCAAGTAACTAATTCACAATTTGAAGTCTCTACATTTAACCATTTTCATGTCACTACACTTAACTATTTTAAACTCGCTAATTCACATTTCAAGTCACTACACTTAACCATTTTCAAGAAAGAAGTTCACAATATCAAGTCACTACATTTAACCATTTTCAAGTAACTAATTCACATTTCAAGTCACTACACTTAATCCTTTCAAGAAACAAGTTCACAATTTCAATTCTCTACACTTAACCATTTTCAAGTCACTAATTCATATTTCAAGCAACTAATTCACAATTTGAAGTCTCTACATTTAACCATTTTCATGTCACTATACTTAACTATTTTCAACTCGCTAATTCACATTTCAAGTCAATACACTTAACCATTTTCAAGAAACAAGTTCACAATATCAAGTCACTACATTTAACTATTTTCAAGTCACAAGTTCACATTTCAAGTCACTACATTTAACCATTTTCAAGTAACTAATTCACATTTCAAGTCACTACACTTAATCCTTTCAAGAAACAAGTTCACAATTTCAATTCTCTACACTTAACCATTTTCAAGTCACTAATTCATATTTCAAGTAACTAATTCACAATTTGAAGTCTCTACATTTAACCATTTTCATGTCACTACACTTAACCATTTTCAACTCACTAATTCACATTTCAAGTCACTACACTTAACCATTTTCAGGAAAGAAGTTCACAATATCAAGTCACTACATTTAACTATTTTCAAGTCACAAGTTCACATTTCAAGTCACTACATTTAACCATTTTCAAGTAACTAATTCACATTTCAAGTCACTACACTTAATCCTTTCAAGAAACAAGTTCACAATTTCAATTCTCTACACTTAACCATTTTCAAGTCACTAATTCATATTTCAAGTAACTAATTCACAATTTGAAGTCTCTACATTTAACCATTTTCATGTCACTACACTTAACTATTTTAAACTCGCTAATTCACATTTCAAGTCACTACACTTAACCATTTTCAAGAAAGAAGTTCACAATATCAAGTCACTACATTTAACCATTTTCAAGTAACTAATTCACATTTCAAGTCACTACACTTAATCCTTTCAAGAAACAAGTTCACAATTTCAATTCTCTACACTTAACCATTTTCAAGTCACTAATTCATATTTCAAGCAACTAATTCACAATTTGAAGTCTCTACATTTAACCATTTTCATGTCACTACACTTAACTATTTTCAACTCGCTAATTCACATTTCAAGTCAATACACTTAACCATTTTCAAGAAACAAGTTCACAATATCAAGTCACTACATTTAACTATTTTCAAGTCACAAGTTCACATTTCAAGTCACTACATTTAACCATTTTCAAGTAACTAATTCACATTTCAAGTCACTACACTTAATCCTTTCAAGAAACAAGTTCACAATTTCAATTCTCTACACTTAACCATTTTCAAGTCACTAATTCATATTTCAAGTAACTAATTCACAATTTGAAGTCTCTACATTTAACCATTTTCATGTCACTACACTTAACCATTTTCAACTCACTAATTCACATTTCAAGTCACTACACTTAACCATTTTCAAGAAAGAAGTTCACAATATCAAGTCACTACATTTAACTATTTTCAAGGCACAAGTTCACATTTCAAGTCACTACATTTAACCATTTTCAAGTAACTAATTCACATTTCAAGTCACTACACTTAATCCTTTCAAGAAACAAGTTCACAATTTCAATTCTGTACACTTAACCATTTTCAAGTCACTAATTCATATTTCAAGTAACTAATTCACAATTTGAAGTCTCTACATTTAACCATTTTCATGTCACTACACTTAACTATTTTCAACTCGCTAATTCACATTTCAAGTCACTACACTTAACCATTTTCAAGAAACAAGTTCACAATATCAAGTCACTACATTTAACTATTTTCAAGTCACAAGTTCACATTTCAAGTCACTACATTTAACCATTTTCAAGTAACTAATTCACATTTCAAGTCACTACACTTAATCCTTTCAAGAAACAAGTTCACAATTTCAATTCTCTACACTTAACCATTTTCAAGTCACTAATTCATATTTCAAGTAACTAATTCACAATTTGAAGTCTCTACATTTAACCATTTTCATGTCACTACACTTAACTATTTTCAACTCGCTAATTCACATTTCAAGTCACTACACTTAACCATTTTCAAGAAAGAAGTTCACAATATCAAGTCACTACATTTAACTATTTTCAAGTCACAAGTTCACATTTCAAGTCACTACACTTAATCCTTTCAAAGAACAAATTCACAATTTCAAGTCACAACACTTAACCATTTTCAAAAAATAATTTTACATTTCAAGTCACTACATTTAACCATTTTCAAGAAACAAGTTCACAATTTCAATTCAATAAATTTAACCATTTTCAAGTTACTACAGTTAACCATTTTCAAGTAACTAATTCACATTTCAAGTCACTACACTTAACCATTTTCAAGAATCAAGTTCACAGTTTCAATTCACTACATTTAACCATTTTCAAGTCACTACACTTAGCCATTTTCAAGTAACTAATTCACATTTCAAGTCACTACACTTAATCCTTTCTAGAAACAAGTTCACAATTTCAATTCTCTACACTTAACCATTTTCAAGTCACTAATTCATATTTCTAGTAACTAATTCACAATTTGAAGTCTCTACATTTAACCATTTTCATGTCACTACACTTAACTATTTTCAACTCACTAATTCATATTTCAAGTCACTACACTTAACCATTTTCAAGAAACAAGTTCACAATATCAAGTCACTACATCTAACTATTTTCAAGTCACAAGTTCACATTTCAAGTCACTACATTTAACCTTTTTCAAGTAACTAATTCACATTTCAAGTCACTACACTTAATCCTTTCAAGAAACAAGTTCACAATTTCAATTCTCTACACTTAACCATTTTCAAGTCACTAATTCATATTTCAAGTAACTAATTCACAATTTGAAGTCTCTACATTTAACCATTTTCATGTCACTACACTTAACCATTTTCAACTCACTAATTCACATTTCAAGTTACTACACTTAACCATTTTCAAGAAACAAGTTCACAATATCAAGTCACTACATTTAACTATTTTCAAGTCACAAGTTCACATTTCAAGTCACTACATTTAACCTTTTTCAAGTAACTAATTCACATTTCAAGTCACTACACTTAATCCTTTCAAGAAACAAGTTCACAATTTCAATTCTCTACACTTAACCATTTTCAAGTCACTAATTCATATTTCAAGTAACTAATTCACAATTTGAAGTCTCTACATTTAACCATTTTCATGTCACTACACTTAACCATTTTCAACTCACTAATTCACATTTCAAGTCACTACACTTAACCATTTTCAAGAAAGAAGTTCACAATATCAAGTCACTACATTTAACTATTTTCAAGTCACAAGTTCACATTTCAAGTCACTGCATTTAACCATTTTCAAGTAACTAATTCACATTTCAAGTCACTACACTTAATCCTTTCAAGAAACAAGTTCACAATTTCAATTCTGTACACTTAACCATTTTCAAGTCACTAATTCATATTTCAAGTAACTAATTCACAATTTGAAGTCTCTACATTTAACCATTTTCATGTCACTACACTTAACTATTTTAAACTCGCTAATTCACATTTCAAGTCACTACACTTAACCATTTTCAAGAAAGAAGTTCACAATATCAAGTCACTACATTTAACCATTTTCAAGTAACTAATTCACATTTCAAGTCACTACACTTAATCCTTTCAAGAAACAAGTTCACAATTTCAATTCTCTACACTTAACCATTTTCAAGTCACTAATTCATATTTCAAGCAACTAATTCACAATTTGAAGTCTCTACATTTAACCATTTTCATGTCACTATACTTAACTATTTTCAACTCGCTAATTCACATTTCAAGTCAATACACTTAACCATTTTCAAGAAACAAGTTCACAATATCAAGTCACTACATTTAACTATTTTCAAGTCACAAGTTCACATTTCAAGTCACTACATTTAACCATTTTCAAGTAACTAATTCACATTTCAAGTCACTACACTTAATCCTTTCAAGAAACAAGTTCACAATTTCAATTCTCTACACTTAACCATTTTCAAGTCACTAATTCATATTTCAAGTAACTAATTCACAATTTGAAGTCTCTACATTTAACCATTTTCATGTCACTACACTTAACCATTTTCAACTCACTAATTCACATTTCAAGTCACTACACTTAACCATTTTCAAGAAAGAAGTTCACAATATCAAGTCACTACATTTAACTATTTTCAAGGCACAAGTTCACATTTCAAGTCACTACATTTAACCATTTTCAAGTAACTAATTCACATTTCAAGTCACTACACTTAATCCTTTCAAGAAACAAGTTCACAATTTCAATTCTGTACACTTAACCATTTTCAAGTCACTAATTCATATTTCAAGTAACTAATTCACAATTTGAAGTCTCTACATTTAACCATTTTCATGTCACTACACTTAACTATTTTCAACTCGCTAATTCACATTTCAAGTCACTACACTTAACCATTTTCAAGAAACAAGTTCACAATATCAAGTCACTACATTTAACTATTTTCAAGTCACAAGTTCACATTTCAAGTCACTACATTTAACCATTTTCAAGTAACTAATTCACATTTCAAGTCACTACACTTAATCCTTTCAAGAAACAAGTTCACAATTTCAATTCTCTACACTTAACCATTTTCAAGTCACTAATTCATATTTCAAGTAACTAATTCACAATTTGAAGTCTCTACATTTAACCATTTTCATGTCACTACACTTAACTATTTTCAACTCGCTAATTCACATTTCAAGTCACTACACTTAACCATTTTCAAGAAAGAAGTTCACAATATCAAGTCACTACATTTAACTATTTTCAAGTCACAAGTTCACATTTCAAGTCACTACACTTAATCCTTTCAAAAAACAAATTCACAATTTCAAGTCACAACACTTAACCATTTTCAAAAAATAATTTTACATTTCAAGTCACTACATTTAACCATTTTCAAGAAACAAGTTCACAATTTCAATTCAATAAATTTAACCATTTTCAAGTTACTACAGTTAACCATTTTCAAGTAACTAATTCACATTTCAAGTCACTACACTTAACCATTTTCAAGAATCAAGTTCACAGTTTCAATTCACTACATTTAACCATTTTCAAGTCACTACACTTAGCCATTTTCAAGTAACTAATTCACATTTCAAGTCACTACACTTAATCCTTTCTAGAAACAAGTTCACAATTTCAATTCTCTACACTTAACCATTTTCAAGTCACTAATTCATATTTCTAGTAACTAATTCACAATTTGAAGTCTCTACATTTAACCATTTTCATGTCACTACACTTAACTATTTTCAACTCACTAATTCATATTTCAAGTCACTACACTTAACCATTTTCAAGAAACAAGTTCACAATATCAAGTCACTACATCTAACTATTTTCAAGTCACAAGTTCACATTTCAAGTCACTACATTTAACCTTTTTCAAGTAACTAATTCACATTTCAAGTCACTACACTTAATCCTTTCAGGAAACAAGTTCACAATTTCAATTCTCTACACTTAACCATTTTCAAGTCACTAATTCATATTTCAAGTAACTAATTCACAATTTGAAGTCTCTACATTTAACCATTTTCATGTCACTACACTTAACCATTTTCAACTCACTAATTCACATTTCAAGTTACTACACTTAACCATTTTCAAGAAACAAGTTCACAATATCAAGTCACTACATTTAACTATTTTCAAGTCACAAGTTCACATTTCAAGTCACTACATTTAACCATTTTCAAGTAACTAATTCACATTTCAAGTCACTACACTTAATCCTTTCAAGAAACAAGTTCACAATTTCAATTCTGTACACTTAACCATTTTCAAGTCACTAATTCATATTTCAAGTAACTAATTCACAATTTGAAGTCTCTACATTTAACCATTTTCATGTCACTACACTTAACTATTTTCAACTCGCTAATTCACATTTCAAGTCACTACACTTAACCATTTTCAAGAAACAAGTTCACAATATCAAGTCACTACATTTAACTATTTTCAAGTCACAAGTTCACATTTCAAGTCACTACATTTAACCATTTTCAAGTAACTAATTCACATTTCAAGTCACTACACTTAATCCTTTCAAGAAACAAGTTCACAATTTCAATTCTCTACACTTAACCATTTTCAAGTCACTAATTCATATTTCAAGTAACTAATTCACAATTTGAAGTCTCTACATTTAACCATTTTCATGTCACTACACTTAACTATTTTCAACTCGCTAATTCACATTTCAAGTCACTACACTTAACCATTTTCAAGAAAGAAGTTCACAATATCAAGTCACTACATTTAACTATTTTCAAGTCACAAGTTCACATTTCAAGTCACTACACTTAATCCTTTCAAGAAACAAATTCACAATTTCAAGTCACAACACTTAACCATTTTCAAAAAATAATTTTACATTTCAAGTCACTACATTTAACCATTTTCAAGAAACAAGTTCACAATTTCAATTCAATAAATTTAACCATTTTCAAGTTACTACACTTAACCATTTTCAAGTAACTAATTCACATTTCAAGTCACTACACTTAACCATTTTCAAGAATCAAGTTCACAGTTTCAATTCACTACATTTAACCATTTTCAAGTCACTACACTTAGCCATTTTCAAGTAACTAATTCACATTTCAAGTCACTACACTTAATCCTTTCTAGAAACAAGTTCACAATTTCAATTCTCTACACTTAACCATTTTCAAGTCACTAATTCATATTTCTAGTAACTAATTCACAATTTGAAGTCTCTACATTTAACCATTTTCATGTCACTACACTTAACTATTTTCAACTCACTAATTCATATTTCAAGTCACTACACTTAACCATTTTCAAGAAACAAGTTCACAATATCAAGTCACTACATCTAACTATTTTCAAGTCACAAGTTCACATTTCAAGTCACTACATTTAACCTTTTTCAAGTAACTAATTCACATTTCAAGTCACTACACTTAATCCTTTCAAGAAACAAGTTCACAATTTCAATTCTCTACACTTAACCATTTTCAAGTCACTAATTCATATTTCAAGTAACTAATTCACAATTTGAAGTCTCTACATTTAACCATTTTCATGTCACTACACTTAACCATTTTCAACTCACTAATTCACATTTCAAGTTACTACACTTAACCATTTTCAAGAAACAAGTTCACAATATCAAGTCACTACATTTAACTATTTTCAAGTCACAAGTTCACATTTCAAGTCACTACATTTAACCTTTTTCAAGTAACTAATTCACATTTCAAGTCACTACACTTAATCCTTTCAAGAAACAAGTTCACAATTTCAATTCTCTACACTTAACCATTTTCAAGTCACTAATTCATATTTCAAGTAACTAATTCACAATTTGAAGTCTCTACATTTAACCATTTTCATGTCACTACACTTAACCATTTTCAACTCACTAATTCACATTTCAAGTCACTACACTTAACCATTTTCAAGAAACAAGTTCACAATATCAAGTCACTACATTTAACTATTTTCAAGTCACAAGTTCACATTTCAAGTCACTACATTTAACCATTTTCAAGTAACTAATTCACATTTCAAGTCACTACACTTAATCCTTTCAAGAAACAAGTTCACAATTTCAATTCTCTACACTTAACCATTTTCAAAAAATAATTCATATTTCAAGTAACTAATTCACAATTTGAAGTCTCTACATTTAACCATTTTCATGTCACTACACTTAACCATTTTCAACTCACTAATTCACATTTCAAGTCACTACACATAACCATTTTGAAGAAAGAAGTTCACAATATCAAGTCACTACATTTAACTATTTTCAAGTCACAAGTTCACATTTCAAGTCACTGCATTTAAGCATTTTCAAGTAACTAATTCACATTTCAAGTCACTACACTTAATCCTTTCAAGAAACAAGTTCACAATTTCAATTCTGTACACTTAACCATTTTCAAGTCACTAATTCATATTTCAAGTAACTAATTCACAATTTGAAGTCTCTACATTTAACCATTTTCATGTCACTACACTTAACTATTTTCAACTCGCTAATTCACATTTCAAGTCACTACAGTTAACCATTTTCAAGAAACAAGTTCACAATATCAAGTCACTACATTTAACTATTTTCAAGTCACAAGTTCACATTTCAAGTCACTACATTTAACCATTTTCAAGTAACTAATTCACATTTCAAGTAACTACACTTAATCCTTTCAAGAAACAAGTTCACAATTTCAATTCTCTACACTTAACCATTTTCAAGTCACTAATTCATATTTCAAGTAACTAATTCACAATTTGAAGTCTCTACATTTAACCATTTTCATGTCACTACACTTAACTATTTTCAACTCGCTAATTCACATTTCAAGTCACTACACTTAACCATTTTCAAGAAAGAAGTTCACAATATCAAGTCACTACATTTAACTATTTTCAAGTCACAAGTTCACATTTCAAGTAACTACACTTAATCCTTTCAAGAAACAAATTCACAATTTCAAGTCACAACACTTAACCATTTTCAAAAAATAATTTTACATTTCAAGTCACTACATTTAACCATTTTCAAGAAACAAGTTCACAATTTCAGTTCAATAAATTTAACCATTTTCAAGTTACTACACTTAGCCATTTTCAAGTAACTAATTCACATTTCAAGTCACTACACTTAACCATTTTCAAGAATCAAGTTCACAGTTTTAATTCACTACATTTAACCATTTTCAAGTCACTACACTTAGCCATTTTCAAGTAACTAATTCACATTTCAAGTCACTACACTTAATCCTTTCTAGAAACAAGTTCACAATTTCAATTCTCTACACTTAACCATTTTCAAGTCACTAATTCATATTTCTAGTAACTAATTCACAATTTGAAGTCTCTACATTTAACCATTTTCATGTCACTACACTTAACTATTTTCAACTCACTAATTCATATTTCAAGTCACTACACTTAACCATTTTCAAGAAACAAGTTCACAATATCAAGTCACTACATCTAACTATTTTCAAGTTACTACATTTAACCATTTTCAAGTAACTAATTCACATTTCAAGTCACTACACTTAATCCTTTCAAGAAACAAGTTCACAATTTCAATTCTCTACACTTAACCATTTTCAAGTCACTAATTAATATTTCAAGTAACTAATTCACAATTTGAAGTCTCTACATTTAACCATTTTCATGTCACTACACTTAACCATTTTCAACTCACTAATTCACATTTCAAGTTACTACACTTAACCATTTTCAAGAAACAAGTTCACAATATCAAGTCACTACATTTAACTATTTTCAAGTCACAAGTTCACATTTCAAGTCACTACATTTAACCATTTTCAAGTAACTAATTCACATTTCAAGTCACTACACTTAATCCTTTCAAGAAACAAGTTCACAATTTCAATTCTCTACACTTAACCATTTTCAAGTCACTAATTCATATTTCAAGTAACTAATTCACAATTTGAAGTCTCTACATTTAACCATTTTCATGTCACTACACTTAACTATTTTCAACTCGCTAATTCACATTTCAAGTCACTACACTTAACCATTTTCAAGAAAGAAGTTCACAATATCAAGTCACTACATTTAACTATTTTCAAGTCACAAGTTCACATTTCAAGTCACTACACTTAATCCTTTCAAGAAACAAATTCACAATTTCAAGTCACAACACTTAACCATTTTCAAAAAATAATTTTACATTTCAAGTCACTACATTTAACCATTTTCAAGAAACAAGTTCACAATTTCAATTCAATAAATTTAACCATTTTCAAGTTACTACACTTAACCATTTTCAAGTAACTAATTCACATTTCAAGTCACTACACTTAACCATTTTCAAGAATCAAGTTCACAGTTTCAATTCACTACATTTAACCATTTTCAAGTCACTACACTTAGCCATTTTCAAGTAACTAATTCACATTTCAAGTCACTACACTTAATCCTTTCTAGAAACAAGTTCACAATTTCAATTCTCTACACTTAACCATTTTCAAGTCACTAATTCATATTTCTAGTAACTAATTCACAATTTGAAGTCTCTACATTTAACCATTTTCATGTCACTACACTTAACTATTTTCAACTCACTAATTCATATTTCAAGTCACTACACTTAACCATTTTCAAGAAACAAGTTCACAATATCAAGTCACTACATTTAACTATTTTCAAGTCACAAGTTCACATTTCAAGTCACTACATTTAACCTTTTTCAAGTAACTAATTCACATTTCAAGTCACTACACTTAATCCTTTCAAGAAACAAGTTCACAATTTCAATTCTCTACACTTAACCATTTTCAAGTCACTAATTCATATTTCAAGTAACTAATTCACAATTTGAAATCTCTACATTTAACCATTTTCATGTCACTACACTTAACCATTTTCAACTCACTAATTCACATTTCAAGTCACTACACTTAACCATTTTCAAGAAACAAGTTCACAATATCAAGTCACTACATTTAACTATTTTCAAGTCACAAGTTCACATTTCAAGTCACTACATTTAACCATTTTCAAGTAACTAATTCACATTTCAAGTCACTACACTTAATCCTTTCAAGAAACAAGTTCACAATTTCAATTCTCTACACTTAACCATTTTCAAAAAATAATTCATATTTCAAGTAACTAATTCACAATTTGAAGTCTCTACATTTAACCATTTTCATGTCACTACACTTAACCATTTTCAACTCACTAATTCACATTTCAAGTCACTACACATAACCATTTTGAAGAAAGAAGTTCACAATATCAAGTCACTACATTTAACTATTTTCAAGTCACAAGTTCACATTTCAAGTCACTGCATTTAAGCATTTTCAAGTAACTAATTCACATTTCAAGTCACTACACTTAATCCTTTCAAGAAACAAGTTCACAATTTCAATTCTGTACACTTAACCATTTTCAAGTCACTAATTCATATTTCAAGTAACTAATTCACAATTTGAAGTCTCTACATTTAACCATTTTCATGTCACTACACTTAACTATTTTCAACTCGCTAATTCACATTTCAAGTCACTACAGTTAACCATTTTCAAGAAACAAGTTCACAATATCAAGTCACTACATTTAACTATTTTCAAGTCACAAGTTCACATTTCAAGTCACTACATTTAACCATTTTCAAGTAACTAATTCACATTTCAAGTCACTACACTTAATCCTTTCAAGAAACAAGTTCACAATTTCAATTCTCTACACTTAACCATTTTCAAGTCACTAATTCATATTTCAAGTAACTAATTCACAATTTGAAGTCTCTACATTTAACCATTTTCATGTCACTACACTTAACTATTTTCAACTCGCTAATTCACATTTCAAGTCACTACACTTAACCATTTTCAAGAAAGAAGTTCACAATATCAAGTCACTACATTTAACTATTTTCAAGTCACAAGTTCACATTTCAAGTCACTACACTTAATCCTTTCAAGAAACAAATTCACAATTTCAAGTCACAACACTTAACCATTTTCAAAAAATAATTTTACATTTCAAGTCACTACATTTAACCATTTTCAAGAAACAAGTTCACAATTTCAATTCAATAAATTTAACCATTTTCAAGTTACTACACTTAGCCATTTTCAAGTAACTAATTCACATTTCAAGTCACTACACTTAACCATTTTCAAGAATCAAGTTCACAGTTTTAATTCACTACATTTAACCATTTTCAAGTCACTACACTTAGCCATTTTCAAGTAACTAATTCACATTTCAAGTCACTACACTTAATCCTTTCTAGAAACAAGTTCACAATTTCAATTCTCTACACTTAACCATTTTCAAGTCACTAATTCATATTTCTAGTAACTAATTCACAATTTGAAGTCTCTACATTTAACCATTTTCATGTCACTACACTTAACTATTTTCAACTCACTAATTCATATTTCAAGTCACTACACTTAACCATTTTCAAGAAACAAGTTCACAATATCAAGTCACTACATCTACCTATTTTCAAGTTACTACATTTAACCATTTTCAAGTAACTAATTCACATTTCAAGTCACTACACTTAATCCTTTCAAGAAACAAGTTCACAATTTCAATTCTCTACACTTAACCATTTTCAAGTCACTAATTAATATTTCAAGTAACTAATTCACAATTTGAAGTCTCTACATTTAACCATTTTCATGTCACTACACTTAACCATTTTCAACTCACTAATTCACATTTCAAGTTACTACACTTAACCATTTTCAAGAAACAAGTTCACAATATCAAGTCACTACATTTAACTATTTTCAAGTCACAAGTTCACATTTCAAGTCACTACATTTAACCATTTTCAAGTAACTAATTCACATTTCAAGTCACTACACTTAATCCTTTCAAGAAACAAGTTCACAATTTCAATTCTCTACACTTAACCATTTTCAAGTCACTAATTCATATTTCAAGTAACTAATTCACAATTTGAAGTCTCTACATTTAACCATTTTCATGTCACTACACTTAACTATTTTCAACTCGCTAATTCACATTTCAAGTCAATACACTTAACCATTTTCAAGAAACAAGTTCACAATATCAAGTCACTACATTTAACTATTTTCAAGTCACAAGTTCACATTTCAAGTCACTACATTTAACCATTTTCAAGTAACTAATTCACATTTCAAGTCACTACACTTAATCCTTTCAAGAAACAAGTTCACAATTTCAATTCTCTACACTTAACCATTTTCAAGTCACTAATTCATATTTCAAGTAACTAATTCACAATTTGAAGTCTCTACATTTAACCATTTTCATGTCACTACACTTAACTATTTTCAACTCGCTAATTCACATTTCAAGTCACTACACTTAACCATTTTCAAGAAAGAAGTTCACAATATCAAGTCACTACATTTAACTATTTTCAAGTCACAAGTTCACATTTCAAGTCACTACACTTAATCCTTTCAAGAAACAAATTCACAATTTCAAGTCACAACACTTAACCATTTTCAAAAAATAATTTTACATTTCAAGTCACTACATTTAACCATTTTCAAGAAACAAGTTCACAATTTCAATTCAATAAATTTAACCATTTTCAAGTTACTACACTTAACCATTTTCAAGTAACTAATTCACATTTCAAGTCACTACACTTAACCATTTTCAAGAATCAAGTTCACAGTTTCAATTCACTACATTTAACCATTTTCAAGTCACTACACTTAGCCATTTTCAAGTAACTAATTCACATTTCAAGTCACTACACTTAATCCTTTCTAGAAACAAGTTCACAATTTCAATTCTCTACACTTAACCATTTTTAAGTCACTAATTCATATTTCTAGTAACTAATTCACAATTTGAAGTCTCTACATTTAACCATTTTCATGTCACTACACTTAACTATTTTCAACTCACTAATTCACATTTCAAGTTACTACACTTAACCATTTTCAAGAAACAAGTTCACAATATCAAGTCACTACATTTAACTATTTTCAAGTCACAAGTTCACATTTCAAGTCACTACATTTAACCATTTTCAAGTAACTAATTCACAATTCAAGTCACTACACTTAATCCTTTCAAGAAACAAGTTCACAATTTCAATTCTCTACACTTAACCATTTTCAAGTCACTAATTCATATTTCAAGTAACTAATTCACAATTTGAAGTCTCTACATTTAACCATTTTCATGTCACTACACTTAACCATTTTCAACTCACTAATTCACATTTCAAGTTACTACACTTAACCATTTTCAAGAAACAAGTTCACAATATCAAGTCACTACATTTAACTATTTTCAAGTCACAAGTTCACATTTCAAGTCACTACATTTAACCTTTTTCAAGTAACTAATTCACATTTCAAGTCACTACACTTAATCCTTTCAAGAAACAAGTTCACAATTTCAATTCTCTACACTTAACCATTTTCAAGTCACTAATTCATATTTCAAGTAACTAATTCACAATTTGAAGTCTCTACATTTAACCATTTTCATGTCACTACACTTAACCATTTTCAACTCACTAATTCACATTTCAAGTCACTACACTTAACCATTTTCAAGAAACAAGTTCACAATATCAAGTCACTACATTTAACTATTTTCAAGTCACAAGTTCACATTTCAAGTCACTACACTTAATCCTTTCAAGAAACAAATTCACAATTTCAAGTCACAACACTTAACCATTTTCAAAAAATAATTTTACATTTCAAGTCACTACATTTAACCATTTTCAAGAAACAAGTTCACAATTTCAATTCAATAAATTTAACCATTTTCAAGTTACTACACTTTGCCATTTTCAAGTAACTAATTCACATTTCAAGTCACTACACTTAACCATTTTCAAGAATCAAGTTCACAGTTTTAATTCACTACATTTAACCATTTTCAAGTCACTACACTTAGCCATTTTCAAGTAACTAATTCACATTTCAAGTCACTACACTTAATCCTTTCTAGAAACAAGTTCACAATTTCAATTCTCTACACTTAACCATTTTCAAGTCACTAATTCATATTTCTAGTAACTAATTCACAATTTGAAGTCTCTACATTTAACCATTTTCATGTCACTACACTTAACTATTTTCAACTCACTAATTCATATTTCAAGTCACTACACTTAACCATTTTCAAGAAACAAGTTCACAATATCAAGTCACTACATCTAACTATTTTCAAGTTACTACATTTAACCATTTTCAAGTAACTAATTCACATTTCAAGTCACTACACTTAATCCTTTCAAGAAACAAGTTCACAATTTCAATTCTCTACACTTAACCATTTTCAAGTCACTAATTCATATTTCAAGTAACTAATTCACAATTTGAAGTCTCTACATTTAACCATTTTCATGTCACTACACTTAACCATTTTCAACTCACTAATTCACATTTCAAGTTACTACACTTAACCATTTTCAAGAAACAAGTTCACAATATCAAGTCACTACATTTAACTATTTTCAAGTCACAAGTTCACATTTCAAGTCACTACATTTAACCATTTTCAAGTAACTAATTCACAATTCAAGTCACTACACTTAATCCTTTCAAGAAACAAGTTCACAATTTCAATTCTCTACACTTAACCATTTTCAAGTCACTAATTCATATTTCAAGTAACTAATTCACAATTTGAAGTCTCTACATTTAACCATTTTCATGTCACTACACTTAACTATTTTCAACTCGCTAATTCACATTTCAAGTCAATACACTTAACCATTTTCAAGAAACAAGTTCACAATATCAAGTCACTACATTTAACTATTTTCAAGTCACAAGTTCACATTTCAAGTCACTACATTTAACCATTTTCAAGTAACTAATTCACATTTCAAGTCACTACACTTAATCCTTTCAAAAAACAAGTTCACAATTTCAATTCTCTACACTTAACCATTTTCAAGTCACTAATTCATATTTCAAGTAACTAATTCACAATTTGAAGTCTCTACATTTAACCATTTTCATGTCACTACACTTAACTATTTTCAACTCGCTAATTCACATTTCAAGTCACTACACTTAACCATTTTCAAGAAAGAAGTTCACAATATCAAGTCACTACATTTAACTATTTTCAAGTCACAAGTTCACATTTCAAGTCACTACACTTAATCCTTTCAAGAAACAAATTCACAATTTCAAGTCACAACACTTAACCATTTTCAAAAAATAATTTTACATTTCAAGTCACTACATTTAACCATTTTCAAGAAACAAGTTCACAATTTCAATTCAATAAATTTAACCATTTTCAAGTTACTACACTTAACCATTTTCAAGTAACTAATTCACATTTCAAGTCACTACACTTAACCATTTTCAAGAATCAAGTTCACAGTTTCAATTCACTACATTTAACCATTTTCAAGTCACTACACTTAGCCATTTTCAAGTAACTAATTCACATTTCAAGTCACTACACTTAATCCTTTCTAGAAACAAGTTCACAATTTCAATTCTCTACACTTAACCATTTTCAAGTCACTAATTCATATTTCTAGTAACTAATTCACAATTTGAAGTCTCTACATTTAACCATTTTCATGTCACTACACTTAACTATTTTCAACTCACTAATTCATATTTCAAGTCACTACACTTAACCATTTTCAAGAAACAAGTTCACAATATCAAGTCACTACATCTAACTATTTTCAAGTCACAAGTTCACATTTCAAGTCACTACATTTAACCTTTTTCAAGTAACTAATTCACATTTCAAGTCACTACACTTAATCCTTTCAAGAAACAAGTTCACAATTTCAATTCTCTACACTTAACCATTTTCAAGTCACTAATTCATATTTCAAGTAACTAATTCACAATTTGAAGTCTCTACATTTAACCATTTTCATGTCACTACACTTAACCATTTTCAACTCACTAATTCACATTTCAAGTTACTACACTTAACCATTTTCAAGAAACAAGTTCACAATATCAAGTCACTACATTTAACTATTTTCAAGTCACAAGTTCACATTTCAAGTCACTACATTTAACCTTTTTCAAGTAACTAATTCACATTTCAAGTCACTACACTTAATCCTTTCAAGAAACAAGTTCACAATTTCAATTCTCTACACTTAACCATTTTCAAGTCACTAATTCATATTTCAAGTAACTAATTCACAATTTGAAGTCTCTACATTTAACCATTTTCATGTCACTACACTTAACCATTTTCAACTCACTAATTCACATTTCAAGTTACTACACTTAACCATTTTCAAGAAACAAGTTCACAATATCAAGTCACTACATTTAACTATTTTCAAGTCACAAGTTCACATTTCAAGTCACTACATTTAACCTTTTTCAAGTAACTAATTCACATTTCAAGTCACTACACTTAATCCTTTCAAGAAACAAGTTCACAATTTCAATTCTCTACACTTAACCATTTTCAAGTCACTAATTCATATTTCAAGTAACTAATTCACAATTTGAAGTCTCTACATTTAACCATTTTCATGTCACTACACTTAACCATTTTCAACTCACTAATTCACATTTCAAGTCACTACACTTAACCATTTTCAAGAAACAAGTTCACAATATCAAGTCACTACATTTAACTATTTTCAAGTCACAAGTTCACATTTCAAGTCACTACATTTAACCATTTTCAAGTAACTAATTCACATTTCAAGTCACTACACTTAATCCTTTCAAGAAACAAGTTCACAATTTCAATTCTGTACACTTAACCATTTTCAAGTCACTAATTCATATTTCAAGTAACTAATTCACAATTTGAAGTCTCTACATTTAACCATTTTCATGTCACTACACTTAACTATTTTCAACTCGCTAATTCACATTTCAAGTCAATACACTTAACCATTTTCAAGAAACAAGTTCACAATATCAAGTCACTACATTTAACTATTTTCAAGTCACAAGTTCACATTTCAAGTCACTACATTTAACCATTTTCAAGTAACTAATTCACATTTCAAGTCACTACACTTAATCCTTTCAAGAAACAAGTTCACAATTTCAATTCTCTACACTTAACCATTTTCAAGTCACTAATTCATATTTCAAGTAACTAATTCACAATTTGAAGTCTCTACATTTAACCATTTTCATGTCACTACACTTAACTATTTTCAACTCGCTAATTCACATTTCAAGTCACTACACTTAACCATTTTCAAGAAAGAAGTTCACAATATCAAGTCACTACATTTAACTATTTTCAAGTCACAAGTTCACATTTCAAGTCACTACACTTAATCCTTTCAAGAAACAAATTCACAATTTCAAGTCACAACACTTAACCATTTTCAAAAAATAATTTTACATTTCAAGTCACTACATTTAACCATTTTCAAGAAACAAGTTCACAATATCAAGTCACTACATTTAACTATTTTCAAGTCACAAGTTCACATTTCAAGTCACTACATTTAACCATTTTCAAGTAACTAATTCACATTTCAAGTCACTACACTTAATCCTTTCAAGAAACAAGTTCACAATTTCAATTCTCTACACTTAACCATTTTCAAGTCACTAATTCATATTTCAAGTAACTAATTCACAATTTGAAGTCTCTACATTTAACCATTTTCATGTCACTACACTTAACTATTTTCAACTCGCTAATTCACATTTCAAGTCACTACACTTAACCATTTTCAAGAAAGAAGTTCACAATATCAAGTCACTACATTTAACTATTTTCAAGTCACAAGTTCACATTTCAAGTCACTACACTTAATCCTTTCAAGAAACAAATTCACAATTTCAAGTCACAACACTTAACCATTTTCAAAAAATAATTTTACATTTCAAGTCACTACATTTAACCATTTTCAAGAAACAAGTTCACAATTTCAATTCAATAAATTTAACCATTTTCAAGTTACTACACTTAACCATTTTCAAGTAACTAATTCACATTTCAAGTCACTACACTTAACCATTTTCAAGAATCAAGTTCACAGTTTCAATTCACTACATTTAACCATTTTCAAGTCACTACACTTAGCCATTTTCAAGTAACTAATTCACATTTCAAGTCACTACACTTAATCCTTTCTAGAAACAAGTTCACAATTTCAATTCTCTACACTTAACCATTTTCAAGTCACTAATTCGTATTTCTAGTAACTAATTCACAATTTGAAGTCTCTACATTTAACCATTTTCATGTCACTACACTTAACTATTTTCAACTCACTAATTCATATTTCAAGTCACTACACTTAACCATTTTCAAGAAACAAGTTCACAATATCAAGTCACTACATCTAACTATTTTCAAGTCACAAGTTCACATTTCAAGTTACTACATTTAACCATTTTCAAGTAACTAATTCACATTTCAAGTCACTACACTTAATTCTTTCAAGAAACAAGTTCACAATTTCAATTCTCTACACTTAACCATTTTCAAGTCACTAATTCATATTTCAAGTAACTAATTCACAATTTGAAGTCTCTATATTTAACCATTTTCATGTCACTACACTTAACCATTTTCAACTCACTAATTCACATTTCAAGTCACTACACTTAACCATTTTCAAGAAACAAGTTCACAATATCAAGTCACTACATTTAACTATTTTCAAGTCACAAGTTCACATTTCAAGTCACTACATTTAACCATTTTCAAGTAACTAATTCACATTTCATGTCACTACACTTAATCCTTTCAAGAAACAAGTTCACAATTTCAATTCTCTACACTTAACCATTTTCAAGTCACTAATTCATATTTCAAGTAACTAATTCACAATTTGAAGTCTCTACATTTAACCATTTTCATGTCACTACACTTAACTATTTTCAACTCGCTAATTCACATTTCAAGTCACTACACTTAACCATTTTCAAGAAACAAGTTCACAATATCAAGTCACTACATTTAACTATTTTCAAGTCACAAGTTCACATTTCAAGTCACTACATTTAACCATTTTCAAGTAACTAATTCACATTTCAAGTCACTACACTTAATCCTTTCAAGAAACAAGTTCACAATTTCAATTCTCTACACTTAACCATTTTCAAGTCACTAATTCATATTTCAAGTAACTAATTCACAATTTGAAGTCTCTACATTTAGCCATTTTCATGTCATTACACTTAACCATTTTCAACTCACTAATTCACATTTCAAGTCACTACACTTAACCATTGTCAAGAAAGAAGTTCACAATATCAAGTCACTACATTTAACTATTTTCAAGTCACAAGTTCACATTTCAAGTCACTACATTTAACCATTTTCAAGTAACTAATTCACATTTCAAGTCACTACACTTAATTCTTTCAAGAAATAAGTTCACAATTTCAATTCTGTACACTTAACCATTTTCAAGTCACTAATTAATATTTCAAG
The DNA here is from genome assembly GCA_031232105.1 of Capsicum rhomboideum. Classification (NCBI taxonomy): domain Eukaryota; kingdom Viridiplantae; phylum Streptophyta; class Magnoliopsida; order Solanales; family Solanaceae; genus Capsicum; species Capsicum rhomboideum. The sequence goes on along the minus strand of CP124716.1, from coordinate 57,068,014 downwards.
TAACTAATTCACAATTTGAAGTCGCTACATTTAACCATTTTCATGTCACTACACTTAACTATTTTCAACTCCCTAATTCACATTTCAAGTCACTACACTTAACCCTTTTAAAGAAAGAAGTTCACAATATCAAGTCACTACATTTAACTATTTTCAAGTCACAAGTTCACATTTCAAGTCACTACACTTAATCCTTTCAAGAAACAAATTCACAATTTCAAGTCACAACACTTAACCATTTTCAAAAAGTAATTTTACATTTCAAGTCACTACATTTAACCATTTTCAAGAAACAAGTTCACAATTTCAATTCATAAATTTAACCATTTTCAAGTTACTACACTTAACCATTTTCAAGTAACTAATTCACATTTCAAGTCACTACACTTAACCATTTTCAAGAATCAAGTTCACAGTTTCAATTCACTACATTTAACCATTTTCAAGTCACTACACTTAGCCATTTTCAAGTAACTAATTCACATTTCAAGTCACTACACTTAATCCTTTCTAGAAACAAGTTCACAATTTCAATTCTCTACACTTAACCATTTTCAAGTCACTAATTCATATTTCTAGTAACTAATTCACAATTTGAAGTCTCTACATTTAACCATTTTCATGTCACTACACTTAACTATTTACAACTCACTAATTCATATTTCAAGTCACTACACTTAACCATTTTCAAGAAACAAGTTCACAATATCAAGTCACTACATCTAACTATTTTCAAGTTACTACATTTAACCATTTTCAAGTAACTAATTCACATTTCAAGTCACTACACTTAATCCTTTCAAGAAACAAGTTCACAATTTCAATTCTCTACACTTAACCATTTTCAAGTCACTAATTCATATTTCAAGTAACTAATTCACAATTTGAAGTCTCTACATTTAACCATTTTCATGTCACTACACTTAACCATTTTCAACTCACTAATTCACATTTCAAGTTACTACACTTAACCATTTTCAAGAAACAAGTTCACAATATCAAGTCACTACATTTAACTATTTTCAAGTCACAAGTTCACATTTCAAGTCACTACATTTAACCATTTTCAAGTAACTAATTCACATTTCAAGTCACTACACTTAATCCTTTCAAGAAACAAGTTCACAATTTCAATTCTCTACACTTAACCATTTTCAAGTCACTAATTCATATTTCAAGTAACTAATTCACAATTTGAAGTCTCTACATTTAACCATTTTCATGTCACTACACTTAACTATTTTCAACTCGCTAATTCACATTTCAAGTCAATACACTTAACCATTTTCAAGAAACAAGTTCACAATATCAAGTCACTACATTTAACTATTTTCAAGTCACAAGTTCACATTTCAAGTCACTACATTTAACCATTTTCAAGTAACTAATTCACATTTCAAGTCACTACACTTAATCCTTTCAAGAAACAAGTTCACAATTTCAATTCTCTACACTTAACCATTTTCAAGTCACTAATTCATATTTCAAGTAACTAATTCACAATTTGAAGTCTCTACATTTAACCATTTTCATGTCACTACACTTAACTATTTTCAACTCGCTAATTCACATTTCAAGTCACTACACTTAACCATTTTCAAGAAAGAAGTTCACAATATCAAGTCACTACATTTAACTATTTTCAAGTCACAAGTTCACATTTCAAGTCACTACACTTAATCCTTTCAAGAAACAAATTCACAATTTCAAGTCACAACACTTAACCATTTTCAAAAAATAATTTTACATTTCAAGTCACTACATTTAACCATTTTCAAGAAACAAGTTCACAATTTCAATTCAATAAATTTAACCATTTTCAAGTTACTACACTTAACCATTTTCAAGTAACTAATTCACATTTCAAGTCACTACACTTAACCATTTTCAAGAATCAAGTTCACAGTTTCAATTCACTACATTTAACCATTTTCAAGTCACTACACTTAGCCATTTTCAAGTAACTAATTCACATTTCAAGTCACTACACTTAATCCTTTCTAGAAACAAGTTCACAATTTCAATTCTCTACACTTAACCATTTTCAAGTCACTAATTCATATTTCTAGTAACTAATTCACAATTTGAAGTCTCTACATTTAACCATTTTCATGTCACTACACTTAACTATTTTCAACTCACTAATTCATATTTCAAGTCACTACACTTAACCATTTTCAAGAAACAAGTTCACAATATCAAGTCACTACATCTAACTATTTTCAAGTCACAAGTTCACATTTCAAGTCACTACATTTAACCTTTTTCAAGTAACTAATTCACATTTCAAGTCACTACACTTAATCCTTTCAAGAAACAAGTTCACAATTTCAATTCTCTACACTTAACCATTTTCAAGTCACTAATTCATATTTCAAGTAACTAATTCACAATTTGAAGTCTCTACATTTAACCATTTTCATGTCACTACACTTAACCATTTTCAACTCACTAATTCACATTTCAAGTTACTACACTTAACCATTTTCAAGAAACAAGTTCACAATATCAAGTCACTACATTTAACTATTTTCAAGTCACAAGTTCACATTTCAAGTCACTACATTTAACCTTTTTCAAGTAACTAATTCACATTTCAAGTCACTACACTTAATCCTTTCAAGAAACAAGTTCACAATTTCAATTCTCTACACTTAACCATTTTCAAGTCACTAATTCATATTTCAAGTAACTAATTCACAATTTGAAGTCTCTACATTTAACCATTTTCATGTCACTACACTTAACCATTTTCAACTCACTAATTCACATTTCAAGTCACTACACTTAACCATTTTCAAGAAACAAGTTCACAATATCAAGTCACTACATTTAACTATTTTCAAGTCACAAGTTCACATTTCAAGTCACTACATTTAACCATTTTCAAGTAACTAATTCACATTTCAAGTCACTACACTTAATCCTTTCAAGAAATAAGTTCACAATTTCAATTCTGTACACTTAACCATTTTCAAGTCACTAATTCATATTTCAAGTAACTAATTCACAATTTGAAGTCTCTACATTTAACCATTTTCATGTCACTACACTTAACTATTTTCAACTCGCTAATTCACATTTCAAGTCAATACACTTAACCATTTTCAAGAAACAAGTTCACAATATCAAGTCACTACATTTAACTATTTTCAAGTCACAAGTTCACATTTCAAGTCACTACATTTAACCATTTTCAAGTAACTAATTCACATTTCAAGTCACTACACTTAATCCTTTCAAGAAACAAGTTCACAATTTCAATTCTCTACACTTAACCATTTTCAAGTCACTAATTCATATTTCAAGTAACTAATTCACAATTTGAAGTCTCTACATTTAACCATTTTCATGTCACTACACTTAACTATTTTCAACTCGCTAATTCACATTTCAAGTCACTACACTTAACCATTTTCAAGAAAGAAGTTCACAATATCAAGTCACTACATTTAACTATTTTCAAGTCACAAGTTCACATTTCAAGTCACTACACTTAATCCTTTCAAGAAACAAATTCACAATTTCAAGTCACAACACTTAACCATTTTCAAAAAATAATTTTACATTTCAAGTCACTACATTTAACCATTTTCAAGAAACAAGTTCACAATATCAAGTCACTACATTTAACTATTTTCAAGTCACAAGTTCACATTTCAAGTCACTACATATAACCATTTTCAAGTAACTAATTCACATTTCAATTCTCTACACTTAACCATTTTCAAGTCACTAATTCATATTTCTAGTAACTAATTCACAATTTGAAGTCTCTACATTTAACCATTTTCATGTCACTACACTTAACTATTTACAACTCACTAATTCATATTTCAAGTCACTACACTTAACCATTTTCAAGAAACAAGTTCACAATATCAAGTCACTACATCTAACTATTTTCAAGTTACTACATTTAACCATTTTCAAGTAACTAATTCACATTTCAAGTCACTACACTTAATCCTTTCAAGAAACAAGTTCACAATTTCAATTCTCTACACTTAACCATTTTCAAGTCACTAATTCATATTTCAAGTAACTAATTCACAATTTGAAGTCTCTACATTTAACCATTTTCATGTCACTACACTTAACCATTTTCAACTCACTAATTCACATTTCAAGTTACTACACTTAACCATTTTCAAGAAACAAGTTCACAATATCAAGTCACTACATTTAACTATTTTCAAGTCACAAGTTCACATTTCAAGTCACTACATTTAACCATTTTCAAGTAACTAATTCACATTTCAAGTCACTACACTTAATCCTTTCAAGAAACAAGTTCACAATTTCAATTCTCTACACTTAACCATTTTCAAGTCACTAATTCATATTTCAAGTAACTAATTCACAATTTGAAGTCTCTACATTTAACCATTTTCATGTCACTACACTTAACTATTTTCAACTCGCTAATTCACATTTCAAGTCAATACACTTAACCATTTTCAAGAAACAAGTTCACAATATCAAGTCACTACATTTAACTATTTTCAAGTCACAAGTTCACATTTCAAGTCACTACATTTAACCATTTTCAAGTAACTAATTCACATTTCAAGTCACTACACTTAATCCTTTCAAGAAACAAGTTCACAATTTCAATTCTCTACACTTAACCATTTTCAAGTCACTAATTCATATTTCAAGTAACTAATTCACAATTTGAAGTCTCTACATTTAACCATTTTCATGTCACTACACTTAACTATTTTCAACTCGCTAATTCACATTTCAAGTCACTACACTTAACCATTTTCAAGAAAGAAGTTCACAATATCAAGTCACTACATTTAACTATTTTCAAGTCACAAGTTCACATTTCAAGTCACTACACTTAATCCTTTCAAGAAACAAATTCACAATTTCAAGTCACAACACTTAACCATTTTCAAAAAATAATTTTACATTTCAAGTCACTACATTTAACCATTTTCAAGAAACAAGTTCACAATTTCAATTCAATAAATTTAACCATTTTCAAGTTACTACACTTAACCATTTTCAAGTAACTAATTCACATTTCAAGTCACTACACTTAACCATTTTCAAGAATCAAGTTCACAGTTTCAATTCACTACATTTAACCATTTTCAAGTCACTACACTTAGCCATTTTCAAGTAACTAATTCACATTTCAAGTCACTACACTTAATCCTTTCTAGAAACAAGTTCACAATTTCAATTCTCTACACTTAACCATTTTCAAGTCACTAATTCATATTTCTAGTAACTAATTCACAATTTGAAGTCTCTACATTTAACCATTTTCATGTCACTACACTTAACTATTTTCAACTCACTAATTCATATTTCAAGTCACTACACTTAACCATTTTCAAGAAACAAGTTCACAATATCAAGTCACTACATCTAACTATTTTCAAGTCACAAGTTCACATTTCAAGTCACTACATTTAACCTTTTTCAAGTAACTAATTCACATTTCAAGTCACTACACTTAATCCTTTCAAGAAACAAGTTCACAATTTCAATTCTCTACACTTAACCATTTTCAAGTCACTAATTCATATTTCAAGTAACTAATTCACAATTTGAAGTCTCTACATTTAACCATTTTCATGTCACTACACTTAACCATTTTCAACTCACTAATTCACATTTCAAGTTACTACACTTAACCATTTTCAAGAAACAAGTTCACAATATCAAGTCACTACATTTAACTATTTTCAAGTCACAAGTTCACATTTCAAGTCACTACATTTAACCTTTTTCAAGTAACTAATTCACATTTCAAGTCACTACACTTAATCCTTTCAAGAAACAAGTTCACAATTTCAATTCTCTACACTTAACCATTTTCAAGTCACTAATTCATATTTCAAGTAACTAATTCACAATTTGAAGTCTCTACATTTAACCATTTTCATGTCACTACACTTAACCATTTTCAACTCACTAATTCACATTTCAAGTCACTACACTTAACCATTTTCAAGAAACAAGTTCACAATATCAAGTCACTACATTTAACTATTTTCAAGTCACAAGTTCACATTTCAAGTCACTACATTTAACCATTTTCAAGTAACTAATTCACATTTCAAGTCACTACACTTAATCCTTTCAAGAAATAAGTTCACAATTTCAATTCTGTACACTTAACCATTTTCAAGTCACTAATTCATATTTCAAGTAACTAATTCACAATTTGAAGTCTCTACATTTAACCATTTTCATGTCACTACACTTAACTATTTTCAACTCGCTAATTCACATTTCAAGTCAATACACTTAACCATTTTCAAGAAACAAGTTCACAATATCAAGTCACTACATTTAACTATTTTCAAGTCACAAGTTCACATTTCAAGTCACTACATTTAACCATTTTCAAGTAACTAATTCACATTTCAAGTCACTACACTTAATCCTTTCAAGAAACAAGTTCACAATTTCAATTCTCTACACTTAACCATTTTCAAGTCACTAATTCATATTTCAAGTAACTAATTCACAATTTGAAGTCTCTACATTTAACCATTTTCATGTCACTACACTTAACTATTTTCAACTCGCTAATTCACATTTCAAGTCACTACACTTAACCATTTTCAAGAAAGAAGTTCACAATATCAAGTCACTACATTTAACTATTTTCAAGTCACAAGTTCACATTTCAAGTCACTACACTTAATCCTTTCAAGAAACAAATTCACAATTTCAAGTCACAACACTTAACCATTTTCAAAAAATAATTTTACATTTCAAGTCACTACATTTAACCATTTTCAAGAAACAAGTTCACAATATCAAGTCACTACATTTAACTATTTTCAAGTCACAAGTTCACATTTCAAGTCACTACATTTAACCATTTTCAAGTAACTAATTCACATTTCAAGTCACTACACTTAATCCTTTCAAGAAACAAGTTCACAATTTCAATTCTCTACACTTAACCATTTTCAAGTCACTAATTCATATTTCAAGTAACTAATTCACAATTTGAAGTCTCTACATTTAACCATTTTCATGTCACTACACTTAACTATTTTCAACTCGCTAATTCACATTTCAAGTCACTACACTTAACCATTTTCAAGAAAGAAGTTCACAATATCAAGTCACTACATTTAACTATTTTCAAGTCACAAGTTCACATTTCAAGTCACTACACTTAATCCTTTCAAGAAACAAATTCACAATTTCAAGTCACAACACTTAACCATTTTCAAAAAATAATTTTACATTTCAAGTCACTACATTTAACCATTTTCAAGAAACAAGTTCACAATTTCAATTCAATAAATTTAACCATTTTCAAGTTACTACACTTAACCATTTTCAAGTAACTAATTCACATTTCAAGTCACTACACTTAACCATTTTCAAGAATCAAGTTCACAGTTTCAATTCACTACATTTAACCATTTTCAAGTCACTACACTTAGCCATTTTCAAGTAACTAATTCACATTTCAAGTCACTACACTTAATCCTTTCTAGAAACAAGTTCACAATTTCAATTCTCTACACTTAACCATTTTCAAGTCACTAATTCGTATTTCTAGTAACTAATTCACAATTTGAAGTCTCTACATTTAACCATTTTCATGTCACTACACTTAACTATTTTCAACTCACTAATTCATATTTCAAGTCACTACACTTAACCATTTTCAAGAAACAAGTTCACAATATCAAGTCACTACATCTAACTATTTTCAAGTCACAAGTTCACATTTCAAGTTACTACATTTAACCATTTTCAAGTAACTAATTCACATTTCAAGTCACTACACTTAATTCTTTCAAGAAACAAGTTCACAATTTCAATTCTCTACACTTAACCATTTTCAAGTCACTAATTCATATTTCAAGTAACTAATTCACAATTTGAAGTCTCTATATTTAACCATTTTCATGTCACTACACTTAACCATTTTCAACTCACTAATTCACATTTCAAGTCACTACACTTAACCATTTTCAAGAAACAAGTTCACAATATCAAGTCACTACATTTAACTATTTTCAAGTCACAAGTTCACATTTCAAGTCACTACATTTAACCATTTTCAAGTAACTAATTCACATTTCATGTCACTACACTTAATCCTTTCAAGAAACAAGTTCACAATTTCAATTCTCTACACTTAACCATTTTCAAGTCACTAATTCATATTTCAAGTAACTAATTCACAATTTGAAGTCTCTACATTTAACCATTTTCATGTCACTACACTTAACTATTTTCAACTCGCTAATTCACATTTCAAGTCACTACACTTAACCATTTTCAAGAAACAAGTTCACAATATCAAGTCACTACATTTAACTATTTTCAAGTCACAAGTTCACATTTCAAGTCACTACATTTAACCATTTTCAAGTAACTAATTCACATTTCAAGTCACTACACTTAATCCTTTCAAGAAACAAGTTCACAATTTCAATTCTCTACACTTAACCATTTTCAAGTCACTAATTCATATTTCAAGTAACTAATTCACAATTTGAAGTCTCTACATTTAGCCATTTTCATGTCATTACACTTAACCATTTTCAACTCACTAATTCACATTTCAAGTCACTACACTTAACCATTGTCAAGAAAGAAGTTCACAATATCAAGTCACTACATTTAACTATTTTCAAGTCACAAGTTCACATTTCAAGTCACTACATTTAACCATTTTCAAGTAACTAATTCACATTTCAAGTCACTACACTTAATTCTTTCAAGAAATAAGTTCACAATTTCAATTCTGTACACTTAACCATTTTCAAGTCACTAATTCATATTTCAAGTAACTAATTCACAATTTGAAGTCTCTACATTTAACCATTTTCATGTCACTACACTTAACTATTTTCAACTCGCTAATTCACATTTCAAGTCACTACACTTAACCATTTTCAAGAAAGAAGTTCACAATATCAAGTCACTACATTTAACTATTTTCAAGTCACAAGTTCACATTTCAAGTCACTACACTTAATCCTTTCAAGAAACAAATTCACAATTTCAAGTCACAACACTTAACCATTTTCAAAAAATAATTTTACATTTCAAGTCACTACATTTAACCATTTTCAAGAAACAAGTTCACAATTTCAATTCAATAAATTTAACCATTTTCAAGTTACTACACTTAACCATTTTCAAGTAACTAATTCACATTTCAAGTCACTACACTTAACCATTTTCAAGAATCAAGTTCACAGTTTCAATTCACTACATTTAACCATTTTCAAGTCACTACACTTAGCCATTTTCAAGTAACTAATTCAAATTTCAAGTCACTACACTTAATCCTTTCTAGAAACAAGTTCACAATTTCAATTCTCTACACTTAACCATTTTCAAGTCACTAATTCGTATTTCTAGTAACTAATTCACAATTTGAAGTCTCTACATTTAACCATTTTCATGTCACTACACTTAACTATTTTCAACTCACTAATTCATATTTCAAGTCACTACACTTAACCATTTTCAAGAAACAAGTTCACAATATCAAGTCACTACATCTAACTATTTTCAAGTCACAAGTTCACATTTCAAGTTACTACATTTAACCATTTTCAAGTAACTAATTCACATTTCAAGTCACTACACTTAATTCTTTCAAGAAACAAGTTCACAATTTCAATTCTCTACACTTAACCATTTTCAAGTCACTAATTCATATTTCAAGTAACTAATTCACAATTTGAAGTCTCTATATTTAACCATTTTCATGTCACTACACTTAACCATTTTCAACTCACTAATTCACATTTCAAGTCACTACACTTAACCATTTTCAAGAAACAAGTTCACAATATCAAGTCACTACATTTAACTATTTTCAAGTCACAAGTTCACATTTCAAGTCACTACATTTAACCATTTTCAAGTAACTAATTCACATTTCATGTCACTACACTTAATCCTTTCAAGAAACAAGTTCACAATTTCAATTCTCTACACTTAACCATTTTCAAGTCACTAATTCATATTTCAAGTAACTAATTCACAATTTGAAGTCTCTACATTTAACCATTTTCATGTCACTACACTTAACTATTTTCAACTCGCTAATTCACATTTCAAGTCACTACACTTAACCATTTTCAAGAAACAAGTTCACAATATCAAGTCACTACATTTAACTATTTTCAAGTCACAAGTTCACATTTCAAGTCACTACATTTAACCATTTTCAAGTAACTAATTCACATTTCAAGTCACTACACTTAATCCTTTCAAGAAACAAGTTCACAATTTCAATTCTCTACACTTAACCATTTTCAAGTCACTAATTCATATTTCAAGTAACTAATTCACAATTTGAAGTCTCTACATTTAACCATTTTCATGTCACTACACTTAACTATTTTCAACTCGCTAATTCACATTTCAAGTCACTACACTTAACCATTTTCAAGAAACAAGTTCACAATATCAAGTCACTACATTTAACTATTTTCAAGTCACAAGTTCACATTTCAAGTCACTACATTTAACCATTTTCAAGTAACTAATTCACATTTCAAGTCACTACACTTAATCCTTTCAAGAAACAAGTTCACAATTTCAATTCTCTACACTTAACCATTTTCAAGTCACTAATTCATATTTCAAGTAACTAATTCACAATTTGAAGTCTCTACATTTAGCCATTTTCATGTCATTACACTTAACCATTTTCAACTCACTAATTCACATTTCAAGTCACTACACTTAACCATTGTCAAGAAAGAAGTTCACAATATCAAGTCACTACATTTAACTATTTTCAAGTCACAAGTTCACATTTCAAGTCACTACATTTAACCATTTTCAAGTAACTAATTCACATTTCAAGTCACTACACTTAATTCTTTCAAGAAATAAGTTCACAATTTCAATTCTGTACACTTAACCATTTTCAAGTCACTAATTAATATTTCAAGTAACTAATTCACAATTTGAAGTCGCTACATTTAACCATTTTCATGTCACTACACTTAACTATTTTCAACTCCCTAATTCACATTTCAAGTCACTACACTTAACCCTTTTAAAGAAAGAAGTTCACAATATCAAGTCACTACATTTTACTATTTTCAAGTCACAAGTTCACATTTCAAGTCACTACACTTAATCCTTTCAAGAAACAAATTCACAATTTCAAGTCACAACACTTAACCATTTTCAAAAAGTAATTTTACATTTCAAGTCACTACATTTAACCATTTTCAAGAAACAAGTTCACAATTTCAATTCATAAATTTAACCATTTTCAAGTTACTACACTTAACTATTTTCAAGTAACTAATTCACATTTCAAGTCACTACACTTAACCATTTTCAAGAATCAAGTTCACAGTTTCAATTCACTACATTTAACCATTTTCAAGTCACTACACTTAGCCATTTTCAAGTAACTAATTCACATTTCAAGTCACTACACTTAATCCTTTCTAGAAACAAGTTCACAATTTCAATTCTCTACACTTAACCATTTTCAAGTCACTAATTCATATTTCTAGTAACTAATTCACAATTTGAAGTCTCTACATTTAACCATTTTCATGTCACTACACTTAACTATTTTCAACTCACTAATTCATATTTCAAGTCACTACACTTAACCATTTTCAAGAAAGAAGTTCACAATATCAAGTCACTAAATCTAACTATTTTCAAGTCACAAGTTCACATTTCAAGTTACTACATTTAACCATTTTCAAGTAACTAATTCACATTTCAAGTCACTACACTTAATCCTTTCAAGAAACAAGTTCACAATTTCAATTCTCTACACTTAACCATTTTCAAGTCACTAATTCATATTTCAAGTAACTAATTCACAATTTGAAGTCTCTACATTTAACCATTTTCATGTCACTACACTTAACTATTTTCAACTCGCTAATTCACATTTCAAGTCACTACAGTTAACCATTTTCAAGAAACAAGTTCACAATATCAAGTCACTACATTTAACTATTTTCAAGTCACAAGTTCACATTTCAAGTCACTACATTTAACCATTTTCAAGTAACTAATTCACATTTCAAGTCACTACACTTAATCCTTTCAAGAAACAAGTTCACAATTTCAATTCTCTACACTTAACCATTTTCAAGTCACTAATTCATATTTCAAGTAACTAATTCACAATTTGAAGTCTCTACATTTAGCCATTTTCATGTCATTACACTTAACCATTTTCAACTCACTAATTCACATTTCAAGTCACTACACTTAACCATTGTCAAGAAAGAAGTTCACAATATCAAGTCACTACATTTAACTATTTTCAAGTCACAAGTTCACATTTCAAGTCACTACATTTAACCATTTTCAAGTAACTAATTCACATTTCAAGTCACTACACTTAATTCTTTCAAGAAATAAGTTCACAATTTCAATTCTGTACACTTAACCATTTTCAAGTCACTAATTAATATTTCAAGTAACTAATTCACAATTTGAAGTCGCTACATTTAACCATTTTCATGTCACTACACTTAACTATTTTCAACTCCCTAATTCACATTTCAAGTCACTACACTTAACCCTTTTAAAGAAAGAAGTTCACAATATCAAGTCACTACATTTAACTATTTTCAAGTCACAAGTTCACATTTCAAGTCACTACACTTAATCCTTTCAAGAAACAAATTCACAATTTCAAGTCACAACACTTAACCATTTTCAAAAAGTAATTTTACATTTCAAGTCACTACATTTAACCATTTTCAAGAAACAAGTTCACAATTTCAATTCATAAATTTAACCATTTTCAAGTTACTACACTTAACCATTTTCAAGTAACTAATTCACATTTCAAGTCACTACACTTAACCATTTTCAAGAATCAAGTTCACAGTTTCAATTCACTACATTTAACCATTTTCAAGTCACTACACTTAGCCATTTTCAAGTAACTAATTCACATTTCAAGTCACTACACTTAATCCTTTCAAGAAACAAGTTCACAATTTCAATTCTCTACACTTAACCATTTTCAAGTCACTAATTCATATTTCAAGTAACTAATTCACAATTTGAAGTCTCTACATTTAACCATTTTCATGTCACTACACTTAACTATTTTAAACTCGCTAATTCACATTTCAAGTCACTACACTTAACCATTTTCAAGAAAGAAGTTCACAATATCAAGTCACTACATTTAACTATTTTCAAGTCACAAGTTCACATTTCAAGTCACTACACTTAATCCTTTCAAGAAACAAATTCACAATTTCAAGTCACAACACTTAACCATTTTCAAGAAAGAAGTTCACAATATCAAGTCACTACATTTAACTATTTTCAAGTCACAAGTTCACATTTCAAGTCACTACATTTAACCATTTTCAAGTAACTAATTCACATTTCATGTCACTACACTTAATCCTTTCAAGAAACAAGTTCACAATTTCAATTCTCTACACTTAACCATTTTCAAGTCACTAATTCATATTTCAAGTAACTAATTCACAATTTGAAGTCTCTACATTTAACCATTTTCATGTCACTACATTTAACTATTTTCAACTCGCTAATTCACATTTCAAGTCACTACACTTAACCATTTTCAAGAAAGAAGTTCACAATATCAAGTCACTACATTTAACTATTTTCAAGTCACAAGTTCACATTTCAAGTCACTACACTTAATCCTTTCAAGAAACAAATTCACAATTTCAAGTCACAACACTTAACCATTTTCAAAAAATAATTTTACATTTCAAGTCACTACATTTAACCATTTTCAAGAAACAAGTTCACAATTTCAATTCAATAAATTTAACCATTTTCAAGTTACTACACTTAACCATTTTCAAGTAACTAATTCACATTTCAAGTCACTACACTTAACCATTTTCAAGAATCAAGTTCACAGTTTCAATTCACTACATTTAACCATTTTCAAGTCACTACACTTAGCCATTTTCAAGTAACTAATTCACATTTCAAGTCACTACACTTAATCCTTTCTAGAAACAAGTTCACAATTTCAATTCTCTACACTTAACCATTTTCAAGTCACTAATTCGTATTTCTAGTAACTAATTCACAATTTGAAGTCTCTACATTTAACCATTTTCATGTCACTACACTTAACTATTTTCAACTCACTAATTCATATTTCAAGTCACTACACTTAACCATTTTCAAGAAACAAGTTCACAATATCAAGTCACTACATCTAACTATTTTCAAGTCACAAGTTCACATTTCAAGTTACTACATTTAACCATTTTCAAGTAACTAATTCACATTTCAAGTCACTACACTTAATTCTTTCAAGAAACAAGTTCACAATTTCAATTCTCTACACTTAACCATTTTCAAGTCACTAATTCATATTTCAAGTAACTAATTCACAATTTGAAGTCTCTATATTTAACCATTTTCATGTCACTACACTTAACCATTTTCAACTCACTAATTCACATTTCAAGTCACTACACTTAACCATTTTCAAGAAAGAAGTTCACAATATCAAGTCACTACATTTAACTATTTTCAAGTCACAAGTTCACATTTCAAGTCACTACATTTAACCATTTTCAAGTAACTAATTCACATTTCATGTCACTACACTTAATCCTTTCAAGAAACAAGTTCACAATTTCAATTCTCTACACTTAACCATTTTCAAGTCACTAATTCATATTTCAAGTAACTAATTCACAATTTGAAGTCTCTACATTTAACCATTTTCATGTCACTACACTTAACTATTTTCAACTCGCTAATTCACATTTCAAGTCACTACACTTAACCATTTTCAAGAAACAAGTTCACAATATCAAGTCACTACATTTAACTATTTTCAAGTCACAAGTTCACATTTCAAGTCACTACATTTAACCATTTTCAAGTAACTAATTCACATTTCAAGTCACTACACTTAATCCTTTCAAGAAACAAGTTCACAATTTCAATTCTCTACACTTAACCATTTTCAAGTCACTAATTCATATTTCAAGTAACTAATTCACAATTTGAAGTCTCTACATTTAGCCATTTTCATGTCATTACACTTAACCATTTTCAACTCACTAATTCACATTTCAAGTCACTACACTTAACCATTGTCAAGAAAGAAGTTCACAATATCAAGTCACTACATTTAACTATTTTCAAGTCACAAGTTCACATTTCAAGTCACTACATTTAACCATTTTCAAGTAACTAATTCACATTTCAAGTCACTACACTTAATTCTTTCAAGAAATAAGTTCACAATTTCAATTCTGTACACTTAACCATTTTCAAGTCACTAATTAATATTTCAAGTAACTAATTCACAATTTGAAGTCGCTACATTTAACCATTTTCATGTCACTACACTTAACTATTTTCAACTCCCTAATTCACATTTCAAGTCACTACACTTAACCCTTTTAAAGAAAGAAGTTCACAATATCAAGTCACTACATTTAACTATTTTCAAGTCACAAGTTCACATTTCAAGTCACTACACTTAATCCTTTCAAGAAACAAATTCACAATTTCAAGTCACAACACTTAACCATTTTCAAAAAGTAATTTTACATTTCAAGTCACTACATTTAACCATTTTCAAGAAACAAGTTCACAATTTCAATTCATAAATTTAACCATTTTCAAGTTACTACACTTAACCATTTTCAAGTAACTAATTCACATTTCAAGTCACTACACTTAACCATTTTCAAGAATCAAGTTCACAGTTTCAATTCACTACATTTAACCATTTTCAAGTCACTACACTTAGCCATTTTCAAGTAACTAATTCACATTTCAAGTCACTACACTTAATCCTTTCTAGAAACAAGTTCACAATTTCAATTCTCTACACTTAACCATTTTCAAGTCACTAATTCATATTTCTAGTAACTAATTCACAATTTGAAGTCTCTACATTTAACCATTTTCATGTCACTACACTTAACTATTTTCAACTCACTAATTCATATTTCAAGTCACTACACTTAACCATTTTCAAGAAAGAAGTTCACAATATCAAGTCACTAAATCTAACTATTTTCAAGTCACAAGTTCACATTTCAAGTTACTACATTTAACCATTTTCAAGTAACTAATTCACATTTCAAGTCACTACACTTAATCCTTTCAAGAAACAAGTTCACAATTTCAATTCTCTACACTTAACCATTTTCAAGTCACTAATTCATATTTCAAGTAACTAATTCACAATTTGAAGTCTCTACATTTAACCATTTTCATGTCACTACACTTAACTATTTTCAACTCGCTAATTCACATTTCAAGTCACTACACTTAACCATTTTCAAGAAACAAGTTCACAATATCAAGTCACTACATTTAACTATTTTCAAGTCACAAGTTCACATTTCAAGTCACTACATTTAACCATTTTCAAGTAACTAATTCACATTTCATGTCACTACACTTAATCCTTTCAAGAAACAAGTTCACAATTTCAATTCTCTACACTTAACCATTTTCAAGTCACTAATTCATATTTCAAGTAACTAATTCACAATTTGCAGTCTCTACATTTAACCATTTTCATGTCACTACACTTAACTATTTTAAACTCGCTAATTCACATTTCAAGTCAATACACTTAACCATTTTCAAGAAACAAGTTCACAATATCAAGTCACTACATTTAACTATTTTCAAGTCACAAGTTCACATTTCAAGTCACTACATTTAACCATTTTCAAGTAACTAATTCACATTTCAAGTCACTACACTTAATCCTTTCAAGAAACAAGTTCACAATTTCAATTCTCTACACTTAACCATTTTCAAGTCACTAATTCATATTTCAAGTAACTAATTCACAATTTGAAGTCTCTACATTTAGCCATTTTCATGTCATTACACTTAACCATTTTCAACTCACTAATTCACATTTCAAGTCACTACACTTAACCATTGTCAAGAAAGAAGTTCACAA
Organism: Capsicum rhomboideum; assembly: GCA_031232105.1. Taxonomy (NCBI): domain Eukaryota; kingdom Viridiplantae; phylum Streptophyta; class Magnoliopsida; order Solanales; family Solanaceae; genus Capsicum; species Capsicum rhomboideum. The sequence goes on along the minus strand of CP124716.1, from coordinate 57,051,108 downwards.
TATCAAGTCACTACATTTAACTATTTTCAAGTCACAAGTTCACATTTCAAGTCACTACATTTAACCATTTTCAAGTAACTAATTCACATTTCAAGTCACTACACTTAATTCTTTCAAGAAATAAGTTCACAATTTCAATTCTGTACACTTAACCATTTTCAAGTCACTAATTAATATTTCAAGTAACTAATTCACAATTTGAAGTCGCTACATTTAACCATTTTCATGTCACTACACTTAACTATTTTCAACTCCCTAATTCACATTTCAAGTCACTACACTTAACCCTTTTAAAGAAAGAAGTTCACAATATCAAGTCACTACATTTAACTATTTTCAAGTCACAAGTTCACATTTCAAGTCACTACACTTAATCCTTTCAAGAAACAAATTCACAATTTCAAGTCACAACACTTAACCATTTTCAAAAAGTAATTTTACATTTCAAGTCACTACATTTAACCATTTTCAAGAAACAAGTTCACAATTTCAATTCATAAATTTAACCATTTTCAAGTTACTACACTTAACCATTTTCAAGTAACTAATTCACATTTCAAGTCACTACACTTAACCATTTTCAAGAATCAAGTTCACAGTTTCAATTCACTACATTTAACCATTTTCAAGTCACTACACTTAGCCATTTTCAAGTAACTAATTCACATTTCAAGTCACTACACTTAATCCTTTCTAGAAACAAGTTCACAATTTCAATTCTCTACACTTAACCATTTTCAAGTCACTAATTCATATTTCTAGTAACTAATTCACAATTTGAAGTCTCTACATTTAACCATTTTCATGTCACTACACTTAACTATTTTCAACTCACTAATTCATATTTCAAGTCACTACACTTAACCATTTTCAAGAAAGAAGTTCACAATATCAAGTCACTAAATCTAACTATTTTCAAGTCACAAGTTCACATTTCAAGTTACTACATTTAACCATTTTCAAGTAACTAATTCACATTTCAAGTCACTACACTTAATCCTTTCAAGAAACAAGTTCACAATTTCAATTCTCTACACTTAACCATTTTCAAGTCACTAATTCATATTTCAAGTAACTAATTCACAATTTGAAGTCTCTACATTTAACCATTTTCATGTCACTACACTTAACTATTTTCAACTCGCTAATTCACATTTCAAGTCACTACACTTAACCATTTTCAAGAAACAAGTTCACAATATCAAGTCACTACATTTAACTATTTTCAAGTCACAAGTTCACATTTCAAGTCACTACATTTAACCATTTTCAAGTAACTAATTCACATTTCATGTCACTACACTTAATCCTTTCAAGAAACAAGTTCACAATTTCAATTCTCTACACTTAACCATTTTCAAGTCACTAATTCATATTTCAAGTAACTAATTCACAATTTGCAGTCTCTACATTTAACCATTTTCATGTCACTACACTTAACTATTTTAAACTCGCTAATTCACATTTCAAGTCAATACACTTAACCATTTTCAAGAAACAAGTTCACAATATCAAGTCACTACATTTAACTATTTTCAAGTCACAAGTTCACATTTCAAGTCACTACATTTAACCATTTTCAAGTAACTAATTCACATTTCAAGTCACTACACTTAATCCTTTCAAGAAACAAGTTCACAATTTCAATTCTCTACACTTAACCATTTTCAAGTCACTAATTCATATTTCAAGTAACTAATTCACAATTTGAAGTCTCTACATTTAGCCATTTTCATGTCATTACACTTAACCATTTTCAACTCACTAATTCACATTTCAAGTCACTACACTTAACCATTGTCAAGAAAGAAGTTCACAATATCAAGTCACTACATTTAACTATTTTCAAGTCACAAGTTCACATTTCAAGTCACTACATTTAACCATTTTCAAGTAACTAATTCACATTTAAGTCACTACACTTAATTCTTTCAAGAAATAAGTTCACAATTTCAATTCTGTACACTTAACCATTTTCAAGTCACTAATTCATATTTCAAGTAACTAATTCACAATTTGAAGTCTCTACATTTAACCATTTTCATGTCACTACACTTAACTATTTTCAACTCGCTAATTCACATTTCAAGTCACTACACTTAACCATTTTCAAGAAACAAGTTCACAATATCAAGTCACTACATTTAACTATTTTCAAGTCACAAGTTCACATTTCAAGTCACTACATTTAACCATTTTCAAGTAACTAATTCACATTTCAAGTCACTACACTTAATCCTTTCAAGAAACAAGTTCACAATTTCAATTCTCTACACTTAACCATTTTCAAGTCACTAATTCATATTTCAAGTAACTAATTCACAATTTGAAGTCTCTACATTTAACCATTTTCATGTCACTACACTTAACTATTTTCAACTCCCTAATTCACATTTCAAGTCACTACACTTAACCATTTTCAAGAAAGAAGTTCACAATATCAAGTCACTACATTTAACTATTTTCAAGTCACAAGTTCACATTTCAAGTCACTACACTTAATCCTTTCAAGAAACAAATTCACAATTTCAAGTCACAACACTTAACCAATTTCAAAAAGTAATTTTACATTTCAAGTCACTACATTTAACCATTTTCAAGAAACAAGTTCACAATTTCAATTCATAAATTTAACCATTTTCAAGTTACTACACTTAACCATTTTCAAGTAACTAATTCACATTTCAAGTCACTACACTTAACCATTTTCAAGAATCAAGTTCACAGTTTCAATTCACTACATTTAACCATTTTCAAGTCACTACACTTAGCCATTTTCAAGTAACTAATTCACATTTCAAGTCACTACACTTAATCCTTTCTAGAAACAAGTTCACAATTTCAATTCTCTACACTTAACCATTTTCAAGTCACTAATTCATATTTTAGTAACTAATTCACAATTTGAAGTCTCTACATTTAACCATTTTCATGTCACTACACTTAACTATTTTCAACTCACTAATTCATATTTCAAGTCACTACACTTAACCATTTTCAAGAAACAAGTTCACAATATCAAGTCACTACATTTAACTATTTTCAAGTCACAAGTTCACATTTCAAGTCACTACATTTAACCATTTTCAAGTAACTAATTCACATTTCAAGTCACTACACTTAATCCTTTCAAGAAACAAGTTCACAATTTCAATTCTGTACACTTAACCATTTTCAATTCACTACATTTAACCATTTTCAAGTCACTACACTTAGCCATTTTCAAGTAACTAATTCACATTTCAAGTCACTACACTTAATCCTTTCAAGAAACAAGTTCACAATTTCAATTCTCTACACTTAACCATTTTCAAGTCACTAATTCATATTTCAAGTAACTAATTCACAATTTGAAGTCTCTACATTTAACCATTTTCATGTCACTACACTTAACCATTTTCAACTCACTAATTCACATTTCAAGTTACTACACTTAACCATTTTCAAGAAACAAGTTCACAATATCAAGTCACTACATTTAACTATTTTCAAGTCACAAGTTCACATTTCAAGTCACTACATTTAACCATTTTCAAGTAACTAATTCACATTTCAAGTCACTACACTTAATCCTTTCAAGAAACAAGTTCACAATTTCAATTCTCTACACTTAACCATTTTCAAGTCACTAATTCATATTTCAAGTAACTAATTCACAATTTGAAGTCTCTACATTTAACCATTTTCATGTCACTACACTTAACTATTTTCAACTCGCTAATTCACATTTCAAGTCACTACACTTAACCATTTTCAAGAAAGAAGTTCACAATATCAAGTCACTACATTTAACTATTTTCAAGTCACAAGTTCACATTTCAAGTCACTACACTTAATCCTTTCAAGAAACAAATTCACAATTTCAAGTCACAACACTTAACCATTTTCAAAAAATAATTTTACATTTCAAGTCACTACATTTAACCATTTTCAAGAAACAAGTTCACAATTTCAATTCAATAAATTTAACCATTTTCAAGTTACTACACTTAACCATTTTCAAGTAACTAATTCACATTTCAAGTCACTACACTTAACCATTTTCAAGAATCAAGTTCACAGTTTCAATTCACTACATTTAACCATTTTCAAGTCACTACACTTAGCCATTTTCAAGTAACTAATTCACATTTCAAGTCACTACACTTAATCCTTTCTAGAAACAAGTTCACAATTTCAATTCTCTACACTTAACCATTTTCAAGTCACTAATTCATATTTCTAGTAACTAATTCACAATTTGAAGTCTCTACATTTAACCATTTTCATGTCACTACACTTAACTATTTTCAACTCACTAATTCATATTTCAAGTCACTACACTTAACCATTTTCAAGAAACAAGTTCACAATATCAAGTCACTACATCTAACTATTTTCAAGTTACTACATTTAACCATTTTCAAGTAACTAATTCACATTTCAAGTCACTACACTTAATCCTTTCAAGAAACAAGTTCACAATTTCAATTCTCTACACTTAACCATTTTCAAGTCACTAATTCATATTTCAAGTAACTAATTCACAATTTGAAGTCTCTACATTTAACCATTTTCATGTCACTACACTTAACCATTTTCAACTCACTAATTCAAATTTCAAGTTACTACACTTAACCATTTTCAAGAAACAAGTTCACAATATCAAGTCACTACATTTAACTATTTTCAAGTCACAAGTTCACATTTCAAGTCACTACATTTAACCATTTTCAAGTAACTAATTCACATTTCAAGTCACTACACTTAATCCTTTCAAGAAACAAGTTCACAATTTCAATTCTCAACACTTAACCATTTTCAAGTCACTAATTCATATTTCAAGTAACTAATTCACAATTTGAAGTCTCTACATTTAACCATTTTCATGTCACTACACTTAACTATTTTCAACTCGCTAATTCACATTTCAAGTCAATACACTTAACCATTTTCAAGAAAGAAGTTCACAATATCAAGTCACTACATTTAACTATTTTCAAGTCACAAGTTCACATTTCAAGTCACTACACTTAATCCTTTCAAGAAACAAATTCACAATTTCAAGTCACAACACTTAACCATTTTCAAAAAATAAATTTACATTTCAAGTCACTACATTTAACCATTTTCAAGAAACAAGTTCACAATTTCAATTCAATAAATTTAACCATTTTCAAGTTACTACACTTAACCATTTTCAAGTAACTAATTCACATTTCAAGTCACTACACTTAACCATTTTCAAGAATCAAGTTCACAGTTTCAATTCACTACATTTAACCATTTTCAAGTCACTACACTTAATCCTTTCTAGAAACAAGTTCACAATTTCAATTCTCTACACTTAACCATTTTCAAGTCACTAATTCATATTTCTAGTAACTAATTCACAATTTGAAGTCTCTACATTTAACCATTTTCATGTCACTACACTTAACTATTTTCAACTCACTAATTCATATTTCAAGTCACTACACTTAACCATTTTCAAGAAACAAGTTCACAATATCAAGTCACTACATCTAACTATTTTCAAGTTACTACATTTAACCATTTTCAAGTAACTAATTCACATTTCAAGTCACTAATTCATATTTCTAGTAACTAATTCACAATTTGAAGTCTCTACATTTAACCATTTTCATGTCACTACACTTAACTATTTTCAACTCACTAATTCATATTTCAAGTCACTACACTTAACCATTTTCAAGAAACAAGTTCACAATATCAAGTCACTACATCTAACTATTTTCAAGTCACAAGTTCACATTTCAAGTCACTACATTTAACCTTTTTCAAGTAACTAATTCATATTTCAAGTCACTACACTTAATCCTTTCAAGAAACAAGTTCGCAATTTCAATTCTCTACACTTAACCATTTTCAAGTCACTAATTCATATTTCAAGTAACTAATTCACAATTTGAAGTCTCTACATTTAACCATTTTCATGTCACTACACTTAACCATTTTCAACTCACTAATTCACATTTCAAGTTACTACACTTAACCATTTTCAAGAAACAAGTTCACAATATCAAGTCACTACATTTAACTATTTTCAAGTCACAAGTTCACATTTCAAGTCACTACATTTAACCTTTTTCAAGTAACTAATTCACATTTCAAGTCACTACACTTAATCCTTTCAAGAAACAAGTTCACAATTTCAATTCTCTACACTTAACCATTTTCAAGTCACTAATTCATATTTCAAGTAACTAATTCACAATTTGAAGTCTCTACATTTAACCATTTTCATGTCACTACACTTAACCATTTTCAACTCACTAATTCACATTTCAAGTCACTACACTTAACCATTTTCAAGAAAGAAGTTCACAATATCAATTCACTACATTTAACTATTTTCAAGTCACAAGTTCACATTTCAAGTCACTACATTTAACCATTTTCAAGTAACTAATTCACATTTCAAGTCACTACACTTAATCCTTTCAAGAAACAAGTTCACAATTTCAATTCTCTACACTTAACCATTTTCAAGTCACTAATTCATATTTCAAGTAACTAATTCACAATTTGAAGTCTCTACATTTAACCATTTTCATGTCACCACACTTAACTATTTTCAACTCGCTAATTCACATTTCAAGTCACTACACTTAACCATTTTCAAGAAAGAAGTTCACAATATCAAGTCACTACATTTAACTATTTTCAAGTCACAAGTTCACATTTCAAGTCACTACACTTAATCCTTTCAAGAAACAAATTCACAATTTCAAGTCACAACACTTAACCATTTTCAAAAAATAATTTTACATTTCAAGTCACTACATTTAACCATTTTCAAGAAACAAGTTCACAATTTCAATTCAATAAATTTAACCATTTTCAAGTTACTACACTTAACCATTTTCAAGTAACTAATTCACATTTCAAGTCACTACACTTAACCATTTTCAAGAATCAAGTTCACAGTTTCAATTCACTACATTTAACCATTTTCAAGTCACTACACTTAGCCATTTTCAAGTAACTAATTCACATTTCAAGTCACTACACTTAATCCTTTCTAGAAACAAGTTCACAATTTCAATTCTCTACACTTAACCATTTTCAAGTCACTAATTCATATTTCTAGTAACTAATTCACAATTTGAAGTCTCTACATTTAACCATTTTCATGTCACTACACTTAACTATTTTCAACTCACTAATTCATATTTCAAGTCACTACACTTAACCATTTTCAAGAAACAAGTTCACAATATCAAGTCACTACATCTAACTATTTTCAAGTTACTACATTTAACCATTTTCAAGTAACTAATTCACATTTCAAGTCACTACACTTAATCCTTTCAAGAAACAAGTTCACAATTTCAATTCTCTACACTTAACCATTTTCAAGTCACTAATTCATATTTCAAGTAACTAATTCACAATTTGAAGTCTCTACATTTAACCATTTTCATGTCACTACACTTAACCATTTTCAACTCACTAATTCAAATTTCAAGTTACTACACTTAACCATTTTCAAGAAACAAGTTCACAATATCAAGTCACTACATTTAACTATTTTCAAGTCACAAGTTCACATTTCAAGTCACTACATTTAACCATTTTCAAGTAACTAATTCACATTTCAAGTCACTACACTTAATCCTTTCAAGAAACAAGTTCACAATTTCAATTCTCAACACTTAACCATTTTCAAGTCACTAATTCATATTTCAAGTAACTAATTCACAATTTGAAGTCTCTACATTTAACCATTTTCATGTCACTACACTTAACTATTTTCAACTCGCTAATTCACATTTCAAGTCAATACACTTAACCATTTTCAAGAAAGAAGTTCACAATATCAAGTCACTACATTTAACTATTTTCAAGTCACAAGTTCACATTTCAAGTCACTACACTTAATCCTTTCAAGAAACAAATTCACAATTTCAAGTCACAACACTTAACCATTTTCAAAAAATAAATTTACATTTCAAGTCACTACATTTAACCATTTTCAAGAAACAAGTTCACAATTTCAATTCAATAAATTTAACCATTTTCAAGTTACTACACTTAACCATTTTCAAGTAACTAATTCACATTTCAAGTCACTACACTTAACCATTTTCAAGAATCAAGTTCACAGTTTCAATTCACTACATTTAACCATTTTCAAGTCACTACACTTAATCCTTTCTAGAAACAAGTTCACAATTTCAATTCTCTACACTTAACCATTTTCAAGTCACTAATTCATATTTCTAGTAACTAATTCACAATTTGAAGTCTCTACATTTAACCATTTTCATGTCACTACACTTAACTATTTTCAACTCACTAATTCATATTTCAAGTCACTACACTTAACCATTTTCAAGAAACAAGTTCACAATATCAAGTCACTACATCTAACTATTTTCAAGTTACTACATTTAACCATTTTCAAGTAACTAATTCACATTTCAAGTCACTAATTCATATTTCTAGTAACTAATTCACAATTTGAAGTCTCTACATTTAACCATTTTCATGTCACTACACTTAACTATTTTCAACTCACTAATTCATATTTCAAGTCACTACACTTAACCATTTTCAAGAAACAAGTTCACAATATCAAGTCACTACATCTAACTATTTTCAAGTCACAAGTTCACATTTCAAGTCACTACATTTAACCTTTTTCAAGTAACTAATTCATATTTCAAGTCACTACACTTAATCCTTTCAAGAAACAAGTTCGCAATTTCAATTCTCTACACTTAACCATTTTCAAGTCACTAATTCATATTTCAAGTAACTAATTCACAATTTGAAGTCTCTACATTTAACCATTTTCATGTCACTACACTTAACCATTTTCAACTCACTAATTCACATTTCAAGTTACTACACTTAACCATTTTCAAGAAAGAAGTTCACAATATCAAGTCACTACATTTAACTATTTTCAAGTCACAAGTTCACATTTCAAGTCACTACATTTAACCTTTTTCAAGTAACTAATTCACATTTCAAGTCACTACACTTAATCCTTTCAAGAAACAAGTTCACAATTTCAATTCTCTACACTTAACCATTTTCAAGTCACTAATTCGTATTTCAAGTAACTAATTCACAATTTGAAGTCTCTACATTTAACCATTTTCATGTCACTACACTTAACCATTTTCAACTCACTAATTCACATTTCAAGTCACTACACTTAACCATTTTCAAGAAAGAAGTTCACAATATCAAGTCACTACATTTAACTATTTTCAAGTCACAAGTTCACATTTCAAGTCACTACATTTAACCATTTTCAAGTAACTAATTCACATTTCAAGTCACTACACTTAATCCTTTCAAGAAACAAGTTCACAATTTCAATTCTCTACACTTAACCATTTTCAAGTCACTAATTCATATTTCAAGTAACTAATTCACAATTTGAAGTCTCTACATTTAACCATTTTCATGTCACTACACTTAACCATTTTCAACTCACTAATTCACATTTCAAGTCACTACACTTAACCATTTTCAAGAAAGAAGTTCACAATATCAAGTCACTACATTTAACTATTTTCAAGTCACAAGTTCACATTTCAAGTCACTACACTTAATCCTTTCAAGAAACAAATTCACAATTTCAAGTCACAACACTTAACCATTTTCAAAAAATAATTTTACATTTCAAGTCACTACATTTAACCATTTTCAAGAAACAAGTTCACAATTTCAATTCAATAAATTTAACCATTTTCAAGTTACTACACTTAACCATTTTCAAGTAACTAATTCACATTTCAAGTCACTACACTTAACCATTTTCAAGAATCAAGTTCACAGTTTCAATTCACTACATTTAACCATTTTCAAGTCACTACACTTAGCCATTTTCAAGTAACTAATTCACATTTCAAGTCACTACACTTAATCCTTTCTAGAAACAAGTTCACAATTTCAATTCTCTACACTTAACCATTTTCAAGTCACTAATTCATATTTCTAGTAACTAATTCACAATTTGAAGTCTCTACATTTAACCATTTTCATGTCACTACACTTAACCATTTTCAACTCACTAATTCACATTTCAAGTCACTACACTTAACCATTTTGAAGAAAGAAGTTCACAATATCAAGTCACTACATTTAACTATTTTCAAGTCACAAGTTCACATTTCAAGTCACTACATTTAACCTTTTTCAAGTAACTAATTCACATTTCAAGTCACTACACTTAATCCTTTCAAGAAACAAGTTCACAATTTCAATTCTCTACACTTAACCATTTTCAAGTCACTAATTCATATTTCAAGTAACTAATTCACAATTTGAAGTCTCTACATTTAACCATTTTCATGTCACTACACTTAACCATTTTCAACTCACTAATTCACATTTCAAGTCACTACACTTAACCATTTTCAAGAAAGAAGTTCACAATATCAATTCACTACATTTAACTATTTTCAAGTCACAAGTTCACATTTCAAGTCACTACATTTAACCATTTTCATGTAACTAATTCACATTTCAAGTCACTACACTTAATCCTTTCAAGAAACAAGTTCACAATTTCAATTCTCTACACTTAACCATTTTCAAGTCACTAATTCATATTTCAAGTAACTAATTCACAATTTGAAGTCTCTACATTTAACCATTTTCATGTCACTACACTTAACCATTTTCAACTCACTAATTCACATTTCAAGTCACTACACTTAACCATTTTGAAGAAAGAAGTTCACAATATCAAGTCACTACATTTAACTATTTTCAAGTCACAAGTTCACATTTCAAGTCACTGCATTTAACCATTTTCAAGTAACTATTTCACATTTCAAGTCACTACACTTAATCCTTTCTAGAAACAAGTTCACAATTTCAATTCTCTACACTTAACCATTTTCAAGTCACTAATTCATATTTCTAGTAACTAATTCACAATTTGAAGTCTCTACATTTAACCATTTTCATGTCACTACACTTAACTATTTTCAACTCACTAATTCATATTTCAAGTCACTACACTTAACCATTTTCAAGAAACAAGTTCACAATATCAAGTCACTACATCTAACTATTTTCAAGTCACAAGTTCACATTTCAAGTCACTACATTTAACCTTTTTCAAGTAACTAATTCACATTTCAAGTCACTACACTTAATCCTTTCAAGAAACAAGTTCACAATTTCAATTCTCTACACTTAACCATTTTCAAGTCACTAATTCATATTTCAAGTAACTAATTCACAATTTGAAGTCTCTACATTTAACCATTTTCATGTCACTACACTTAACCATTTTCAACTCACTAATTCACATTTCAAGTTACTACACTTAACCATTTTCAAGAAAGAAGTTCACAATATCAAGTCACTACATTTAACTATTTTCAAGTCACAAGTTCACATTTCAAGTCACTACATTTAACCTTTTTCAAGTAACTAATTCACATTTCAAGTCACTACACTTAATCCTTTCAAGAAACAAGTTCACAATTTCAATTCTCTACACTTAACCATTTTCAAGTCACTAATTCGTATTTCAAGTAACTAATTCACAATTTGAAGTCTCTACATTTAACCATTTTCATGTCACTACACTTAACCATTTTCAACTCACTAATTCACATTTCAAGTCACTACACTTAACCATTTTCAAGAAAGAAGTTCACAATATCAAGTCACTACATTTAACTATTTTCAAGTCACAAGTTCACATTTCAAGTCACTACATTTAACCATTTTCAAGTAACTAATTCACATTTCAAGTCACTACACTTAATCCTTTCAAGAAACAAGTTCACAATTTCAATTCTCTACACTTAACCATTTTCAAGTCACTAATTCATATTTCAAGTAACTAATTCACAATTTGAAGTCTCTACATTTAACCATTTTCATGTCACTACACTTAACCATTTTCAACTCACTAATTCACATTTCAAGTCACTACACTTAACCATTTTGAAGAAAGAAGTTCACAATATCAAGTCACTACATTTAACTATTTTCAAGTCACAAGTTCACATTTCAAGTCACTGCATTTAACCATTTTCAAGTAACTAATTCACATTTCAAGTCACTACACTTAATCCTTTCAAGAAACAAGTTCACAATTTCAATTCTCTACACTTAACCATTTTCAAGTCACTAATTCATATTTCAAGTAACTAATTCACAATTTGAAGTCTCTACATTTAACCATTTTCATGTCACTACACTTAACTATTTTCAACTCGCTAATTCACATTTCAAGTCACTACACTTAACCATTTTCAAGAAAGAAGTTCACAATATCAAGTCACTACATTTAACTATTTTCAAGTCACAAGTTCACATTTCAAGTCACTACACTTAATCCTTTCAAGAAACAAATTCACAATTTCAAGTCACAACACTTAACCATTTTCAAAAAATAATTTTACATTTCAAGTCACTACATTTAACCATTTTCAAGAAACAAGTTCACAATTTCAATTCAATAAATTTAACCATTTTCAAGTTACTACACTTAACCATTTTCAAGTAACTAATTCACATTTCAAGTCACTACACTTAACCATTTTCAAGAATCAAGTTCACAGTTTCAATTCACTACATTTAACCATTTTCAAGTCACTACACTTAGCCATTTTCAAGTAACTAATTCACATTTCAAGTCACTACACTTAATCCTTTCTAGAAACAAGTTCACAATTTCAATTCTCTACACTTAACCATTTTCAAGTCACTAATTCATATTTCTAGTAACTAATTCACAATTTGAAGTCTCTACATTTAACCATTTTCATGTCACTACACTTAACTATTTTCAACTCACTAATTCATATTTCAAGTCACTACACTTAACCATTTTCAAGAAACAAGTTCACAATATCAAGTCACTACATCTAACTATTTTCAAGTCACAAGTTCACATTTCAAGTCACTACATTTAACCTTTTTCAAGTAACTAATTCACATTTCAAGTCACTACACTTAATCCTTTCAAGAAACAAGTTCACAATTTCAATTAGCTACACTTAACCATTTTCAAGTCACTAATTCATATTTCAAGTAACTAATTCACAATTTGAAGTCTCTACATTTAACCATTTTCATGTCACTACACTTAACGATTTTCAACTCACTAATTCACATTTCAAGTCACTACACTTAACCATTTTGAAGAAAGAAGTTCACAATATCAAGTCACTACATTTAACTATTTTCAAGTCACAAGTTCACATTTCAAGTCACTACATTTAACCTTTTTCAAGTAACTAATTCACATTTCAAGTCACTACACTTAATCCTTTCAAGAAACAAGTTCACAATTTCAATTCTCTACACTTAACCATTTTCAAGTCACTAATTCGTATTTCAAGTAACTAATTCACAATTTGAAGTCTCTACATTTAACCATTTTCATGTCACTACACTTAACCATTTTCAACTCACTAATTCACATTTCAAGTCACTACACTTAACCATTTTCAAGAAAGAAGTTCACAATATCAAGTCACTACATTTAACTATTTTCAAGTCACAAGTTCACATTTCAAGTCACTACATTTAACCATTTTCAAGTAACTAATTCACATTTCAAGTCACTACACTTAATCCTTTCAAGAAACAAGTTCACAATTTCAATTCTCTACACTTAACCATTTTCAAGTCACTAATTCATATTTCAAGTAACTAATTCACAATTTGAAGTCTCTACATTTAACCATTTTCATGTCACTACACTTAACCATTTTCAACTCACTAATTCACATTTCAAGTCACTACACTTAACCATTTTGAAGAAAGAAGTTCACAATATCAAGTCACTACATTTAACTATTTTCAAGTCACAAGTTCACATTTCAAGTCACTGCATTTAACCATTTTCAAGTAACTAATTCACATTTCAAGTCACTACACTTAATCCTTTCAAGAAACAAGTTCACAATTTCAATTCTCTACACTTAACCATTTTCAAGTCACTAATTCATATTTCAAGTAACTAATTCACAATTTGAAGTCTCTACATTTAACCATTTTCATGTCACTACACTTAACTATTTTCAACTCGCTAATTCACATTTCAAGTCACTACACTTAACCATTTTCAAGAAAGAAGTTCACAATATCAAGTCACTACATTTAACTATTTTCAAGTCACAAGTTCACATTTCAAGTCACTACACTTAATCCTTTCAAGAAACAAATTCACAATTTCAAGTCACAACACTTAACCATTTTCAAAAAATAATTTTACATTTCAAGTCACTACATTTAACCATTTTCAAGAAACAAGTTCACAATTTCAATTCAATAAATTTAACCATTTTCAAGTTACTACACTTAACCATTTTCAAGTAACTAATTCACATTTCAAGTCACTACACTTAACCATTTTCAAGAATCAAGTTCACAGTTTCAATTCACTACATTTAACCATTTTCAAGTCACTACACTTAGCCATTTTCAAGTAACTAATTCACATTTCAAGTCACTACACTTAATCCTTTCTAGAAACAAGTTCACAATTTCAATTCTCTACACTTAACCATTTTCAAGTCACTAATTCATATTTCTAGTAACTAATTCACAATTTGAAGGCTCTACATTTAACCATTTTCATGTCACTACACTTAACTATTTTCAACTCACTAATTCATATTTCAAGTCACTACACTTAACCATTTTCAAGAAACAAGTTCACAATATCAAGTCACTACATCTAACTATTTTCAAGTCACAAGTTCACATTTCAAGTCACTACATTTAACCTTTTTCAAGTAACTAATTCACATTTCAAGTCACTACACTTAATCCTTTCAAGAAACAAGTTCACAATTTCAATTCTCTACACTTAACCATTTTCAAGTCACTAATTCATATTTCAAGTAACTAATTCACAATTTGAAGTCTCTACATTTAACCATTTTCATGTCACTACACTTAACCATTTTCAACTCACTAATTCACATTTCAAGTTACTACACTTAACCATTTTCAAGAAACAAGTTCACAATATCAAGTCACTACATTTAACTATTTTCAAGTCACAAGTTCACATTTCAAGTCACTACATTTAACCTTTTTCAAGTAACTAATTCACATTTCAAGTCACTACACTTAATCCTTTCAAGAAACAAGTTCACAATTTCAATTCTCTACACTTAACCATTTTCAAGTCACTAATTCATATTTCAAGTAACTAATTCACAATTTGAAGTCTCTACATTTAACCATTTTCATGTCACTACACTTAACCATTTTCAACTCACTAATTCACATTTCAAGTCACTACACTTAACCATTTTCAAGAAAGAAGTTCACAATATCAAGTCACTACATTTAACTATTTTCAAGTCACAAGTTCACATTTCAAGTCACTACATTTAACCATTTTCAAGTAACTAATTCACATTTCAAGTCACTACACTTAATCCTTTCAAGAAACAAGTTCACAATTTCAATTCTCTACACTTAACCATTTTCAAGTCACTAATTCATATTTCAAGTAACTAATTCACAATTTGAAGTCTCTACATTTAACCATTTTCATGTCACTACACTTAACCATTTTCAACTCACTAATTCACATTTCAAGTCACTACACTTAACCATTTTGAAGAAAGAAGTTCACAATATCAAGTCACTACATTTAACTATTTTCAAGTCACAAGTTCACATTTCAAGTCACTGCATTTAACCATTTTCAAGTAACTAATTCACATTTCAAGTCACTACACTTAATCCTTTCAAGAAACAAGTTCACAATTTCAATTCTCTACACTTAACCATTTTCAAGTCACTAATTCATATTTCAAGTAACTAATTCACAATTTGAAGTCTCTACATTTAACCATTTTCATGTCACTACACTTAACTATTTTCAACTCGCTAATTCACATTTCAAGTCACTACACTTAACCATTTTCAAGAAAGAAGTTCACAATATCAAGTCACTACATTTAACTATTTTCAAGTCACAAGTTCACATTTCAAGTCACTACACTTAATCCTTTCAAGAAACAAATTCACAATTTCAAGTCACAACACTTAACCATTTTCAAAAAATAATTTTACATTTCAAGTCACTACATTTAACCATTTTCAAGAAACAAGTTCACAATTTCAATTCAATAAATTTAACCATTTTCAAGTTACTACACTTAACCATTTTCAAGTAACTAATTCACATTTCAAGTCACTACACATAACCATTTTCAAGAATCAAGTTCACAGTTTCAATTCACTACATTTAACCATTTTCAAGTCACTACACTTAGCCATTTTCAAGTAACTAATTCACATTTCAAGTCACTACACTTAATCCTTTCTAGAAACAAGTTCACAATTTCAATTCTCTACACTTAACCATTTTCAAGTCACTAATTCATATTTCTAGTAACTAATTCACAATTTGAAGTCTCTACATTTAACCATTTTCATGTCACTACACTTAACTATTTTCAACTCACTAATTCATATTTCAAGTCACTACACTTAACCATTTTCAAGAAACAAGTTCACAATATCAAGTCACTACATCTAACTATTTTCAAGTCACAAGTTCACATTTCAAGTCACTACATTTAACCTTTTTCAAGTAACTAATTCACATTTCAAGTCACTACACTTAATCCTTTCAAGAAACAAGTTCACAATTTCAATTCTCTACACTTAACCATTTTCAAGTCACTAATTCATATTTCAAGTAACTAATTCACAATTTGAAGTCTCTACATTTAACCATTTTCATGTCACTACACTTAACCATTTTCAACTCACTAATTCACAT
This sequence comes from Capsicum rhomboideum, assembly GCA_031232105.1. NCBI lineage: Eukaryota > Viridiplantae > Streptophyta > Magnoliopsida > Solanales > Solanaceae > Capsicum > Capsicum rhomboideum. Next base: position 57,034,364 of record CP124716.1, on the reverse strand, counting down.
TTCAAGTTACTACACTTAACCATTTTCAAGAAACAAGTTCACAATATCAAGTCACTACATTTAACTATTTTCAAGTCACAAGTTCACATTTCAAGTCACTACATTTAACCTTTTTCAAGTAACTAATTCACATTTCAAGTCACTACACTTAATCCTTTCAAGAAACAAGTTCACAATTTCAATTCTCTACACTTAACCATTTTCAAGTCACTAATTCATATTTCAAGTAACTAATTCACAATTTGAAGTCTCTACATTTAACCATTTTCATGTCACTACACTTAACCATTTTCAACTCACTAATTCACATTTCAAGTCACTACACTTAACCATTTTCAAGAAAGAAGTTCACAATATCAAGTCACTACATTTAACTATTTTCAAGTCACAAGTTCACATTTCAAGTCACTACATTTAACCATTTTCAAGTAACTAATTCACATTTCAAGTCACTACACTTAATCCTTTCAAGAAACAAGTTCACAATTTCAATTCTCTACACTTAACCATTTTCAAGTCACTAATTCATATTTCAAGTAACTAATTCACAATTTGAAGTCTCTACATTTAACCATTTTCATTTCACTACACTTAACCATTTTCAACTCACTAATTCACATTTCAAGTCACTACACTTAACCATTTTGAAGAAAGAAGTTCACAATATCAAGTCACTACATTTAACTATTTTCAAGTCACAAGTTCACATTTCAAGTCACTGCATTTAACCATTTTCAAGTAACTAATTCACATTTCAAGTCACTACACTTAATCCTTTCAAGAAACAAGTTCACAATTTCAATTCTCTACACTTAACCATTTTCAAGTCACTAATTCATATTTCAAGTAACTAATTCACAATTTGAAGTCTCTACATTTAACCATTTTCATGTCACTACACTTAACCATTTTCAACTCACTAATTCACATTTCAAATCACTACACTTAACCATTTTCAAGAAAGAAGTTCACAATATCAAGTCACTACATTTAACTATTTTCAAGTCACAAGTTCACATTTCAAGTCACTACATTTAACCATTTTCAAGTAACTAATTCACATTTCAAGTCACTACACTTAATCCTTTCAAGAAACAAGTTCACAATTTCAATTCTCTACACTTAACCATTTTCAAGTCACTAATTCATATTTCAAGTAACTAATTCACAATTTGAAGTCTCTACATTTAACCATTTTCATGTCACTACACTTAACCATTTTCAACTCACTAATTCACATTTCAAGTCACTACACTTAACCATTTTCAAGAAAGAAGTTCACAATATCAAGTCACTACATTTAACTATTTTCAAGTCACAAGTTCACATTTCAAGTCACTACACTTAATCCTTTCAAGAAACAAATTCACAATTTCAATTCAATAAATTTAACCATTTTCAAGTTACTACACTTAGCCATTTTCAAGTAACTAATTCACATTTCAAGTCACTACACTTAATCCTTTCAAGAAACAAGTTCACAATTTCAATTCTCTACACTTAACCATTTTCAAGTCACTAATTCATATTTCAAGTAACTAATTCACAATTTGAAGTCTCTACATTTAACCATTTTCATGTCACTACACTTAACCATTTTCAACTCACTAATTCACATTTCAAGTCACTACACTTAACCATTTTCAAGAAACAAGTTCACAATATCAAGTCACTACATTTAACTATTTTCAAGTCACAAGTTCACATTTCAAGTCACTACATTTAACCATTTTCAAGTAACTAATTCACATTTCAAGTCACTACACTTAATCCTTTCAAGAAACAAGTTCACAATTTCAATTTTGTACACTTAACCATTTTCAAGTCACTAATTCATATTTCAAGTAACTAATTCACAATTTGAAGTCTCTACATTTAACCATTTTCATGTCACTACACTTAACTATTTTCAACTCGCTAATTCACATTTCAAGTCACTACACTTAACCATTTTCAAGAAACAAGTTCACAATATCAAGTCACTACATTTAACTATTTTCAAGTCACAAGTTCACATTTCAAGTCACTACATTTAACCATTTTCAAGTAACTAATTCACATTTCAAGTCACTACACTTAATCCTTTCAAGAAACAAGTTCACAATTTCAATTCTCTACACTTAACCATTTTCAAGTCACTAATTCATATTTCAAGTAACTAATTCACAATTTGAAGTCTCTACATTTAACCAATTTCATGTCACTACACTTAAATATTTTCAACTCGCTAATTCACATTTCAAGTCACTACACTTAACCATTTTCAAGAAAGAAGTTCACAATATCAAGTCACTACATTTAACTATTTTCAAGTCGCAAGTTCACATTTCAAGTCACTACACTTAATCCTTTCAAGAAACAAATTCACAATTTCAAGTCACAACACTTAACCATTTTCAAAAAATAATTTTACATTTCAAGTCACTACATTTAACCATTTTCAAGAAACAAGTTCACAATTTCAATTCAATAAATTTAACCATTTTCAAGTTACTACACTTAACCATTTTCAAGTAACTAATTCACATTTCAAGTCACTACACTTAACCATTTTCAAGAATCAAGTTCACAGTTTCAATTCACTACATTTAACCATTTTCAAGTCACTACACTTAGCCATTTTCAAGTAACTAATTCACATTTCAAGTCACTACACTTAATCCTTTCAAGAAACAAGTTCACAATTTCAATTCTCTACACTTAACCATTTTCAAGTCACTAATTCATATTTCAAGCAACTAATTCACAATTTGAAGTCTCTACATTTAACCATTTTCATGTCACTACACTTAACTATTTTCAACTCGCTAATTCACATTTCAAGTCACTACACTTAACCATTTTCAAGAAACAAGTTCACAATATCAAGTCACTACATTTAACTATTTTCAAGTCACAAGTTCACATTTCAAGTCACTACATTTAACCATTTTCAAGTAACTAATTCACATTTCAAGTCACTACACTTAATCCTTTCAAGAAACAAGTTCACAATTTCAATTCTCTACACTTAACCATTTTCAAGTCACTAATTCATATTTCAAGTAACTAATTCACAATTTGAAGTCTCTACATTTAACCATTTTCATGTCACTACACTTAACTATTTTCAACTCGCTAATTCACATTTCAAGTCACTACACTTAACCATTTTCAAGAAAGAAGTTCACAATATCAAGTCACTACATTTAACTATTTTCAAGTCACAAGTTCACATTTCAAGTCACTACACTTAATCCTTTCAAGAAACAAATTCACAATTTCAAGTCACAACACTTAACCATTTTCAAAAAATAATTTTACATTTCAAGTCACTACATTTAACCATTTTCAAGAAACAAGTTCACAATTTCAATTCAATAAATTTAACCATTTTCAAGTTACTACACTTAACCATTTTCAAGTAACTAATTCACATTTCAAGTCACTACACTTAACCATTTTCAAGAATCAAGTTCACAGTTTCAATTCACTACATTTAACCATTTTCAAGTCACTACACTTAGCCATTTTCAAGTAACTAATTCACATTTCAAGTCACTACACTTAATCCTTTCTAGAAACAAGTTCACAATTTCAATTCTCTACACTTAACCATTTTCAAGTCACTAATTCATATTTCTAGTAACTAATTCACAATTTGAAGTCTCTACATTTAACCATTTTCATGTCACTACACTTAACTATTTTCAACTCACTAATTCATATTTCAAGTCACTACACTTAACCATTTTCAAGAAACAAGTTCACAATATCAAGTCACTACATCTAACTATTTTCAAGTCACAAGTTCACATTTCAAGTCACTACATTTAACCTTTTTCAAGTAACTAATTCACATTTCAAGTCACTACACTTAATCCTTTCAAGAAACAAGTTCACAATTTCAATTCTCTACACTTAACCATTTTCAAGTCACTAATTCATATTTCAAGTAACTAATTCACAATTTGAAGTCTCTACATTTAACCATTTTCATGTCACTACACTTAACCATTTTCAACTCACTAATTCACATTTCAAGTTACTACACTTAACCATTTTCAAGAAACAAGTTCACAATATCAAGTCACTACATTTAACTATTTTCAAGTCACAAGTTCACATTTCAAGTCACTACATTTAACCTTTTTCAAGTAACTAATTCACATTTCAAGTCACTACACTTAATCCTTTCAAGAAACAAGTTCACAATTTCAATTCTCTACACTTAACCATTTTCAAGTCACTAATTCATATTTCAAGTAACTAATTCACAATTTGAAGTCTCTACATTTAACCATTTTCATGTCACTACACTTAACCATTTTCAACTCACTAATTCATATTTCAAGTCACTACACTTAACCATTTTCAAGAAACAAGGTCACAATATCAAGTCACTACATTTAACTATTTTCAAATCACAAGTTCACATTTCAAGGCACTACATTTAACCATTTTCAAGTAACTAATTCACATTTCAAGTCACTACACTTAATCCTTTCAAGAAACAAGTTCACAATTTCAATTCTCTACACTTAACCATTTTCAAGTCACTAATTCATATTTCAAGTAACTAATTCACAATTTGAAGTCTCTACATTTAACCAATTTCATGTCACTACACTTAACTATTTTCAACTCGCTAATTCACATTTCAAGTCACTACACTTAACCATTTTCAAGAAAGAAGTTCACAATATCAAGTCACTACATTTAACTATTTTCAAGTCACAAGTTCACATTTCAAGTCACTACACTTAATCCTTTCAAGAAACAAATTCACAATTTCAAGTCACAACACTTAACCATTTTCAAAAAATAATTTTACATTTCAAGTCACTACATTTAACCATTTTCAAGAAACAAGTTCACAATTTCAATTCAATAAATTTAACCATTTTCAAGTTACTACACTTAACCATTTTCAAGTAACTAATTCACATTTCAAGTCACTACACTTAACCATTTTCAAGTCACTACACTTAGCCATTTTCAAGTAACTAATTCACATTTCAAGTCACTACACTTAATCCTTTCTAGAAACAAGTTCACAATTTCAATTCTCTACACTTAACCATTTTCAAGTCACTAATTCATATTTCAAGCAACTAATTCACAATTTGAAGTCTCTACATTTAACCATTTTCATGTCACTACACTTAACTATTTTCAACTCAATAATTCATATTTCAAGTCACTACACTTAACCATTTTCAAGAAACAAGTTCACAAAATCAAGTCACTACATCTAACTATTTTCAAGTCACAAGTTCACATTTCAAGGCACTACATTTAACCATTTTCAAGTAACTAATTCACATTTCAAGTCACTACACTTAATCCTTTCAAGAAACAAGTTCACAATTTCAATTCTCTACACTTAACCATTTTCAAGTCACTAATTCATATTTCAAGCAACTAATTCACAATTTGAAGTCTCTACATTTAACCATTTTCATGTCACTACACTTAACTATTTTCAACTCAATAATTCATATTTTAAGTCACTACACTTAACCATTTTCAAGAAACAAGTTCACAATATCAAGTCACTACATCTAACTATTTTCAAGTCACAAGTTCACATTTCAAGTCACTACATTTAACCTTTTTCAAGTAACTAATTCACATTTCAAGTCACTACACTTAATCCTTTCAAGAAACAAGTTCACAATTTCAATTCTCTACACTTAACCATTTTCAAGTCACTAATTCATATTTCAAGTAACTAATTCACAATTTGAAGTCTCTACATTTAACCATTTTAATGTCACTACACTTAACCATTTTCAACTCACTAATTCACATTTCAAATTACTACACTTAACCATTTTCAAGAAACAAGGTCACAATATCAAGTCACTACATTTAACTATTTTCAAATCACAAGTTCACATTTCAAGGCACTACATTTAACCATTTTCAAGTAACTAATTCACATTTCAAGTCACTACACTTAATCCTTTCAAGAAACAAGTTCACAATTTCAATTCTCTACACTTAACCATTTTCAAGTCACTAATTCATATTTCAAGCAACTAATTCACAATTTGAAGTCTCTACATTTAACCATTTTCATGTCACTACACTTAACTATTTTCAACTCAATAATTCATATTTCAAGTCACTACACTTAACCATTTTCAAGAAACAAGTTCACAATATCAAGTCACTACATCTAACTATTTTCAAGTCACAAGTTCACATTTCAAGGCACTACATTTAACCATTTTCAAGTAACTAATTCACATTTCAAGTCACTACACTTAATCCTTTCAAGAAACAAGTTCACAATTTCAATTCTCTACACTTAACCATTTTCAAATCACTAATTCATATTTCAAGCAACTAATTCACAATTTGAAGTCTCTACATTTAACCATTTTCATGTCACTACACTTAACTATTTTCAACTCAATAATTCATATTTCAAGTCACTACACTTAACCATTTTCAACAAACAAGTTCACAATATCAAGTCACTACATCTAACTATTTTCAAGTCACAAGTTCACATTTCAAGTCACTACATTTAACCTTTTTCAAGTAACTAATTCACATTTCAAGTCACTACACTTAATCCTTTCAAGAAACAAGTTCACAATTTCAATTCTCTACACTTAACCATTTTCAAGTCACTAATTCATATTTCAAGTAACTAATTCACAATTTGAAGTCTCTACATTTAACCATTTTCATGTCACTACACTTAACCATTTTCAACTCACTAATTCACATTTCAAGTTACTACACTTAACCATTTTCAAGAAACAAGTTCACAATATCAAGTCACTACATTTAACTATTTTCAAGTCACAAGTTCACATTTCAAGTCACTACATTTAACCATTTTCAAGTAACTAATTCACATTTTAAGTCACTACACTTAATCCTTTCAAGAAACAAGGTCACAATATCAAGTCACTACATTTAACTATTTTCAAATCACAAGTTCACATTTCAAGGCACTACATTTAACCATTTTCAAGTAACTAATTCACATTTCAAGTCACTACACTTAATCCTTTCAAGAAACAAGTTCAGAATTTCAATTCTCTACACTTAACCATTTTCAAGTCACTAATTCATATTTCAAGCAACTAATTCACAATTTGAAGTCTCTACATTTAACCATTTTCATGTCACTACACTTAACTATTTTCAACTCAATAATTCATATTTCAAGTCACTACACTTAACCATTTTCAAGAAACAAGTTCACAATATCAAGTCACTACATCTAACTATTTTCAAGTCACAAGTTCACATTTCAAGTCACTACATTTAACCTTTTTCAAGTAACTAATTCACATTTCAAGTCACTACACTTAATCCTTTCAAGAAACAAGTTCACAATTTCAATTCTCTACACTTAACCATTTTCAAGTCACTAATTCATATTTCAAGTAAATAATTCACAATTTGAAGTCTCTACATTTAACCATTTTCATGTCACTACACTTAACTATTTTCAACTCACTAATTCACATTTCAAGTTACTACACTTAACCATTTTCAAGAAACAAGTTCACAATATCAAGTCACTACATTTAACTATTTTCAAGTCACAAGTTCACATTTCAAGTCACTACATTTAACCATTTTCAAGTAACTAATTCACATTTCAAGTCACTACACTTAATCCTTTCAAGAAACAAATTCACAATTTCAAGTCACAACACTTAACCATTTTCAAGTCACTAATTCATATTTCAAGCAACTAATTCACAATTTGAAGTCTCTACATTTAACCATTTTCATGTCACTACACTTAACTATTTTCAACTCAATAATTCATATTTCAAGTCACTACACTTAACCATTTTCAAGAAACAAGTTCACAATATCAAGTCACTACATTTAACTATTTTCAAGTCACAAGTTCACATTTCAAGTCACTACATTTAACCTTTTTCAAGTAACTAATTCACATTTCAAGTCACTACACTTAATCCTTTCATGAAACAAGTTCACAATTTCAATTCTCTACACTTAACCATTTTCACGTCACTAATTCATATTTCAAGTAACTAATTCACAATTTGAAGTCTCTACATTTAACCATTTTCATGTCACTACACTTAACCATTTTCAACTCACTAATTCATATTTCAAGTCACTACACTTAACCATTTTCAAGAAACAAGGTCACAATATCAAGTCACTACATTTAACTATTTTCAAATCACAAGTTCACATTTCAAGGCACTACATTTAACCATTTTCAAGTAACTAATTCACATTTCAAGTCACTACACTTAATCCTTTCAAGAAACAAGTTCACAATTTCAATTCTCTACACTTAACCATTTTCAAGTCACTAATTCATATTTCAAGCAACTAATTCACAATTTGAAGTCTCTACATTTAACCATTTTCATGTCACTACACTTAACTATTTTCAACTCAATAATTCATATTTCAAGTCACTACACTTAACCATTTTCAAGAAACAAGTTCACAATATCAAGTCACTACATCTAACTATTTTCAAGTCACAAGTTCACATTTCAAGGCACTACATTTAACCATTTTCAAGTAACTAATTCACATTTCAAGTCACTACACTTAATCCTTTCAAGAAACAAGTTCACAATTTCAATTCTCTACACTTAACCATTTTCAAGTCACTAATTCATATTTCAAGCAACTAATTCACAATTTGAAGTCTCTACATTTAACCATTTTCATGTCACTACACTTAACTATTTTCAACTCAATAATTCATATTTCAAGTCACTACACTTAACCATTTTCAAGAAACAAGTTCACAATATCAAGTCACTACATCTAACTATTTTCAAGTCACAAGTTCACATTTTAAGTCACTACATTTAACCTTTTTCAAGTAACTAATTCACATTTCAAGTCACTACACTTAATCCTTTCAAGAAACAAGTTCACAATTTCAATTCTCTACACTTAATCATTTTCAAGTCACTAATTCATATTTCAAGTAACTAATTCACAATTTGAAGTCTCTACATTTAACCATTTTCAAGTAACTAATTCACATTTCAAGTCACTACACTTAATCCTTTCAAGAAACAAGTTCACAATTTCAATTCTGTACACTTACCATTTTCAAGTCACTAATTCATATTTCAAGCAACTAATTCACAATTTGAAGTCTCTACATTTAACCATTTTCATGTCACTACACTTAACTATTTTCAACTCGCTAATTCACATTTCAAGTCAATACACTTAACCATTTTCAAGAAACAAGGTCACAATATCAAGTCACTACATTTAACTATTTTCAAGTCACAAGTTCACATTTCAAGTCACTACATTTAACCATTTTCAAGTAACTAATTCACATTTCAAGTCACTACACTTAATCCTTTCAAGAAACAAGTTCACAATTTCAATTCTCTACACTTAACCATTTTCAAGTCACTAATTCATATTTCAAGCAACTAATTCACAATTTGAAGTCTCTACATTTAACCATTTTCATGTCACTACACTTAACTATTTTCAACTCAATAATTCATATTTCAAGTCACTACACTTAACCATTTTCAAGAAACAAGTTCACAATATCAAGTCACTACATCTAACTATTTTCAAGTCACAAGTTCACATTTCAAGTCACTACATTTAACCTTTTTCAAGTAACTAATTCACATTTCAAGTCACTACACTTAATCCTTTCAAGAAACAAGGTCACAATATCAAGTCACTACATTTAACTATTTTCAAATCACAAGTTCACATTTCAAGGCACTACATTTAACCATTTTCAAGTAACTAATTCACATTTCAAGTCACTACACTTAATCCTTTCAAGAAACAAGTTCAGAATTTCAATTCTCTACACTTAACCATTTTCAAGTCACTAATTCATATTTCAAGCAACTAATTCACAATTTGAAGTCTCTACATTTAACCATTTTCATGTCACTACACTTAACTATTTTCAACTCAATAATTCATATTTCAAGTCACTACACTTAACCATTTTCAAGAAACAAGTTCACAATATCAAGTCACTACATCTAACTATTTTCAAGTCACAAGTTCACATTTCAAGTCACTACATTTAACCTTTTTCAAGTAACTAATTCACATTTCAAGTCACTACACTTAATCCTTTCAAGAAACAAGTTCACAATTTCAATTCTCTACACTTAACCATTTTCAAGTCACTAATTCATATTTCAAGTAAATAATTCACAATTTGAAGTCTCTACATTTAACCATTTTCATGTCACTACACTTAACTATTTTCAACTCACTAATTCACATTTCAAGTTACTACACTTAACCATTTTCAAGAAACAAGTTCACAATATCAAGTCACTACATTTAACTATTTTCAAGTCACAAGTTCACATTTCAAGTCACTACATTTAACCATTTTCAAGTAACTAATTCACATTTCAAGTCACTACACTTAATCCTTTCAAGAAACAAATTCACAATTTCAAGTCACAACACTTAACCATTTTCAAGTCACTAATTCATATTTCAAGCAACTAATTCACAATTTGAAGTCTCTACATTTAACCATTTTCATGTCACTACACTTAACTATTTTCAACTCAATAATTCATATTTCAAGTCACTACACTTAACCATTTTCAAGAAACAAGTTCACAATATCAAGTCACTACATCTAACTATTTTCAAGTCACAAGTTCACATTTCAAGTCACTACATTTAACCTTTTTCAAGTAACTAATTCACATTTCAAGTCACTACACTTAATCCTTTCAAGAAACAAGTTCACAATTTCAATTCTCTACACTTAACCATTTTCAAGTCACTAATTCATATTTCAAGCAACTAATTCACAATTTGAAGTCTCTACATTTAACCATTTTCAAGTCACTACATCTAACTATTTTCAAGTCACAAGTTCACATTTCAAGGCACTACATTTAACCATTTTCAAGTAACTAATTCACATTTCAAGTCACTACACTTAATCCTTTCAAGAAACAAGTTCACAATTTCAATTCTCTACACTTAACCATTTTCAAGTCACTAATTCATATTTCAAGCAACTAATTCACAATTTGAAGTCTCTACATTTAACCATTTTCATGTCACTACACTTAACTATTTTCAACTCAATAATTCATATTTCAAGTCACTACACTTAACCATTTTCAAGAAACAAGTTCACAATATCAAGTCACTACATCTAACTATTTTCAAGTCACAAGTTCACATTTTAAGTCACTACATTTAACCTTTTTCAAGTAACTAATTCACATTTCAAGTCACTACACTTAATCCTTTCAAGAAACAAGTTCACAATTTCAATTCTCTACACTTAATCATTTTCAAGTCACTAATTCATATTTCAAGTAACTAATTCACAATTTGAAGTCTCTACATTTAACCATTTTCAAGTAACTAATTCACATTTCAAGTCACTACACTTAATCCTTTCAAGAAACAAGTTCACAATTTCAATTCTGTACACTTACCATTTTCAAGTCACTAATTCATATTTCAAGCAACTAATTCACAATTTGAAGTCTCTACATTTAACCATTTTCATGTCACTACACTTAACTATTTTCAACTCGCTAATTCACATTTCAAGTCAATACACTTAACCATTTTCAAGAAACAAGGTCACAATATCAAGTCACTACATTTAACTATTTTCAAGTCACAAGTTCACATTTCAAGTCACTACATTTAACCATTTTCAAGTAACTAATTCACATTTCAAGTCACTACACTTAATCCTTTCAAGAAACAAGTTCACAATTTCAATTCTCTACACTTAACCATTTTCAAGTCACTAATTCATATTTCAAGCAACTAATTCACAATTTGAAGTCTCTACATTTAACCATTTTCATGTCACTACACTTAACTATTTTCAACTCAATAATTCATATTTCAAGTCACTACACTTAACCATTTTCAAGAAACAAGTTCACAATATCAAGTCACTACATCTAACTATTTTCAAGTCACAAGTTCACATTTCAAGTCACTACATTTAACCTTTTTCAAGTAACTAATTCACATTTCAAGTCACTACACTTAATCCTTTCAAGAAACAAGGTCACAATATCAAGTCACTACATTTAACTATTTTCAAATCACAAGTTCACATTTCAAGGCACTACATTTAACCATTTTCAAGTAACTAATTCACATTTCAAGTCACTACACTTAATCCTTTCAAGAAACAAGTTCAGAATTTCAATTCTCTACACTTAACCATTTTCAAGTCACTAATTCATATTTCAAGCAACTAATTCACAATTTGAAGTCTCTACATTTAACCATTTTCATGTCACTACACTTAACTATTTTCAACTCAATAATTCATATTTCAAGTCACTACACTTAACCATTTTCAAGAAACAAGTTCACAATATCAAGTCACTACATCTAACTATTTTCAAGTCACAAGTTCACATTTCAAGTCACTACATTTAACCTTTTTCAAGTAACTAATTCACATTTCAAGTCACTACACTTAATCCTTTCAAGAAACAAGTTCACAATTTCAATTCTCTACACTTAACCATTTTCAAGTCACTAATTCATATTTCAAGTAAATAATTCACAATTTGAAGTCTCTACATTTAACCATTTTCATGTCACTACACTTAACTATTTTCAACTCACTAATTCACATTTCAAGTTACTACACTTAACCATTTTCAAGAAACAAGTTCACAATATCAAGTCACTACATTTAACTATTTTCAAGTCACAAGTTCACATTTCAAGTCACTACATTTAACCATTTTCAAGTAACTAATTCACATTTCAAGTCACTACACTTAATCCTTTCAAGAAACAAATTCACAATTTCAAGTCACAACACTTAACCATTTTCAAGTCACTAATTCATATTTCAAGCAACTAATTCACAATTTGAAGTCTCTACATTTAACCATTTTCATGTCACTACACTTAACTATTTTCAACTCAATAATTCATATTTCAAGTCACTACACTTAACCATTTTCAAGAAACAAGTTCACAATATCAAGTCACTACATCTAACTATTTTCAAGTCACAAGTTCACATTTCAAGTCACTACATTTAACCTTTTTCAAGTAACTAATTCACATTTCAAGTCACTACACTTAATCCTTTCATGAAACAAGTTCACAATTTCAATTCTCTACACTTAACCATTTTCACGTCACTAATTCATATTTCAAGTAACTAATTCACAATTTGAAGTCTCTACATTTAACCATTTTCATGTCACTACACTTAACCATTTTCAACTCACTAATTCATATTTCAAGTCACTACACTTAACCATTTTCAAGAAACAAGGTCACAATATCAAGTCACTACATTTAACTATTTTCAAATCACAAGTTCACATTTCAAGGCACTACATTTAACCATTTTCAAGTAACTAATTCACATTTCAAGTCACTACACTTAATCCTTTCAAGAAACAAGTTCACAATTTCAATTCTCTACACTTAACCATTTTCAAGTCACTAATTCATATTTCAAGCAACTAATTCACAATTTGAAGTCTCTACATTTAACCATTTTCATGTCACTACACTTAACTATTTTCAACTCAATAATTCATATTTCAAGTCACTACACTTAACCATTTTAAAGAAACAAGTTCACAATATCAAGTCACTACATCTAACTATTTTCAAGTCACAAGTTCACATTTCAAGGCACTACATTTAACCATTTTCAAGTAACTAATTCACATTTCAAGTCACTACACTTAATCCTTTCAAGAAACAAGTTCACAATTTCAATTCTCTACACTTAACCATTTTCAAGTCACTAATTCATATTTCAAGCAACTAATTCACAATTTGAAGTCTCTACATTTAACCATTTTCATGTCACTACACTTAACTATTTTCAACTCAATAATTCATATTTCAAGTCACTACACTTAACCATTTTCAAGAAACAAGTTCACAATATCAAGTCACTACATCTAACTATTTTCAAGTCACAAGTTCACATTTTAAGTCACTACATTTAACCTTTTTCAAGTAACTAATTCACATTTCAAGTCACTACACTTAATCCTTTCAAGAAACAAGTTCACAATTTCAATTCTCTACACTTAATCATTTTCAAGTCACTAATTCATATTTCAAGTAACTAATTCACAATTTGAAGTCTCTACATTTAACCATTTTCAAGTAACTAATTCACATTTCAAGTCACTACACTTAATCCTTTCAAGAAACAAGTTCACAATTTCAATTCTGTACACTTACCATTTTCAAGTCACTAATTCATATTTCAAGCAACTAATTCACAATTTGAAGTCTCTACATTTAACCATTTTCATGTCACTACACTTAACTATTTTCAACTCGCTAATTCACATTTCAAGTCAATACACTTAACCATTTTCAAGAAACAAGGTCACAATATCAAGTCACTACATTTAACTATTTTCAAGTCACAAGTTCACATTTCAAGTCACTACATTTAACCATTTTCAAGTAACTAATTCACATTTCAAGTCACTACACTTAATCCTTTCAAGAAACAAGTTCACAATTTCAATTCTCTACACTTAACCATTTTCAAGTCACTAATTCATATTTCAAGCAACTAATTCACAATTTGAAGTCTCTACATTTAACCATTTTCATGTCACTACACTTAACTATTTTCAACTCAATAATTCATATTTCAAGTCACTACACTTAACCATTTTCAAGAAACAAGTTCACAATATCAAGTCACTACATCTAACTATTTTCAAGTCACAAGTTCACATTTCAAGTCACTACATTTAACCTTTTTCAAGTAACTAATTCACATTTCAAGTCACTACACTTAATCCTTTCAAGAAACAAGTTCACAATTTCAATTCTCTACACTTAACCATTTTCAAGTCACTAATTCATATTTCAAGTAACTAATTCACAATTTGAAGTCTCTACATTTAACCATTTTCATGTCACTACACTTAACCATTTTCAACTCACTAATTGACATTTCAAGTTACTACACTTAACCATTTTCAAGAAACAAGTTCACAATATCAAGTCACTACATTTAACTATTTTCAAGTCACAAGTTCACATTTCAAGTCACTACATTTAACCATTTTCAAGTAACTAATTCACATTTCAAGTCACTACACTTAATCCTTTCAAGAAACAAGTTCACAATTTCAATTCTCTACACTTAACCATTTTCAAGTCACTAATTCATATTTCAAGCAACTAATTCACAATTTGAAGTCTCTACATTTAACCATTTTCATGTCACTACACTTAACTATTTTCAACTCAATAATTCATATTTCAAGTCACTACACTTAACCATTTTCAAGAAACAAGTTCACAATATCAAGTCACTACATCTAACTATTTTCAAGTCACAAGTTCACATTTCAAGTCACTACATTTAACCTTTTTCAAGTAACTAATTCACATTTCAAGTCACTACACTTAATCCTTTCAAGAAACAAGTTCACAATTTCAATTCTCTACACTTAACCATTTTCAAGTCACTAATTCATATTTCAAGTAACTAATTCACAATTTGAAGTCTCTACATTTAACCATTTTCATGTCACTACACTTAACCATTTTCAAGAAACAAGTTCACAATATCAAGTCACTACATCTAACTATTTTCAAGTCACAAGTTCACATTTCAAGTCACTACATTTAACCTTTTTCAAGTAACTAATTCACATTTCAAGTCACTACACTTAATCCTTTCAAGAAACAAGTTCACAATTTCAATTCTCTACACTTAACCATTTTCAAGTCACTAATTCATATTTCAAGTAACTAATTCACAATTTGAAGTCTCTACATTTAACCATTTTCATGTCACTACACTTAACTATTTTCAACTCGCTAATTCACATTTCAAGTCACTACACTTAACCATTTTCAAGAAAGAAGTTCACAATATCAAGTCACTACATCTAACTATTTTCAAGTCACAAGTTCACATTTCAAGGCACTACATTTAACCATTTTCAAGTAACTAATTCACATTTCAAGTCACTACACTTAATCCTTTCAAGAAACAAGTTCACAATTTCAATTCTCTACACTTAACCATTTTCAAGTCACTAATTCATATTTCAAGTAACTAATTCACAATTTGAAGTCTCTACATTTAACCATTTTCATGTCACTACACTTAACCATTTTCAACTCACTAATTGACATTTCAAGTTACTACACTTAACCATTTTCAAGAAACAAGTTCACAATATCAAGTCACTACATCTAACTATTTTCAAGTCACAAGTTCACATTTCAAGTCACTACATTTAACCTTTTTCAAGTAACTAATTCACATTTCAAGTCACTACACTTAATCCTTTCAAGAAACAAGTTCACAATTTCAATTCTCTACACTTAACCATTTTCAAGTCACTAATTCATATTTCAAGTAACTAATTCACAATTTGAAGTCTCTACATTTAACCATTTTCATGTCACTACACTTAACCATTTTCAACTCACTAATTCACATTTCAAGTTACTACACTTAACCATTTTCAAGTCACTAATTCACATTTCAATTCTCTACACTTAACCATTTTCAAGTCACTAATTCACATTTCAAGTTACTACACTTAACCATTTTCAAGAAACAAGTTCACAATATCAAGTCACTACATTTAACTATTTTCAAGTCACAAGTTCACATTTCAAGTCACTACATTTAACCATTTTCAAGTAACTAATTCACATTTCAAGTCACTACACTTAATCCTTTCAAGAAACAAGTTCACAATTTCAATTCTCTACACTTAACCATTTTCAAGTCACTAATTCATATTTCAAGCAACTAATTCACAATTTGAAGTCTCTACATTTAACCATTTTCATGTCACTACACTTAACTATTTTCAACTCAATAATTCATATTTCAAGTCACTACACTTAACCATTTTCAAGAAACAAGTTCACAATATCAAGTCACTACATCTAACTATTTTCAAGTCACAAGTTCACATTTCAAGTCACTACATTTAACCTTTTTCAAGTAACTAATTCACATTTCAAGTCACTACACTTAATCCTTTCAAGAAACAAGTTCACAATTTCAATTCTCTACACTTAACCATTTTCAAGTCACTAATTCATATTTCAAGTAACTAATTCACAATTTGAAGTCTCTACATTTAACCATTTTCATGTCACTACACTTAACCATTTTCAACTCACTAATTCACATTTCAAGTTACTACACTTAACCATTTTCAAGAAACAAGTTCACAATATTAAGTCACTACATTTAACTATTTTCAAGTCACAAGTTCACATTTCAAGTCACTACATTTAACCATTTTCAAGTAACTAATTCACATTTCAAGTCACTACACTTAATCCTTTCGAGAAACAAGTTCACAATTTCAATTCTGTACACTTAACCATTTTCAAGTCACTAATTCATATTTCAAGCAACTAATTCACAATTTGAAGTCTCTACATTTAACCATTTTCATGTCACTACACTTAACTATTTTCAACTCGCTAATTCACATTTAAGTCAATACACTTAACCATTTTCAAGAAACAAGTTCACAATATCAAGTCACTACATTTAACTATTTTCAAGTCACAAGTTCACATTTCAAGTCACTACATTTAACCATTTTCAAGTAACTAATTCACATTTCAAGTCACTACACTTAATCCTTTCAAGAAACAAGTTCACAATTTCAATTCTCTACACTTAACCATTTTCAAGTCACTAATTCATATTTCAAGCAACTAATTCACAATTTGAAGTCTCTACATTTAACCATTTTCATGTCACTACACTTAACTATTTTCAACTTAATAATTCATATTTCAAGTCACTACACTTAACCATTTTCAAGAAACAAGTTCACAATATCAAGTCACTACATCTAACTATTTTCAAGTCACAAGTTCACATTTCAAGTCACTACATTTAACCTTTTTCAAGTAACTAATTCACATTTCAAGTCACTACACTTAATCCTTTCAAGAAACAAGTTCACAATTTCAATTCTCTACACTCAACCATTTTCAAGTCACTAATTCATATTTCAAGTAACTAATTCACAATTTGAAGTCTCTACATTTAACCATTTTCATGTCACTACACTTAACCATTTTCAACTCACTAATTCACATTTCAAGTTACTACACTTAACCATTTTCAAGAAACAAGTTCACAATATCAAGTCACTACATTTAACTATTTTCAAGTCACAAGTTAACATTTCAAGTCACTACATTTAACCATTTTCAAGTAACTAATTCACATTTCAAGTCACTACACTTAATCCTTTCAAGAAACAAGTTCACAATTTCAATTCTCTACACTTAACCATTTTCAAGTCACTAATTCATATTTCAAGCAACTAATTCACAATTTGAAGTCTCTACATTTAACCATTTTCATGTCACTACACTTAACTATTTTCAACTCAATAATTCATATTTCAAGTCACTACACTTAACCATTTTCAAGAAACAAGTTCACAATATCAAGTCACTACATCTAACTATTTTCAAGTCACAAGTTCACATTTCAAGTCACTACATTTAACCTTTTTCAAGTAACTAATTCACATTTCAAGTCACTACACTTAATCCTTTCAAGAAACAAGTTCACAATTTCAATTCTCTACACTTAACCATTTTCAAGTCACTAATTCATATTTCAAGTAACTAATTCACAATTTGAAGTCTCTACATTTAACCATTTTCATGTCACTACACTTAACCATGTTCAACTCACTAATTCACATTTCAAGTTACTACACTTAACCATTTTCAAGAAACAAGTTCACAATATCAAGTCACCACATTTAACTATTTTCAAGTCACAAGTTCACATTTCAAGTCACTACATTTAACCATTTTCAAGTAACTAATTCACATTTCAAGTCACTACACTTAATCCTTTCAAGAAACAAGTTCACAATTTCAATTCTCTACACTTAACCATTTTCAAGTCACTAATTCATATTTCAAGCAACTAATTCACAATTTGAAGTCTCTACATTTAACCATTTTCATGTCACTACAGTTAACTATTTTCAACTCGCTAATTCACATTTCAAGTCAATACACTTAACCATTTTCAAGAAACAAGTTCACAATATCAAGTCACTACATTTAACTATTTTCAAGTCACAAGTTCACATTTCAAGTCACTACATTTAACCATTTTCAAGTAACTAATTCACATTACAAGTCACTACACTTAATCCTTTCAAGAAACAAGTTCACAATTTCAATTCTCTACATTTAACCATTTTCAAGTCACTAATTCATATTTCAAGTAACTAATTCACAATTTGAAGTCTCTACATTTAACCATTTTCATGTCACTACACTTAACCATTTTCAACTCACTAATTCACATTTCAAGTTACTACACTTAACCATTTTCAAGAAACAAGTTCACAATATCAAGTCACTACATCTAACTATTTTCAAGTCACAAGTTCACATTTCAAGTCACTACATTTAACCTTTTTCAAGTAACTAATTCACATTTCAAGTCACTACACTTAATCCTTTCAAGAAACAAGTTCACAATTTCAATTCTCTACACTTAACCATTTTCAAGTCACTAATTCATATTTCAAGTAACTAATTCACAATTTGAAGTCTCTACATTTAACCATTTTCATGTCACTACACTTAACCATGTTCAACTCACTAATTCACATTTCAAGTTACTACACTTAACCATTTTCAAGAAACAAGTTCACAATATCAAGTCACCACATTTAACTATTTTCAAGTCACAAGTTCACATTTCAAGTCACTACATTTAACCATTTTCAAGTAACTAATTCACATTTCAAGTCACTACACTTAATCCTTTCAAGAAACAAGTTCACAATTTCAATTCTCTACACTTAACCATTTTCAAGTCACTAATTCATATTTCAAGCAACTAATTCACAATTTGAAGTCTCTACATTTAACCATTTTCATGTCACTACAGTTAACTATTTTCAACTCGCTAATTCACATTTCAAGTCAATACACTTAACCATTTTCAAGAAACAAGTTCACAATATCAAGTCACTACATTTAACTATTTTCAAGTCACAAGTTCACATTTCAAGTCACTACATTTAACCATTTTCAAGTAACTAATTCACATTACAAGTCACTACACTTAATCCTTTCAAGAAACAAGTTCACAATTTCAATTCTCTACATTTAACCATTTTCAAGTCACTAATTCATATTTCAAGTAACTAATTCACAATTTGAAGTCTCTACATTTAACCATTTTCATGTCACTACACTTAACCATTTTCAACTCACTAATTCACATTTCAAGTCACTACACTTAACCATTTTCAAGAAACAAGTTCACAATATCAAGTCACTACATCTAACTATTTTCAAGTCACAAGTTCACATTTCAAGTCACTACATTTAACCTTTTTCAAGTAACTAATTCACATTTCAAGTCACTACACTTAATCCTTTCAAGAAACAAGTTCACAATTTCAATTCTCTACACTTAACCATTTTCAAGTCACTAATTCATATTTCAAGTAACTAATTCACAATTTGAAGTCTCTACATTTAACCATTTTCATGTCACTACACTTAACCATTTTCAACTCACTAATTCATATTTCAAGTCACTACACTTAACCATTTTCAAGAAACAAGGTCACAATATCTAGTCACTACATTTAACTATTTTCAAATCACAAGTTCACATTTCAAGGCACTACATTTAACCATTTTCAAGTAACTAATTCACATTTCAAGTCACTACACTTAATCCTTTCAAGAAACAAGTTCACAATTTCAATTCTCTACACTTAACCATTTTCAAGTCACTAATTCATATTTCAAGCAACTAATTCACAATTTGAAGTCTCTACATTTAACCATTTTCATGTCACTACACTTAACTATTTTCAACTCAATAATTCATATTTCAAGTCACTACACTTAACCATTTTCAAGAAACAAGTTCACAATATCAAGTCACTACATCTAACTATTTTCAAGTCACAAGTTCAAATTTCAAGTCACTACATTTAACCTTTTTCAAGTAACTAATTCACATTTCAAGTCACTACACTTAATCCTTTCAAGAAACAAGTTCACAATTTCAATTCTCTACACTTAACCATTTTCAAGTCACTAATTCATATTTCAAGTAACTAATTCACAATTTGAAGTCTCTACATTTAACCATTTTCATGTCACTACACTTAACCATGTTCAACTCACTAATTCACATTTCAAGTTACTACACTTAACCATTTTCAAGAAACAAGTTCACAATATCAAGTCACCACATTTAACTATTTTCAAGTCACAAGTTCACATTTCAAGTCACTACATTTAACCATTTTCAAGTAACTAATTCACATTTCAAGTCACTACACTTAATCCTTTCAAGAAACAAGTTCACAATTTCAATTCTCTACACTTAACCATTTTCAAGTCACTAATTCATATTTCAAGCAACTAATTCACAATTTGAAGTCTCTACATTTAACCATTTTCATGTCACTACAGTTAACTATTTTCAACTCGCTAATTCACATTTCAAGTCAATACACTTAACCATTTTCAAGAAACAAGTTCACAATATCAAGTCACTACATTTAACTATTTTCAAGTCACAAGTTCACATTTCAAGTCACTACATTTAACCATTTTCAAGTAACTAATTCACATTACAAGTCACTACACTTAATCCTTTCAAGAAACAAGTTCACAATTTCAATTCTCTACATTTAACCATTTTCAAGTCACTAATTCATATTTCAAGTAACTAATTCACAATTTGAAGTCTCTACATTTAACCATTTTCATGTCACTACACTTAACCATTTTCAACTCACTAATTCACATTTCAAGTTACTACACTTAACCATTTTCAAGAAACAAGTTCACAATATCAAGTCACTACATCTAACTATTTTCAAGTCACAAGTTCACATTTCAAGTCACTACATTTAACCTTTTTCAAGTAACTAATTCACATTTCAAGTCACTACACTTAATCCTTTCAAGAAACAAGTTCACAATTTCAATTCTCTACACTTAACCATTTTCAAGTCACTAATTCATATTTCAAGTAACTAATTCACAATTTGAAGTCTCTACATTTAACCATTTTCATGTCACTACACTTAACCATGTTCAACTCACTAATTCACATTTCAAGTTACTACACTTAACCATTTTCAAGAAACAAGTTCACAATATCAAGTCACCACATTTAACTATTTTCAAGTCACAAGTTCACATTTCAAGTCACTACATTTAACCATTTTCAAGTAACTAATTCACATTTCAAGTCACTACACTTAATCCTTTCAAGAAACAAGTTCACAATTTCAATTCTCTACACTTAACCATTTTCAAGTCACTAATTCATATTTCAAGCAACTAATTCACAATTTGAAGTCTCTACATTTAACCATTTTCATGTCACTACAGTTAACTATTTTCAACTCGCTAATTCACATTTCAAGTCAATACACTTAACCATTTTCAAGAAACAAGTTCACAATATCAAGTCACTACATTTAACTATTTTCAAGTCACAAGTTCACATTTCAAGTCACTACATTTAACCATTTTCAAGTAACTAATTCACATTACAAGTCACTACACTTAATCCTTTCAAGAAACAAGTTCACAATTTCAATTCTCTACATTTAACCATTTTCAAGTCACTAATTCATATTTCAAGTAACTAATTCACAATTTGAAGTCTCTACATTTAACCATTTTCATGTCACTACACTTAACCATTTTCAACTCACTAATTCACATTTCAAGTCACTACACTTAACCATTTTCAAGAAACAAGTTCACAATATCAAGTCACTACATCTAACTATTTTCAAGTCACAAGTTCACATTTCAAGTCACTACATTTAACCTTTTTCAAGTAACTAATTCACATTTCAAGTCACTACACTTAATCCTTTCAAGAAACAAGTTCACAATTTCAATTCTCTACACTTAACCATTTTCAAGTCACTAATTCATATTTCAAGTAACTAATTCACAATTTGAAGTCTCTACATTTAACCATTTTCATGTCACTACACTTAACCATTTTCAACTCACTAATTCATATTTCAAGTCACTACACTTAACCATTTTCAAGAAACAAGGTCACAATATCTAGTCACTACATTTAACTATTTTCAAATCACAAGTTCACATTTCAAGGCACTACATTTAACCATTTTCAAGTAACTAATTCACATTTCAAGTCACTACACTTAATCCTTTCAAGAAACAAGTTCACAATTTCAATTCTCTACACTTAACCATTTTCAAGTCACTAATTCATATTTCAAGCAACTAATTCACAATTTGAAGTCTCTACATTTAACCATTTTCATGTCACTACACTTAACTATTTTCAACTCAATAATTCATATTTCAAGTCACTACACTTAACCATTTTCAAGAAACAAGTTCACAATATCAAGTCACTACATCTAACTATTTTCAAGTCACAAGTTCAAATTTCAAGTCACTACATTTAACCTTTTTCAAGTAACTAATTCACATTTCAAGTCACTACACTTAATCCTTTCAAGAAACAAGTTCACAATTTCAATTCTCTACACTTAACCATTTTCAAGTCACTAATTCATATTTCAAGTAACTAATTCACAATTTGAAGTCTCTACATTTAACCATTTTCATGTCACTACACTTAACCATTTTCAACTCACTAATTCACATTTCAAGTTACTACACTTAACCATTTTCAAGAAACAAGTTCACAATATCAAGTCACTACATTTAACTATTTTCAAGTCACAAGTTCACATTTCAAGTCACTACATTTAACCATTTTCAAGTAACTAATTCACATTTCAAGTCACTACACTTAATCCTTTCAAGAAACAAGTTCACAATTTCAATTCTCTACACTTAACCATTTTCAAGTCACTAATTCATATTTCAAGCAACTAATTCACAATTTGAAGTCTCTACATTTAACCATTTTCATGTCACTACACTTAACTATTTTCAACTCAATAATTCATATTTCAAGTCACTACACTTAACCATTTTCAAGAAACAAGTTCACAATATCAAGTCACTACATCTAACTATTTTCAAGTCACAAGTTCACATTTCAAGGCACTACATTTAACCTTTTTCAAGTAACTAATTCACATTTCAAGTCACTACACTTAATCCTTTCAAGAAACAAGTTCACAATTTCAATTCTCTACACTTAACCATTTTCAAGTCACTAATTCATATTTCAAGTAACTAATTCACAATTTGAAGTCTCTACATTTAACCATTTTCATGTCACTACACTTAACCATTTTCAACTCACTAATTCACATTTCAAGTTACTACACTTAACCATTTTCAAGAAACAAGTTCACAATATCAAGTCACTACATTTAACCATTTTCAAGAAACAAGTTCACAATTTCAATTCACTAAATTTAACCATTTTCAAGTTACTACACTTAACCATTTTCAAGTAACTAATTCACATTTCAAGTCACTACACTTAACCATTTTCAAGAATCAAGTTCACAGTTTCAATTCACTACATTTAACCATTTTCAAGTCACTACACTTAGCCATTTTCAAGTAACTAATTCACATTTCAAGTCACTACACTTAATCCTTTCAAGAAACAAGTTCACAATTTCAATTCTCTACACTTAACCATTTTCAATTCACTAATTCTTATTCAAGTAACTAATTCACAATTTAAAGTCACTACATTTAACCATTTTCAAGTCACTACACTTAACCATTTTCAAGTCACTAATTCACATTTCAAGTCACTACACTTAATCCTTTCAAGAAACAAGTTCACTATTTCAATTCTCTACACTTAACCATTTTCAAGTCACTAATTCAAATTTCAAGTAACTAATTCACAATTTGAAGTCTCTACACTTAACAATTTTCAAATCACTAATTCACATTTCAAGTCACTACACTTAACCATTTTCAAGAAAGAAGTTCACAATATCAAGTCACTACATTTAAAAATTTTCAAGTCACAAGTTCACATTTCAAGTCACTACATTTAACCATTTTCATGTAACTAATTCACATTTCAAGTCACTTCACTTAATCCTTTCAAGAAACAAATTCACAATTTCAAGTCACAACACTTAACCATTTTCAAAAAATAATTTCACATTTCAAGTCACTACACTTATCCATTTTCAAAAAATAATTTCACACTTTCAAGTCACTATATTTAACTATTTTCAATAAACAAGTTCACACTTTCAATTCACAACATTTAAACATTTTCAAGAAACAAGTTCACAATTTCAATTCACTACATTTAACCATTTTCAAGTCACTACACTTAACCATTTTCAAGTAACTAATTCACATTTCAAGTCACTACACTTAATCCTTTCAAGAAACCAGTTCACAATTTCAATTCTCTACACTTAACCATTTTCAAGTCACTAATTCATATTTCAAGTAACTAATTCACAATTTGAAGTCACTATATTTAACCATTTTCTAGTCACTACACTTAACCATTTTCAACTCACTAATTCACATTTCAAGTCACTACACTTAACCATTTTCAAGAATCAAGTTCACAGTTTCAACTCACTACATTTAACCATTTTCAAGAAAAAAGTTCACAATTTCAATTCACTACATTTAACCATTTTCAAGTCACTACACTTAACCATTTTCAAGTAACTAAACTTAATCCTTTCAAGAAACAAGTTCACAATTTCAATTCTCTACACTTAACCATTTTCAAGTCACTAATTCATATTTCAAGTAACTAATTCACAATTTGAAGTCTCTACATTTAACCATTTTCATGTCACTACACTTAACCATTTTCAACTCACTAATTCACATTTCAAGTCACTACACTTAACCATTTTCAAGAAACAAGTTCACAATATCAAGTCACTACACTTAACCATTTTCAAGTAACTATTTCACATTTCAAGTCACTACACTTAACCATTTTCAAGTAACTAATTTACATTTCAAGTCACTACACTTAATCCTTTAAAGAAACAAGTTCACAATTTCAATTCTCTACACTTAACCATTTTCAAGTCACTAATTCATATTTCAAGTAACTAATTCACAATTTGAAGTCTCTACACTTAACCATTTTCATGTCACTACACTTAACTATTTTCAACTCGCTAATTCACATTTCAAGTCACTACACTTAACCATTTTCAAGAAAGAAGTTCACAATATCAAGTCACTACATTTAACAATTTTCAAGTCACAAGTTCACATTTCAAGTCACTACATTTAACCTTTTTCAAGTAACTAATTCACATTTCACGTCACTACACTTAATCCTTTCAAGAAACAAGTTCACAATTTCAATTCTCTACACTTAACCATTTTCAAGTCACTAATTCATATTTCAAGTAACTAATTCACAATTTGAAGTCTCTACATTTAACCATTTTCATGTCACTACACTTAACCATTTTCAACTCACAAATTCACATTTCAAGTCGCTACACTTAACCATTTTCAAGAAAGAAGTTCACAATATCAAGTCACTACATTTAACTATTTTCAAGTCACAAGTTCACATTTCAAGTCACTACATTTAACCATTTTCAAGTAACTAATTCACATTTCAAGTCACTACACTTAATCCTTTCAAGAAACAAGTTCACAATTTCAATTCTCTACACTTAACCATTTTCAAGTCACTAATTCATATTTCAAGTAACTAATTCACAATTTGAAGTCTCTACACTTAACCATTTTCATGTCACTACACTTAACTATTTTCAACTCGCTAATTCACATTTCAAGTCACTACACTTAACCATTTTCAAGAAAGAAGTTCACAATATGAAGTCACTACATTTAACTATTTTCAAGTCACAAGTTCGCATTTCAAGTCACTACATTTAACCATTTTCAAGTAACTAATTCACATTTCAAGTCACTACACTTAATCCTTTCAAGAAACAAGTTCACAATTTCAATTCTCTACACTTAACCATTTTCAAGTCACTAATTCATATTTCAAGTAACTAATTCACAATTTGAAGTCTCTACACTTAACCATTTTCATGTCACTACACTTAACTATTTTCAACTCGCTAATTCACATTTCAAGTCACTACACTTAACCATTTTCAAGAAAGAAGTTCACAATATGAAGTCACTACATTTAACTATTTTCAAGTCACAAGTTCACATTTCAAGTCACTACATTTAACCATTTTCAAGTAACTAATTCACATATCAAGTCACTACACTTAATCCTTTCAAGAAACAAGTTCACAATTTCAATTCTCTACACTTAACCATTTTCAAGTCACTAATTCATATTTCAAGTAACTAATTCACAATTTGAAGTCTCTATATTTAACCATTTTCATGTCACTACACTTAACTATTTTCAACTCGCTAATTCACATTTCAAGTCACTACACTTAACCATTTTCAAGAAAGAAGTTCACAATATCAAGTCACTACACTTAATCCTTTCAAGAAACAAGTTCACAATTTCAATTCTCTACACTTAACCATTTTCAAGTCACAAATTCATATTTCAAGTAACTAATTCACAATTTGAAGTCTCTACACTTAACCATTTTCATGTCACTACACTTAACTATTTTCAACTCGCTAATTCACATTTCAAGTCACTACACTTAACCATTTTCAAGAAAGAAGTTCACAATATCAAGTCACTATATTTAACAATTTTCAAGTCACAAGTTCACATTTCAAGTCACTACATTTAACCATTTTCATGTAACTAATTCACATTTCAAGTCACTTCACTTAATCCTTTCAAGAAACAAATTCACAATTTCAAGTCACAACACTTAACCATTTTCAAAAAATAATTTCACATTTCAAGTCACTACATTTATCCATTTTCAAAAAATAATTTCACACTTTCAAGTCACTATATTTAACTATTTTCAATAAACAAGTTCACACTTTCAATTCACAACATTTAACCATTTTCAAGAAACAAGTTCACAATTTCAATTCACTACATTTAACCATTTTCAAGTCACTACACTTAACCATTTTCAAGTAACTAATTCACATTTCAAGTCACTACACTTAATCCTTTCAAGAAACCAGTTCACAATTTCAATTCTCTACACTTAACCATTTTCAAGTCACTAATTCAAATTTCAAGTAACTAATTCACATTTCAAGTAACTAATTCACATTTCAAGTAACTAAACTTAATCCTTTCAAGAAACAAGTTCACAATTTCAATTCTCTACACTTAACCATTTTCAAGTCACTAATTCATATTTCAAGTAACTAATTCACAATTTGAAGTCTCTACATTTAACCATTTTCATGTCACTACACTTAACCATTTTCAACTCACAAATTCACATTTCAAGTCACTACACTTAACCATTTTCAAGAAAGAAGTTCACAATATCAAGTCACTACATTTAACTATTTTCAAGTCACAAGTTCACATTTCAAGTCACTACATTTAACCATTTTCAAGTAACTAATTCACATTTCAAGTCACTACACTTAATCCTTTCAAGAAACAAGTTCACAATTTCAATTCTCTACACTTAACCATTTTCAAGTCACTAATTCATATTTCAAGTAACTAATTCACAATTTGAAGTCTCTACACTTAACCATTTTCATGTCACTACACTTAACTATTTTCAACTCGCTAATTCACATTTCAAGTCACTACACTTAACCATTTTCAAGAAAGAAGTTCACAATATGAAGTCACTACATTTAACTATTTTCAAGTCACAAGTTCACATTTCAAGTCACTACATTTAACCATTTTCAAGTAACTAATTCACATGTCAAGTCACTACACTTAATCATTTCAAGAAACAAGTTCACAATTTCAATTCTCTACACTTAACCATTTTCAAGTCACTAATTCATATTTCAAGTAACTAATTCACAATTTGAAGTCTCAACACTTAACCATTTTCATGTCACTACACTTAACTATTTTCAACTCGCTAATTCACATTTCAAGTCACTACACTTAACCATTTTCAAGAAAGAAGTTCACAATATGAAGTCACTACATTTAACTATTTTCAAGTCACAAGTTCACATTTCAAGTCACTACATTTAACCATTTTCAAGTAACTAATTCACATATCAAGTCACTACACTTAATCCTTTCAAGAAACAAGTTCACAATTTCAATTCTCTACACTTAACCATTTTCAAGTCACTAATTCATATTTCAAGTAACTAATTCACAATTTGAAGTCTCTATATTTAACCATTTTCATGTCACTACACTTAACTATTTTCAACTCGCTAATTCACATTTCAAGTCACTACACTTAACCATTTTCAAGAAAGAAGTTCACAATATCAAGTCACTACACTTAATCCTTTCAAGAAACAAGTTCACAATTTCAATTCTCTACACTTAACCATTTTCAAGTCACAAATTCATATTTCAAGTAACTAATTCACAATTTGAAGTCTCTACACTTAACCATTTTCATGTCACTACACTTAACTATTTTCAACTCGCTAATTCACATTTCAAGTCACTACACTTAACCATTTTCAAGAAAGAAGTTCACAATATCAAGTCACTACATTTAACAATTTTCAAGTCACAAGTTCACATTTCAAGTCACTACATTTAACCATTTTCATGTAACTAATTCACATTTCAAGTCACTTCACTTAATCCTTTCAAGAAACAAATTCACAATTTCAAGTCACAACACTTAACCATTTTCAAAAAATAATTTCACATTTCAAGTCACTACATTTATCCATTTTAAAAAAATAATTTCACACTTTCAAGTCACTATATTTAACTATTTTCAATAAACAAGTTCACACTTTCAATTCACAACATTTAACCATTTTCAAGAAACAAGTTCACAATTTCAATTCACTACATTTAACCATTTTCAAGTCACTACACTTAACCATTTTCAAGTAACTAATTCACATTTCAAGTCACTACACTTAATCCTTTCAAGAAACCAGTTCACAATTTCAATTCTCTACACTTAACCATTTTCAAGTCACTAATTCAAATTTCAAGTAACTAATTCACATTTCAAGTAACTAATTCACATTTCAAGTAACTAAACTTAATCCTTTCAAGAAACAAGTTCACAATTTCAATTCTCTACACTTAACCATTTTCAAGTCACTAATTCATATTTCAAGTAACTAATTCACAATTTGAAGTCTCTACATTTAACCATTTTCATGTCACTACACTTAACCATTTTCAACTCACTAATTCACATTTCAAGTCACTACACTTAACCATTTTCAAGAAACAAGTTGACAATATCAAGTCACTACACTTAACTATTTTCAAGTCACAAGTTCACATTTCAAGTCACTACATTTAACCATTTTCAAGTAACTAATTCACATTTCAAGTCACTACACTTAATCCTTTCAAGAAACAAGTTCACAATTTCAATTCTCTACACTTAACCATTTTCAAGTCACTAATTCATAGTTCAAGTAACTAATTCACAATTTGAAGTCTCTACATTTAACCATTTTCATGTCACTACACTTAACCATTTTCAACTCACTAATTCACATTTCAAGTCACTACACTTAACCATTTTCAAGAAAGAAGTTCACAATATCAAGTCACTACATTTAACTATTTTCAAGTCACAAGTTCACATTTCAAGTCACTACATTTAACCATTTTCAAGTAACTAATTCACATTTCAAGTCACTACACTTAATCCTTTCAAGAAACAAGTTCACAATTTCAATTCTCTACACTTAACCATTTTCAAGTCACTAATTCATATTTCAAGTAACTAATTCACAATTTGAAGTCTCTACACTTAACCATTTTCATGTCACTACACTTAACTATTTTCAACTCGCTAATTCACATTTCAAGTCACTACACTTAACCATTTTCAAGAAAGAAGTTCACAATATGAAGTCACTACATTTAACTATTTTCAAGTCACAAGTTCACATTTCAAGTCACTACATTTAACCATTTTCAAGTAACTAATTCAAATGTCAAGTCACTACACTTAATCCTTTCAAGAAACAAGTTCACAATTTCAATTCTCTACACTTAACCATTTTCAAGTCACTAATTCATATTTCAAGTAACTAATTCACAATTTGAAGTCTCTATAGTTAACCATTTTCATGTCACTACACTTAACTATTTTCAACTCGCTAATTCACATTTCAAGTCACTACACTTAACCATTTTCAAGAAAGAAGTTCACAATATCAAGTCACTACATTTAACTATTTTCAAGTCACAAGTTTACATTTCAAGTCACTACATTTAACCATTTTCAAGTAACTAATTCACATTTCAAGTCACTACACTTAATCCTTTCAAGAAACAAGTTCACAATTTCAATTCTCTACACTTAACCATTTTCAAGTCACTAATTCATATTTCAAGTAACTAATTCACAATTTGAAGTCTCTACATTTAACCATTTTCATGTCACTACACTTAACCATTTTCAACTCACTAATTCACATTTCAAGTCACTACACTTAACCATTTTCAAGAAAGAAGTTCACAATATCAAGTCACTACATTTAACTATTTTCAAGTCACAAGTTTACATTTCAAGTCACTACATTTAACCATTTTCAAGTAACTAATTCACATTTCAAGTCACTACACTTAATCCTTTCAAGAAACAAGTTCACAATTTCAATTCTCTACACTTAACCATTTTCAAGTCACTAATTCATATTTCAAGTAACTAATTCACAATTTGAAGTCTCTACATTTAACCATTTTCATGTCACTACACTTAACTATTTTCAACTCGCTAATTCACATTTCAAGTCACTACACTTAACCATTTTCAAGAAAGAAGTTCACAATATTAAGTCACTACATTTAACTATTTTCAAGTAACTAATTCACATTTCAAGTCACTACACTTAATCCTTTCAAGAAACAAATTCACAATTTCAAGTCACAACACTAACCATTTTCAAGAAAGAAGTTCACAATATCAAGTCACTACATTTAACTATTTTCAAGTAACTAATTCACATTTCAAGTAACTAAACTTAATCCTTTCAAGAAACAAGTTCACAATTTCAATTCTCTACACTTAACCATTTTCAAGTCACTAATTCATATTTCAAGTAACTAATTCACAATTTGAAGTCTCTACATTTAACCATTTTCATGTCACTACACTTAACCATTTTCAACTCACTAATTCACATTTCAAGTCACTACACTTAACCATTTTCAAGAAAGAAGTTCACAATATCAAGTCACTACATTTAACTATTTTCAAGTCACAAGTTCACATTTCAAGTCACTACATTTAACCATTTTCAAGTAACTAATTCACATTTCAAGTCACTACACTTAATCCTTTCAAGAAACAAGTTCACAATTTCAATTCTCTACACTTAACCATTTTCAAGTCACTAATTCATATTTCAAGTAACTAATTCACAATTTGAAGTCTCTACACTTAACCATTTTCATGTCACTACACTTAACTATTTTCAACTCGCTAATTCACATTTCAAGTCACTACACTTAACCATTTTCAAGAAAGAAGTTCACAATATGAAGTCACTACATTTAACTATTTTCAAGTCACAAGTTCACATTTCAAGTCACTACATTTAACCATTTTCAAGTAACTAATTCACATGTCAAGTCACTACACTTAATCCTTTCAAGAAACAAGTTCACAATTTCAATTCTCTACACTTAACCATTTTCAAGTCACTAATTCATATTTCAAGTAACTAATTCACAATTTGAAGTCTCTATATTTAACCATTTTCATGTCACTACACTTAACTATTTTCAACTCGCTAATTCACATTTCAAGTCACTACACTTAACCATTTTCAAGAAAGAAGTTCACAATATGAAGTCACTACATTTAACTATTTTCAAGTCACAAGTTCACATTTCAAGTCACTACATTTAACCATTTTCAAGTAACTAATTCACATGTCAAGTCACTACACTTAATCCTTTCAAGAAACAAGTTCACAATTTCAATTCACTACACTTAACCATTTTCAAGTCACTAATTCATATTTCAAGTAACTAATTCACAATTTGAAGTCTCTACACTTAACCATTTTCATGTCACTACACTTAACTATTTTCAACTCGCTAATTCACATTTCAAGTCACTACACTTAACCATTTTCAAGAAAGAAGTTCACAATATGAAGTCACTACATTTAACTATTTTCAAGTCACAAGTTCACATTTCAAGTCACTACATTTAACCATTTTCAAGTAACTAATTCACATATCAAGTCACTACACTTAATCCTTTCAAGAAACAAGTTCACAATTTCAATTCTCTACACTTAACCATTTTCAAGTCACTAATTCATATTTCAAGTAACTAATTCACAATTTGAAGTCTCTATATTTAACCATTTTCATGTCACTACACTTAACTATTTTCAACTCGCTAATTCACATTTCAAGTCACTACACTTAACCATTTTCAAGAAAGAAGTTCACAATATCAAGTCACTACACTTAATCCTTTCAAGAAACAAGTTCACAATTTCAATTCTCTACACTTAACCATTTTCAAGTCACAAATTCATATTTCAAGTAACTAATTCACAATTTGAAGTCTCTACACTTAACCATTTTCATGTCACTACACTTAACTATTTTCAACTCGCTAATTCACATTTCAAGTCACTACACTTAACCATTTTCAAGAAAGAAGTTCACAATATCAAGTCACTACATTTAACAATTTTCAAGTCACAAGTTCACATTTCAAGTCACTACATTTAACCATTTTCATGTAACTAATTCACATTTCAAGTCACTTCACTTAATCCTTTCAAGAAACAAATTCACAATTTCAAGTCACAACACTTAACCATTTTCAAAAAATAATTTCACATTTCAAGTCACTACATTTATCCATTTTCAAAAAATAATTTCACACTTTCAAGTCACTATATTTAACTATTTTCAATAAACAAGTTCGCACTTTCAATTCACAACATTTAACCATTTTCAAGAAACAAGTTCACAATTTCAATTCACTACATTTAACCATTTTCAAGTCACTACACTTAACCATTTTCAAGTAACTAATTCACATTTCAAGTCACTACACTTAATCCTTTCAAGAAACCAGTTCACAATTTCAATTCTCTACACTTAACCATTTTCAAGTCACTAATTCAAATTTCAAATAACTAATTCACATTTCAAGTAACTAATTCACATTTCAAGTAACTAAACTTAATCCTTTCAAGAAACAAGTTCACAATTTCAATTCTCTACACTTAACCATTTTCAAGTCACTAATTCATATTTCAAGTAACTAATTCACAATTTGAAGTCTCTACATTTAACCATTTTCATGTCACTACACTTAACCATTTTCAACTCACTAATTCACATTTCAAGTCACTACACTTAACCATTTTCAAGAAACAAGTTGACAATATCAAGTCACTACACTTAACCATTTTCAAGTAACTATTTCACATTTCAAGTCACTACACTTAACCATTTTCAAGTAACGAATTCACATTTCAAGTCACTACACTTAATCCTTTCAAGAAACAAGTTCACAATTTCAATTCTCTACACTTAACCATTTTCAAGTCACTAATTCATATTTCAAGTAACTAATTCACAATTTGAAGTCTCTACATTTAACCATTTTCATGTCACTACACTTAACCATTTTCAACTCACTAATTCACATTTCAAGTCACTACACTTAACCATTTTCAAGAAAGAAGTTCACAATATCAAGTCACTACATTTAACTATTTTCAAGTCACAAGTTCACATTTCAAGTCACTACATTTAACCATTTTCAAGTAACTAATTCACATTTCAAGTCACTACACTTAATCCTTTCAAGAAACAAGTTCACAATTTCAATTCTCTACACTTAACCATTTTCAAGTCACTAATTCATATTTCAAGTAACTAATTCACAATTTGAAGTCTCTACATTTAACCATTTTCATGTCACTACACTTAACCATTTTCAACTCACTAATTCACATTTCAAGTCACTACACTTAACCATTTTCAAGAAAGAAGTTCACAATATCAAGTCACTACATTTAACTATTTTCAAGTCACAAGATCACATTTCAAGTCACTACATTTAACCATTTTCAAGTAACTAATTCACATTTCAAGTCACTACACTTAATCCTTTCAAGAAACAAGTTCACAATTTCAATTCTCTACACTTAATCATTTTCAAGTCACTAATTCATATTTCAAGTAACTAATTCACAATTTGAAGTCTCTATATTTAACCATTTTCATGTCACTACACTTAACTATTTTCAACTCGCTAATTCACATTTCAAGTCACTACACTTAACCATTTTCAAGAAAGAAGTTCACAATATGAAGTCACTACATTTAACTATTTTCAAGTCACAAGTTCACATTTCAAGTCACTACATTTAACCATTTTCAAGTAACTAATTCACATGTCAAGTCACTACACTTAATCCTTTCAAGAAACAAGTTCACAATTTCAATTCACTACACTTAACCATTTTCAAGTCACTAATTCATATTTCAAGTAACTAATTCACAATTTGAAGTCTCTACACTTAACCATTTTCATGTCACTACACTTAACTATTTTCAACTCGCTAATTCACATTTCAAGTCACTACACTTAACCATTTTCAAGAAAGAAGTTCACAATATGAAGTCACTACATTTAACTATTTTCAAGTCACAAGTTCACATTTCAAGTCACTACATTTAACCATTTTCAAGTAACTAATTCACATATCAAGTCACTACACTTAATCCTTTCAAGAAACAAGTTCACAATTTCAATTCTCTACACTTAACCATTTTCAAGTCACTAATTCATATTTCAAGTAACTAATTCACAATTTGAAGTCTCTATATTTAACCATTTTCATGTCACTACACTTAACTATTTTCAACTCGCTAATTCACATTTCAAGTCACTACACTTAACCATTTTCAAGAAAGAAGTTCACAATATCAAGTCACTACACTTAATCCTTTCAAGAAACAAGTTCACAATTTCAATTCTCTACACTTAACCATTTTCAAGTCACAAATTCATATTTCAAGTAACTAATTCACAATTTGAAGTCTCTACACTTAACCATTTTCATGTCACTACACTTAACTATTTTCAACTCGCTAATTCACATTTCAAGTCACTACACTTAACCATTTTCAAGAAAGAAGTTCACAATATCAAGTCACTACATTTAACAATTTTCAAGTCACAAGTTCACATTTCAAGTCACTACATTTAACCATTTTCATGTAACTAATTCACATTTCAAGTCACTTCACTTAATCCTTTCAAGAAACAAATTCACAATTTCAAGTCACAACACTTAACCATTTTCAAAAAATAATTTCACATTTCAAGTCACTACATTTATCCATTTTCAAAAAATAATTTCACACTTTCAAGTCACTATATTTAACTATTTTCAATAAACAAGTTCACACTTTCAATTCACAACATTTAACCATTTTCAAGAAACAAGTTCACAATTTCAATTCACTACATTTAACCATTTTCAAGTCACTACACTTAACCATTTTCAAGTAACTAATTCACATTTCAAGTCACTACACTTAATCCTTTCAAGAAACCAGTTCACAATTTCAATTCTCTACACTTAACCATTTTCAAGTCACTAATTCAAATTTCAAGTAACTAATTCACATTTCAAGTAACTAATTCACATTTCAAGTAACTAAACTTAATCCTTTCAAGAAACAAGTTCACAATTTCAATTCTCTACACTTAACCATTTTCAAGTCACTAATTCATATTTCAAGTAACTAATTCACAATTTGAAGTCTCTACATTTAACCATTTTCATGTCACTACACTTAACCATTTTCAACTCACTAATTCACATTTCAAGTCACTACACTTAACCATTTTCAAGAAACAAGTTGACAATATCAAGTCACTACACTTAACCATTTTCAAGTAACTATTTCACATTTCAAGTCACTACACTTAACCATTTTCAAGTAACGAATTCACATTTCAAGTCACTACACTTAATCCTTTCAAGAAACAAGTTCACAATTTCAATTCTCTACACTTAACCATTTTCAAGTCACTAATTCATATTTCAAGTAACTAATTCACAATTTGAAGTCTCTACATTTAACCATTTTCATGTCACTACACTTAACCATTTTCAACTCACTAATTCACATTTCAAGTCACTACACTTAACCATTTTCAAGAAAGAAGTTCACAATATCAAGTCACTACATTTAACTATTTTCAAGTCACAAGTTCACATTTCAAGTCACTACATTTAACCATTTTCAAGTAACTAATTCACATTTCAAGTCACTACACTTAATCCTTTCAAGAAACAAGTTCACAATTTCAATTCTCTACACTTAACCATTTTCAAGTCACTAATTCATATTTCAAGTAACTAATTCACAATTTGAAGTCTCTACATTTAACCATTTTCATGTCACTACACTTAACCATTTTCAACTCACTAATTCACATTTCAAGTCACTACACTTAACCATTTTCAAGAAAGAAGTTCACAATATCAAGTCACTACATTTAACTATTTTCAAGTCACAAGTTCACATTTCAAGTCACTACATTTAACCATTTTCAAGTAACTAATTCACATTTCAAGTCACTACACTTAATCCTTTCAAGAAACAAGTTCACAATTTCAATTCTCTACACTTAACCATTTTCAAGTCACTAATTCATATTTCAAGTAACTAATTCACAATTTGAAGTCTCTACACTTAACCATTTTCATGTCACTACACTTAACTATTTTCAACTCGCTAATTCACATTTCAAGTCACTACACTTAACCATTTTCAAGAAAGAAGTTCACAATATGAAGTCACTACATTTAACTATTTTCAAGTCACAAGTTCACATTTCAAGTCACTACATTTAACCATTTTCAAGTAACTAATTCACATGTCAAGTCACTACACTTAATCCTTTCAAGAAACAAGTTCACAATTTCAATTCTCTACACTTAACCATTTTCAAGTCACTAATTCATATTTCAAGTAACTAATTCACAATTTGAAGTCTCTATATTTAACCATTTTCATGTCACTACACTTAACTATTTTCAACTCGCTAATTCACATTTCAAGTCACTACACTTAACCATTTTCAAGAAAGAAGTTCACAATATCAAGTCACTACATTTAACTATTTTCAAGTCACAAGTTTACATTTCAAGTCACTACATTTAACCATTTTCAAGTAACTAATTCACATTTCAAGTCACTACACTTAATCCTTTCAAGAAACAAGTTCACAATTTCAATTCTCTACACTTAACCATTTTCAAGTCACTAATTCATATTTCAAGTAACTAATTCACAATTTGAAGTCTCTACATTTAACCATTTTCATGTCACTACACTTAACCATTTTCAACTCACTAATTCACATTTCAAGTCACTACACTTAACCATTTTCAAGAAAGAAGTTCACAATATCAAGTCACTACATTTAACTATTTTCAAGTCACAAGTTCACATTTCAAGTCACTACATTTAACCATTTTCAAGTAACTAATTCACATGTCAAGTCACTACACTTAATCCTTTCAAGAAACAAGTTCACAATTTCAATTCACTACACTTAACCATTTTCAAGTCACAAATTCATATTTCAAGTAACTAATTCACAATTTGAAGTCTCTACACTTAACCATTTTCATGTCACTACACTTAACTATTTTCAACTCGCTAATTCACATTTCAAGTCACTACACTTAACCATTTTCAAGAAAGAAGTTCACAATATCAAGTCACTACATTTAACAATTTTCAAGTCACAAGTTCACATTTCAAGTCACTACATTTAACCATTTTCATGTAACTAATTCACATTTCAAGTCACTTCACTTAATCCTTTCAAGAAACAAATTCACAATTTCAAGTCACAACACTTAACCATTTTCAAAAAATAATTTCACATTTCAAGTCACTACATTTATCCATTTTCAAAAAATAATTTCACACTTTCAAGTCACTATATTTAACTATTTTCAATAAACAAGTTCACACTTTCAATTCACAACATTTAACCATTTTCAAGAAACAAGTTCACAATTTCAATTCACTACATTTAACCATTTTCAAGTCACTACACTTAACCATTTTCAAGTAACTAATTCACATTTCAAGTCACTACACTTAATCCTTTCAAGA
Organism: Capsicum rhomboideum; assembly: GCA_031232105.1. NCBI lineage: Eukaryota > Viridiplantae > Streptophyta > Magnoliopsida > Solanales > Solanaceae > Capsicum > Capsicum rhomboideum. The sequence goes on along the minus strand of CP124716.1, from coordinate 56,995,243 downwards.
AACCAGTTCACAATTTCAATTCTCTACACTTAACCATTTTCAAGTCACTAATTCAAATTTCAAGTAACTAATTCACATTTCAAGTAACTAATTCACATTTCAAGTAACTAAACTTAATCCTTTCAAGAAACAAGTTCACAATTTCAATTCTCTACACTTAACCATTTTCAAGTCACTAATTCATATTTCAAGTAACTAATTCACAATTTGAAGTCTCTACATTTAACCATTTTCATGTCACTACACTTAACCATTTTCAACTCACTAATTCACATTTCAAGTCACTACACTTAACCATTTTCAAGAAACAAGTTGACAATATCAAGTCACTACACTTAACCATTTTCAAGTAACTATTTCACATTTCAAGTCACTACACTTAACCATTTTCAAGTAACGAATTCACATTTCAAGTCACTACACTTAATCCTTTCAAGAAACAAGTTCACAATTTCAATTCTCTACACTTAACCATTTTCAAGTCACTAATTCATATTTCAAGTAACTAATTCACAATTTGAAGTCTCTACATTTAACCATTTTCATGTCACTACACTTAACCATTTTCAACTCACTAATTCACATTTCAAGTCACTACACTTAACCATTTTCAAGAAAGAAGTTCACAATATCAAGTCACTACATTTAACTATTTTCAAGTCACAAGTTCACATTTCAAGTCACTACATTTAACCATTTTCAAGTAACTAATTCACATTTCAAGTCACTACACTTAATCCTTTCAAGAAACAAGTTCACAATTTCAATTCTCTACACTTAACCATTTTCAAGTCACTAATTCATATTTCAAGTAACTAATTCACAATTTGAAGTCTCTACATTTAACCATTTTCATGTCACTACACTTAACCATTTTCAACTCACTAATTCACATTTCAAGTCACTACACTTAACCATTTTCAAGAAAGAAGTTCACAATATCAAGTCACTACATTTAACTATTTTCAAGTCACAAGTTCACATTTCAAGTCACTACATTTAACCATTTTCAAGTAACTAATTCACATTTCAAGTCACTACACTTAATCCTTTCAAGAAACAAGTTCACAATTTCAATTCTCTACACTTAACCATTTTCAAGTCACTAATTCATATTTCAAGTAACTAATTCACAATTTGAAGTCTCTACACTTAACCATTTTCATGTCACTACACTTAACTATTTTCAACTCGCTAATTCACATTTCAAGTCACTACACTTAACCATTTTCAAGAAAGAAGTTCACAATATGAAGTCACTACATTTAACTATTTTCAAGTCACAAGTTCACATTTCAAGTCACTACATTTAACCATTTTCAAGTAACTAATTCACATGTCAAGTCACTACACTTAATCCTTTCAAGAAACAAGTTCACAATTTCAATTCTCTACACTTAACCATTTTCAAGTCACTAATTCATATTTCAAGTAACTAATTCACAATTTGAAGTCTCTATATTTAACCATTTTCATGTCACTACACTTAACTATTTTCAACTCGCTAATTCACATTTCAAGTCACTACACTTAACCATTTTCAAGAAAGAAGTTCACAATATCAAGTCACTACATTTAACTATTTTCAAGTCACAAGTTTACATTTCAAGTCACTACATTTAACCATTTTCAAGTAACTAATTCACATTTCAAGTCACTACACTTAATCCTTTCAAGAAACAAGTTCACAATTTCAATTCTCTACACTTAACCATTTTCAAGTCACTAATTCATATTTCAAGTAACTAATTCACAATTTGAAGTCTCTACATTTAACCATTTTCATGTCACTACACTTAACCATTTTCAACTCACTAATTCACATTTCAAGTCACTACACTTAACCATTTTCAAGAAAGAAGTTCACAATATCAAGTCACTACATTTAACTATTTTCAAGTCACAAGTTCACATTTCAAGTCACTACATTTAACCATTTTCAAGTAACTAATTCACATGTCAAGTCACTACACTTAATCCTTTCAAGAAACAAGTTCACAATTTCAATTCACTACACTTAACCATTTTCAAGTCACTAATTCATATTTCAAGTAACTAATTCACAATTTGAAGTCTCTACACTTAACCATTTTCATGTCACTACACTTAACTATTTTCAACTCGCTAATTCACATTTCAAGTCACTACACTTAACCATTTTCAAGAAAGAAGTTCACAATATGAAGTCACTACATTTAACTATTTTCAAGTCACAAGTTCACATTTCAAGTCACTACATTTAACCATTTTCAAGTAACTAATTCACATATCAAGTCACTACACTTAATCCTTTCAAGAAACAAGTTCACAATTTCAATTCTCTACACTTAACCATTTTCAAGTCACTAATTCATATTTCAAGTAACTAATTCACAATTTGAAGTCTCTATATTTAACCATTTTCATGTCACTACACTTAACTATTTTCAACTCGCTAATTCACATTTCAAGTCACTACACTTAACCATTTTCAAGAAAGAAGTTCACAATATCAAGTCACTACACTTAATCCTTTCAAGAAACAAGTTCACAATTTCAATTCTCTACACTTAACCATTTTCAAGTCACAAATTCATATTTCAAGTAACTAATTCACAATTTGAAGTCTCTACACTTAACCATTTTCATGTCACTACACTTAACTATTTTCAACTCGCTAATTCACATTTCAAGTCACTACACTTAACCATTTTCAAGAAAGAAGTTCACAATATCAAGTCACTACATTTAACAATTTTCAAGTCACAAGTTCACATTTCAAGTCACTACATTTAACCATTTTCATGTAACTAATTCACATTTCAAGTCACTTCACTTAATCCTTTCAAGAAACAAATTCACAATTTCAAGTCACAACACTTAACCATTTTCAAAAAATAATTTCACATTTCAAGTCACTACATTTATCCATTTTCAAAAAATAATTTCACACTTTCAAGTCACTATATTTAACTATTTTCAATAAACAAGTTCACACTTTCAATTCACAACATTTAACCATTTTCAAGAAACAAGTTCACAATTTCAATTCACTACATTTAACCATTTTCAAGTCACTACACTTAACCATTTTCAAGTAACTAATTCACATTTCAAGTCACTACACTTAATCCTTTCAAGAAACCAGTTCACAATTTCAATTCTCTACACTTAACCATTTTCAAGTCACTAATTCAAATTTCAAGTAACTAATTCACATTTCAAGTAACTAATTCACATTTCAAGTAACTAAACTTAATCCTTTCAAGAAACAAGTTCACAATTTCAATTCTCTACACTTAACCATTTTCAAGTCACTAATTCATATTTCAAGTAACTAATTCACAATTTGAAGTCTCTACATTTAACCATTTTCATGTCACTACACTTAACCATTTTCAACTCACTAATTCACATTTCAAGTCACTACACTTAACCATTTTCAAGAAACAAGTTGACAATATCAAGTCACTACACTTAACCATTTTCAAGTAACTATTTCACATTTCAAGTCACTACACTTAACCATTTTCAAGTAACGAATTCACATTTCAAGTCACTACACTTAATCCTTTCAAGAAACAAGTTCACAATTTCAATTCTCTACACTTAACCATTTTCAAGTCACTAATTCATATTTCAAGTAACTAATTCACAATTTGAAGTCTCTACATTTAACCATTTTCATGTCACTACACTTAACCATTTTCAACTCACTAATTCACATTTCAAGTCACTACACTTAACCATTTTCAAGAAAGAAGTTCACAATATCAAGTCACTACATTTAACTATTTTCAAGTCACAAGTTCACATTTCAAGTCACTACATTTAACCATTTTCAAGTAACTAATTCACATTTCAAGTCACTACACTTAATCCTTTCAAGAAACAAGTTCACAATTTCAATTCTCTACACTTAACCATTTTCAAGTCACTAATTCATATTTCAAGTAACTAATTCACAATTTGAAGTCTCTACATTTAACCATTTTCATGTCACTACACTTAACCATTTTCAACTCACTAATTCACATTTCAAGTCACTACACTTAACCATTTTCAAGAAAGAAGTTCACAATATCAAGTCACTACATTTAACTATTTTCAAGTCACAAGTTCACATTTCAAGTCACTACATTTAACCATTTTCAAGTAACTAATTCACATTTCAAGTCACTACACTTAATCCTTTCAAGAAACAAGTTCACAATTTCAATTCTCTACACTTAACCATTTTCAAGTCACTAATTCATATTTCAAGTAACTAATTCACAATTTGAAGTCTCTACACTTAACCATTTTCATGTCACTACACTTAACTATTTTCAACTCGCTAATTCACATTTCAAGTCACTACACTTAACCATTTTCAAGAAAGAAGTTCACAATATGAAGTCACTACATTTAACTATTTTCAAGTCACAAGTTCACATTTCAAGTCACTACATTTAACCATTTTCAAGTAACTAATTCACATGTCAAGTCACTACACTTAATCCTTTCAAGAAACAAGTTCACAATTTCAATTCTCTACACTTAACCATTTTCAAGTCACTAATTCATATTTCAAGTAACTAATTCACAATTTGAAGTCTCTATATTTAACCATTTTCATGTCACTACACTTAACTATTTTCAACTCGCTAATTCACATTTCAAGTCACTACACTTAACCATTTTCAAGAAAGAAGTTCACAATATCAAGTCACTACATTTAACTATTTTCAAGTCACAAGTTTACATTTCAAGTCACTACATTTAACCATTTTCAAGTAACTAATTCACATTTCAAGTCACTACACTTAATCCTTTCAAGAAACAAGTTCACAATTTCAATTCTCTACACTTAACCATTTTCAAGTCACTAATTCATATTTCAAGTAACTAATTCACAATTTGAAGTCTCTACATTTAACCATTTTCATGTCACTACACTTAACCATTTTCAACTCACTAATTCACATTTCAAGTCACTACACTTAACCATTTTCAAGAAAGAAGTTCACAATATCAAGTCACTACATTTAACTATTTTCAAGTCACAAGTTTACATTTCAAGTCACTACATTTAACCATTTTCAAGTAACTAATTCACATTTCAAGTCACTACACTTAATCCTTTCAAGAAACAAGTTCACAATTTCAATTCTCTACACTTAACCATTTTCAAGTCACTAATTCATATTTCAAGTAACTAATTCACAATTTGAAGTCTCTACATTTAACCATTTTCATGTCACTACACTTAACTATTTTCAACTCGCTAATTCACATTTCAAGTCACTACACTTAACCATTTTCAAGAAAGAAGTTCACAATATCAAGTCACTACATTTAACTATTTTCAAGTAACTAATTCACATTTCAAGTCACTACACTTAATCCTTTCAAGAAACAAATTCACAATTTCAAGTCACAACACTAACCATTTTCAAAAAATAATTTTACATTTCAAGTTACTACATTTAACCATTTTCAAGAAACAAGTTCACAATTTCAATTCACTAAATTTAACCATTTTCAAGTTACTACACTTAACCATTTTCAAGTAACTAATTCACATTTCAAGTCACTACACTTAACCATTTTCAAGAATCAAGTTCACAGTTTCAATTCACTACATTTAACCATTTTCAAGTCACTACACTTAGCCATTTTCAAGTAACTAATTCACATTTCAAGTCACTACACTTAATCCTTTCAAGAAACAAGTTCACAATTTCAATTCTCTACACTTAACCATTTTCAATTCACTAATTCTTATTCAAGTAACTAATTCACAATTTAAAATCACTACATTTAACCATTTTCAAGTCACTACACTTAACCATTTCAAGTCACTAATTCACATTTCAAGTCACTACACTTAACCATTTTCAAGAAACAAGTTGACAATTTCAAATCACTACACTTAACCATTTTCAAGAAACAAGTTGACAATTTCAAATCACTAGACTTAACCATTTTCAAGTAACTAATTCACATTTCAAGTCACTACACTTAACCATTTTCAAGAAACAAGTTGACAATTTCAAGTCACTACACTTAACTATTTTCAGGTAACCAATTCACATTTCAAATCACTACACTTAACCATTTTTAAGTAACTAATTCACAATTTGAAGTCACTACATTTAACCATTTTCAAGTCACTACACTTAACCATTTTCAACTCACTAATTCACATTTCAAGTCACTACACTTAACCATTTTCAAGAATAAAGTTCACAGTTTAAACTCACTACATTTAACCATTTTCAAGAAAAAAGTTCACAATTTCAATTCACTACATTTAACCATTTTCAAGTCACTACATTTAACCATTTTCAATTCACTAATTCACATTTCAAGTCACTACAGTTATCCATTTTCAAGAAACAAGTTCACAATTTCAATTCTCTACATTTAACCATTTTCAAGTCACTAATTCATATTTCAAGTAACTAATTCACAATTTGAAGTCTCTACATTTAACCATTTTCATGTCACTACACTTAACCATTTTCAACTCACTAATTCACATTTCAAGTCATGACACTTAACCATTTTCAAGAAAGAAGTTCACAATATCAAGTCACTACATTTAACTATTTTCAAGTCACAAGTTCACATTTCAAGTCACTACATTTAACCATTTTCAAGTAACTAATTCACATTTCAAGTCACTACACTTAACCATTTTCAAGAATCAAGTTCACAGTTTCAACTCACTACATTTAACCATTTTCAAGAAACAAGTTCACAATTTCAATTCACTACATTTAACCATTTTCAAGTCACTACACTTAACCATTTTCAAGTAACTAATTCACATTTCAAGTCACTACACTTAATCCTTTCAAGAAACAAGTTCACAATTTCAATTCTCTACACTAAACCATTTTCAATTCACTAATTCATATTTCAAGTAACTAATTCACAATTTAAAGTCACTACATTTAACCATTTTCAAGTCACTACACTTAACCATTTTCAAGTCAATAATTCACATTTCAAGTCACTACACTTAACCATTTTCAAGAAACAAGTTCACAATTTCAATTCACTACATTTAACCATTTTCAAGTCACTACACTTAACCATTTTCAAGTCACTAATTCACATTTCAAGTCACCACACTTAACCATTTTCAAGAAACAAGTTGACAATTTCAAGTAACTACACTTCACCATTTTGAAGTAACTAATTCACATTTCAAGTCCCTACACTTAACCATTTTCAAGAAACAAGTTGAAATTTAAAGTCACTACACTTAACCATTTTCAAGTAACCAATTCACATTTCAAGTCACTACACTTAACCATTTTCAAGAAACAAGTTGACAATTTCAAGTCACCACACTTAACTATTTTCAGGTAACCAATTCACATTTCAAATCACTACACTTAACCATTTTAAACTCACTAATTCACATTTCAAGTCACTACACTTAACCATTTTCAAGAAACAAGTTCACAATTTCAATTCACTACATTTAACCATTTTCAAGTCACTACACTTAACCATTTTCAAGTCACTAATTCACATTTCAAGTCACCACACTTAACCATTTTGAAGAAACAAGTTGACAATTTCAAGTAACTACACTTCACCATTTTCAAGTAACTAATTTACATTTCAAGTCCCTACACTTAACCATTTTCAAGAAAACAGTTGACAATTTAAGGTCACTACACTTAACCATTTTCAAGTAACCAATTCACATTTCACGTCACTACACTTAACCATTTTCAAGAAACAAGTTGACAATTTCAAGTAACTACACTTCACCATTTTCAAGTAACTAATTCACATTTCAAGTCCCTACACTTAACCATTTTCAAGAAACAAGTTGACAATTTAAAGTCACTACACTTAACCATTTTCAAGTAACCAATTCACATTTCAAGTGACTACACTTAACCATTTTCAATAAACAAGTTGACAATTTCAAATCACTACACTTAACCATTTTCAAGTAACTAATTCACATTTCAAGTTACTACACAACCATTTTCAAGAAACAAGTTCACATTTCAAGTCACTAAACTTAACCATTTTCAAGAAACAAGTTCACAATTTCAAATCACTACACTTAACCATTTTCAAGTCACTACACTTAACCATTTTCAAGTCACTAATTCACATTTCAAGTCACTACACTTAACCATTTTGAAGAAACAAGTTGACAATTTCAAGTAACTACACTTCACCATTTTCAAGTAACTAATTTACATTTCAAGTCCCTACACTTAACCATTTTCAAGAAACAAGTTGACAATTTAAAGTCACTACACTTAACAAATTTCAAGTAACCAATTCACATTTCAAGTCACTACACTTAATCTTTTAAAGAAACAAGTTCACAATTTCAAGTCACTACACTTAACCATTTTCAATTCACTAATTCACATTTCAAGTCACCACAGTTATCCATTTTCAAGAAACAAGTTCACAATTTCAATTCACTATATTTAACCATTTTCAAGTCACTACACTTAACCATTTTCAAGTAACGAATTCACATTTCAAGTCACTACACTTAATCCTTTCAAGAAACAAGTTCACAATTTCAATTCTCTACACTTATCCATTTTCAAGTCATTAATTCAAATAACTAATTCACAATTTAAAGTCACTACATTTAACCATTTTCAAGTCACTACACTTAACCATTTTCAAGTCACTAATTCTAATTTCAAGTCACTACACTTAACCATTTTCAAGAAACAAGTTGACAATTTGAAGTCACTACACTTAACCATTTTCAAGAAACAAGTTAACAATTTGAAATCACTACACTTAACCATTTTCAAATAACTAATTCACATTTCAAGTTACTACACTTAACCATTTTCAAGAAACAAGTTCACAATTTCAATTCACTACATTTAACCATTTTCAAGTCACTACACTTAACCATTTTCAAGTCACTAATTCACATTTCAAGTCACCACACTTAACCATTTTCAAGAAACAAGTTGACAATTTCAAGTAACTACACTTCACCATTTTCAAGTAACTAATTCACATTTCAAGTCCCTACACTTAACCATTTTCAAGAAACAAGTTGACAATTTAAAGTCACTACACTTAACCATTTTCAAGTAACCAATTCACATTTCAAGTCACTACACTTAACCATTTTCAAGAAACAAGTTGACAATTTCAAGTCACTACACTTAACTATTTTCAGGTAACCAATTCACATTTCAAATCACTACACTTAACCATTTTAAACTCACTAATTCACCTTTCAAGTCACTACACTTAACCATTTTCAAGAAACAAGTTCACATTTCAAGTCACTAAACTTAAGCATTTTCAAGAAACAAGTTCACAATTTCAAATCACTACACTTAACCATTTTCAAGTCACTACACTTAACCATTTTCAAGTCACTAATTCACATTTCAAGTCACTACACTTAACCATTTTCAAGAAACAAGTTGACAATTTCAAGTAACTACACTTCACCATTTTCAAGTAACTAATTCACATTTCAAGTCCCTACACTTAACCATTTTCAAGAAACAAGTTGACAATTTAAAGTCACTACACTTAACAAATTTCAAGTAACCAATTCACATTTCAAGTCACTACACTTAATGTTTTAAAGAAACAAGTTCACAATTTCAAGTCACTACACTTAACCATTTTCAAGTCACTAATTCACATTTCAAGTCACTACAGTTATCCATTTTCAAGAAACAAGTTCACAATTTCAATTCACTACATTTAACCATTTTCAAGTCACTACACTTAACCATTTTCAAGAAACAAGTTGACAATTTGAAGTCACTACACTTAACCATTTTCAAGAAACAAGTTAACAATTTGAAATCACTACACTTAACCATTTTCAAGCAACTAATTCACATTTCAAGTTACTACACTTAACCATTTTCAAGAAACAAGTTCACAATTTCAATTCACTACATTTAACCATTTTCAAGTCACTACACTTAACCATTTTCAAGTCACTAACTCACATTCCAAGTCACCACACTTAACCATTTTCAAGAAACAAGTCGACAATTTCAAGTAACTACACTTCACCATTTTCAAGTAACTAATTCACATTTCAAGTCCCTACACTTAACCATTTTCAAGAAACAAGTTGACAATTTAAAGTCACTACCATTAACCATTTTCAAGTAACCAATTCACATTTCAAGTCACTACACTTAACCATTTTCAAGAAACAAGTTGACAATTTCAAGTCACTACACTTAACTATTTTCAGGTAACCAATTGACATTTCAAATCACTACACTTAACCATTTTAAACTCACTAATTCACATTTCAAGTCACTACACTTAACCATTTTCAAGAAACAAGTTCTCATTTCAAGTCACTAAACTTAACCATTTTCAAGAAACAAGTTCACAATTTCAATTCACTACATTTAACCATTTTCAAGTCACTACACTTAACCATTTTCAAGTAACTAATTCACATTTCAAGTCACTACACTTAATCCTTTCAAGAAACAAGTTCACAATTTCAATTCTCTGCACTTATCCATTTTCAAGTCATTAATTCAAATAACTAATTCACAATTTAAAGTCACTACATTTAACCATTTTCAAGTCACTACACTTAACCATTTTCAAGTCACTGATTCAAATTTCAAGTCACTACACTTAACCATTTTCAAGTCACTGATTCAAATTTCAAGTCACTACACTTAACCATTTTCAAGAAACAAGTTGACAATTTCAAGTTGCTACACTTAACCATTTTCAAGAAACAAGTTGACAATTTGAAATCACTACACTTAACCATTTTCAAGTAACTAATTCACATTTCAAGTTACTACACTTAACCATTTTCAAGAAACAAGTTCACAATTTCAATTCACTACATTTAACCATTTTCAAGTCACTACACTTAACCATTTTCAAGTAACTAATTCACATTTCAAGTCACTACACTTAATCCTTTCAAGAAACAAGTTCACAATTTCAATTCTTTGCACTTATCCATTTTCAAGTCATTAATTCAAATAACTAATTCACAATTTAAAGTCACTACATTTAACCATTTTCAAGTCACTACACTTAACCATTTTCAAGTCAATAATTCACATTTCAAGTCACTACACTTAACCATTTTAAAGAAACAAGTAGACAATTTCAAGTCACTACACTTAACCATTTTCAAGTCAATAATTCACATTTCAAGTCACTACACTTAACCATTTTAAAGAAACAAGTAGACAATTTCAAGTCACTACACTTAACCATTTTCAAGTAACTAATTCACATTTCAAGTCCCTACACTTAACCATTTTTAAGTAACTAATTCACAATTTGAAGTCACAACATTTAACCATTTTCAAGTCACTACACTTAACCATTTTCAACTCACTAATTCACATTGCAAGTCACTACACTTAACCATTTTCAAGAATCAAGTTCACAGTTTCAACTCACTACATTTAACCATTTTCAAGAAACAAGTTCACAATTTCAATTCACTACATTTAACCATTTTAAAGTCACTACACTTAACCATTTTCAAGTCACTAATTCACATTTCAAGTCACTACACTTAACCATTTTCAAGAAACAAGTTCATAATTTCAATTCTCTACACTTAACCATTTTCAAGAAACAAGTTGACAATTTCAAATCACTAGACTTAACCATTTTCAAGTAACTAATTCACATTTCAAGTCACTACCCTTAACCATTTTAAAGAAACAAGTTGACAATTTCAAGTCACTACACTTAACTATTTTCAGGTAACCAATTCACATTTCAAATCACTACACTTAACCATTTTCAACTCACTAATTCACATTTCAAGTCACTACACTTAACCATTTTCAAGAATCAAGTTCACAGTTTCAACTCACTACATTTAACCATTTTCAAGAAAAAAGTTCACAATTTCAATTCACTACATTTAACCATTTTCAAGTCACTACACTTAACCATTTTCAAGTCACTAATTCACATTTCAAGTCACTACAGTTATCCATTTTTAAGAAACAAGTTCACAATTTCAATTCACTACATTTAACCATTTTCAAGTCACTACACTTAACCATTTTCAAGTAACTAATTCACATTTCAAGTCACTACACTTAATCCTTTCAATAAACAAGTTCACAATTTCAATTCTCTGCACTTATCCATTTTCAAGTCATTAATTCAAATAACTAATTCACAATTTAAAGTCACTACATTTAACCATTTTCAAGTCACTACACTTAACCATTTTCAAGTCACTAATTCTAATTTCAAGTCACTACACTTAACCATTTTCAAGAAACAAGTTGACAATTTCAAGTCACTTCACTTAACCATTTTCAAGAAACAAGTTGACAATTTCAAGTTACTACACTTAACCATTTTCAAGAAACAAGTTGACAATTTCAAGTCACTAAACTTAACCATTTTCAAGTAACCAATTCACATTTCAAATCACTACACTTAACCATTTTCAACTCACTAATTCACAATTCAAGTCACTACACTTAACCATTTTCAAGAATCAAGTTCACAGTTTCAATTCACTACATTTAACCATTTTCAAGAAACAAGTTCACAAATCCAATTCACTACATTTAACCATTTTCAAGTCACTACACTTAACCATTTTCAAGTAACTAATTCACATTTCAAGTCACTACACTTAATCCTTTTAAGAAACAAGTTCACAATTTCAATTCTCTACACTTAACCATTTTCAAGTCACTAATTCATATTTCAAGTAACTAATTCACAATTTAAAGTCACTACATTTAACCATTTTCAAGTCACTACACTTAACCATTTTCAAGTCAATAATTCACATTTCAAGTCACTACACTTAACCATTTTGAAGAAACAAGTTGACAATTTCAAGTCACTACACTTAACCATTTTCAAGTAACTAATTCACATTTCAAGTCCCTACACTTAACCATTTTTAAGTAACTAATTCACAATTTGAAGTCACTACATTTAACCATTTTCAAGTCACTACACTTAACCATTTTCAACTCACTAATTCACATTTCAAGTCACTACACTTAACCATTTTCAAGAATAAAGTTCACAGTTTCAACTCACTACATTTAACCATTTTCAAGAAACAAGTTCACAATTTCAATTCACTACATTTAACCATTTTCAAGTCACTACACTTAACCATTTTCAAGTCACTAAGTCACATTTCAAGTCACTACACTTAACCATTTTCAAGAAACAAGTTCATAATTTCAATTCTCTACACTTAACCATTTTCAAGAAACAAGTTGACAATTTCAAATCACTAGACTTAACCATTTTCAAGTAACTAATTCACATTTCAAGTCACTACACTTAACCATTTTAAAGAAACAAGTTGACAATTTCAAGTCACTACACTTAACTATTTTCAGGTAACCAATTCACATTTCAAATCACTACACTTAACCATTTTCAACTCACTAATTCACATTTCAAGTCACTACACTTAACCATTTTCAAGAATCAAGTTCACAGTTTCAACTCACTACATTTAACCATTTTCAAGAAAAAAGTTCACAATTTCAATTCACTACATTTAACCATTTTCAAGTCACTATACTTAACCATTTTCAAGTAACTAATTCACATTTCAAGTCACTACACTTAATCCTTTCAAGAAACAAGTTCACAATTTCAATTCTCTACACTTAACCATTTTCAAGTCACTAATTCACATTTCAAGTCACTACACTTAACCATTTTCAAGAAACAAGTTCATAATTTCAATTCTCTACACTTAACCATTTTCAAGAAACAAGTTGACAATTTCAAATCACTAGACTTAACCATTTTCAAGTAACTAATTCACATTTCAAGTCACTACCCTTAACCATTTTAAAGAAACAAGTTGACAATTTCAAGTCACTACACTTAACTATTTTCAGGTAACCAATTCACATTTCAAATCACTACACTTAACCATTTTCAACTCACTAATTCACATTTCAAGTCACTACACTTAACCATTTTCAAGAATCAAGTTCACAGTTTCAACTCACTACATTTAACCATTTTCAAGAAAAAAGTTCACAATTTCAATTCACTACATTTAACCATTTTCAAGTCACTACACTTAACCATTTTCAAGAATCAAGTTCACAGTTTCAACTCACTACATTTAACCATTTTCAAGAAAAAAGTTCACAATTTCAATTCACTACATTTAACCATTTTCAAGTCACTACACTTAACCATTTTCAAGTAACTAATTCACATTTCAAGTCACTACACTTAATCCTTTCAAGAAACAAGTTCACAATTTCAATTCTCTACACTTAACCATTTTCAAGTCACTAATTCACATTTCAAGTCACTACACTTAACCATTTTCAAGAAACAAGTTCATAATTTCAATTCACTACATTTAACCATTTTAAAGTCACTACACTTAACCATTTTCAAGTAACTAATTCACATTTCAAGTCACTACACTTAATCCTTTCAAGAAACAAGTTCACAATTTCAATTCTCTGCACTTATCCATTTTCAAGTCATTAATTCAAATAACTAATTCACAATTTAAAGTCACTACATTTAACCATTTTCAAGTCACTACACTTAACCATTTTCAAGTCACTGATTCAAATTTCAAGTCACTACACTTAACCATTTTCAAGAAACAAGTTGACAATTTCAAGTTACTACACTTAACCATTTTCAAGAAACAAGTTGACAATTTGAAATCACTACACTTAACCATTTTCAAGTAACTAATTCACATTTCAAGTTACTAAACTTAACCATTTTCAAGAAACAAGTTCACAATTTCAATTCACTACATTTAACCATTTTCAAGTCACTACACTTAACCATTTTCAAGTAACTAATTCACATTTCAAGTCACTACACTTAATCCTTTCAAGAAACAAGTTCACAATTTCAATTCTCTGCACTTATCCATTTTCAAGTCATTAATTCAAATAACTAATTCACAATTTAAAGTCACTACATTTAACCATTTTCAAGTCACTACACTTAACCATTTTCAAGTCAATAATTCACATTTCAAGTCACTACACTTAACCATTTTAAAGAAACAAGTTGACAATTTCAAGTCACTACACTTAACCATTTTCAAGTAACTAATTCACATTTCAAGTCCCTACACTTAACCATTTTTAAGTAACTAATTCACAATTTGAAGTCACAACATTTAACCATTTTCAAGTCACTACACTTAACCATTTTCAACTCACTAATTCACATTTCAAGTCACTACACTTAACCATTTTCAAGAATCAAGTTCACAGTTTCAACTCACTACATTTAACCATTTTCAAGAAACAAGTTCACAATTTCAATTCACTACATTTAACCATTTTAAAGTCACTACACTTAACCATTTTCAAGTCACTAATTCACATTTCAAGTCACTACACTTAACCATTTTCAAGAAACAAGTTCATAATTTCAATTCTCTACACTTAACCATTTTCAAGAAACAAGTTGACAATTTCAAATCACTAGACTTAACCATTTTCAAGTAACTAATTCCCATTTCAAGTCACTACCCTTAACCATTTTAAAGAAACAAGTTGACAATTTCAAGTCACTACACTTAACTATTTTCAGGTAACCAATTCACATTTCAAATCACTACACTTAACCATTTTCAACTCACTAATTCACATTTCAAGTCACTACACTTAACCATTTTCAAGAATCAAGTTCACAGTTTCAACTCACTACATTTAACCATTTTCAAGAAAAAAGTTCACAATTTCAATTCACTACATTTAACCATTTTCAAGTCACTACACTTAACCATTTTCAAGTCACTAATTCACATTTCAAGTCACTACAGTTATCCATTTTCAAGAAACAAGTTCACAATTTCAATTCACTACATTTAACCATTTTCAAGTCACTACACTTAACCATTTTCAAGTCACTAATTCACATTTCAAGTCACTACAGTTATCCATTTTCAAGAAACAAGTTCACAATTTCAATTCACTACATTTAACCATTTTCAAGTCACTACACTTAACCATTTTCAAGTAACTAATTCACATTTCAAGTCACTACACTTAATCCTTTCAATAAACAAGTTCACAATTTCAATTCTCTGCACTTATCCATTTTCAAGTCATTAATTCAAATAACTAATTCACAATTTAAAGTCACTACATTTAACCATTTTCAAGTCACTACACTTAACCATTTTCAAGTCACTAATTCTAATTTCAAGTCACTACACTTAACCATTTTCAAGAAACAAGTTGACAATTTCAAGTCACTTCACTTAACCATTTTTAAGTAACTAATTCACATTTCAAGTCCCTACACTTAACCATTTTTAAGTAACTAATTCACAATTTGAAGTCACAACATTTAACCATTTTCAAGTCACTACACTTAACCATTTTCAACTCACTAATTCACATTTCAAGTCACTACACTTAACCATTTTCAAGAATCAAGTTCACAGTTTCAACTCACTACATTTAACCATTTTCAAGAAACAAGTTCACAATTTCAATTCACTACATTTAACCATTTTAAAGTCACTACACTTAACCATTTTCAAGTCACTAATTCACATTTCAAGTCACTACACTTAACCATTTTCAAGAAAGAAGTTCACAATATCAAGTCACTACATTTAACTATTTTCAAGTCACAAGTTCACATTTCAAGTCACTACATTTAACCATTTTCAAGTAACTAATTCACATTTCAAGTCACTACACTTAATCCTTTCAAGAATCAAGTTCACAGTTTCAACTCACTACATTTAACCATTTTCAAGAAAAAAGTTCACAATTTCAATTCACTACATTTAACCATTTTCAAGTCACTACACTTAACCATTTTCAAGTAACTAATTCACATTTCAAGTCACTACACTTAATCCTTTCAAGAAACAAGTTCACAATTTCAATTCTCTACACTAAACCATTTTCAATTCACTAATTCATATTTCAAGTAACTAATTCACAATTTAAAGTCACTACATTTAACCATTTTCAAGTCACTACACTTAACCATTTTCAAGTCAATAATTCACATTTCAAGTCACTACACTTAACCATTTTCAAGAAACAAGTTCACAATTTCAATTCACTACATTTAACCATTTTCAAGTCACTACACTTAACAATTTTCAAGTCACTAATTCACATTTCAAGTCACCACACTTAACCATTTTCAAGAAACAAGTTGACAATTTCAAGTAACTACACTTCACCATTTTCAAGTAACTAATTCACATTTCAAGTCCCTACACTTAACCATTTTCAAGAAACAAGTTGACAATTTAAAGTCACTACACTTAACCATTTTCAAGTAACCAATTCACATTTCAAGTCACTACACTTAACCATTTTCAAGAAACAAGTTGACAATTTCAAGTCACTACACTTAACTATTTTCAGGTAACTGTCACGACCCAAACAATCGGACCGTGCGGGCACCTACGCTATCCTAAGTAGCTAGGAGAACCCTTATTACCCAACCAAAAATATGCGGAAGACTTCTGTTTTTAAGAGAATACTGAATTAAATATAACAAAGTAAATTAAACACCAATAAATAAATTTTTCAAAAAAACTTCTTACAACTGTCCTTCACTACCCCAAGACCTGGTCAGACATGTACAAGAGCTACCTATTACAGAATAGATTGACAATAAAATAAATAATACAAAGACTCTAACATCTGCCAGGAAGGAAGTGCAGAAGTTAGTGCTGAATATCGCCATTGATCTAGTAACTGCAAACTAACCTGCATCCAGTCTACACCCCAATAAGGGATGTAGAAGAGTAGGGTCAGTACAAACACACGTACTGGTAGGCATCATCGGCCGACCAGTGTTAGTCCACATAATCATAAAATAGAATCAAAGAAAAGAAATCATGACATCTTAATAGAGTATAATTCTACTAAGGCTGTAATATCATTATAACACTTTGCCAATATAATTTACAATTTTCCAACTCTATTAATGAGATTATATTCACCACTAGCATAGTCTAGCCTCACTAATTCACACCATCCACCACAATCTAACACTAAACCATCACTATCACCCTTTTATTCACGTTGCCGTTTCCATTATCCACATCTATAGGATCAACCCAATAATCATAGATAACTCACACTAAACTCTCGGGCTAACAACCAAACACTCTCTTATAATATTAAAGAATAATAACTAGCCAATCGGATAAGCCAAGATCACACCAAGTATAAATAAAGTAAGTCGACCAACATATAGCAAGTAAGCACAGAGTTCCACTTTTCCAAGTACATGTCACACAATCAATCTCAAGGATACAATCAAACAGGGAATACAAATCAACTCACATCTCAGTAAAACACACAAGAGAACTCAAGGTTCATTAGCAAACCTTATAGATACTCTTGGAGAAAGATTAATTCAATTATTGAAACTTTGGGATTGTTTCTTTGAGATTATTCATTGGATTCATCACTTTAGATCACTTCATTATCAATTCCTTTATTATTAATATTACCATGCCGGCTCGTGGCACCCGATCCAATCACGTCTTATAGCAATACTGAAATTTAATGTCGGCCACATTGCTACTAACAATCTTTCCACTTTTCTGTTCTTAATAAATATTCATCATTCACTTTTCAACCTGTATGAAGGTATATCACAAGCCTTCTTTACTCAAGGCATTCTTTTCAATCACATTATCATTATGAATCAAGATTTTTCATTTATCAACAATAGTATGTACACACATGCTAAGGGACTTATTTCTGCCCAACTAGTCATGACCTGCAGGGGACAATCTAAGTCCATGTACCGTACCGGCGTGGTACCCGATCCTCCATAAATAAGTAATATCAACATCCATATCCGTACCGGCGTGGTACCCGATCCTCCATAAATAAGTAATATCAACATCCATATCCGTACCGGCGTGGTACCCGATCCTCCATAAATAAGTAATATCAACATCCATATCCGTACCGGCGTGGTACCCGATCCTCCATAATCATATTATGTATATTTTATCAACTTCATACTATCTCTCAGGATACAACACGACGTACTAAATTTACAAGTACACTCATAATCACAAGACGATTCGATCAAGTTGGATTTTTCATAATTATTCATGCAAGTATCAACAATCCAAATATCATCAATTCAAGTATGTACGAAAACCAATCAACAAGCATCCAATTTAGGAGCATACACACAATTAAATTGAGTCTAAACTCTAATTAAATCATAACCTACTCAAATACCACAACTTGGGTTCTAACATCACCACCCATAACTAGCGCATTCAACCTTATCATTATTCTTTACCTCTCTCCGCATAATACAATGCACACAATGATTCAAGTCATCTATCCCTTAGGCCTCACCATTATCATGGCACAATATGCAACTTAAACCTTTATAACTCAATTAGGTTCATCACTAGAACAACTAAGAAACATCATGTCCACATACTTCATTCACAACAATCCCCTTTCGGGCACATAACACATAATATCATAAATATCACATAATCAATCAATAACATAGTTTTCGGGATTAAAGTAAAGTTCTTATGTCTTTATTCACCTCAACTCCATGTCTGCAGGCCTAGACATGCTTTCTCCCATCAATTATAAATTTTGAAAATATGAAATAACACAGTCTTCTACTCATTAACCTAGCCTACCTGGACGCCAAGCTTTTTGAATCAACAAGTCATGTCAAGGATGCTCATTCCCTTTCTTCATGCTTCGGAATGATCAATCATCTAAATATCAAACAATTATAAGAGTAATTAATCAATTACTCTTTAAATAAATATCTTTGGAAATTCAAAACCCACTAATTCTACCCTAATTCCAGGTTTATATCATTCTCCAAGGTCAATTAACTATTAACTAGTTCTTTCAAACTTAACCCATCTCCATTAATGGAGTTTTTATGCTAAAGGTCTCATCTTTATGGAATTCAAGATTTCCAACCAACAAAATACATAATCTAGTTTACCAAGTTCATACTAGAAATCATTAATTTATAATCTAGAATTAGTTCTAGGTGATATTAAGAACACCCATAAGTTTTTCCCAAAAATCCACCATTAAAGGCTCTAACCCAAAATTTCACCATTGAAGGTCTTTCTAAGGATTCTAAGATGTTAATGGATTAAAAGACAAAGAAGATGATGGAAAAACTTACCTCAATGAAGAAATTTCACTCTAAACCTTGGGAAATCACCTCTCTAGGGTTGGGGAATGAAGTTTTGGACCTGAAAATCGGCTAAATATGATTTAAATACCACCAGAATTTTCGCTACAGCGAATTCCCGTTTCAGCCCGGACAGTGTTCAGTAAAATGGTCATAACTTTTTATCCTAAACTCGGATTGACGAACGGTTTATTGCGTTGGAAAGAAGACTCATAGATATTTGATTTTGTGGGTATTGGGACCCCTAACTCCTTATATTCTAGGAGATATGATCGTTTGAATTTGGCCCTAACAGAAACCCATATCGAAACTCTATTGGTTAAAAAATATTTTCAACTTAACTTTGTGCTAGGATATTGTACGACCTTAATTAATATCTAAAGAACTTCCAAATTAAAGGATTGATATTAGTATTCATGAATAATTAAATTCATCAGGCTTAAGTCTATCTAGACACATCGAAAGGCTAAAATCTTCGCCGAAAAGCTTGAGGTCACACAATGAACAAAATGATAGCTATTTTGGACTCACGTTAATATTGAGGAATGGATAATTTAGTAACGACAAAATGGGTCGTTACAATTAGATACCAATTTACCATCCGTTCGTCCCCGAACGGGCATTCGGTGGAGAGAAGCGCGATATAGAAATTAGAGAGACATTACTAACAGAGTTTCTTATTGTACCATATCCCACTCACTTGATATCATTAATAATTAACCTACATTCTATACTCAATCGTTCTATCAAGGCTTTTCAAAACATGAAGAGGCCGAGCCAAACATTTACGCACGAATCACTTATTCTACTTACAACGGTCCACGTCTCAAACTTGAGTGTTATGAGTCAAATCAAGATAAAGAGGGTTCATAAATATATATATAAAAGATTCACCTTGAAGATGACAATCACCCAAAATCACCTCTTTTTCACCCTAGGTTCGTTCTCTCTTCTTACAACGGAAGAATGGGGAATGAACTCCGAAACTGAAAAACTGCATTCTTTACCACTGCTGCGGTGCGATTGTCGTTGCAGTGCTAACCGCCACAGAAGACCCACGACGCTAATTCCCTTGACCAAACCAGTGAGCTCTGCCTAGCTCACAGATGCTTCTATTTTACAACACTAAATTAATATTTGGACATAGAATTACAAGACTATCACGATAATTATCATTATCGGAGTTCTAGAGCCCCGAATTCAATTTTGAAAAGTGCTATGGGATGCTACATGAGTCTACTACTCGAATTTCAATACCCAACAAGTCACATCTAATCCACCCAACATACAGGCTCACCCTGAGACACCCGAGTAAGTTTCTAGCCAAGACTACCCCCTGAAAAATCTACATCTTGCTCATATTTAAGTCACTACTCCATTTACAAGTCACATAACTTAGATACTCGCATGCGCCTAATCAAGACTACTAGATTCATTCTATAAAGATAGCTTCAACATCTCGCAATCACTATTCTTTTCACCTCAAGATCACCCACGGTTCAAGCTAGCAGTTTACTACTATACATAGGTGACAAGACAACCTCTCACTCATTACACAGACTTACAACTATTAGCCATAGAGATCCTACAGAATTAGAGACTACAACACATTCTCCTCCAAAACATCGCTAATACTCATCTAATCATCATATCTTAATCACTCAATAAGCAATATCCACCAAGTAACACCCACGGAAAGATCAATCATGTCATTTAATAATTCACTTATATTATCCCATTTAGGACCATTCTTAATTATTCTATGGGTATAACTACACCATTTAATTCTGTATTAACACCATCATGGGGATTACTACCCTCTAAAATTATCATCTATCAGTCAATTATATAGGACGCTAATCACACAATTCAATCGCAAGACCAAGTCAACAATCAACTTATATTCTCAAGGCCTCCCTTAATACACCAATCCCCAACTAAAATTTATGCCCAGGCAATCACTAACTTCAATACTTAGAACACGACAAAACCTTCATTGTCAAGCCCAATGACCCTTCCATCACCAACACCAAGCTAAGGTATACAATGTCATTCTTATTTCAACCTTACAACATTTTTATTACAGGCTTCACTAACTCTTAACCACTTCGAGATTGATCTCTATATAATAAGCATATGAGCAAAGTCAAACAACATCATCGATTACAGGTCATTAACAGCCTCATTACTAATATCACATTTCAGATAAGTTATCAATCAAATTCCTTAGGTATCAACAACCTCCACTAGTTTTTGTCACTTTTATTTAAAACTTATTATTTTGTCAAATCTTAAAAGTCAGTTCATACAAGGAGCTCAAAGATAATATCACTGAGCCAGTCCTCACAAGGAACTAATTAAAATTTTAAATAATAGGATTGCAAAAGAATCCAAATAAAGTCTCAATAATCGGACAGTACAAGAATCCACATATAATATCAAATAACTAGACCACACAAGGATCCATTCACAATATCAAGTAACTGAACCATACAATTGAATTCATTCACAATATCAATTGCAAGAGCCCGTCATTAAGGGCAACACATATCACCTCAGTCTTTTGTTCATGTCTTTTTCATTAATCTTCCCTTGACATCATGTCCTCATATCATCCTCTCAATTCTCATATCATAAATATCATCAGCATAACAATAGTATCAAGAACAAGGAAGCACCAAAGAATTTATTAATTTCACAACAACAAGATCACATAGTTCCATTACACTTTTCAACAAAAGCAACTTAGTCAATTTATTTCACCACAATTCAAACAAAAATAATTCACAACAATCATACAGTTTAACAATCCAAGTTCAGCCAAATATCAAACAACAGGCAACCAAATAAGTTCACTACTTTCATACATTTTCATATTATGATATTAACTCTTAGCCATTATTAATAGATACCAATTGGAATCTCCTAGATTCCAAAGCGAACTCACTAAGATACCAATTGGAATCAACTAGATTCTAATTGATCTTTGTTGAGATACCAATTGGAATCGTCTAGATACCAATTGGATCCAACCCAGTAGTCAAAGAATATTACGCCACGATGAAGAGGAAGAAAAAGGAAACGACTTCTACATGCCTTATAGCCTTCCAAAGATTGGGTGTGGGGCCCTACACACCAATCTGCGGAACTCTACTTGACATTGCTCTTGTACTTGTGGGACCGGTTAACCTAATGCTCTGATACCAACTGTCACGACCCAAACAATCGGACCGTGCGGGCACCTACGCTATCCTAAGTAGCTAGGAGAACCCTTATTACCCAACCAAAAATATGCGGAAGACTTCTGTTTTTAAGAGAATACTGAATTAAATATAACAAAGTAAATTAAACACCAATAAATAAATTTTTCAAAAAAACTTCTTACAACTGTCCTTCACTACCCCAAGACCTGGTCAGACATGTACAAGAGCTACCTATTACAGAATAGATTGACAATAAAATAAATAACACAAAGACTCTAACATCTGCCAGGAAGGAAGTGCAGAAGTTAGTGCTGAATATCGCCATTGATCTAGTAACTGCAAACTAACCTGCATCCAGTCTACACCCCAATAAGGGATGTAGAAGAGTAGGGTCAGTACAAACACACGTACTGGTAGGCATCATCGGCCGACCAGTGTTAGTCCACATAATCATAAAATAGAATCAAAGAAAAGAAATCATGACATCTTAATAGAGTATAATTCTACTAAGGCTGTAATATCATTATAACACTTTGCCAATATAATTTACAATTTTCCAACTCTATTAATGAGATTATATTCACCACTAGCATAGTCTAGCCTCACTAATTCACACCATCCACCACAATCTAACACTAAACCATCACTATCACCCTTTTATTCACGTTGCCGTTTCCATTATCCACATCTATAGGATCAACCCAATAATCATAGATAACTCACACTAAACTCTCGGGCTAACAACCAAACACTCTCTTATAATATTAAAGAATAATAACTAGCCAATCGGATAAGCCAAGATCACACCAAGTATAAATAAAGTAAGTCGACCAACATATAGCAAGTAAGCACAGAGTTCCACTTTTCCAAGTACATGTCACACAATCAATCTCAAGGATACAATCAAACAGGGAATACAAATCAACTCACATCTCAGTAAAACACACAAGAGAACTCAAGGTTCATTAGCAAACCTTATAGATACTCTTGGAGAAAGATTAATTCAATTATTGAAACTTTGGGATTGTTTCTTTGAGATTATTCATTGGATTCATCACTTTAGATCACTTCATTATCAATTCCTTTATTATTAATATTACCATGCCGGCTCGTGGCACCCGATCCAATCACGTCTTATAGCAATACTGAAATTTAATGTCGGCCACATTGCTACTAACAATCTTTCCACTTTTCTGTTCTTAATAAATATTCATCATTCACTTTTCAACCTGTATGAAGGTATATCACAAGCCTTCTTTACTCAAGGCATTCTTTTCAATCACATTATCATTATGAATCAAGATTTTTCATTTATCAACAATAGTATGTACACACATGCTAAGGGACTTATTTCTGCCCAACTAGTCATGACCTGCAGGGGACAATCTAAGTCCATGTACCGTACCGGCGTGGTACCCGATCCTCCATAAATAAGTAATATCAACATCCATATCCGTACCGGCATGGTACCCGATCCTCCATAAATAAGTAATATCAACATCCATATCCGTACCGGCGTGGTACCCGATCCTCCATAATCATATTATGTATATTTTATCAACTTCATACTATCTCTCAGGATACAACACGACGTACTAAATTTACAAGTACACTCATAATCACAAGACGATTCGATCAAGTTGGATTTTTCATAATTATTCATGCAAGTATCAACAATCCAAATATCATCAATTCAAGTATGTACGAAAACCAATCAACAAGCATCCAATTTAGGAGCATACACACAATTAAATTGAGTCTAAACTCTAATTAAATCATAACCTACTCAAATACCACAACTTGGGTTCTAACATCACCACCCATAACTAGCGCATTCAACCTTATCATTATTCTTTACCTCTCTCCGCATAATACAATGCACACAATGATTCAAGTCATCTATCCCTTAGGCCTCACCATTATCATGGCACAATATGCAACTTAAACCTTTATAACTCAATTAGGTTCATCACTAGAACAACTAAGAAACATCATGTCCACATACTTCATTCACAACAATCCCCTTTCGGGCACATAACACATAATATCATAAATATCACATAATCAATCAATAACATAGTTTTCGGGATTAAAGTAAAGTTCTTATGTCTTTATTCACCTCAACTCCATGTCTGCAGGCCTAGACATGCTTTCTCCCATCAATTATAAATTTTGAAAATATGAAATAACACAGTCTTCTACTCATTAACCTAGCCTACCTGGACGCCAAGCTTTTTGAATCAACAAGTCATGTCAAGGATGCTCATTCCCTTTCTTCATGCTTCGGAATGATCAATCATCTAAATATCAAACAATTATAAGAGTAATTAATCAATTACTCTTTAAATAAATATCTTTGGAAATTCAAAACCCACTAATTCTACCCTAATTCCAGGTTTATATCATTCTCCAAGGTCAATTAACTATTAACTAGTTCTTTCAAACTTAACCCATCTCCATTAATGGAGTTTTTATGCTAAAGGTCTCATCTTTATGGAATTCAAGATTTCCAACCAACAAAATACATAATCTAGTTTACCAAGTTCATACTAGAAATCATTAATTTATAATCTAGAATTAGTTCTAGGTGATATTAAGAACACCCATAAGTTTTTCCCAAAAATCCACCATTAAAGGCTCTAACCCAAAATTTCACCATTGAAGGTCTTTCTAAGGATTCTAAGATGTTAATGGATTAAAAGACAAAGAAGATGATGGAAAAACTTACCTCAATGAAGAAATTTCACTCTAAACCTTGGGAAATCACCTCTCTAGGGTTGGGGAATGAAGTTTTGGACCTGAAAATGGGCTAAATATGATTTAAATACCACCAGAATTTTCGCTACAGCGAATTCCCGTTTCAGCCCGGACAGTGTTCAGTAAAATGGTCATAACTTTTTATCCTAAACTCGGATTGACGAACGGTTTATTGAATTGGAAAGAAGACTCATAGATATTTGATTTTGTGGGTATTGGGACCCCTAACTCCTTATATTCTAGGAGATATGATCGTTTGAATTTGGCCCTAACAGAAACCCATATCGAAACTCTATTGGTTAAAAAATATTTTCAACTTAACTTTGTGCTAGGATATTGTACGACCTTAATTAATATCTAAAGAACTTCCAAATTAAAGGATTGATATTAGTATTCATGAATAATTAAATTCATCAGGCTTAAGTCTATCTAGACACATCGAAAGGCTAAAATCTTCGCCGAAAAGCTTGAGGTCACACAATGAACAAAATGATAGCTATTTTGGACTCACGTTAATATTGAGGAATGGATAATTTAGTAACGAAAAAATGGGTCGTTACAGTAACCAATTCACATTTCAAATCACTACACTTAACCATTTTCGACTCACTAATTCACATTTCAAGTCACTACACTTAACCATTTTCAAGAAACAAGTTCACATTTCAAGTCACTAAACTTAACCATTTTCAAGAAACAAGTTCACAATTTCAAATCACTACACTTAACCATTTTCAAGTCACTACACTTAACCATTTTCAAGTCACTAATTCACATTTCAAGTCACTACACTTAACCATTTTGAAGAAACAAGTTGACAATTTCAAGTAACTACACTTCACCATTATCAAGTAACTAATTCACATTTCAAGTCCCTACACTTAACCATTTTCAAGAAACAAGTTGACAATTTAAAGTCACTATACTTAACAAATTTCAAGTAACCAATTCACATTTCAAGTCACTACACTTAATCTTTTAAAGAAACAAGTTGACAATTTCAAGTCACTACACTTAACCATTTTCAAGTCACTAATTCACATTTCAAGTCACTATAGTTATCCATTTTCAAGAAACAAGTTCACAATTTCAATTCACTACATTTAACCATTTTCAAGTCACTACACTTAACCATTTTCAAGTAACTAATTCACATTTCAAGTCACTACACTTAATCTTTTCAAGAAACAAGTTCACAATTTCAATTCACTACATTTAACCATTTTCAAGTCACTACACTTCCATTTTCAAGTAACTAATTCACATTTCAAGTCACTACACTTAATCCTTTCAAGAAACAAGTTCACAATTTCAATTCTCTGCACTTAACCATTTTCAAGTCATTAATTCAAATAACTAATTCACAATTTAAAGTCACTACATTTAACCATTTTCAAGTCACTACACTTAACCATTTTCAAGTCACTAATTCTAATTTCAAGTCACTACACTTAACCATTTTCAAGAAACAAGTTGATAATTTCAAGTCACTACACTTAACCATTTTCAAGAAACAAGTTGACAATTTGAAATCATTACACTTAACCATTTTCAAGTAACTAATTCACATTTCAAGTTACTACACTTAACCATTTTCAAGAAACAAGTTGACAATTTCAAGTCACTACACTTAACTATTTTCAGGTAACCAATTCACATTTCAAATCACTACACTTAATCATTTTCAACTCACTAATTCACATTTCAAGTCACTACACTTAACCATTTTCAAGAATCAAGTTCACAGTTTCAATTCACTACATTTAACCATTTTCAAGAAACAAGTTCACAATTTCAATTCACTACATTTAACCATTTTCAAGTCACTACACTTAACCATTTTCAAGTAACTAATTCAAATTTCAAGTCACTACACTTAATCCTTTTAAGAAACAAGTTCACAATTTCAATTCTCTACACTTAACCATTTTCAATTCACTAATTCATATTTCAAGTAACTAATTCACAATTTCAATTCACTACATTTAACCATTTTCAAGTCACTACACTTAACCATTTTCAAGTAACTAATTCACATTTCAAGTCACTACACTTAATCCTTTCAAGAAACAAGTTCACAATTTCAATTCTCTGCACTTAACCATTTTCAAGTCATTAATTCAAATAACTAATTCACAATTTAAAGTCACTACATTTAACCATTTTCAAGTCACTACACTTAACCAGTTTCAAGTCACTAATTCTAATTTCAAGTCACTACACTTAACCATTTTCAAGTAACTAATTCACATTTCAAGTCCCTACACTTAACCATTTTTAAGTAACTAATTCACAATTTGAAGTCACTACATTTAACCATTTTCAAGTCACTACACTTAACCATTTTCAACTCACTAATTCACATTTCAAGTCACTATACTTAACCATTTTCAAAAAGAAGTTCACAATATCAAGTCACTACATTTAACTATTTTCAAGTCACAAGTTTACATTTCAAGTCACTACACTTAACTATTTTCAGGTAACCAATTCACATTTCAAATCACTACACTTAACCATTTTCAACTCACTAATTCACATTTCAAGTCACTACACTTAACCATTTTCAAGAATCAAGTTCACAGTTTCAACTCACTACATTTAACCATTTTCAAGAAAAAAGTTCACAATTTCAATTCACTACATTTAACCATTTTCAAGTCACTACACTTAACCATTTTCAAGTAACTAATTCACATTTCAAGTCACTACACTTAATCCTTTCAAGAAACAAGTTCACAATTTCAATTCTCTACACTTAACCATTTTCAATTCACTAATTCATATTTCAAGTAACTAATTCACAATTTAAAGTCACTACATTTAACCATTTTCAAGTCGATAATTCACATTTCAAGTCACTACACTTAACCATTTTGAAGTAACAAGTTGACAATTTCAAGTCACTACACTTAACCATTTTCAAGTAACTAATTCACATTTCAAGTCCCTACACTTAACCATTTTTAAGTAACTAATTCACAATTTGAAGTCACTACATTTAACCATTTTCAAGTCACTACACTTAACCATTTTCAACTCACTAATTCACATTTCAAGTCACTATACTTAACCATTTTCAAAAAGAAGTTCACAATATCAAGTCACTACATTTAACTATTTTCAAGTCACAAGTTTACATTTCAAGTCACTACATTTAACTATTTTCAAGTAACTAATTAATATTTCAAGTCACTACACTTAATCCTTTCAAGAAACAAATTCACAATTTCAAGTCACAACACTTAACCATTTTCAAAAAATAATTTCACATTTCAAGTCACTACACTTAACCATTTTCAAAAAATAATTTCACACTTTCAAGTCACTATATAAAACTATTTTCAAGAAACAAGTTCAAACTTTCAATTCACTACATTTAACCATTTTCAAGAAACAAGTTCACAATTTCAATTCACTACATTTAACCATTTTCAAGTCACTACACTTAACCATTTTCAAATAACTAATTCACATTTCAAGTCACTACACTTAATCCTTTCAAGAAACAAGTTCACAATTTCAATTCTCTGCACTTAACCATTTTCAAGTCACTAATTCAAATTTCAAGTAACTAATTCACAATTTCAATTCACTACATTTAACCATTTTCAAGTCACTACACTTAACCATTTTCAAGTAACTAATTCACATTTCAAGTCACTACACTTAATCCTTTCAAGAAACAAGTTCACAATTTCAATTCTCTGCACTTAACCATTTTCAAGTCGTTAATTCAAATAACTAATTCACAATTTAAAGTCACTACATTTAACCATTTTCAAGTCACTACACTTAACCATTTTCAAGTCACTAATTCTAATTTCAAGTCACTACACTTAACCATTTTCAAGAAAAAAGTTGATAATTTCAAGTCACTACACTTAACCATTTTCAAGAAACAAGTTGACAATTTGAAATCATTACACTTAACCATTTTCAAGTAACTAATTCACATTTCAAGTTACTACACTTAACCATTTTCAAGAAACAAGTTGACAATTTCAAGTCACTACACTTAACTATTTTCAGGTAACCAATTCACATTTCAAATCACTACACTTAACCATTTTCAACTCACTAATTCACATTTCAAGTCACTACACTTAACCATTTTCAAGAATCAAGTTCACAGTTTCAACTCACTACATTTAACCATTTTCAAGAAAAAAGTTCACAATTTCAATTCACTACATTTAACCATTTTCAAGTCACTACACTTAACCATTTTCAAGTAACTAATTCACATTTCAAGTCACTACACTTAATCCTTTCAAGAAACAAGTTCACAATTTCAATTCTCTACACTTAACCATTTTCAATTCACTAATTCATATTTCAAGTAACTAATTCACAATTTAAAGTCACTACATTTAACCATTTTCAAGTCGATAATTCACATTTCAAGTCACTACACTTAACCATTTTGAAGTAACAAGTTGACAATTTCAAGTCACTACACTTAACCATTTTCAAGTAACTAATTCACATTTCAAGTCCCTACACTTAACCATTTTTAAGTAACTAATTCACAATTTGAAGTCACTACATTTAACCATTTTCAAGTCACTACACTTAACCATTTTCAACTCACTAATTCACATTTCAAGTCACTATACTTAACCATTTTCAAAAAGAAGTTCACAATATCAAGTCACTACATTTAACTATTTTCAAGTCACAAGTTTACATTTCAAGTCACTACATTTAACTATTTTCAAGTAACTAATTAATATTTCAAGTCACTACACTTAATCCTTTCAAGAAACAAATTCACAATTTCAAGTCACAACACTTAACCATTTTCAAAAAATAATTTCACATTTCAAGTCACTACACTTAACCATTTTCAAAAAATAATTTCACACTTTCAAGTCACTATATAAAACTATTTTCAAGAAACAAGTTCAAACTTTCAATTCACTACATTTAACCATTTTCAAGAAACAAGTTCACAATTTCAATTCACTACATTTAACCATTTTCAAGTCACTACACTTAACCATTTTCAAATAACTAATTCACATTTCAAGTCACTACACTTAATCCTTTCAAGAAACAAGTTCACAATTTCAATTCTCTGCACTTAACCATTTTCAAGTCACTAATTCAAATTTCAAGTAACTAATTCACAATTTCAATTCACTACATTTAACCATTTTCAAGTCACTACACTTAACCATTTTCAAGTAACTAATTCACATTTCAAGTCACTACACTTAATCCTTTCAAGAAACAAGTTCACAATTTCAATTCTCTGCACTTAACCATTTTCAAGTCGTTAATTCAAATAACTAATTCACAATTTAAAGTCACTACATTTAACCATTTTCAAGTCACTACACTTAACCATTTTCAAGTCACTAATTCTAATTTCAAGTCACTACACTTAACCATTTTCAAGAAAAAAGTTGATAATTTCAAGTCACTACACTTAACCATTTTCAAGAAACAAGTTGACAATTTGAAATCATTACACTTAACCATTTTCAAGTAACTAATTCACATTTCAAGTTACTACACTTAACCATTTTCAAGAAACAAGTTGACAATTTCAAGTCACTACACTTAACTATTTTCAGGTAACCAATTCACATTTCAAATCACTACACTTAACCATTTTCAACTCACTAATTCACATTTCAAGTCACTACACTTAACCATTTTCAAGAATCAAGTTCACAGTTTCAACTCACTACATTTAACCATTTTCAAGAAAAAAGTTCACAATTTCAATTCACTACATTTAACCATTTTCAAGTCACTACACTTAACCATTTTCAAGTAACTAATTCACATTTCAAGTCACTACACTTAATCCTTTCAAGAAACAAGTTCACAATTTCAATTCTCTACACTTAACCATTTTCAATTCACTAATTCATATTTCAAGTAACTAATTCACAATTTAAAGTCACTACATTTAACCATTTTCAAGTCGATAATTCACATTTCAAGTCACTACACTTAACCATTTTGAAGTAACAAGTTGACAATTTCAAGTCACTACACTTAACCATTTTCAAGTAACTAATTCACATTTCAAGTCCCTACACTTAACCATTTTTAAGTAACTAATTCACAATTTGAAGTCACTACATTTAACCATTTTCAAGTCACTACACTTAACCATTTTCAACTCACTAATTCACATTTCAAGTCACTATACTTAACCATTTTCAAAAAGAAGTTCACAATATCAAGTCACTACATTTAACTATTTTCAAGTCACAAGTTTACATTTCAAGTCACTACATTTAACTATTTTCAAGTAACTAATTAATATTTCAAGTCACTACACTTAATCCTTTCAAGAAACAAATTCACAATTTCAAGTCACAACACTTAACCATTTTCAAAAAATAATTTCACATTTCAAGTCACTACACTTAACCATTTTCAAAAAATAATTTCACACTTTCAAGTCACTATATAAAACTATTTTCAAGAAACAAGTTCAAACTTTCAATTCACTACATTTAACCATTTTCAAGAAACAAGTTCACAATTTCAATTCACTACATTTAACCATTTTCAAGTCACTACACTTAACCATTTTCAAATAACTAATTCACATTTCAAGTCACTACACTTAATCCTTTCAAGAAACAAGTTCACAATTTCAATTCTCTGCACTTAACCATTTTCAAGTCACTAATTCAAATTTCAAGTAACTAATTCACAATTTCAATTCACTACATTTAACCATTTTCAAGTCACTACACTTAACCATTTTCAAGTAACTAATTCACATTTCAAGTCACTACACTTAATCCTTTCAAGAAACAAGTTCACAATTTCAATTCTCTGCACTTAACCATTTTCAAGTCGTTAATTCAAATAACTAATTCACAATTTAAAGTCACTACATTTAACCATTTTCAAGTCACTACACTTAACCATTTTCAAGTCACTAATTCTAATTTCAAGTCACTACACTTAACCATTTTCAAGAAAAAAGTTGATAATTTCAAGTCACTACACTTAACCATTTTCAAGAAACAAGTTGACAATTTGAAATCATTACACTTAACCATTTTCAAGTAACTAATTCACATTTCAAGTTACTACACTTAACCATTTTCAAGAAACAAGTTGACAATTTCAAGTCACTACACTTAACTATTTTCAGGTAACCAATTCACATTTCAAATCACTACACTTAACCATTTTCAACTCACTAATTCACATTTCAAGTCACTACACTTAACCATTTTCAAGAATCAAGTTCACAGTTTCAACTCACTACATTTAACCATTTTCAAGAAAAAAGTTCACAATTTCAATTCACTACATTTAACCATTTTCAAGTCACTACACTTAACCATTTTCAAGTAACTAATTCACATTTCAAGTCACTACACTTAATCCTTTCAAGAAACAAGTTCACAATTTCAATTCTCTACACTTAACCATTTTCAATTCACTAATTCATATTTCAAGTAACTAATTCACAATTTAAAGTCACTACATTTAACCATTTTCAAGTCGATAATTCACATTTCAAGTCACTACACTTAACCATTTTGAAGTAACAAGTTGACAATTTCAAGTCACTACACTTAACCATTTTCAAGTAACTAATTCACATTTCAAGTCCCTACACTTAACCATTTTTAAGTAACTAATTCACAATTTGAAGTCACTACATTTAACCATTTTCAAGTCACTACACTTAACCATTTTCAACTCACTAATTCACATTTCAAGTCACTATACTTAACCATTTTCAAAAAGAAGTTCACAATATCAAGTCACTACATTTAACTATTTTCAAGTCACAAGTTTACATTTCAAGTCACTACATTTAACTATTTTCAAGTAACTAATTAATATTTCAAGTCACTACACTTAATCCTTTCAAGAAACAAATTCACAATTTCAAGTCACAACACTTAACCATTTTCAAAAAATAATTTCACATTTCAAGTCACTACACTTAACCATTTTCAAAAAATAATTTCACACTTTCAAGTCACTATATAAAACTATTTTCAAGAAACAAGTTCAAACTTTCAATTCACTACATTTAACCATTTTCAAGAAACAAGTTCACAATTTCAATTCACTACATTTAACCATTTTCAAGTCACTACACTTAACCATTTTCAAATAACTAATTCACATTTCAAGTCACTACACTTAATCCTTTCAAGAAACAAGTTCACAATTTCAATTCTCTGCACTTAACCATTTTCAAGTCACTAATTCAAATTTCAAGTAACTAATTCACAATTTCAATTCACTACATTTAACCATTTTCAAGTCACTACACTTAACCATTTTCAAGTAACTAATTCACATTTCAAGTCACTACACTTAATCCTTTCAAGAAACAAGTTCACAATTTCAATTCTCTGCACTTAACCATTTTCAAGTCGTTAATTCAAATAACTAATTCACAATTTAAAGTCACTACATTTAACCATTTTCAAGTCACTACACTTAACCATTTTCAAGTCACTAATTCTAATTTCAAGTCACTACACTTAACCATTTTCAAGAAAAAAGTTGATAATTTCAAGTCACTACACTTAACCATTTTCAAGAAACAAGTTGACAATTTGAAATCATTACACTTAACCATTTTCAAGTAACTAATTCACATTTCAAGTTACTACACTTAACCATTTTCAAGAAACAAGTTGACAATTTCAAGTCACTACACTTAACTATTTTCAGGTAACCAATTCACATTTCAAATCACTACACTTAACCATTTTCAACTCACTAATTCACATTTCAAGTCACTACACTTAACCATTTTCAAGAATCAAGTTCACAGTTTCAACTCACTACATTTAACCATTTTCAAGAAAAAAGTTCACAATTTCAATTCACTACATTTAACCATTTTCAAGTCACTACACTTAACCATTTTCAAGTAACTAATTCACATTTCAAGTCACTACACTTAACTATTTTCAGGTAACCAATTCACATTTCAAATCACTACACTTAACCATTTTCAACTCACTAATTCACATTTCAAGTCACTACACTTAACCATTTTCAAGAATCAAGTTCACAGTTTCAACTCACTACATTTAACCATTTTCAAGAAAAAAGTTCACAATTTCAATTCACTACATTTAACCATTTTCAAGTCACTACACTTAACCATTTTCAAGTAACTAATTCACATTTCAAGTCACTACACTTAATCCTTTCAAGAAACAAGTTCACAATTTCAATTCTCTACACTTAACCATTTTCAATTCACTAATTCATATTTCAAGTAACTAATTCACAATTTAAAGTCACTACATTTAACCATTTTCAAGTCGATAATTCACATTTCAAGTCACTACACTTAACCATTTTGAAGTAACAAGTTGACAATTTCAAGTCACTACACTTAACCATTTTCAAGTAACTAATTCACATTTCAAGTCCCTACACTTAACCATTTTTAAGTAACTAATTCACAATTTGAAGTCACTACATTTAACCATTTTCAAGTCACTACACTTAACCATTTTCAACTCACTAATTCACATTTCAAGTCACTATACTTAACCATTTTCAAAAAGAAGTTCACAATATCAAGTCACTACATTTAACTATTTTCAAGTCACAAGTTTACATTTCAAGTCACTACATTTAACTATTTTCAAGTAACTAATTAATATTTCAAGTCACTACACTTAATCCTTTCAAGAAACAAATTCACAATTTCAAGTCACAACACTTAACCATTTTCAAAAAATAATTTCACATTTCAAGTCACTACACTTAACCATTTTCAAAAAATAATTTCACACTTTCAAGTCACTATATAAAACTATTTTCAAGAAACAAGTTCAAACTTTCAATTCACTACATTTAACCATTTTCAAGAAACAAGTTCACAATTTCAATTCACTACATTTAACCATTTTCAAGTCACTACACTTAACCATTTTCAAATAACTAATTCACATTTCAAGTCACTACACTTAATCCTTTCAAGAAACAAGTTCACAATTTCAATTCTCTGCACTTAACCATTTTCAAGTCACTAATTCAAATTTCAAGTAACTAATTCACAATTTCAATTCACTACATTTAACCATTTTCAAGTCACTACACTTAACCATTTTCAAGTAACTAATTCACATTTCAAGTCACTACACTTAATCCTTTCAAGAAACAAGTTCACAATTTCAATTCTCTGCACTTAACCATTTTCAAGTCGTTAATTCAAATAACTAATTCACAATTTAAAGTCACTACATTTAACCATTTTCAAGTCACTACACTTAACCATTTTCAAGTCACTAATTCTAATTTCAAGTCACTACACTTAACCATTTTCAAGAAAAAAGTTGATAATTTCAAGTCACTACACTTAACCATTTTCAAGAAACAAGTTGACAATTTGAAATCATTACACTTAACCATTTTCAAGTAACTAATTCACATTTCAAGTTACTACACTTAACCATTTTCAAGAAACAAGTTGACAATTTCAAGTCACTACACTTAACTATTTTCAGGTAACCAATTCACATTTCAAATCACTACACTTAACCATTTTCAACTCACTAATTCACATTTCAAGTCACTACACTTAACCATTTTCAAGAATCAAGTTCACAGTTTCAACTCACTACATTTAACCATTTTCAAGAAAAAAGTTCACAATTTCAATTCACTACATTTAACCATTTTCAAGTCACTACACTTAACCATTTTCAAGTAACTAATTCACATTTCAAGTCACTACACTTAATCCTTTCAAGAAACAAGTTCACAATTTCAATTCTCTACACTTAACCATTTTCAATTCACTAATTCATATTTCAAGTAACTAATTCACAATTTAAAGTCACTACATTTAACCATTTTCAAGTCGATAATTCACATTTCAAGTCACTACACTTAACCATTTTGAAGTAACAAGTTGACAATTTCAAGTCACTACACTTAACCATTTTCAAGTAACTAATTCACATTTCAAGTCCCTACACTTAACCATTTTTAAGTAACTAATTCACAATTTGAAGTCACTACATTTAACCATTTTCAAGTCACTACACTTAACCATTTTCAACTCACTAATTCACATTTCAAGTCACTATACTTAACCATTTTCAAAAAGAAGTTCACAATATCAAGTCACTACATTTAACTATTTTCAAGTCACAAGTTTACATTTCAAGTCACTACATTTAACTATTTTCAAGTAACTAATTAATATTTCAAGTCACTACACTTAATCCTTTCAAGAAACAAATTCACAATTTCAAGTCACAACACTTAACCATTTTCAAAAAATAATTTCACATTTCAAGTCACTACACTTAACCATTTTCAAAAAATAATTTCACACTTTCAAGTCACTATATAAAACTATTTTCAAGAAACAAGTTCAAACTTTCAATTCACTACATTTAACCATTTTCAAGAAACAAGTTCACAATTTCAATTCACTACATTTAACCATTTTCAAGTCACTACACTTAACCATTTTCAAATAACTAATTCACATTTCAAGTCACTACACTTAATCCTTTCAAGAAACAAGTTCACAATTTCAATTCTCTGCACTTAACCATTTTCAAGTCACTAATTCAAATTTCAAGTAACTAATTCACAATTTCAATTCACTACATTTAACCATTTTCAAGTCACTACACTTAACCATTTTCAAGTAACTAATTCACATTTCAAGTCACTACACTTAATCCTTTCAAGAAACAAGTTCACAATTTCAATTCTCTGCACTTAACCATTTTCAAGTCGTTAATTCAAATAACTAATTCACAATTTAAAGTCACTACATTTAACCATTTTCAAGTCACTACACTTAACCATTTTCAAGTCACTAATTCTAATTTCAAGTCACTACACTTAACCATTTTCAAGAAAAAAGTTGATAATTTCAAGTCACTACACTTAACCATTTTCAAGAAACAAGTTGACAATTTGAAATCATTACACTTAACCATTTTCAAGTAACTAATTCACATTTTAAGTTACTACACTTAACCATTTTCAAGAAACAAGTTGACAATTTCAAGTCACTACACTTAACTATTTTCAGGTAACCAATTCACATTTCAAATCACTACACTTAACCATTTTCAACTCACTAATTCACATTTCAAGTCACTACACTTAACCATTTTCAAGAATCAAGTTCACAGTTTCAACTCACTACATTTAACCATTTTCAAGAAAAAAGTTCACAATTTCAATTCACTACATTTAACCATTTTCAAGTCACTACACTTAACCATTTTCAAGTAACTAATTCACATTTCAAGTCACTACACTTAATCCTTTCAAGAAACAAGTTCACAATTTCAATTCTCTACACTTAACCATTTTCAATTCACTAATTCATATTTCAAGTAACTAATTCACAATTTAAAGTCACTACATTTAACCATTTTCAAGTCGATAATTCACATTTCAAGTCACTACACTTAACCATTTTGAAGTAACAAGTTGACAATTTCAAGTCACTACACTTAACCATTTTCAAGTAACTAATTCACATTTCAAGTCCCTACACTTAACCATTTTTAAGTAACTAATTCACAATTTGAAGTCACTACATTTAACCATTTTCAAGTCACTACACTTAATCCTTTCAAGAAACAAGTTCACAATTTCAATTCTCTGCACTTAACCATTTTCAAGTCACTAATTCAAATTTCAAGTAACTAATTCACAATTTCAATTCACTACATTTAACCATTTTCAAGTCACTACACTTAACCATTTTCAAGTAACTAATTCACATTTCAAGTCACTACACTTAATCCTTTCAAGAAACAAGTTCACAATTTCAATTCTCTGCACTTAACCATTTTCAAGTCGTTAATTCAAATAACTAATTCACAATTTAAAGTCACTACATTTAACCATTTTCAAGTCACTACACTTAACCATTTTCAAGTCACTAATTCTAATTTCAAGTCACTACACTTAACCATTTTCAAGAAAAAAGTTGATAATTTCAAGTCACTACACTTAACCATTTTCAAGAAACAAGTTGACAATTTGAAATCATTACACTTAACCATTTTCAAGTAACTAATTCACATTTTAAGTTACTACACTTAACCATTTTCAAGAAACAAGTTGACAATTTCAAGTCACTACACTTAACTATTTTCAGGTAACCAATTCACATTTCAAATCACTACACTTAACCATTTTCAACTCACTAATTCACATTTCAAGTCACTACACTTAACCATTTTCAAGAATCAAGTTCACAGTTTCAACTCACTACATTTAACCATTTTCAAGAAAAAAGTTCACAATTTCAATTCACTACATTTAACCATTTTCAAGTCACTACACTTAACCATTTTCAAGTAACTAATTCACATTTCAAGTCACTACACTTAATCCTTTCAAGAAACAAGTTCACAATTTCAATTCTCTACACTTAACCATTTTCAATTCACTAATTCATATTTCAAGTAACTAATTCACAATTTAAAGTCACTACATTTAACCATTTTCAAGTCGATAATTCACATTTCAAGTCACTACACTTAACCATTTTGAAGTAACAAGTTGACAATTTCAAGTCACTACACTTAACCATTTTCAAGTAACTAATTCACATTTCAAGTCCCTACACTTAACCATTTTTAAGTAACTAATTCACAATTTGAAGTCACTACATTTAACCATTTTCAAGTCACTACACTTAACCATTTTCAACTCACTAATTCACATTTCAAGTCACTATACTTAACCATTTTCAAAAAGAAGTTCACAATATCAAGTCACTACATTTAACTATTTTCAAGTCACAAGTTTACATTTCAAGTCACTACATTTAACTATTTTCAAGTAACTAATTAATATTTCAAGTCACTACACTTAATCCTTTCAAGAAACAAATTCACAATTTCAAGTCACAACACTTAACCATTTTCAAAAAATAATTTCACATTTCAAGTCACTACACTTAACCATTTTCAAAAAATAATTTCACACTTTCAAGTCACTATATAAAACTATTTTCAAGAAACAAGTTCAAACTTTCAATTCACTACATTTAACCATTTTCAAGAAACAAGTTCACAATTTCAATTCACTACATTTAACCATTTTCAAGTCACTACACTTAACCATTTTCAAATAACTAATTCACATTTCAAGTCACTACACTTAATCCTTTCAAGAAACAAGTTCACAATTTCAATTCTCTGCACTTAACCATTTTCAAGTCACTAATTCAAATTTCAAGTAACTAATTCACAATTTCAATTCACTACATTTAACCATTTTCAAGTCACTACACTTAACCATTTTCAAGTAACTAATTCACATTTCAAGTCACTACACTTAATCCTTTCAAGAAACAAGTTCACAATTTCAATTCTCTGCACTTAACCATTTTCAAGTCGTTAATTCAAATAACTAATTCACAATTTAAAGTCACTACATTTAACCATTTTCAAGTCACTACACTTAACCATTTTCAAGTCACTAATTCTAATTTCAAGTCACTACACTTAACCATTTTCAAGAAAAAAGTTGATAATTTCAAGTCACTACACTTAACCATTTTCAAGAAACAAGTTGACAATTTGAAATCATTACACTTAACCATTTTCAAGTAACTAATTCACATTTCAAGTTACTACACTTAACCATTTTCAAGAAACAAGTTGACAATTTCAAGTCACTACACTTAACTATTTTCAGGTAACCAATTCACATTTCAAATCACTACACTTAACCATTTTCAACTCACTAATTCACATTTCAAGTCACTACACTTAACCATTTTCAAGAATCAAGTTCACAGTTTCAACTCACTACATTTAACCATTTTCAAGAAAAAAGTTCACAATTTCAATTCACTACATTTAACCATTTTCAAGTCACTACACTTAACCATTTTCAAGTAACTAATTCACATTTCAAGTCACTACACTTAATCCTTTCAAGAAACAAGTTCACAATTTCAATTCTCTACACTTAACCATTTTCAATTCACTAATTCATATTTCAAGTAACTAATTCACAATTTAAAGTCACTACATTTAACCATTTTCAAGTCGATAATTCACATTTCAAGTCACTACACTTAACCATTTTGAAGTAACAAGTTGACAATTTCAAGTCACTACACTTAACCATTTTCAAGTAACTAATTCACATTTCAAGTCCCTACACTTAACCATTTTTAAGTAACTAATTCACAATTTGAAGTCACTACATTTAACCATTTTCAAGTCACTACACTTAATCCTTTCAAGAAACAAGTTCACAATTTCAATTCTCTGCACTTAACCATTTTCAAGTCACTAATTCAAATTTCAAGTAACTAATTCACAATTTCAATTCACTACATTTAACCATTTTCAAGTCACTACACTTAACCATTTTCAAGTAACTAATTCACATTTCAAGTCACTACACTTAATCCTTTCAAGAAACAAGTTCACAATTTCAATTCTCTGCACTTAACCATTTTCAAGTCGTTAATTCAAATAACTAATTCACAATTTAAAGTCACTACATTTAACCATTTTCAAGTCACTACACTTAACCATTTTCAAGTCACTAATTCTAATTTCAAGTCACTACACTTAACCATTTTCAAGAAAAAAGTTGATAATTTCAAGTCACTACACTTAACCATTTTCAAGAAACAAGTTGACAATTTGAAATCATTACACTTAACCATTTTCAAGTAACTAATTCACATTTTAAGTTACTACACTTAACCATTTTCAAGAAACAAGTTGACAATTTCAAGTCACTACACTTAACTATTTTCAGGTAACCAATTCACATTTCAAATCACTACACTTAACCATTTTCAACTCACTAATTCACATTTCAAGTCACTACACTTAACCATTTTCAAGAATCAAGTTCACAGTTTCAACTCACTACATTTAACCATTTTCAAGAAAAAAGTTCACAATTTCAATTCACTACATTTAACCATTTTCAAGTCACTACACTTAACCATTTTCAAGTAACTAATTCACATTTCAAGTCACTACACTTAATCCTTTCAAGAAACAAGTTCACAATTTCAATTCTCTACACTTAACCATTTTCAATTCACTAATTCATATTTCAAGTAACTAATTCACAATTTAAAGTCACTACATTTAACCATTTTCAAGTCGATAATTCACATTTCAAGTCACTACACTTAACCATTTTGAAGTAACAAGTTGACAATTTCAAGTCACTACACTTAACCATTTTCAAGTAACTAATTCACATTTCAAGTCCCTACACTTAACCATTTTTAAGTAACTAATTCACAATTTGAAGTCACTACATTTAACCATTTTCAAGTCACTACACTTAACCATTTTCAACTCACTAATTCACATTTCAAGTCACTATACTTAACCATTTTCAAAAAGAAGTTCACAATATCAAGTCACTACATTTAACTATTTTCAAGTCACAAGTTTACATTTCAAGTCACTACATTTAACTATTTTCAAGTAACTAATTAATATTTCAAGTCACTACACTTAATCCTTTCAAGAAACAAATTCACAATTTCAAGTCACAACACTTAACCATTTTCAAAAAATAATTTCACATTTCAAGTCACTACACTTAACCATTTTCAAAAAATAATTTCACACTTTCAAGTCACTATATAAAACTATTTTCAAGAAACAAGTTCAAACTTTCAATTCACTACATTTAACCATTTTCAAGAAACAAGTTCACAATTTCAATTCACTACATTTAACCATTTTCAAGTCACTACACTTAACCATTTTCAAATAACTAATTCACATTTCAAGTCACTACACTTAATCCTTTCAAGAAACAAGTTCACAATTTCAATTCTCTGCACTTAACCATTTTCAAGTCACTAATTCAAATTTCAAGTAACTAATTCACAATTTCAATTCACTACATTTAACCATTTTCAAGTCACTACACTTAACCATTTTCAAGTAACTAATTCACATTTCAAGTCACTACACTTAATCCTTTCAAGAAACAAGTTCACAATTTCAATTCTCTGCACTTAACCATTTTCAAGTCGTTAATTCAAATAACTAATTCACAATTTAAAGTCACTACATTTAACCATTTTCAAGTCACTACACTTAACCATTTTCAAGTCACTAATTCTAATTTCAAGTCACTACACTTAACCATTTTCAAGAAAAAAGTTGATAATTTCAAGTCACTACACTTAACCATTTTCAAGAAACAAGTTGACAATTTGAAATCATTACACTTAACCATTTTCAAGTAACTAATTCACATTTCAAGTTACTACACTTAACCATTTTCAAGAAACAAGTTGACAATTTCAAGTCACTACACTTAACTATTTTCAGGTAACCAATTCACATTTCAAATCACTACACTTAACCATTTTCAACTCACTAATTCACATTTCAAGTCACTACACTTAACCATTTTCAAGAATCAAGTTCACAGTTTCAACTCACTACATTTAACCATTTTCAAGAAAAAAGTTCACAATTTCAATTCACTACATTTAACCATTTTCAAGTCACTACACTTAACCATTTTCAAGTAACTAATTCACATTTCAAGTCACTACACTTAATCCTTTCAAGAAACAAGTTCACAATTTCAATTCTCTACACTTAACCATTTTCAATTCACTAATTCATATTTCAAGTAACTAATTCACAATTTAAAGTCACTACATTTAACCATTTTCAAGTCGATAATTCACATTTCAAGTCACTACACTTAACCATTTTGAAGTAACAAGTTGACAATTTCAAGTCACTACACTTAACCATTTTCAAGTAACTAATTCACATTTCAAGTCCCTACACTTAACCATTTTTAAGTAACTAATTCACAATTTGAAGTCACTACATTTAACCATTTTCAAGTCACTACACTTAACCATTTTCAACTCACTAATTCACATTTCAAGTCACTATACTTAACCATTTTCAAAAAGAAGTTCACAATATCAAGTCACTACATTTAACTATTTTCAAGTCACAAGTTTACATTTCAAGTCACTACATTTAACTATTTTCAAGTAACTAATTAATATTTCAAGTCACTACACTTAATCCTTTCAAGAAACAAATTCACAATTTCAAGTCACAACACTTAACCATTTTCAAAAAATAATTTCACATTTCAAGTCACTACACTTAACCATTTTCAAAAAATAATTTCACACTTTCAAGTCACTATATAAAACTATTTTCAAGAAACAAGTTCAAACTTTCAATTCACTACATTTAACCATTTTCAAGAAACAAGTTCACAATTTCAATTCACTACATTTAACCATTTTCAAGTCACTACACTTAACCATTTTCAAATAACTAATTCACATTTCAAGTCACTACACTTAATCCTTTCAAGAAACAAGTTCACAATTTCAATTCTCTGCACTTAACCATTTTCAAGTCACTAATTCAAATTTCAAGTAACTAATTCACAATTTCAATTCACTACATTTAACCATTTTCAAGTCACTACACTTAACCATTTTCAAGTAACTAATTCACATTTCAAGTCACTACACTTAATCCTTTCAAGAAACAAGTTCACAATTTCAATTCTCTGCACTTAACCATTTTCAAGTCGTTAATTCAAATAACTAATTCACAATTTAAAGTCACTACATTTAACCATTTTCAAGTCACTACACTTAACCATTTTCAAGTCACTAATTCTAATTTCAAGTCACTACACTTAACCATTTTCAAGAAAAAAGTTGATAATTTCAAGTCACTACACTTAACCATTTTCAAGAAACAAGTTGACAATTTGAAATCATTACACTTAACCATTTTCAAGTAACTAATTCACATTTCAAGTTACTACACTTAACCATTTTCAAGAAACAAGTTGACAATTTCAAGTCACTACACTTAACTATTTTCAGGTAACCAATTCACATTTCAAATCACTACA
Organism: Capsicum rhomboideum; assembly: GCA_031232105.1. NCBI lineage: Eukaryota > Viridiplantae > Streptophyta > Magnoliopsida > Solanales > Solanaceae > Capsicum > Capsicum rhomboideum. The sequence continues at coordinate 56,950,277 of CP124716.1, read as the reverse complement.
CTTAACCATTTTCAACTCACTAATTCACATTTCAAGTCACTACACTTAACCATTTTCAAGAATCAAGTTCACAGTTTCAACTCACTACATTTAACCATTTTCAAGAAAAAAGTTCACAATTTCAATTCACTACATTTAACCATTTTCAAGTCACTACACTTAACCATTTTCAAGTAACTAATTCACATTTCAAGTCACTACACTTAACTATTTTCAGGTAACCAATTCACATTTCAAATCACTACACTTAACCATTTTCAACTCACTAATTCACATTTCAAGTCACTACACTTAACCATTTTCAAGAATCAAGTTCACAGTTTCAACTCACTACATTTAACCATTTTCAAGAAAAAAGTTCACAATTTCAATTCACTACATTTAACCATTTTCAAGTCACTACACTTAACCATTTTCAAGTAACTAATTCACATTTCAAGTCACTACACTTAATCCTTTCAAGAAACAAGTTCACAATTTCAATTCTCTACACTTAACCATTTTCAATTCACTAATTCATATTTCAAGTAACTAATTCACAATTTAAAGTCACTACATTTAACCATTTTCAAGTCGATAATTCACATTTCAAGTCACTACACTTAACCATTTTGAAGTAACAAGTTGACAATTTCAAGTCACTACACTTAACCATTTTCAAGTAACTAATTCACATTTCAAGTCCCTACACTTAACCATTTTTAAGTAACTAATTCACAATTTGAAGTCACTACATTTAACCATTTTCAAGTCACTACACTTAACCATTTTCAACTCACTAATTCACATTTCAAGTCACTATACTTAACCATTTTCAAAAAGAAGTTCACAATATCAAGTCACTACATTTAACTATTTTCAAGTCACAAGTTTACATTTCAAGTCACTACATTTAACTATTTTCAAGTAACTAATTAATATTTCAAGTCACTACACTTAATCCTTTCAAGAAACAAATTCACAATTTCAAGTCACAACACTTAACCATTTTCAAAAAATAATTTCACATTTCAAGTCACTACACTTAACCATTTTCAAAAAATAATTTCACACTTTCAAGTCACTATATAAAACTATTTTCAAGAAACAAGTTCAAACTTTCAATTCACTACATTTAACCATTTTCAAGAAACAAGTTCACAATTTCAATTCACTACATTTAACCATTTTCAAGTCACTACACTTAACCATTTTCAAATAACTAATTCACATTTCAAGTCACTACACTTAATCCTTTCAAGAAACAAGTTCACAATTTCAATTCTCTGCACTTAACCATTTTCAAGTCACTAATTCAAATTTCAAGTAACTAATTCACAATTTAAAGTCACTACATTTAACCATTTTCAAGTCACTACACTTAACCATTTTTAAGTCACTAATTCACATTTCAAGTCACTACACTTAAACATTTTGAAGAAACAAGTTGACAATTTCAAGTCACTACACTTAAACATTTTCAAGTAACTAATTCACATTTCAAGTCCCTACAATTAACAATTTTTAAGTAACTAATTCACAATTTGAAGTCACTACATTTAACCATTTTCAAGTCACTACACTTAACCATTTTCAACTCACTAATTCACATTTCAAGTCACTACACTTAACCATTTTCAAGAAACAAGTTGACAATTTCAAGTCACTAAACTTAACCATTTTCAAGTAACCAATTCACATTTCAAATCACTACACTTAACCATTTTCAACTCACTAATTCACATTTCAAGTCACTTCACTTAACCATTTTCAAGAATCAAGTTCACAGTTGCAATTCACTACATTTAACCATTTTCAAGAAACAAGTTCACAATTTCAATTCACTACATTTAACCATTTTCAAGTCACTACACTTAACCATTTTCAAGTAACTAATTCACTTTTCAAGTCACTACACTTAATCCTTTCAAGAAACAAGTTCACAATTTCAATTCTCTACACTTAACCATTTTCAATTCACTAATTCATATTTCATGTAACTAATTCACAATTTAAAGTCACTACATTTAACCATTTTCAAGTCACTACACTTAACCATTTTCAAGTCAATAATTCACATTTCAAGTCAATACACTTAACCATTTTGAAGAAACAAGTTGACAATTTCAAGTCACTACACTTAACCATTTTCAAGTAACTAATTCACATTTCAAGTCCCTACACTTAACCATTTTTCTGTAACTAATTCACAATTTGAAGTCACTACATTTAACCATTTTCAAGTCACTACACTTAACCATTTTCAACTCACTAATTCACATTTCAAGTCACTACACTTAACCATTTTCAAGAATCAAGTTCACAGTTTCAAGTCACTAAACTTAACCATTTTCAAGTAACCAATCCACATTTCAAATCACTACACTTAACCATTTTCAAGTCACTACACTTAACCATTTTCAAGTAACTAATTCACATTTCAAGTCACTACACTTAATCCTTTCAAGAAACAAGTTCACAATTTCAATTCTCTACACTTAACCATTTTCAATTCACTAATTCATATTTCAAGTAACTAATTCACAATTTAAAGTCACTACATTTAACCATTTTCAAGTCGATAATTCACATTTCAAGTCACTACACTTAACCATTTTGAAGTAACAAGTTGACAATTTCAAGTCACTACACTTAACCATTTTCAAGTAACTAATTCACATTTCAAGTCCCTACACTTAACCATTTTTAAGTAACTAATTCACAATTTGAAGTCACTACATTTAACCATTTTCAAGTCACTACACTTAACCATTTTCAACTCACTAATTCACATTTCAAGTCACTATACTTAACCATTTTCAAAAAGAAGTTCACAATATCAAGTCACTACATTTAACCATTTTCAAGTCACTACACTTAACCATTTTTAAGTCACTAATTCACATTTCAAGTCACTACACTTAAACATTTTGAAGAAACAAGTTGACAATTTCAAGTCACTACACTTAACCATTTTCAAGTAACTAATTCACATTTCAAGTCCCTACACTTAACAATTTTTAAGTAACTAATTCACAATTTGAAGTCACTACATTTAACCATTTTCAAGTCACTACACTTAACCATTTTCAACTCACTAATTCACATTTCAAGTCACTACACTTAACCATTTTCAAGAAACAAGTTGACAATTTCAAGTCACTAAACTTAACCATTTTCAAGTAACCAATTCACATTTCAAATCACTACACTTAACCATTTTCAACTCACTAATTCACATTTCAAGTCACTTCACTTAACCATTTTCAAGAATCAAGTTCACAGTTGCAATTCACTACATTTAACCATTTTCAAGAAACAAGTTCACAATTTCAATTCACTACATTAAACCATTTTCAAGTCACTACACTTAACCATTTTCAAGTAACTAATTCACATTCAAGTCACTACACTTAATCCTTTCAAGAAACAAGTTCACAATTTCAATTCTCTACACTTAACCATTTTCAAGTCACTAATTCATATTTCAAGTAACTAATTCACAATTTAAAGTCACTACATTTAACCATTTTCAAGTCACTAGACTTAACCATTTTCAAGTCAATAATTCACATTTCAAGTCACTACACTTAACCAATTTGAAGAAACAAGTTGACAATTTCAAGTAACTACACTTCACCATTTTCAAGTAACTAATTCACATTTCAAGTCCCTACACTTAACCATTTTCAAGAAACAAGTTGACAATTTTAAGTCACTACACTTAACCATTTTCAAGTAACCAATTCACATTTCAAGTCACTACACTTAATCTTTTAAAGAAACAAGTTCACAATTTCAAGTTACTACACTTAACCATTTTCAAGTCACTAATTCACATTTCAAGTCACTACAGTTATCAATTTTCAAGAAACAAGTTCACAATTTTAATTCACAACATTTAACCATTTTCAAGAACCAAGTTCAGAATTTCAATTCACTACATTTAACCATTTTTAAGTCACTACACTTTACCATTTTCAAGATACTAATTCACATTTCAAGTCACTAATTCATATTTCAAGTCACTAATTTACAATTTGAAGTCACTACATTTAACCATTTTCAAGTCACTACACTAACCATTTTCAACTCACTAATTCATATTTCAAGTCACTACACTTAACCATTTTCAAGAAACAATTTCACATTTCAAGTCACAACACTTAACAATTTTCAAGAAACAAGTTCACATTTCAAGTCACTGCACTTAACCATTTTCAAGAAACAAGTTCACAAAGTCAAGTCACTACATTTAACCATTTTCAAGTCGCAAATTCGCATTTCAAGTCACATGTTCACATTTCAAGTCACTACATTTAACCAATTTCAAGTCACTACACTTAACTATTTTCAAGAAACAAGTTCACAATGTCAAGTCACTACATTTAACCATTTTTAAATCACTACACTTAACCATCTTCAAGAAACAAGTTCACAATTTCAATTCACTACATTTAGCCATTTTCAAGATACTACACTTATCCATTTTCAAGTAACTAATTCACATTTCAAGTCACTACACTTAATCTTTTCAAGAAACAAGTTCACAATTTCAATTCACTACATTTAACCATTTTCAAGTCACTACACTTAACCATTTTCAAGTCACTAATTCACATTTCAAGTCACTACACTTTACCATTTTCAAGAAAAAAGTTGAATTTTTCAAATCACTACACTTAACCATTTTCAAGTAACTAATTCACATTTCAAGTCACTACACTTATCCATTTTCAAAAAATAATTTCACACTTTCAAGTCACTATATTTAACTATTTTCAATAAACAAGTTCACACTTTCAATTCACTACATTTAACCATTTTCAAGAAACAAGTTCACAATTTCAATTCACTACATTTAACCATTTTCAAGTCACTACACTTAACCATTTTCAAGTAACTAATTCACATTTCAAGTCACTACACTTAATCCTTTCAAGAAACCAGTTCACAATTTCAATTCTCTACACTTAACCATTTTCAAGTCACTAATTCAAATTACAAGTAACTAATTCACAATTTAAAGTCACTACACTTAACCATTTTCAAGAAACAAGTTGAAAATTTCAAGTCACTACACTTAACCATTTTCAAGTAACCAATTCGCATTTTAAATCACTACACTTAACCATTTTCAACTCACTAATTCACATTTCAGGTCACTACACTTAACCATTTTCAAGAATCAAGTTCACAGTTTCTATTCACTACATTTAACAATTTTCAAGTCACTACACTTAACCATTTTCAAGTAACTAATTCACATTTCAAGTCACTACACTTAATCCTTTCAAGAAACAAGTTCACAATTTCAATTCTCTACACTTAACCATTTTCAATTCACTAATTCATATTTCAAGTAACTAATTCAAAATTTGAAGTCACTACATTTTACCATTTTCAAGTCACTACACTTAACCATTTTCAAGTAACTAATTCACATTTCAAGTCACTACACTTAACCATTTTCAAGTAACTAATTCACATTTCAAGTCACTACACTTAACCATTTTCAAGAAACAAGTTGACAATTTCAAGTCACTACACTTAACCATTTTCAGGTAACCAATTCACATTTCAAGTCACTACATTTAACCATTTTTAACTCACTAATTCAAATTTCAAGTCACTACACTTAACCATTTTCAAGAATCAAGTTCACAGTTTCAATTCACTACATTTAACCATTTTCAAGAAACAAGTTCACAATTTCAATTCACTACATTAAACCATTTTCAAGTCACTACACTTAACCATTTTCAAGTAACTAATTCACATTTCAAGTCACTACACTTAATCCTTTCAAGAAACAAGTTCACAATTTCAATTCTCTACACTTAACCATTTTAAAGTCACTAATTCATATTTCAAGTAACTAATTCACAATTTGAAGTCTCTACATTTAACCAATTTCAAGTCACTACACTTAACCATTTTCAAGTCAATAATTCACATTTCAAGTCAATACACTTAACCATTTTGAAGAAACAAGTTGACAATTTCAAGTCACGACACTTAACCATTTTCAAGTAACTAATTCACATTTCAAGTCCCTACACTTAACCATTTTTCAGTAACTAATTCACAATTTGAAGTCACTACATTTAACCATTTTCAAGTCACTACACTTAACCATTTTCAACTCACTAATTCACATTTCAAGTCACAACACTTAACCATTTTCAAGAATCAAGTTCACAATTTCAACTCACTACATTTAACCATTTTCAAGAAAAAAGTTCACAATTTCAATTCACTACATTTAACCATTTTCAAGTCACTACACTTAACCATTTTCAAGTAACTAATTCACATTTCAAGTCACTACACTTAATCCTTTCAAGAAACAAGTTCACAATTTCAATTCTCTACCCTTAACCATTTTCAATTCACTAATTCATATTTCAAGTAACTAATTCACAATTTGAAGTCACTACATTTAACCATTTTCAAGTCACTACACTTAACCATTTTCAACTCACTAATTCACATTTCAATTCACTACACTTAACCATTTTCAAGAATCAAGTTCACAGTTTCAACTCACAACATTTTACCATTTTCAAGAAAAAAGTTCACAATTTCAATTCACTACATTTAACCATTTTCAAGTCACTACACTTAACCATTTTCAAGTCACTAATTCACATTTAAAGTCACTACACTTTACCATTTTCAAGAAAAAAGTTGAATTTTTCAAATCACTACACTTAACCATTTTCAAGTAACTAATTCACATTTCAAGTCACTACACTTAACCATTTTCAAGAAACAAGTTGACAATTTCAAGTCACTACACTTAACCATTTTCAGGTAACCAATTCACATTTCAAGTCACTACATTTAACCATTTTTAACTCACTAATTCAAATTTCAAGTCACTACACTTAACCATTTTCAAGAATCAAGTTCATAGTTTCAATTCACTACATTTAACCATTTTCAAGAAACAAGTTCACAATTTCAATTCACTACATTAAACCATTTTCAAGTCACTACACTTAACCATTTTCAAGTAACTAATTCACATTTCAAGTCACTACACTTAATCCTTTCAAGAAACAAGTTCACAATTTCAATTCTCTACACTTAACCATTTTCAAGTCACTAATTCATATTTCAAGTAACTAATTCACAATTTAAAGTCACTACATTTAACCATTTTCAAGTCACTAGACTTAACCATTTTCAAGTAACTAATTCACATTTCAAGTCACTACACTTAACCATTTTCAAGAAACAAGTTGACAATTTTAAGTCACTACACTTAACCATTTTCAAGTAACCAAGTCACTACACTTAATCTTTTAAAGAAACAAGTTCACAATTTCAAGTCACTACACTTAACCATTTTCAAGTCACTAATTCACATTTCAAGTCACTACAGTTATCAATTTTCAAGAAACAAGTTCACAATTTTAATTCACTACATTTAACCATTTTCAAGAACCAAGTTCAGAATTTTAATTCACTACATTTAACCATTTTTAAGTCACTACACTTTACCATTTTCAAGATACTAATTCACATTTCAAGTCACTAATTCATATTTCAAGTCACTAATTTACAATTTGAAGTCACTACATTTAACCATTTTCAAGTCACTACACTAACCATTTTCAACTCACTAATTCACATTTCAAGTCACTACACTTAACCATTTTCAAGAAACAATTTCACATTTCAAGTCACAACACTTAACAATTTTCAAAAAACAAGTTCACATTTCAAGTCACTGCACTTAACCATTTTCAAGAACCAAGTTCACAATTTCAATTCACTACATTAAACCATTTTCAAGTCACTACACTTAACCATTTTCAAGTAACTAATTCATATTTCAAGTCACTACACTTAATCCTTTCAAGAAACAAGTTCACAATTTCAATTCTCTACACTTAACCATTTTCAAGTCACTAATTCATATTTCAAGTAACTAATTCACAATTTAAAGTCACTACATTTAACCATTTTCAAGTCACTAGACTTAACCATTTTCAAGTCAATAATTCACATTTCAAGTCACTACACTTAACCAATTTGAAGAAACAAGTTGACAATTTCAAGTAACTACACTTCACCATTTTCAAGTAACTAATTCACATTTCAAGTCCCTACACTTAACCATTTTCAAGAAACAAGTTGACAATTTTAAGTCACTACACTTAACCATTTTCAAGTAACCAATTCACATTTCAAGTCACTACTCTTAATCTTTTAAAGAAACAAGTTCACAATTTCAAGTCACTACACTTAACCATTTTCAAGTCACTAATTCACATTTCAAGTCACTACAGTTATCAATTTTCAAGAAACAAGTTCACAATTTTAATTCACTACATTTAACCATTTTCAAGAACCAAGTTCAGAATTTCAATTCACTACATTTAACCATTTTTAAGTCACTACACTTTACCATTTTCAAGATACTAATTCACATTTCAAGTCACTAATTCATATTTCAAGTCACTAATTTACAATTTGAAGTCACTACATTTAACCATTTTCAAGTCACTACACTAACCATTTTCAACTAACTAATTCACATTTCAAGTCACTACACTTAACCATTTTAAAGTAACTAATTCACATTTCAAGTCACTACACTTAATCCTTTCAAGAAACAAATTCACAATTTCAAGTCACAACACTTAACCATTTTCAAAAAAGAATTTCACATTTCAAGTCACTACACTTATCCATTTTCAAAAAATAATTTCACACTTTCAAGTCACTATATTTAACTATTTTCAATAAACAAGTTCACACTTTCAATTCACTACATTTAACCATTTTCAAGAAACAAGTTCACAATTTCAATTCACTACATTTAACCATTTTCAAGTCACTACACTTAACCATTTTCAAGTAACTAATTCACATTTCAAGTCACTACACTTAATCCTTTCAAGAAACCAGTTCACAATTTCAATTCTCTACACTTAACCATTTTCAAGTCACTAATTCAAATTTCAAGTAACTAATTCACAATTTAAAGTCACTACACTTAACCATTTTCAAGAAACAAGTTGAAAATTTCAAGTCACTACACTTAACCATTTTCAAGTAACCAATTCGCATTTTAAATCACTACACTTAACCATTTTCAAGTAACCAATTCGCATTTTAAATCACTACACTTAACCATTTTCAACTCACTAATTCACATTTCAGGTCACTACACTTAACCATTTTCAAGAATCAAGTTCACAGTTTCTATTCACTACATTTAACAATTTTCAAGTCACTACACTTAACCATTTTCAAGTAACTAATTCACATTTAAAGTCACTAAACTTAATCCTTTCAAGAAACAAGTTCACAATTTCAATTCTCTACACTTAACCATTTTCAATTCACTAATTCATATTTCAAGTAACTAATTCAAAATTTGAAGTCACTACATTTTACCATTTTCAAGTCACTACACTTAACCATTTTCAAGTAACTAATTCACATTTCAAGTCCCTACACTTAACCATTTTCAAGTAACTAATTCATATTTGAAGTCACTACATTTAACCATTTTTAAGTCACTACACTTAACCATTTTCAACTCACTAATTCACATTTCAAGTCACGATACTTAACCATTTTCAAGAAAGAAGTTCACAATATCAAGTCACTACATTTAACTATTTTCAAGTCACAAGTTCACATTTCAAGTCACTACATTTAACCATTTTCAAGTAACTAATTCACATTTCAAGTCACTACACTTAATCCTTTCAAGAAACAAATTCACAATTTCAAGTCACAACACTTAACCATTTTCAAAAAATAATTTCACATTTCAAGTCACTACACTTAATCATTTTCAAAAAATAATTTCACACTTTCAAGTCACTATATATAACTATTTTCAAGAAACAAGTTCACACTTTCAATTCACTACATTTAACCATTTTCAAGAAACCCGTTCACATTTCAAGTCACTACACTTAATTCTTTCAACAAACAAGTTCACAATTTCAATTCTCTGCACTTAACCATTTTCAAGTCACTAATTCAAATTTCAAGTAACTAATTCACAATTTAAAGTCACTACATTAACCATTTTCAAGTCACTACACTTAACCATTTTTAAGTCACTAATTCACATTTCCAGTCACTACACTTAAACATTTTGAAGAAACAAGTTGACAATTTCAAGTCACTACACTTAACCATTTTCAAGTAACTAATTCACATTTCAAGTCCCTACACTTAACCATTTTTAAGTAACTAATTCACAATTTGAAGTCACTACATTTAACCATTTTCAAGTCACTACACTTAACCATTTTCAACTCACTAATTCACATTTCAAGTCACTACACTTAACCATTTTCAAGAAACAAGTTGACAATTTCAAGTCACTAAACTTAACCATTTTCAAGTAACCAATTCACATTTCAAATCACTACACTTAACCATTTTCAACTCACTAATTCACATTTCAAGTCACTTCACTTAACCATTTTCAAGAATCAAGTTCACAGTTGCAATTCACTACATTTAACCATTTTCAAGAAACAAGTTCACAATTTCAATTCACTACATTTAACCTATTTCAAGTAACTAATTCACAATTTAAAGTCACTACATTTAACAATTTTCAAGTCACTACACTTATCCATTTTCAAAAAATAATTTCACACTTTCAAGTCACTATATTTAACTATTTTCAATAAACAAGTTCACACTTTCAATTCACTACATTTAACCATTTTCAAGAAACAAGTTCACAATTTCAATTCACTACATTTAACCATTTTCAAGTCACTACACTTAACCATTTTCAAGTAACTAATTCACATTTCAAGTCACTACACTTAATCCTTTCAAGAAACAAGTTCACAATTTCAATTCTCTACACTTAACCATTTTCAAGTCACTAATTCAAATTTCAAGTAACTAATTCACAATTTAAAGTCACTACACTTAACCATTTTCAAGAAACAAGTTGAAAATTTCAAGTCACTACACTTAACCATATTCAGGTAACCAATTCACATTTCAAGTCACTACATTTAACCATTTTTAACTCACTAATTCAAATTTCAAGTCACTACACTTAACCATTTTCAAGAATCAAGTTCACAGTTTCAATTCACTACATTTAACCATTTTCAAGAAACAAGTTCACAATTTCAATTCACTACATTAAACCATTTTCAAGTCACTACACTTAACCATTTTCAAGTAACTAATTCATATTTCAAGTCACTACACTTAATCCTTTCAAGAAACAAGTTCACAATTTCAATTCTCTACACTTAACCATTTTCAAGTCACTAATTCATATTTCAAGTAACTAATTCACAATTTAAAGTCACTACATTTAACCATTTTCAAGTCACTAGACTTAACCATTTTCAAGTCAATAATTCACATTTCAAGTCACTACACTTAACCAATTTGAAGAAACAAGTTGACAATTTCAAGTAACTACACTTCACCATTTTCAAGTAACTAATTCACATTTCAAGTCCCTACACTTAACCATTTTCAAGAAACAAGTTGACAATTTTAAGTCACTACACTTAACCATTTTCAAGTAACCAATTCACATTTCAAGTCACTACACTTAACCATTTTCAAGTCAATAATTCACATTTCAAGTCACTACACTTAAACATTTTGAAGAAACAAGTTGACAATTTCAAGTCACTAAACTTAACCATTTTCAAGTAACCAATTCACATTTCAAATCACTACACTTAACCATTTTCAACTCACTAATTCACATTTCAAGTCACTTCACTTAACCATTTTCAAGAATCAAGTTCACAGTTGCAATTCACTACATTTAACCATTTTCAAGAAACAAGTTCACAATTTCAATTCACTACATTTAACCTATTTCAAGTAACTAATTCACAATTTAAAGTCACTACATTTAACCATTTTCAAGTCACTACACTTAACCATTTTCAAGTCAATAATTCACATTTCAAGTCAATACACTTAACCATTTTGAAGAAACAAGTTGACAATTTCAAGTCACTACACTTAACCATTTTCAAGTAACTAATTCACATTTCAAGTCCCTACACTTAACCATTTTTCAGTAACTAATTCACAATTTGAAGTCACTACACTTAAACATTTTCAAGTAACTAATTCACATTTCAAGTCCCTACACTTAACCATTTTTAAGTAACTAATTCACAATTTGAAGTCACTACATTTAACCATTTTCAAGTCACTACACTTAACCATTTTCAACTCACTAATTCACATTTCAAGTCACTACACTTAACCATTTTCAAGAAACAAGTTGACAATTTCAAGTCACTAAACTTAACCATTTTCAAGTAACCAATTCACATTTCAAATCACTACACTTAACCATTTTCAACTCACTAATTCACATTTCAAGTCACTTCACTTAACCATTTTCAAGAATCAAGTTCACAGTTGCAATTCACTACATTTAACCATTTTCAAGAAACAAGTTCACAATTTCAATTCACTACATTTAACCTATTTCAAGTAACTAATTCACAATTTAAAGTCACTACATTTAACCATTTTCAAGTCACTACACTTAACCATTTTCAAGTCAATAATTCACATTTCAAGTCAATACACTTAACCATTTTGAAGAAACAAGTTGACAATTTCAAGTCACTACACTTAACCATTTTCAAGTAACTAATTCACATTTCAAGTCCCTACACTTAACCATTTTTCAGTAACTAATTCACAATTTGAAGTCACTACATTTAACCATTTTCAAGTCACTACACTTAACCATTTTCAACTCACTAATTCACATTTCAAGTCACTACACTTAACCATTTTCAAGAATCAAGTTCACAGTTTCAACTCACTACATTTAACCATTTTCAAGAAAAAAGTTCACAATTTCAATTCACTACATTTAACCATTTTCAAGAAACAAGTTCACAATTTCAATTCACTACATTTAACCATTTTCAAGTCACTACACCTAACCATTTTCAAGTAAGTAATTCACATTTCAAGTCACTACACTTAATCCTTTCAAGAAACAAGTTCACAATTTCAATTCTCTACACTTAACCATTTTCAAGTCACTAATTAAAATTTCAAGTAACTAATTCACAATTTAAAGTCACTACACTTAACCATTTTCAAGAAACAAGTTGAAAATTTCAAGTCACTACACTTAACCATTTTCGAGTAACCAATACGCATTTTAAATCACTACACTTAACCATTTTCAACTCACTAATTTACATTTCAAGTCACTACACTTAACCATTTTCAAGTCACTACACTTAATCCTTTCAAGAAACACTACACTTAACCATTTTCAAGTAACTAATTCACATTTCAAGTCACTACACTTAATCCTTTCAAGAAACAAGTTCACAATTTCAATTCTCTACACTTAACCATTTTCAATTCACTAATTCATATTTCAAGTAACTAATTCAAAATTTGAAGTCACTACATTTTACCATTTTCAAGTCACTACACTTAACCATTTTCAAGTAACTAATTCACATTTCAAGTCACTACACTTAACCATTTTCAAGTAACTAATTCACATTTCAAGTCACTACACTTAACCATTTTGAAAAAACAAGTTGACAATTTCAAGTCACTACACTTAACCATTTTCAAGTAACTAATTCACATTTCAAGTCCCTACACTTAACCATTTTCAAGTAACTAATTCATATTTGAAGTCACTACATTTAACCATTTTTAAGTCACTACACTTAACCATTTTCAACTCACTAATTCACATTTCAAGTCACGATACTTAACCATTTTCAAGAAAGAAGTTCACAATATCAAGTCACTACATTTAACTATTTTCAAGTCACAAGTATACATTTCAAGTCACTACATTTAACCATTTTCAAGTAACTAATTCACATTTCAAGTCATTACACTTAATCCTTTCAAGAAACAAATTCACAATTTCAATTCTCTGCACTTAACCATTTTCAAGTCACTAATTCAAATTTCAAGTAACTAATTCACAATTTAAAGTCACTACATTAACCATTTTCAAGTCACTACACTTAACCATTTTTAAGTCACTAATTCACATTTCCAGTCACTACACTTAAACATTTTGAAGAAACAAGTTGACAATTTCAAGTCACTACACTTAACCATTTTCAAGTAACTAATTCACATTTCAAGTCCCTACACTTAACCATTTTTAAGTAACTAATTCACAATTTGAAGTCACTACATTTAACCATTTTCAAGTCACTACACTTAACCATTTTCAACTCACTAATTCACATTTCAAGTCACTACACTTAACCATTTTCAAGAAACAAGTTGACAATTTCAAGTCACTAAACTTAACCATTTTCAAGTAACCAATTCACATTTCAAATCACTACACTTAACCATTTTCAACTCACTAATTCACATTTCAAGTCACTTCACTTAACCATTTTCAAGAATCAAGTTCACAGTTGCAATTCACTACATTTAACCATTTTCAAGAAACAAGTTCACAATTTCAATTCACTACATTTAACCTATTTCAAGTAACTAATTCACAATTTAAAGTCACTACATTTAACAATTTTCAAGTCACTACACTTATCCATTTTCAAAAAATAATTTCACACTTTCAAGTCACTATATTTAACTATTTTCAATAAACAAGTTCACACTTTCAATTCACTACATTTAACCATTTTCAAGAAACAAGTTCACAATTTCAATTCACTACATTTAACCATTTTCAAGTCACTACACTTAACCATTTTCAAGTAACTAATTCACATTTCAAGTCACTACACTTAATCCTTTCAAGAAACAAGTTCACAATTTCAATTCTCTACACTTAACCATTTTCAAGTCACTAATTCAAATTTCAAGTAACTAATTCACAATTTAAAGTCACTACACTTAACCATTTTCAAGAAACAAGTTGAAAATTTCAAGTCACTACACTTAACCATATTCAGGTAACCAATTCACATTTCAAGTCACTACATTTAACCATTTTTAACTCACTAATTCAAATTTCAAGTCACTACACTTAACCATTTTCAAGAATCAAGTTCACAGTTTCAATTCACTACATTTAACCATTTTCAAGAAACAAGTTCACAATTTCAATTCACTACATTAAACCATTTTCAAGTCACTACACTTAACCATTTTCAAGTAACTAATTCATATTTCAAGTCACTACACTTAATCCTTTCAAGAAACAAGTTCACAATTTCAATTCTCTACACTTAACCATTTTCAAGTCACTAATTCATATTTCAAGTAACTAATTCACAATTTAAAGTCACTACATTTAACCATTTTCAAGTCACTAGACTTAACCATTTTCAAGTCAATAATTCACATTTCAAGTCACTACACTTAACCAATTTGAAGAAACAAGTTGACAATTTCAAGTAACTACACTTCACCATTTTCAAGTAACTAATTCACATTTCAAGTCCCTACACTTAACCATTTTCAAGAAACAAGTTGACAATTTTAAGTCACTACACTTAACCATTTTCAAGTAACCAATTCACATTTCAAGTCACTACACTTAACCATTTTCAAGTCAATAATTCACATTTCAAGTCACTACACTTAAACATTTTGAAGAAACAAGTTGACAATTTCAAGTCACTAAACTTAACCATTTTCAAGTAACCAATTCACATTTCAAATCACTACACTTAACCATTTTCAACTCACTAATTCACATTTCAAGTCACTTCACTTAACCATTTTCAAGAATCAAGTTCACAGTTGCAATTCACTACATTTAACCATTTTCAAGAAACAAGTTCACAATTTCAATTCACTACATTTAACCTATTTCAAGTAACTAATTCACAATTTAAAGTCACTACATTTAACCATTTTCAAGTCACTACACTTAACCATTTTCAAGTCAATAATTCACATTTCAAGTCAATACACTTAACCATTTTGAAGAAACAAGTTGACAATTTCAAGTCACTACACTTAACCATTTTCAAGTAACTAATTCACATTTCAAGTCCCTACACTTAACCATTTTTCAGTAACTAATTCACAATTTGAAGTCACTACACTTAAACATTTTCAAGTAACTAATTCACATTTCAAGTCCCTACACTTAACCATTTTTAAGTAACTAATTCACAATTTGAAGTCACTACATTTAACCATTTTCAAGTCACTACACTTAACCATTTTCAACTCACTAATTCACATTTCAAGTCACTACACTTAACCATTTTCAAGAAACAAGTTGACAATTTCAAGTCACTAAACTTAACCATTTTCAAGTAACCAATTCACATTTCAAATCACTACACTTAACCATTTTCAACTCACTAATTCACATTTCAAGTCACTTCACTTAACCATTTTCAAGAATCAAGTTCACAGTTGCAATTCACTACATTTAACCATTTTCAAGAAACAAGTTCACAATTTCAATTCACTACATTTAACCTATTTCAAGTAACTAATTCACAATTTAAAGTCACTACATTTAACCATTTTCAAGTCACTACACTTAACCATTTTCAAGTCAATAATTCACATTTCAAGTCAATACACTTAACCATTTTGAAGAAACAAGTTGACAATTTCAAGTCACTACACTTAACCATTTTCAAGTAACTAATTCACATTTCAAGTCCCTACACTTAACCATTTTTCAGTAACTAATTCACAATTTGAAGTCACTACATTTAACCATTTTCAAGTCACTACACTTAACCATTTTCAACTCACTAATTCACATTTCAAGTCACTACACTTAACCATTTTCAAGAATCAAGTTCACAGTTTCAACTCACTACATTTAACCATTTTCAAGAAAAAAGTTCACAATTTCAATTCACTACATTTAACCATTTTCAAGAAACAAGTTCACAATTTCAATTCACTACATTTAACCATTTTCAAGTCACTACACCTAACCATTTTCAAGTAAGTAATTCACATTTCAAGTCACTACACTTAATCCTTTCAAGAAACAAGTTCACAATTTCAATTCTCTACACTTAACCATTTTCAAGTCACTAATTAAAATTTCAAGTAACTAATTCACAATTTAAAGTCACTACACTTAACCATTTTCAAGAAACAAGTTGAAAATTTCAAGTCACTACACTTAACCATTTTCGAGTAACCAATACGCATTTTAAATCACTACACTTAACCATTTTCAACTCACTAATTTACATTTCAAGTCACTACACTTAACCATTTTCAAGTCACTACACTTAATCCTTTCAAGAAACACTACACTTAACCATTTTCAAGTAACTAATTCACATTTCAAGTCACTACACTTAATCCTTTCAAGAAACAAGTTCACAATTTCAATTCTCTACACTTAACCATTTTCAATTCACTAATTCATATTTCAAGTAACTAATTCAAAATTTGAAGTCACTACATTTTACCATTTTCAAGTCACTACACTTAACCATTTTCAAGTAACTAATTCACATTTCAAGTCACTACACTTAACCATTTTCAAGTAACTAATTCACATTTCAAGTCACTACACTTAACCATTTTGAAAAAACAAGTTGACAATTTCAAGTCACTACACTTAACCATTTTCAAGTAACTAATTCACATTTCAAGTCCCTACACTTAACCATTTTCAAGTAACTAATTCATATTTGAAGTCACTACATTTAACCATTTTTAAGTCACTACACTTAACCATTTTCAACTCACTAATTCACATTTCAAGTCACGATACTTAACCATTTTCAAGAAAGAAGTTCACAATATCAAGTCACTACATTTAACTATTTTCAAGTCACAAGTATACATTTCAAGTCACTACATTTAACCATTTTCAAGTAACTAATTCACATTTCAAGTCATTACACTTAATCCTTTCAAGAAACAAATTCACAATTTCAATTCTCTGCACTTAACCATTTTCAAGTCACTAATTCAAATTTCAAGTAACTAATTCACAATTTAAAGTCACTACATTAACCATTTTCAAGTCACTACACTTAACCATTTTTAAGTCACTAATTCACATTTCCAGTCACTACACTTAAACATTTTGAAGAAACAAGTTGACAATTTCAAGTCACTACACTTAACCATTTTCAAGTAACTAATTCACATTTCAAGTCCCTACACTTAACCATTTTTAAGTAACTAATTCACAATTTGAAGTCACTACATTTAACCATTTTCAAGTCACTACACTTAACCATTTTCAACTCACTAATTCACATTTCAAGTCACTACACTTAACCATTTTCAAGAAACAAGTTGACAATTTCAAGTCACTAAACTTAACCATTTTCAAGTAACCAATTCACATTTCAAATCACTACACTTAACCATTTTCAACTCACTAATTCACATTTCAAGTCACTTCACTTAACCATTTTCAAGAATCAAGTTCACAGTTGCAATTCACTACATTTAACCATTTTCAAGAAACAAGTTCACAATTTCAATTCACTACATTTAACCTATTTCAAGTAACTAATTCACAATTTAAAGTCACTACATTTAACAATTTTCAAGTCACTACACTTATCCATTTTCAAAAAATAATTTCACACTTTCAAGTCACTATATTTAACTATTTTCAATAAACAAGTTCACACTTTCAATTCACTACATTTAACCATTTTCAAGAAACAAGTTCACAATTTCAATTCACTACATTTAACCATTTTCAAGTCACTACACTTAACCATTTTCAAGTAACTAATTCACATTTCAAGTCACTACACTTAATCCTTTCAAGAAACAAGTTCACAATTTCAATTCTCTACACTTAACCATTTTCAAGTCACTAATTCAAATTTCAAGTAACTAATTCACAATTTAAAGTCACTACACTTAACCATTTTCAAGAAACAAGTTGAAAATTTCAAGTCACTACACTTAACCATATTCAGGTAACCAATTCACATTTCAAGTCACTACATTTAACCATTTTTAACTCACTAATTCAAATTTCAAGTCACTACACTTAACCATTTTCAAGAATCAAGTTCACAGTTTCAATTCACTACATTTAACCATTTTCAAGAAACAAGTTCACAATTTCAATTCACTACATTAAACCATTTTCAAGTCACTACACTTAACCATTTTCAAGTAACTAATTCATATTTCAAGTCACTACACTTAATCCTTTCAAGAAACAAGTTCACAATTTCAATTCTCTACACTTAACCATTTTCAAGTCACTAATTCATATTTCAAGTAACTAATTCACAATTTAAAGTCACTACATTTAACCATTTTCAAGTCACTAGACTTAACCATTTTCAAGTCAATAATTCACATTTCAAGTCACTACACTTAACCAATTTGAAGAAACAAGTTGACAATTTCAAGTAACTACACTTCACCATTTTCAAGTAACTAATTCACATTTCAAGTCCCTACACTTAACCATTTTCAAGAAACAAGTTGACAATTTTAAGTCACTACACTTAACCATTTTCAAGTAACCAATTCACATTTCAAGTCACTACACTTAACCATTTTCAAGTCAATAATTCACATTTCAAGTCACTACACTTAAACATTTTGAAGAAACAAGTTGACAATTTCAAGTCACTAAACTTAACCATTTTCAAGTAACCAATTCACATTTCAAATCACTACACTTAACCATTTTCAACTCACTAATTCACATTTCAAGTCACTTCACTTAACCATTTTCAAGAATCAAGTTCACAGTTGCAATTCACTACATTTAACCATTTTCAAGAAACAAGTTCACAATTTCAATTCACTACATTTAACCTATTTCAAGTAACTAATTCACAATTTAAAGTCACTACATTTAACCATTTTCAAGTCACTACACTTAACCATTTTCAAGTCAATAATTCACATTTCAAGTCAATACACTTAACCATTTTGAAGAAACAAGTTGACAATTTCAAGTCACTACACTTAACCATTTTCAAGTAACTAATTCACATTTCAAGTCCCTACACTTAACCATTTTTCAGTAACTAATTCACAATTTGAAGTCACTACACTTAAACATTTTCAAGTAACTAATTCACATTTCAAGTCCCTACACTTAACCATTTTTAAGTAACTAATTCACAATTTGAAGTCACTACATTTAACCATTTTCAAGTCACTACACTTAACCATTTTCAACTCACTAATTCACATTTCAAGTCACTACACTTAACCATTTTCAAGAAACAAGTTGACAATTTCAAGTCACTAAACTTAACCATTTTCAAGTAACCAATTCACATTTCAAATCACTACACTTAACCATTTTCAACTCACTAATTCACATTTCAAGTCACTTCACTTAACCATTTTCAAGAATCAAGTTCACAGTTGCAATTCACTACATTTAACCATTTTCAAGAAACAAGTTCACAATTTCAATTCACTACATTTAACCTATTTCAAGTAACTAATTCACAATTTAAAGTCACTACATTTAACCATTTTCAAGTCACTACACTTAACCATTTTCAAGTCAATAATTCACATTTCAAGTCAATACACTTAACCATTTTGAAGAAACAAGTTGACAATTTCAAGTCACTACACTTAACCATTTTCAAGTAACTAATTCACATTTCAAGTCCCTACACTTAACCATTTTTCAGTAACTAATTCACAATTTGAAGTCACTACATTTAACCATTTTCAAGTCACTACACTTAACCATTTTCAACTCACTAATTCACATTTCAAGTCACTACACTTAACCATTTTCAAGAATCAAGTTCACAGTTTCAACTCACTACATTTAACCATTTTCAAGAAAAAAGTTCACAATTTCAATTCACTACATTTAACCATTTTCAAGAAACAAGTTCACAATTTCAATTCACTACATTTAACCATTTTCAAGTCACTACACCTAACCATTTTCAAGTAAGTAATTCACATTTCAAGTCACTACACTTAATCCTTTCAAGAAACAAGTTCACAATTTCAATTCTCTACACTTAACCATTTTCAAGTAACTAATTAAAATTTCAAGTAACTAATTCACAATTTAAAGTCACTACACTTAACCATTTTCAAGAAACAAGTTGAAAATTTCAAGTCACTACACTTAACCATTTTCGAGTAACCAATTCGCATTTTAAATCACTACACTTAACCATTTTCAACTCACTAATTTACATTTCAAGTCACTACACTTAACCATTTTCAAGTCACTACACTTAATCCTTTCAAGAAACACTACACTTAACCATTTTCAAGTAACTAATTCACATTTCAAGTCACTACACTTAATCCTTTCAAGAAACAAGTTCACAATTTCAATTCTCTACACTTAACCATTTTCAATTCACTAATTCATATTTCAAGTAACTAATTCAAAATTTGAAGTCACTACATTTTACCATTTTCAAGTCACTACACTTAACCATTTTCAAGTAACTAATTCACATTTCAAGTCACTACACTTAACCATTTTCAAGTAACTAATTCACATTTCAAGTCACTACACTTAACCATTTTGAAAAAACAAGTTGACAATTTCAAGTCACTACACTTAACCATTTTCAAGTAACTAATTCACATTTCAAGTCCCTACACTTAACCATTTTCAAGTAACTAATTCATATTTGAAGTCACTACATTTAACCATTTTTAAGTCACTACACTTAACCATTTTCAACTCACTAATTCACATTTCAAGTCACGATACTTAACCATTTTCAAGAAAGAAGTTCACAATATCAAGTCACTACATTTAACTATTTTCAAGTCACAAGTATACATTTCAAGTCACTACATTTAACCATTTTCAAGTAACTAATTCACATTTCAAGTCATTACACTTAATCCTTTCAAGAAACAAATTCACAATTTCAATTCTCTGCACTTAACCATTTTCAAGTCACTAATTCAAATTTCAAGTAACTAATTCACAATTTAAAGTCACTACATTAACCATTTTCAAGTCACTACACTTAACCATTTTTAAGTCACTAATTCACATTTCCAGTCACTACACTTAAACATTTTGAAGAAACAAGTTGACAATTTCAAGTCACTACACTTAACCATTTTCAAGTAACTAATTCACATTTCAAGTCCCTACACTTAACCATTTTTAAGTAACTAATTCACAATTTGAAGTCACTACATTTAACCATTTTCAAGTCACTACACTTAACCATTTTCAACTCACTAATTCACATTTCAAGTCACTACACTTAACCATTTTCAAGAAACAAGTTGACAATTTCAAGTCACTAAACTTAACCATTTTCAAGTAACCAATTCACATTTCAAATCACTACACTTAACCATTTTCAACTCACTAATTCACATTTCAAGTCACTTCACTTAACCATTTTCAAGAATCAAGTTCACAGTTGCAATTCACTACATTTAACCATTTTCAAGAAACAAGTTCACAATTTCAATTCACTACATTTAACCTATTTCAAGTAACTAATTCACAATTTAAAGTCACTACATTTAACAATTTTCAAGTCACTACACTTATCCATTTTCAAAAAATAATTTCACACTTTCAAGTCACTATATTTAACTATTTTCAATAAACAAGTTCACACTTTCAATTCACTACATTTAACCATTTTCAAGAAACACGTTCACAATTTCAATTCACTTCATTTAACCATTTTCAAGTCACTACACTTAACCATTTTCAAGTAACTAATTCACATTTCAAGTCACTGCACTTAATCCTTTCAAGAAACAAGTTCACAATTTCAATTCTCTGCACTTAACCATTTTCAAGTCACTAATTCAAATTTCAAGTAACTAATTCACAATTTAAAGTCACTACATTTAACCATTTTCAAGTCACTACACTTAACCATTTTTAAGTCACTAATTCACATTTCAAGTCACTACACTTAAACATTTTGAAGAAAGAAGTTGACAATTTCAAGTCACTACACTTAACCATTTTCAAGTAACTAATTCACATTTCAAGTCCCTATACTTAACCATTTTTAAGTAACTAATTCACAATTTGAAGTCACAACATTTAACCATTTTCAAGTCACTACACTTAACCATTTTCAAGAATCAAGTTCACAGTTTCAACTCACTACATTCAACCATTTTCAAGAAAAAAGTTCACAATTTCAATTCACTACATTTAACCATTTTCAAGTCACTACACTTAACCATTTTCAAGTAACTAATTCACATTTCAAGTCACTACACTTAATCCTTTCAAGAAACAAGTTCACAATTTCAATTCTCTACACTAAACCATTTTCAATTCACTAATTCATATTTCAAGTAACTAATTCACAATTTAAAGTCATTACATTTAACCATTTTCAAGGCACTACACTTAACCATTTTCAAGTCAATAATTCACATTTCAAGTCACTACACTTAACCATTTTCAAGTCAATAATTCACATTTCAAGGCACTACACTTAACCATTTTCAAGTCAATAATTCACATTTCAAGTCACTATATATAACTATTTTCAAGAAACAAGTTCACACTTTCAATTCACTACATTTAACCATTTTCAAGAAACAAGTTCACAATTTCAATTCACTACATTTAACCATTTTCAAGTCACTACACTTAACCATTTTCAAGTCACAAATTCACATTTCAAGTCACTACACTTAACCATTTTCAAGAAACAAGTTCACAATTTCAATTCTCTACACTTAACCATTTTCAAGAAACAAGTTGACAATTTCAAGTCACAACACTTAACTATTTTCAGGTAACCAATTCACATTTCAAATCACTACACTTAACCAATTTCAACTCACTAATTCACAATTTAAAGTCACTACACTTAACCATTTTCAAGAAACAAGTTGAAAATTTCAAGTCACTACACTTAACCATATTCAGGTAACCAATTCACATTTCAAATCACTACATTTAACCATTTTTAACTCACTAATTCAAATTTCAAGTCACTACACTTAACCATTTTCAAGAATCAAGTTCACAGTTTCAATTCACTACATTTAACCATTTTCAAGAAACAAGTTCACAATTTCAATTCACTACATTAAACCATTTTCAAGTCACTACACTTAACCATTTTCAAGTAACTAATTCATATTTCAAGTCACTACACTTAATCCTTTCAAGAAACAAGTTCACAATTTCAATTCTCTACACTTAACCATTTTCAAGTCACTAATTCATATTTCAAGTAACTAATTCACAATTTAAAGTCACTACATTTAACCATTTTCAAGTCACTAGACTTAACCATTTTCAAGTCAATAATTCACATTTCAAGTCACTACACTTAACCAATTTGAAGAAACAAGTTGACAATTTCAAGTAACTACACTTCACCATTTTCAAGTAACTAATTCACATTTCAAGTCCCTACACTTAACCATTTTCAAGAAACAAGTTGACAATTTTAAGTCACTACACTTAACCATTTTCAAGTAACCAATTCACATTTCAAGTCACTACACTTAACCATTTTCAAGTCAATAATTCACATTTCAAGTCACTACACTTAAACATTTTGAAGAAACAAGTTGACAATTTCAAGTCACTAAACTTAACCATTTTCAAGTAACCAATTCACATTTCAAATCACTACACTTAACCATTTTCAACTCACTAATTCACATTTCAAGTCACTTCACTTAACCATTTTCAAGAATCAAGTTCACAGTTGCAATTCACTACATTTAACCATTTTCAAGAAACAAGTTCACAATTTCAATTCACTACATTTAACCTATTTCAAGTAACTAATTCACAATTTAAAGTCACTACATTTAACCATTTTCAAGTCACTACACTTAACCATTTTCAAGTCAATAATTCACATTTCAAGTCAATACACTTAACCATTTTGAAGAAACAAGTTGACAATTTCAAGTCACTACACTTAACCATTTTCAAGTAACTAATTCACATTTCAAGTCCCTACACTTAACCATTTTTCAGTAACTAATTCACAATTTGAAGTCACTACACTTAAACATTTTCAAGTAACTAATTCACATTTCAAGTCCCTACACTTAACCATTTTTAAGTAACTAATTCACAATTTGAAGTCACTACATTTAACCATTTTCAAGTCACTACACTTAACCATTTTCAACTCACTAATTCACATTTCAAGTCACTACACTTAACCATTTTCAAGAAACAAGTTGACAATTTCAAGTCACTAAACTTAACCATTTTCAAGTAACCAATTCACATTTCAAATCACTACACTTAACCATTTTCAACTCACTAATTCACATTTCAAGTCACTTCACTTAACCATTTTCAAGAATCAAGTTCACAGTTGCAATTCACTACATTTAACCATTTTCAAGAAACAAGTTCACAATTTCAATTCACTACATTTAACCTATTTCAAGTAACTAATTCACAATTTAAAGTCACTACATTTAACCATTTTCAAGTCACTACACTTAACCATTTTCAAGTCAATAATTCACATTTCAAGTCAATACACTTAACCATTTTGAAGAAACAAGTTGACAATTTCAAGTCACTACACTTAACCATTTTCAAGTAACTAATTCACATTTCAAGTCCCTACACTTAACCATTTTTCAGTAACTAATTCACAATTTGAAGTCACTACATTTAACCATTTTCAAGTCACTACACTTAACCATTTTCAACTCACTAATTCACATTTCAAGTCACTACACTTAACCATTTTCAAGAATCAAGTTCACAGTTTCAACTCACTACATTTAACCATTTTCAAGAAAAAAGTTCACAATTTCAATTCACTACATTTAACCATTTTCAAGAAACAAGTTCACAATTTCAATTCACTACATTTAACCATTTTCAAGTCACTACACCTAACCATTTTCAAGTAAGTAATTCACATTTCAAGTCACTACACTTAATCCTTTCAAGAAACAAGTTCACAATTTCAATTCTCTACACTTAACCATTTTCAAGTCACTAATTAAAATTTCAAGTAACTAATTCACAATTTAAAGTCACTACACTTAACCATTTTCAAGAAACAAGTTGAAAATTTCAAGTCACTACACTTAACCATTTTCGAGTAACCAATTCGCATTTTAAATCACTACACTTAACCATTTTCAACTCACTAATTTACATTTCAAGTCACTACACTTAACCATTTTCAAGTCACTACACTTAATCCTTTCAAGAAACACTACACTTAACCATTTTCAAGTAACTAATTCACATTTCAAGTCACTACACTTAATCCTTTCAAGAAACAAGTTCACAATTTCAATTCTCTACACTTAACCATTTTCAATTCACTAATTCATATTTCAAGTAACTAATTCAAAATTTGAAGTCACTACATTTTACCATTTTCAAGTCACTACACTTAACCATTTTCAAGTAACTAATTCACATTTCAAGTCACTACACTTAACCATTTTCAAGTAACTAATTCACATTTCAAGTCACTACACTTAACCATTTTGAAAAAACAAGTTGACAATTTCAAGTCACTACACTTAACCATTTTCAAGTAACTAATTCACATTTCAAGTCCCTACACTTAACCATTTTCAAGTAACTAATTCATATTTGAAGTCACTACATTTAACCATTTTTAAGTCACTACACTTAACCATTTTCAACTCACTAATTCACATTTCAAGTCACGATACTTAACCATTTTCAAGAAAGAAGTTCACAATATCAAGTCACTACATTTAACTATTTTCAAGCCACAAGTATACATTTCAAGTCACTACATTTAACCATTTTCAAGTAACTAATTCACATTTCAAGTCATTACACTTAATCCTTTCAAGAAACAAATTCACAATTTCAAGTCACAACACTTAACCATTTTCAAAAAATAATTTCACATTTCAAGTCACTACACTTAACCATTTTCAAAAAATAATTTCACACTTTCAAGTCACTATATATAACTATTTTCAAGAAACAAGTTCACACTTTCAATTCACTACATTTAACCATTTTCAAGAAACACGTTCACAATTTCAATTCACTTCATTTAACCATTTTCAAGTCACTACACTTAACCATTTTCAAGTAACTAATTCACATTTCAAGTCACTGCACTTAATCCTTTCAAGAAACAAGTTCACAATTTCAATTCTCTGCACTTAACCATTTTCAAGTCACTAATTCAAATTTCAAGTAACTAATTCACAATTTAAAGTCACTACATTTAACCATTTTCAAGTCACTACACTTAACCATTTTTAAGTCACTAATTCACATTTCAAGTCACTACACTTAAACATTTTGAAGAAAGAAGTTGACAATTTCAAGTCACTACACTTAACCATTTTCAAGTAACTAATTCACATTTCAAGTCCCTATACTTAACCATTTTTAAGTAACTAATTCACAATTTGAAGTCACTACATTTAACCATTTTCAAGTCACTACACTTAACCATTTTCAAGAATCAAGTTCACAGTTTCAACTCACTACATTCAACCATTTTCAAGAAAAAAGTTCACAATTTCAATTCACTACATTTAACCATTTTCAAGTCACTACACTTAACCATTTTCAAGTAACTAATTCACATTTCAAGTCACTACACTTAATCCTTTCAAGAAACAAGTTCACAATTTCAATTCTCTACACTAAACCATTTTCAATTCACTAATTCATATTTCAAGTAACTAATTCACAATTTAAAGTCATTACATTTAACCATTTTCAAGGCACTACACTTAACCATTTTCAAGTCAATAATTCACATTTCAAGTCACTACACTTAACCATTTTCAAGTCAATAATTCACATTTCAAGGCACTACACTTAACCATTTTCAAGTCAATAATTCACATTTCAAGTCACTATATATAACTATTTTCAAGAAACAAGTTCACACTTTCAATTCACTACATTTAACCATTTTCAAGAAACAAGTTCACAATTTCAATTCACTACATTTAACCATTTTCAAGTCACTACACTTAACCATTTTCAAGTCACAAATTCACATTTCAAGTCACTACACTTAACCATTTTCAAGAAACAAGTTCACAATTTCAATTCTCTACACTTAACCATTTTCAAGAAACAAGTTGACAATTTCAAGTCACAACACTTAACTATTTTCAGGTAACCAATTCACATTTCAAATCACTACACTTAACCAATTTCAACTCACTAATTCACATTTCAAGTCACTACACTTAACCATTTTCAAGTCACTACACTTAACCATTTTCAAGTCACTAATTCACATTTCAAGTCACTACACTTAACCATTTTGAAGAAACAAGTTGACAATTTCAAGTAACTACACTTCACCATTTTCAAGTAACTAATTCACATTTCAAGTCACTACACTTAGTCTTTTAAAGAAACAAGTTCACAATTTAAAGTCACTACACTTAACCATTTTCAAGTCACTAATTCACATTACAAGTCACTACAGTTATCCATTTTTAAGTAACTAATTCACAATTTGAAGTCACTACATTTAACCATTTTCAAGTCACTACACTTAACCATTTTCAACTCACTAATTCACATTTCAAGTCACTACACTTAACCATTTTCAAGAATCAAGTTCACAGTTTCAACTCACTACATTTAACCATTTTCAAGAAAAAAGTTCACAATTTCAATTCACTACATTTAACCATTTTCAAGAAACAAGTTCACAATTTCAATTCACTACATTTAACCATTTTCAAGTCACTACACCTAACCATTTTCAAGTAAGTAATTCACATTTCAAGTCACTACACTTAATCCTTTCAAGAAACAAGTTCACAATTTCAATTCTCTACACTTAACCATTTTCAAGTCACTAATTAAAATTTCAAGTAACTAATTCACAATTTAAAGTCACTACACTTAACCATTTTCAAGAAACAAGTTGAAAATTTCAAGTCACTACACTTAACCATTTTCGAGTAACCAATTCGCATTTTAAATCACTACACTTAACCATTTTCAACTCACTAATTTACATTTCAAGTCACTACACTTAACCATTTTCAAGTCACTACACTTAATCCTTTCAAGAAACACTACACTTAACCATTTTCAAGTAACTAATTCACATTTCAAGTCACTACACTTAATCCTTTCAAGAAACAAGTTCACAATTTCAATTCTCTACACTTAACCATTTTCAATTCACTAATTCATATTTCAAGTAACTAATTCAAAATTTGAAGTCACTACATTTTACCATTTTCAAGTCACTACACTTAACCATTTTCAAGTAACTAATTCACATTTCAAGTCACTACACTTAACCATTTTTAAGTCACTAATTCACATTTCAAGTCACTACACTTAAACATTTTGAAGAAAGAAGTTGACAATTTCAAGTCACTACACTTAACCATTTTCAAGTAACTAATTCACATTTCAAGTCCCTAT
The DNA here is from genome assembly GCA_031232105.1 of Capsicum rhomboideum. Lineage (NCBI taxonomy): Eukaryota > Viridiplantae > Streptophyta > Magnoliopsida > Solanales > Solanaceae > Capsicum > Capsicum rhomboideum. The sequence goes on along the minus strand of CP124716.1, from coordinate 56,921,059 downwards.
ACTTAACCATTTTTAAGTAACTAATTCACAATTTGAAGTCACTACATTTAACCATTTTCAAGTCACTACACTTAACCATTTTCAAGAATCAAGTTCACAGTTTCAACTCACTACATTCAACCATTTTCAAGAAAAAAGTTCACAATTTCAATTCACTACATTTAACCATTTTCAAGTCACTACACTTAACCATTTTCAAGTAACTAATTCACATTTCAAGTCACTACACTTAATCCTTTCAAGAAACAAGTTCACAATTTCAATTCTCTACACTAAACCATTTTCAATTCACTAATTCATATTTCAAGTAACTAATTCACAATTTAAAGTCATTACATTTAACCATTTTCAAGGCACTACACTTAACCATTTTCAAGTCAATAATTCACATTTCAAGTCACTACACTTAACCATTTTCAAGTCAATAATTCACATTTCAAGGCACTACACTTAACCATTTTCAAGTCAATAATTCACATTTCAAGTCACTATATATAACTATTTTCAAGAAACAAGTTCACACTTTCAATTCACTACATTTAACCATTTTCAAGAAACAAGTTCACAATTTCAATTCACTACATTTAACCATTTTCAAGTCACTACACTTAACCATTTTCAAGTCACAAATTCACATTTCAAGTCACTACACTTAACCATTTTCAAGAAACAAGTTCACAATTTCAATTCTCTACACTTAACCATTTTCAAGAAACAAGTTGACAATTTCAAGTCACAACACTTAACTATTTTCAGGTAACCAATTCACATTTCAAATCACTACACTTAACCAATTTCAACTCACTAATTCACATTTCAAGTCACTACACTTAACCATTTTCAAGTCACTACACTTAACCATTTTCAAGTCACTAATTCACATTTCAAGTCACTACACTTAACCATTTTGAAGAAACAAGTTGACAATTTCAAGTAACTACACTTCACCATTTTCAAGTAACTAATTCACATTTCAAGTCACTACACTTAGTCTTTTAAAGAAACAAGTTCACAATTTAAAGTCACTACACTTAACCATTTTCAAGTCACTAATTCACATTACAAGTCACTACAGTTATCCATTTTTAAGTAACTAATTCACAATTTGAAGTCACTACATTTAACCATTTTCAAGTCACTACACTTAACCATTTTCAACTCACTAATTCACATTTCAAGTCACTACACTTAACCATTTTCAAGAATCAAGTTCACAGTTTCAACTCACTACATTTAACCATTTTCAAGAAAAAAGTTCACAATTTCAATTCACTACATTTAACCATTTTCAAGAAACAAGTTCACAATTTCAATTCACTACATTTAACCATTTTCAAGTCACTACACCTAACCATTTTCAAGTAAGTAATTCACATTTCAAGTCACTACACTTAATCCTTTCAAGAAACAAGTTCACAATTTCAATTCTCTACACTTAACCATTTTCAAGTCACTAATTAAAATTTCAAGTAACTAATTCACAATTTAAAGTCACTACACTTAACCATTTTCAAGAAACAAGTTGAAAATTTCAAGTCACTACACTTAACCATTTTCGAGTAACCAATTCGCATTTTAAATCACTACACTTAACCATTTTCAACTCACTAATTTACATTTCAAGTCACTACACTTAACCATTTTCAAGTCACTACACTTAATCCTTTCAAGAAACACTACACTTAACCATTTTCAAGTAACTAATTCACATTTCAAGTCACTACACTTAATCCTTTCAAGAAACAAGTTCACAATTTCAATTCTCTACACTTAACCATTTTCAATTCACTAATTCATATTTCAAGTAACTAATTCAAAATTTGAAGTCACTACATTTTACCATTTTCAAGTCACTACACTTAACCATTTTCAAGTAACTAATTCACATTTCAAGTCACTACACTTAACCATTTTCAAGTAACTAATTCACATTTCAAGTCACTACACTTAACCATTTTGAAAAAACAAGTTGACAATTTCAAGTCACTACACTTAACCATTTTCAAGTAACTAATTCACATTTCAAGTCCCTACACTTAACCATTTTCAAGTAACTAATTCATATTTGAAGTCACTACATTTAACCATTTTTAAGTCACTACACTTAACCATTTTCAACTCACTAATTCACATTTCAAGTCACGATACTTAACCATTTTCAAGAAAGAAGTTCACAATATCAAGTCACTACATTTAACTATTTTCAAGCCACAAGTATACATTTCAAGTCACTACATTTAACCATTTTCAAGTAACTAATTCACATTTCAAGTCATTACACTTAATCCTTTCAAGAAACAAATTCACAATTTCAAGTCACAACACTTAACCATTTTCAAAAAATAATTTCACATTTCAAGTCACTACACTTAACCATTTTCAAAAAATAATTTCACACTTTCAAGTCACTATATATAACTATTTTCAAGAAACAAGTTCACACTTTCAATTCACTACATTTAACCATTTTCAAGAAACACGTTCACAATTTCAATTCACTTCATTTAACCATTTTCAAGTCACTACACTTAACCATTTTCAAGTAACTAATTCACATTTCAAGTCACTGCACTTAATCCTTTCAAGAAACAAGTTCACAATTTCAATTCTCTGCACTTAACCATTTTCAAGTCACTAATTCAAATTTCAAGTAACTAATTCACAATTTAAAGTCACTACATTTAACCATTTTCAAGTCACTACACTTAACCATTTTTAAGTCACTAATTCACATTTCAAGTCACTACACTTAAACATTTTGAAGAAAGAAGTTGACAATTTCAAGTCACTACACTTAACCATTTTCAAGTAACTAATTCACATTTCAAGTCCCTATACTTAACCATTTTTAAGTAACTAATTCACAATTTGAAGTCACTACATTTAACCATTTTCAAGTCACTACACTTAACCATTTTCAAGAATCAAGTTCACAGTTTCAACTCACTACATTCAACCATTTTCAAGAAAAAAGTTCACAATTTCAATTCACTACATTTAACCATTTTCAAGTCACTACACTTAACCATTTTCAAGTAACTAATTCACATTTCAAGTCACTACACTTAATCCTTTCAAGAAACAAGTTCACAATTTCAATTCTCTACACTAAACCATTTTCAATTCACTAATTCATATTTCAAGTAACTAATTCACAATTTAAAGTCATTACATTTAACCATTTTCAAGGCACTACACTTAACCATTTTCAAGTCAATAATTCACATTTCAAGTCACTACACTTAACCATTTTCAAGTCAATAATTCACATTTCAAGGCACTACACTTAACCATTTTCAAGTCAATAATTCACATTTCAAGTCACTATATATAACTATTTTCAAGAAACAAGTTCACACTTTCAATTCACTACATTTAACCATTTTCAAGAAACAAGTTCACAATTTCAATTCACTACATTTAACCATTTTCAAGTCACTACACTTAACCATTTTCAAGTCACAAATTCACATTTCAAGTCACTACACTTAACCATTTTCAAGAAACAAGTTCACAATTTCAATTCTCTACACTTAACCATTTTCAAGAAACAAGTTGACAATTTCAAGTCACAACACTTAACTATTTTCAGGTAACCAATTCACATTTCAAATCACTACACTTAACCAATTTCAACTCACTAATTCACATTTCAAGTCACTACACTTAACCATTTTCAAGTCACTACACTTAACCATTTTCAAGTCACTAATTCACATTTCAAGTCACTACACTTAACCATTTTGAAGAAACAAGTTGACAATTTCAAGTAACTACACTTCACCATTTTCAAGTAACTAATTCACATTTCAAGTCACTACACTTAGTCTTTTAAAGAAACAAGTTCACAATTTAAAGTCACTACACTTAACCATTTTCAAGTCACTAATTCACATTACAAGTCACTACAGTTATCCATTTTTAAGTAACTAATTCACAATTTGAAGTCACTACATTTAACCATTTTCAAGTCACTACACTTAACCATTTTCAACTCACTAATTCACATTTCAAGTCACTACACTTAACCATTTTCAAGAATCAAGTTCACAGTTTCAACTCACTACATTTAACCATTTTCAAGAAAAAAGTTCACAATTTCAATTCACTACATTTAACCATTTTCAAGTCACTACACTTAACCATTTTCAAGTAACTAATTCACATTTCAAGTCACTACACTTAATCCTTTCAAGAAACTGTCACGACCCAAACAAACGGACCGTGCGGGCACCTACGCTATCCTAAGTAGCTAGGAGAACCCTTATTACCCAACCAAAAATATGCGGAAGACTTCTGTTTTTAAGGAATACTAAATTAAATATAACAAAGTAAATTAAACACCAATAAATAAATTTTTCAAAAAAAAATTCTTACAACTGTCCTTCACTACCCCAAGACCTGGTCAGACATGTACAAGAGCTACCTATTACAGAATAGATTGACAATAAAATAAATAACACAAAGACTATAACATCTGCCAGGAAGGAAGTGCAGAAGTTAGTGCTGAATATCGCCATTGATCTAGTAACTGCAAACTAACCTGCATCCAATCTACACCCCAATAAGGGATGTAGAAGAGTAGGGTCAGTACAAACACACGTACTGGTAGGCATCATCGGCCGACCAGCGTTAGTCCACATAATCATAAAATAGAATCAAAGAAAAGAAATCATGACATCTTAATAGAGTATAATTCTACTAAGGCTGTAATATCATTATAACACTTTGCCAATATAATTTACAATTTTCCAACTCTATTAATGAGATTATATTCACCACTAGCATAGTCTAGCCTCACTAATTCACACCATCCACCACAATCTAACACTAAACCATCACTATCACCCTTTTATTCACGTTGTCGTTTCCATTATCCACATCTATAGGATCAACCCAATAATCATAGATAACTCACACTAAACTCTCGGGCTAACAACCAAACACTCTCTTATAATATTAAAGAATAATAACTAGCCAATCGGATAAGCCAAGATCACACCAAGTATAAATAAAGTAAGTCGACCAACATATAGCAAGTAAGCACAGAGTTCCACTTTTCCAAGTACATGTCACACAATCAATCTCAAGGATATAATCAAACAGGGAATACAAATCAACTCACTTCTCAGTAAAACACACAAGAGAACTCAAGTTTCATTAGCAAACCTTATAGATACTCTTGGAGAAAGATTAATTCAATTATTGAAACTTTGGGATTGTTTCTTTGAGATTATTCATTGGATTCATCACTCTAGATCACTTCATTATCAATTCCTTTATTATTAATATTACCATGTCGGCTCGTGGCACCCGATCCAATCACATCTTATAGCAATACCGAAATTTAACGTCGGCCACATTGCTACTAACAATCTTTCCACTTTTCTGTTCTTAATAAATATTCATCATTCACTTTTCAACCTGTATGAAGGTATATCACAAGCCTTCTTTACTCAAGGCATTCTTTTCAATCACATTATCATTATGAATCAAGATTTTTCATTTATCAACAATAGTCTGTACACACATGCTAAGGGACTTATTTCTGCCCAACTAGTCATGACCTGCAGGGGACAATCTAAGTCCATGTACCGTACCGGCGTGGTACCCGATCCTCCATAAATAAGTAATATCAACATCCATATCCGTACCGGCGTGGTACCCGATCCTCCATAATCATATTATGTATATTTTATCAACTTCATACTATCTCTCAGGATACAACACGACGTACTAAATTTACAAGTACACTCATAATCACAAGACGATTCGATCAAGTTGGATTTTTCATAATTATTCATGCAAGTATCAACAATCCAAATATCATCAATTCAAGTATGTCCGAAAACCAATTAACAAGCATCCAATTTAAGAGCATACACACAATTAAATTGAGTCTAAACTCTAATTAAATCATAACCTACTCAAATACCACAACTTGGGTTCTAACATCACCACCCATAACTAGCACATTTAACCTTATCATTATTCTTTACCTCTCTCCGCATAATACAATGCACACAATGATTCAAGTCATCTATCCCTTAGGCCTCACCATTATCATGGCACAATATGCAACTTAAACCTTTATAACTCAATTAGGTTCATCACTAGAACAACTAAAAAACATCATGTCCACATACTTCATTCACAACAATCCCCTTTCGGGCACATAACACATAATATCATAAATATCACATAATCAATCAATAACATAGTTTTCGGGATTAAAGTAAAGTTCTTATGTCTTTATTCACCTCAACTCCATGTCTGCAGGCCTAGACATGCTTTCTCCCATCAATTATAAATTATGAAAATATAAAATAACACAGTCTTCTACTCATTAACCTAGCCTACCTGGACGCCAAGCTTTTTGAATCAACAAGTCATGTCAAGGATGCTCATTCCCTTTCTTCATGCTTCGGAATGATCAATCATCTAAATATCAAATAATTATAAGAGTAATTAATCAATTACTCTTTAAATAAATATCTTTGCAAATTCAAAACCCACTAATTCTACCCTAATTCCAGGTTTATATCATTCTCCAAGGTCAATTAACTATTAACTAGTTCTTTCAAACTTAACCCATCTCCATTAATGGAGTTTTTATGCTAAAGGTCTCATCTTTATGGAATTCAAGATTTCCAACTAACAAAATACATAATCTAGTTTATCAAGTTCATGTTAGAAATCATTAATTTATAATCTAGAATTAGTTCTAGATGATATTAAGAACACCCATAAGTTTTTTCCAAAAATCCACCATTAAAGGTTCTAACCCAAAATTTCACCATTGAAGGTCTTTCTAATAATTCTAGGATGTTAAAGGATTAAAAGACGAAGAAGATGATGGAAAAACTTACCTCAATGAAGAAATTTCACTCTAATCCTTGGGAAATCACCTCTCTAGGGTTGGGGAATGAAGTTTTGGAGTTTTGGACCTGAAAATCGGCTAAATATGATTTAAATACCACCAGAATTTTCGCTACAGCGAATTCCCGTTTCAGCCCGGACAGTGTTCAGTAAAACGGTCATAACTTTTTATTCTAAACTCGGATTGACGAACGGTTTATTGCGTTGGAAAGAAGACTCATTGATATTTGATTTGGTGGGTATTGGGACCCATAACTCCTTATATCCTAGGAGATATGATCGTTTGAATTTGGCCCTAATAGAAACCCATATCAAAACTCTATTGGTTAAAAATATTTTCAACTTAACTTTGTGCTAGGGATATTGTACGACCTTAATTCATATCTAAAGAACTTCCAAATTAAAGGATTGATATTAGTATTCATGAATAATTAAATTCATCAGGCTTGAGTCTATCTAGACACATCGAAAGGCTAAAATCTTCGCCGAAAAGCTTGAGGTCACACAATGAACAAAATGATGGCTATTTTGGACTCAAGTTAATATTGAGGAATGGATAATTTAGTAACGACAAAATGGGTCGTTACAATTAGATACCAATTTACCATCCGTTCGTCCCCGAACGGGCATTCGGTGGAGAGAAGCGCGATATAGAAATTAGAAAGACATTACTAACAGAGTTTCTTATTGTAGCATATCCCACTCACTTGATATCATCAATAATTAACCTACATTCTATACTCAATCGTTCTATCAAGGCTTTTCAAAACATGAAGAGGCCGACCCAAACATTTACGCACGAATTACTTATTCTCCTTACAACGGTCCAAGTCTCAAACTTGAGTATTATAAGTTAAAGCAAGATAAAGAGGGTTAAAAGATTCACCTTGAAGAAGACAATCACCCAAAATCACCTCTTTTTCACCCAAGGTACTTTCTCTCTTCTTACAACGGAAGAATGGGGAATGAACTCCGAAGAATGAAATAAAAACTGAAAAACTGCATTCTTTACCGTTGCTGCGGCGCGATTATCGTTGCAGTGCTAACCGCCACAGCGGACCCACGGTGCTAATTACCTTGACCAAACCAGTGAGCTCCGCCTAGCTCACATATGCTTCTATTTTACAACACAAAATCAATATTTGGACATAAAATTGCAAGCCTATCACGACAATTATTATTATCGGAGTTCTAGAGCTCCGAATTCAATTTCAAAAAGTGTTACGGGATGCTACATGAGTCTACTACTCAAATTTCAATACCAGACAAGTCACATCTAATCCACCCAATACACAGGCTCACCCTGAGACACCCGAGTAAGTTTCTAGCCAAGACTACCCCCTGGAAAATCTACATCTTGATCATATTTAAGTCACCACTCCATTTACAAGTCACATAACTTAGATACTTGTATGCGCCTAATCAAGACTACTGGATTCATTCTATAAAGCTAGCTTCAACATCTCACAACCACTATTCTTTTCATCTCAAGATCACCTACGGTTCAAGCTAACAGTTTACTACTATACATAGGTGACAACACAACCTCTCACTCATTACACAAACTTACAAATATTAGCCATAGAGATCCTACAGAATTAGAGACTACAACACATTCTCCTCCACAACATCGCTAATACTCATCTAATCATCATACCTTAATCACTCAATAAGCAATATCCAACAAGTATTACCCAAGGAAAGATCAATCATGTCATTTAATAATTCACTTATATTCTCCCATTTAGGATCATTCTTAATTATTTTATGGGTGTAACTACGCTATTTAATTCTGCATTAACACCATCATGGAGATTACTACCCTCTAAAATTGTTATCTATCAGTCAATTCTATAGGACGTTAATCACACAATTCAATCACAAGACCAAGTCAACAATCAACTTATCTTCTCAAGGCCTCCCTTAATACACCAATCCACAACTAAAACTTATGCCCAGGCAATCACTAACTTCAATAAGTATCACGACAAAACCTTCATTGTCAAGCCCAATTACGCTTCCATCACTAACACCAAGCTAAGGTATACAATGTCATTCTTATTTCTACCTTACAACATTTTTATTACAGGCTTCACTAACTCTTAACCACCTCGAGATTGATCTCTATATAATAAGCATATGAGCAAAGTCAAACAACATCACCGATTACAGGTCATTAACAATCTCATTACCAATATCACATTTCAGATAAGTTATCAATCAAACTCCTTAGGTATCAACAACCTCCACTAATTTTTGCCACTTTTATTTAAAACTCATTATTTTGTCAAATCTTAAAAATCAGTTCATACAAGGGACTCAAGGAGAATATCACTTAGCCAGTCCTCACAAGGAACTAATTAAAATTTCAAATAATAGGATTGCAGAAGAATCCAAATAAAGTCTCAATAACCGGACAACACAAAGATGCACATATAATATCAAATAACTGGACCACACAAGGATCCATTCACAATATCAAATAACTGAACCATACAATTGAATTCATTCACAATATCAATTGCAAGAGCCCGTCATTAAAAAAAACACATATCACCTCAGTCTTTTGTTCATGTCTTTTTCATTATCTTCCCTTGACATCATGTCCTCATATCATCCTCTCAATTCTCATATCATCAATTTCATCAGCATAACAATAATATCAAGAACAAGGAAGCACCAAAGAATTTATTAATTTCACAAAAACAAGATCACATAGTTCCATTATAATTTTCAACAAAAGCAACTTAGTCAATTTATTTCACCCCAATTCAAATAAAAATAATTTACAACAATCATACAGTTTTACAATCCAAGTTCAGCCAAATATCAAACAACAGGCAACCAAATAAATTCACTACTTTCATACATCTTCATATTATGATATTAATTATTAGCCATTATTAACAGATACCAATTGGAATCTCCTAGATTCCAAAGCGAACTCACTAAGATACCAATTGGAATCAACTGAATTCTAATTGATCTTTGTTGAGATACCAATTGGATCCAACCCACTAGTCAAAGAATAGTACACCACGATGGAGAGAGAAAAAAAAGAAACGACTTCTACATGCCTTATAGCCTTCCAAAGATTGGGTGTGGGGCCCTACACACCAATCTGTGGAACTCTACTTGACATTGCTCTTGTACTTGTGGGACCGGTTAACCTAATGCTCTGATACCAACTGTCACGACCCAAACAAACGGACCGTGCGGGCACCTACGCTATCCTAAGTAGCTAGGAGAACCCTTATTACCCAACCAAAAATATGCGGAAGACTTCTGTTTTTAAGGAATACTAAATTAAATATAACAAAGTAAATTAAACACCAATAAATAAATTTTTCAAAAAAAACTTCTTACAACTGTCCTTCACTACCCCAAGACCTGGTCAGACATGTACAAGAGCTACCTATTACAGAATAGATTGACAATAAAATAAATAACACAAAGACTATAACATCTGCCAGGAAGGAAGTGCAGAAGTTAGTGCTGAATATCGCCATTGATCTAGTAACTGCAAACTAACCTGCATCCAATCTACACCCCAATAAGGGATGTAGAAGAGTAGGGTCAGTACAAACACACGTACTGGTAGGCATCATCGGCCGACCAGCGTTAGTCCACATAATCATAAAATAGAATCAAAGAAAAGAAATCATGACATCTTAATAGAGTATAATTCTACTAAGGCTGTAATATCATTATAACACTTTGCCAATATAATTTACAATTTTCCAACTCTATTAATGAGATTATATTCACCACTAGCATAGTCTAGCCTCACTAATTCACACCATCCACCACAATCTAACACTAAACCATCACTATCACCCTTTTATTCACGTTGTCGTTTCCATTATCCACATCTATAGGATCAACCCAATAATCATAGATAACTCACACTAAACTCTCGGGCTAACAACCAAACACTCTCTTATAATATTAAAGAATAATAACTAGCCAATCGGATAAGCCAAGATCACACCAAGTATAAATAAAGTAAGTCGACCAACATATAGCAAGTAAGCACAGAGTTCCACTTTTCCAAGTACATGTCACACAATCAATCTCAAGGATATAATCAAACAGGGAATACAAATCAACTCACTTCTCAGTAAAACACACAAGAGAACTCAAGTTTCATTAGCAAACCTTATAGATACTCTTGGAGAAAGATTAATTCAATTATTGAAACTTTGGGATTGTTTCTTTGAGATTATTCATTGGATTCATCACTCTAGATCACTTCATTATCAATTCCTTTATTATTAATATTACCATGTCGGCTCGTGGCACCCGATCCAATCACATCTTATAGCAATACCAAAATTTAACGTCGGCCACATTGCTACTAACAATCTTTCCACTTTTCTGTTCTTAATAAATATTCATCATTCACTTTTCAACCTGTATGAAGGTATATCACAAGCCTTCTTTACTCAAGGCATTCTTTTCAATCACATTATCATTATGAATCAAGATTTTTCATTTATCAACAATAGTCTGTACACACATGCTAAGGGACTTATTTCTGCCCAACTAGTCATGACCTGCAGGGGACAATCTAAGTCCATGTACCGTACCGGCGTGGTACCCGATCCTCCATAAATAAGTAATATCAACATCCATATCCGTACCGGCGTGGTACCCGATCCTCCATAATCATATTATGTATATTTTATCAACTTCATACTATCTCTCAGGATACAACACGACGTACTAAATTTACAAGTACACTCATAATCACAAGACGATTCGATCAAGTTGGATTTTTCATAATTATTCATGCAAGTATCAACAATCCAAATATCATCAATTCAAGTATGTCCGAAAACCAATTAACAAGCATCCAATTTAAGAGCATACACACAATTAAATTGAGTCTAAACTCTAATTAAATCATAACCTACTCAAATACCACAACTTGGGTTCTAACATCACCACCCATAACTAGCACATTTAACCTTATCATTATTCTTTACCTCTCTCCGCATAATACAATGCACACAATGATTCAAGTCATCTATCCCTTAGGCCTCACCATTATCATGGCACAATATGCAACTTAAACCTTTATAACTCAATTAGGTTCATCACTAGAACAACTAAAAAACATCATGTCCACATACTTCATTCACAACAATCCCCTTTCGGGCACATAACACATAATATCATAAATATCACATAATCAATCAATAACATAGTTTTCGGGATTAAAGTAAAGTTCTTATGTCTTTATTCACCTCAACTCCATGTCTGCAGGCCTAGACATGCTTTCTCCCATCAATTATAAATTATGAAAATATAAAATAACACAGTCTTCTACTCATTAACCTAGCCTACCTGGACGCCAAGCTTTTTGAATCAACAAGTCATGTCAAGGATGCTCATTCCCTTTCTTCATGCTTCGGAATGATCAATCATCTAAATATCAAATAATTATAAGAGTAATTAATCAATTACTCTTTAAATAAATATCTTTGCAAATTCAAAACCCACTAATTCTACCCTAATTCCAGGTTTATATCATTCTCCAAGGTCAATTAACTATTAACTAGTTCTTTCAAACTTAACCCATCTCCATTAATGGAGTTTTTATGCTAAAGGTCTCATCTTTATGGAATTCAAGATTTCCAACTAACAAAATACATAATCTAGTTTATCAAGTTCATGTTAGAAATCATTAATTTATAATCTAGAATTAGTTCTAGATGATATTAAGAACACCCATAAGTTTTTTTCAAAAATCCACCATTAAAGGTTCTAACCCAAAATTTCACCATTGAAGGTCTTTCTAATAATTCTAGGATGTTAAAGGATTAAAAGACGAAGAAGATGATGGAAAAACTTACCTCAATGAAGAAATTTCACTCTAATCCTTGGGAAATCACCTCTCTAGGGTTGGGGAATGAAGTTTTGGAGTTTTGGACCTGAAAATCGGCTAAATATGATTTAAATACCACCAGAATTTTCGCTACAGCGAATTCCCATTTCAGCCCGGACAGTGTTCAGTAAAACGGTCATAACTTTTTATTCTAAACTCGGATTGACGAACGGTTTATTGAGTTGGAAAGAAGACTCATTGATTTTTGATTTGGTGGGTATTGGGACCCATAACTCCTTATATCCTAGGAGATATGATCGTTTGAATTTGGCCCTAATAGAAACCCATATCAAAACTCTATTGGTTAAAAATATTTTCAACTTAACTTTGTGCTAGGGATATTGTACGACCTTAATTCATATCTAAAGAACTTCCAAATTAAAGGATTGATATTAGTATTCATGAATAATTAAATTCATCAGGCTTGAGTCTATCTAGACACATCGAAAGGCTAAAATCTTCGCCGAAAAGCTTGAGGTCACACAATGAACAAAATGATGGCTATTTTGGACTCAAGTTAATATTGAGGAATGGATAATTTAGTAACGACAAAATGGGTCGTTACAGAAACATTACACTTAACCATTTTCAAGTAACTAATTCACATTTCAAGTCACTACACTTAATCCTTTCAAGAAACAAGTACACAATTTCAATTTTCAACACTTAACCATTTTCAAGTCACTAATTCATATTTCAAGTAACTAATTCACAATTTGAAGTCTCTACACTTAACCATTTTCAAATCACTAATTCACATTTCAAGTCACTACACTTAACCATTTTCAAGAAAGAAGTTCACAATATCAAGTCACTACATTTAACAATTTTCAAGTCACAAGGTCACATTTCAAGTCACTACATTTAACCATTTTCAAGTAACTAATTCACATTTCAAGTCACTTCACTTAATCCTTTCAAGAAACAAATTCACAATTTCAAGTCACAACACTTAACCATTTTCAAAAAATAATTTCACATTTCAAGTCACTACACTTATCCATTTTCAAAAAATAATTTCACACTTTCAAGTCACTATATTTAACTATTTTCAATAAACAAGTTCACACTTTCAATTCACTACATTTAACCATTTTCAAGAAACACGTTCACAATTTCAATTCACTTCATTTAACCATTTTCAAGTCACTACACTTAACCATTTTCAAGTAACTAATTCACATTTCAAGTCACTGCACTTAATCCTTTCAAGAAACAAGTTCACAATTTCAATTCTCTGCACTTAACCATTTTCAAGTCACTAATTCAAATTTCAAGTAACTAATTCACAATTTAAAGTCACTACATTTAACCATTTTCAAGTCACTACACTTAACCATTTTTAAGTCACTAATTCACATTTCAAGTCACTACACTTAAACATTTTGAAGAAAGAAGTTGACAATTTCAAGTCACTACACTTAACCATTTTCAAGTAACTAATTCACATTTCAAGTCCCTATACTTAACCATTTTTAAGTAACTAATTCACAATTTGAAGTCACTACATTTAACCATTTTCAAGTCACTACACTTAACCATTTTCAAGAATCAAGTTCACAGTTTCAACTCACTACATTCAACCATTTTCAAGAAAAAAGTTCACAATTTCAATTCACTACATTTAACCATTTTCAAGTCACTACACTTAACCATTTTCAAGTAACTAATTCACATTTCAAGTCACTACACTTAATCCTTTCAAGAAACAAGTTCACAATTTCAATTCTCTACACTAAACCATTTTCAATTCACTAATTCATATTTCAAGTAACTAATTCACAATTTAAAGTCATTACATTTAACCATTTTCAAGGCACTACACTTAACCATTTTCAAGTCAATAATTCACATTTCAAGTCACTACACTTAACCATTTTCAAGTCAATAATTCACATTTCAAGGCACTACACTTAACCATTTTCAAGTCAATAATTCACATTTCAAGTCACTATATATAACTATTTTCAAGAAACAAGTTCACACTTTCAATTCACTACATTTAACCATTTTCAAGAAACAAGTTCACAATTTCAATTCACTACATTTAACCATTTTCAAGTCACTACACTTAACCATTTTCAAGTCACAAATTCACATTTCAAGTCACTACACTTAACCATTTTCAAGAAACAAGTTCACAATTTCAATTCTCTACACTTAACCATTTTCAAGAAACAAGTTGACAATTTCAAGTCACAACACTTAACTATTTTCAGGTAACCAATTCACATTTCAAATCACTACACTTAACCAATTTCAACTCACTAATTCACATTTCAAGTCACTACACTTAACCATTTTCAAGTCACTACACTTAACCATTTTCAAGTCACTAATTCACATTTCAAGTCACTACACTTAACCATTTTGAAGAAACAAGTTGACAATTTCAAGTAACTACACTTCACCATTTTCAAGTAACTAATTCACATTTCAAGTCACTACACTTAGTCTTTTAAAGAAACAAGTTCACAATTTAAAGTCACTACACTTAACCATTTTCAAGTCACTAATTCACATTACAAGTCACTACAGTTATCCATTTTTAAGTAACTAATTCACAATTTGAAGTCACTACATTTAACCATTTTCAAGTCACTACACTTAACCATTTTCAACTCACTAATTCACATTTCAAGTCACTACACTTAACCATTTTCAAGAATCAAGTTCACAGTTTCAACTCACTACATTTAACCATTTTCAAGAAAAAAGTTCACAATTTCAATTCACTACATTTAACCATTTTCAAGTCACTACACTTAACCATTTTCAAGTAACTAATTCACATTTCAAGTCACTACACTTAATCCTTTCAAGAAACATTACACTTAACCATTTTCAAGTAACTAATTCACATTTCAAGTCACTACACTTAATCCTTTCAAGAAACAAGTACACAATTTCAATTTTCAACACTTAACCATTTTCAAGTCACTAATTCATATTTCAAGTAACTAATTCACAATTTGAAGTCTCTACACTTAACCATTTTCAAATCACTAATTCACATTTCAAGTCACTACACTTAACCATTTTCAAGAAAGAAGTTCACAATATCAAGTCACTACATTTAACAATTTTCAAGTCACAAGGTCACATTTCAAGTCACTACATTTAACCATTTTCAAGTAACTAATTCACATTTCAAGTCACTTCACTTAATCCTTTCAAGAAACAAATTCACAATTTCAAGTCACAACACTTAACCATTTTCAAAAAATAATTTCACATTTCAAGTCACTACACTTATCCATTTTCAAAAAATAATTTCACACTTTCAAGTCACTATATTTAACTATTTTCAATAAACAAGTTCACACTTTCAATTCACTACATTTAACCATTTTCAAGAAACAAGTTCACAATTTCAATTCACTACATTTAACCATTTTCAAGTCACTACACTTAACCATTTTCAAGTAACTAATTCACATTTCAAGTCACTACACTTAATCCTTTCAAGAAACAAGTTCACAATTTCAATTCTCTACACTTAACCATTTTCAAGTCACTAATTCAAATTTCAAGTAACTAATTCACAATTTAAAGTCACTACACTTAACCATTTTCAAGTCACGACACTTAACCATTTTCAAGTCACTACACTTCACATTTCAAGTCACTACACTTAATCCTTTCAAGAAACAAGTTCACAATTTCAATTCTCTACACTTAACCATTTTCAAGTCACTAATTCAAATTTCAAGTAACTATACTTAACCATTTTTAAGTAACTAATTCACAATTTGAAGTCACTACATTTAACCATTTTCAAGTCACTACACTTAACCATTTTCAAGAATCAAGTTCACAGTTTCAACTCACTACATTCAACCATTTTCAAGAAAAAAGTTCACAATTTCAATTCACTACATTTAACCATTTTCAAGTCACTACACTTAACCATTTTCAAGTAACTAATTCACATTTCAAGTCACTACACTTAATCCTTTCAAGAAACAAGTTCACAATTTCAATTCTCTACACTAAACCATTTTCAATTCACTAATTCATATTTCAAGTAACTAATTCACAATTTAAAGTCATTACATTTAACCATTTTCAAGGCACTACACTTAACCATTTTCAAGTCAATAATTCACATTTCAAGTCACTACACTTAACCATTTTCAAGTCAATAATTCACATTTCAAGGCACTACACTTAACCATTTTCAAGTCAATAATTCACATTTCAAGTCACTATATATAACTATTTTCAAGAAACAAGTTCACACTTTCAATTCACTACATTTAACCATTTTCAAGAAACAAGTTCACAATTTCAATTCACTACATTTAACCATTTTCAAGTCACTACACTTAACCATTTTCAAGTCACAAATTCACATTTCAAGTCACTACACTTAACCATTTTCAAGAAACAAGTTCACAATTTCAATTCTCTACACTTAACCATTTTCAAGAAACAAGTTGACAATTTCAAGTCACAACACTTAACTATTTTCAGGTAACCAATTCACATTTCAAATCACTACACTTAACCAATTTCAACTCACTAATTCACATTTCAAGTCACTACACTTAACCATTTTCAAGTCACTACACTTAACCATTTTCAAGTCACTAATTCACATTTCAAGTCACTACACTTAACCATTTTGAAGAAACAAGTTGACAATTTCAAGTAACTACACTTCACCATTTTCAAGTAACTAATTCACATTTCAAGTCACTACACTTAGTCTTTTAAAGAAACAAGTTCACAATTTAAAGTCACTACACTTAACCATTTTCAAGTCACTAATTCACATTACAAGTCACTACAGTTATCCATTTTTAAGTAACTAATTCACAATTTGAAGTCACTACATTTAACCATTTTCAAGTCACTACACTTAACCATTTTCAAGTCACAAATTCACATTTCAAGTCACTACACTTAACCATTTTCAAGAAACAAGTTCACAATTTCAATTCTCTACACTTAACCATTTTCAAGAAACAAGTTGACAATTTCAAGTCACAACACTTAACTATTTTCAGGTAACCAATTCACATTTCAAATCACTACACTTAACCAATTTCAACTCACTAATTCACATTTCAAGTCACTACACTTAACCATTTTCAAGTCACTACACTTAACCATTTTCAAGTCACTAATTCACATTTCAAGTCACTACACTTAACCATTTTGAAGAAACAAGTTGACAATTTCAAGTAACTACACTTCACCATTTTCAAGTAACTAATTCACATTTCAAGTCACTACACTTAGTCTTTTAAAGAAACAAGTTCACAATTTAAAGTCACTACACTTAACCATTTTCAAGTCACTAATTCACATTACAAGTCACTACAGTTATCCATTTTTAAGTAACTAATTCACAATTTGAAGTCACTACATTTAACCATTTTCAAGTCACTACACTTAACCATTTTCAACTCACTAATTCACATTTCAAGTCACTACACTTAACCATTTTCAAGAATCAAGTTCACAGTTTCAACTCACTACATTTAACCATTTTCAAGAAAAAAGTTCACAATTTCAATTCACTACATTTAACCATTTTCAAGTCACTACACTTAACCATTTTCAAGTAACTAATTCACATTTCAAGTCACTACACTTAATCCTTTCAAGAAACATTACACTTAACCATTTTCAAGTAACTAATTCACATTTCAAGTCACTACACTTAATCCTTTCAAGAAACAAGTACACAATTTCAATTTTCAACACTTAACCATTTTCAAGTCACTAATTCATATTTCAAGTAACTAATTCACAATTTGAAGTCTCTACACTTAACCATTTTCAAATCACTAATTCACATTTCAAGTCACTACACTTAACCATTTTCAAGAAAGAAGTTCACAATATCAAGTCACTACATTTAACAATTTTCAAGTCACAAGGTCACATTTCAAGTCACTACATTTAACCATTTTCAAGTAACTAATTCACATTTCAAGTCACTTCACTTAATCCTTTCAAGAAACAAATTCACAATTTCAAGTCACAACACTTAACCATTTTCAAAAAATAATTTCACATTTCAAGTCACTACACTTATCCATTTTCAAAAAATAATTTCACACTTTCAAGTCACTATATTTAACTATTTTCAATAAACAAGTTCACACTTTCAATTCACTACATTTAACCATTTTCAAGAAACAAGTTCACAATTTCAATTCACTACATTTAACCATTTTCAAGTCACTACACTTAACCATTTTCAAGTAACTAATTCACATTTCAAGTCACTACACTTAATCCTTTCAAGAAACAAGTTCACAATTTCAATTCTCTACACTTAACCATTTTCAAGTCACTAATTCAAATTTCAAGTAACTAATTCACAATTTAAAGTCACTACACTTAACCATTTTCAAGTCACGACACTTAACCATTTTCAAGTCACTACACTTCACATTTCAAGTCACTACACTTAATCCTTTCAAGAAACAAGTTCACAATTTCAATTCTCTACACTTAACCATTTTCAAGTCACTAATTCAAATTTCAAGTAACTAATTCACAATTTAAAGTCACTACATTTAACAATTTTCAAGTCACAAGGTCACATTTCAAGTCTCTACATTTAACCATTTTCAAGTAACTAATTCACATTTCAAGTCACTTCACTTAATCCTTTCAAGAAACAAATTCACAATTTCAAGTCACAACACTTAACCATTTTCAAAAAATAATTTCACATTTCAAGTCACTACACTTATCCATTTTCAAAAAATAATTTCACACTTTCAAGTCGCTATATTTAACTATTTTCAATAAACAAGTTCACACTTTCAATTCACTACATTTAACCATTTTCAAGAAACAAGTTCACAATTTCAATTCACTACATTTAACCATTTTCAAGTCACTACACTTAACCATTTTCAAGTAATTAATTCACATTTCAAGTCACTACACTTAATCCTTTCAAGAAACAAGTTCACAATTTCAATTCTCTACACTTAACCATTTTCAAGTCACTAATTCAAATTTAAGTAACTAATTCACAATTTAAAGTCACTACACTTAACCATTTTCAAGAAACAAGTTGAAAATTTCAAGTCACTACACTTAACCATTTTCAAGTAACCAATTCGCATTTCAAATCACTACACTTAACCATTTTCAACTAACTAATTCACATTTCAAGTCACTACACTTAACCATTTTCAAGAAAGAAGTTCACAATATCAAGTCACTACATTTAACTATTTTCAAGTCACAAGTTCACATTTTAAGTCACTACATTTAACCATTTTCAAGTAACTAATTCACATTTCAAGTCACTACACTTAATCCTTTCAAGAAACAAATTCACAATTTCAAGAAACAACACTTAACCATTTTCAAAAAATAATTTCACATTTCAAGTCACTACACTTAACCATTTTCAAAAAATAATTTCACACTTTCAAGTCACTATATATAACTATTTTCAAGAAACAAGTTCACACTTTCAATTCACTACTTTTAACCATTTTCAAGAAACTAGTTCACAATTTCAATTCACTACATTTAACCATTTTCAAGTCACTACACTTAACCATTTTCAAGTAACTAATTCACATTTCAAGTCACTACACTTAATCCTTTCAAGAAACCAGTTCACAATTTCAATTCTTTGCACTTAACCATTTTCAAGTCACTAATTCAAATTTCTAGTAACTAATTCACAATTTAAAGTCACTACATTTCACCATTTTCAAGTCACTACACTTAACCATTTTTAAGTCACTAATTCACATTTCAAGTCACTACACTTAAACATTTGAAGAAACAAGTTGACAATTTCAAGTCACTACACTTAACCATTTTCAAGTAACTAATTCACATTTCAAGTCACTACACTTAACCATTTTCAAGTAACCAATTCACATTTCAAGTCACTACACTTAATCTTTTCAAGAATCAAGTTCACAATTTCAATTAACTACACTAATTCATATTTCAAGTAACTAATTCACAATTTAAAGTCACTACATTTAACCATTTTCAAGTCACTACACTTAACCATTTTCAAGTAACTAATTCACATTTCAAGTCACTACACTTAATCCTTTCAAGAAACAAGTTCACAATTTCAATTCTCTACACTTAACCATTTTCAATTCACTAATTCATATTTCAAGTAACTAATTCACAATTTAAAGTCACTACATTTAACCATTTTCAAGTAACTAATTCACATTTCAAGTCCCTACACTTAACCATTTTTAAGTAACTAATTCACAATTTGAAGTCACTACATTTAACCATTTTCAAGTCACTACACTTAACCATTTTCAACTCACTAATTCACATTTCAAGTCACTACACTTAACCATTTTCAAGAATCAAGTTCACAGTTTCAATTCACTACATTTAACCATTTTCAAGAAACAAGTTCACAATTTCAATTCACTACATTTAACCATTTTCAAGTCACTACACTTAACCATTTTCAAGTAACTAATTCACATTTCAAGTCACTACACTTAATCCTTTCAAGAAACAAGTTCACAATTTCAATTCTCTACACTTAACCATTTTCAATTCACTAATTCATATTTCAAGTAACTAATTCACAATTTAAAGTCACTACATTTAACCATTTTCAAGTCACTACACTTAACCATTTTCAAGTCACTACATTTAACCATTTTCAAGTCACTACACTTAACCATTTTCAAGTCAATAATTCACATTTCAAGTCACTACACTTAACCATTTTGAAGAAACAAGTTGACAATTTCAAGTCACTACACTTAACCATTTTCAAGTAACTAATTCACATTTCAAGTCCCTACACTTAACCATTTTTAAGTAACTAATTCACAATTTCAAGTCACTACACTTAACCATTTTCAAGTAACTAATTCACATTTCAAGTCCCCACACTTAACCATTTTT
The DNA here is from genome assembly GCA_031232105.1 of Capsicum rhomboideum. Taxonomy (NCBI): domain Eukaryota; kingdom Viridiplantae; phylum Streptophyta; class Magnoliopsida; order Solanales; family Solanaceae; genus Capsicum; species Capsicum rhomboideum. Next base: position 56,899,404 of record CP124716.1, on the reverse strand, counting down.
AAGTAACTAATTCACAATTTGAAGTCACTACATTTAACCATTTTCAAGTCACTACACTTAAGCATTTTCAACTCACTAATTCACATTTCAAGTCACTACACTTAACCATTTTCAAGAATCAAGCTCACAGTTTCAATTCACTACATTTAACCATTTTCAAGAAACAAGTTCACAATTTCAATTTACTACATTTAACCATTTTCAAGTCACTACACTTAACCATTATCAAGTAACTAATTCACATTTCAAGTCACTACACTTAATCCTTTCAAGAAACAAGTTCACAATTTCAATTCTCTACACTTAACCATTTTCAATTTACTAATTCATATTTAAAGTAACTAATTCACAATTTAAAGTCACTACATATAACCATTTTCAAGTCACTACACTTAACTATTTTCAAGTCAATAATTCACATTTCAAGTCACTACACTTAATCCTTTCAAGAAACAAGTTCACAATTTCAATTCTCTACACTTAACCATTTTCAATTCACTAATTCATATTTCAAGTAACTAATTCACAATTTAAAGTCACTACATTTAACCATTTTCAAGTCACTACACTTAACCATTTTCAAGTCAATAATTCACATTTCAAGTCACTACACTTAACCATTTTGAAGAAACAAGTTGACAATTTCAAGTCACTACACTTAACCATTTTCAAGTAACTAATTCACATTTCAAGTCCCTACACTTAACCATTTTTAAGTAACTAATTCACAATTTGAAGTCACTACATTTAACCATTTTCAATAAAAAAGTTCACAATTTCAATTCACTACATTTAACTATTTTCAAGTCACTACACTTAACCATTTTCAAGTCACTAATTCACATTTCAAGTCACTACACTTAACCATTTTCAAGAAACAAGTTGACAATTTCAAATCACTACACTTAACCATTTTCAAGTAACTAATTCACATTTCAAGTCACAACACTTAACCATTTTCAAGAAACAAGTTGACAATTTCAAGTCAGTAAACTTAACCATTTTCAGGTAACCAATTCACATTTCAAGTCACTACACTTAACCATTTTCAACTCACTAATTCAAATTTCAAGTCACTACACTTAACCATTTTCAAGAATCAAGTTCACAGTTTCAATTCACTACATTTAACCATTTTCAAGAAAAAAGTTCACAATTTCAATTCAATAAATTTAACCATTTTCAAGTCACTACACTTAACAATTTTCAAGTAACTAATTCACATTTCAAGTCACTACACTTAATCCTTTCAAGAAACAAGTTCACAATTTCAATTCTCTACACTTAACCATTTTCAATTCACTAATTCATATTTCAAGTAACTAATTCACAATTTAAAGTCACTACATTTAACCATTTTCAAATCACTACACTTAACTATTTTCAAGTCAATAATTCACATTTCAAGTCACTACACTTAATCCTTTCAAGAAACAAGTTCACAATTTCAATTCTCTACACTTAACCATTTTCAATTCACTAATTCATATTTCAAGTAACTAATTCACAATTTAAAGTCACTACATTTAACCATTTTCAAGTAACTACACTTAACCATTTTCAAGTCGATAATTCACATTTCAAGTCACTACACTTAACCATTTTGAAGAAACAAGTTGACAATTTCAAGTCACTACACTTGATCATTTTCAAGAAACAAGTTCACTATTTCAATTCACTACATTTAACCATTTTCAAGTCACTACACTTAACCATTTTCAAGTAACTAATTCACATTTCAAGTCACTACACTTAATCCTTTCAAGAAACAAGTTCACAATTTCAATTCTCTACACTTAACCATTTTCAATTAACTAATTCATATTTCAAGTAACTAATTCACAATTTAAAGTCACTACATTTAACCATTTTCAAGTAACTACACTTAACCATTTTCAAGTCGATAATTCACATTTCAAGTCACTACACTTAACCATTTTCAAGAAACAAGTTGACAATTTCAAGTCACTACACTTGATCATTTTCAAGAAACAAGTTCACAATTTCAATTCACTACATTTAACCATTTTCAAGTCACTACACTTAACCATTTTCAAGTAACTAATTCACATTTCAAGTCCCTGCACTTAACCATTTTTAAGTAACTAACTCACAATTTGAAGTCACTACATTTAACCATTTTCAAGAAACAAGTTCACAATTTCAATTCAATAAATTTAACCATTTTCAAGTCACTACACTTAACCATTTTCAAGTAACTAATTCACATTTCAAGTCACTACACTTAATCCTTTCAAGAAACAAGTTCACAATTTCAATTCTCTACACTTAACCATTTTCAATTCACTAATTCATATTTCAAGTAACTAATTCACAATTTAAAGTCACTACATTTAACCATTTTCAAATCACTACACTTAACTATTTTCAAGTCAATAATTCACATTTCAAGTCACTACACTTAATCCTTTCAAGAAACAAGTTCACAATTTCAATTCTCTACACTTAACCATTTTCAATTCACTAATTCATATTTCAAGTAACTAATTCACAATTTAAAGTCACTACATTTAACCATTTTCAAGTAACTACACTTAACCATTTTCAAGTCGATAATTCACATTTCAAGTCACTACACTTAACCATTTTGAAGAAACAAGTTGACAATTTCAATTCTCTACACTTAACCATTTTCAATTCACTAATTCATATTTCAAGTAACTAATTCACAATTTAAAGTCACTACATTTAACCATTTTCAAGTAACTACACTTAACCATTTTCAAGTCGATAATTCACATTTCAAGTCACTACACTTAACCATTTTGAAGAAACAAGTTGACAATTTCAAGTCACTACACTTGATCATTTTCAACAAACAAGTTCACAATTTCAATTCACTACATTTAACCATTTTCAAGTCACTACACATAACCATTTTCAAGTAACTAATTCACATTTCAAGTCACTACACTTAATCCTTTCAAGAAACAAGTTCACAATTTCAATTCTCTACACTTAACCATTTTCAATTCACTAATTCATATTTCAAGTAACTAATTCACAATTTAAAGTCACTACATTTAACCATTTTCAAGTAACTACACTTAACCATTTTCAAGTCGATAATTCACATTTCAAGTCACTACACTTAACCATTTTAAAGAAACAAGTTGACAATTTCAAGTCACTACACTTAACCATTTTCAAGTAACTAATTCACATTTCAAGTAACTAATTCACAATTTAAAGTCACTACATTTAACCATTTTCAAGTCACTACACTTAACCATTTTCAAGTCAATAATTCACATTTCAAGTCACTACACTTAACCATTTTGAAGAAACAAGTTGACAATTTCAAGTCACTACACTTAACCATTTTCAAGTAACTAATTCACATTTCAAGTCCCTACACTTAACCATTTTTAAGTAACTAATTCACAATTTGAAGTCACTACATTTAACCATTTTCAAGTCACTACACTTAACCATTTTCAACTCACTAATTTACATTTCAAGTCACTACACTTAACCATTTTCAAGAATCAAGTTCACAATTTCAACTCACTACATTTAACTATTTTCAATAAAAAAGTTCACAATTTCAATTCACTACATTTAACCATTTTCAAGTCACTACACTTAACCATTTTCAAGTCACTAATTCACATTTCAAGTCACAACACTTAACCATTTTCAAGAAACAAGTTGACAATTTCAAGTCAGTACACTTAACCATTTTCAGGTAACCAATTCACATTTCAAGTCACTACACTTAACCATTTTCAACTCACTAATTCAAATTTCAATTCACTACATTTATCCATTTTCAAGAAAAAAGTTCACAATTTCAATTCACTACATTTAACCATTTTCAAGTCACTACACTTAACCATTTTCAAGTAACTAATTCACATTTCAAGTCACTACACTTAATCCTTTCAAGAAACAAGTTCACAATTTCAATTCTCTACACTTAACCATTTTCAATTCACTAATTCATATTTCAAGTAACTAATTCACAATTTAAAGTCACTACATTTAACCATTTTCAAGTCACTACACTTAACTATTTTCAAGTCAATAATTCACATTTCAAGTCACTACACTTAATCCTTTCAAGAAACAAGTTCACAATTTCAATTCTCTACACTTAACCATTTTCAATTCACTAATTCATATTTCAAGTAACTAATTCACAATTTAAAGTAACTACATTTAACCATTTTCAAGTCACTACACTTAACCATTTTCAAGTCAATAATTCACATTTTAAGTCACTACACTTAACCATTTTGAAGAAACAAGTTGACAATTTCAAGTCACTACACCTAACCATTTTCAAGTAACAAATTCACATTTCAAGTCCCTACACTTAACCATTTTTAAGTAACTAATTCACAATTTGAAGTCACTACATTTAACCATTTTCAAGTCACTACACTTAACCATTTTCAACTCACTAATTCACATTTCAAGTCACTACACTTAACCATTTTCAAGAATCAAGTTCACAGTTTCAATTCACTACATTTAACCATTTTCAAGAAACAAGTTCACAATTTCAATTCACTACATTTAACCATTTTCAAGTCACTACACTTAACCATTTTCAAGTAACTAATTCACATTTCAAGTCATTACACTTAATCCTTTCAAGAAACAAGTTCACAATTTCAATTCTCTACACTTAACCATTTTCAATTCACTAATTCATATTTCAAGTAACTAATTCACAATTTAAAGTCACTACATTTAACCATTTTCAAGTCACTACACTTAACCATTTTCACGTCACTACATTTAACCATTTTCAAGTCACTACACTTAACCATTTTCAAGTAACTAATTCACATTTCAAGTCCCTACACTTAACCATTTTTAAGTAACTAATTCACAATTTGAAGTCACTACATTTAACCATTTTCAAGTCACTACACTTAACCATTTTCAACTCACTAATTTACATTTCAAGTCACTACACTTAACCATTTTCAAGAATCAAGTTCACAATTTCAACTCACTACATTTAACTATTTTCAATAAAAAAGTTCACAATTTCAATTCACTACATTTAACCATTTTCAAGTCACTACACTTAACCATTTTCAAGTCACTAATTCACATTTCAAGTCACTACACTTAACCATTTTCAAGAAACAAGTTGACAATTTCAAATCACTACACTTAACCATTTTCAAGTAACTAATTCACATTTCAAGTCACAACACTTAACCATTTTCAAGAAACAAGTTGACAATTTCAAGTCAGTACACTTAACCATTTTCAGGTAACCAATTCACATTTCAAGTCACTACACTTAACCATTTTCAACTCACTAATTCAAATTTCAATTCACTACATTTAACCATTTTCAACAAAAAAGTTCACAATTTCAATTCACTACATTTAACCATTTTCAAGTCACTACACTTAACCATTTTCAAGTAACTAATTCACATTTCAAGTCACTACACTTAATCCTTTCAAGAAACAAGTTCACAATTTCAATTCTCTACACTTAACCATTTTCAATTCACTAATTCATATTTCAAGTAACTAATTCACAATTTAAAGTCACTACATTTAACCATTTTCAAGTCACTACACTTAACTATTTTCAAGTCAATAATTCACATTTCAAGTCACTACACTTAATCCTTTCAAGAAACAAGTTCACAATTTCAATTCTCTACACTTAACCATTTTCAATTCACTAATTCATATTTCAAGTAACTAATTCACAATTTAAAGTCACTACATTTAACCATTTTCAAGTCACTACACTTAACCATTTTCAAGTCAATAATTCACATTTCAAGTCACTACACTTAACCATTTTGAAGAAACAAGTTGACAATTTTGAAGTCACTACACTTAACCATTTTCAAGTAACTAATTCACATTTCAAGTCCCTACACTTAACCATTTTTAAGTAACTAATTCACAATTTGAAGTCACTACATTTAACCATTTTCAAGTCACTACACTTAACCATTTTCAACTCACTAATTCACATTTCAAGTCACTACACTTAACCATTTTCAAGAATCAAGTTCACAGTTTCAATTCACTACATTTAACCATTTTCAAGAAACAAGTTCACAATTTCAATTCACTACATTTAACCATTTTCAAATCACTTCACTTAACCATTTTCAAGTAACTAATTCACATTTCAAGTCATTACACTTAATCCTTTCAAGAAACAAGTTCACAATTTCAATTCTCTACACTTAACCATTTTCAATTCACTAATTCATATTTCAAGTAACTAATTCACAATTTAAAGTCACTACATTTAACCATTTTCAAGTCACTACACTTAACCATTTTCACGTCACTACATTTAACCATTTTCAAGTCACTACACTTAACCATTTTCAAGTCAATAATTCACATTTCAAGTCACTACACTTAACCATTTTGAAGAAACAAGTTGACAATTTCAAGTCACTACACTTAACCATTTTCAAGTAACTAATTCACATTTCAAGTCCCTACACTTAACCATTTTTAAGTAACTAATTCACAATTTCAAGTCACTACACTTAACCATTTTCAAGTAACTAATTCACATTTCAAGTCCCCACACTTAACCATTTTTAAGTAACTAATTCACAATTTGAAGTCACTACATTTAACAATTTTCAAGTCACTACACTTAAGCATTTTCAACTCACTAATTCACATTTCAAGTCACTACACTTAACCATTTTCAAGAATCAAGCTCACAGTTTCAATTCACTACATTTAACCATTTTCAAGAAACAAGTTCACAATTTCAATTCACTACATTTAACCATTTTCAAGTCACTACACTTAACCATTATCAAGTAACTAATTCACATTTCAAGTCACTACACTTAATCCTTTCAAGAAACAAGTTCACAATTTCAATTCTCTACACTTAACCATTTTCAATTCACTAATTCATATTTAAAGTAACTAATTCACAATTTAAAGTCACTACATTTAACCATTTTCAAGTCACTACACTTAACTATTTTCAAGTCAATAATTCACATTTCAAGTCACTACACTTAATCCTTTCAAGAAACAAGTTCACAATTTCAATTCTCTACACTTAACCATTTTCAATTCACTAATTCATATTTCAAGTAACTAATTCACAATTTAAAGTCACTACATTTAACCATTTTCAAGTCACTACACTTAACCATTTTCAAGTCAATAATTCACATTTCAAGTCACTACACTTAACCATTTTGAAGAAACAGGTTGACAATTTCAAGTCACTACACTTAACCATTTTCAAGTAACTAATTCACATTTCAAGTCCCTACACTTAACCATTTTTAAGTAACTAATTCACAATTTGAAGTCACTACATTTAACCATTTTCAAGTCACTACACTTAACCATTTTCAACTCACTAAATTACATTTCAAGTCACTACACTTAACCATTTTCAAGAATCAAGTTCACAATTTCAACTCACTACATTTAACCATTTTCAATAAAAAAGTTCACAATTTCAATTCACTACATTTAACTATTTTCAAATCACTACACTTAACCATTTTCAAGTCACTAATTCACATTTCAAGTCACTACACTTAACCATTTTCAAGAAACAAGTTGACAATTTCAAATCACTACACTTAACCATTTTCAAGTAACTAATTCACATTTCAAGTCACAACACTTAACCATTTTCAAGAAACAAGTTGACAATTTCAAGTCAGTAAACTTAACCATTTTCAGGTAACCAATTCACATTTCAAGTCACTACACTTAACCATTTTCAACTCACTAATTCAAATTTTAAGTCACTACACTTAACCATTTTCAAGAATCAAGTTCACAGTTTCAATTCACTACATTTAACCATTTTCAAGAAAAAAGTTCACAATTTCAATTCAATAAATTTAACCATTTTCAAGTCACTACACTTAACCATTTTCAAGTAACTAATTCACATTTCAAGTCACTACACTTAATCCTTTCAAGAAACAAGTTCACAATTTCAATTCTCTACACTTAACCATTTTCAAATCACTAATTCATATTTCAAGTAACTAATTCACAATTTAAAGTCACTACATTTAACCATTTTCAAATCACTACACTTAACTATTTTCAAGTCAATAATTCACATTTCAAGTCACTACACTTAATCCTTTCAAGAAACAAGTTCACAATTTCAATTCTCTACACTTAACCATTTTCAATTCACTAATTCATATTTCAAGTAACTAATTCACAATTTAAAGTCACTACATTTAACCATTTTCAAGTAACTACACTTAACCATTTTCAAGTCGATAATTCACATTTCAAGTCACTACACTTAACCATTTTGAAGAAACAAGTTGACAATTTCAAGTCACTACACTTGATCATTTTCAAGAAACAAGTTCACAATTTCAATTCACTACATTTAACCATTTTCAAGTAACTAATTCACATTTCAAGTCACTACACTTAATCCTTTCAAGAAACAAGTTCACAATTTCAATTCTCTACACTTAACCATTTTCAATTCACTAATTCATATTTCAAGTAACTAATTCACAATTTAAAGTCACTACATTTAACCATTTTCAAGTAACTACAGTTAACCATTTTCAAGTCGATAATTCACATTTCAAGTCACTACACTTAACCATTTTGAAGAAACAAGTTGACAATTTCAAGTCACTACACATAACCATTTTCAAGTAACTAATTCACATTTCAAGTCACTACACTTAATCCTTTCAAGAAACAAGTTCACAATTTCAATTCTCTACACTTAACCATTTTCAATTCACTAATTCATATTTCAAGTAACTAATTCACAATTTAAAGTCACTACATTTAACCATTTTCAAGTAACTACACTTAACCATTTTCAAGTCGATAATTCACATTTCAAGTCACTACACTTAACCATTTTGAAGAAACAAGTTGACAATTTCAAGTCACTACACTTGATCATTTTCAAGAAACAAGTTCACAATTTCAATTCACTACATTTAACCATTTTCAAGTCACTACACTTAACCATTTTCAAGTAACTAATTCACATTTCAAGTCCCTGCACTTAACCATTTTTAAGTAACTAACTCACAATTTGAAGTCACTACATTTAACCATTTTCAAGAAACAAGTTCACAATTTCAATTCAATAAATTTAACCATTTTCAAGTCACTACACTTAACCATTTTCAAGTAACTAATTCACATTTCAAGTCACTACACTTAATCCTTTCAAGAAACAAGTTCACAATTTCAATTCTCTACACTTAACCATTTTCAATTCACTAATTCATATTTCAAGTAACTAATTCACAATTTAAAGTCACTACATTTAACCATTTTCAAATCACTACACTTAACTATTTTCAAGTCAATAATTCACATTTCAAGTCACTACACTTAATCCTTTCAAGAAACAAGTTCACAATTTCAATTCTCTACACTTAACCATTTTCAATTCACTAATTCATATTTCAAGTAACTAATTCACAATTTAAAGTCACTACATTTAACCATTTTCAAGTAACTACACTTAACCATTTTCAAGTCGATAATTCACATTTCAAGTCACTACACTTAACCATTTTGAAGAAACAAGTTGACAATTTCAAGTCACTACACTTGATCATTTTCAAGAAACAAGTTCACAATTTCAATTCACTACATTTAACCATTTTCAAGTCACTACACTTAACCATTTTCAAGTAACTAATTCACATTTCAAGTCACTACACTTAATCCTTTCAAGAAACAAGTTCACAATTTCAATTCTCTACACTTAACCATTTTCAATTAACTAATTCATATTTCAAGTAACTAATTCACAATTTAAAGTCACTACATTTAACCATTTTCAAGTAACTACACTTAACCATTTTCAAGTCGATAATTCACATTTCAAGTCACTACACTTAACCATTTTGAAGAAACAAGTTGACAATTTCAAGTCACTACACATAACCATTTTCAAGTAACTAATTCACATTTCAAGTCACTACACTTAATCCTTTCAAGAAACAAGTTCACAATTTCAATTCTCTACACTTAACCATTTTCAATTCACTAATTCATATTTAAAGTAACTAATTCACAATTTAAAGTCACTACATTTAACCATTTTCAAGTCACTACACTTAACTATTTTCAAGTCAATAATTCACATTTCAAGTCACTACACTTAATCCTTTCAAGAAACAAGTTCACAATTTCAATTCTCTACACTTAACAATTTTCAATTCACTAATTCATATTTCAAGTAACTAATTCACAATTTAAAGTCACTACATTTAACCATTTTCAAGTCACTACACTTAACCATTTTCAAGTCAATAATTCACATTTCAAGTCACTACACTTAACCATTTTGAAGAAACAAGTTGACAATTTCAAGTCACTACACTTAACCATTTCCAAGTAACTAATTCACATTTCAAGTCCCTACACTTAACCATTTTTAAGTAACTAATTCACAATTTGAAGTCACTACATTTAACCATTTTCAAGTCACTACACTTAACCATTTTCAACTCACTAATTTACATTTCAAGTCACTACACTTAACCATTTTCAAGAATCAAGTTCACAATTTCAACTCACTACATTTAACCATTTTCAATAAAAAAGTTCACAATTTCAATTCACTACATTTAACTATTTTCAAGTCACTACACTTAACCATTTTCAAGTCACTAATTCACATTTCAAGTCACTACACTTAACCATTTTCAAGAAACAAGTTGACAATTTCAAATCACTACACTTAACCATTTTCAAGTAACTAATTCACATTTCAAGTCACAACACTTAACCATTTTCAAGAAACAAGTTGACAATTTCAAGTCAGTAAACTTAACCATTTTCAGGTAACCAATTCACATTTCAAGTCACTACACTTAACCATTTTCAACTCACTAATTCAAATTTCAAGTCACTACACTTAACCATTTTCAAGAATCAAGTTCACAGTTTCAATTCACTACATTTAACCATTTTCAAGAAAAAAGTTCACAATTTCAATTCAATAAATTTAACCATTTTCAAGTCACTACACTTAACCATTTTCAAGTAACTAATTCACATTTCAAGTCACTACACTTAATCCTTTCAAGAAACAAGTTCACAATTTCAATTCTCTACACTTAACCATTTTCAATTCACTAATTCATATTTCAAGTAACTAATTCACAATTTAAAGTCACTACATTTAACCATTTTCAAATCACTACACTTAACTATTTTCAAGTCAATAATTCACATTTCAAGTCACTACACTTAATCCTTTCAAGAAACAAGTTCACAATTTCAATTCTCTACACTTAACCATTTTCAATTCACTAATTCATATTTCAAGTAACTAATTCACAATTTAAAGTCACTACATTTAACCATTTTCAAGTAACTACACTTAACCATTTTCAAGTCGATAATTCACATTTCAAGTCACTACACTTAACCATTTTGAAGAAACAAGTTGACAATTTCAAGTCACTACACTTGATCATTTTCAAGAAACAAGTTCACAATTTCAATTCACTACATTTAACCATTTTCAAGTCACTACACTTAACCATTTTCAAGTAACTAATTCACATTTCAAGTCACTACACTTAATCCTTTCAAGAAACAAGTTGACAATTTCAATTCTCTACACTTAACCATTTTCAATTAACTAATTCATATTTCAAGTAACTAATTCACAATTTAAAGTCACTACATTTAACCATTTTCAAGTAACTACACTTAACCATTTTCAAGTCGATAATTCACATTTCAAGTCACTACACTTAACCATTTTGAAGAAACAAGTGGACAATTTCAAGTCACTACACATAACCATTTTCAAGTAACTAATTCACATTTCAAGTCACTACACTTAATCCTTTCAAGAAACAAGTTCACAATTTCAATTCTCTACACTTAACCATTTTCAATTCACTAATTCATATTTCAAGTAACTAATTCACAATTTAAAGTCACTACATTTAACCATTTTCAAGTAACTACACTTAACCATTTTCAAGTCGATAATTCACATTTCAAGTCACTACACTTAACCATTTTGAAGAAACAAGTTGACAATTTCAAGTCACTACACTTGATCATTTTCAAGAAACAAGTTCACAATTTCAATTCACTACATTTAACCATTTTCAAGTCACTACACTTAACCATTTTCAAGTAACTAATTCACATTTCAAGTCCCTGCACTTAACCATTTTTAAGTAACTAACTCACAATTTGAAGTCACTACATTTAACCATTTTCAAGAAACAAGTTCACAATTTCAATTCAATAAACTTAACCATTTTCAAGTCACTACACTTAACCATTTTCAAGTAACTAATTCACATTTCAAGTCACTACACTTAATCCTTTCAAGAAACAAGTTCACAATTTCAATTCTCTACACTTAACCATTTTCAATTCACTAATTCATATTTCAAGTAACTAATTCACAATTTAAAGTCACTACATTTAACCATTTTCAAATCACTACACTTAACTATTTTCAAGTCAATAATTCACATTTCAAGTCACTACACTTAATCCTTTCAAGAAACAAGTTCACAATTTCAATTCTCTACACTTAACCATTTTCAATTCACTAATTCATATTTCAAGTAACTAATTCACAATTTAAAGTCACTACATTTAACCATTTTCAAATCACTACACTTAACTATTTTCAAGTCAATAATTCACATTTCAAGTCACTACACTTAATCCTTTCAAGAAACAAGTTCACAATTTCAATTCTCTACACTTAACCATTTTCAATTCACTAATTCATATTTCAAGTAACTAATTCACAATTTAAAGTCACTACATTTAACCATTTTCAAGTAACTACACTTAACCATTTTCAAGTCGATAATTCACATTTCAAGTCACTACACTTAACCATTTTGAAGAAACAAGTTGACAATTTCAATTCTCTACACTTAACCATTTTCAATTCACTAATTCATATTTCAAGTAACTAATTCACAATTTAAAGTCACTACATTTAACCATTTTCAAGTAACTACACTTAACCATTTTCAAGTCGATAATTCACATTTCAAGTCACTACACTTAACCATTTTGAAGAAACAAGTTGACAATTTCAAGTCACTACACTTGATCATTTTCAAGAAACAAGTTCACAATTTCAATTCACTACATTTAACCATTTTCAAGTCACTACACATAACCATTTTCAAGTAACTAATTCACATTTCAAGTCACTACACTTAATCCTTTCAAGAAACAAGTTCACAATTTCAATTCTCTACACTTAACCATTTTCAATTCACTAATTCATATTTCAAGTAACTAATTCACAATTTAAAGTCACTACATTTAACCATTTTCAAGTAACTACACTTAACCATTTTCAAGTCGATAATTCACATTTCAAGTCACTACACTTAACCATTTTGAAGAAACAAGTTGACAATTTCAAGTCACTACACTTAACCATTTTCAAGTAGCTAATTCACATTTCAAGTAACTAATTCACAATTTAAAGTCACTACATTTAACCATTTTCAAGTCACTACACTTAACCATTTTCAAGTCAATAATTCACATTTCAAGTCACTACACTTAACCATTTTGAAGAAACAAGTTGACAATTTCAAGTCACTACACTTAACCATTTTCAAGTAACTAATTCACATTTCAAGTCCCTACACTTAACCATTTTCAAGAAACAAGTTGACAATTCCAAATCACTACACTTAACCATTTTCAAGTAACTAATTCACATTTCAAGTCACAACACTTAACCATTTTCAAGAAACAAGTTGACAATTTCAAGTCAGTACACTTAACCATTTTCAGGTAACCAATTCACATTTCAAGTCACTACACTTAACCATTTTCAACTCACTAATTCAAATTTCAATTCACTACATTTAACCATTTTCAAGAAAAAAGTTCACAATTTCAATTCACTACATTTAACCATTTTCAAGTCACTACACTTAACCATTTTCAAGTAACTAATTCACATTTCAAGTCACTACACTTAATCCTTTCAAGAAACAAGTTCACAATTTCAATTCTCTACACTTAACCATTTTCAATTCACTAATTCATATTTCAAGTAACTAATTCACAATTTAAAGTCACTACATTTAACCATTTTCAAATCACTACACTTAACCATTTTCAAGTCACTAATTCACATTTCAAGTCACTACACTTAACCATTTTGAAGAAACAAGTTGACAATTTCAAGGAACTGCACTTCAACATTTTCAAGTAACTAATTCACATTTCAAATCCCTACACTTAACCATTTTCAAGAAACAACTTGACAATTTCAAGTCACTACACTTAACCATTTTTAAGTAACCAATTCACATTTCAAGTCACTACACTTAATCTTTTAAAGAAACAAGTTCACAATTTCAAGTCACTACACTTAACCATTTTCAAGTCACTAATTCACATTTCAAGTCACTACAGTTATCAATTTTCAAGAAACAGGTTCACAATTTTAATTCACTACATTTAACCATTTTCAAGAACCAAGTTCAGAATTTCAATTCACTACATTTAACCATTTTTAAGTCACTACACTTTACCATTTTCAAGATACTAATTCACATTTCAAGTCACTACACTTAATCCTTTCAAGAAACATGTTTACATTTTCAAGTCACTACACTTAATCCTTTCAAGAAACAAGTTCACAATTTTAAGTCAATACACTTAACCATTTTCAAGTCACTAATTCATATTTCAAGTAACTAATTCACAATTTGAAGTCACTACATTTAACCATTTTCAACTCACTACACTAACCATTTTCAACTCACTAATTCACATTTCAAGTCACTACACTTAACCATTTTCAAGAAACAATTTCACATTTCAAGTCACTACACTTAACAATTTTCAAGAAACAAGTTCACATTTCAAGTCACTACATTTAACCATTTTCAAGTCGCAAATTCGCATTTCAAGTCACATGTTCACATTTCAAGTCACTACATTTAACCAATTTCAAGTCACTACACTTAACTATTTTCAAGAAACAAGTTCACAATGTCAAGTCACTACATTTAACCATTTTCAAGTTGCAAATTCGCATTTCAAGTCACATGTTCACATTTCAAGTCACTACATTTAACCAATTTCAAGTCACTACACTTAACTATTTTCAAGAAACAAGTTCACAATGTCAAGTCACTACATTTAACCATTTTTAAGTCACTACACTTAACCATTTTCAAGAAACAAGTTCAAAATTTCAATTCACTACATTTAGCCATTTTCAAGATACTACACTTATCCATTTTCAAGTAACTAATTCACATTTCAAGTCACTACACTTAATCTTTTCAAGAAACAAGTTCACAATTTCAATTCACTACATTTAACCATTTTCAAGTCACTACACTTAACCATTTTCAAGTAACTAATTCACATTTCAAGTCACTACACTTAATCCTTTCAAGAAACAAGTTCACAATTTCAATTCTCTACACTTAACCATTTTCAATTCACTAATTCATATTTCAAGTAACTAATTCACAATTTAAAGTCACTACATTTAACCATTTTCAAATCACTACACTTAACCATTTTCAAGTCACTAATTCACATTTCAAGTCACTACACTTAACCATTTTGAAGAAACAAGTTGACAATTTCAAGGAACTGCACTTCACCATTTTCAAGTAACTAATTCACATTTCAAGTCCCTACACTTAACCATTTTCAAGAAACAACTTGACAATTTCAAGTCACTACACTTAACCATTTTTAAGTAACCAATTCACATTTCAAGTCACTACACTTAATCTTTTAAAGAAACAAGTTCACAATTTCAAGTCACTACACTTAACCATTTTCAAGTCACTAATTCACATTTCAAGTCACTACAGTTATCAATTTTCAAGAAACAAGTTCACAATTTTAATTCACTACATTTAACCATTTTCAAGAACCAAGTTCAGAATTTCAATTCACTACATTTAACCATTTTTAAGTCACTACACTTTACCATTTTCAAGATACTAATTCACATTTCAAGTCACTACACTTAATCCTTTCAAGAAACATGTTTACATTTTCAAGTCACTACACTTAATCCTTTCAAGAAACAAGTTCACAATTTTAAGTCAATACACTTAACCATTTTCAAGTCACTAATTCATATTTCAAGTAACTAATTCACAATTTGAAGTCACTACATTTAACCATTTTCAACTCACTACACTAACCATTTTCAACTCACTAATTCACATTTCAAGTCACTACACTTAACCATTTTCAAGAAACAATTTCACATTTCAAGTCACTACACTTAACAATTTTCAAGAAACAAGTTCACATTTCAAGTCACTACATTTAACCATTTTCAAGTCGCAAATTCGCATTTCAAGTCACATGTTCACATTTCAAGTCACTACATTTAACTAATTTCAAGTCACTACACTTAACTATTTTCAAGAAACAAGTTCACAATGTCAAGTCACTATATTTAACCATTTTTAAGTGACTACACTTAACCATTTTCAAGAAACAAGTTCACAATTTCAATTCACTACATTTAGCCATTTTCAAGATACTACACTTATCCATTTTCAAGTAACTAATTCACATTTCAAGTCACTACACTTAATCCTTTCAAGAAACAAGTTCACAATTTCAATTCTCTACACTTAACCATTTACAATTCACTAATTCATATTTCAAGTAACTAATTCACAATTTAAAGTCACTACATTTAACCATTTTCAAGTCACTACACTTTACCATTTTCAAGGTACTAATTAACATTTCAAGTCACAACACTTAACCATTTTCAAGTCCCTGATTCACATTTCAAATCACTACACTTAACCATTTTCAAAAAAACAATTTCACATTTCAAGTCATTGCGCTTAACCATTTTAAAAAAATAATTTCACAATTTCAAGTCACTACACTTAACCATTTTCAAGAAACCAATTCACAATTTCAAGTCACTACAGTTAACCATTTTCAAGAAACAAGTTCACAATTTCAATTCATTACATTTAACCAATTTCAACTCACTAATTCACATTTCAAGTCACTACACTTAACCATTTTCCACTCACTCATTCACATTTCATGTTACTACAGATAACCATTTTCAAAAAATAATTTCACAATTTCAAGTCACTACACTTAACCATTTTCAAGAAACAAGTTCACAATGTCAAGTCACTATATTTAACCATTTTCAAGTCACTACACTTAACTATTTTCAAGAAACAAGTTCACAATGTCAAGTCACCACATTTAACCATTTTTAAGTCACTACACTTAACCATTTTCAAGTAACTAATTCACATTTCAAGTCACTACACTTAACCATTTTCTAGTCACTAATTCACATTTTCAAGTCACTAATTCACATTTCAAGTCACTACAGTTATCCATTTTCAAGAAACAAGTTCACAATTTCAAATCACTACATTTAACCCTTTTCTAGAACCAAGTTCACAATTTCAATTCACTACATTTAACCATTTTTAAGTCACTACAATTAACCATTTTAAATATAATAATTCACATTTCAAGTCACTACACTTAATACTTTCAAGAAACAAGTTCACAATTTCAAGTCACTAAACTTAACCATTTTCAAGAAACAAGTTGACAAAGTCAAGTCACTACATTTAACAATTTCCAAGTCACTATAATTTTTAAGCCACTACAATTAACCATTTTCAAGATAATAATTCACATTTCAAGTCACTACACTTAATACTTTCAAAAAACAAGTTCACAATTTCAAGTCACTAAACTTAACAATTTTCAAGAAAGAAGTTCACAATGTCAAGCACTACATTTAACCATTTTTAAGTCACTACACTTAACCATTTTCAAGAAACAAGTTCATAATTTCAAGTCACTGCACTTAACCATTTTCAACTCACTCATTCACATTTCATGTCACTACATATTACCATTTTCAAAAAATAATTTCACAATTTCAAGTCACTACACTTAAACATTTTCAAGAAACAAGTTCACAATGTCAAGTCACTATATTTAACCATTTTCAAGTCACTACACTTAACCATTTTTCAGAAACAGGTTCACAATGTCAAGTCACTACATTTAACCATTTTCAAGTCACAAATCCACATTTCAAGTCACTACATTTAACCAGTTTCAAGTCACTACACTTAACAATTTTCAAGAAACAAGTTCACAATGTCAAGCACTACATTTAACCATTTTTAAGTCACTACACTTAACCATTTTCAAGAAACTAATTCTCATTTCAAATGACTACACTTAATCCTTTCAAGAAACAGATTCATAATTTAAAGTCACTACACTTAACCATTTTCAAGTCACTAATTCATATTTCAAGTCACGACAGTTAACCATTTTCAAGAAACAAGTTCACAATTTCAATTCACTACATTTAACCATTTTCAAGAACCAAGTTCACATTTTCAATTCACAACATTTAACCATTTTTAAGTCACTAAACTTAACCATTTTCAAGTAACTAATTCACATTTCAAGTCACTACACTTAATACTTTCAAGAAACAAGTTCATAATTTCAAGTCACTACACTTAACCATTTTCAAAAAATAATTTCACAACTTCAAGTCACTACACTTAACCATTTTCAAGAAACAAGTTTACAATCTTAAGTCACTAAACTTAACCATTTTCAAGTCACTAATTCACATTTCAAGTCACTACACTTAACCAATTTGAAGAAGCAAGTTCACAATTTTCAATTCACTACATTTAACCATTTTCAACTTACTAATTCACATTTCAAGTCACTACAATTAACCATTTTCAAAAAACAATTTCACATTTTAAGTCACTACACTTAATTATTTTGAAGTCACTAATTCACATTTAAGTCACTACACTTAACCATTTTCAAGAAACAAGTTCACAATTTCAATTCACTATATTTTACCATTTTCAAGAAAGAAGTTCACAATATCAAGTCACTACAGTTAACCATTTTACAGTCACAAGTTCAAATTTCAAGTCACTACATTTAACCATTTTCAAGTAACTAATTCACATTTCAAGTCACTACACTTAATTCTTTCAAGAAACAAATTCACAATTTCAAGTCACAACACTTAACCATTTTCAAAAAACAATTTCACATTTGAAGTCACTACGCTTAACCATTTCCAAAAAATAATTTCACAATTTCAAGTCACTATATTTAACCATTTTCAAGTCACTACACTTAACCATTTTCAAGTAACTAATTCACATTTCAAGTCACTGCACTTAATCCTTTCAATAAACAAGTTCACAATTTCAATTCTCTACACTTAACCATTTTCAAGTCACTAATTCATATTTCAAGTAACTAATTCGCAATTTGAAGTCACTACATTTAACCATTTTCAAGTCACTACACTTAACCATTTTCAACTCACTAATTCACATTTCAAGTCACTACACTTAACCATTTTCAAGAAACAAGTTCACAATGTCAAGTTACTACATTTAACCATTTTTAAGTCACTACACTTAACCATTTTGAAGTAACTAATTCACATTTCAAGTCACTACACTTAATCCTTTCAAAAAACAAGTTGACAATTTCAAGTCAATACACTTAACCATTTTCAAGAAACTAATTCACATTTCAAGTCACTACAGTTATCCATTTTCAAGAAATAAGTTCACAATTTTAATTCACTACATTTAACCATTTTCAAGAACCAAGTTCACAATTTCAATTCACTATATTTAACCATTTTTTAGTCACTACAGTTAACCATTTTCAAGATACTAATTCACATTTTAAGTCACTACACTTAATACTTTCGAGAAACAAGTTCACAATTTCAAGTCACTACACTTAACTATTTTCAACTCGCTAATTCACATTTCAAGTCACTACACTTAACCATTTTCAAGAAACAAGTTCACAATATCAAGTCACTACATTTAACTATTTTCAAGTCACAAGTTCACATTTCAAGTCACTACATTTAACCATTTTCAAGTAACTAATTCACATTTCAAGTCACTACACTTAATACTTTCAAGAAACAAGTTCACAATTTCAAGTCACTACACTTAACCATTTTCAAGTCGCTAATTTCACATTTCAAGTCACAACACTTAACCATTTTCAAAAAACAATTTCACAATTTCAAGTCACTGCATTTAACCATTTTCAAGTCACTACACTTGATCATTTTCAAGAAACAAGTTCACAATTTCAATTCACTACATTTAACCATTTTCAAGTCACTTATTCATATTTCAAGTAACTAATTCACAATTTGAAGTCACTACATTTAACCATTTTCAAGTCACTACACTTAACCATTTTCAACTCACTAATTCACGTTTCAAGTCTCTACACTTAACCATTTTCAAGAAACAAGTTCATATTTAAAGTCACTACACTTAACCATTTTCAAGAAAGAAGTTCACAATATCAAGTCACTACATTTAACCATTTTCAAGTCACTAATTCACATTTCAAGTCACTACACTTAACCATTTTCAATAAACAAGTTCACAATTTCAATTCACTACATTTAACCATTTTCAATTCACTACACTTCTCAATTTTCAAATAACTAATTCTCATTTCAAGTCACTACACTTAATCCTTTCAAAAAACAAGTTCACCATTTCAAGTCACTACACTTAACCATTTTCAAAAAAACAATTTCACATTTCAAGTCGTTGCACTTAACCATTTTCAAGAAAGAAGTTCACAATTTCAATTCATTACATTTAACAATTTTCAACTCACTAATTCACATTTCAAGTCACTACACTTTCAAAAAACAATTTCACATTTCAAGTCACAACACATAACCATTTTAGTAAAATAATTTCACAATTTCAAGTCACTACACTTAACCATTTTCGAGTAACTAATTCACATTGCAAATCACTACACTCAATCCTTTCAAGAAACAAGTTCATAACTTCAAGTCAATACGCTTAGCCATTTTCAAGTCACTAATTCATATTTCAAGTCACTATAGTTAACCATTTTCCAGAAAAAAGTTCACAATTTCGATTCACTACATTTAACCATTTTCAAAAACCAAGTTCACAATTTCAATTCACAACATTAAACCATTTTTAGGTCACTACACTTAACCATTTTCAAGTAACTAATTCACATTTCAAGTCACTACATTTAACCATTTTTAAGTCACTACACTTAACCATATTCAAGTATCTAATTCACATTTCAAGTCACTACACTTAAACCTTTCAAGAAACAAGTTCACAATTTCAAGTCACTACATTTAACCATTTTCATGTCACTAATTCACATTCGAAGTCACTACACTTAATCCTTTCAAGAAACAAGTTCACAATTTCAATTCTCTACACTTAACCATTTTCAAGTCACTAATTCATATTTCAAGTAACTAATTCACAATTTGAAGTCACCACATTTAACCATTTTCAAGTCACTACACTTAACCATTTTCAACTCACTAATTCACATTTCAAGTCACTACACTTAACCATTTTCAAGAAACAAGTTCACAAAGTCAAGTCACTATATTTAACCATTTTCAAGTCTCAAATTCACATTTCAAGTCACATGTTCACATTTCAAGTCACTACATTTAACCAGTTTCAAGTCACTACACTTAACCATTTACAAGAAACAAGTTCACAAAGTCAAGTCACTATATTTAACCATTTTCAAGTCTCAAATTCACATTTCAAGTCACATTGTCACATTTCAAGTCACTACATTTAACCAGTTTCAAGTCACTACATTTAACCATTTTCAAGAACCAAGTTCACAATTTCAATTCACTATATTTAACCATTTTTTAGTCACTACACTTAACCATTTTCAAGTCACTAATTCACATTTCAAGTCACTACACTTAACCATTTTCAAGAAACAAGTTGACAATTTCAAGTCATTGCACTTAACAATTATCAAGAAACAAGTTGACAATTTCAAGTCACTACATTTAACCATTTTCGACTCACTCATTCACATTTCAAGTCACAACACATAACCATTTTCAAAAAATAATTTCACATTTCAAGTCACAACACTTAACCATTTTCAAAAAATAATTTCACATTTTCAAGTCACGACACTTAATACTTTCAAGAAACAAGTTCACAATTTCAAGTCACTACACTTAACCATTTTCAAGAAACAAGTTCACAATTTCAAGTCACTACATTTAACCATTTTCAAGTCACTAATTCACATTCGAAGTCACTACACTTAATCCTTTCAAGAAACAAGTTCACAATTTCAATTCTCTACACTTAACCATTTTCAAGAACCAAGTTCACAATTTCAATTCACTATATTTAACCATTTTTTAGTCACTACACTTAACCATTTTCAAGATACTAATTCACATTTTAAGTCACTACACTTAATACTTTCAAGAAACAAGTTCAAGATTTCAAGTCACTACACTTAATCATTTTCAAGTCACTAATTCACATTTCAAGTCACTACACTTAACCATTTTCAAGAAACAAGTTGACAATTTCAAGTCATTGCACTTAACAATTTTCAAGAAACAAGTTGAAAATTTCAAGTCACTACATTTAACCATTTTCGACTCACTCATTCACATTTCAAGTCACAACACATAACCATTGTAAAAAAATAATTTCACATTTCAAGTCACAACACTTAACCATTTTCAAAAAACAATTTCACAATTTCAAGTCACTACACTTGATCATTTTGAAGAAACAAGTTTCACAATTTCAATTCACTACATTTAACCATTTTCAAGTCACTTATTCATATTTCAAGTAACTAATTCACAATTTGAAGTCACTACATTTAACCATTTTCAAGTCACTACCCTTAACCATTTTCAACTCACTAATTCACGTTTCAAGTCTCTACACTTAACCATTTTCAAGAAACAAGTTCATATTTCAAGTCACTACACTTAACCATTTTCAAGAAAGAAGTTCACAATATCAAGTCACTACATTTAACCATTTTCAAGTCACTAATTCACATTTCAAGTCACTACAGTTATCCATTTTCAAGAAACAAGTTCACAATTTCAATTCACTACATTTAACCATTATCAAGAACCAAGTTCACAATTTCAATTCACTACATTTAACCATTTTTAAGTCACTACACTTAACCATTTTCAAGATACTAATTCACATTTTAAGTCACTACACTTAATACTTTCAAGAAACAAGTTCAAGATTTCAAGTCACTACACTTAATCATTTTCAAGTCACTAATTCATATTTCAAGTCACTACACTTAACCATTTTCAAGAAACAAGTTGACAATTTCAAGTCATTGCACTTAACAATTTTCAAGAAACAAGTTGACAATTTCAAGTCACTACATTTAACCATTTTCGACTCACTCATTCACATTTCAAGTCACAACACATAACCATTTTCAAAAAATAATTTCACATTTCAAGTCACAACACTTAACCATTTTCAAAAAATAATTTCACATTTTCAAGTCACGACACTTAATACTTTCAAGAAACAAGTTCACAATTTCAAGTCACTACACTTAACCATTTTCAAGAAACAAGTTGACAATTTCAAGTCACTACATTTAACCATTTTCAAGTCACTAATTCACATTCGAAGTCACTACACTTAATCCTTTCAAGAAACAAGTTCACAATTTCAATTCTCTACACTTAACCATTTTCAAGAACCAAGTTCACAATTTCAATTCACTATATTTAACCATTTTTTAGTCACTACACTTAACCATTTTCAAGATACTAATTCACATTTTAAGTCACTACACTTAATACTTTCAAGAAACAAGTTCAAGATTTCAAGTCACTACACTTAATCATTTTCAAGTCACTAATTCACATTTCAAGTCACTACACTTAACCATTTTCAAGAAACAAGTTGACAATTTCAAGTCATTGCACTTAACAATTATCAAGAAACAAGTTGACAATTTCAAGTCACTACATTTAACCATTTTCGACTCACTCATTCACATTTCAAGTCACAACACATAACCATTTTCAAAAAATAATTTCACATTTCAAGTCACAACACTTAACCATTTTCAAAAAATAATTTCACATTTTCAAGTCACTACACTTAATACTTTCAAGAAACAAGTTCACAATTTCAAGTCACTACACTTAACCATTTTCAAGAAACAAGTTGACAATTTCAAGTCACTACATTTAACCATTTTCAAGTCACTAATTCACATTCGAAGTCACTACACTTAATCCTTTCAGGAAACAAGTTCACAGTTTCAAGTCACTACATTTAACCATTTTCAAGAACCAAGTTCACAATTTCAATTCACTATATTTAACCATTTTTTAGTCACTACACTTAACCATTTTCAAGATAGTAATTCACATTTTAAGTCACTACACTTAATACTTTCAAGAAACAAGTTCAAGATTTCAAGTCACTACACTTAATCATTTTCAAGTCACTAATTCACATTTCAAGTCACTACACTTAACCATTTTCAAGAAACAAGTTGACAATTTCAAGTCATTGCACTTAACAATTATCAAGAAACAAGTTGACAATTTCAAGTCACTACATTTAACCATTTCGACTCACTCATTCACATTTCAAGTCACAACACATAACCATTGTAAAAAAATAATTTCACCTTTCAAGTCACAACACTTAACCATTTTCAAAAAATAATTTCACATTTTCAAGTCACTACACTTAATACTTTCAAGAAACAAGTTCACAATTTCAAGTCACTACACTTAACCATTTTCAAGAAACAAGTTGACAATTTCAAGTCACAACACTTAACCATTTTCAAAAAATAATTTCACATTTTCAAGTCACTACACTTAATCCTTTCAAAAAACAAGTTCACAATTTCAATTCTCTACACTTAACCAATTTCAAGTCACTAATTCATATTTCAAGTAACTAATTCACAATTTGAAGTCACCACATTTAACCATTTTCAAGTCACTACACTTAACCATTTTCAACTCACTAATTTACATTCCAAGTCACTACACTTAACCATTTTCAAGAAACAAGTTCACAAAGTCAAGTCACTATATTTAACCATTTTCAAGTCTCAAATTCACATTTCAAGTCACATTGTCACATTTCAAGTCATTACATTTAACCAGTTTCAAGTCACTACATTTAACCATTTTCAAGAACCAAGTTCACAATTTCAATTCACTATATTTAACAATTTTTTAGTCACTACACTTAACCATTTTCAAGATACTAATTCACATTTTAAGTCACTACACTTAATACTTTCAAGAAACAATTTCAAGATTTCAAGTCACTACACTTATTCATTTTCAAGTCACTAATTCACATTTCAAGTCACTACACTTAACCATTTTCAAGAAACAAGTTGACAATTTCAAGTCATTGCACTTAACAATTATCAAGAAATAAGTTGACAATTTCAAGTCACTACATTTAACCATTTTCGACTCACTCATTCACATTTCAAGTCACAACACATAACCATTTTCAAAAAATAATTTCATATTTCAAGTCACAACACTTAACCATTTTCAAAAAATAATTTCACATTTTCAAGTCACTACACTTAATACTTTCAAGAAACAAGTTCACAATTTCAAGTCACTACACTTAACCATTTTCAAGAAAGAAGTTCACAATATCAAGTCACTACATTTAACCATTTTCAAGTCACTAATTCACATTTCAAGTCACTACAGTTATCCATTTTCAAGAAACAAGTTCACAATTTCAATTCACTACATTTAACCATTATCAAGAACCAAGTTCACAATTTCAATTCACTACATTTAACCATTTTTAAGTCACTACACTTAACCATTTTCAAGATACTAATTCACATTTTAAGTCACTACACTTAATACTTTCAAGAAACAAGTTCAAGATTTCAAGTCACTACACTTAATCATTTTCAAGTCACTAATTCATATTTCAAGTCACTACACTTAACCATTTTCAAGAAACAAGTTGACAATTTCAAGTCATTGCACTTAACAATTTTCAAGAAACAAGTTGACAATTTCAAGTCACTACATTTAACCATTTTCGACTCACTCATTCACATTTCAAGTCACAACACATAACCATTTTCAAAAAATAATTTCACATTTCAAGTCACTACACTTAATCCTTTCAAGAAACAAGTTCACAATTTCAATTCTCTACACTTAACCATTTTCAAGAACCAAGTTCACAATTTCAATTCACTATATTTAACCATTTTTTAGTCACTACACTTAACCATTTTCAAGATACTAATTCACATTTTAAGTCACTACACTTAATACTTTCAAGAAACAAGTTCAAGATTTCAAGTCACAACACTTAACCATTTTCAAAAAACAATTTCACAATTTCAAGTCACTGCACTTAACTATTTTCAAGTCACTACACTTGATCATTTTGAAGAAACAAGTTTCACAATTTCAATTCACTACATTTAACCATTTTCAAGTCACTTATTCATATTTCAAGTAACTAATTCACAATTTGAAGTCACTACATTTAACCATTTTCAAGTCACTACCCTTAACCATTTTCAACTCACTAATTCACGTTTCAAGTCTCTACACTTAACCATTTTCAAGAAACAAGTTCATATTTCAAGTCACTACACTTAACCATTTTCAAGAAAGAAGTTCACAATATCAAGTCACTACATTTAACCATTTTCAAGTCACTAATTCACATTTCAAGTCACTACAGTTATCCATTTTCAAGAAACAAGTTCACAATTTCAATTAACTACATTTAACCATTATCAAGAACCAAGTTCACAATTTCAATTCACTACATTTAACCATTTTTAAGTCACTACACTTAACCATTTTCAAGTAACTAATTCACATTTCAAGTCACTACATTTAACCATTTTTAAGTCACTAATTCATATTTCAAGTAACTAATTCGCAATTTGAAGTCACTACATTTAACCATTTTCAAGTCACTACACTTAACCATTTTCAACTCACTAATTCACATTTCAAGTCACTACACTTAACCATTTTCAAGAAACAAGTTCACAATGTCAAGTTACTACATTTAACCATTTTCAAGTCACTACACTTGATCATTTTCAAGAAACAAGTTCACAATTTCAATTCACTACATTTAACCATTTTAAAGTCACTTATTCATATTTCAATTAACTAATTCACAATTTGAAGTCACTACATTTAACCATTTTCAAGTCACTACACTTAACCATTTTCAACTCACTAATTCACGTTTCAAGTCACTACACTTAACCATTTTCAATAAACAAGTTCACAATTTCAATTCACTACATTTAACCATTTTCAATTCACTACACTTCTCAATTTTCAAATAACTAATTCTCATTTCAAGTCACTACACTTAATCCTTTCAAAAAACAAGTTCACCATTTCAAGTCACTACACTTGACCATTTTCAAAAAAACAATTTTACATTTCAAGTCGTTGCACTTAACCATTTTCAAGAAAGAAGTTCACAATTTCAATTCATTACATTTAACAATTTTCAACTCACTAATTCACATTTCAAGTCACTACACTTTCAAAAAACAATTTCACATTTCAAGTCACAACACATAACCATTTTAGTAAAATAATTTCACAATTTCAAGTCACTACACTTAACCATTTTCGAGTAACTAATTCACATTGCAAATCACTACACTCAATCCTTTCAAGAAACAAGTTCATAACTTCAAGTCAATACGCTTAGCCATTTTCAAGTCACTAATTCATATTTCAAGTCACTATAGTTAACCATTTTCCAGAAAAAAGTTCACAATATCGATTCACTACATTTAACCATTTTCAAAAACCAAGTTCACAATTTCAATTCACAACATTAAACCATTTTTAGGTCACTACACTTAACCATTTTCAAGTAACTAATTCACATTTCAAGTCACTACATTTAACCATTTTTAAGTCACTACACTTAACCATATTCAAGTATCTAATTCACATTTCAAGTCACTACACTTAAACCTTTCAAGAAACAAGTTCACAATTTCAAGTCACTACATTTAACCATTTTCATGTCACTAATTCACATTCGAAGTCACTACACTTAATCCTTTCAAGAAACAAGTTCACAATTTCAATTCTCTACACTTAACCATTTTCAAGTCACTAATTCATATTTCAAGTAACTAATTCACAATTTGAAGTCACCACATTTAACCATTTTCAAGTCACTACACTTAACCATTTTCAACTCACTAATTCACATTTCAAGTCACTACACTTAACCATTTTCAAGAAACAAGTTCACAAAGTCAAGTCACTATATTTAACCATTTTCAAGTCTCAAATTCACATTTCAAGTCACATGTTCACATTTCAAGTCACTACATTTAACCAGTTTCAAGTCACTACACTTAACCATTTACAAGAAACAAGTTCACAAAGTCAAGTCACTATATTTAACCATTTTCAAGTCTCAAATTCACATTTCAAGTCACATTGTCACATTTCAAGTCACTACATTTAACCAGTTTCAAGTCACTACATTTAACCATTTTCAAGAACCAAGTTCACAATTTCAATTCACTATATTTAACCATTTTTTAGTCACTACACTTAACCATTTTCAAGATACTAATTCACATTTTAAGTCACTACACTTAATACTTTCAAGAAACAAGTTCAAGATTTCAAGTCACTACACTTAATCATTTTCAAGTCACTAATTCACATTTCAAGTCACTACACTTAACCATTTTCAAGAAACAAGTTGACAATTTCAAGTCATTGCACTTAACAATTATCAAGAAACAAGTTGACAATTTCAAGTCACTACATTTAACCATTTTCGACTCACTCATTCACATTTCAAGTCACAACACATAACCATTTTCAAAAAATAATTTCACATTTCAAGTCACAACACTTAACCATTTTCAAAAAATAATTTCACATTTTCAAGTCACTACACTTAATACTTTCAAGAAACAAGTTCACAATTTCAAGTCACTACACTTAACCATTTTCAAGAAACAAGTTGACAATTTCAAGTCACTACATTTAACCATTTTCAAAAAATAATTTCACATTTTCAAGTCACTACACTTAACCATTTTCAAGAAACAAGTTCACAAAGTCAAGTCACTATATTTAACCATTTTCAAGTCTCAAATTCACATTTCAAGTCACATTGTCACATTTCAAGTCACTACATTTAACCAGTTTCAAGTCACTACATTTAACCATTTTCAAGAAACAAGTTCACAATTTCAATTCACTATATTTAACCATTTTTTAGTCACTACACTTAACCATTTTCAAGATACTAATTCACATTTTAAGTCACTACACTTAATACTTTCAAGAAACAAGTTCAAGATTTCAAGTCACTACACTTAATCATTTTCAAGTCACTAATTCATATTTCAAGTCACTACACTTAACCATTTTCAAGAAACAAGTTGACAATTTCAAGTCATTGCACTTAACAATTTTCAAGAAACAAGTTGACAATTTCAAGTCACTACATTTAACCATTTTCGACTCACTCATTCACATTTCAAGTCACAACACATAACCATTTTCAAAAAATAATTTCACATTTCAAGTCACTACACTTAATCCTTTCAAGAAACAAGTTCACAATTTCAATTCTCTACACTTAACCATTTTCAAGAACCAAGTTCACAATTTCAATTCACTATATTTAACCATTTTTTAGTCACTACACTTAACCATTTTCAAGATACTAATTCACATTTTAAGTCACTACACTTAATACTTTCAAGAAACAAGTTCAAGATTTCAAGTCACAACACTTAACCATTTTCAAAAAACAATTTCACAATTTCAAGTCACTGCACTTAACTATTTTCAAGTCACTACACTTGATCATTTTGAAGAAACAAGTTTCACAATTTCAATTCACTACATTTAACCATTTTCAAGTCACTTATTCATATTTCAAGTAACTAATTCACAATTTGAAGTCACTACATTTAACCATTTTCAAGTCACTACCCTTAACCATTTTCAACTCACTAATTCACGTTTCAAGTCTCTACACTTAACCATTTTCAAGAAACAAGTTCATATTTCAAGTCACTACACTTAACCATTTTCAAGAAAGAAGTTCACAATATCAAGTCACTACATTTAACCATTTTCAAGTCACTAATTCACATTTCAAGTCACTACAGTTATCCATTTTCAAGAAACAAGTTCACAATTTCAATTAACTACATTTAACCATTATCAAGAACCAAGTTCACAATTTCAATTCACTACATTTAACCATTTTTAAGTCACTACACTTAACCATTTTCAAGTAACTAATTCACATTTCAAGTCACTACATTTAACCATTTTTAAGTCACTAATTCATATTTCAAGTAACTAATTCGCAATTTGAAGTCACTACATTTAACCATTTTCAAGTCACTACACTTAACCATTTTCAACTCACTAATTCACATTTCAAGTCACTACACTTAACCATTTTCAAGAAACAAGTTCACAATGTCAAGTTACTACATTTAACCATTTTCAAGTCACTACACTTGATCATTTTCAAGAAACAAGTTCACAATTTCAATTCACTACATTTAACCAAATTAAAGTCACTTATTCATATTTCAATTAACTAATTCACAATTTGAAGTCACTACATTTAACCATTTTCAAGTCACTACACTTAACCATTTTCAACTCACTAATTCACGTTTCAAGTCACTACACTTAACCATTTTCAATAAACAAGTTCACAATTTCAATTCACTACATTTAACCATTTTCAATTCACTACACTTCTCAATTTTCAAATAACTAATTCTCATTTCAAGTCACTACACTTAATCCTTTCAAAAAACAAGTTCACCATTTCAAGTCACTACACTTGACCATTTTCAAAAAAACAATTTTACATTTCAAGTCGTTGCACTTAACCATTTTCAAGAAAGAAGTTCACAATTTCAATTCATTACATTTAACAATTTTCAACTCACTAATTCACATTTCAAGTCACTACACTTTCAAAAAACAATTTCACATTTCAAGTCACAACACATAACCATTTTAGTAAAATAATTTCACAATTTCAAGTCACTACACTTAACCATTTTCGAGTAACTAATTCACATTGCAAATCACTACACTCAATCCTTTCAAGAAACAAGTTCATAACTTCAAGTCAATACGCTTAGCCATTTTCAAGTCACTAATTCATATTTCAAGTCACTATAGTTAACCATTTTCCAGAAAAAAGTTCACAATATCGATTCACTACATTTAACCATTTTCAAAAACCAAGTTCACAATTTCAATTCACAACATTAAACCATTTTTAGGTCACTACACTTAACCATTTTCAAGTAACTAATTCACATTTCAAGTCACTACATTTAACCATTTTTAAGTCACTACACTTAACCATATTCAAGTATCTAATTCACATTTCAAGTCACTACACTTAAACCTTTCAAGAAACAAGTTCACAATTTCAAGTCACTACATTTAACCATTTTCATGTCACTAATTCACATTCGAAGTCACTACACTTAATCCTTTCAAGAAACAAGTTCACAATTTCAATTCTCTACACTTAACCATTTTCAAGTCACTAATTCATATTTCAAGTAACTAATTCACAATTTGAAGTCACCACATTTAACCATTTTCAAGTCACTACACTTAACCATTTTCAACTCACTAATTCACATTTCAAGTCACTACACTTAACCATTTTCAAGAAACAAGTTCACAAAGTCAAGTCACTATATTTAACCATTTTCAAGTCTCAAATTCACATTTCAAGTCACATGTTCACATTTCAAGTCACTACATTTAACCAGTTTCAAGTCACTACACTTAACCATTTACAAGAAACAAGTTCACAAAGTCAAGTCACTATATTTAACCATTTTCAAGTCTCAAATTCACATTTCAAGTCACATTGTCACATTTCAAGTCACTACATTTAACCAGTTTCAAGTCACTACATTTAACCATTTTCAAGAACCAAGTTCACAATTTCAATTCACTATATTTAACCATTTTTTAGTCACTACACTTAACCATTTTCAAGATACTAATTCACATTTTAAGTCACTACACTTAATACTTTCAAGAAACAAGTTCAAGATTTCAAGTCACTACACTTAATCATTTTCAAGTCACTAATTCACATTTCAAGTCACTACACTTAACCATTTTCAAGAAACAAGTTGACAATTTCAAGTCATTGCACTTAACAATTATCAAGAAACAAGTTGACAATTTCAAGTCACTACATTTAACCATTTTCGACTCACTCATTCACATTTCAAGTCACAACACATAACCATTTTCAAAAAATAATTTCACATTTCAAGTCACAACACTTAACCATTTTCAAAAAATAATTTCACATTTTCAAGTCACTACACTTAATACTTTCAAGAAACAAGTTCACAATTTCAAGTCACTACACTTAACCATTTTCAAGAAACAAGTTGACAATTTCAAGTCACAACACTCAACCATTTTCAAAAAATAATTTCACATTTTCAAGTCACTACACTTAATCCTTTCAAAAAACAAGTTCACAATTTCAATTCTCTACACTTAACCATTTTCAAGTCACTAATTCATATTTCAAGTAACTAATTCACAATTTGAAGTCACCACATTTAACCATTTTCAAGTCACTACACTTAACCATTTTCAACTCACTAATTTACATTCCAAGTCACTACACTTAACCATTTTCAAGAAACAAGTTCACAAAGTCAAGTCACTATATTTAACCATTTTCAAGTCTCAAATTCACATTTCAAGTCACATTGTCACATTTCAAGTCACTACATTTAACCAGTTTCAAGTCACTACATTTAACCATTTTCAAGAACCAAGTTCACAATTTCAATTCACTATATTTAACCATTTTTTAGACACTACACTTAACCATTTTCAAGATACTAATTCACATTTTAAGTCACTACACTTAATACTTTCAAGAAACAAGTTCAAGATTTCAAGTCACTAAACTTAATCATTTTCAAGTCACTAATTCATATTTCAAGTCACTACACTTAACCATTTTCAAGAAACAAGTTGACAATTTCAAGTCATTGCACTTAACAATTTTCAAGAAACAAGTTGACAATTTCAAGTCACTACATTTAACCATTTTCGACTCACTCATTCACATTTCAAGTCACAACACATAACCATTTTCAAAAAATAATTTCACATTTCAAGTCACAACACTTAACCATTTTCAAAAAATAATTTCACATTTTCAAGTCACTACACTTAATACTTTCAAGAAACAAGTTCACAATTTCAAGTCACTACACTTAACCATTTTCAAGAAACAAGTTGACAATTTCAAGTCACTACATTTAACCATTTTCAAGTCACTAATTCACATTCGAAGTCACTACACTTAATCCTTTCAAGAAACAAGTTCACAATTTCAATTCTCTACACTTAACCATTTTCAAGAACCAAGTTCACAATTTCAATTCACTATATTTAACCATTTTTTAGTCACTACACTTAACCATTTTCAAGATACTAATTCACATTTTAAGTCACTACACTTAATACTTTCAAGAAACAAGTTCAAGATTTCAAGTCACTACACTTAATCATTTTCAAGTCACTAATTCACATTTCAAGTCACTACACTTAACCATTTTCAAGAAACAAGTTGACAATTTCAAGTCATTGCACTTAACAATTATCAAGAAACAAGTTGACAATTTCAAGTCACTACATTTAACCATTTTCGACTCACTCATTCACATTTCAAGTCACAACACATAACCATTTTCAAAAAATAATTTCACATTTCAAGTCACAACACTTAACCATTTTCAAAAAATAATTTCACATTTTCAAGTCACTACACTTAATACTTTCAAGAAACAAGTTCACAATTTCAAGTCACTACACTTAACCATTTTCAAGAAACAAGTTGACAATTTCAAGTCACTACATTTAACCATTTTCAAAAAATAATTTCACATTTTCAAGTCACTACACTTAACCATTTTCAAGAAACAAGTTCACAAAGTCAAGTCACTATATTTAACCATTTTCAAGTCTCAAATTCACATTTCAAGTCACATTGTCACATTTCAAGTCACTACATTTAACCAGTTTCAAGTCACTACATTTAACCATTTTCAAGAAACAAGTTCACAATTTCAATTCACTATATTTAACCATTTTTTAGTCACTACACTTAACCATTTTCAAGATACTAATTCACATTTTAAGTCACTACACTTAATACTTTCAAGAAACAAGTTCAAGATTTCAAGTCACTACACTTAATCATTTTCAAGTCACTAATTCACATTTCAAGTCACTACACTTAACCATTTTCAAGAAACAAGTTGACAATTTCAAGTCATTGCACTTAACAATTATCAAGAAACAAGTTGACAATTTCAAGTCACTACATTTAACCATTTTCGACTCACTCATTCACATTTCAAGTCACAACACATAACCATTTTCAAAAAATAATTTCACATTTCAAGTCACAACACTTAACCATTTTCAAAAAATAATTTCACATTTTCAAGTCACGACACTTAATACTTTCAAGAAACAAGTTCACAATTTCAAGTCACTACACTTAACCATTTTCAAGAAACAAGTTGACAATTTCAAGTCACTACATTTAACCATTTTCAAGTCACTAATTCACATTCGAAGTCACTACACTTAATCCTTTCAAGAAACAAGTTCACAATTTCAATTCTCTACACTTAACCATTTTCAAGAACCAAGTTCACAATTTCAATTCACTATATTTAACCATTTTTTAGTCACTACACTTAACCATTTTCAAGATACTAATTCACATTTTAAGTCACTACACTTAATACTTTCAAGAAACAAGTTCAAGATTTCAAGTCACTACACTTAATCATTTTCAAGTCACTAATTCACATTTCAAGTCACTACACTTAACCATTTTCAAGAAACAAGTTGACAATTTCAAGTCATTGCACTTAACCATTTTCAAGAAACAAGTTGACAATTTCAAGTCACTACATTTAACCATTTTCGACTCACTCATTCACATTTCAAGTCACAACACATAACCATTGTAAAAAAATAATTTCACATTTCAAGTCACAACACTTAACCATTTTCAAAAAACAATTTCACAATTTCAAGTCACTGCACTTAACTATTTTCAAGTCACTACACTTGATCATTTTGAAGAAACAAGTTTCACAATTTCAATTCACTACATTTAACCATTTTCAAGTCACTTATTCATATTTCAAGTAACTAATTCACAATTTGAAGTCACTACATTTAACCATTTTCAAGTCACTACACTTAACCATTTTCAACTCACTAATTCACGTTTCAAGTCTCTACACTTAACCATTTTCATGAAACAAGTTCATATTTCAAGTCACTACACTTAACCATTTTCAAGAAAGAAGTTCACAATATCAAGTCACTACATTTAACCATTTTCAAGTCACTAATTCACATTTCAAGTCACTACAGTTATCCATTTTCAATAAACAAGTTCACAATTTCAATTCACTACATTTAACCATTATCAAGAACCAAGTTCACAATTTCAATTCACTACATTTAACCATTTTTAAGTCACTACACTTAACCATTTTCAAGTAACTAATTCACATTTTAAGTCACTACATTTAACCATTTTTAAGTCACTAATTCATATTTCAAGTAACTAATTCGCAATTTGAAGTCACTACATTTAACCATTTTCAAGTCACTACACTTAACTATTTTCAACTCACTAATTCACATTTCAAGTCACTACACTTAACCATTTTCAAGAAACAAGTTCACAATGTCAAGTTACTACATTTAACCATTTTTAAATTCACTACACTTCTCAATTTTCAAATAACTGATTCTCATTTCAAGTCACTACACTTAATCCTTTCAAAAAACAAGTTCACCATTTCAAGTCACTACATTTAACCATTTTCAAAAAAACAATTTCACATTTCAAGTCGTTGCACTTAACCATTTTCAAGAAAGAATTTCACAATTTCAATTCATTACATTTAACAATTTTCAACTCACTAATTCACATTTCAAGTCACTACACTTTCAAAAAACAATTTCACATTTCAAGTCACAACACATAACCATTTTAGTAAAATAATTTCACAATTTCAAGTCACTACACTTAACCATTTTCGAGTAACTAATTCACATTGCAAATCACTACACTCCATCCTTTCAAGAAACAAGTTCATAATTTCAAGTCAATACGCTTAGCCATTTTCAACTCACTAATTCATATTTCAAGTCACTATAGTTAACCATTTTCCAGAAACAAGTTCACAATTTCGATTCACTACATTTAACCATTTTCAAAAACTAAGTTCACAATTTCAATTCACAACATTTAACCATTTTTAGGTCACTACACTTAACCATTTTCAAGTAACTAATTCACATTTCAAGTCACTACATTTAACCATTTTTAAGTCACTACACTTAACCAAATTCAAGTATCTAATTCACATTTCAAGTCACTACACTTAATCCATTCAAGAAACAAGTTCACAATTTCAAGTCACTACATTTAACCATTTTCATGTCACTAATTCACATTCGAAGTCACTACACTTAATCCTTTCAAGAAACAAGTTCACAATTTCAATTCTCTACACTTAACCATTTTCAAGTCACTAATTCGTATTTCAAGTAACTAATTCACAATTTGAAGTCACCACATTTAACCATTTTCAAGTCACTACACTTAACCATTTTCAACTCACTAATTCACATTTCAAGTCACTACACTTAACCATTTTCAAGAAACAAGTTCACAAAGTCAAGTCACTATATTTAACCATTTTCAAGTCTCAAATTCACATTTCAAGTCACATGTTCACATTTCAAGTCACTACATTTAACCAGTTTCAAGTCACTACATTTAACTATTTTCAACTCACTAATTCACATTTCAAGTCACTACACTTAATACTTTCAAGTCACTACACTTAACCATTTTCAAGAAACAAGTTGACAATTTCAAGTCACTACATTTAACCATTTTCAAGTCACTAATTCACATTCGAAGTCACTACACTTAATCCTTTCAAGAAACAAGTTCACAATTTCAATTCTCTACATTTAACCATTTTCAAGAACCAAGTTCACAATTTCAATTCACTATATTTAACCATTTTTTAGTCACTACACTTAACCATTTTCAAGATACTAATTCACATTTTAAGTCACTACACTTAATACTTTCAAGAAACAAGTTCAAGATTTCAAGTCACTACACTTAATCATTTTCAAGTCACTAATTCACATTTCAAGTCACTACACTTAACCATTTTCAAAAAACAAGTTGACAATTTCAAGTCATTGCACTTAACAATTATCAAGAAACAAGTTGACAATTTCAAGTCACTACATTTAACCATTTTCGACTCACTCATTCACATTTCAAGTCACAACACATAACCATTTTCAAAAAATAATTTCACATATCAAGTCACAACACTTAACCATTTTCAAAAAATAATTTCACATTATCAAGTCACTACACTTAATACTTTCAAGAAACAAGTTCACAATTTCAAGTCACTACACTTAACCATTTTCAAGAAACAAGTTGACAATTTCAAGTCACTACATTTAACCATTTTCAAGTCACTAATTCACATTCGAAGTCACTACACTTAATCCTTTCAAGAAAAAAGTTCACAATTTCAATTCTCTACACTTTACCATTTTCCAGTCACTAATTCACATTTCAAGTCACAACACCTAACCATTTTCAAAAAACAATTTCACAATTTCAAGTCACTGCACTTAACTATTTTCAAGTCACTACACTTGATCATTTTGAAGAAACAAGTTTCACAATTTCAATTCACTACATTTAACCATTTTCAAGTCACTTATTCAAATTTCAAGTAACTAATTCACAATTTGAAGTCACCACATTTAACCATTTTCAAGTCACTACACTTAACCATTTTCAACTCACTAATTCACGTTTCAAGTCTCTACACTTAACCATTTTCAAGAAACAAGTTCATATTTCAAGTCACTACACTTAACCATTTTCAAGAAAGACGTTCACAATATCAAGTCACTACATTTAACCATTTTCAAGTCACTAATTCACATCTCAAGTCACTACAGTTATCCATTTTCAAGAAACAAGTTCACAATTTCAATTCACTACATTTAACCATTTTCAATTCACTACACTTCTCAATTTTCAAATAACTGATTCACATTCCAAGTCACTACACTCAATCCATTCAAAAAACAATTTCACCATTTCAAGTCACTACACTTAACCATTTTCAAAAAATCAATTTCACATTTCAAGTCGTTGCACTTAACCATTTTCAAGAAAGAAGTTCACAATTTAAATTCATTACATTTAACAATTTCCAACTCACTAATTCACATTTCAAGTCACTACACTAAACCATTTTCAAAAAACAATTTCACATTTCAAGTCACAACACATAACCATTTTAGTAAAATAATTTCACAATTTCGAGTCACTACACTTTACCATTTTCAAGTAACTAATTCACATTGCAAATCACTACACTCCATCCTTTCAAGAAACAAGTTCATAAATTCAAGTCACTACACTTAGCCATTTTAAAGTCACTAATTCATATTTCAAGTCACTATATTTAACCATTTTCAAGAAACAAGTTCACAATTTCGATTCACTACATTTAACCATTTTCAAGAACCAAGTTCACAATTTCAATTCACAACATTTAACCATTTTTAAGTCACTACACTTAACCATTTTCAAGTAACTAATTCACATTTCAAGTCACTACATTTAACCATTTTCAAGTCAGTACACTTAACAATTTTCAAGAAACAAGTTGACATTTCAAGTCACTACATTTAACCATTTTCAAGTCACTACACTTAACCATTTTCAAGTCACTAATTCACATTTCAAGTCACTACAGTTATCCATTTTCAAGAAACAAGTTCACAATTTCAATTCACTACATTTAACCATTATCAAGAACCAAGTTTCAATTTCAATTCACTACATTTAACAATTTTTAAGTCACTACACTTAACCATTTTCAAGATACTAATTCACATTTCAAGTCACTACACTTAATACTTTTAAGAAACAAGTTCACAATTTAGAGTCACTACACTTAACCATTTTCAAGAAACAAGTTGACATTTCAAGTCACTACATTTAACCATTTTCAAGTCACTAATTCACATTCGAAGTCACTACACTTAATCCTTTCAAGAAACAAGTTCACAATTTCAATTCTCTACACTTAACCATTTTCAAGTCACTAATTCATATTTCAAGTAACTAATTCACAATTTGAAGTCACCACATTTAACCATTTTCAAGTCACTACAC
The DNA here is from genome assembly GCA_031232105.1 of Capsicum rhomboideum. Lineage (NCBI taxonomy): Eukaryota > Viridiplantae > Streptophyta > Magnoliopsida > Solanales > Solanaceae > Capsicum > Capsicum rhomboideum. The sequence goes on along the minus strand of CP124716.1, from coordinate 56,860,150 downwards.
TTAACCATTTTATACTCACTAATTCACATTTCAAGTCACTACACTTAACCATTTTCAAGAAACAAGTTCACAAAGTCAAGTCACTATATTTAACCATTTTCAAGTCTCAAATTCACATTTCAAGTCACATTGTCACATTTCAAGTCACTACATTTAACCAGTTTCAAGTCACTACATTTAACCATTTTCAAGAACCAAGTTCACAATTTCAATTCACTATATTTAACCATTTTTTAGTCACTACATTTAACCATTTTCGACTCACTCATTCACATTTCAAGTCACAACACATAACCATTTTAAAAAAATAATTTCACATTTCAAGTCACAACACTTAACCATTTTTAAAAAACAATTTCACAATTTCAAGTCACTGCACTTAACTATTTTCAAGTCACTACACTTGATCATTTTCAAGAAACAAGTTCACAATTTCAATTCACTATATTTAACCATTTTCAAGTCACTTATTCATATTTCAAGTAACTAATTCACAATTTGAAGTCGCTACATTTAACCATTTTCAAGTCACTACACTTAACCATTTTCTACTCACTAACTCACATTTCAAGTCACTACACTTAACCATTTTCCAGAAACAAGTTCCCATTTCAAGTCACTACACTTACAAATTTTCAATTCACTACATTTAACCATTTTCAAGTCACTAATTCACATTTCAAGTCACTACACTTAACCATTTTCAAGAAACAAGTTCACAATTTCAATTCACTACATTTAACCATTTTCAATTCACTACACTTCTCAATTTTCAAATAACTGATTCACATTTCAAGTCACTACACTCAATCCTTTCAAAAAACAAGTTCACCATTTCAAGTCACTACACATAACCATTTTCAAAAAAACAATTTCACATTTCAAGTCGTTGCACTTAACCATTTTCAAGAAAGAAGTTCACAATTTCAATTGATTACATTTACCAATTTTCAACTTACTAATTCACATTTCAAGTCACTACACTAAACCATTTTCAAGAAACAGGTTCACAATTTCAATTCACTACATTTAACCATTTTCAAGATACTACACTTATCCATTTTCAAGTAACTAATTCACATTTCAAGTCACTACACTTAACCATTTTCAAGAAACAAGTTGACAATTTCAAGTCACTACACTTAACCATTTTTAAGTTACTAATTCATATTTCAAGTCACTACACTTAACCATTTTCAAGTCACTAATTCACATTTCAAGTCACTACACTTAACCATTTTCAAAAAATAATTTCACCATTTCAAGTAACTACACTTAACCATTTTCAAGTCACTAATTCACATTTCAAGTCATTACACTTAACCATTTTCAAGTCACTACACTTAATCATTTTCAAGAAATAAGTTCACAATTTCAATTCTCTACACTTAACCATTTTCAAGTTACTAATTCATATTTCAAGTAACTAATTCACAATTTGAAGTCACTACATTTGACAATTTTCAAGTCACTACATTTAACCATTTTCTACTCACTAACTCACATTTCAAGTCACTACACTTAACCATTTTCCAGAAACAAGTTCCCATTTCAAGTCACTACACTTAACAATTTTCAATTCACTACATTTAACCATTTTCAAGAACCAAGTTCACAATTTCAATTCACTATATTTAACCATTTTTAGTCACTACACTTAACCATTCTCAAGATACTAATTCACATTTTAAGTCACTACATTTAATACTTTCAATAAACAAGTTCACAATTTCAAGTCACTACACTTAACCATTTTCAAGTCACTAATTCACATTTCAAGTCACTACACTTAACCATTTTCAAGAAACAAGTTGACAATTTCAAGTCATTGCACTTAACCATTTTCAAGAAACAAGTTGACAATTTCAAGTCACTACATTTTAACCATTTTTGACTCACTCATTCACATTTAAAGTCACAACACATAACCATTTTCAAAAAATAATTTCACATTTCAAGTCACAACACTTAACCATTTTTAAAAAACAATTTCACAATTTCAAGTCACTGTACTTAACTATTTTCAAGTCACTACACTTGATCATTTTCAAGAAACAAGTTCACAATTTCAATTCACTATATTTAACCATTTTCAAGTCACTTATTCATATTTCAAGTAACTAATTCACAATTTGAAGTCGCTACATTTAACCATTTTCAAGTCACTACACTTAACCATTTTCTACTCACTAACTCACATTTCAAGTCACTACACTTAACCATTTTCCAGAAACAAGTTCCCATTTCAAGTCACTACACTTAACAATTTTCAATTCACTACATTTAACCATTTTCAAGTCACTAATTTACATTTCAAGTCACTACACTTAACCATTTTCAAGAAACAAGTTCACAATTTCAATTCACTACATTTAACCATTTTCAATTCACTACACTTCTCAATTTTCAAATAACTGATTCACATTTCAAGTCACTACACTCAATCCTTTCAAAAAACAAGTTCACCATTTCAAGTCACTACACTTAACCATTTTCAAAAAAACAATTTCACATTTCAAGTCGTTGCACTTAACCATTTTCAAGAAAGAAGTTCACAATTTCAATTGATTACATTTAACAATTTTCAACTCACTAATTCACATTTCAAGTCACTACACTAAACCATTTTCAAGAAACAGGTTCACAATTTCAATTCACTACATTTAACCATTTTCAAGATACTACACTTATCCATTTTCAAGTAACTAATTCACATTTCAAGTCACTACACTTAACCATTTTCAAGAAACAAGTTGACAATTTCAAGTCACTACACTTAACCATTTTTAAGTCACTAATTCATATTTCAAGTCACTACACTTAACCATTTTCAAGTCACTAATTCACATTTCAAGTCACTACACTTAACCATTTTCAAAAAATAATTTCACCATTTCAAGTAACTACACTTAACCATTTTCAAGTCACTACACTTAATCATTTTCAAGAAATAAGTTCACAATTTCAATTCTCTACACTTAACCATTTTCAAGTTACTAATTCATATTTCAAGTAACTAATTCACAATTTGAAGTCACTACATTTGACAATTTTCAAGTCACTACATTTAACCATTTTCTACTCACTAACTCACATTTCAAGTCACTACACTTAACCATTTTCCAGAAACAAGTTCCCATTTCAAGTCATTACACTTAACAATTTTCAATTCACTACATTTAACCATTTTCAAGAACCAAGTTCACAATTTCAATTCACTATATTTAACCATTTTTTAGTCACTACACTTAACCATTTTCAAGATACTAATTCACATTTTAAGTCACTACACTTAATACTTTCAATAAACAAGTTCACAATTTCAAGTCACTACACTTAACCATTTTCAAGTCACTAATTCACATTTCAAGTCACTACACTTAACCATTTTCAAGAAACAAGTTGACAATTTCAAGTCATTGCACTTAACCATTTTCAAGAAACAAGTTGACAATTTCAAGTCACTACATTTTAACCATTTTTGACTCACTCATTCACATTTCAAGTCACAACACATAACCATTTTCAAAAAATAATTTCACATTTCAAGTCACAACACTTAACCATTTTCAAAAAACAATTTCACAATTTCAAGTCACTGCATTTAACCATTTTCAGGTCACTAATTCACAATATCAAGTCACTACATTTAACCATTTTCAAGTCACTAATTCACATTTCAAGACACTACACTTAACCATTTTCAATAAACAAGTTCACAATTTCAATTCACTACATTTAACCATTTTCAATTCACTACACTTCTCAATTTTCAAATAACTGATTCACATTTCAAGTCACTACAGTTAATCCTTTCAAAAAACAAGTTCACCATTTCAAGTCAATACACTTAACCATTTTCAAAAAAACAATTTCACATTTCAAGTCGTTGCACTTAACCATTTTCAAGAAAGAAGTTCACAATTTCAATTCATTACATTTAACAATTTTCAACTCACTAATTCACATTTCAAGTCACTACACTTTCAAAAAACAATTTCACATTTCAAGTCACAACACATAACCATTTTAGTAAAATAATTTCACAATTTCAAGTCACTACACTTAACCATTTTCAAGTAACTAATTCACATTGCAAATCACTACACTCAATCCTTTCAAGAAACAAGTTCATAATTTCAAGTCACCACACTTAGCCATTTTCAAGTCACTAATTCATATTTCAAGTCACTATAGTTAACCATTTTCCAGAAACAAGTTCACAATTTCGATTCACTACATTTAACCATTTTCAAAAACCAAGTTCACAATTTCAATTCACAACATTTAACCATTTTTAAATCACTACACTTAACCATTTTCAAGTAACTAATTCACATTTCAAGTCACTACACTTAATCCTTTCAAGAAACAAGTTCACTATTTCAAGTCACTACACTTAACCATTTTCAAGTCACTAATTCACATTTCAAGTCACTATAGTTATCCATTTTCAAGAAATAAGTTCGCAATTTCAATTCACTACATTTAACCATTATCAAGAACCAATTTCACAATTTCAATTCACTACTTTTCACATTTCAAGTCACTACACTTAATACTTTCAAGAAACAAGTTCACAATTTCAAGTCACTACACTTAACCATTTTCAAAAACAAGTTGACATTTCAAGTCACTACATTTAACCATTTTCAAGTCACTAATTCACATTCGAAGTCACTACACTTAATCCATTCAAGAAACAAGTTCACAATTTCAATTCTCTACACTTAACCATTTTCAAGTCACTAATTCATATTTCAAGTAACTAATTCACAATTTGAAGTCACCACATTTAACCATTTTCAAGTCACTACACTTAACCATTTTATACTCACTAATTCACATTTCAAGTCACTACACTTAACCATTTTCAAGAAACAAGTTCACAAAGTCAAGTCACTATATCTAACCATTTTCAAATCTCAAATTCACATTTCAAGTCACATGTTCACATTTCAAGTCACTACATTTAACCAGTTTCAAGTCACTACATTTAACCCTTTTCAAGAACCAAGTTCACAATTTCAATTCACTATATTTAACCATTTTTTAGTCACTACACTTAACCATTTTCAAGATACTAATTCACATTTTAAGTCACTACACTTAATACTTTCAAGAAATAAGTTCAAGATTTCAAGTCACTACACTTGATCATTTTCAAGAAACAAGTTCACAATTTCAAGTCAGTACATTTAACCATTTTCAAGTCACTAATTCACATTCGACGTCACTACACTTAATCCTTTCAAGAAACAAGTTGACAATTTCAAGTCACTACATTTAACCATTTTCGACTCACTCATTCACATTTCAAGTCACAACACATAACCATTTTAAAAAAATAATTTCACATTTCAAGTCACAACACTTAATCATTTTTAAAAAATAATTTCACAATTTCAAGTCATTGCACTTAACTATTTTCAAGTCACTACACTTGATCATTTTCAAGAAACAAGTTCACAATTTCAATTCACTACATTTAACCATTTTCAAGTCACTTATTCATATTTCAAGTAACTAATTCACAATTTGAAGTCGCTACATTTAACCATTTTCAAGTCTCTACACTTAACCATTTTCAAGAAACAAGTTCATATTTCAAGTCACTACACTTAACCATTTTCAAGAAATAAGTTCACAGTATCAAGTCACTACATTTAACCATTTTCAAGTCACTAATTCACATTTCAAGTCACTACACTTAACCATTTTCAAGAAACAAGTTCACAATTTCAATTCACTACATTTAACCATTTTCAATTCACTACACTTCTCAATTTTCAAATAACTGATTCACATTTCAAGTCACTACACTCAATCCTTTCAAAAAAACAAGTTCACCATTTCAAGTCACTACACTTAACCATTTTCAAAAAAACAATTTCACATTTCAAGTCGTTGCACTTAACCATTTTCAAGAAAGAAGTTCACAATTTCAATTGATTACCTTTAACAATTTTCAAATCACTAATTCACATTTCAAGTCACTACACTAAACCATTTTCAAAAAACAGGTTCACAATTTCAATTCACTACATTTAACCATTTTGAAGATACTACACTTATCCATTTTCAAGTAACTAATTCACATTTCAAGTCACTACACTTAACCATTTTCAAGAAACAAGTTGACAATTTCAAGTCACTACACTTAACCATTTTTCAGTCACTAATTCATATTTCAAGTCACTACACTTAACTATTTTCAAGTCACTAATTCACATTTCAAGTCACTACACTTAACCATTTTCAAAAAATAATTTCACCATTTCAAGTAACTACACTTAACCATTTTCAAGTCACTAATTCACATTTCAAGTCATTACACTTAACCATTTTCAAGTCACTACACTTATTCATTTTCAAGAAATAAGTTCACAATTTCAATTCTCTACACTTAACCATTTTCAAGCTACTAATTCATATTTCAAGTAACTAATTCACAATTTGAAGTCACTACATTTGACAATTTTCAAGTCACTACACTTAACTATTTTCTACTCACTAACTCACATTTCAAGTCACTACACTTAACCATTTTCCAGAAACAAGTTCCCATTTCAAGTCACTACACTTAACAATTTTCAATTCACTACATTTAACCATTTTCAAGAACCAAGTTCACAATTTCAATTCACTATATTTAACCATTTTTTAGTCACTACACTTAACCATTTTCAAGATACTAATTCACATTTTAAGTCACTACACTTAATACTTTCAATAAACAAGTTCACAATTTCAAGTCACTACACTTAACCATTTTCAAGTCACTAATTCACATTTCAAGTCACTACACTTAACCATTTTCAAGAAACAAGTTGACAATTTCAAGTCATTGCACTTAACCATTTTCAAGAAACAAGTTGACAATTTCAAGTCACTACATTTTAACCATTTTTGACTCACTCATTCACATTTCAAGTCACAACACATAACCATTTTCAAAAAATAATTTCACATTTCAAGACACAACACTTAACCATTTTCAAAAAACAATTTCACAATTTCAAGTCACTGCATTTAACCATTTTCAGGTCACTAATTCACAATATCAAGTCACTACGTTTAACCATTTTCAAGTCACTAATTCACATTTCAAGACACTACACTTAACCATTTTCAATAAACAAGTTCACAATTTCAATTCACTACATTTAACCATTTTCAATTCACTACACTTCTCAATTTTCAAATAACTGATTCACATTTCAAGTCACTACAGTTAATCCTTTCAAAAAACAAGTTCACCATTTCAAGTCAATACACTTAACCATTTTCAAAAAAACAATTTCACATTTCAAGTCGTTGCACTTAACCATTTTCAAGAAAGAAGTTCACAATTTCAATTCATTACATTTAACAATTTTCAACTCACTAATTCACATTTGAAGTCACTACACTTTCAAAAAACAATTTCACATTTCAAGTCACAACACATAACCATTTTAGTAAAATAATTTCACAATTTCAAGTCACTACACTTAACCATTTTCAAGTAACTAATTCACATTGCAAATCACTACACTCAATCCTTTCAAGAAACAAGTTCATAATTTCAAGTCACCATACTTAGCCATTTTCAAGTCACTAATTCATATTTCAAGTCACTATAGTTAACCATTTTCCAGAAACAAGTTCACAATTTCGATTCGCTACATTTAACCATTTTCAAAAACCAAGTTCACAATTTCAATTCACAACATTTAACCATTTTTAAATCACTACACTTAACCATTTTCAAGTAACTAATTCACATTTCAAGTCACTACACTTAATCCTTTCAAGAAACAAGTTCACTATTTCAAGTCACTACACTTAACCATTTTCAAGTCACTAATTCACATTTCAAGTCACTACAGTTATCCATTTTCAAGAAATAAGTTCGCAATTTCAATTCACTACATTTAACCATTATCAAGAACCAAGTTCACAATTTCAATTCACTACTTTTCACATTTCAAGTCACTACACTTAATACTTTCAAGAAACAAGTTCACAATTTCAAGTCACTACACTTAACCATTTTCAAGAAACAAGTTGACATTTCAAGTCACTACATTTAACCATTTTCAAGTCACTAATTCACATTCGAAGTCACTACACTTAATCCATTCAAGAAACAAGTTCACAATTTCAATTCTCTACACTTAACCATTTTCAAGTCACTAATTCATATTTCAAGTAACTAATTCACAATTTGAAGTCACCACATTTAACCATTTTCAAGTCACTACACTTAACCATTTTCAACTCACTAATTCACATTTCAAGTCACTACACTTAACCATTTTCAAGAAACAAGTTCACAAAGTCAAGTCACTATATCTAACCATTTTCAAATCTCAAATTCACATTTCAAGTCACATGTTCACATTTCAAGTCACTACATTTAACCAGTTTCAAGTCACTACATTTAACCCTTTTCAAGAACCAAGTTCACAATTTCAATTCACTATATTTAACCATTTTTTAGTCACTACACTTAACCATTTTCAAGATACTAATTCACATTTTAAGTCACTACACTTAATACTTTCAAGAAACAAGTTCAAGATTTCAAGTCACTACACTTGATAATTTTCAAGAAACAAGTTCACAATTTCAAGTCACTACATTTAACCATTTTCAAGTCACTAATTGACATTCGACGTCACTACACTTAATCCTTTCAAGAAACAAGTTGACAATTTCAAGTCACTACATTTAACCATTTTCGACTCACTCATTCACATTTCAAGTCACAACACATAACCATTTTAAAAAAATAATTTCACATTTCAAGTCACAACACTTAATCATTTTTAAAAAATAATTTCACAATTTCAAGTCACTGCACTTAACTATTTTCAAGTCACTACACTTGATCATTTTCAAGAAACAAGTTCACAATTTCAATGCACTACATTTAACCATTTTCAAGTCACTTATTCATATTTCAAGTAACAAATTCACAATTTGAAGTCACTACATTGAACCATTTTCAAGTCACTACACTTAACCATTTTCTAGAAACAAGTTCATATTTCAAGTCTCTACACTTAACCATTTTCTAGAAACAAGTTCATATTTCAAGTCACTACACTTAAACATTTTCAAGAAAGAAGTTCACAATATCAAGTCACTACATTTAAAAAATTTCAAGTCACTAATTCACATTTCAAGTCACTACAGTTATCCATTTTCAAGAAACAAGTTCACAATTTCAATTCACTACATTTAACCATTATCAATAACCAAGTTCACAATTTCAATTCACTACATTTAACCATTTTTAAGTCAGCACACTTAACCATTTTCAAGAAACAAGTTCACAAAGTCAAGTCACTATATCTAACCATTTTCAAATCTCAAATTCACATTTCAAGTCACATGTTCACATTTCAAGTCACTACATTTAACCAGTTTCAAGTCACTACATTTAACCCTTTTCAAGAACCAAGTTCACAATTTCAATTCACTATATTTAACCATTTTTTAGTCACTACACTTAACCATTTTCAAGATACTAATTCACATTTTAAGTCACTACACTTAATACTTTCAAGAAACAAGTTCAAGATTTCAAGTCACTACACTTGATAATTTTCAAGAAACAAGTTCACAATTTCAAGTCACTACATTTAACCATTTTCAAGTCACTAATTGACATTCGACGTCACTACACTTAATCCTTTCAAGAAACAAGTTGACAATTTCAAGTCACTACATTTAACCATTTTCGACTCACTCATTCACATTTCAAGTCACAACACATAACCATTTTAAAAAAATAATTTCACATTTCAAGTCACAACACTTAATCATTTTTAAAAAATAATTTCACAATTTCAAGTCACTGCACTTAACTATTTTCAAGTCACTACACTTGATCATTTTCAAGAAACAAGTTCACAATTTCAATGCACTACATTTAACCATTTTCAAGTCACTTATTCATATTTCAAGTAACAAATTCACAATTTGAAGTCACTACATTGAACCATTTTCAAGTCACTACACTTAACCATTTTCTAGAAACAAGTTCATATTTCAAGTCTCTACACTTAACCATTTTCTAGAAACAAGTTCATATTTCAAGTCACTACACTTAAACATTTTCAAGAAAGAAGTTCACAATATCAAGTCACTACATTTAAAAAATTTCAAGTCACTAATTCACATTTCAAGTCACTACAGTTATCCATTTTCAAGAAACAAGTTCACAATTTCAATTCACTACATTTAACCATTATCAATAACCAAGTTCACAATTTCAATTCACTACATTTAACCATTTTTAAGTCAGCACACTTAACCATTTTCAAGAAACAAGTTCACAAAGTCAAGTCACTATATCTAACCATTTTCAAATCTCAAATTCACATTTCAAGTCACATGTTCACATTTCAAGTCACTACATTTAACCAGTTTCAAGTCACTACATTTAACCCTTTTCAAGAACCAAGTTCACAATTTCAATTCACTATATTTAACCATTTTTTAGTCACTACACTTAACCATTTTCAAGATACTAATTCACATTTTAAGTCACTACACTTAAGACTTTCAAGAAACAAGTTCAAGATTTCAAGTCACTACACTTGATAATTTTCAAGAAACAAGTTCACAATTTCAAGTCACTACATTTAACCATTTTCAAGTCACTAATTGACATTCGACGTCACTACACTTAATCCTTTCAAGAAACAAGTTGACAATTTCAAGTCACTACATTTAACCATTTTCGACTCACTCATTCACATTTCAAGTCACAACACATAACCATTTTAAAAAAATAATTTCACATTTCAAGTCACAACACTTAATCATTTTTAAAAAATAATTTCACAATTTCAAGTCACTGCACTTAACTATTTTCAAGTCACTACACTTGATCATTTTCAAGAAACAAGTTCACAATTTCAATGCACTACATTTAACCATTTTCAAGTCACTTATTCATATTTCAAGTAACAAATTCACAATTTGAAGTCACTACATTGAACCATTTTCAAGTCACTACACTTAACCATTTTCAACTCACAAATTCACGTTTCAAGTCTCTACACTTAACCATTTTCTAGAAACAAGTTCATATTTCAAGTCACTACACTTAAACATTTTCAAGAAAGAAGTTCACAATATCAAGTCACTACATTTAAAAAATTTCAAGTCACTAATTCACATTTCAAGTCACTACAGTTATCCATTTTCAAGAAACAAGTTCACAATTTCAATTCACTACATTTAACCATTATCAATAACCAAGTTCACAATTTCAATTCACTACATTTAACCATTTTTAAGTCACTACACTTAACCATTTTCAAGTAACTAATTCACATTTCAAGTCACTACATTTAACCATTTTTAAGTCATTACACTTAACCATTTTCAAGAAACAAGTTCACAATGTCAAGTCACTACATTTAACCATTTTTAAGTCACTACACTTAACCATTTTCAAGTATCTAATTCACATTTCAAGTCAGTACACTTAATCCTTTCAAGAAACAAGTTCACAATTTCAAGTCACTACACTTAACCATTTTCAAGTCACTAATTCACATTTCAAGTCACTACAGTTATCCATTTTCAAGAAACAAGTTCACAATTTCAATTCACTACATTTAACCATTATCAAGAACCAAGTTCACAAATTCAATTCACTACATTTAACCATTTTTAAGTCACTACACTTAACCATTTTCAAGTAACTAATTCACGTTTAAAGTCACTACATTTATCCATTTTTAAGTCACTACACTTAACCATATTCAAGAATCTAATTCACATTTCAAGTCACTACACTTAATCCTTTCAAGAAACAAGTTCACAATTTCAAGTCACTACACTTAACCATTTTCAAGTCACTAATTCAAATTTCAAGTCACTACAGTTATCCATTTTCAAGAAACAAGTTCACAATTTCAATTCACTACATTTAACCATTATCAAGAACCAAGTTCTCAATTTCAATTCACTACATTTAACAATTTTTAAGTCACTACACTTAACCATTTTCAAGATACTAATTCACATTTCAAGTCACTACATTTAATACTTTCAAGAAACAAGTTTACAATTTCAATTCACTACACTCAACCATTTTCAAGAAATAAATTGAAAATTTTAAGTCACTACATTTAACCATTTTCAAGTCACTAATTCACATTCGACGTCACTACACTTAATCCTTTCAAGAAACAAGTTGACAATTTCAAGTCACTACACTTAACCATTTTCTATTCACTCATTCACATTTCAAGTCACAACACATAACCATTTTCAAAAAATAATTTCACATTTCAAGTCACAACACCTAACCATTTTCAAAAAACAATTTCACAATTTCAAGTCACTACACTTAACTATTTTCAAGTCACTACACTTGATCATTTTCAATAAACAAGTTCACAATTTCAATTCACTACATTTAACCATTTTCAAGTCACTTATTCATATTTCAAGTAACTAATTCACAATTTGAAGTCACTACATTTAACCATTTTCAAGTCACTACACTTAACCATTTTCAACTCACTAATTCACGTTTCAAGTCTCTACACTTAACCATTTTCAAGAAACAAGTTCATATTTCAAGTCACTACACTTAACCATTTTCAAGAAAGAAGTTCACAATATCAAGTCACTACATTTAACCATTTTCAAGTCACTAATTCAAATTTCAAGTCACTACAGTTATCCATTTTCAAGAAATAAGTTCACAATTTCAATTCACTACATTTAACCATTATCAAGAACCAAGTTCACAATTTCAATTCACTACATTTAACCATTTTTTCCAGAAACTACACTTAATCCTTTCAAGAAACAAGTTGACAATTTCAAGTAACTACACTTAACCATTTTCAACTCACTCATTCACATTTCAAGTCACAACACATAGCCATTTTCAAAAAATAATTTCACATTTCAAGTCACAACACCTAACCATTTTCAAAAATCAATTTCACAATTTCAAGTCACTGCACTTAACTATTTTCAAGTCACTACACTTGATCATTTTCAAGAAACAAGTTCACAATTTCAATTCACTACATTTAACCATTTTCAAGAAACAAGTTCATATTTCAAGTCACTACACTTAACCATTTTCAAGAAACAAGTTAACAATTTCAAGTCACTACATTTAACCATTTTCGACTCACTCATTCACATTTCAAGTCACAACACATAACCATTTTCAAAAAATAATTTCAAATTTCAAGTCACAACACTTAATCATTTTTAAAAAATAATTTCACAATTTCAAGTAACTGCACTTAACTATTTTCAAGTCACTACACTTGATCATTTTCAAGAAAAAAGTTCACAATTTCAATTCACTACATTTAACCATTTTCAAGTCACTTATTCATATTTCAAGTAACTAATTCACAATTTGAAGTCACTACATTTAACCATTTTCAAGTCACTACACTTAACCATTTTCAACTCACTAATTCACGTTTCAAGTCTCTACACTTAACCATTTTCAAGAAACAAGTTCATATTTCAAGACACTACACTTAACCATTTTCAAGAAAGAAGTTCACAATATCAAGTCACTACATTTAACCATTTTCAAGTCACTAATTCACATTTCAAGTCACTACACTTAACCATTTTCAAGAAACAAGTTCACAATTTCAATTCACTACATTTAACCATTTTCAATTCACTACACTTCTCAATTTTCAAATAACTGATTCACATTTCAAGTCACTACACTCAATCCTTTCAAAAAACAAGTTCACCATTTCAAGTCACTACACTTAACCATTTTCAAAAAAACAATTTCACATTTCAAGTCGTTGCACTTAACCATTTTCAAGAAAGAAGTTCACAATCTCAATTCATTACATTTAACAATTTTCAACTCACTAATTCACATTTCAAGTCACTACACTAAACCATTTTCAAAAAATAATTTCACATTTCAAGTCACAACACTTAACCATTTTAGTAAAATAATTTCACAATTTCAAGTCACTACACTTAACCATTTACAAGTCACTAATTCACATTTCAAGTCACTACACTTAACCATTTTCAAGAAACAAGTTCATAATTTCAAGTCACTACACTTAACCATTTTCAACTCACTAATTCACGTTTCAAGTCTCTACACTTAACCATTTTCAAGAAACAAGTTCATATTTCAAGTCACTACACTTAACCATTTTCAAGAAAGAAGTTCACAATATCAAGTCACTACATTTAACCATTTTCAAGTCACTAATTCACATTTCAAGTCACTACAGTTATCCATTTTCAAGAAATAAGTTCACAATTTCAATTCACTACATTTAACCATTATCAAGAACCAAGTTCACAATTTCAATTCACTACATTTAACCATTTTTTCCAGAAACTACACTTAATCCTTTCAAGAAACAAGTTGACAATTTCAAGTAACTACACTTAACCATTTTCAACTCACTCATTCACATTTCAAGTCACAACACATAGCCATTTTCAAAAAATAATTTCACATTTCAAGTCACAACACCTAACCATTTTCAAAAATCAATTTCATAATTTCAAGTCACTGCACTTAACTATTTTCAAGTCACTACACTTGATCATTTTCAAGAAACAAGTTCACAATTTCAATTCACTACATTTAACCATTTTCAAGAAACAAGTTCATATTTCAAGTCACTACACTTAACCATTTTCAAGAAACAAGTTAACAATTTCAAGTCACTACATTTAACCATTTTCGACTCACTCATTCACATTTCAAGTCACAACACATAACCATTTTCAAAAAATAATTTCAAATTTCAAGTCACAACACTTAATCATTTTTAAAAAATAATTTCACAATTTCAAGTAACTGCACTTAACTATTTTCAAGTCACTACACTTGATCATTTTCAAGAAAAAAGTTCACAATTTCAATTCACTACATTTAACCATTTTCAAGTCACTTATTCATATTTCAAGTAACTAATTCACAATTTGAAGTCACTACATTTAACCATTTTCAAGTCACTACACTTAACCATTTTCAACTCACTAATTCACGTTTCAAGTCTCTACACTTAACCATTTTCAAGAAACAAGTTCATATTTCAAGACACTACACTTAACCATTTTCAAGAAAGAAGTTCACAATATCAAGTCACTACATTTAACCATTTTCAAGTCACTAATTCACATTTCAAGTCACTACACTTAACCATTTTCAAGAAACAAGTTCACAATTTCAATTCACTACATTTAACCATTTTCAATTCACTACACTTCTCAATTTTCAAATAACTGATTCACATTTCAAGTCACTACACTCAATCCTTTCAAAAAACAAGTTCACCATTTCAAGTCACTACACTTAACCATTTTCAAAAAAACAATTTCACATTTCAAGTCGTTGCACTTAACCATTTTCAAGAAAGAAGTTCACAATCTCAATTCATTACATTTAACAATTTTCAACTCACTAATTCACATTTCAAGTCACTACACTAAACCATTTTCAAAAAATAATTTCACATTTCAAGTCACAACACTTAACCATTTTAGTAAAATAATTTCACAATTTCAAGTCACTACACTTAACCATTTACAAGTCACTAATTCACATTTCAAGTCACTACACTTAACCATTTTCAAGAAACAAGTTCATAATTTCAAGTCACTACACTTAACCATTTTCAACTCACTAATTCACATTTCATGTCACTATATATAACCATTTTCAAAAAATAATTTCACAATTTCAAGTCACTATACTTAACCATTTTCAAGAAAATTTTCAAGAAACAAGTTCACAATGTCAAGTCACTACATTTAACCATTTTTAAGTCACTATACTTAACCATTTTCAAGTAATTAATTACATTTCAAGTCACTACACTTAATACTTTCAAGAAACAAGTTCACAATTTCAAGTCACTGAACTTAACCATTTTCACGTCACTAATTCACATTTCAAGTCACTACACTTAACCATTTTCAAGAAACAAGTTGACAATTTCAAGTCATTGCACTTAACCATTTTCAAGAAACAAGTTGACAATTTCAAGTCACTACACTTTACCATTTTCAACTCACTCATTCACATTTCAAGTCACAACACATAGCCATTTTCAAAAAATAATTTCACATTTCAAGTCACAACACCTAACCATTTTCAAAAAACAATTTCGCAATTTCAAGTCACTGCACTTAACCATTTTCAAGTCACAACACTTGATCATTTTCAAGAAACAAGTTCACAATTTCAATTCCCTACATTTAACCATTTTTAAGTCACTTATTCATATTTCAAGTAACTATTTCACAATTTGAAGTCACTACATTTAACCATTTTCAAGTCAGTACACTTAACCATTTTCAACTCACTAATTCACATTTCAAGTCTTTACACTAACCATTTTCAAGTCACTAATTCACATTTCAAGTCACTACACTTAACCATTTTCAAGAAACAAGTTCATAATTTCAAGTCACTACACTTAACCATTTTCAACTCACTCATTCACATTTCATGTCACTACATATAACCATTTTCAAAAAATAATTTCACAATTTCAAGTCACTACACTTAATCATTTTCAAGAAACACGTTCACAATGTCAAGTCACTACATTTAACCATTTTCGAGTACCAAGTTCACATTTCAAGTCACTACATTTAACCATTTTCAAGAAACAAGTTCACAATGTCAAGCACTACATTTAACCATTTTTAAGTCACTACACTTAACCATTTTCAAGAAACTAATTCACATTTCAAATGACTACACTTAATCCTTTCAAAAAACAAGTTCATAAAGTCAAGTCACTACATTTAACCATTTTCAAGAAACAAGTTCACAAAGTCAAGTCACTACATTTAACCATTTTTAAGTCTCTACAATTAACCATTTTCTAGATACTAATTCACATTTCAAGTCACTACACTTAATACTTTCAAGAAACAAGTTCACAAATTCAATTCACTACATTTAACCATTTTCAAGTCACTAATTCACATTTCAAATCACTACACTTAACCATTTTCAAGAAACAAGTTGACAATTTCAAGTCACTACATTTAACCAATTTCAAGTCACTAATTCACATTTGCAGTCACTACACTTAATCCTTTCAAGAAACAAGTTCACAATTTCAATTCTCTACACTTAACCATTTTCAAGTCACTAAATCATATTTCAAGTAACTAATTCACAATTTGAAGTCACTACATGTAACCATTTTAAAGTCACTACACTTAATCATTTTCAACTCACTAATTCACATTTCAAGTAACTACACTTAACCATTTTCAAGAAACAAGTTCACATTTCAAGTCACTACATTTAACCATTTTTAAGTCACTATACTTAACCATTTTCAAGAAACTAATTCACATTTCGAGTCACTACACTTAATACTTTCAAGAAACAAGTTCGCAATTTCAAGTCACTGAACTTAACCATTTTCACGTCACTAATTCACATTTCAAGTCACTACACTTAACCATTTTCTAGAAACAATTTCATAATTTCAAGTCACTACACTTAACCATTTTCAACTCACTAATTCACATTTCATGTAACTACACTTAACCATTTTCAAGAAACAAGTTCACATTTCAAGTCACTACACTTAACCCTTTTCAAGAAACAAGTTCACAAATTCAAGTCACTACATTTAAACATTTCCAAGTCACAAATTCACATTTCAAGTCACATGTTCACATTTCAAGTCACTACATTTAACCAATTTCAAGTCACTACACTTAACTATTTTCAAGAAACAAGTTCACAATGTCAAATCACTACATTTAACCATTTTTAAGTCACTACAGTTAACCATTTTCAAGTAACTAATTCACATTTCAAGTCACTACACTTAATCCTTTCAAGAAACAAGTTCACAATTTAAAGTCACTACACTTAACCATTTTAAAAAATAATTTCACAACTTCAAGTCACTACACTTAACCATTTTCAAGAAACAAGTTCACAATTTCAAGTCCTTACACTTAACCATTTTCAAGTCACTTATTCACATTTCAAGTCACTACAGTTAACCATTTTCAAGAACCAAGTTCACAATTTCAATTCACAACATTTAACCATTTTTAAGTCACTACACTTAACCATTTTCAAGTAACTAATTCACATTTCAAGTCACTGCACTTAATCCTTTCAAGAAACAAGTTCACAATTTCAAGTCACTACACTTAACCATTTTCAAGTCACAAATTCACATTTCAAGTCACATGTTCATATTTCAAGTCACTACATTTAACCAATTTCAAGTCACTACAATTAACTATTTTCAAGAAACAATTTCACAATGTCAAGTCACTACATTTAACCATTTTTAAGTCACTACACTTAACCATTTTCAAGTAACTAATTCACATTTCAAGTCACTACACTTAATCTTTTCAAGAAACAATTTCACAATGTCAAGTCACTACATTTAACCATTTTTAAGTCACTACACTTAACCATTTTCAAGTAACTAATTCACATTTCAAGTCACTACACTTAATCTTTTCAAGAAACAAGTTCACAATTTCAAGTCACTACACTTAACCATTTACAAGTCACTAATTCACATTTCAAGTCACTACACTTAACCATTTTCAAGAAACAAGTTCATAATTTCAAGTCACTACACTTAACCATTTTCAACTCACTCATTCACATTTCAAGTCACAACACATAGCCATTTTCAAAAAATAATTTCACATTTCAAGTCACAACACTTAACCATTTTCAACTCACTAATTCACATTTCATGTCACTATATATAACCATTTTCAAAAAATAATTTCACAATTTCAAGTCACTACACTTAACCATTTTCAAGTAAATTTTCAAGAAACAAGTTCACAATGTCAAGTCACTATATTTAACCATTTTTAAGTCACTATACTTAACCATTTTCAAGTAACTAATTCACATTTCAAGTCACTACACTTAATACTTTCAAGAAACAAGTTCACAATTTCAAATCACTGAACTTAACCATTTTCACGTCACTAATTCACATTTCAAGTCACTACACTTAACCATTTTCAAGAAACAAGTTGACAATTTCAAGTCATTGCACTTAACCATTTTCAAGAAACAAGTTGACAATTTCAAGTCACTACACTTAACCATTTTCAAATCACTAATTCACATTTCAAGTCACGACAGTTAAACGTTTTTAAGAAACAAGTTCACAATTTTAATTCACTACATTTAACCATTTTCAAGAACCAAGTTCACACTTTCAATTCACTACCTTTAACCATTTTTTAGACACTACACTTAACCATTTTCAAGATACTAATTCACATTTCAAGTCACTACACTTAATACTTTCAAGAAACAAGTTCACAATTTCAAGTCACTACACATAGCCATTTTCAAGTCACTAATTCACTTTTCAAGTCACTACACTTAACCATTTTCAAGAAACAAGTTGACAATTTCAAGTCACTACATTTAACCATTTTCAAGTCAGTAATTCACATTTGAAGTCACTGCACTTAATCCTTTCAAGAAACAAGTTCACAATTTCAATTCTCTACACTTAACCATTTTCAAGTCACTAATTCATATTTCAAGTAACTAATTTCACAATTTCAAGTCTCTACAAAACCATTTTCAAGAAACAAGCTCACATTTCAAGTCACTTCAATTAACCATTTTCAAGAAATAAGTTCACAAAGTCAAGTCACTACATTTAACCATTTTCAAGTCACAAATTCACATTTCAAGTCACATGTTCATATTTCAAGTCACTACATTTAACCAATTTCAAGTCACTACAATTAACTATTTTCAAGAAACAATTTCACAATGTCAAGTCACTACATTTAACCATTTTTAAGTAACTACACTTAACCATTTTCAAGTAACTAATTCACATTTCAAGTCACTACACTTAACCATTTTCAAGTCACTAATTCACATTTCAAGTCACTACACTTAACCATTTTCAAGAAACATGTTCATAATTTCAAGTCACTACACTTAACCATTTTCAACTCACTCATTCACATTTCATGTCACTATATATAACCATTTTCAAAAAATAATTTCACAATTTCAAGTCACTACACTTAACCATTTTCAAGTAAATTTTCAAGAAACAAGTTCACAATGTCAAGTCACTACATTTAACCATTTTTAAGTCACTCATTCACATTTCAAGTCACAACACATAACCATTTTCAAAAAATAATTTCACATTTCAAGTCACAACACCTAACCATTTTCAAGAAACAATTTCACAATTTCAAGTCAATTCACTTAACCATTTTCAAGATGCTAATTCACATTTCAAGTCACTACACTTAATACTTTCAAGAAACAAGTTCACAATTTCAAGTCACTACACATAACCATTTTCAAGTCACTAATTCACATTTCAAGTCACTACACTTAACCATTTTCAAGAAACAAGTTGACAATTTCAAGTCACTACATTTAACCATTTTTAAGTAACTACACTTAACCATTTTCAAGTAACTAATTCACATTTCAAGTCACTACACTTAACCATTTTCAAGTCACTAATTCACATTTCAAGTCACTACACTTAACCATTTTCAAGAACCAAGTTCACAATTTCAATTCACAACATTTAACCATTTTTAAGTCACTACACTTAACCATTTTCAAGTAACTAATTCACATTTCAAGTCACTGCACTTAATCCTTTCAAGAAACAAGTTCACAATTTCAAGTCACTACACTTAACCATTTTCAAGTCACTACATTTAACCATTTTCAAGTCACAAATTCACATTTCAAGTCACATGTTCATATTTCAAGTCACTACATTTAACCAATTTCAAGTCACTACACTTAATCTTTTCAAGAAACAATTTCACAATGTCAAGTCACTACATTTAACCATTTTTAAGTCACTACACTTAACCATTTTCAAGTAACTAATTCACATTTCAAGTCACTACACTTAATCTTTTCAAGAAACAAGTTCACAATTTCAAGTCACTACACTTAACCATTTACAAGTCACTAATTCACATTTCAAGTCACTACACTTAACCATTTTCAAGAAACAAGTTCATAATTTCAAGTCACTACACTTAACCATTTTCAACTCACTCATTCACATTTCAAGTCACAACACATAGCCATTTTCAAAAAATAATTTCACATTTCAAGTCACAACACTTAACCATTTTCAACTCACTAATTCACATTTCATGTCACTATATACAACCATTTTCAAAAAATAATTTCACAATTTCAAGTCACTACACTTAACCATTTTCAAGTAAATTTTCAAGAAACAAGTTCACAATGTCAAGTCACTACATTTAACCATTTTTAAGTCACTATACTTAACCATTTTCAAGTAACTAATTCACATTTCAAGTCACTACACTTAATACTTTCAAGAAACAAGTTCACAATTTCAAATCACTGAACTTAACCATTTTCACGTCACTAATTCACATTTCAAGTCACTACACTTAACCATTTTCAAGAAACAAGTTGACAATTTCAAGTCATTGCACTTAACCATTTTCAAGAAACAAGTTGACAATTTCAAGTCACTACACTTAACCATTTTCAAATCACTAATTCACATTTCAAGTCACGACAGTTAAACGTTTTTAAGAAACAAGTTCACAATTTTAATTCACTACATTTAACCATTTTCAAGAACCAAGTTCACACTTTCAATTCACTACCTTTAACCATTTTTTAGACACTACACTTAACCATTTTCAAGATACTAATTCACATTTCAAGTCACTACACTTAATACTTTCAAGAAACAAGTTCACAATTTCAAGTCACTACACATAACCATTTTCAAGTCACTAATTCACTTTTCAAGTCACTACACTTAACCATTTTCAAGAAACAAGTTGACAATTTCAAGTCACTACATTTAACCATTTTCAAGTCAGTAATTCACATTTGAAGTCACTGCACTTAATCCTTTCAAGAAACAAGTTCACAATTTCAATTCTCTACACTTAACCATTTTCAAGTCACTAATTCATATTTCAAGTAACTAATTTCACAATTTCAAGTCTCTACAAAACCATTTTCAAGAAACAAGCTCACATTTCAAGTCACTTCAATTAACCATTTTCAAGAAATAAGTTCACAAAGTCAAGTCACTACATTTAACCATTTTCAAGTCACAAATTCACATTTCAAGTCACATGTTCATATTTCAAGTCACTACATTTAACCAATTTCAAGTCACTACAATTAACTATTTTCAAGAAACAATTTCACAATGTCAAGTCACTACATTTAACCATTTTTAAGTAACTACACTTAACCATTTTCAAGTAACTAATTCACATTTCAAGTCACTACACTTAACCATTTTCAAGTCACTAATTCACATTTCAAGTCACTACACTTAACCATTTTCAAGAAACATGTTCATAATTTCAAGTCACTACACTTAACCATTTTCAACTCACTCATTCACATTTCATGTCACTATATATAACCATTTTCAAAAAATAATTTCACAATTTCAAGTCACTACACTTAACCATTTTCAAGTAAATTTTCAAGAAACAAGTTCACAATGTCAAGTCACTACATTTAACCATTTTTAAGTCACTCATTCACATTTCAAGTCACAACACATAACCATTTTCAAAAAATAATTTCACATTTCAAGTCACAACACCTAACCATTTTCAAGAAACAATTTCACAATTTCAAGTCAATTCACTTAACCATTTTCAAGATGCTAATTCACATTTCAAGTCACTACACTTAATACTTTCAAGAAACAAGTTCACAATTTCAAGTCACTACACATAACCATTTTCAAGTCACTAATTCACATTTCAAGTCACTACACTTAACCATTTTCAAGAAACAAGTTGACAATTTCAAGTCACTACATTTAACCATTTTTAAGTCACTAATTCACATTTGAAGTCACTGCACTTAATCCTTTCAAGAAACAAGTTCACAATTTCAATTCTCTACACTTAACCATTTTCAAGTCACTAATTCATATTTCAAGTAACTAATTTCACAATTTCAAGTCTCTACAAAACCATTTTCAAGAAACAAGCTCACATTTCAAGTCACTTCAATTAACCATTTTCAAGAAATAAGTTCACAAAGTCAAGTCACTACATTTAACCATTTTCAAGTCACAAATTCACATTTCAAGTCACATGTTCATATTTCAAGTCACTACATTTAACCAATTTCAAGTCGCTACAATTAACTATTTTCAAGAAACAATTTCATAATGTTAAGTCACTACATTTAACCATTTTTAAGTCACTACACTTAACCATTTTCAAGTAACTAATTCACATTTCAAGTCACTACACTTAATCTTTTCAAGAAACAAGTTCACAATTTCAAGTCACTACACTTAACCATTTTCAAGTCACTAATTCACATTTCAAGTCACTACAGTTTTCCATTTTCTTGAAACAAGTTCACAATTTTAATTCACTACATTTAACCATTTACAAGTCACTAATTCACATTTCAAGTCACTACACTTAACCATTTTCAAGAAACAAGTTGACAATTTCAAGTCACTGCACTTAACCATTTTCAAGAAACAAGTTGACAATTTCAAGTCACTGCACTTAACCATTTTCAACTCACTCATTCACATTTCAAGTCACAACACATAACCATTTTCAAAAAATAAATTCACATTACAAGTCACGACACTTAACCATTTTCATAAAACAATTTCACAATTTCAAGTCATTGCACTTAACCATTCTAAAGTCACTACACTTAAATCATTTTCAAGAAACAAGTTCACAATTTCAATTCACTACACTTAACCATTTTCATGTCGCTAATTCATAATTCAATTAATTAATTCACAATTTGAAGTCAGTACATTTAACCATTTTCAAGTCACTGCACTTAACCATTTTCAACTCACTAATTCACATTTCAAGTCACTACACTTAATACTTTCAAGAAACAAGTTCACAATTTCAAGTCCCTACACTTAACCATTTTCAAGTCACTTATTCACATTCAAGTCACTACAGTTATCCATTTTCAAGAAACAAGTTCACAATTTCAATTCACTACATTTAACCATTTTCAAGAACCAAGTTCACAATTTCAATTCACAACATTTAACCATTTTTAAGTCACTACACTTAACCATTTTCAAGTAACTAATTCACATTTCAAGTCACTGCACTTAATCCTTTCAAGAAACAAGTTCACAATTTCAAGTCACTACACTTAACCATTTTCAAAAAATAATTTCACAACTTCAAGTCACTACACTTAACCATTTTCAAGAAACAAGTTTACAATTTCAAGTCACTACACTTAACCATTTTCAAGTCACTAATTCACATTTCAAGTCACTACACTTAACCATTTTCAAGAAACAAGTTCACAATTTCAAGTCACTACACTTAACCATTTTCAACTCACTCATTCACATTTCATGTCACTAGATATAACCATTTTCAACAAATAATTTCACAATTTCAAGTCACTACACTTAACCATTTTTCAGTAAATTTGCAAGAAACAAGTTCACAATGTCAAGTCACTACATTTAACCATTTTTAAGTCACTATACTTAACCATTTTCAAGAAACTAATTCACATTTCAAGTCACTACACTTAATACTTTCAAGAAACAAGTTCACAATTTCAAGTCACTGAACTTAACCATTTTCACGTCACTAATTCACATTTCAAGTCACTACACTTAACCATTTTCAAGAAACAAGTTGACAATTTCAAGTCATTGCACTTAACCATTTTCAAGAAACAAGTTGACAATTTCAAGTCACTACACTTTACCATTTTCAACTCACTCATTCACATTTCAAGTCACAACACATAGCCATTTTCAAAAAATAATTTCACATTTCAAGTCACAACACCTAACCATTTTCAAGTCACTTATTCACATTTCAAGTCACTACAGTTAACCATTTTCAAGAACCAAGTTCACAATTTCAATTCACAACATTTAACCATTTTTAAGTCACTACACTTAACCATTTTCAAGTAACTAATTCACATTTCAAGTCACTGCACTTAATCCTTTCAAGAAACAAGTTCACAATTTCAAGTCACTACACTTAACCATTTTCAAGTCACTACATTTAACCATTTTCAAGTCACAAATTCACATTTCAAGTCACATGTTCATATTTCAAGTCACTACATTTAACCAATTTCAAGTCACTACAATTAACTATTTTCAAGAAACAATTTCACAATGTCAAGTCACTACATTTAACCATTTTTAAGTCACTACACTTAACCATTTTCAAGTAACTAATTCACATTTCAAGTCACTACACTTAATCTTTTCAAGAAACAAGTTCACAATTTCAAGTCACTACACTTAACCATTTACAAGTCACTAATTCACATTTCAAGTCACTACACTTAACCATTTTCAAGAAACAAGTTCATAATTTCAAGTCACTACACTTAACCATTTTCAACTCACTCATTCACATTTCATGTCACTATATATAACCATTTTCAAAAAATAATTTCACAATTTCAAGTCACTACACTTAACCATTTTCAACTCACTCATTCACATTTCATGTCACTATATATAACCATTTTCAAAAAATAATTTCACAATTTCAAGTCACTACACTTAACCATTTTCAAGTAAATTTTCAAGAAACAAGTTCACAATGTCAAGTCACTACATTTAACCATTTTTAAGTCACTATACATAACCATTTTCAAGTAACTAATTCACATTTCAAGTCACTACACTTAATACTTTCAAGAAACAAGTTCACAATTTCAAATCACTGAACTTAACCATTTTCACGTCACTAATTCACATTTCAAGTCACTACACTTAACCATTTTCAAGAAACAAGTTGACAATTTCAAGTCATTGCACTTAACCATTTTCAAGAAACAAGTTGACAATTTCAAGTCACTACACTTAACCATTTTCAAATCACTAATTCACATTTCAAGTCACGACAGTTAAACGTTTTTAAGAAACAAGTTCACAATTTTAATTCACTACATTTAACCATTTTCAAGAACCAAGTTCACACTTTCAATTCACTACCTTTAACCATTTTTTAGACACTACACTTAACCATTTTCAAGATACTAATTCACATTTCAAGTCACTACACTTAATACTTTCAAGAAACAAGTTCACAATTTCAAGTCACTACACATAACCATTTTCAAGTCACTAATTCACTTTTCAAGTCACTACACTTAACCATTTTCAAGAAACAAGTTGACAATTTCAAGTCACTACATTTAACCATTTTCAAGTCACTAATTCACATTTGAAGTCACTGCACTTAATCCTTTCAAGAAACAAGTTCACAATTTCAATTCTCTACACTTAACCATTTTCAAGTCACTAATTCATATTTCAAGTAACTAATTTCACAATTTCAAGTCTCTACAAAACCATTTTCAAGAAACAAGCTCACATTTCAAGTCACTTCAATTAACCATTTTCAAGAAATAAGTTCACAAAGTCAAGTCACAACATTTAACCATTTTCAAGTCACAAATTCACATTTCAAGTCACATGTTCATATTTCAAGTCACTACATTTAACCAATTTCAAGTCACTACAATTAACTATTTTCAAGAAACAATTTCACAATGTCAAGTCACTACATTTAACCATTTTTAAGTAACTACACTTAACCATTTTCAAGTAACTAATTCACATTTCAAGTCACTACACTTAACCATTTTCAAGTCACTAATTCACATTTCAAGTCACTACACTTAACCATTTTCAAGAACCAAGTTCACAATTTCAATTCACAACATTTAACCATTTTTAAGTCACTACACTTAACCATTTTCAAGTAACTAATTCACATTTCAAGTCACTGCACTTAATCCTTTCAAGAAACAAGTTCACAATTTCAAGTCACTACACTTAACCATTTTCAAGTCACTACATTTAACCATTTTCAAGTCACAAATTCACATTTCAAGTCACATGTTCATATTTCAAGTCACTACATTTAACCAATTTCAAGTCACTACAATTAACTATTTTCAAGAAACAATTTCACAATGTCAAGTCACTACATTTAACCATTTTTAAGTCACTACACTTAACCATTTTCAAGTAACTAATTCACATTTCAAGTCACTACACTTAATCTTTTCAAGAAACAAGTTCACAATTTCAAGTCACTACACTTAACCATTTACAAGTCACTAATTCACATTTCAAGTCACTACACTTAACCATTTTCAAGAAACAAGTTCATAATTTCAAGTCACTACACTTAACCATTTTCAACTCACTAATTCACATTTCATGTCACTATATATAACCATTTTCAAAAAATAATTTCACAATTTCAAGTCACTACACTTAACCATTTTCAAGTAAATTTTCAAGAAACAAGTTCACAATGTCAAGTCACTACATTTAACCATTTTTAAGTCACTATACTTAACCATTTTCAAGTAACTAATTCACATTTCAAGTCACTACACTTAATACTTTCAAGAAACAAGTTCACAATTTCAAATCACTGAACTTAACCATTTTCACGTCACTAATTCACATTTCAAGTCACTACACTTAACCATTTTCAAGAAACAAGTTGACAATTTCAAGTCATTGCACTTAACCATTTTCAAGAAACAAGTTGACAATTTCAAGTCACTACACTTAACCATTTTCAAAT
This sequence comes from Capsicum rhomboideum, assembly GCA_031232105.1. Taxonomy (NCBI): domain Eukaryota; kingdom Viridiplantae; phylum Streptophyta; class Magnoliopsida; order Solanales; family Solanaceae; genus Capsicum; species Capsicum rhomboideum. The sequence goes on along the minus strand of CP124716.1, from coordinate 56,832,523 downwards.
CACTAATTCACATTTCAAGTCACGACAGTTAAACGTTTTTAAGAAACAAGTTCACAATTTTAATTCACTACATTTAACCATTTTCAAGAACCAAGTTCACACTTTCAATTCACTACCTTTAACCATTTTTTAGACACTACACTTAACCATTTTCAAGATACTAATTCACATTTCAAGTCACTACACTTAATACTTTCAAGAAACAAGTTCACAATTTCAAGTCACTACACATAACCATTTTCAAGTCACTAATTCACTTTTCAAGTCACTACACTTAACCATTTTCAAGAAACAAGTTGACAATTTCAAGTCACTACATTTAACCATTTTCAAGTCAGTAATTCACATTTGAAGTCACTGCACTTAATCCTTTCAAGAAACAAGTTCACAATTTCAATTCTCTACACTTAACCATTTTCAAGTCACTAATTCATATTTCAAGTAACTAATTTCACAATTTCAAGTCTCTACAAAACCATTTTCAAGAAACAAGCTCACATTTCAAGTCACTTCAATTAACCATTTTCAAGAAATAAGTTCACAAAGTCAAGTCACTACATTTAACCATTTTCAAGTCACAAATTCACATTTCAAGTCACATGTTCATATTTCAAGTCACTACATTTAACCAATTTCAAGTCACTACAATTAACTATTTTCAAGAAACAATTTCACAATGTCAAGTCACTACATTTAACCATTTTTAAGTAACTACACTTAACCATTTTCAAGTAACTAATTCACATTTCAAGTCACTACACTTAACCATTTTCAAGTCACTAATTCACATTTCAAGTCACTACACTTAACCATTTTCAAGAAACATGTTCATAATTTCAAGTCACTACACTTAACCATTTTCAACTCACTAATTCACATTTCATGTCACTATATATAACCATTTTCAAAAAATAATTTCACAATTTCAAGTCACTACACTTAACCATTTTCAAGTAAATTTTCAAGAAACAAGTTCACAATGTCAAGTCACTACATTTAACCATTTTTAAGTCACTATACTTAACCATTTTCAAGTAACTAATTCACATTTCAAGTCACTACACTTAATACTTTCAAGAAACAAGTTCACAATTTCAAATCACTGAACTTAACCATTTTCACGTCACTAATTCACATTTCAAGTCACTACACTTAACCATTTTCAAGAAACAAGTTGACAATTTCAAGTCATTGCACTTAACCATTTTCAAGAAACAAGTTGACAATTTCAAGTCACTACACTTAACCATTTTCAAGAAACAAGTTGACAATTTCAAGTCACTACACTTAACCATTTTCAAATCACTAATTCACATTTCAAGTCACGACAGTTAAACATTTTCAAGAAACAAGTTCACAATGTCAAGTCACTACATTTAACCATTTTTAAGTCACTATACATAACCATTTTCAAGTAACTAATTCACATTTCAAGTCACTACACTTAATACTTTCAAGAAACAAGTTCACAATTTCAAATCACTGAACTTAACCATTTTCACGTCACTAATTCACATTTCAAGTCACTACACTTAACCATTTTCAAGAAACAAGTTGACAATTTCAAGTCATTGCACTTAACCATTTTCAAGAAACAAGTTGACAATTTCAAGTCACTACACTTAACCATTTTCAAATCACTAATTCACATTTCAAGTCACGACAGTTAAACGTTTTTAAGAAACAAGTTCACAATTTTAATTCACTACATTTAACCATTTTCAAGAACCAAGTTCACACTTTCAATTCACTACCTTTAACCATTTTTTAGACACTACACTTAACCATTTTCAAGATACTAATTCACATTTCAAGTCACTACACTTAATACTTTCAAGAAACAAGTTCACAATTTCAAGTCACTACACATAACCATTTTCAAGTCACTAATTCACTTTTCAAGTCACTACACTTAACCATTTTCAAGAAACAAGTTGACAATTTCAAGTCACTACATTTAACCATTTTCAAGTCACTAATTCACATTTGAAGTCACTGCACTTAATCCTTTCAAGAAACAAGTTCACAATTTCAATTCTCTACACTTAACCATTTTCAAGTCACTAATTCATATTTCAAGTAACTAATTTCACAATTTCAAGTCTCTACAAAACCATTTTCAAGAAACAAGCTCACATTTCAAGTCACTTCAATTAACCATTTTCAAGAAATAAGTTCACAAAGTCAAGTCACAACATTTAACCATTTTCAAGTCACAAATTCACATTTCAAGTCACATGTTCATATTTCAAGTCACTACATTTAACCAATTTCAAGTCACTACAATTAACTATTTTCAAGAAACAATTTCACAATGTCAAGTCACTACATTTAACCATTTTTAAGTAACTACACTTAACCATTTTCAAGTAACTAATTCACATTTCAAGTCACTACACTTAACCATTTTCAAGTCACTAATTCACATTTCAAGTCACTACACTTAACCATTTTCAAGAACCAAGTTCACAATTTCAATTCACAACATTTAACCATTTTTAAGTCACTACACTTAACCATTTTCAAGTAACTAATTCACATTTCAAGTCACTGCACTTAATCCTTTCAAGAAACAAGTTCACAATTTCAAGTCACTACACTTAACCATTTTCAAGTCACTACATTTAACCATTTTCAAGTCACAAATTCACATTTCAAGTCACATGTTCATATTTCAAGTCACTACATTTAACCAATTTCAAGTCACTACAATTAACTATTTTCAAGAAACAATTTCACAATGTCAAGTCACTACATTTAACCATTTTTAAGTCACTACACTTAACCATTTTCAAGTAACTAATTCACATTTCAAGTCACTACACTTAATCTTTTCAAGAAACAAGTTCACAATTTCAAGTCACTACACTTAACCATTTACAAGTCACTAATTCACATTTCAAGTCACTACACTTAACCATTTTCAAGAAACAAGTTCATAATTTCAAGTCACTACACTTAACCATTTTCAACTCACTAATTCACATTTCATGTCACTATATATAACCATTTTCAAAAAATAATTTCACAATTTCAAGTCACTACACTTAACCATTTTCAAGTAAATTTTCAAGAAACAAGTTCACAATGTCAAGTCACTACATTTAACCATTTTTAAGTCACTATACTTAACCATTTTCAAGTAACTAATTCACATTTCAAGTCACTACACTTAATACTTTCAAGAAACAAGTTCACAATTTCAAATCACTGAACTTAACCATTTTCACGTCACTAATTCACATTTCAAGTCACTACACTTAACCATTTTCAAGAAACAAGTTGACAATTTCAAGTCATTGCACTTAACCATTTTCAAGAAACAAGTTGACAATTTCAAGTCACTACACTTAACCATTTTCAAATCACTAATTCACATTTCAAGTCACGACAGTTAAACGTTTTTAAGAAACAAGTTCACAATTTTAATTCACTACATTTAACCATTTTCAAGAACCAAGTTCACACTTTCAATTCACTACCTTTAACCATTTTTTAGACACTACACTTAACCATTTTCAAGATACTAATTCACATTTCAAGTCACTACACTTAATACTTTCAAGAAACAAGTTCACAATTTCAAGTCACTACACATAACCATTTTCAAGTCACTAATTCACTTTTCAAGTCACTACACTTAACCATTTTCAAGAAACAAGTTGACAATTTCAAGTCACTACATTTAACCATTTTCAAGTCAGTAATTCACATTTGAAGTCACTGCACTTAATCCTTTCAAGAAACAAGTTCACAATTTCAATTCTCTACACTTAACCATTTTCAAGTCACTAATTCATATTTCAAGTAACTAATTTCACAATTTCAAGTCTCTACAAAACCATTTTCAAGAAACAAGCTCACATTTCAAGTCACTTCAATTAACCATTTTCAAGAAATAAGTTCACAAAGTCAAGTCACTACATTTAACCATTTTCAAGTCACAAATTCACATTTCAAGTCACATGTTCATATTTCAAGTCACTACATTTAACCAATTTCAAGTCACTACAATTAACTATTTTCAAGAAACAATTTCACAATGTCAAGTCACTACATTTAACCATTTTTAAGTCACTACACTTAACCATTTTCAAGTAACTAATTCACATTTCAAGTCACTACACTTAACCATTTTCAAGTCACTAATTCACATTTCAAGTCACTACACTTAACCATTTTCAAGAAACATGTTCATAATTTCAAGTCACTACACTTAACCATTTTCAACTCACTAATTCACATTTCATGTCACTATATATAACCATTTTCAAAAAATAATTTCACAATTTCAAGTCACTACACTTAACCATTTTCAAGTAAATTTTCAAGAAACAAGTTCACAATGTCAAGTCACTACATTTAACCATTTTTAAGTCACTATACTTAACCATTTTCAAGTAACTAATTCACATTTCAAGTCACTACACTTAATACTTTCAAGAAACAAGTTCACAATTTCAAATCACTGAACTTAACCATTTTCACGTCACTAATTCACATTTCAAGTCACTACACTTAACCATTTTCAAGAAACAAGTTGACAATTTCAAGTCATTGCACTTAACCATTTTCAAGAAACAAGTTGACAATTTCAAGTCACTACACTTAACCATTTTCAAATCACTAATTCACATTTCAAGTCACGACAGTTAAACGTTTTTAAGAAACAAGTTCACAATTTTAATTCACTACATTTAACCATTTTCAAGAACCAAGTTCACACTTTCAATTCACTACCTTTAACCATTTTTTAGACACTACACTTAACCATTTTCAAGATACTAATTCACATTTCAAGTCACTACACTTAATACTTTCAAGAAACAAGTTCACAATTTCAAGTCACTACACATAACCATTTTCAAGTCACTAATTCACTTTTCAAGTCACTACACTTAACCATTTTCAAGAAACAAGTTGACAATTTCAAGTCACTACATTTAACCATTTTCAAGTCACTAATTCACATTTGAAGTCACTGCACTTAATCCTTTCAAGAAACAAGTTCACAATTTCAATTCTCTACACTTAACCATTTTCAAGTCACTAATTCATATTTCAAGTAACTAATTTCACAATTTCAAGTCTCTACAAAACCATTTTCAAGAAACAAGCTCACATTTCAAGTCACTTCAATTAACCATTTTCAAGAAATAAGTTCACAAAGTCAAGTCACTACATTTAACCATTTTCAAGTCACAAATTCACATTTCAAGTCACATGTTCATATTTCAAGTCACTACATTTAACCAATTTCAAGTCACTACAATTAACTATTTTCAAGAAACAATTTCACAATGTCAAGTCACTACATTTAACCATTTTTAAGTAACTACACTTAACCATTTTCAAGTAACTAATTCACATTTCAAGTCACTGCACTTAACCATTTTCAAGTCACTAATTCACATTTCAAGTCACTACACTTAACCATTTTCAAGAAACAAGTTCATAATTTCAAGTCACTACACTTAAACATTTTCAACTCACTCATTCACATTTCATGTCACTATATATAACCATTTTCAAAAAATAATTTCACAATTTCAAGTCACTACACTTAACCATTTTCAAGTAAATTTTCAAGAAACAAGTTCACAATGTCAAGTCACTACATTTAACCATTTTTAAGTCACTCATTCACATTTCAAGTCACAACACATAACAATTTTCAAAAAATAATTTCACATTTCAAGTCACAACACCTAACCATTTTCAAGAAACAATTTCACAATTTCAAGTCAATTCACTTAACCATTTTTAAGATGCTAATTCACATTTCAAGTCACTACACTTAATACTTTCAAGAAACAAGTTCACAATTTCAAGTCACTACACATAACCATTTTCAAGTCACTAATTCACATTTCAAGTCACTACACTTAACCATTTTCAAGAAACAAGTTGACAATTTCAAGTCACTACATTTAACCATTTTTAAGTCACTAATTCACATTTGAAGTCACTGCACTTAATCCTTTCAAGAAACAAGTTCACAATTTCAATTCTCTACACTTAACCATTTTCAAGTCACTAATTCATATTTCAAGTAACTAATTTGACAATTTCAAGTCTCTACAAAACCATTTTCAAGAAACAAGCTCACATTTCAAGTCACTTCAATTAACCATTTTCAAGAAATAAGTTCACAAAGTCAAGTCACTACATTTAACCATTTTCAAGTCACAAATTCACATTTCAAGTCACATGTTCATATTTCAAGTCACTACATTTAACCAATTTCAAGTCGCTACAATTAACTATTTTCAAGAAACAATTTCACAATGTTAAGTCACTACATTTAACCATTTTTAAGTCACTACACTTAACCATTTTCAAGTAACTAATTCACATTTCAAGTCACTACACTTAATCTTTTCAAGAAACAAGTTCACAATTTCAAGTCACTACACTTAACCATTTTCAAGTCACTAATTCACATTTCAAGTCACTACAGTTTTCCATTTTCTTGAAACAAGTTCACAATTTTAATTCACTACATTTAACCATTTTCAAGAACCAAGTTCACAATTTCAATTCATTACACTTAACCATTTTCAAGTCACTAATTCACATTTCAAGTCACTACACTTAACCATTTTCAAGAAACAAGTTGACAATTTCAAGTCACTGCACTTAACCATTTTCAAGAAACAAGTTGACAATTTCAAGTCACTGCACTTAACCATTTTCAACTCACTCATTCACATTTCAAGTCACAACACATAACCATTTTCAAAAAATAAATTCACATTACAAGTCACAACACTTAACCATTTTCATAAAACAATTTCACAATTTCAAGTCATTGCACTTAACCATTCTAAAGTCACTACACTTAAATCATTTTCAAGAAACAAGTTCACAATTTCAATTCACTACACTTAACCATTTTCAAGTCACTAATTCATAATTCAATTAATTAATTCACAATTTGAAGTCAGTACATTTAACCATTTTCAAGTCACTGCACTTAACCATTTTCAACTCACTAATTCACATTTCAAGTCAATACACTTAACCATTTTCAAGAAACAAGTTCACAATTTCAACTCCTTACACTTAACCATTTTCAAGTCACTTATTCACATTTCAAGTCACTACAGTTAACCATTTTCAAGAACCATGTTCACAATTTTAATTCACAACATTTAACCATTTTTAAGTCACTACACTTAACCATTTTCAAGTAACTAATTCACATTTCAAGTCACTGCATTTAATCCTTTCAAGAAACAAGTTCACAATTTCAAGTCACTACACTTAACCATTTTCAAAAAATAATTTCACAACATCAAGTCACTACACTTAACCATGTTCAAGAAACAAGTTTACAATTTCAAGTCACTACACTTAACCATTTTCAAGTCACTAATTCACATTTCAAGTCACTACACTTAACCATTTTCAAGAAACAAGTTCATAATTTCAAGTCACTACACTTAACCATTTTCAACTCCCTCATTCACATTTCATGTCACTATATATAACCATTTTCAAAAAATAATTTCACAATTTCAAGTCACTACACTTAACCATTTTCAAGTAAATTTTCAAGAAACAAGTTCACAATGTCAAGTCACTACATTTAACCATTTTTAAGTCACTATACTTAACCATTTTCAAGTAACTAATTCACATTTCAAGTCACTACACTTAATACTTTCAAGAAACAAGTTCACAATTTCAAGTCCCTGCACTTAACCATTTTCACGTCACTAATTCACATTTCAAGTCACTACACTTAACCATTTTCAAGAAACAAGTTGACAATTTCAAGTCACTGCACTTAACCATTTTCAAGAAACAAGTTGACAATTTCAAGTCACTGCACTTAACCATTTTCAACTCACTCATTCACATTTCAAGTCACAACACATAACCATTTTCAAAAAATAAATTCACATTACAAGTCACAACACTTAACCATTTTCATAAAACAATTTCACAATTTCAAGTCATTGCACTTAACCATTCTAAAGTCACTACACTTAAATCATTTTCAAGAAACAAGTTCACAATTTCAATTCACTACACTTAACCATTTTCAAGTCACTAATTCATAATTCAATTAATTAATTCACAATTTGAAGTCAGTACATTTAACCATTTTCAAGTCACTGCACTTAACCATTTTCAACTCACTAATTCACATTTCAAGTCACTACACTTAACCATTTTCAAGAAACAAGTTCACATTGCAAGTCACTATACTTAACCATTTTCAATAAAGAAGTTCACAATGTCAAGTCACTACATTTAACCATTTTCAAGTCACAAGTTCACATTTCAAGTCACTACAATTAACAATTTTTAAGAAACAAGTTCAAAATTTTAATTCACTACATTTAACCATTTTCAACTAACTAATTCACATTTCAAGTCACTACAATTAACCATTTTCAAAAAACAATTTCACATTTCAAGCCACTACACTTAACCATTTTCAAGAAACAAGTTCACAATATCAAGTCACCACATTTAACCATTTTTAAGTCACTACACTTAACCATTTTCAAGTAACTAATTTACATTTCAAGTCACTATACTTAATTCTTTCAAAAAACAAGTTCACAATTTCAAGTCACTACACTTAACCATTTCCAAGTCACTAATTCACATTTCAAGTCACTACAGTTAACCATTTTTAAGAAACAAGTTCACAATTTCAATTCACTACATTTAACCATTTTCAAGAACCAAGTTCACAATTTCAATTCACAACATTTAACCATTTTTAAGTCACTACACTTAACCATTTTCAAGTAACTAATTCACATTTCAAGTCACTGCACTTAATCCTTTCAAGAAACAAGTTCACAATTTCAAGTCACTACACTTAACCATTTTCAAAAAATAATTTCACAACTTCAAGTCACTACACTTAACCATTTTCAAGAAACAAGTTTACAATTTCAAGTCACTACACTTAACCATTTTCAAGTCACTAATTCACATTTCAAGTCACTACACTTAACCATTTTCAAGAAACAAGTTCATAATTTCAAGTCACTACACTTAACCATTTTCAACTCACTCATTCACATTTCATGTCACTAGATATAACCATTTTCAACAAATAATTTCACAATTTCAAGTCACTACACTTAACCATTTTTAAGTAAATTTTCAAGAAACAAGTTCACAATGTCAAGTCACTACATTTAACCATTTTTAAGTCACTATACTTAACCATTTTCAAGAAACTAATTCACATTTCAAGTCACTACACTAAACATTTCCAAGAAACAAGTTCACAATTTCAAGTCACTGAACTTAACCATTTTCACGTCACTAATTCACATTTCAAGTCACTACACTTAACCATTTTCAAGAAACAAGTTGACAATTTCAAGTCACTACACTTAACCATTTTCAACTCACTAATTCACATTTCAAGTAACGACACTTAACCATTTTCAAGAAACAAGTTCACATTTCAAGTCACTACACTTAACCATTTTCAAGAAACAAGTTCACAAATTCAAGTCACTACATTTAAACATTTCCAAGTAACAAATTCACATTTCAAGTCACATGTTCACATTTCAAGTCACTACATTTAACCAATTTCAAGTCACTACAGTTAACTATTTTCAAGAAACAAGTTCACAATGTCAAGTCACTACATTTAACCATTTTTAAGTCACTACAGTTAGCCATTTTCAAGTAACTAATTCACATTTCAAGTCACTACACTTAATCCTTTCAAGAAACAAGTTCACAATTTAAAGTCACTACACTTAACCATTTTAAAAAATAATTTCACAACTTCAAGTCACTACACTTAACCATTTTCAAGAAACAAGTTCACAATTTCAACTCCTTACACTTAACCATTTTCAAGTCACTTATTCACATTTCAAGTCACTACAGTTAACCATTTTCAAGAACCATGTTCACAATTTTAATTCACAACATTTAACCATTTTTAAGTCACTACACTTAACCATTTTCAAGTAACTAATTCACATTTCAAGTCACTGCATTTAATCCTTTCAAGAAACAAGTTCACAATTTCAAGTCACTACACTTAACCATTTTCAAAAAATAATTTCACAACATCAAGTCACTACACTTAACCATGTTCAAGAAACAAGTTTACAATTTCAAGTCACTACACTTAACCATTTTCAAGTCACTAATTCACATTTCAAGTCACTACACTTAACCATTTTCAAGAAACAAGTTCATAATTTCAAGTCACTACACTTAACCATTTTCAACTCCCTCATTCACATTTCATGTCACTATATATAACCATTTTCAAAAAATAATTTCACAATTTCAAGTCACTACACTTAACCATTTTCAAGTAAATTTTCAAGAAACAAGTTCACAATGTCAAGTCACTACATTTAACCATTTTTAAGTCACTATACTTAACCATTTTCAAGTAACTAATTCACATTTCAAGTCACTACACTTAATACTTTCAAGAAACAAGTTCACAATTTCAAGTCCCTGCACTTAACCATTTTCACGTCACTAATTCACATTTCAAGTCACTACACTTAACCATTTTCAAGAAACAAGTTGACAATTTCAAGTCACTGCACTTAACCATTTTCAAGAAACAAGTTGACAATTTCAAGTCACTGCACTTAACCATTTTCAACTCACTCATTCACATTTCAAGTCACAACACATAACCATTTTCAAAAAATAAATTCACATTACAAGTCACAACACTTAACCATTTTCATAAAACAATTTCACAATTTCAAGTCATTGCACTTAACCATTCTAAAGTCACTACACTTAAATCATTTTCAAGAAACAAGTTCACAATTTCAATTCACTACACTTAACCATTTTCAAGTCACTAATTCATAATTCAATTAATTAATTCACAATTTGAAGTCAGTACATTTAACCATTTTCAAGTCACTGCACTTAACCATTTTCAACTCACTAATTCACATTTCAAGTCACTACACTTAACCATTTTCAAGAAACAAGTTCACATTGCAAGTCACTATACTTAACCATTTTCAATAAAGAAGTTCACAATGTCAAGTCACTACATTTAACCATTTTCAAGTCACAAGTTCACATTTCAAGTCACTACAATTAACAATTTTTAAGAAACAAGTTCAAAATTTTAATTCACTACATTTAACCATTTTCAACTAACTAATTCACATTTCAAGTCACTACAATTAACCATTTTCAAAAAACAATTTCACATTTCAAGCCACTACACTTAACCATTTTCAAGAAACAAGTTCACAATATCAAGTCACCACATTTAACCATTTTTAAGTCACTACACTTAACCATTTTCAAGTAACTAATTTACATTTCAAGTCACTATACTTAATCCTTTCAAAAAACAAGTTCACAATTTCAAGTCACTACACTTAACCATTTCCAAGTCACTAATTCACATTTCAAGTCACTACAGTTAACCATTTTTAAGAAACAAGTTCACAATTTCAATTCACTACATTTAACCATTTTCAAGAACCAAGTTCACAATTTCAATTCACAACATTTAACCATTTTTAAGTCACTACACTTAACCATTTTCAAGTAACTAATTCACATTTCAAGTCACTGCACTTAATCCTTTCAAGAAACAAGTTCACAATTTCAAGTCACTACACTTAACCATTTTCAAAAAATAATTTCACAACTTCAAGTCACTACACTTAACCATTTTCAAGAAACAAGTTTACAATTTCAAGTCACTACACTTAACCATTTTCAAGTCACTAATTCACATTTCAAGTCACTACACTTAACCATTTTCAAGAAACAAGTTCATAATTTCAGGTCACTACACTTAACCATTTTCAACTCACTCATTCACATTTCATGTCACTAGATATAACCATTTTCAACAAATAATTTCACAATTTCAAGTCACTACACTTAACCATTTTTAAGTAAATTTTCAAGAAACAAGTTCACAATGTCAAGTCACTACATTTAACCATTTTTAAGTCACTATACTTAACCATTTTCAAGAAACTAATTCACATTTCAAGTCACTACACTAAACATTTCCAAGAAACAAGTTCACAATTTCAAGTCACTGAACTTAACCATTTTCACGTCACTAATTCACATTTCAAGTCACTACACTTAACCATTTTCAAGAAACAAGTTGACAATTTCAAGTCACTACACTTAACCATTTTCAACTCACTAATTCACATTTCAAGTAACGACACTTAACCATTTTCAAGAAACAAGTTCACATTTCAAGTCACTACACTTAACCATTTTCAAGAAACAAGTTCACAAATTCAAGTCACTACATTTAAACATTTCCAAGTAACAAATTCACATTTCAAGTCACATGTTCACATTTCAAGTCACTACATTTAACCAATTTCAAGTCACTACAGTTAACTATTTTCAAGAAACAAGTTCACAATGTCAAGTCACTACATTTAACCATTTTTAAGTCACTACAGTTAGCCATTTTCAAGTAACTAATTCACATTTCAAGTCACTACACTTAATCCTTTCAAGAAACAAGTTCACAATTTAAAGTCACTACACTTAACCATTTTAAAAAATAATTTCACAACTTCAAGTCACTACACTTAACCATTTTCAAGAAACAAGTTCACAATTTCAACTCCTTACACTTAACCATTTTCAAGTCACTTATTCACATTTCAAGTCACTACAGTTAACCATTTTCAAGAACCATGTTCACAATTTTAATTCACAACATTTAACCATTTTTAAGTCACTACACTTAACCATTTTCAAGTAACTAATTCACATTTCAAGTCACTGCATTTAATCCTTTCAAGAAACAAGTTCACAATTTCAAGTCACTACACTTAACCATTTTCAAAAAATAATTTCACAACATCAAGTCACTACACTTAACCATGTTCAAGAAACAAGTTTACAATTTCAAGTCACTACACTTAACCATTTTCAAGTCACTAATTCACATTTCAAGTCACTACACTTAACCATTTTCAAGAAACAAGTTCATAATTTCAAGTCACTACACTTAACCATTTTCAACTCCCTCATTCACATTTCATGTCACTATATATAACCATTTTCAAAAAATAATTTCACAATTTCAAGTCACTACACTTAACCATTTTCAAGTAAATTTTCAAGAAACAAGTTCACAATGTCAAGTCACTACATTTAACCATTTTTAAGTCACTATACTTAACCATTTTCAAGTAACTAATTCACATTTCAAGTCACTACACTTAATACTTTCAAGAAACAAGTTCACAATTTCAAGTCCCTGCACTTAACCATTTTCACGTCACTAATTCACATTTCAAGTCACTACACTTAACCATTTTCAAGAAACAAGTTGACAATTTCAAGTCACTGCACTTAACCATTTTCAAGAAACAAGTTGACAATTTCAAGTCACTGCACTTAACCATTTTCAACTCACTCATTCACATTTCAAGTCACAACACATAACCATTTTCAAAAAATAAATTCACATTACAAGTCACAACACTTAACCATTTTCATAAAACAATTTCACAATTTCAAGTCATTGCACTTAACCATTCTAAAGTCACTACACTTAAATCATTTTCAAGAAACAAGTTCACAATTTCAATTCACTACACTTAACCATTTTCAAGTCACTAATTCATAATTCAATTAATTAATTCACAATTTGAAGTCAGTACATTTAACCATTTTCAAGTCACTGCACTTAACCATTTTCAACTCACTAATTCACATTTCAAGTCACTACACTTAACCATTTTCAAGAAACAAGTTCACATTGCAAGTCACTATACTTAACCATTTTCAATAAAGAAGTTCACAATGTCAAGTCACTACATTTAACCATTTTCAAGTCACAAGTTCACATTTCAAGTCACTACAATTAACAATTTTTAAGAAACAAGTTCAAAATTTTAATTCACTACATTTAACCATTTTCAACTAACTAATTCACATTTCAAGTCACTACAATTAACCATTTTCAAAAAACAATTTCACATTTCAAGCCACTACACTTAACCATTTTCAAGAAACAAGTTCACAATATCAAGTCACCACATTTAACCATTTTTAAGTCACTACACTTAACCATTTTCAAGTAACTAATTTACATTTCAAGTCACTATACTTAATCCTTTCAAAAAACAAGTTCACAATTTCAAGTCACTACACTTAACCATTTCCAAGTCACTAATTCACATTTCAAGTCACTACAGTTAACCATTTTTAAGAAACAAGTTCACAATTTCAATTCACTACATTTAACCATTTTCAAGAACCAAGTTCACAATTTCAATTCACAACATTTAACCATTTTTAAGTCACTACACTTAACCATTTTCAAGTAACTAATTCACATTTCAAGTCACTGCACTTAATCCTTTCAAGAAACAAGTTCACAATTTCAAGTCACTACACTTAACCATTTTCAAAAAATAATTTCACAACTTCAAGTCACTACACTTAACCATTTTCAAGAAACAAGTTTACAATTTCAAGTCACTACACTTAACCATTTTCAAGTCACTAATTCACATTTCAAGTCACTACACTTAACCATTTTCAAGAAACAAGTTCATAATTTCAGGTCACTACACTTAACCATTTTCAACTCACTCATTCACATTTCATGTCACTAGATATAACCATTTTCAACAAATAATTTCACAATTTCAAGTCACTACACTTAACCATTTTTAAGTAAATTTTCAAGAAACAAGTTCACAATGTCAAGTCACTACATTTAACCATTTTTAAGTCACTATACTTAACCATTTTCAAGAAACTAATTCACATTTCAAGTCACTACACTAAACATTTCCAAGAAACAAGTTCACAATTTCAAGTCACTGAACTTAACCATTTTCACGTCACTAATTCACATTTCAAGTCACTACACTTAACCATTTTCAAGAAACAAGTTGACAATTTCAAGTCACTACACTTAACCATTTTCAACTCACTAATTCACATTTCAAGTAACGACACTTAACCATTTTCAAGAAACAAGTTCACATTTCAAGTCACTACACTTAACCATTTTCAAGAAACAAGTTCACAAATTCAAGTCACTACATTTAAACATTTCCAAGTAACAAATTCACATTTCAAGTCACATGTTCACATTTCAAGTCACTACATTTAACCAATTTCAAGTCACTACAGTTAACTATTTTCAAGAAACAAGTTCACAATGTCAAGTCACTACATTTAACCATTTTTAAGTCACTACAGTTAGCCATTTTCAAGTAACTAATTCACATTTCAAGTCACTACACTTAATCCTTTCAAGAAACAAGTTCACAATTTAAAGTCACTACACTTAACCATTTTAAAAAATAATTTCACAACTTCAAGTCACTACACTTAACCATTTTCAAGAAACAAGTTCACAATTTCAACTCCTTACACTTAACCATTTTCAAGTCACTTATTCACATTTCAAGTCACTACAGTTAACCATTTTCAAGAACCATGTTCACAATTTTAATTCACAACATTTAACCATTTTTAAGTCACTACACTTAACCATTTTCAAGTAACTAATTCACATTTCAAGTCACTGCATTTAATCCTTTCAAGAAACAAGTTCACAATTTCAAGTCACTACACTTAACCATTTTCAAAAAATAATTTCACAACATCAAGTCACTACACTTAACCATGTTCAAGAAACAAGTTTACAATTTCAAGTCACTACACTTAACCATTTTCAAGTCACTAATTCACATTTCAAGTCACTACACTTAACCATTTTCAAGAAACAAGTTCATAATTTCAAGTCACTACACTTAACCATTTTCAACTCCCTCATTCACATTTCATGTCACTATATATAACCATTTTCAAAAAATAATTTCACAATTTCAAGTCACTACACTTAACCATTTTCAAGTAAATTTTCAAGAAACAAGTTCACAATGTCAAGTCACTACATTTAACCATTTTTAAGTCACTATACTTAACCATTTTCAAGTAACTAATTCACATTTCAAGTCACTACACTTAATACTTTCAAGAAACAAGTTCACAATTTCAAGTCCCTGCACTTAACCATTTTCACGTCACTAATTCACATTTCAAGTCACTACACTTAACCATTTTCAAGAAACAAGTTGACAATTTCAAGTCACTGCACTTAACCATTTTCAAGAAACAAGTTGACAATTTCAAGTCACTGCACTTAACCATTTTCAACTCACTCATTCACATTTCAAGTCACAACACATAACCATTTTCAAAAAATAAATTCACATTACAAGTCACAACACTTAACCATTTTCATAAAACAATTTCACAATTTCAAGTCATTGCACTTAACCATTCTAAAGTCACTACACTTAACCATTTTCAAGAAACAAGTTCACAAATTCAAGTCACTACATTTAAACATTTCCAAGTAACAAATTCACATTTCAAGTCACATGTTCACATTTCAAGTCACTACATTTAACCAATTTCAAGTCACTACAGTTAACTATTTTCAAGAAACAAGTTCACAATGTCAAGTCACTACATTTAACCATTTTTAAGTCACTACAGTTAGCCATTTTCAAGTAACTAATTCACATTTCAAGTCACTACACTTAATCCTTTCAAGAAACAAGTTCACAATTTAAAGTCACTACACTTAACCATTTTAAAAAATAATTTCACAACTTCAAGTCACTACACTTAACCATTTTCAAGAAACAAGTTCACAATTTCAACTCCTTACACTTAACCATTTTCAAGTCACTTATTCACATTTCAAGTCACTACAGTTAACCATTTTCAAGAACCATGTTCACAATTTTAATTCACAACATTTAACCATTTTTAAGTCACTACACTTAACCATTTTCAAGTAACTAATTCACATTTCAAGTCACTGCATTTAATCCTTTCAAGAAACAAGTTCACAATTTCAAGTCACTACACTTAACCATTTTCAAAAAATAATTTCACAACATCAAGTCACTACACTTAACCATGTTCAAGAAACAAGTTTACAATTTCAAGTCACTACACTTAACCATTTTCAAGTCACTAATTCACATTTCAAGTCACTACACTTAACCATTTTCAAGAAACAAGTTCATAATTTCAAGTCACTACACTTAACCATTTTCAACTCCCTCATTCACATTTCATGTCACTATATATAACCATTTTCAAAAAATAATTTCACAATTTCAAGTCACTACACTTAACCATTTTCAAGTAAATTTTCAAGAAACAAGTTCACAATGTCAAGTCACTACATTTAACCATTTTTAAGTCACTATACTTAACCATTTTCAAGTAACTAATTCACATTTCAAGTCACTACACTTAATACTTTCAAGAAACAAGTTCACAATTTCAAGTCCCTGCACTTAACCATTTTCACGTCACTAATTCACATTTCAAGTCACTACACTTAACCATTTTCAAGAAACAAGTTGACAATTTCAAGTCACTGCACTTAACCATTTTCAAGAAACAAGTTGACAATTTCAAGTCACTGCACTTAACCATTTTCAACTCACTCATTCACATTTCAAGTCACAACACATAACCATTTTCAAAAAATAAATTCACATTACAAGTCACAACACTTAACCATTTTCATAAAACAATTTCACAATTTCAAGTCATTGCACTTAACCATTCTAAAGTCACTACACTTAAATCATTTTCAAGAAACAAGTTCACAATTTCAATTCACTACACTTAACCATTTTCAAGTCACTAATTCATAATTCAATTAATTAATTCACAATTTGAAGTCAGTACATTTAACCATTTTCAAGTCACTGCACTTAACCATTTTCAACTCACTAATTCACATTTCAAGTCACTACACTTAACCATTTTCAAGAAACAAGTTCACATTGCAAGTCACTATACTTAACCATTTTCAATAAAGAAGTTCACAATGTCAAGTCACTACATTTAACCATTTTCAAGTCACAAGTTCACATTTCAAGTCACTACAATTAACAATTTTTAAGAAACAAGTTCAAAATTTTAATTCACTACATTTAACCATTTTCAACTAACTAATTCACATTTCAAGTCACTACAATTAACCATTTTCAAAAAACAATTTCACATTTCAAGCCACTACACTTAACCATTTTCAAGAAACAAGTTCACAATATCAAGTCACCACATTTAACCATTTTTAAGTCACTACACTTAACCATTTTCAAGTAACTAATTTACATTTCAAGTCACTATACTTAATCCTTTCAAAAAACAAGTTCACAATTTCAAGTCACTACACTTAACCATTTCCAAGTCACTAATTCACATTTCAAGTCACTACAGTTAACCATTTTTAAGAAACAAGTTCACAATTTCAATTCACTACATTTAACCATTTTCAAGAACCAAGTTCACAATTTCAATTCACAACATTTAACCATTTTTAAGTCACTACACTTAACCATTTTCAAGTAACTAATTCACATTTCAAGTCACTGCACTTAATCCTTTCAAGAAACAAGTTCACAATTTCAAGTCACTACACTTAACCATTTTCAAAAAATAATTTCACAACTTCAAGTCACTACACTTAACCATTTTCAAGAAACAAGTTTACAATTTCAAGTCACTACACTTAACCATTTTCAAGTCACTAATTCACATTTCAAGTCACTACACTTAACCATTTTCAAGAAACAAGTTCATAATTTCAGGTCACTACACTTAACCATTTTCAACTCACTCATTCACATTTCATGTCACTAGATATAACCATTTTCAACAAATAATTTCACAATTTCAAGTCACTACACTTAACCATTTTTAAGTAAATTTTCAAGAAACAAGTTCACAATGTCAAGTCACTACATTTAACCATTTTTAAGTCACTATACTTAACCATTTTCAAGAAACTAATTCACATTTCAAGTCACTACACTAAACATTTCCAAGAAACAAGTTCACAATTTCAAGTCACTGAACTTAACCATTTTCACGTCACTAATTCACATTTCAAGTCACTACACTTAACCATTTTCAAGAAACAAGTTGACAATTTCAAGTCACTACACTTAACCATTTTCAACTCACTAATTCACATTTCAAGTAACGACACTTAACCATTTTCAAGAAACAAGTTCACATTTCAAGTCACTACACTTAACCATTTTCAAGAAACAAGTTCACAAATTCAAGTCACTACATTTAAACATTTCCAAGTAACAAATTCACATTTCAAGTCACATGTTCACATTTCAAGTCACTACATTTAACCAATTTCAAGTCACTACAGTTAACTATTTTCAAGAAACAAGTTCACAATGTCAAGTCACTACATTTAACCATTTTTAAGTCACTACAGTTAGCCATTTTCAAGTAACTAATTCACATTTCAAGTCACTACACTTAATCCTTTCAAGAAACAAGTCACAATTTAAAGTCACTACACTTAACCATTTTAAAAAATAATTTCACAACTTCAAGTCACTACACTTAACCATTTTCAAGAAACAAGTTCACAATTTCAACTCCTTACACTTAACCATTTTCAAGTCACTTATTCACATTTCAAGTCACTACAGTTAACCATTTTCAAGAACCATGTTCACAATTTTAATTCACAACATTTAACCATTTTTAAGTCACTACACTTAACCATTTTCAAGTAACTAATTCACATTTCAAGTCACTGCATTTAATCCTTTCAAGAAACAAGTTCACAATTTCAAGTCACTACACTTAACCATTTTCAAAAAATAATTTCACAACATCAAGTCACTACACTTAACCATGTTCAAGAAACAAGTTTACAATTTCAAGTCACTACACTTAACCATTTTCAAGTCACTAATTCACATTTCAAGTCACTACACTTAACCATTTTCAAGAAACAAGTTCATAATTTCAAGTCACTACACTTAACCATTTTCAACTCCCTCATTCACATTTCATGTCACTATATATAACCATTTTCAAAAAATAATTTCACAATTTCAAGTCACTACACTTAACCATTTTCAAGTAAATTTTCAAGAAACAAGTTCACAATGTCAAGTCACTACATTTAACCATTTTTAAGTCACTATACTTAACCATTTTCAAGTAACTAATTCACATTTCAAGTCACTACACTTAATACTTTCAAGAAACAAGTTCACAATTTCAAGTCCCTGCACTTAATCATTTTCACGTCACTAATTCACATTTCAAGTCACTACACTTAACCATTTTCAAGAAACAAGTTGACAATTTCAAGTCACTGCACTTAACCATTTTCAAGAAACAAGTTGACAATTTCAAGTCACTGCACTTAACCATTTTCAACTCACTCATTCACATTTCAAGTCACAACACATAACCATTTTCAAAAAATAAATTCACATTACAAGTCACAACACTTAACCATTTTCATAAAACAATTTCACAATTTCAAGTCATTGCACTTAACCATTCTAAAGTCACTACACTTAACCATTTTCAAGAAACAAGTTCACAAA
The DNA here is from genome assembly GCA_031232105.1 of Capsicum rhomboideum. Classification (NCBI taxonomy): domain Eukaryota; kingdom Viridiplantae; phylum Streptophyta; class Magnoliopsida; order Solanales; family Solanaceae; genus Capsicum; species Capsicum rhomboideum. The sequence goes on along the minus strand of CP124716.1, from coordinate 56,812,112 downwards.
TTCAAGTCACTACATTTAAACATTTCCAAGTAACAAATTCACATTTCAAGTCACATGTTCACATTTCAAGTCACTACATTTAACCAATTTCAAGTCACTACAGTTAACTATTTTCAAGAAACAAGTTCACAATGTCAAGTCACTACATTTAACCATTTTTAAGTCACTACAGTTAGCCATTTTCAAGTAACTAATTCACATTTCAAGTCACTACACTTAATCCTTTCAAGAAACAAGTTCACAATTTAAAGTCACTACACTTAACCATTTTAAAAAATAATTTCACAACTTCAAGTCACTACACTTAACCATTTTCAAGAAACAAGTTCACAATTTCAACTCCTTACACTTAACCATTTTCAAGTCACTTATTCACATTTCAAGTCACTACAGTTAACCATTTTCAAGAACCATGTTCACAATTTTAATTCACAACATTTAACCATTTTTAAGTCACTACACTTAACCATTTTCAAGTAACTAATTCACATTTCAAGTCACTGCATTTAATCCTTTCAAGAAACAAGTTCACAATTTCAAGTCACTACACTTAACCATTTTCAAAAAATAATTTCACAACATCAAGTCACTACACTTAACCATGTTCAAGAAACAAGTTTACAATTTCAAGTCACTACACTTAACCATTTTCAAGTCACTAATTCACATTTCAAGTCACTACACTTAACCATTTTCAAGAAACAAGTTCATAATTTCAAGTCACTACACTTAACCATTTTCAACTCCCTCATTCACATTTCATGTCACTATATATAACCATTTTCAAAAAATAATTTCACAATTTCAAGTCACTACACTTAACCATTTTCAAGTAAATTTTCAAGAAACAAGTTCACAATGTCAAGTCACTACATTTAACCATTTTTAAGTCACTATACTTAACCATTTTCAAGTAACTAATTCACATTTCAAGTCACTACACTTAATACTTTCAAGAAACAAGTTCACAATTTCAAGTCCCTGCACTTAACCATTTTCACGTCACTAATTCACATTTCAAGTCACTACACTTAACCATTTTCAAGAAACAAGTTGACAATTTCAAGTCACTGCACTTAACCATTTTCAAGAAACAAGTTGACAATTTCAAGTCACTGCACTTAACCATTTTCAACTCACTCATTCACATTTCAAGTCACAACACATAACCATTTTCAAAAAATAAATTCACATTACAAGTCACAACACTTAACCATTTTCATAAAACAATTTCACAATTTCAAGTCATTGCACTTAACCATTCTAAAGTCACTACACTTAAATCATTTTCAAGAAACAAGTTCACAATTTCAATTCACTACACTTAACCATTTTCAAGTCACTAATTCATAATTCAATTAATTAATTCACAATTTGAAGTCAGTACATTTAACCATTTTCAAGTCACTGCACTTAACCATTTTCAACTCACTAATTCACATTTCAAGTCACTACACTTAACCATTTTCAAGAAACAAGTTCACATTGCAAGTCACTATACTTAACCATTTTCAATAAAGAAGTTCACAATGTCAAGTCACTACATTTAACCATTTTCAAGTCACAAGTTCACATTTCAAGTCACTACAATTAACAATTTTTAAGAAACAAGTTCAAAATTTTAATTCACTACATTTAACCATTTTCAACTAACTAATTCACATTTCAAGTCACTACAATTAACCATTTTCAAAAAACAATTTCACATTTCAAGCCACTACACTTAACCATTTTCAAGAAACAAGTTCACAATATCAAGTCACCACATTTAACCATTTTTAAGTCACTACACTTAACCATTTTCAAGTAACTAATTTACATTTCAAGTCACTATACTTAATCCTTTCAAAAAACAAGTTCACAATTTCAAGTCACTACACTTAACCATTTCCAAGTCACTAATTCACATTTCAAGTCACTACAGTTAACCATTTTTAAGAAACAAGTTCACAATTTCAATTCACTACATTTAACCATTTTCAAGAACCAAGTTCACAATTTCAATTCACAACATTTAACCATTTTTAAGTCACTACACTTAACCATTTTCAAGTAACTAATTCACATTTCAAGTCACTGCACTTAATCCTTTCAAGAAACAAGTTCACAATTTCAAGTCACTACACTTAACCATTTTCAAAAAATAATTTCACAACTTCAAGTCACTACACTTAACCATTTTCAAGAAACAAGTTTACAATTTCAAGTCACTACACTTAACCATTTTCAAGTCACTAATTCACATTTCAAGTCACTACACTTAACCATTTTCAAGAAACAAGTTCATAATTTCAAGTCACTACACTTAACCATTTTCAACTCACTCATTCACATTTCATGTCACTAGATATAACCATTTTCAACAAATAATTTCACAATTTCAAGTCACTACACTTAACCATTTTTAAGTAAATTTTCAAGAAACAAGTTCACAATGTCAAGTCACTACATTTAACCATTTTTAAGTCACTATACTTAACCATTTTCAAGAAACTAATTCACATTTCAAGTCACTACACTAAACATTTCCAAGAAACAAGTTCACAATTTCAAGTCACTGAACTTAACCATTTTCACGTCACTAATTCACATTTCAAGTCACTACACTTAACCATTTTCAAGAAACAAGTTGACAATTTCAAGTCACTACACTTAACCATTTTCAACTCACTAATTCACATTTCAAGTAACGACACTTAACCATTTTCAAGAAACAAGTTCACATTTCAAGTCACTACACTTAACCATTTTCAAGAAACAAGTTCACAAATTCAAGTCACTACATTTAAACATTTCCAAGTAACAAATTCACATTTCAAGTCACATGTTCACATTTCAAGTCACTACATTTAACCAATTTCAAGTCACTACAGTTAACTATTTTCAAGAAACAAGTTCACAATGTCAAGTCACTACATTTAACCATTTTTAAGTCACTACAGTTAGCCATTTTCAAGTAACTAATTCACATTTCAAGTCACTACACTTAATCCTTTCAAGAAACAAGTTCACAATTTAAAGTCACTACACTTAACCATTTTAAAAAATAATTTCACAACTTCAAGTCACTACACTTAACCATTTTCAAGAAACAAGTTCACAATTTCAACTCCTTACACTTAACCATTTTCAAGTCACTTATTCACATTTCAAGTCACTACAGTTAACCATTTTCAAGAACCATGTTCACAATTTTAATTCACAACATTTAACCATTTTTAAGTCACTACACTTAACCATTTTCAAGTAACTAATTCACATTTCAAGTCACTGCATTTAATCCTTTCAAGAAACAAGTTCACAATTTCAAGTCACTACACTTAACCATTTTCAAAAAATAATTTCACAACATCAAGTCACTACACTTAACCATGTTCAAGAAACAAGTTTACAATTTCAAGTCACTACACTTAACCATTTTCAAGTCACTAATTCACATTTCAAGTCACTACACTTAACCATTTTCAAGAAACAAGTTCATAATTTCAAGTCACTACACTTAACCATTTTCAACTCCCTCATTCACATTTCATGTCACTATATATAACCATTTTCAAAAAATAATTTCACAATTTCAAGTCACTACACTTAACCATTTTCAAGTAAATTTTCAAGAAACAAGTTCACAATGTCAAGTCACTACATTTAACCATTTTTAAGTCACTATACTTAACCATTTTCAAGTAACTAATTCACATTTCAAGTCACTACACTTAATACTTTCAAGAAACAAGTTCACAATTTCAAGTCCCTGCACTTAACCATTTTCACGTCACTAATTCACATTTCAAGTCACTACACTTAACCATTTTCAAGAAACAAGTTGACAATTTCAAGTCACTGCACTTAACCATTTTCAAGAAACAAGTTGACAATTTCAAGTCACTGCACTTAACCATTTTCAACTCACTCATTCACATTTCAAGTCACAACACATAACCATTTTCAAAAAATAAATTCACATTACAAGTCACAACACTTAACCATTTTCAAGTCGCTACACTTAACCATTTTCAAGTCGCTAATTCATAATTCAATTAATTAATTCACAATTTGAAGTCACTACATTTAACCATTTTCAAGTCACTACACTTAACCATTTTCAAGTCACTAATTCACATTTCAAGTCACTACACTTAACCATTTTCAAGAAACAAGTTGACAATTTCAAGTCACTACATTTAACCATTTTCAAGTCACTAATTCACATTTGAAGTCACTGCACTTAATCCTTTCAAGAAACAAGTTCACAATTTCAATTCTCTACACTTAACCATTTTCAAGTCACTAATTCATATTTCAAGTAACTAATTTCACAATTTCAAGTCTCTACAAAACCATTTTCAAGAAACAAGCTCACATTTCAAGTCACTTCAATTAACCATTTTCAAGAAATAAGTTCACAAAGTCAAGTCACTACATTTAACCATTTTCAAGTCACAAATTCACATTTTAAGTCACATGTTCATATTTCAAGTCACTACATTTAACCAATTTCAAGTCGCTACAATTAACTATTTTCAAGAAACAATTTCACAATGCTAAGTCACTACATTTAACCATTTTTAAGTCACTACACTTAACCATTTTCAAGTAACTAATTCACATTTCAAGTCACTACACTTAATCTTTTCAAGAAACAAGTTCACAATTTCAAGTCACTACACTTAACCATTTTCAAGTCACTAATTCACATTTCAAGTCACTACAGTTTTCAATTTTCTTGAAACAAGTTCACAATTTTAATTCACTACATTTAACCATTTTCAAGAACCAAGTTCACAATTTCAATTCATTACATTTAACCATTTTTAAGTCATTACAATTTACCATTTCCAAGATACTACTTCACATTTCAAGTCACTACACTTAATCTTTTCAAGAAACAAGTTCACAATTTCAAGTCACTACACTTAACCATTTTCAAGTCACTAATTCACATTTCAAGTCACTACACTTAACCATTTTCAAGAAACAAGTTCATAATTTCAAGTCACTACACTTAACCATTTTCAACTCACTCATTCACATTTCATGTCACTATATATAACCATTTTCAAAAAATAATTTCACAATTTCAAGTCACTACACTTAACCATTTTCAAGTAAATTTTCAAGAAACAAGTTCACAATGTCAAGTCACAACATTTAACCATTTTTAAGTCACTATACTTAACCATTTTCAAGTAACTAATTCACATTTCAAGTCACTACACTTAATACTTTCAAGAAACAAGTTCACAATTTCAAATCACTGAACTTAACCATTTTCACGTCACTAATTCACATTTCAAGTCACTACACTTAACCATTTTCAAGAAACAAGTTGACAATTTCAAGTCATTGCACTTAACCATTTTCAAGAAACAAGTTGACAATTTCAAGTCACTACACTTAACCATTTTCAAATCACTAATTCACATTTCAAGTCACGACAGTTAAACGTTTTTAAGAAACAAGTTCACAATTTTAATTCACTACATTTAACCATTTTCAAGAACCAAGTTCACACTTTCAATTCACTACCTTTAACCATTTTTTAGTCACTACACTTAACCATTTTCAAGATACTAATTCACATTTCAAGTCACTACACTTAATACTTTCAAGAAACAAGTTCACAATTTCAAGTCACTACACATAACCATTTTCAAGTCACTAATTCACATTTCAAGTCACTACACTTAACCATTTTCAAGTCACTAATTCATATTTCAAGTAACTAATTCACAATTTGAAGTCACTACATGTAACCATTTTAAAGTCACTACACTTAATCATTTTCAACTCACTAATTCATATTTCAAGTAACTACATTTAACCATTTTCAAGAACCAAGTTCACACTTTCAATTCACTACCTTTAACCATTTTTTAGTCACTACACTTAATCATTTTCAAGATACTAATTCACATTTCAAGTCTCTACACTTAATACTTTCAAGAAACAAGTTCACAATTTCAAGTCACTACACATAACCATTTTCAAGTCACTAATTCACATTTCAAGTCACTACACTTAACCATTTTCAAGAAACAAGTTGACAATTTCAAGTCACTACATTTAACCATTTTCAAGTCACTAATTCACATTTGAAGTCACTGCACTTAATCCTTTCAAGAAACAAGTTCACAATTTCAATTCTCTACACTTAACCATTTTCAAGTCACTAATTCATATTTCAAGTAACTAATTTCACAATTTAAAGTCTCTACAAAACCATTTTCAAGAAACAAGCTCTCATTTCAAGTCACTTCAATTAACCATTTTCAAGAAATAAGTTCACAAAGTCAAGTCACTACATTTAACCATTTTCAAGTCACAAATTCACATTTCAAGTCACATGTTCATATTTCAAGTCACTACATTTAACCAATTTCAAGTCACTATAATTAACTAATTTCAAGAAACAATTTCACAATGTCAAGTCACTACATTTAACCATTTTTAAGTCACTACACTTAACCATTTTCAAGTAACTAATTCACATTTCAAGTCACTACACTTAATCTTTTCAAGAAACAAGTTCACAATTTCAAGTCACTACACTTAACCATTTTCAAGTCACTAATTCACATTTCAAGTCACTACAGTTATCCATTTTCAAGAAACAAGTTCACAATTTTAATTCACTACATTTAACCATTTTCAAGAACCAAGTTCACAATTTCAATTCATTACATTTAACCATTTTTAAGTCATTACAATTTACCATTTCCAAGATACTACTTCACATTTCAAGTCACTACACTTAATACTTTCAAGAAAAAAGTTCACAATTTCAAGTCACTACACTTAACCATTTTCAAGTCACTAGTCACTACACTTAACCATTTTCAAGTCACTAATTCACATTTCAAGTTACTACACTTAACCATTTTCAAGAAACAAGTTGACAATTTCAAGCCACTGCACTTAACCATTTTCAACTCACTCATTCACATTTCAAGTCACAACACTTAACCATTTTCAAAAAATAAATTCACATTACAAGTCACAACACTTAACCATTTTCATAAAACAATTTCACAATTTCAAGTCATTGCACTTAACCATTCTAAAGTCACTACACTTAATCATTTTCAAGAAACAAGTTCACAATTTCAATTCACTACACTTAACCATTTTCAAGTCGCTAATTCATAATTCAATTAATTAATTCACAATTTGAAGTCACTACATTTAACCATTTTCAAGTCACTACACTTAACCATTTTCAACTCACTAATTCACATTTCAAGTCACTACACTTAACCATTTTCAAGAAACAAGTTCACATTTCAAGTCACTATACTTAACCATTTTCAATAAAGAAGTTCACAATGTCAAGTCACTACATTTAACCATTTTCAAGTCACAAGTTCACATTTCAAGTCACTACAATTAACCATTTTTAAGAAACAAGTTCAAAATTTTAATTCACTATATTTAACCATTTTCAACTAACTAATTCACATTTCAAGTCACTACAATTAACCATTTTCAAAAAACAATTTCACATTTCAAGCCACTACACTTAACCATTTTCAAGAAACAAGTTCACAATATCAAGTCACCACATTTAACCATTTTTAAGTCACTACACTTAACCATTTTCAAGTAACTAATTTACATTTCAAGTCAATATACTTAATCCTTTCAAAAAACAAGTTCACAATTTCAAGTCACTACACTTAACCATTTCCAAGTCACTAATTCACATTTCAAGTCACTACAGTTAACCATTTTTAAGAAACAAGTTCACAATTTCAATTCACTACATTTAACCATTTTCAAGAACCAAGTTTACAATTTCAATTCACTACATTTAACCATTTTCAAGAACCAAGTTCACAATTTCAAGTCACTACATTTTACCATTTTTAAGTCACTACACTTAACCATTTTCAAGTAACTAATTCACATTTCAAGTCACTACACTTAATACTTTCAAGAAACAAGTTCACAATTTCAAGTCCCTACACTTAACCATTTTCAAGTCACTTATTCACATTCAAGTCACTACAGTTATCCATTTTCAAGAAACAAGTTCACAATTTCAATTCACTACATTTAACCATTTTCAAGAACCACGTTCACAATTTTAATTCACAACATTTAACCATTTTTAAGTCACGACACTTAACCATTTTCAAATAACTAATTCACATTTCAAGTCACTACACTTAATCTTTTCAAGAAACAAGTTCACAATTTCAAGTCACTACACTTAACCATTTTCAAGTCACTAATTCACATTTCAAGTCACTACAGTTATCCATTTTCAAGAAACAAGTTCACAATTTTAATTCACTACATTTAACCATTTTCAAGAACCAAGTTCACAATTTCAATTCATTACATTTAACCATTTTTAAGTCATTACAATTTACCATTTCCAAGATACTACTTCACATTTCAAGTCACTACACTTAATACTTTCAAGAAAAAAGTTCACAATTTCAAGTCACTACACTTAACCATTTTCAAGTCACTAGTCACTACACTTAACCATTTTCAAGTCACTAATTCACATTTCAAGTCACTACACTTAACCATTTTCAAGAAACAAGTTGACAATTTCAAGTCACTGCACTTAACCATTTTCAACTCACTCATTCACATTTCAAGTCACAACACTTAACCATTTTCAAAAAATAAATTCACATTACAAGTCACAACACTTAACCATTTTCATAAAACAATTTCACAATTTCAAGTCATTGCACTTAACCATTCTAAAGTCACTACACTTAATCATTTTCAAGAAACAAGTTCACAATTTCAATTCACTACACTTAACCATTTTCAAGTCGCTAATTCATAATTCAATTAATTAATTCACAATTTGAAGTCACTACATTTAACCATTTTCAAGTCACTACACTTAACCATTTTCAACTCACTAATTCACATTTCAAGTCACTACACTTAACCATTTTCAAGAAACAAGTTCACATTTCAAGTCACTATACTTAACCATTTTCAATAAAGAAGTTCACAATGTCAAGTCACTACATTTAACCATTTTCAAGTCACAAGTTCACATTTCAAGTCACTACAATTAACCATTTTTAAGAAACAAGTTCAAAATTTTAATTCACTATATTTAACCATTTTCAACTAACTAATTCACATTTCAAGTCACTACAATTAACCATTTTCAAAAAACAATTTCACATTTCAAGCCACTACACTTAACCATTTTCAAGAAACAAGTTCACAATATCAAGTCACCACATTTAACCATTTTTAAGTCACTACACTTAACCATTTTCAAGTAACTAATTTACATTTCAAGTCAATATACTTAATCCTTTCAAAAAACAAGTTCACAATTTCAAGTCACTACACTTAACCATTTCCAAGTCACTAATTCACATTTCAAGTCACTACAGTTAACCATTTTTAAGAAACAAGTTCACAATTTCAATTCACTACATTTAACCATTTTCAAGAACCAAGTTTACAATTTCAATTCACTACATTTAACCATTTTCAAGAACCAAGTTCACAATTTCAAGTCACTACATTTTACCATTTTTAAGTCACTACACTTAACCATTTTCAAGTAACTAATTCACATTTCAAGTCACTACACTTAATACTTTCAAGAAACAAGTTCACAATTTCAAGTCCCTACACTTAACCATTTTCAAGTCACTTATTCACATTCAAGTCACTACAGTTATCCATTTTCAAGAAACAAGTTCACAATTTCAATTCACTACATTTAACCATTTTCAAGAACCACGTTCACAATTTTAATTCACAACATTTAACCATTTTTAAGTCACTACACTTAACCATTTTCAAATAACTAATTCACATTTCAAGTCACTACACTTAATCTTTTCAAGAAACAAGTTCACAATTTCAAGTCACTACACTTAACCATTTTCAAGTCACTAATTCACATTTCAAGTCACTACAGTTATCCATTTTCAAGAAACAAGTTCACAATTTTAATTCACTACATTTAACCATTTTCAAGAACCAAGTTCACAATTTCAATTCATTACATTTAACCATTTTTAAGTCATTACAATTTACCATTTCCAAGATACTACTTCACATTTCAAGTCACTACACTTAATACTTTCAAGAAAAAAGTTCACAATTTCAAGTCACTACACTTAACCATTTTCAAGTCACTAGTCACTACACTTAACCATTTTCAAGTCACTAATTCACATTTCAAGTCACTACACTTAACCATTTTCAAGAAACAAGTTGACAATTTCAAGTCACTGCACTTAACCATTTTCAACTCACTCATTCACATTTCAAGTCACAACACTTAACCATTTTCAAAAAATAAATTCACATTACAAGTCACAACACTTAACCATTTTCATAAAACAATTTCACAATTTCAAGTCATTGCACTTAACCATTCTAAAGTCACTACACTTAATCATTTTCAAGAAACAAGTTCACAATTTCAATTCACTACACTTAACCATTTTCAAGTCGCTAATTCATAATTCAATTAATTAATTCACAATTTGAAGTCACTACATTTAACCATTTTCAAGTCACTACACTTAACCATTTTCAACTCACTAATTCACATTTCAAGTCACTACACTTAACCATTTTCAAGAAACAAGTTCACATTTCAAGTCACTATACTTAACCATTTTCAATAAAGAAGTTCACAATGTCAAGTCACTACATTTAACCATTTTCAAGTCACAAGTTCACATTTCAAGTCACTACAATTAACCATTTTTAAGAAACAAGTTCAAAATTTTAATTCACTATATTTAACCATTTTCAACTAACTAATTCACATTTCAAGTCACTACAATTAACCATTTTCAAAAAACAATTTCACATTTCAAGCCACTACACTTAACCATTTTCAAGAAACAAGTTCACAATATCAAGTCACCACATTTAACCATTTTTAAGTCACTACACTTAACCATTTTCAAGTAACTAATTTACATTTCAAGTCAATATACTTAATCCTTTCAAAAAACAAGTTCACAATTTCAAGTCACTACACTTAACCATTTCCAAGTCACTAATTCACATTTCAAGTCACTACAGTTAACCATTTTTAAGAAACAAGTTCACAATTTCAATTCACTACATTTAACCATTTTCAAGAACCAAGTTTACAATTTCAATTCACTACATTTAACCATTTTCAAGAACCAAGTTCACAATTTCAAGTCACTACATTTTACCATTTTTAAGTCACTACACTTAACCATTTTCAAGTAACTAATTCACATTTCAAGTCACTACACTTAATACTTTCAAGAAACAAGTTCACAATTTCAAGTCCCTACACTTAACCATTTTCAAGTCACTTATTCACATTCAAGTCACTACAGTTATCCATTTTCAAGAAACAAGTTCACAATTTCAATTCACTACATTTAACCATTTTCAAGAACCACGTTCACAATTTTAATTCACAACATTTAACCATTTTTAAGTCACTACACTTAACCATTTTCAAATAACTAATTCACATTTCAAGTCACTACACTTAATCTTTTCAAGAAACAAGTTCACAATTTCAAGTCACTACACTTAACCATTTTCAAGTCACTAATTCACATTTCAAGTCACTACAGTTATCCATTTTCAAGAAACAAGTTCACAATTTTAATTCACTACATTTAACCATTTTCAAGAACCAAGTTCACAATTTCAATTCATTACATTTAACCATTTTTAAGTCATTACAATTTACCATTTCCAAGATACTACTTCACATTTCAAGTCACTACACTTAATACTTTCAAGAAAAAAGTTCACAATTTCAAGTCACTACACTTAACCATTTTCAAGTCACTAGTCACTACACTTAACCATTTTCAAGTCACTAATTCACATTTCAAGTCACTACACTTAACCATTTTCAAGAAACAAGTTGACAATTTCAAGTCACTGCACTTAACCATTTTCAACTCACTCATTCACATTTCAAGTCACAACACTTAACCATTTTCAAAAAATAAATTCACATTACAAGTCACAACACTTAACCATTTTCATAAAACAATTTCACAATTTCAAGTCATTGCACTTAACCATTCTAAAGTCACTACACTTAATCATTTTCAAGAAACAAGTTCACAATTTCAATTCACTACACTTAACCATTTTCAAGTCGCTAATTCATAATTCAATTAATTAATTCACAATTTGAAGTCACTACATTTAACCATTTTCAAGTCACTACACTTAACCATTTTCAACTCACTAATTCACATTTCAAGTCACTACACTTAACCATTTTCAAGAAACAAGTTCACATTTCAAGTCACTATACTTAACCATTTTCAATAAAGAAGTTCACAATGTCAAGTCACTACATTTAACCATTTTCAAGTCACAAGTTCACATTTCAAGTCACTACAATTAACCATTTTTAAGAAACAAGTTCAAAATTTTAATTCACTATATTTAACCATTTTCAACTAACTAATTCACATTTCAAGTCACTACAATTAACCATTTTCAAAAAACAATTTCACATTTCAAGCCACTACACTTAACCATTTTCAAGAAACAAGTTCACAATATCAAGTCACCACATTTAACCATTTTTAAGTCACTACACTTAACCATTTTCAAGTAACTAATTTACATTTCAAGTCAATATACTTAATCCTTTCAAAAAACAAGTTCACAATTTCAAGTCACTACACTTAACCATTTCCAAGTCACTAATTCACATTTCAAGTCACTACAGTTAACCATTTTTAAGAAACAAGTTCACAATTTCAATTCACTACATTTAACCATTTTCAAGAACCAAGTTTACAATTTCAATTCACTACATTTAACCATTTTCAAGAACCAAGTTCACAATTTCAAGTCACTACATTTTACCATTTTTAAGTCACTACACTTAACCATTTTCAAGTAACTAATTCACATTTCAAGTCACTACACTTAATACTTTCAAGAAACAAGTTCACAATTTCAAGTCCCTACACTTAACCATTTTCAAGTCACTTATTCACATTCAAGTCACTACAGTTATCCATTTTCAAGAAACAAGTTCACAATTTCAATTCACTACATTTAACCATTTTCAAGAACCACGTTCACAATTTTAATTCACAACATTTAACCATTTTTAAGTCACTACACTTAACCATTTTCAAATAACTAATTCACATTTCAAGTCACTACACTTAATCTTTTCAAGAAACAAGTTCACAATTTCAAGTCACTACACTTAACCATTTTCAAGTCACTAATTCACATTTCAAGTCACTACAGTTATCCATTTTCAAGAAACAAGTTCACAATTTTAATTCACTACATTTAACCATTTTCAAGAACCAAGTTCACAATTTCAATTCATTACATTTAACCATTTTTAAGTCATTACAATTTACCATTTCCAAGATACTACTTCACATTTCAAGTCACTACACTTAATACTTTCAAGAAAAAAGTTCACAATTTCAAGTCACTACACTTAACCATTTTCAAGTCACTAGTCACTACACTTAACCATTTTCAAGTCACTAATTCACATTTCAAGTCACTACACTTAACCATTTTCAAGAAACAAGTTGACAATTTCAAGTCACTGCACTTAACCATTTTCAACTCACTCATTCACATTTCAAGTCACAACACTTAACCATTTTCAAAAAATAAATTCACATTACAAGTCACAACACTTAACCATTTTCATAAAACAATTTCACAATTTCAAGTCATTGCACTTAACCATTCTAAAGTCACTACACTTAATCATTTTCAAGAAACAAGTTCACAATTTCAATTCACTACACTTAACCATTTTCAAGTCGCTAATTCATAATTCAATTAATTAATTCACAATTTGAAGTCACTACATTTAACCATTTTCAAGTCACTACACTTAACCATTTTCAACTCACTAATTCACATTTCAAGTCACTACACTTAACCATTTTCAAGAAACAAGTTCACATTTCAAGTCACTATACTTAACCATTTTCAATAAAGAAGTTCACAATGTCAAGTCACTACATTTAACCATTTTCAAGTCACAAGTTCACATTTCAAGTCACTACAATTAACCATTTTTAAGAAACAAGTTCAAAATTTTAATTCACTATATTTAACCATTTTCAACTAACTAATTCACATTTCAAGTCACTACAATTAACCATTTTCAAAAAACAATTTCACATTTCAAGCCACTACACTTAACCATTTTCAAGAAACAAGTTCACAATATCAAGTCACCACATTTAACCATTTTTAAGTCACTACACTTAACCATTTTCAAGTAACTAATTTACATTTCAAGTCACTATACTTAATCCTTTCAAAAAACAAGTTCACAATTTCAAGTCACTACACTTAACCATTTCCAAGTCACTAATTCACATTTCAAGTCACTACAGTTAACCATTTTTAAGAAACAAGTTCACAATTTCAATTCACTACATTTAACCATTTTCAAGAACCAAGTTTACAATTTCAATTCACTACATTTAACCATTTTCAAGAACCAAGTTCACAATTTCAAGTCACTACATTTTACCATTTTTAAGTCACTACACTTAACCATTTTCAAGTAACTAATTCACATTTCAAGTCACTACACTTAATACTTTCAAGAAACAAGTTCACAATTTCAAGTCCCTACACTTAACCATTTTCAAGTCACTTATTCACATTCAAGTCACTACAGTTATCCATTTTCAAGAAACAAGTTCACAATTTCAATTCACTACATTTAACCATTTTCAAGAACCACGTTCACAATTTTAATTCACAACATTTAACCATTTTTAAGTCACTACACTTAACCATTTTCAAATAACTAATTCACATTTCAAGTCACTACACTTAATCTTTTCAAGAAACAAGTTCACAATTTCAAGTCACTACACTTAACCATTTTCAAGTCACTAATTCACATTTCAAGTCACTACAGTTATCCATTTTCAAGAAACAAGTTCACAATTTTAATTCACTACATTTAACCATTTTCAAGAACCAAGTTCACAATTTCAATTCATTACATTTAACCATTTTTAAGTCATTACAATTTACCATTTCCAAGATACTACTTCACATTTCAAGTCACTACACTTAATACTTTCAAGAAAAAAGTTCACAATTTCAAGTCACTACACTTAACCATTTTCAAGTCACTAGTCACTACACTTAACCATTTTCAAGTCACTAATTCACATTTCAAGTCACTACACTTAACCATTTTCAAGAAACAAGTTGACAATTTCAAGTCACTGCACTTAACCATTTTCAACTCACTCATTCACATTTCAAGTCACAACACTTAACCATTTTCAAAAAATAAATTCACATTACAAGTCACAACACTTAACCATTTTCATAAAACAATTTCACAATTTCAAGTCATTGCACTTAACCATTCTAAAGTCACTACACTTAATCATTTTCAAGAAACAAGTTCACAATTTCAATTCACTACACTTAACCATTTTCAAGTCGCTAATTCATAATTCAATTAATTAATTCACAATTTGAAGTCACTACATTTAACCATTTTCAAGTCACTACACTTAACCATTTTCAACTCACTAATTCACATTTCAAGTCACTACACTTAACCATTTTCAAGAAACAAGTTCACATTTCAAGTCACTATACTTAACCATTTTCAATAAAGAAGTTCACAATGTCAAGTCACTACATTTAACCATTTTCAAGTCACAAGTTCACATTTCAAGTCACTACAATTAACCATTTTTAAGAAACAAGTTCAAAATTTTAATTCACTATATTTAACCATTTTCAACTAACTAATTCACATTTCAAGTCACTACAATTAACCATTTTCAAAAAACAATTTCACATTTCAAGCCACTACACTTAACCATTTTCAAGAAACAAGTTCACAATATCAAGTCACCACATTTAACCATTTTTAAGTCACTACACTTAACCATTTTCAAGTAACTAATTTACATTTCAAGTCAATATACTTAATCCTTTCAAAAAACAAGTTCACAATTTCAAGTCACTACACTTAACCATTTCCAAGTCACTAATTCACATTTCAAGTCACTACAGTTAACCATTTTTAAGAAACAAGTTCACAATTTCAATTCACTACATTTAACCATTTTCAAGAACCAAGTTTACAATTTCAATTCACTACATTTAACCATTTTCAAGAACCAAGTTCACAATTTCAAGTCACTACATTTTACCATTTTTAAGTCACTACACTTAACCATTTTCAAGTAACTAATTCACATTTCAAGTCACTACACTTAATACTTTCAAGAAACAAGTTCACAATTTCAAGTCCCTACACTTAACCATTTTCAAGTCACTTATTCACATTCAAGTCACTACAGTTATCCATTTTCAAGAAACAAGTTCACAATTTCAATTCACTACATTTAACCATTTTCAAGAACCACGTTCACAATTTTAATTCACAACATTTAACCATTTTTAAGTCACGACACTTAACCATTTTCAAATAACTAATTCACATTTCAAGTCACTACACTTAATCTTTTCAAGAAACAAGTTCACAATTTCAAGTCACTACACTTAACCATTTTCAAGTCACTAATTCACATTTCAAGTCACTACAGTTATCCATTTTCAAGAAACAAGTTCACAATTTTAATTCACTACATTTAACCATTTTCAAGAACCAAGTTCACAATTTCAATTCATTACATTTAACCATTTTTAAGTCATTACAATTTACCATTTCCAAGATACTACTTCACATTTCAAGTCACTACACTTAATACTTTCAAGAAAAAAGTTCACAATTTCAAGTCACTACACTTAACCATTTTCAAGTCACTAATTCACATTTCAAGTCACTACACTTAACCATTTTCAAGAAACAAGTTGACAATTTCAAGTCACTGCACTTAACCATTTTCAACTCACTCATTCACATTTCAAGTCACAACACTTAACCATTTTCAAAAAATAAATTCACATTACAAGTCACAACACTTAACCATTTTCATAAAACAATTTCACAATTTCAAGTCATTGCACTTAACCATTCTAAAGTCACTACACTTAATCATTTTCAAGAAACAAGTTCACAATTTCAATTCACTACACTTAACCATTTTCAAGTCGCTAATTCATAATTCAATTAATTAATTCACAATTTGAAGTCACTACATTTAACCATTTTCAAGTCACTACACTTAACCATTTTCAACTCACTAATTCACATTTCAAGTCACTACACTTAACCATTTTCAAGAAACAAGTTCACATTTCAAGTCACTATACTTAACCATTTTCAATAAAGAAGTTCACAATGTCAAGTCACTACATTTAACCATTTTCAAGTCACAAGTTCACATTTCAAGTCACTACAATTAACCATTTTTAAGAAACAAGTTCAAAATTTTAATTCACTATATTTAACCATTTTCAACTAACTAATTCACATTTCAAGTCACTACAATTAACCATTTTCAAAAAACAATTTCACATTTCAAGCCACTACACTTAACCATTTTCAAGAAACAAGTTCACAATATCAAGTCACCACATTTAACCATTTTTAAGTCACTACACTTAACCATTTTCAAGTAACTAATTTACATTTCAAGTCAATATACTTAATCCTTTCAAAAAACAAGTTCACAATTTCAAGTCACTACACTTAACCATTTCCAAGTCACTAATTCACATTTCAAGTCACTACAGTTAACCATTTTTAAGAAACAAGTTCACAATTTCAATTCACTACATTTAACCATTTTCAAGAACCAAGTTTACAATTTCAATTCACTACATTTAACCATTTTCAAGAACCAAGTTCACAATTTCAAGTCACTACATTTTACCATTTTTAAGTCACTACACTTAACCATTTTCAAGTAACTAATTCACATTTCAAGTCACTACACTTAATACTTTCAAGAAACAAGTTCACAATTTCAAGTCCCTACACTTAACCATTTTCAAGTCACTTATTCACATTCAAGTCACTACAGTTATCCATTTTCAAGAAACAAGTTCACAATTTCAATTCACTACATTTAACCATTTTCAAGAACCACGTTCACAATTTTAATTCACAACATTTAACCATTTTTAAGTCACTACACTTAACCATTTTCAAATAACTAATTCACATTTCAAGTCACTACACTTAATCTTTTCAAGAAACAAGTTCACAATTTCAAGTCACTACACTTAACCATTTTCAAGTCACTAATTCACATTTCAAGTCACTACAGTTATCCATTTTCAAGAAACAAGTTCACAATTTTAATTCACTACATTTAACCATTTTCAAGAACCAAGTTCACAATTTCAATTCATTACATTTAACCATTTTTAAGTCATTACAATTTACCATTTCCAAGATACTACTTCACATTTCAAGTCACTACACTTAATACTTTCAAGAAAAAAGTTCACAATTTCAAGTCACTACACTTAACCATTTTCAAGTCACTAGTCACTACACTTAACCATTTTCAAGTCACTAATTCACATTTCAAGTCACTACACTTAACCATTTTCAAGAAACAAGTTGACAATTTCAAGTCACTGCACTTAACCATTTTCAACTCACTCATTCACATTTCAAGTCACAACACTTAACCATTTTCAAAAAATAAATTCACATTACAAGTCACAACACTTAACCATTTTCATAAAACAATTTCACAATTTCAAGTCATTGCACTTAACCATTCTAAAGTCACTACACTTAATCATTTTCAAGAAACAAGTTCACAATTTCAATTCACTACACTTAACCATTTTCAAGTCGCTAATTCATAATTCAATTAATTAATTCACAATTTGAAGTCACTACATTTAACCATTTTCAAGTCACTACACTTAACCATTTTCAACTCACTAATTCACATTTCAAGTCACTACACTTAACCATTTTCAAGAAACAAGTTCACATTTCAAGTCACTATACTTAACCATTTTCAATAAAGAAGTTCACAATGTCAAGTCACTACATTTAACCATTTTCAAGTCACAAGTTCACATTTCAAGTCACTACAATTAACCATTTTTAAGAAACAAGTTCAAAATTTTAATTCACTATATTTAACCATTTTCAACTAACTAATTCACATTTCAAGTCACTACAATTAACCATTTTCAAAAAACAATTTCACATTTCAAGCCACTACACTTAACCATTTTCAAGAAACAAGTTCACAATATCAAGTCACCACATTTAACCATTTTTAAGTCACTACACTTAACCATTTTCAAGTAACTAATTTACATTTCAAGTCAATATACTTAATCCTTTCAAAAAACAAGTTCACAATTTCAAGTCACTACACTTAACCATTTCCAAGTCACTAATTCACATTTCAAGTCACTACAGTTAACCATTTTTAAGAAACAAGTTCACAATTTCAATTCACTACATTTAACCATTTTCAAGAACCAAGTTTACAATTTCAATTCACTACATTTAACCATTTTCAAGAACCAAGTTCACAATTTCAAGTCACTACATTTTACCATTTTTAAGTCACTACACTTAACCATTTTCAAGTAACTAATTCACATTTCAAGTCACTACACTTAATACTTTCAAGAAACAAGTTCACAATTTCAAGTCCCTACACTTAACCATTTTCAAGTCACTTATTCACATTCAAGTCACTACAGTTATCCATTTTCAAGAAACAAGTTCACAATTTCAATTCACTACATTTAACCATTTTCAAGAACCACGTTCACAATTTTAATTCACAACATTTAACCATTTTTAAGTCACTACACTTAACCATTTTCAAATAACTAATTCACATTTCAAGTCACTACACTTAATCTTTTCAAGAAACAAGTTCACAATTTCAAGTCACTACACTTAACCATTTTCAAGTCACTAATTCACATTTCAAGTCACTACAGTTATCCATTTTCAAGAAACAAGTTCACAATTTTAATTCACTACATTTAACCATTTTCAAGAACCAAGTTCACAATTTCAATTCATTACATTTAACCATTTTTAAGTCATTACAATTTACCATTTCCAAGATACTACTTCACATTTCAAGTCACTACACTTAATACTTTCAAGAAAAAAGTTCACAATTTCAAGTCACTACACTTAACCATTTTCAAGTCACTAGTCACTACACTTAACCATTTTCAAGTCACTAATTCACATTTCAAGTCACTACACTTAACCATTTTCAAGAAACAAGTTGACAATTTCAAGTCACTGCACTTAACCATTTTCAACTCACTCATTCACATTTCAAGTCACAACACTTAACCATTTTCAAAAAATAAATTCACATTACAAGTCACAACACTTAACCATTTTCATAAAACAATTTCACAATTTCAAGTCATTGCACTTAACCATTCTAAAGTCACTACACTTAATCATTTTCAAGAAACAAGTTCACAATTTCAATTCACTACACTTAACCATTTTCAAGTCGCTAATTCATAATTCAATTAATTAATTCACAATTTGAAGTCACTACATTTAACCATTTTCAAGTCACTACACTTAACCATTTTCAACTCACTAATTCACATTTCAAGTCACTACACTTAACCATTTTCAAGAAACAAGTTCACATTTCAAGTCACTATACTTAACCATTTTCAATAAAGAAGTTCACAATGTCAAGTCACTACATTTAACCATTTTCAAGTCACAAGTTCACATTTCAAGTCACTACAATTAACCATTTTTAAGAAACAAGTTCAAAATTTTAATTCACTATATTTAACCATTTTCAACTAACTAATTCACATTTCAAGTCACTACAATTAACCATTTTCAAAAAACAATTTCACATTTCAAGCCACTACACTTAACCATTTTCAAGAAACAAGTTCACAATATCAAGTCACCACATTTAACCATTTTTAAGTCACTACACTTAACCATTTTCAAGTAACTAATTTACATTTCAAGTCAATATACTTAATCCTTTCAAAAAACAAGTTCACAATTTCAAGTCACTACACTTAACCATTTCCAAGTCACTAATTCACATTTCAAGTCACTACAGTTAACCATTTTTAAGAAACAAGTTCACAATTTCAATTCACTACATTTAACCATTTTCAAGAACCAAGTTTACAATTTCAATTCACTACATTTAACCATTTTCAAGAACCAAGTTCACAATTTCAAGTCACTACATTTTACCATTTTTAAGTCACTACACTTAACCATTTTCAAGTAACTAATTCACATTTCAAGTCACTACACTTAATACTTTCAAGAAACAAGTTCACAATTTCAAGTCCCTACACTTAACCATTTTCAAGTCACTTATTCACATTCAAGTCACTACAGTTATCCATTTTCAAGAAACAAGTTCACAATTTCAATTCACTACATTTAACCATTTTCAAGAACCACGTTCACAATTTTAATTCACAACATTTAACCATTTTTAAGTCACTACACTTAACCATTTTCAAATAACTAATTCACATTTCAAGTCACTACACTTAATCTTTTCAAGAAACAAGTTCACAATTTCAAGTCACTACACTTAACCATTTTCAAGTCACTAATTCACATTTCAAGTCACTACAGTTATCCATTTTCAAGAAACAAGTTCACAATTTTAATTCACTACATTTAACCATTTTCAAGAACCAAGTTCACAATTTCAATTCATTACATTTAACCATTTTTAAGTCATTACAATTTACCATTTCCAAGATACTACTTCACATTTCAAGTCACTACACTTAATACTTTCAAGAAAAAAGTTCACAATTTCAAGTCACTACACTTAACCATTTTCAAGTCACTAGTCACTACACTTAACCATTTTCAAGTCACTAATTCACATTTCAAGTCACTACACTTAACCATTTTCAAGAAACAAGTTGACAATTTCAAGTCACTGCACTTAACCATTTTCAACTCACTCATTCACATTTCAAGTCACAACACTTAACCATTTTCAAAAAATAAATTCACATTACAAGTCACAACACTTAACCATTTTCATAAAACAATTTCACAATTTCAAGTCATTGCACTTAACCATTCTAAAGTCACTACACTTAATCATTTTCAAGAAACAAGTTCACAATTTCAATTCACTACACTTAACCATTTTCAAGTCGCTAATTCATAATTCAATTAATTAATTCACAATTTGAAGTCACTACATTTAACCATTTTCAAGTCACTACACTTAACCATTTTCAACTCACTAATTCACATTTCAAGTCACTACACTTAACCATTTTCAAGAAACAAGTTCACATTTCAAGTCACTATACTTAACCATTTTCAATAAAGAAGTTCACAATGTCAAGTCACTACATTTAACCATTTTCAAGTCACAAGTTCACATTTCAAGTCACTACAATTAACCATTTTTAAGAAACAAGTTCAAAATTTTAATTCACTATATTTAACCATTTTCAACTAACTAATTCACATTTCAAGTCACTACAATTAACCATTTTCAAAAAACAATTTCACATTTCAAGCCACTACACTTAACCATTTTCAAGAAACAAGTTCACAATATCAAGTCACCACATTTAACCATTTTTAAGTCACTACACTTAACCATTTTCAAGTAACTAATTTACATTTCAAGTCACTATACTTAATCCTTTCAAAAAACAAGTTCACAATTTCAAGTCACTACACTTAACCATTTCCAAGTCACTAATTCACATTTCAAGTCACTACAGTTAACCATTTTTAAGAAACAAGTTCACAATTTCAATTCACTACATTTAACCATTTTCAAGAACCAAGTTTACAATTTCAATTCACTACATTTAACCATTTTCAAGAACCAAGTTCACAATTTCAAATCACTACATTTTACCATTTTTAAGTCACTACACTTAACCATTTTCAAGTAACTAATTCACATTTCAAGTCACTACACTTAATACTTTCAAGAAACAAGTTCACAATTTCAAGTCCCTACACTTAACCATTTTCAAGTCACTTATTCACATTCAAGTCACTACAGTTATCCATTTTCAAGAAACAAGTTCACAATTTCAATTCACTACATTTAACCATTTTCAAGAACCACGTTCACAATTTTAATTCACAACATTTAACCATTTTTAAGTCACTACACTTAACCATTTTCAAATAACTAATTCACATTTCAAGTCACTACACTTAATCTTTTCAAGAAACAAGTTCACAATTTCAAGTCACTACACTTAACCATTTTCAAGTCACTAATTCACATTTCAAGTCACTACAGTTATCCATTTTCAAGAAACAAGTTCACAATTTTAATTCACTACATTTAACCATTTTCAAGAACCAAGTTCACAATTTCAATTCATTACATTTAACCATTTTTAAGTCATTACAATTTACCATTTCCAAGATACTACTTCACATTTCAAGTCACTACACTTAATACTTTCAAGAAAAAAGTTCACAATTTCAAGTCACTACACTTAACCATTTTCAAGTCACTAGTCACTACACTTAACCATTTTCAAGTCACTAATTCACATTTCAAGTCACTACACTTAACCATTTTCAAGAAACAAGTTGACAATTTCAAGTCACTGCACTTAACCATTTTCAACTCACTCATTCACATTTCAAGTCACAACACTTAACCATTTTCAAAAAATAAATTCACATTACAAGTCACAACACTTAACCATTTTCATAAAACAATTTCACAATTTCAAGTCATTGCACTTAACCATTCTAAAGTCACTACACTTAATCATTTTCAAGAAACAAGTTCACAATTTCAATTCACTACACTTAACCATTTTCAAGTCGCTAATTCATAATTCAATTAATTAATTCACAATTTGAAGTCACTACATTTAACCATTTTCAAGTCACTACACTTAACCATTTTCAACTCACTAATTCACATTTCAAGTCACTACACTTAACCATTTTCAAGAAACAAGTTCACATTTCAAGTCACTATACTTAACCATTTTCAATAAAGAAGTTCACAATGTCAAGTCACTACATTTAACCATTTTCAAGTCACAAGTTCACATTTCAAGTCACTACAATTAACCATTTTTAAGAAACAAGTTCAAAATTTTAATTCACTATATTTAACCATTTTCAACTAACTAATTCACATTTCAAGTCACTACAATTAACCATTTTCAAAAAACAATTTCACATTTCAAGCCACTACACTTAACCATTTTCAAGAAACAAGTTCACAATATCAAGTCACCACATTTAACCATTTTTAAGTCACTACACTTAACCATTTTCAAGTAACTAATTTACATTTCAAGTCAATATACTTAATCCTTTCAAAAAACAAGTTCACAATTTCAAGTCACTACACTTAACCATTTCCAAGTCACTAATTCACATTTCAAGTCACTACAGTTAACCATTTTTAAGAAACAAGTTCACAATTTCAATTCACTACATTTAACCATTTTCAAGAACCAAGTTTACAATTTCAATTCACTACATTTAACCATTTTCAAGAACCAAGTTCACAATTTCAAGTCACTACATTTTACCATTTTTAAGTCACTACACTTAACCATTTTCAAGTAACTAATTCACATTTCAAGTCACTACACTTAATACTTTCAAGAAACAAGTTCACAATTTCAAGTCCCTACACTTAACCATTTTCAAGTCACTTATTCACATTCAAGTCACTACAGTTATCCATTTTCAAGAAACAAGTTCACAATTTCAATTCACTACATTTAACCATTTTCAAGAACCACGTTCACAATTTTAATTCACAACATTTAACCATTTTTAAGTCACGACACTTAACCATTTTCAAATAACTAATTCACATTTCAAGTCACTACACTTAATCTTTTCAAGAAACAAGTTCACAATTTCAAGTCACTACACTTAACCATTTTCAAGTCACTAATTCACATTTCAAGTCACTACAGTTATCCATTTTCAAGAAACAAGTTCACAATTTTAATTCACTACATTTAACCATTTTCAAGAACCAAGTTCACAATTTCAATTCATTACATTTAACCATTTTTAAGTCATTACAATTTACCATTTCCAAGATACTACTTCACATTTCAAGTCACTACACTTAATACTTTCAAGAAAAAAGTTCACAATTTCAAGTCACTACACTTAACCATTTTCAAGTCACTAGTCACTACACTTAACCATTTTCAAGTCACTAATTCACATTTCAAGTCACTACACTTAACCATTTTCAAGAAACAAGTTGACAATTTCAAGCCACTGCACTTAACCATTTTCAACTCACTCATTCACATTTCAAGTCACAACACTTAACCATTTTCAAAAAATAAATTCACATTACAAGTCACAACACTTAACCATTTTCATAAAACAATTTCACAATTTCAAGTCATTGCACTTAACCATTCTAAAGTCACTACACTTAATCATTTTCAAGAAACAAGTTCACAATTTCAATTCACTACACTTAACCATTTTCAAGTCGCTAATTCATAATTCAATTAATTAATTCACAATTTGAAGTCACTACATTTAACCATTTTCAAGTCACTACACTTAACCATTTTCAACTCACTAATTCACATTTCAAGTCACTACACTTAACCATTTTCAAGAAACAAGTTCACATTTCAAGTCACTATACTTAACCATTTTCAATAAAGAAGTTCACAATGTCAAGTCACTACATTTAACCATTTTCAAGTCACAAGTTCACATTTCAAGTCACTACAATTAACCATTTTTAAGAAACAAGTTCAAAATTTTAATTCACTATATTTAACCATTTTCAACTAACTAATTCACATTTCAAGTCACTACAATTAACCATTTTCAAAAAACAATTTCACATTTCAAGCCACTACACTTAACCATTTTCAAGAAACAAGTTCACAATATCAAGTCACCACATTTAACCATTTTTAAGTCACTACACTTAACCATTTTCAAGTAACTAATTTACATTTCAAGTCAATATACTTAATCCTTTCAAAAAACAAGTTCACAATTTCAAGTCACTACACTTAACCATTTCCAAGTCACTAATTCACATTTCAAGTCACTACAGTTAACCATTTTTAAGAAACAAGTTCACAATTTCAATTCACTACATTTAACCATTTTCAAGAACCAAGTTTACAATTTCAATTCACTACATTTAACCATTTTCAAGAACCAAGTTCACAATTTCAAGTCACTACATTTTACCATTTTTAAGTCACTACACTTAACCATTTTCAAGTAACTAATTCACATTTCAAGTCACTACACTTAATACTTTCAAGAAACAAGTTCACAATTTCAAGTCCCTACACTTAACCATTTTCAAGTCACTTATTCACATTCAAGTCACTACAGTTATCCATTTTCAAGAAACAAGTTCACAATTTCAATTCACTACATTTAACCATTTTCAAGAACCACGTTCACAATTTTAATTCACAACATTTAACCATTTTTAAGTCACTACACTTAACCATTTTCAAATAACTAATTCACATTTCAAGTCACTACACTTAATCTTTTCAAGAAACAAGTTCACAATTTCAAGTCACTACACTTAACCATTTTCAAGTCACTAATTCACATTTCAAGTCACTACAGTTATCCATTTTCAAGAAACAAGTTCACAATTTTAATTCACTACATTTAACCATTTTCAAGAACCAAGTTCACAATTTCAATTCATTACATTTAACCATTTTTAAGTCATTACAATTTACCATTTCCAAGATACTACTTCACATTTCAAGTCACTACACTTAATACTTTCAAGAAACAAGTTCACAATTTCAAGTCACTACACTTAACCATTTTCAAGTCACTAATTCACATTTCAAGTCACTACACTTAACCATTTTCAAGAAACAAGTTGACAATTTCAAGTCACTGCACTTAACCATTTTCAACTCACTCATTCACATTTCAAGTCACAACACTTAACCATTTTCAAAAAATAAATTCACATTACAAGTCACAACACTTAACCATTTTCATAAAACAATTTCACAATTTCAAGTCATTGCACTTAACCATTCTAAAGTCACTACACTTAATCATTTTCAAGAAACAAGTTCACAATTTCAATTCACTACACTTAACCATTTTCAAGTCGCTAATTCATAATTCAATTAATTAATTCACAATTTGAAGTCACTACATTTAACCATTTTCAAGTCACTACACTTAACCATTTTCAACTCACTAATTCACATTTCAAGTCACTACACTTAACCATTTTCAAGAAACAAGTTCACATTTCAAGTCACTATACTTAACCATTTTCAATAAAGAAGTTCACAATGTCAAGTCACTACATTTAACCATTTTCAAGTCACAAGTTCACATTTCAAGTCACTACAATTAACCATTTTTAAGAAACAAGTTCAAAATTTTAATTCACTATATTTAACCATTTTCAACTAACTAATTCACATTTCAAGTCACTACAATTAACCATTTTCAAAAAACAATTTCACATTTCAAGCCACTACACTTAACCATTTTCAAGAAACAAGTTCACAATATCAAGTCACCACATTTAACCATTTTTAAGTCACTACACTTAACCATTTTCAAGTAACTAATTTACATTTCAAGTCAATATACTTAATCCTTTCAAAAAACAAGTTCACAATTTCAAGTCACTACACTTAACCATTTCCAAGTCACTAATTCACATTTCAAGTCACTACAGTTAACCATTTTTAAGAAACAAGTTCACAATTTCAATTCACTACATTTAACCATTTTCAAGAACCAAGTTTACAATTTCAATTCACTACATTTAACCATTTTCAAGAACCAAGTTCACAATTTCAAGTCACTACATTTTACCATTTTTAAGTCACTACACTTAACCATTTTCAAGTAACTAATTCACATTTCAAGTCACTACACTTAATACTTTCAAGAAACAAGTTCACAATTTCAAGTCCCTACACTTAACCATTTTCAAGTCACTTATTCACATTCAAGTCACTACAGTTATCCATTTTCAAGAAACAAGTTCACAATTTCAATTCACTACATTTAACCATTTTCAAGAACCACGTTCACAATTTTAATTCACAACATTTAACCATTTTTAAGTCACTACACTTAACCATTTTCAAATAACTAATTCACATTTCAAGTCACTACACTTAATCTTTTCAAGAAACAAGTTCACAATTTCAAGTCACTACACTTAACCATTTTCAAGTCACTAATTCACATTTCAAGTCACTACAGTTATCCATTTTCAAGAAACAAGTTCACAATTTTAATTCACTACATTTAACCATTTTCAAGAACCAAGTTCACAATTTCAATTCATTACATTTAACCATTTTTAAGTCATTACAATTTACCATTTCCAAGATACTACTTCACATTTCAAGTCACTACACTTAATACTTTCAAGAAAAAAGTTCACAATTTCAAGTCACTACACTTAACCATTTTCAAGTCACTAGTCACTACACTTAACCATTTTCAAGTCACTAATTCACATTTCAAGTCACTACACTTAACCATTTTCAAGAAACAAGTTGACAATTTCAAGTCACTGCACTTAACCATTTTCAACTCACTCATTCACATTTCAAGTCACAACACTTAACCATTTTCAAAAAATAAATTCACATTACAAGTCACAACACTTAACCATTTTCATAAAACAATTTCACAATTTCAAGTCATTGCACTTAACCATTCTAAAGTCACTACACTTAATCATTTTCAAGAAACAAGTTCACAATTTCAATTCACTACACTTAACCATTTTCAAGTCGCTAATTCATAATTCAATTAATTAATTCACAATTTGAAGTCACTACATTTAACCATTTTCAAGTCACTACACTTAACCATTTTCAACTCACTAATTCACATTTCAAGTCACTACACTTAACCATTTTCAAGAAACAAGTTCACATTTCAAGTCACTATACTTAACCATTTTCAATAAAGAAGTTCACAATGTCAAGTCACTACATTTAACCATTTTCAAGTCACAAGTTCACATTTCAAGTCACTACAATTAACCATTTTTAAGAAACAAGTTCAAAATTTTAATTCACTATATTTAACCATTTTCAACTAACTAATTCACATTTCAAGTCACTACAATTAACCATTTTCAAACAACAATTTCACATTTCAAGCCACTACACTTAACCATTTTCAAGAAACAAGTTCACAATATCAAGTCACCACATTTAACCATTTTTAAGTCACTACACTTAACCATTTTCAAGTAACTAATTTACATTTCAAGTCAATACACTTAATCCTTTCAAAAAACAAGTTCACAATTTCAAGTCACTACACTTAACCATTTCCAAGTCACTAATTCACATTTCAAGTCACTACAGTTAACCATTTTTAAGAAACAAGTTCACAATTTCAATTCACTACATTTAACCATTTTCAAGAACCAAGTTTACAATTTCAATTCACTACATTTAACCATTTTCAAGAACCAAGTTCACAATTTCAAGTCACTACATTTTACCATTTTTAAGTCACTACACTTAACCATTTTCAAGTAACTAATTCACATTTCAAGTCACTACACTTAATACTTTCAAGAAACAAGTTCACAATTTCAAGTCCCTACACTTAACCATTTTCAAGTCACTTATTCACATTCAAGTCACTACAGTTATCCATTTTCAAGAAACAAGTTCACAATTTCAATTCACTACATTTAACCATTTTCAAGAACCACGTTCACAATTTTAATTCACAACATTTAACCATTTTTAAGTCACTACACTTAACCATTTTCAAGTAACTAATTCACATTTCAAGTCACTGCACTTAATCCTTTCAAGAAACAAGTTCACAATTTCAAGTCACTACACTTAACCATTTTCAAAAAATAATTTCACAACATCAAGTCACTACACTTAACCATTTTCAAGAAACAAGTTTACAATTTCAAGTCACTACACTTAACCATTCAAGTCACTAATTCACATTTCAAGTCACTACACTTAACCATTTTCAAGAAACAAGTTCATAATTTCAAGTCACTACACTTAACCATTTTCAAGTAAATTTCAAGAAACAAGTTCACAATGTCAAGTCACTACATTTAACCATTTTTAAGTCACTATACTTAACCATTTTCAAGTAACTAATTCACATTTCAAGTCACTACACTTAATACTTTCAAGAAACAAGTTCACAATTTCAAGTCCCTACACTTAACCATTTTCACGTCACTAATTCACATTTCAAGTCACTACACTTAACCATTTTCAAGAAACAAGTTGACAATTTCAAGTCATTGCACTTAACCATTTTCAAAAAACAAGTTGACAATTTCAAGTCACTACACTTAACCATTTTCAAATCACTAATTCACATTTCAAGTCACGACAGTTAAACGTTTTTAAGAAATAAGTTCACAATTTTAATTCACTACATTTAACCATTTTAAAAAATAATTTCACAACTTCAAGTCACTACACTTAACCATTTTCAAGAAACAAGTTCACAATTTCAAGTCCTTACACTTAACCATTTTCAAGTCACTTATTCACACTTCAAGTCACTACAGTTAACCATTTTCAAGAACCACGTTCATAATTTCAATTAACAACATTTAACCATTTTTAAGTCACTACACTTAACCATTTTCAAGTAACTAATTCACATTTCAAGTCACTGCACTTAATCCTTCAAGAAACAAGTTCACAATTTCAAGTCACTACACTTAACCATTTTCAAAAAATAATTTCACAACATCAAGTCACTACACTTAACCATTTTCAAGAAACAAGTTTACAATTTCAAGTCACTACACTTAACCATTTTCAAGTCACTAATTCACATTTCAAGTCACTACACTTAACCATTTTCAACAAACAAGTTCATAATTTCAAGTCACTACACTTAACCATTTTCAACTCACTCATTCACATTTCATGTCACTATATATAACCATTTTCAAAAAATAATTTCACAATTTCAAGTCACTACACTTAACCATTTTCAAGTAAATTTTCAAGAAACAAGTTCACAATGTCAAGTCACTACATTTAACCATTTTTAAGTCACTATACTTAACCATTTTCAAGTAACTAATTCACATTTCAAGTCACTACACTTAATACTTTCAAGAAAAAAGTTCACAATTTCAAGTCCCTACACTTAACCATTTTCACGTCACTAATTCACATTTCAAGTCACTACACTTAACCATTTTCAAGAAACAAGTTGACAATTTCAAGTCATTGCACTTAACCATTTTCAAGAAACAAGTTGACAATTTCAAGTCACTACACTTAACCATATTCAAATCACTAATTCACATTTCAAGTCACGACAGTTAAACGTTTTTAAGAAACAAGTTCACAATTTTAATTCACTACATTTAACAATTTTCAAGAACCAAGTTCACACTTTCAATTCACTACCTTTAACCATTTTTTAGTCACTACACTTAACCATTTTCAAGATACTAATTCACATTTCAAGTCACTACACTTAATACTTTCAAGAAACAAGTTCACAATTTCAAGTCACTACACATAACCATTTTCAAGTCACTAATTCACATTTCAAGTCACTACACTTAACCATTTTCAAGCCACTAATTAACATTTCAAGTCACTACACTTAACCATTTTCAAGAAACAAGTTGACAATTTCAAGTCATTGCACTTAACCATTTTCAAGAAACAAGTTGACAATTTCAAGTCACTACACTTAACCATATTCAAATCACTAATTCACATTTCAAGTCACGACAGTTAAACGTTTTTAAGAAACAAGTTCACAATTTTAATTCACTACATTTAACCATTTTCAAGAACCAAGTTCACACTTTCAATTCACTACCTTTAACCATTTTTTAGTCACTACACTTAACCATTTTCAAGATACTAATTCACATTTCAAGTCACTACACTTAATACTTTCAAGAAACAAGTTCACAATTTCAAGTCACTACACATAACCATTTTCAAGTCACTAATTCACATTTCAAGTCACTACACTTAACCATTTTCAAGAAACAAGTTGACAATTTCAAGTCACTGCATTTAACCATTTTCAAGTCACTAATTCACATTTGAAGTCACTGCACTTAATCCTTTCAAGAAACAAGTTCACAATTTCAATTCTCTACACTTAACCATTTTCAAGTCACTAATTCATATTTCAAGTAACTAATTTCACAATTTCAAGTCTCTACAAAACCATTTTCAAGAAACAAGCTCACATTTCAAGTCACTTCAATTAACCATTTTCAAGAAATAAGTTCACAAAGTCAAGTCACTACATTTAACCATTTTCAAGTCACAAATTCACATTTCAAGTCACATGTTCATATTTCAAGTCACTACAGTTAACCAATTTCAAGTCACTACAATTAACTATTTTCAAGAAACAATTTCACAATGTCAAGTCACTACATTTAACCATTTTTAAGTCACTACACTAAACCATTTTCAAGTAACTAATTCATATTTCAAGTCACTACACTTAATCTTTTCAAGAAACAAGTTCACAATTTCAAGTCACTACACTTAACCATTTTCAAGTCACTAATTCACATTTCAAGTCACTACAGTTATCCATTTTCAAGAAACAAGTTCACAATTTCAATTCACTACATTTAACCATTTTCAAGAACCACGTTCACAATTTTAATTCACAACATTTAACCATTTTTAAGTCACTACACTTAACCATTTTCAAGTAACTAATTCACATTTCAAGTCACTGCACTTAATCCTTTCAAGAAACAAGTTCACAATTTCAAGTCACTACACTTAACCATTTTCAAAAAATAATTTCACAACATCAAGTCACTACACTTAACCATTTTCAAGAAACAAGTTTACAATTTCAAGTCACTACACTTAACCATTCAAGTCACTAATTCACATTTCAAGTCACTACACTTAACCATTTTCAAGAAACAAGTTCATAATTTCAAGTCACTACACTTAACCATTTTCAAGTAAATTTCAAGAAACAAGTTCACAATGTCAAGTCACTACATTTAACCATTTTTAAGTCACTATACTTAACCATTTTCAAGTAACTAATTCACATTTCAAGTCACTACACTTAATACTTTCAAGAAACAAGTTCACAATTTCAAGTCCCTACACTTAACCATTTTCACGTCACTAATTCACATTTCAAGTCACTACACTTAACCATTTTCAAGAAACAAGTTGACAATTTCAAGTCATTGCACTTAACCATTTTCAAAAAACAAGTTGACAATTTCAAGTCACTACACTTAACCATTTTCAAATCACTAATTCACATTTCAAGTCACGACAGTTAAACGTTTTTAAGAAATAAGTTCACAATTTTAATTCACTACATTTAACCATTTTAAAAAATAATTTCACAACTTCAAGTCACTACACTTAACCATTTTCAAGAAACAAGTTCACAATTTCAAGTCCTTACACTTAACCATTTTCAAGTCACTTATTCACACTTCAAGTCACTACAGTTAACCATTTTCAAGAACCACGTTCATAATTTCAATTAACAACATTTAACCATTTTTAAGTCACTACACTTAACCATTTTCAAGTAACTAATTCACATTTCAAGTCACTGCACTTAATCCTTCAAGAAACAAGTTCACAATTTCAAGTCACTACACTTAACCATTTTCAAAAAATAATTTCACAACATCAAGTCACTACACTTAACCATTTTCAAGAAACAAGTTTACAATTTCAAGTCACTACACTTAACCATTTTCAAGTCACTAATTCACATTTCAAGTCACTACACTTAACCATTTTCAACAAACAAGTTCATAATTTCAAGTCACTACACTTAACCATTTTCAACTCACTCATTCACATTTCATGTCACTATATATAACCATTTTCAAAAAATAATTTCACAATTTCAAGTCACTACACTTAACCATTTTCAAGTAAATTTTCAAGAAACAAGTTCACAATGTCAAGTCACTACATTTAACCATTTTTAAGTCACTATACTTAACCATTTTCAAGTAACTAATTCACATTTCAAGTCACTACACTTAATACTTTCAAGAAAAAAGTTCACAATTTCAAGTCCCTACACTTAACCATTTTCACGTCACTAATTCACATTTCAAGTCACTACACTTAACCATTTTCAAGAAACAAGTTGACAATTTCAAGTCATTGCACTTAACCATTTTCAAGAAACAAGTTGACAATTTCAAGTCACTACACTTAACCATATTCAAATCACTAATTCACATTTCAAGTCACGACAGTTAAACGTTTTTAAGAAACAAGTTCACAATTTTAATTCACTACATTTAACAATTTTCAAGAACCAAGTTCACACTTTCAATTCACTACCTTTAACCATTTTTTAGTCACTACACTTAACCATTTTCAAGATACTAATTCACATTTCAAGTCACTACACTTAATACTTTCAAGAAACAAGTTCACAATTTCAAGTCACTACACATAACCATTTTCAAGTCACTAATTCACATTTCAAGTCACTACACTTAACCATTTTCAAGCCACTAATTAACATTTCAAGTCACTACACTTAACCATTTTCAAGAAACAAGTTGACAATTTCAAGTCATTGCACTTAACCATTTTCAAGAAACAAGTTGACAATTTCAAGTCACTACACTTAACCATATTCAAATCACTAATTCACATTTCAAGTCACGACAGTTAAACGTTTTTAAGAAACAAGTTCACAATTTTAATTCACTACATTTAACCATTTTCAAGAACCAAGTTCACACTTTCAATTCACTACCTTTAACCATTTTTTAGTCACTACACTTAACCATTTTCAAGATACTAATTCACATTTCAAGTCACTACACTTAATACTTTCAAGAAACAAGTTCACAATTTCAAGTCACTACACATAACCATTTTCAAGTCACTAATTCACATTTCAAGTCACTACACTTAACCATTTTCAAGAAACAAGTTGACAATTTCAAGTCACTGCATTTAACCATTTTCAAGTCACTAATTCACATTTGAAGTCACTGCACTTAATCCTTTCAAGAAACAAGTTCACAATTTCAATTCTCTACACTTAACCATTTTCAAGTCACTAATTCATATTTCAAGTAACTAATTTCACAATTTCAAGTCTCTACAAAACCATTTTCAAGAAACAAGCTCACATTTCAAGTCACTTCAATTAACCATTTTCAAGAAATAAGTTCACAAAGTCAAGTCACTACATTTAACCATTTTCAAGTCACAAATTCACATTTCAAGTCACATGTTCATATTTCAAGTCACTACAGTTAACCAATTTCAAGTCACTACAATTAACTATTTTCAAGAAACAATTTCACAATGTCAAGTCACTACATTTAACCATTTTTAAGTCACTACACTAAACCATTTTCAAGTAACTAATTCATATTTCAAGTCACTACACTTAATCTTTTCAAGAAACAAGTTCACAATTTCAAGTCACTACACTTAACCATTTTCAAGTCACTAATTCACATTTCAAGTCACTACAGTTATCCATTTTCAAGAAACAAGTTCACAATTTTAATTCACTACATTTAACCATTTTCAAGAACCAAGTTCACAATTTCAATTCATTACATTTAACCATTTTTAAGTCATTACAATTTACCATTTCCAGGATACTACTTCACAATTCAAGTCACTACACTTAATACTTTCAAGAAAAAAGTTCACAATTTCAAGTCACTACACTTAACCATTTTCAAGTCACTAATTCACATTTCAAGTCACTACACTTAACCATTTTCAAGAAACAAGTTGACAATTTCAAGTCACTGCACTTAACCATTTTCAACTCACTCATTCACATTTCAAGTCACAACACTTAACCATTTTCAAAAAATAAATTCACATTACAAGTCACAACACTTAACCATTTTCATAAAACAATTTCACAATTTCAAGTCATTGCACTTAACCATTCTAAAGTCACTACACTTAATCATTTTCAAGAAACAAGTTCACAATTTCAATTCACTACACTTAACCATTTTCAAGTCGCTAATTCATAATTCAATTAATTAATTCACAATTTGAAGTCACTACATTTAAGCATTTTCAAGTCACTACACTTAACCATTTTCAACTCACTAATTCACATTTCAAGTCACTACACTTAACCATTTTCAAGAAACAAGTTCACATTTCAAGTCACTATACTTAACCATTTTCAATAAAGAAGTTCACAATGTCAAGTCACTACATTTAACCATTTTCAAGTCACAAGTTCACATTTCAAGTCACTACAATTAACCATTTTTAAGAAACAAGTTCAAAATTTTAATTCACTACATTTAACCATTTTCAACTAACTAATTCACATTTCAAGTCACTACAATTAACCATTTTCAAAAAACAATTTCACATTTCAAGCCACTACACTTAACCATTTTCAAGAAACAAGTTCACAATATCAAGTCACCACATTTAACCATTTTTAAGTCACTACACTTAACCATTTTCAAGTAACTAATTCACATTTCAAGTCAATATACTTAATCCTTTCAAAAAACAAGTTCACAATTTCAAGTCACTACACTTAACCATTTCCAAGTCACTAATTCACTTTTCAAGTCACTACAGTTAACCATTTTTAAGAAACAAGTTCACAATTTCAATTCACTACATTTAACCATTTTCAAGAACCAAGTTTACAATTTCAATTCACTACATTTAACCATTTTCAAGAACCAAGTTCACAATTTCAAGTCACTACATTTTACCATTTTTAAGTCACTACACTTAACCATTTTCAAGTAACTAATTCACATTTCAAGTCACTACACTTAATACTTTCAAGAAACAAGTTCACAATTTCAAGTCCCTACACTTAACCATTTTCAAGTCACTTATTCACATTTCAAGTCACTACAGTTATCCATTTTCAAAAAACAAGTTCACAATTTCAATTCACTACATTTAACCATTTTCAAGAACCAAATTCACAATTTCAATTCACAACATTTAACCATTTTTAAGTCACTACACTTAACCATTTTCAAGTAACTAATTCACATTTCAAGTCACTGCACTTAATCCTTTCAAGAAACAAGTTCACAATTTCAAGTCACTACACTTAACCATTTTCAAGTCACTAATTCACATTTCAAGTCAGTACACTTATCCATTTTCAAGAAACAAGTTCACAATTTTAATTCACTACATTTAACCATTTTCAAGAACCAAGTTCACAATTTCAATTCATTACATTTAACCATTTTCAAGAACCAAGTTCACAATTTCAAGTCACTACATTTTACCATTTTCAAGTCACTACACTTAATCATTTTCAAGTCACTAATTCACATTTGAAGTCACTACACTTAACCATTTTCAAGAAACAAGTTGACAATTTCAAGTCATTGTACTTAACCATTTTCAAGTAACAAGTTGACAATTTCAAGTCACTACACTTAACCATTTTCAACTCACTCATTCACATTTCAAGTCACAACACATAACCATTTTTAAGAAACAAGTTCACATTTCAAGTCACTATACTTAATCCTTTCAAAAAACAAGTTCACAATTTCAAGTCACTACACTTAACCATTTCCAAGTCACTAATTCACATTTCAAGTCACTACAGTTAACCATTTTTAAGAAACAAGTTCACAATTTCAATTCACTACATTTAACCATTTTCAAGAACCAAGTTTACAATTTCAATTCACTACATTTAACCATTTTCAAGAACCAAGTTCACAATTTCAAGTCACTACATTTTACCATTTTCAAGTCACTACACTTAATCATTTTCAAGTCACTAATTCACATTTCAAGTCACTACACTTAACCATTTTCAAGAAACAAGTTGACAATTTCAAGTCATTGTACTTAACCATTTTCAAGTAACAAGTTGACAATTTCAAGTCACTACACTTAACCATTTTCAACTCACTCATTCACATTTCAAGTCACAACACATAACCATTTTCAAAAAATAATTTCACATTTCAAGTCACAACACCTAACCATTTTCAAAAAACAATTTCACAATTTCAAGTCAATTCACTTAACCATTTTCAAGTCACTACACTTGATCATTTTCAAGAAACAAGTTCACAATTTCAATTCACTACATTTAACCATTTTTAAGTCACTTATTCATATTTCAAGTAACTAATTCACAATTTGAAGTCACTACATTTAACCATTTTCAAGTCACTACACTTAAACATTTTCAAGTCTTTACACTAAACCATTTTCAAGTCACTAATTCACATTTCAAGTCACTACACTTGACCATTTTCAAGAAACAAGTTCATAATTTCAAGTTACTACACTTAACCATTTTCAACTCACTCATTCACATTTTATGTCACTACATATAACCATTTTCAAAAAATAATTTCACAATTTCAGGTCACTACACTTAACCATTTTCAAGAAACAAGTTCACAATGTCAAGTCACTACATTTAACCATTTTCAAGTCACAAGTTCACATTTCAAGTCACTACATTTAACCATTTTCATGTCACTAAACTTAACAATTTTCAAGAAACAAGTTCACAATGTCAAGTCACTACCTTTAACCATTTTTGAGTCACTACACTTAACCATTTTCAAGAAACTAATTCACATTTCAAATGACTACACTTAATCTTTTCAAGAAATAAGTTCATAATTTCAAGTCACTACACTTAACCATTTTCAAGTCACTACAGTTAACCATTTTCAAGAAACAAGTTCACAATTTCAAATCACTACATTTAACCATTTTCAAGAACCAAGTTCACAATTTCAATTCACAAAATTTAACCATTTTTAAGTCACTACACTTAACCATTTTCAATTAACTAATTCACATTTCAAGTCACTACACTTAATCTTTTCAAGAAACAATTTCACAATTTCAAGTCACTACACTTAACCATTTTCAAAAAATAATTTCACAACTTCAAGTCACTACACTAAACCTTTTTCAAAAACAAGTTCACAATTTCAAGTAACTACATTTAACCATTTTCAACTCACTAATTCACATTTCAAGTCACTACAATTAACCATTTTCAAAAAACAATTTCACATTTCAAGTCACTACACTTAACCATTTTCAAGTTACTAATTCACATTTCAAGTCACTACACTTAACCATTTTCAATAAACAAGTTCACAATGGTAAGTCACTACATTTAACAATTTTTATGTCACAAGTTCACATTTCAAGTCACTACACTTAACTATTTTAAAGAAACAAGTTCAAAATTTTAATTTACTACATTTAACCATTTTCAACTCACTAATTGATATTTCAAGTCACTACAATTAACCCTTTTCAACAAACAATTTTACAATTCAAGTCACTACAGTAAACCATTTTCAAGTCACTAATTCACATTTCAAGTCACTACACTTAACCATTTTAAAGAAACAAGTTCACAATTTCAATTCACTACATTTAACCATTTTCAAGTCACTACATTTAACCATTTTCAAGTAACTAATTCACATTTCAAGTCACTACACTTAATCTTTTCAAGAAACAAATTCACAATTTCAAGTCACTACACTTAACCACTTTCAAAAAACAATTTCACATTTCGAGTCACTACACTTAACCATTTTCAAAAAATAATTTCACAATTTCAAGTCACTACACTTAACCATTTTCAAGAAACAAGTTCACAATTTCAATTCACGGCACTTAACCATTTTCAAGTCACTACATTTAACCATTTTCAAGTAACTAAATTACATTTCAAGTCACTATACTTAATCACTTCAAGAAATAAGGTCACCATTTCAATTCACTAGACTTAACCATTTTAAAGTCACTAATTCATATTT
This sequence comes from Capsicum rhomboideum, assembly GCA_031232105.1. Lineage (NCBI taxonomy): Eukaryota > Viridiplantae > Streptophyta > Magnoliopsida > Solanales > Solanaceae > Capsicum > Capsicum rhomboideum. Next base: position 56,772,447 of record CP124716.1, on the reverse strand, counting down.
CAAGTAACTAATTCACAATTTGAAGTCACAACATTTAACCATTTTCAAGTCACTACACTAAACCTTTTTCAACTCACTAATTCACATTTCAAGTCACTACACTTAACCATTTTCAAGAAACAAGTTCACATTTCAAGTCACTACACTTAACCATTTTCAAGAAACAAGTTCACAATGTCAAGTCACTACATTTAACCATTTTCAACTCAAAAATTCACATTTCAAGTCACATGTTCACATTTCAAGTCACTCCATTTTACCATTTTCAAGTCACTACACTTAAACATTTTCAAGAAACAAGTTCACAATGTCAAGTCACAACATTTAACCATTTTTAAGTCACTACACTTAACCATTTTCAAGTAACTAATTCAAATTTCAAGTCACTACACTTAATCTTTTCAAGAAACAAGTTCACAATTTCAAGTCACTACACTTAACCATTTTCAAGTCACTAATTCACATTTCAAGTCACTACACTTAACCATTTTCAAGAAACAAGTTGACAATTTCAAGTCACTAAACTTAACAATTTTCAACTCACTCATTCACATTTCAAGTCACAACACTTAACCATTTTCAAAAAATAAATTCACATTACAAGTCACAACACTTAACCATTTTCATAAAACAATTTCACAATTTCAAGTCATTGCACTTAACCATTCTAAAGTCACTACACTTAATCATTTTCAAGAAACAAGTTCACAATTTCAATTCACTACACTTAACCATTTTCAAGTCGCTAATTCATAATTCAATTAATTAATTCACAATTTGAAGTCACTACATTTAAGCATTTTCAAGTCACTACACTTAACCATTTTCAACTCACTAATTCACATTTCAAGTCACTACACTTAACCATTTTCAAGAAACAAGTTCACATTTCAAGTCACTATACTTAACCATTTTCAATAAAGAAGTTCACAATGTCAAGTTACTACATTTAACCATTTTCAAGTCACAAGTTCACATTTCAAGTCACTACAATTAACCATTTTTAAGAAACAAGTTCAAAATTTTAATTCACTACATTTAACCATTTTCAACTAACTAATTCACATTTCAAGTCACTACAATTAACCATTTTCAAAAAACAATTTCACATTTCAAGCCACTTCACTTAACCATTTTCAAGAAACAAGTTCACAATATCAAGTCACCACATTTAACCATTTTTAAGTCACTACACTTAACCATTTTCAAGTAACTAATTCACATTTCAAGTCAATATACTTAATCCTTTCAAAAAACAAGTTCACAATTTCAAGTCACTACACTTAACCATTTCCAAGTCACTAATTCACTTTTCAAGTCACTACAGTTAACCATTTTTAAGAAACAAGTTCACAATTTCAATTCACTACATTTAACCATTTTCAAGAACCAAGTTTACAATTTCAATTCACTACATTTAACCATTTTCAAGAACCAAGTTCACAATTTCAAGTCACTACATTTTACCATTTTTAAGTCACTACACTTAACCATTTTCAAGTAACTAATTCACATTTCAAGTCACTACACTTAATACTTTCAAGAAACAAGTTCACAATTTCAAGTCCCTACACTTAACCATTTTCAAGTCACTTATTCACATTTCAAGTCACTACAGTTATCCATTTTCAAAAAACAAGTTCACAATTTCAATTCACTACATTTAACCATTTTCAAGAACCAAATTCACAATTTCAATTCACAACATTTAACCATTTTTAAGTCACTACACTTAACCATTTTCAAGTAACTAATTCACATTTCAAGTCACTGCACTTAATCCTTTCAAGAAACAAGTTCACAATTTCAAGTCACTACACTTAACCATTTTCAAGTCACTAATTCACATTTCAAGTCAGTACACTTATCCATTTTCAAGAAACAAGTTCACAATTTTAATTCACTACATTTAACCATTTTCAAGAACCAAGTTCACAATTTCAATTCATTACATTTAACCATTTTCAAGAACCAAGTTCACAATTTCAAGTCACTACATTTTACCATTTTCAAGTCACTACACTTAATCATTTTCAAGTCACTAATTCACATTTGAAGTCACTACACTTAACCATTTTCAAGAAACAAGTTGACAATTTCAAGTCATTGTACTTAACCATTTTCAAGTAACAAGTTGACAATTTCAAGTCACTACACTTAACCATTTTCAACTCACTCATTCACATTTCAAGTCACAACACATAACCATTTTTAAGAAACAAGTTCACATTTCAAGTCACTATACTTAATCCTTTCAAAAAACAAGTTCACAATTTCAAGTCACTACACTTAACCATTTCCAAGTCACTAATTCACATTTCAAGTCACTACAGTTAACCATTTTTAAGAAACAAGTTCACAATTTCAATTCACTACATTTAACCATTTTCAAGAACCAAGTTTACAATTTCAATTCACTACATTTAACCATTTTCAAGAACCAAGTTCACAATTTCAAGTCACTACATTTTACCATTTTCAAGTCACTACACTTAATCATTTTCAAGTCACTAATTCACATTTCAAGTCACTACACTTAACCATTTTCAAGAAACAAGTTGACAATTTCAAGTCATTGTACTTAACCATTTTCAAGTAACAAGTTGACAATTTCAAGTCACTACACTTAACCATTTTCAACTCACTCATTCACATTTCAAGTCACAACACATAACCATTTTCAAAAAATAATTTCACATTTCAAGTCACAACACCTAACCATTTTCAAAAAACAATTTCACAATTTCAAGTCAATTCACTTAACCATTTTCAAGTCACTACACTTGATCATTTTCAAGAAACAAGTTCACAATTTCAATTCACTACATTTAACCATTTTTAAGTCACTTATTCATATTTCAAGTAACTAATTCACAATTTGAAGTCACTACATTTAACCATTTTCAAGTCACTACACTTAAACATTTTCAAGTCTTTACACTAAACCATTTTCAAGTCACTAATTCACATTTCAAGTCACTACACTTGACCATTTTCAAGAAACAAGTTCATAATTTCAAGTTACTACACTTAACCATTTTCAACTCACTCATTCACATTTTATGTCACTACATATAACCATTTTCAAAAAATAATTTCACAATTTCAGGTCACTACACTTAACCATTTTCAAGAAACAAGTTCACAATGTCAAGTCACTACATTTAACCATTTTCAAGTCACAAGTTCACATTTCAAGTCACTACATTTAACCATTTTCATGTCACTAAACTTAACAATTTTCAAGAAACAAGTTCACAATGTCAAGTCACTACCTTTAACCATTTTTGAGTCACTACACTTAACCATTTTCAAGAAACTAATTCACATTTCAAATGACTACACTTAATCTTTTCAAGAAATAAGTTCATAATTTCAAGTCACTACACTTAACCATTTTCAAGTCACTACAGTTAACCATTTTCAAGAAACAAGTTCACAATTTCAAATCACTACATTTAACCATTTTCAAGAACCAAGTTCACAATTTCAATTCACAAAATTTAACCATTTTTAAGTCACTACACTTAACCATTTTCAATTAACTAATTCACATTTCAAGTCACTACACTTAATCTTTTCAAGAAACAATTTCACAATTTCAAGTCACTACACTTAACCATTTTCAAAAAATAATTTCACAACTTCAAGTCACTACACTAAACCTTTTTCAAAAACAAGTTCACAATTTCAAGTAACTACATTTAACCATTTTCAACTCACTAATTCACATTTCAAGTCACTACAATTAACCATTTTCAAAAAACAATTTCACATTTCAAGTCACTACACTTAACCATTTTCAAGTTACTAATTCACATTTCAAGTCACTACACTTAACCATTTTCAATAAACAAGTTCACAATGGTAAGTCACTACATTTAACAATTTTTATGTCACAAGTTCACATTTCAAGTCACTACACTTAACTATTTTAAAGAAACAAGTTCAAAATTTTAATTTACTACATTTAACCATTTTCAACTCACTAATTGATATTTCAAGTCACTACAATTAACCCTTTTCAACAAACAATTTTACAATTCAAGTCACTACAGTAAACCATTTTCAAGTCACTAATTCACATTTCAAGTCACTACACTTAACCATTTTAAAGAAACAAGTTCACAATTTCAATTCACTACATTTAACCATTTTCAAGTCACTACATTTAACCATTTTCAAGTAACTAATTCACATTTCAAGTCACTACACTTAATCTTTTCAAGAAACAAATTCACAATTTCAAGTCACTACACTTAACCACTTTCAAAAAACAATTTCACATTTCGAGTCACTACACTTAACCATTTTCAAAAAATAATTTCACAATTTCAAGTCACTACACTTAACCATTTTCAAGAAACAAGTTCACAATTTCAATTCACGGCACTTAACCATTTTCAAGTCACTACATTTAACCATTTTCAAGTAACTAAATTACATTTCAAGTCACTATACTTAATCACTTCAAGAAATAAGGTCACCATTTCAATTCACTAGACTTAACCATTTTAAAGTCACTAATTCATATTTCAAGTAACTAATTCACAATTTGAAGTCACAACATTTAACCATTTTCAAGTCACTACACTAAACCTTTTTCAACTCACTAATTCACATTTCAAGTCACTACACTTAACCATTTTCAAGAAACAAGTTCACATTTCAAGTCACTACACTTAACCATTTTCAAGAAACAAGTTCACAATGTCAAGTCACTACATTTAACCATTTTCAACTCAAAAATTCACATTTCAAGTCACATGTTCACATTTCAAGTCACTCCATTTTACCATTTTCAAGTCACTACACTTAAACATTTTCAAGAAACAAGTTCACAATGTCAAGTCACAACATTTAACCATTTTTAAGTCACTACACTTAACCATTTTCAAGTAACTAATTCAAATTTCAAGTCACTACACTTAATCTTTTCAAGAAACAAGTTCACAATTTCAAGTCACTACACTTAACCATTTTCAAGTCACTAATTCACATTTCAAGTCACTACACTTAACCATTTTCAAGAAACAAGTTGACAATTTCAAGTCACTAAACTTAACAATTTTCAACTCACTCATTCACATTTCAAGTCACAACACTTAACCATTTTCAAAAAATAAATTCACATTACAAGTCACAACACTTAACCATTTTCATAAAACAATTTCACAATTTCAAGTCATTGCACTTAACCATTCTAAAGTCACTACACTTAATCATTTTCAAGAAACAAGTTCACAATTTCAATTCACTACACTTAACCATTTTCAAGTCGCTAATTCATAATTCAATTAATTAATTCACAATTTGAAGTCACTACATTTAAGCATTTTCAAGTCACTACACTTAACCATTTTCAACTCACTAATTCACATTTCAAGTCACTACACTTAACCATTTTCAAGAAACAAGTTCACATTTCAAGTCACTATACTTAACCATTTTCAATAAAGAAGTTCACAATGTCAAGTCACTACATTTAACCATTTTCAAGTCACAAGTTCACATTTCAAGTCACTACAATTAACCATTTTTAAGAAACAAGTTCAAAATTTTAATTCACTACATTTAACCATTTTCAACTAACTAATTCACATTTCAAGTCACTACAATTAACCATTTTCAAAAAACAATTTCACATTTCAAGCCACTTCACTTAACCATTTTCAAGAAACAAGTTCACAATATCAAGTCACCACATTTAACCATTTTTAAGTCACTACACTTAACCATTTTCAAGTAACTAATTCACATTTCAAGTCAATATACTTAATCCTTTCAAAAAACAAGTTCACAATTTCAAGTCACTACACTTAACCATTTCCAAGTCACTAATTCACTTTTCAAGTCACTACAGTTAACCATTTTTAAGAAACAAGTTCACAATTTCAATTCACTACATTTAACCATTTTCAAGAACCAAGTTTACAATTTCAATTCACTACATTTAACCATTTTCAAGAACCAAGTTCACAATTTCAAGTCACTACATTTTACCATTTTTAAGTCACTACACTTAACCATTTTCAAGTAACTAATTCACATTTCAAGTCACTACACTTAATACTTTCAAGAAACAAGTTCACAATTTCAAGTCCCTACACTTAACCATTTTCAAGTCACTTATTCACATTTCAAGTCACTACAGTTATCCATTTTCAAAAAACAAGTTCACAATTTCAATTCACTACATTTAACCATTTTCAAGAACCAAATTCACAATTTCAATTCACAACATTTAACCATTTTTAAGTCACTACACTTAACCATTTTCAAGTAACTAATTCACATTTCAAGTCACTGCACTTAATCCTTTCAAGAAACAAGTTCACAATTTCAAGTCACTACACTTAACCATTTTCAAGTCACTAATTCACATTTCAAGTCAGTACACTTATCCATTTTCAAGAAACAAGTTCACAATTTTAATTCACTACATTTAACCATTTTCAAGAACCAAGTTCACAATTTCAATTCATTACATTTAACCATTTTCAAGAACCAAGTTCACAATTTCAAGTCACTACATTTTACCATTTTCAAGTCACTACACTTAATCATTTTCAAGTCACTAATTCACATTTGAAGTCACTACACTTAACCATTTTCAAGAAACAAGTTGACAATTTCAAGTCATTGTACTTAACCATTTTCAAGTAACAAGTTGACAATTTCAAGTCACTACACTTAACCATTTTCAACTCACTCATTCACATTTCAAGTCACAACACATAACCATTTTTAAGAAACAAGTTCACATTTCAAGTCACTATACTTAATCCTTTCAAAAAACAAGTTCACAATTTCAAGTCACTACACTTAACCATTTCCAAGTCACTAATTCACATTTCAAGTCACTACAGTTAACCATTTTTAAGAAACAAGTTCACAATTTCAATTCACTACATTTAACCATTTTCAAGAACCAAGTTTACAATTTCAATTCACTACATTTAACCATTTTCAAGAACCAAGTTCACAATTTCAAGTCACTACATTTTACCATTTTCAAGTCACTACACTTAATCATTTTCAAGTCACTAATTCACATTTCAAGTCACTACACTTAACCATTTTCAAGAAACAAGTTGACAATTTCAAGTCATTGTACTTAACCATTTTCAAGTAACAAGTTGACAATTTCAAGTCACTACACTTAACCATTTTCAACTCACTCATTCACATTTCAAGTCACAACACATAACCATTTTCAAAAAATAATTTCACATTTCAAGTCACAACACCTAACCATTTTCAAAAAACAATTTCACAATTTCAAGTCAATTCACTTAACCATTTTCAAGTCACTACACTTGATCATTTTCAAGAAACAAGTTCACAATTTCAATTCACTACATTTAACCATTTTTAAGTCACTTATTCATATTTCAAGTAACTAATTCACAATTTGAAGTCACTACATTTAACCATTTTCAAGTCACTACACTTAAACATTTTCAAGTCTTTACACTAAACCATTTTCAAGTCACTAATTCACATTTCAAGTCACTACACTTGACCATTTTCAAGAAACAAGTTCATAATTTCAAGTTACTACACTTAACCATTTTCAACTCACTCATTCACATTTTATGTCACTACATATAACCATTTTCAAAAAATAATTTCACAATTTCAGGTCACTACACTTAACCATTTTCAAGAAACAAGTTCACAATGTCAAGTCACTACATTTAACCATTTTCAAGTCACAAGTTCACATTTCAAGTCACTACATTTAACCATTTTCATGTCACTAAACTTAACAATTTTCAAGAAACAAGTTCACAATGTCAAGTCACTACCTTTAACCATTTTTGAGTCACTACACTTAACCATTTTCAAGAAACTAATTCACATTTCAAATGACTACACTTAATCTTTTCAAGAAATAAGTTCATAATTTCAAGTCACTACACTTAACCATTTTCAAGTCACTACAGTTAACCATTTTCAAGAAACAAGTTCACAATTTCAAATCACTACATTTAACCATTTTCAAGAACCAAGTTCACAATTTCAATTCACAAAATTTAACCATTTTTAAGTCACTACACTTAACCATTTTCAATTAACTAATTCACATTTCAAGTCACTACACTTAATCTTTTCAAGAAACAATTTCACAATTTCAAGTCACTACACTTAACCATTTTCAAAAAATAATTTCACAACTTCAAGTCACTACACTAAACCTTTTTCAAAAACAAGTTCACAATTTCAAGTAACTACATTTAACCATTTTCAACTCACTAATTCACATTTCAAGTCACTACAATTAACCATTTTCAAAAAACAATTTCACATTTCAAGTCACTACACTTAACCATTTTCAAGTTACTAATTCACATTTCAAGTCACTACACTTAACCATTTTCAATAAACAAGTTCACAATGGTAAGTCACTACATTTAACAATTTTTATGTCACAAGTTCACATTTCAAGTCACTACACTTAACTATTTTAAAGAAACAAGTTCAAAATTTTAATTTACTACATTTAACCATTTTCAACTCACTAATTGATATTTCAAGTCACTACAATTAACCCTTTTCAACAAACAATTTTACAATTCAAGTCACTACAGTAAACCATTTTCAAGTCACTAATTCACATTTCAAGTCACTACACTTAACCATTTTAAAGAAACAAGTTCACAATTTCAATTCACTACATTTAACCATTTTCAAGTCACTACATTTAACCATTTTCAAGTAACTAATTCACATTTCAAGTCACTACACTTAATCTTTTCAAGAAACAAATTCACAATTTCAAGTCACTACACTTAACCACTTTCAAAAAACAATTTCACATTTCGAGTCACTACACTTAACCATTTTCAAAAAATAATTTCACAATTTCAAGTCACTACACTTAACCATTTTCAAGAAACAAGTTCACAATTTCAATTCACGGCACTTAACCATTTTCAAGTCACTACATTTAACCATTTTCAAGTAACTAAATTACATTTCAAGTCACTATACTTAATCACTTCAAGAAATAAGGTCACCATTTCAATTCACTAGACTTAACCATTTTAAAGTCACTAATTCATATTTCAAGTAACTAATTCACAATTTGAAGTCACAACATTTAACCATTTTCAAGTCACTACACTAAACCTTTTTCAACTCACTAATTCACATTTCAAGTCACTACACTTAACCATTTTCAAGAAACAAGTTCACATTTCAAGTCACTACACTTAACCATTTTCAAGAAACAAGTTCACAATGTCAAGTCACTACATTTAACCATTTTCAACTCAAAAATTCACATTTCAAGTCACATGTTCACATTTCAAGTCACTCCATTTTACCATTTTCAAGTCACTACACTTAAACATTTTCAAGAAACAAGTTCACAATGTCAAGTCACAACATTTAACCATTTTTAAGTCACTACACTTAACCATTTTCAAGTAACTAATTCAAATTTCAAGTCACTACACTTAATCTTTTCAAGAAACAAGTTCACAATTTCAAGTCACTACACTTAACCATTTTCAAGTCACTAATTCACATTTCAAGTCACTACACTTAACCATTTTCAAGAAACAAGTTGACAATTTCAAGTCACTAAACTTAACAATTTTCAACTCACTCATTCACATTTCAAGTCACAACACTTAACCATTTTCAAAAAATAAATTCACATTACAAGTCACAACACTTAACCATTTTCATAAAACAATTTCACAATTTCAAGTCATTGCACTTAACCATTCTAAAGTCACTACACTTAATCATTTTCAAGAAACAAGTTCACAATTTCAATTCACTACACTTAACCATTTTCAAGTCGCTAATTCATAATTCAATTAATTAATTCACAATTTGAAGTCACTACATTTAAGCATTTTCAAGTCACTACACTTAACCATTTTCAACTCACTAATTCACATTTCAAGTCACTACACTTAACCATTTTCAAGAAACAAGTTCACATTTCAAGTCACTATACTTAACCATTTTCAATAAAGAAGTTCACAATGTCAAGTTACTACATTTAACCATTTTCAAGTCACAAGTTCACATTTCAAGTCACTACAATTAACCATTTTTAAGAAACAAGTTCAAAATTTTAATTCACTACATTTAACCATTTTCAACTAACTAATTCACATTTCAAGTCACTACAATTAACCATTTTCAAAAAACAATTTCACATTTCAAGCCACTTCACTTAACCATTTTCAAGAAACAAGTTCACAATATCAAGTCACCACATTTAACCATTTTTAAGTCACTACACTTAACCATTTTCAAGTAACTAATTCACATTTCAAGTCAATATACTTAATCCTTTCAAAAAACAAGTTCACAATTTCAAGTCACTACACTTAACCATTTCCAAGTCACTAATTCACTTTTCAAGTCACTACAGTTAACCATTTTTAAGAAACAAGTTCACAATTTCAATTCACTACATTTAACCATTTTCAAGAACCAAGTTTACAATTTCAATTCACTACATTTAACCATTTTCAAGAACCAAGTTCACAATTTCAAGTCACTACATTTTACCATTTTTAAGTCACTACACTTAACCATTTTCAAGTAACTAATTCACATTTCAAGTCACTACACTTAATACTTTCAAGAAACAAGTTCACAATTTCAAGTCCCTACACTTAACCATTTTCAAGTCACTTATTCACATTTCAAGTCACTACAGTTATCCATTTTCAAAAAACAAGTTCACAATTTCAATTCACTACATTTAACCATTTTCAAGAACCAAATTCACAATTTCAATTCACAACATTTAACCATTTTTAAGTCACTACACTTAACCATTTTCAAGTAACTAATTCACATTTCAAGTCACTGCACTTAATCCTTTCAAGAAACAAGTTCACAATTTCAAGTCACTACACTTAACCATTTTCAAGTCACTAATTCACATTTCAAGTCAGTACACTTATCCATTTTCAAGAAACAAGTTCACAATTTTAATTCACTACATTTAACCATTTTCAAGAACCAAGTTCACAATTTCAATTCATTACATTTAACCATTTTCAAGAACCAAGTTCACAATTTCAAGTCACTACATTTTACCATTTTCAAGTCACTACACTTAATCATTTTCAAGTCACTAATTCACATTTGAAGTCACTACACTTAACCATTTTCAAGAAACAAGTTGACAATTTCAAGTCATTGTACTTAACCATTTTCAAGTAACAAGTTGACAATTTCAAGTCACTACACTTAACCATTTTCAACTCACTCATTCACATTTCAAGTCACAACACATAACCATTTTTAAGAAACAAGTTCACATTTCAAGTCACTATACTTAATCCTTTCAAAAAACAAGTTCACAATTTCAAGTCACTACACTTAACCATTTCCAAGTCACTAATTCACATTTCAAGTCACTACAGTTAACCATTTTTAAGAAACAAGTTCACAATTTCAATTCACTACATTTAACCATTTTCAAGAACCAAGTTTACAATTTCAATTCACTACATTTAACCATTTTCAAGAACCAAGTTCACAATTTCAAGTCACTACATTTTACCATTTTCAAGTCACTACACTTAATCATTTTCAAGTCACTAATTCACATTTCAAGTCACTACACTTAACCATTTTCAAGAAACAAGTTGACAATTTCAAGTCATTGTACTTAACCATTTTCAAGTAACAAGTTGACAATTTCAAGTCACTACACTTAACCATTTTCAACTCACTCATTCACATTTCAAGTCACAACACATAACCATTTTCAAAAAATAATTTCACATTTCAAGTCACAACACCTAACCATTTTCAAAAAACAATTTCACAATTTCAAGTCAATTCACTTAACCATTTTCAAGTCACTACACTTGATCATTTTCAAGAAACAAGTTCACAATTTCAATTCACTACATTTAACCATTTTTAAGTCACTTATTCATATTTCAAGTAACTAATTCACAATTTGAAGTCACTACATTTAACCATTTTCAAGTCACTACACTTAAACATTTTCAAGTCTTTACACTAAACCATTTTCAAGTCACTAATTCACATTTCAAGTCACTACACTTGACCATTTTCAAGAAACAAGTTCATAATTTCAAGTTACTACACTTAACCATTTTCAACTCACTCATTCACATTTTATGTCACTACATATAACCATTTTCAAAAAATAATTTCACAATTTCAGGTCACTACACTTAACCATTTTCAAGAAACAAGTTCACAATGTCAAGTCACTACATTTAACCATTTTCAAGTCACAAGTTCACATTTCAAGTCACTACATTTAACCATTTTCATGTCACTAAACTTAACAATTTTCAAGAAACAAGTTCACAATGTCAAGTCACTACCTTTAACCATTTTTGAGTCACTACACTTAACCATTTTCAAGAAACTAATTCACATTTCAAATGACTACACTTAATCTTTTCAAGAAATAAGTTCATAATTTCAAGTCACTACACTTAACCATTTTCAAGTCACTACAGTTAACCATTTTCAAGAAACAAGTTCACAATTTCAAATCACTACATTTAACCATTTTCAAGAACCAAGTTCACAATTTCAATTCACAAAATTTAACCATTTTTAAGTCACTACACTTAACCATTTTCAATTAACTAATTCACATTTCAAGTCACTACACTTAATCTTTTCAAGAAACAATTTCACAATTTCAAGTCACTACACTTAACCATTTTCAAAAAATAATTTCACAACTTCAAGTCACTACACTAAACCTTTTTCAAAAACAAGTTCACAATTTCAAGTAACTACATTTAACCATTTTCAACTCACTAATTCACATTTCAAGTCACTACAATTAACCATTTTCAAAAAACAATTTCACATTTCAAGTCACTACACTTAACCATTTTCAAGTTACTAATTCACATTTCAAGTCACTACACTTAACCATTTTCAATAAACAAGTTCACAATGGTAAGTCACTACATTTAACAATTTTTATGTCACAAGTTCACATTTCAAGTCACTACACTTAACTATTTTAAAGAAACAAGTTCAAAATTTTAATTTACTACATTTAACCATTTTCAACTCACTAATTGATATTTCAAGTCACTACAATTAACCCTTTTCAACAAACAATTTTACAATTCAAGTCACTACAGTAAACCATTTTCAAGTCACTAATTCACATTTCAAGTCACTACACTTAACCATTTTAAAGAAACAAGTTCACAATTTCAATTCACTACATTTAACCATTTTCAAGTCACTACATTTAACCATTTTCAAGTAACTAATTCACATTTCAAGTCACTACACTTAATCTTTTCAAGAAACAAATTCACAATTTCAAGTCACTACACTTAACCACTTTCAAAAAACAATTTCACATTTCGAGTCACTACACTTAACCATTTTCAAAAAATAATTTCACAATTTCAAGTCACTACACTTAACCATTTTCAAGAAACAAGTTCACAATTTCAATTCACGGCACTTAACCATTTTCAAGTCACTACATTTAACCATTTTCAAGTAACTAAATTACATTTCAAGTCACTATACTTAATCACTTCAAGAAATAAGGTCACCATTTCAATTCACTAGACTTAACCATTTTAAAGTCACTAATTCATATTTCAAGTAACTAATTCACAATTTGAAGTCACAACATTTAACCATTTTCAAGTCACTACACTAAACCTTTTTCAACTCACTAATTCACATTTCAAGTCACTACACTTAACCATTTTCAAGAAACAAGTTCACATTTCAAGTCACTACACTTAACCATTTTCAAGAAACAAGTTCACAATGTCAAGTCACTACATTTAACCATTTTCAACTCAAAAATTCACATTTCAAGTCACATGTTCACATTTCAAGTCACTCCATTTTACCATTTTCAAGTCACTACACTTAAACATTTTCAAGAAACAAGTTCACAATGTCAAGTCACAACATTTAACCATTTTTAAGTCACTACACTTAACCATTTTCAAGTAACTAATTCAAATTTCAAGTCACTACACTTAATCTTTTCAAGAAACAAGTTCACAATTTCAAGTCACTACACTTAACCATTTTCAAGTCACTAATTCACATTTCAAGTCACTACACTTAACCATTTTCAAGAAACAAGTTGACAATTTCAAGTCACTAAACTTAACAATTTTCAACTCACTCATTCACATTTCAAGTCACAACACTTAACCATTTTCAAAAAATAAATTCACATTACAAGTCACAACACTTAACCATTTTCATAAAACAATTTCACAATTTCAAGTCATTGCACTTAACCATTCTAAAGTCACTACACTTAATCATTTTCAAGAAACAAGTTCACAATTTCAATTCACTACACTTAACCATTTTCAAGTCGCTAATTCATAATTCAATTAATTAATTCACAATTTGAAGTCACTACATTTAAGCATTTTCAAGTCACTACACTTAACCATTTTCAACTCACTAATTCACATTTCAAGTCACTACACTTAACCATTTTCAAGAAACAAGTTCACATTTCAAGTCACTATACTTAACCATTTTCAATAAAGAAGTTCACAATGTCAAGTCACTACATTTAACCATTTTCAAGTCACAAGTTCACATTTCAAGTCACTACAATTAACCATTTTTAAGAAACAAGTTCAAAATTTTAATTCACTACATTTAACCATTTTCAACTAACTAATTCACATTTCAAGTCACTACAATTAACCATTTTCAAAAAACAATTTCACATTTCAAGCCACTTCACTTAACCATTTTCAAGAAACAAGTTCACAATATCAAGTCACCACATTTAACCATTTTTAAGTCACTACACTTAACCATTTTCAAGTAACTAATTCACATTTCAAGTCAATATACTTAATCCTTTCAAAAAACAAGTTCACAATTTCAAGTCACTACACTTAACCATTTCCAAGTCACTAATTCACTTTTCAAGTCACTACAGTTAACCATTTTTAAGAAACAAGTTCACAATTTCAATTCACTACATTTAACCATTTTCAAGAACCAAGTTTACAATTTCAATTCACTACATTTAACCATTTTCAAGAACCAAGTTCACAATTTCAAGTCACTACATTTTACCATTTTTAAGTCACTACACTTAACCATTTTCAAGTAACTAATTCACATTTCAAGTCACTACACTTAATACTTTCAAGAAACAAGTTCACAATTTCAAGTCCCTACACTTAACCATTTTCAAGTCACTTATTCACATTTCAAGTCACTACAGTTATCCATTTTCAAAAAACAAGTTCACAATTTCAATTCACTACATTTAACCATTTTCAAGAACCAAATTCACAATTTCAATTCACAACATTTAACCATTTTTAAGTCACTACACTTAACCATTTTCAAGTAACTAATTCACATTTCAAGTCACTGCACTTAATCCTTTCAAGAAACAAGTTCACAATTTCAAGTCACTACACTTAACCATTTTCAAGTCACTAATTCACATTTCAAGTCAGTACACTTATCCATTTTCAAGAAACAAGTTCACAATTTTAATTCACTACATTTAACCATTTTCAAGAACCAAGTTCACAATTTCAATTCATTACATTTAACCATTTTCAAGAACCAAGTTCACAATTTCAAGTCACTACATTTTACCATTTTCAAGTCACTACACTTAATCATTTTCAAGTCACTAATTCACATTTGAAGTCACTACACTTAACCATTTTCAAGAAACAAGTTGACAATTTCAAGTCATTGTACTTAACCATTTTCAAGTAACAAGTTGACAATTTCAAGTCACTACACTTAACCATTTTCAACTCACTCATTCACATTTCAAGTCACAACACATAACCATTTTTAAGAAACAAGTTCACATTTCAAGTCACTATACTTAATCCTTTCAAAAAACAAGTTCACAATTTCAAGTCACTACACTTAACCATTTCCAAGTCACTAATTCACATTTCAAGTCACTACAGTTAACCATTTTTAAGAAACAAGTTCACAATTTCAATTCACTACATTTAACCATTTTCAAGAACCAAGTTTACAATTTCAATTCACTACATTTAACCATTTTCAAGAACCAAGTTCACAATTTCAAGTCACTACATTTTACCATTTTCAAGTCACTACACTTAATCATTTTCAAGTCACTAATTCACATTTCAAGTCACTACACTTAACCATTTTCAAGAAACAAGTTGACAATTTCAAGTCATTGTACTTAACCATTTTCAAGTAACAAGTTGACAATTTCAAGTCACTACACTTAACCATTTTCAACTCACTCATTCACATTTCAAGTCACAACACATAACCATTTTCAAAAAATAATTTCACATTTCAAGTCACAACACCTAACCATTTTCAAAAAACAATTTCACAATTTCAAGTCAATTCACTTAACCATTTTCAAGTCACTACACTTGATCATTTTCAAGAAACAAGTTCACAATTTCAATTCACTACATTTAACCATTTTTAAGTCACTTATTCATATTTCAAGTAACTAATTCACAATTTGAAGTCACTACATTTAACCATTTTCAAGTCACTACACTTAAACATTTTCAAGTCTTTACACTAAACCATTTTCAAGTCACTAATTCACATTTCAAGTCACTACACTTGACCATTTTCAAGAAACAAGTTCATAATTTCAAGTTACTACACTTAACCATTTTCAACTCACTCATTCACATTTTATGTCACTACATATAACCATTTTCAAAAAATAATTTCACAATTTCAGGTCACTACACTTAACCATTTTCAAGAAACAAGTTCACAATGTCAAGTCACTACATTTAACCATTTTCAAGTCACAAGTTCACATTTCAAGTCACTACATTTAACCATTTTCATGTCACTAAACTTAACAATTTTCAAGAAACAAGTTCACAATGTCAAGTCACTACCTTTAACCATTTTTGAGTCACTACACTTAACCATTTTCAAGAAACTAATTCACATTTCAAATGACTACACTTAATCTTTTCAAGAAATAAGTTCATAATTTCAAGTCACTACACTTAACCATTTTCAAGTCACTACAGTTAACCATTTTCAAGAAACAAGTTCACAATTTCAAATCACTACATTTAACCATTTTCAAGAACCAAGTTCACAATTTCAATTCACAAAATTTAACCATTTTTAAGTCACTACACTTAACCATTTTCAATTAACTAATTCACATTTCAAGTCACTACACTTAATCTTTTCAAGAAACAATTTCACAATTTCAAGTCACTACACTTAACCATTTTCAAAAAATAATTTCACAACTTCAAGTCACTACACTAAACCTTTTTCAAAAACAAGTTCACAATTTCAAGTAACTACATTTAACCATTTTCAACTCACTAATTCACATTTCAAGTCACTACAATTAACCATTTTCAAAAAACAATTTCACATTTCAAGTCACTACACTTAACCATTTTCAAGTTACTAATTCACATTTCAAGTCACTACACTTAACCATTTTCAATAAACAAGTTCACAATGGTAAGTCACTACATTTAACAATTTTTATGTCACAAGTTCACATTTCAAGTCACTACACTTAACTATTTTAAAGAAACAAGTTCAAAATTTTAATTTACTACATTTAACCATTTTCAACTCACTAATTGATATTTCAAGTCACTACAATTAACCCTTTTCAACAAACAATTTTACAATTCAAGTCACTACAGTAAACCATTTTCAAGTCACTAATTCACATTTCAAGTCACTACACTTAACCATTTTAAAGAAACAAGTTCACAATTTCAATTCACTACATTTAACCATTTTCAAGTCACTACATTTAACCATTTTCAAGTAACTAATTCACATTTCAAGTCACTACACTTAATCTTTTCAAGAAACAAATTCACAATTTCAAGTCACTACACTTAACCACTTTCAAAAAACAATTTCACATTTCGAGTCACTACACTTAACCATTTTCAAAAAATAATTTCACAATTTCAAGTCACTACACTTAACCATTTTCAAGAAACAAGTTCACAATTTCAATTCACGGCACTTAACCATTTTCAAGTCACTACATTTAACCATTTTCAAGTAACTAAATTACATTTCAAGTCACTATACTTAATCACTTCAAGAAATAAGGTCACCATTTCAATTCACTAGACTTAACCATTTTAAAGTCACTAATTCATATTTCAAGTAACTAATTCACAATTTGAAGTCACAACATTTAACCATTTTCAAGTCACTACACTAAACCTTTTTCAACTCACTAATTCACATTTCAAGTCACTACACTTAACCATTTTCAAGAAACAAGTTCACATTTCAAGTCACTACACTTAACCATTTTCAAGAAACAAGTTCACAATGTCAAGTCACTACATTTAACCATTTTCAACTCAAAAATTCACATTTCAAGTCACATGTTCACATTTCAAGTCACTCCATTTTACCATTTTCAAGTCACTACACTTAAACATTTTCAAGAAACAAGTTCACAATGTCAAGTCACAACATTTAACCATTTTTAAGTCACTACACTTAACCATTTTCAAGTAACTAATTCAAATTTCAAGTCACTACACTTAATCTTTTCAAGAAACAAGTTCACAATTTCAAGTCACTACACTTAACCATTTTCAAGTCACTAATTCACATTTCAAGTCACTACACTTAACCATTTTCAAGAAACAAGTTGACAATTTCAAGTCACTAAACTTAACAATTTTCAACTCACTCATTCACATTTCAAGTCACAACACTTAACCATTTTCAAAAAATAAATTCACATTACAAGTCACAACACTTAACCATTTTCATAAAACAATTTCACAATTTCAAGTCATTGCACTTAACCATTCTAAAGTCACTACACTTAATCATTTTCAAGAAACAAGTTCACAATTTCAATTCACTACACTTAACCATTTTCAAGTCGCTAATTCATAATTCAATTAATTAATTCACAATTTGAAGTCACTACATTTAAGCATTTTCAAGTCACTACACTTAACCATTTTCAACTCACTAATTCACATTTCAAGTCACTACACTTAACCATTTTCAAGAAACAAGTTCACATTTCAAGTCACTATACTTAACCATTTTCAATAAAGAAGTTCACAATGTCAAGTCACTACATTTAACCATTTTCAAGTCACAAGTTCACATTTCAAGTCACTACAATTAACCATTTTTAAGAAACAAGTTCAAAATTTTAATTCACTACATTTAACCATTTTCAACTAACTAATTCACATTTCAAGTCACTACAATTAACCATTTTCAAAAAACAATTTCACATTTCAAGCCACTTCACTTAACCATTTTCAAGAAACAAGTTCACAATATCAAGTCACCACATTTAACCATTTTTAAGTCACTACACTTAACCATTTTCAAGTAACTAATTCACATTTCAAGTCAATATACTTAATCCTTTCAAAAAACAAGTTCACAATTTCAAGTCACTACACTTAACCATTTCCAAGTCACTAATTCACTTTTCAAGTCACTACAGTTAACCATTTTTAAGAAACAAGTTCACAATTTCAATTCACTACATTTAACCATTTTCAAGAACCAAGTTTACAATTTCAATTCACTACATTTAACCATTTTCAAGAACCAAGTTCACAATTTCAAGTCACTACATTTTACCATTTTTAAGTCACTACACTTAACCATTTTCAAGTAACTAATTCACATTTCAAGTCACTACACTTAATACTTTCAAGAAACAAGTTCACAATTTCAAGTCCCTACACTTAACCATTTTCAAGTCACTTATTCACATTTCAAGTCACTACAGTTATCCATTTTCAAAAAACAAGTTCACAATTTCAATTCACTACATTTAACCATTTTCAAGAACCAAATTCACAATTTCAATTCACAACATTTAACCATTTTTAAGTCACTACACTTAACCATTTTCAAGTAACTAATTCACATTTCAAGTCACTGCACTTAATCCTTTCAAGAAACAAGTTCACAATTTCAAGTCACTACACTTAACCATTTTCAAGTCACTAATTCACATTTCAAGTCAGTACACTTATCCATTTTCAAGAAACAAGTTCACAATTTTAATTCACTACATTTAACCATTTTCAAGAACCAAGTTCACAATTTCAATTCATTACATTTAACCATTTTCAAGAACCAAGTTCACAATTTCAAGTCACTACATTTTACCATTTTCAAGTCACTACACTTAATCATTTTCAAGTCACTAATTCACATTTGAAGTCACTACACTTAACCATTTTCAAGAAACAAGTTGACAATTTCAAGTCATTGTACTTAACCATTTTCAAGTAACAAGTTGACAATTTCAAGTCACTACACTTAACCATTTTCAACTCACTCATTCACATTTCAAGTCACAACACATAACCATTTTTAAGAAACAAGTTCACATTTCAAGTCACTATACTTAATCCTTTCAAAAAACAAGTTCACAATTTCAAGTCACTACACTTAACCATTTCCAAGTCACTAATTCACATTTCAAGTCACTACAGTTAACCATTTTTAAGAAACAAGTTCACAATTTCAATTCACTACATTTAACCATTTTCAAGAACCAAGTTTACAATTTCAATTCACTACATTTAACCATTTTCAAGAACCAAGTTCACAATTTCAAGTCACTACATTTTACCATTTTCAAGTCACTACACTTAATCATTTTCAAGTCACTAATTCACATTTCAAGTCACTACACTTAACCATTTTCAAGAAACAAGTTGACAATTTCAAGTCATTGTACTTAACCATTTTCAAGTAACAAGTTGACAATTTCAAGTCACTACACTTAACCATTTTCAACTCACTCATTCACATTTCAAGTCACAACACATAACCATTTTCAAAAAATAATTTCACATTTCAAGTCACAACACCTAACCATTTTCAAAAAACAATTTCACAATTTCAAGTCAATTCACTTAACCATTTTCAAGTCACTACACTTGATCATTTTCAAGAAACAAGTTCACAATTTCAATTCACTACATTTAACCATTTTTAAGTCACTTATTCATATTTCAAGTAACTAATTCACAATTTGAAGTCACTACATTTAACCATTTTCAAGTCACTACACTTAAACATTTTCAAGTCTTTACACTAAACCATTTTCAAGTCACTAATTCACATTTCAAGTCACTACACTTGACCATTTTCAAGAAACAAGTTCATAATTTCAAGTTACTACACTTAACCATTTTCAACTCACTCATTCACATTTTATGTCACTACATATAACCATTTTCAAAAAATAATTTCACAATTTCAGGTCACTACACTTAACCATTTTCAAGAAACAAGTTCACAATGTCAAGTCACTACATTTAACCATTTTCAAGTCACAAGTTCACATTTCAAGTCACTACATTTAACCATTTTCATGTCACTAAACTTAACAATTTTCAAGAAACAAGTTCACAATGTCAAGTCACTACCTTTAACCATTTTTGAGTCACTACACTTAACCATTTTCAAGAAACTAATTCACATTTCAAATGACTACACTTAATCTTTTCAAGAAATAAGTTCATAATTTCAAGTCACTACACTTAACCATTTTCAAGTCACTACAGTTAACCATTTTCAAGAAACAAGTTCACAATTTCAAATCACTACATTTAACCATTTTCAAGAACCAAGTTCACAATTTCAATTCACAAAATTTAACCATTTTTAAGTCACTACACTTAACCATTTTCAATTAACTAATTCACATTTCAAGTCACTACACTTAATCTTTTCAAGAAACAATTTCACAATTTCAAGTCACTACACTTAACCATTTTCAAAAAATAATTTCACAACTTCAAGTCACTACACTAAACCTTTTTCAAAAACAAGTTCACAATTTCAAGTAACTACATTTAACCATTTTCAACTCACTAATTCACATTTCAAGTCACTACAATTAACCATTTTCAAAAAACAATTTCACATTTCAAGTCACTACACTTAACCATTTTCAAGTTACTAATTCACATTTCAAGTCACTACACTTAACCATTTTCAATAAACAAGTTCACAATGGTAAGTCACTACATTTAACAATTTTTATGTCACAAGTTCACATTTCAAGTCACTACACTTAACTATTTTAAAGAAACAAGTTCAAAATTTTAATTTACTACATTTAACCATTTTCAACTCACTAATTGATATTTCAAGTCACTACAATTAACCCTTTTCAACAAACAATTTTACAATTCAAGTCACTACAGTAAACCATTTTCAAGTCACTAATTCACATTTCAAGTCACTACACTTAACCATTTTAAAGAAACAAGTTCACAATTTCAATTCACTACATTTAACCATTTTCAAGTCACTACATTTAACCATTTTCAAGTAACTAATTCACATTTCAAGTCACTACACTTAATCTTTTCAAGAAACAAATTCACAATTTCAAGTCACTACACTTAACCACTTTCAAAAAACAATTTCACATTTCGAGTCACTACACTTAACCATTTTCAAAAAATAATTTCACAATTTCAAGTCACTACACTTAACCATTTTCAAGAAACAAGTTCACAATTTCAATTCACGGCACTTAACCATTTTCAAGTCACTACATTTAACCATTTTCAAGTAACTAAATTACATTTCAAGTCACTATACTTAATCACTTCAAGAAATAAGGTCACCATTTCAATTCACTAGACTTAACCATTTTAAAGTCACTAATTCATATTTCAAGTAACTAATTCACAATTTGAAGTCACAACATTTAACCATTTTCAAGTCACTACACTAAACCTTTTTCAACTCACTAATTCACATTTCAAGTCACTACACTTAACCATTTTCAAGAAACAAGTTCACATTTCAAGTCACTACACTTAACCATTTTCAAGAAACAAGTTCACAATGTCAAGTCACTACATTTAACCATTTTCAACTCAAAAATTCACATTTCAAGTCACATGTTCACATTTCAAGTCACTCCATTTTACCATTTTCAAGTCACTACACTTAAACATTTTCAAGAAACAAGTTCACAATGTCAAGTCACAACATTTAACCATTTTTAAGTCACTACACTTAACCATTTTCAAGTAACTAATTCAAATTTCAAGTCACTACACTTAATCTTTTCAAGAAACAAGTTCACAATTTCAAGTCACTACACTTAACCATTTTCAAGTCACTAATTCACATTTCAAGTCACTACACTTAACCATTTTCAAGAAACAAGTTGACAATTTCAAGTCACTAAACTTAACAATTTTCAACTCACTCATTCACATTTCAAGTCACAACACTTAACCATTTTCAAAAAATAAATTCACATTACAAGTCACAACACTTAACCATTTTCATAAAACAATTTCACAATTTCAAGTCATTGCACTTAACCATTCTAAAGTCACTACACTTAATCATTTTCAAGAAACAAGTTCACAATTTCAATTCACTACACTTAACCATTTTCAAGTCGCTAATTCATAATTCAATTAATTAATTCACAATTTGAAGTCACTACATTTAAGCATTTTCAAGTCACTACACTTAACCATTTTCAACTCACTAATTCACATTTCAAGTCACTACACTTAACCATTTTCAAGAAACAAGTTCACATTTCAAGTCACTATACTTAACCATTTTCAATAAAGAAGTTCACAATGTCAAGTCACTACATTTAACCATTTTCAAGTCACAAGTTCACATTTCAAGTCACTACAATTAACCATTTTTAAGAAACAAGTTCAAAATTTTAATTCACTACATTTAACCATTTTCAACTAACTAATTCACATTTCAAGTCACTACAATTAACCATTTTCAAAAAACAATTTCACATTTCAAGCCACTTCACTTAACCATTTTCAAGAAACAAGTTCACAATATCAAGTCACCACATTTAACCATTTTTAAGTCACTACACTTAACCATTTTCAAGTAACTAATTCACATTTCAAGTCAATATACTTAATCCTTTCAAAAAACAAGTTCACAATTTCAAGTCACTACACTTAACCATTTCCAAGTCACTAATTCACTTTTCAAGTCACTACAGTTAACCATTTTTAAGAAACAAGTTCACAATTTCAATTCACTACATTTAACCATTTTCAAGAACCAAGTTTACAATTTCAATTCACTACATTTAACCATTTTCAAGAACCAAGTTCACAATTTCAAGTCACTACATTTTACCATTTTTAAGTCACTACACTTAACCATTTTCAAGTAACTAATTCACATTTCAAGTCACTACACTTAATACTTTCAAGAAACAAGTTCACAATTTCAAGTCCCTACACTTAACCATTTTCAAGTCACTTATTCACATTTCAAGTCACTACAGTTATCCATTTTCAAAAAACAAGTTCACAATTTCAATTCACTACATTTAACCATTTTCAAGAACCAAATTCACAATTTCAATTCACAACATTTAACCATTTTTAAGTCACTACACTTAACCATTTTCAAGTAACTAATTCACATTTCAAGTCACTGCACTTAATCCTTTCAAGAAACAAGTTCACAATTTCAAGTCACTACACTTAACCATTTTCAAGTCACTAATTCACATTTCAAGTCAGTACACTTATCCATTTTCAAGAAACAAGTTCACAATTTTAATTCACTACATTTAACCATTTTCAAGAACCAAGTTCACAATTTCAATTCATTACATTTAACCATTTTCAAGAACCAAGTTCACAATTTCAAGTCACTACATTTTACCATTTTCAAGTCACTACACTTAATCATTTTCAAGTCACTAATTCACATTTGAAGTCACTACACTTAACCATTTTCAAGAAACAAGTTGACAATTTCAAGTCATTGTACTTAACCATTTTCAAGTAACAAGTTGACAATTTCAAGTCACTACACTTAACCATTTTCAACTCACTCATTCACATTTCAAGTCACAACACATAACCATTTTTAAGAAACAAGTTCACATTTCAAGTCACTATACTTAATCCTTTCAAAAAACAAGTTCACAATTTCAAGTCACTACACTTAACCATTTCCAAGTCACTAATTCACATTTCAAGTCACTACAGTTAACCATTTTTAAGAAACAAGTTCACAATTTCAATTCACTACATTTAACCATTTTCAAGAACCAAGTTTACAATTTCAATTCACTACATTTAACCATTTTCAAGAACCAAGTTCACAATTTCAAGTCACTACATTTTACCATTTTCAAGTCACTACACTTAATCATTTTCAAGTCACTAATTCACATTTCAAGTCACTACACTTAACCATTTTCAAGAAACAAGTTGACAATTTCAAGTCATTGTACTTAACCATTTTCAAGTAACAAGTTGACAATTTCAAGTCACTACACTTAACCATTTTCAACTCACTCATTCACATTTCAAGTCACAACACATAACCATTTTCAAAAAATAATTTCACATTTCAAGTCACAACACCTAACCATTTTCAAAAAACAATTTCACAATTTCAAGTCAATTCACTTAACCATTTTCAAGTCACTACACTTGATCATTTTCAAGAAACAAGTTCACAATTTCAATTCACTACATTTAACCATTTTTAAGTCACTTATTCATATTTCAAGTAACTAATTCACAATTTGAAGTCACTACATTTAACCATTTTCAAGTCACTACACTTAAACATTTTCAAGTCTTTACACTAAACCATTTTCAAGTCACTAATTCACATTTCAAGTCACTACACTTAACCATTTTCAAGAAACAAGTTCATAATTTCAAGTTACTACACTTAACCATTTTCAACTCACTCATTCACATTTTATGTCACTACATATAACCATTTTCAAAAAATAATTTCACAATTTCAGGTCACTACACTTAACCATTTTCAAGAAACAAGTTCACAATGTCAAGTCACTACATTTAACCATTTTCAAGTCACAAGTTCACATTTCAAGTCACTACATTTAACCATTTTCATGTCACTAAACTTAACAATTTTCAAGAAACAAGTTCACAATGTCAAGTCACTACCTTTAACCATTTTTGAGTCACTACACTTAACCATTTTCAAGAAACTAATTCACATTTCAAATGACTACACTTAATCTTTTCAAGAAATAAGTTCATAATTTCAAGTCACTACACTTAACCATTTTCAAGTCACTACAGTTAACCATTTTCAAGAAACAAGTTCACAATTTCAAATCACTACATTTAACCATTTTCAAGAACCAAGTTCACAATTTCAATTCACAAAATTTAACCATTTTTAAGTCACTACACTTAACCATTTTCAATTAACTAATTCACATTTCAAGTCACTACACTTAATCTTTTCAAGAAACAATTTCACAATTTCAAGTCACTACACTTAACCATTTTCAAAAAATAATTTCACAACTTCAAGTCACTACACTAAACCTTTTTCAAAAACAAGTTCACAATTTCAAGTAACTACATTTAACCATTTTCAACTCACTAATTCACATTTCAAGTCACTACAATTAACCATTTTCAAAAAACAATTTCACATTTCAAGTCACTACACTTAACCATTTTCAAGTTACTAATTCACATTTCAAGTCACTACACTTAACCATTTTCAATAAACAAGTTCACAATGGTAAGTCACTACATTTAACAATTTTTATGTCACAAGTTCACATTTCAAGTCACTACACTTAACTATTTTAAAGAAACAAGTTCAAAATTTTAATTTACTACATTTAACCATTTTCAACTCACTAATTGATATTTCAAGTCACTACAATTAACCCTTTTCAAAAAACAATTTTACAATTCAAGTCACTACAGTAAACCATTTTCAAGTCACTAATTCACATTTCAAGTCACTACACTTAACCATTTTAAAGAAACAAGTTCACAATTTCAATTCACTACATTTAACCATTTTCAAGTCACTACATTTAACCATTTTCAAGTAACTAATTCACATTTCAAGTCACTACACTTAATCTTTTCAAGAAACAAATTCACAATTTCAAGTCACTACACTTAACCACTTTCAAAAAACAATTTCACATTTCGAGTCACTACACTTAACCATTTTCAAAAAATAATTTCACAATTTCAAGTCACTACACTTAACCATTTTCAAGAAACAAGTTCACAATTTCAATTCACGGCACTTAACCATTTTCAAGTCACTACATTTAACCATTTTCAAGTAACTAAATTACATTTCAAGTCACTATACTTAATCACTTCAAGAAATAAGGTCACCATTTCAATTCACTAGACTTAACCATTTTAAAGTCACTAATTCATATTTCAAGTAACTAATTCACAATTTGAAGTCACAACATTTAACCATTTTCAAGTCACTACACTAAACCTTTTTCAACTCACTAATTCACATTTCAAGTCACTACACTTAACCATTTTCAAGAAACAAGTTCACATTTCAAGTCACTACACTTAATCATTTTCAAGAAACAAGTTCACAATGTCAAGTCACTACATTTAACCATTTTCAACTCAAAAATTCACATTTCAAGTCACATGTTCACATTTCAAGTCACTCCATTTTACCATTTTCAAGTCACTACACTTAAACATTTTCAAGAAACAAGTTCACAATGTCAAGTCACAACATTTAGCCATTTTTAAGTCACTACACTTAACCATTTTCAAGTAACTAATTCAAATTTCAAGTCACTACACTTAATCTTTTCAAGAAACAAGTTCACAATTTCAAGTCACCACACTTAACCATTTTCAAGTCACTAATTCACATTTCAAGTCACTACACTTAACCATTTTCAAGAAACAAGTTGACAATTTCAAGTCACTGCACTTAACCATTTTCAAGAACCAAGTTCACAATTTCAATTCATTACATTTAACCATTTTTAAGTCACTACACTTAACCATTTTCAAATAACTAATTCATATTTAAAGTTACTACACTTAATCCTTTCAAGAAACAAGTTCACAATTTCACGTCACTACACTTAATCATTTTCAAATCACTAATTCACATTTCAAGTCACTACAGTTAACCGTTTTTAAGAAACAAGTTCACAATTTTAATTCACTATATTTAACCATTTTCAAGAACCAAGTTCACACTTTCAATTCACTACCTTTAACCATTTTTAAGTCACTACACTTAACCATTTTCAAGATACTAATTCACATTTCAAGTCACTACACTTAATACTTTCAAGAAACAAGTTCACAATTTCAAGTACTACACTTAACCATTTTCAAGTCACTAATTCACATTTCAAGTCACTACACTTAACCATTTTCAAAAACCAAGTTCACAATTTTAAGTTACTACACTTAACCATTTCAAAAAACAAGTTGACAATTTCGAGTCACTACACTTAACCATTTTCAAGTCACAAATTCACATTTCAAGTCACTACACTTAATCATTTTCATGAAACAAGTTCACAATTTCAATTCACTACATTTAACCATTTTCAAGTCACTACACTTAACCATTTTCAAATAATTAATTCACATTTCAAGTCACTTCACTTAACCATTTTCAAGAAATAAGTTCACAAAGTCAAGTCACTACATTTAACCATTTTCAAGTCACAAATTCACATTTCAAGTCACTACATTTAACCAATTTCAAGTCACTACAATTAACTATTTTCAAGAAACAAGTTCACAATGTCAAGTCACTACATTTAACCATTTTTAAGTCACTACACTTAATCTTTTCAAGAAACAAGTTCACAATTTCAAGTCACTACACTTAACCATTTTCAAGTCACTAATTCACATTTCAAGTCACTACAGTTATCCATTTTCAAGAAACAAGTTCACAATTTTAATTCACTACATTTAACCATTTTCAAGAACCTAGTTCACAATTTCAATTCATTACATTTAACCATTTTTAAGTCACTACACTTTATCATTTTCAAGATACTACTTCACATTTCAAGTCACTACACTTAATACTTTCAAGAAACAAGTTCACAATTTCAAGTCACTACACTTAACCATTTTCAAGTCACTAATTCACATTTCAAGTCACTACACTTAACCATTTTCAAGAAACAAGTTGACAATTTCAAGTCACTGCACTTAACCATTTTCAAGAAACAAGTTGACAATTTCAAGTCACTGCACTTAACCATTTTCAAGAAACAAGTTGACAATTTCAAGTCGCTGCACTTGACCATTTTCAAGAAACAAGTTGACAATTTCATGTCACTAAACTTAACAATTTTCAACTCACTCATTCACATTTCAAGTCACAACACATAACCATTTTCAAAAAATAATTTCACATTACAAGTCACAACACTTAACCATTTTCATAAAACAATTTCACAATTTCAAGTCATTACACTTAACCATTCTAAAGTCACTACACTTAATCATTTTCAAGAAACAAGTTCACAATTTCAATTCACTACACTTAACCATTTTCAAGTCGCTAATTCATAATTCAATTAATTAATTCACAATTTGAAGTCACTACATTTAACCATTTTCAAGTCACTACACTTAACCATTTTCAACGCACTAATTCACATTTCAAGTCACTAAACTTAACCATTTTCAAGAAACAAGTTCATATTTCGAGTCACTATACTTAACCATTTTCAATAAAAAAGTTCACAATGTCAAGTTACTACATTTAACCATTTTCAAGTCACAAGTTCACATTTTAAGTCACTACAATTAACCATTTTTAAGAAACAAGTTCAAAATTTCAATTCACTACATTTAACCATTTTTAAGTCACTACACTTAACCATTTTCAACTAACTAATTCACATTTCAAGTCACTATAATTAACCATTTTCAAAAAAACAATTTCACATTTCAAGCCACTACACTTAACCATTTTCAAGAAACAAGTTCACAATATCAAGTCACCACATTTAACCATTTTTAAGTCACTACACTTAACCATTTTCAAGTAACTAATTCACATTTCAAGTCACTATACTTAATCCTTTCAAAAAACAAGTTCACAATTTCAAGTCACTACACTTAACCATTTTCAAGTCACTAATTCACATTTCAAGTCACTACAGTTAACCATTTTCAAGAAACAAGTTCACAATGTCAATTCACTGCATTTAACTATTTTCAAGAACCAAGTTTACAATTTCAATTCACTACATTTAACCATTTTCAAGAACCAAGTTCACAATTTCAATTCACTACATTTTACCATTTTTAAGTCACTACACTTAACCATTTTCAAGTCACTAATTCACATTTCAAGTCACTACACTTAATACTTTCAAGAAACAAGTTCACAATTTCAAGTCACTACACTTAATCATTTTCAAGTCACTAATTCACATTTCAAGTCACTACACTTAACCATTTTCAAGAAACAAGTTGACAATTTCAAGTCACTGCACTTAACCATTTTCAATAAACAAGTTGACAATTTCAAGTCACTACACTTAACCAATTTCAACTCACTCATTCACATTTCAAATCACAGCACATAACCATTTTCAAATAATAATTTCACATTTCAAGTCACAACACTTAACCATTTTCAAAAAACAATTTCAGTATTTCAAGTCACTGCATTTAACCATTTTCAAGTCACTACACTTAATAATTTTCAAGAGACAAGTTCACAATTTCAATTCAGTACACTTAACCATTTTCAAGAAACAAGTTCACATTTCAAGTCACTGCACTTGACCATTTTCAAGAAAGACATTCACAATGTCAAGTCACTACATTTAACCATTTTCAAGTCACAAGTTCATATTTGAAGTCACTACACCTAACCATTTTTAAGAAACAAGTTCAAAATTTCAATTCACTACATTTAACCATTTTCAACTAACTAATTCACATTTCAAGTCACTACAATTAACCATTTTCAAAAAAACAATTTCACATTTCAAGTCACTACACTAAACCATTTTCAAGAAACAAGTTCACAATTTCAATTCACTACATTTAACCATTTTCAAGTCACTACACTTAACCATTTTCAAATAACTAATTCATATTTCAAGTCACTACACTTAATCCTTTCAAAAAACAAGTTTACAATTTGAAGTCACTACACTTAACCATTTTCAAAAAATAATTTTACAATTTCAAGTTACTACACTTCACCATTTTCAAGTCACTACACTTAACCATTTTAAAGAAACAAGTTCACAATTTCAAGTCACTACACTTAACCATTTTCAAGTCACAAATTCACATTTCAAGTCACTACACTTTAACCATTTTCAACAAACAAGTTCACAATTTCAATTCGCAACATTTAACCATTTTTCAACTCACTAATTCACATTTCAAGTCACTACACTAACCATTTCAAAAAATAATTTCACATTTCAAGTCACTACACTTAACCATTTCAAAAAATAATTTCACAATTTCAAGTCACTACACTTAGCCATTTTCAATAAACAAGTTCACAATTTCAAGTCACTACACGTAACCATTTTCAACTCACTAATTCGCATTTCAAGTCACTACACTTAACCATTTTCAAAAAACATGTTAACAATTTTAAGTCACTACACTTAACCATTTCAAGAAACAAGTTCACAATTTCATGTCACTACACTTAACCATTTTCAACTCACTAATTCATATTTCAAGTCACTACACTTAACCATTTTCAAAAACCAAGTTCACAATTTTAAGTTACTACACTTAACCATTTCAAAAAACAAGTTGACAATTTCAAGTCACTACACTTAACCATTTTCAAGTCACAAATTCACATTTCAAGTCACTACACTTAATCATTTTCATGAAACAAGTTCACAATTTCAATTCACTACATTTAACCATTTTCAAGTCACTACACTTAACCATTTTCAAATAATTAATTCACATTTCAAGTCACTTCACTTAACCATTTTCAAGAAATAAGTTCACAAAGTCAAGTCACTACATTTAACCATTTTCAAGTCACAAGTTTACATTCCAAGTCATTACACTTAACCATTTTTAAGAAACAAGTTCACAATTTCAAATCATTATATTTAACCATTTTCAAGTCACAAGTTCACATTTCAAGTAACTACACTTGACCATTTTCAAGACACTAATTCATATTTCAAGTCACTATACACTTAACCATATTCAAGTCACAAGTTCACATTTCAAGTAACTAACCTTAACAATTTTGAAGACACTAATTCGCATTTCAAGTAACTACACTTAACCATTTTCGAGTCACTAATCAATATTTCAAGTAACTAGACTTAATCTTTTTCAATTCACTAATTCACATTTCAAGTAATTACACTTAACCATTTTCAAGAAATAAGTTCATAATTTCAAGTCGCTACATTTAAATATTTTCAAGTCACTATTCAAATTTTCAATTCTAGTATATAAACAATTCATTAAATTCAATAAAGCAAATAAGTAGAGGCGTAGCATGTCCCTCTCACACCATATAATCATCACAAAACCTATGGCTTTCAAAGCCTTCTACAGCAAATAATCCCACCATAACACTACATTTAGGGACTTAAATATAAGAAAATAGAGAGAAATCAATTTACCTTTACTTGGTTGTTGTTGCTGTCGTTGGTGAGAGAAGGAGCGGAGAGAGATGCTGTTGTTGGTCGGCGGCGGCTGTCCGACTGCGACTGCTGCTGCTGCTGTCCGTCGGCAGCGTTACGGGAATAGATTAGCGTGAGAGAGAGAGAGTTGTTGGATATTTGATAGAATGAAAGTAAAAGAAAGAGATAGAGAGAGATGTGGGTCTTTCTCTAATTAT
Source organism: Capsicum rhomboideum (assembly GCA_031232105.1). Classification (NCBI taxonomy): domain Eukaryota; kingdom Viridiplantae; phylum Streptophyta; class Magnoliopsida; order Solanales; family Solanaceae; genus Capsicum; species Capsicum rhomboideum. The sequence goes on along the minus strand of CP124716.1, from coordinate 56,739,801 downwards.
ATGGGAGACTAAAAAGTTGACTAAAAAAGCGACAAACAAAATCGACGTTGTCCGTTGATTTTTAAAAAAAATATATATTTGAATTAATTTTTTAAAATATAAAAATTATTTATTTATTAATAAATTAAAAATATCAAAAATCGACGAACAGTGTCATTTTCATAAACTTATTTTTTATTTATTTTTAATGAAACCGACTCTGTCCGTCGCTTTTAGTAAAAAATAAAGAAAAATTAAAAATAAATTAAAAAAGAGACAAACAACGTCGTTTTTTCTAAAAATTAATTTTCTTTTTCAAAAAAATAATAGCGACGTTTTCCGTCGATGTTTGTAAAAATAAATAAAAATTTAATCAAAATTAAAAAAGCGACGGGCAGTGTCGCTTTTCTAAAATTAATTTTCTTTTTTAAAAAAATTAATAACGACGCTTTCCGTAGCTTTTATTAAAAAAATATATAAATTATTTATTAATTATTTGGCACAATAATCCGCGAAAATAAGCGACGTACATTGAGACGCTATCCGTCGATTTTAATAAAATAAATAAAAATTTAAAATAAATTAAAAAAACGACGGACAACGTCGCTTTTTTGGAGAGACACAGTCCGTCGCTTTTTTGTTCGTCGTTTTTTTTCCTTTTTTTAGTAGTGCATATTTATCCATCCGATCCGTCCGATAAGAAGCCCTACGTAGAATGGTAAATTGTTCAATGATGGGTTAAGTTGGGAGGGTTGGGCTATAACCTATTGTTTAGCCCATCTTAGCCTATCTATATTTTGGGTGGGTTGGGCAATGACCCATTTGTTGCTTTAGCCCATTTTGACCCACCCAAATTCGGCCCAAACCGCCCATTTGACACCCCTAGTGAATCGAATCGTGATCTCAGTCTCTAATAACTAAAAGGTATTTTTAGCTTTTGGTACCCTCAATCTGTCTAATTAAACTCAATTCAACTTAATTATAGTCTCTCTCTAGTTATCTCCACAAACCCAGAAATACTTAAAAGCATAATTATGAAAAGGGACAAAGCTAAGACATCTATGGAGTCACTGAAATCTAGTGGAAACAACATAATATTGTTCGAAAGTATGGAGCCAAGATGTTTCTGGCCAAATACTAGAATATAAGGTAGAATTTGGCTTTATTGATGTTGGATAATACAGTGAGGATAGAGTTAAAGAAAATGATGAGGACAGGCCAACCCATAGAAGAAGACCGATGCTCAAATGGAGAGAATGAGGAGAACCCGATTTAATTTCTTTTTTGAAAAATGATGAAAAACCCACACTCACCAATGAAATGATTATTTCAAAGTAGGGGAATTTTAGGAAAATAAAAAATGAGGATATTGCTAACTTACTACCTCCATGTAGTATGTTAGCAAGATATATCTATATCTATATATATATATATATCATGTTAATTATAGTAGATAGAGTATCTGTCCAACAGTAACAAGTTACGTGGTGTAGGCAAGTAGTAATTGGAAGAAAAATGTGCACGATGAAAGATGCAAAGTCAGGGGAAGTAGTATCTTCGTCGTGCACATTGCTATTAACACCTTCTCAGTTGAGCTCTTTATACACGTAAACACTCGTAAGAATGGTTGAGATGATGCAACAAGTGGTTTCCCATAAGGGAGGTTAGAGATCGATTCCTCTATTAACACCTTCTCAGTTGAGCTCATCACATCAAACATGCCTAGTGCAGTTTACATTTTGTATGCTTTGCAAGATATTATACATAATCAAATATACCCAGCGTCCATCTGAAGAATAGCAACTGTGAGTTTTTTTTGGCGGTTTCAAAAAAGAAAAAAAATGAACTGCATTATGTGAAATGGGCCTCCAATGGTAAACATTCCGAAACTTCATCCATTTTGAGAGCTTCATCTACAAAGTGGTCTAATAGATGTAACAAATGGACTGAGAGAAAGTATCTCAATTTGTGCAGGCAAACCATCACAAGGAGTTCATGTTTGAAGAATATATTTTTAATACAATTTTTATACATATTACATATTTGAAGAATATAATTTTTATATATATCTATCAGATTTTTTGTATATATTTCGAAAGACAATTTATACAGTTATATACATATTTCATATATAATTTACCCCATTTATTAAAAAGCCAACATAAGTTGGGGCCAAATTTACCCTCGATGTCATACTTTGGGGTCAAATTCACCCTCATTATTAAGAAACTTTTCATATGTACCCTTCGTTTAATAGAAAAGCTCAAATCAACGTTAAATGCTCCATTTTTAAAAAAATAAAACACACTCTAATTTAACCCGCCCGACCCGACTCGAGCCACAAAAAAGACACAAACAAATATACCCCCCTCAGTTCTATTGGTCAAATTTTTTCAACGAGATTAAACCACTGGATATTTATCAATGCATAATTCATGAAAAATGGATTTGTATCAGTGCAAACACAAACAAATATACCCCTCCCTCAGTTCATGGATTTGCATCAATGCAGAGCTCATGAAAAATGGCACTTAGCAGTCAAATGCAATAGATTAGGCCCACTAAATATTTTTCTGGATGATTGAGTTAAGAGGTCTCCTTATGTACCAATCGTGAGGGAGGGGTATATTTTTTGTGGGTCGGATCGGGTGGGTTAGAGTAGGGTGTGTTTTGTTTTTTGAAAAATGGGACATTTAACGTTGATTTGAGCTTTTCTATTAAAGGGAGGGTACATTGAAAAGTTTCTTAACAATGAGGGTAAATTTGACCCCAAAGTGTGACATCGAGAGTAAATTTGGCCACAAATTATGACGAAGGGTCTATTTAGCCAATTTTCTAAAGTAGAGGGGTAAATTTTGCCCCAAAGTATAACAACGAGAGTAAATTTGGCCCCAAAGTATGACGAAGGGTATATTTAGCCAATTTTCCAAAGTAGAGGGATAAATTTGACCCTTTTCCATTTTTTGAAACAATTCAAATTAAAAATATCTAGTAGGAACACATTATCTGCTTATCACGTGTTCATGTACTGAACTGAAACAAACCGTAATTCAAGTAGCTAACTAAAATTCATTGACAAGTTTAACAAACTTAAGATAATGATCACTCCACATCATCACCCTCACCACATACACCCCCTACACCCTCCCACACAATTCACGAATATTCCAACCAAAAATACCAAAAATACCCCTTTCTTCTCTCTTTCTAAAGAACTTCACATATAAATACCAGATCTTTCTTGTTCCATTCTTCTTCAACCCCTTTTGTAACAATCTAAAAAACTTCAATTTCAACCCCTAAAGTTCTCTTTATGAATACATTGGTCCTCCACCATTCAATCAAGTGTAAAAGTTTCTTTAATTTTTCAAATCAATTTCTGCAATTTGATATCTTTCCTTCAGTTGATTTTCATCCTTTGACTTTTAGTCAACCCTATTTTTTTTAGCTTTTCACCATGGGAAGAAGTAAGTCATGAAAGCATATGATTTAGTGGATATACTTAGCCATCTTTTTAGTGTTTTTCTTTTTCAGAACATATACGGCCGAAGATTTTGGCTAATAAACTAGTTGGTCAATGTCACGACCCAAACTAACGGACCGTGCGGGCACCTACGCTATCCTAAGTAGCTAGGAGAGACCTTATTACCCAACCAAAAATATGCGGAAGACTTCTATTTTTAAGAGAATACTGAATTAAATATAACAAAGTAAATTAAATACCAATAAATAAATTTTTCAAAAACTTCTTATAACTGTCATTCATTACCCCAAGACCTGGTCAGACATGTACAAGAGCTACCTATTATAGAATAGACTGACAGTAAAATAAATAACACAAAGACTCTAACATCTGCCAGGAAGGAAGTGCAGAAGTTAGTGCTGAATATCACCATCCATCTAGTAACTGCAAAACTAACCTGCATCCAGTCTACACTCCAAGAAGAAATGTAGAAGAGTAGGGTCAGTACAAACACACACATACTGGTAGGCATCATCGGTCGACCAGTGTTAGTCCACATAATCATAAAGTAGAATCAAAGAAAAGAAATCATGACATCTTAAATAGAGTATAATTCAACTAAGGCTGTAATATCATTATAACACTTTGCCTATATAATTTACAATTCTCCAACTCTATCAACGAGATTATATTCACCATTAGCATAGTCTAACCTCATTAATTCATACCATCCACCACAATCCAACACTAAACCATCACTATCACCCCTTTATTCGCATTGTCGCTTCCATTACCCACATCTATAGGATCAACCCAGTAATCATAGACAACTCACACTAAACTCTCGGGCTAACAACCAAACAATCTCTTATAATATTAAAGAATAATAACTAGCCAATCAGATAAGCCACGATTACACCAAGTATAAATAAAGTAAGTCGACCAATATATAGCAAGTAAGCACAGAGTTTCACTTTTCCAAGTACATGTTACACAATCATTCTCAAGGATACAATCAAATAGGGAATACAAATCAACTCACATCTCAGTAAAACACACAAGAGAACTCAAGTTTCATTAATAAACCTTATAGATACTCTTGGAGAAGGATTAATTCAATTATTGAAACTTTGGGATCGTTTCTTTGATATTATTCATTGGATTCATCACTTTAGATCACTTCATTATCGATTCCTTTATTATTAATATTACCATGCCGGCTCGTGGCACCCAATCCAATCACGTCTTACAGCAATACCGAAATTTAACGTCGGCCACATTGCTACTAACAATCTTTCCACTTTTCTGTTCTTAATAAGTATTCATATTCACTTTTCAACCCGTACGAAGGTATATCACAAGCCTTCTTTACTAAAGGCATTCTTTTAAATCACATTATCATTATGAATCAAGATTTTTCATTTATCAACAATAGTATGTACACACATGCTAAGGGACTTATTTCTGCCCAACTAGTCATGACCTGTAGGGGACAATCTAAGTCCATGTACCGTACCGACGTGGTACCTGATCCTCCATAAATAAGTAATATCAACATCTATATCTGTACCGGCGTGGTACCCGATCCTCCATAACCATATTATGTATATTTTATCAACTTCATACTATCTCTCAGGATACAACACGTCGTACTAAATTTACAAGTACACTTATAATCATAAGGCAATTCGATCAAGTTTGATTTTTCATAATTATTCATGCAAATATCAACAATCCAAATATCATCAATTCGAGTATGTCCGAAGACCAATCAACAAGCATCCAATTTAGGAGCATACACACAATTAAATTGAGTCTAAACTCCAATTAAACCATAACCCACTCAAATACCACAACTTGGGTTCTAACATCACCACCCATAACTAGCACATTCAACCTTATCATTATTCTTTACCTCTCTCCGCATAATATAATGCACACAATGATTCAAGTCATCTATCCCTTAGGCCTCACCCTTATCATGGCACAATATGCAACTTATACCTTTATAACTCAATTAGGTTCATCACTAGAACAACTCATGTCCACATACTTCATTCACAACAATCCCGTTTCGGGCACATAACACATAATATCATAAATATCACATAATCAATCAATAACATAGTTTTCAGGATTAAAGTAAAGTTCTTATGTCTTTATCCACCTCAACTCCATATCTGCAAGCTTAGACATGCTTTCTCCCATCAATTATAAATTATGAAAATATGAAATAACACAGTCTTCTACTCATTAACCTACCCTACCTGGACACCAAGCTTTTTGAATCAACAAGTCATGTCAAGGATGCTCATTCCCTTTCTTCATGTTTCGGAATGATCAATCATCTAAAAATCAAGCAATCATAAGAGTAATTAATCAATTACTCTTCAAATAAATATCTTTGGAAATTCAAACCCACTAATTCTACCCTAATTCAAGGTCTGTATCATTCCCCAAGGTCAATTAACCATTAACTAATTCTTTCAAGCTTAACCCATCTCCATTAATGGAGTTTTTAAGCTAAAGGTCTCATCTTTATGGAATTCAAGATTTCCAACCAACAAAATACATAATCTAGTTTACCAAGTTCATGCTAGAAATCATTAATTTATAATCTAGAATTAGTTCTAGGTGATATTAAGAACACCCACAAGTTTTTCCCAAAAATCCACCATTAAAGGTCTTTCTAAGGATTCTAAGATGTTAATGGATTAAAAGACGAAGAAGATGATGGAAAAACTTACCTCAATAAAGAAATTCTGCTCTAAACCTTGGGAAATCACCTCTCTAGGGTTGGGGACTGATGTTTTGGGATTTTGGACCTGAAAATCGGCTTAAAACTGATTTAAATACCACCAGAATTTTCGCTACAGCGAAATTCCCATTTCAGCCCAGACAGTGTTCAGTAAAACGGACATAACATTTTACTCCAAACTCGGATTGACGAACGGTTTATTGCGTTGGAAATAAGACTCAGAGAGCTTTGATTTGGTGGGTATTGGGTCCCCTAACTCATTATATTCTAGGATATATGTTCGTTTGAATTTGGCCCTAATAGAAACCCATATCGAAACTTTATCGATTAAAAATGTTTTCAACTTAAATTTGTGCTAGGGATATTGTACGATCTTAATTCATACCTAAAGAACTTCTAAATTAAAGTATTGATAATAGTACTCATGAATAATTAAATTCATCGCGCTTGAGTCTATCTAGACACATCGGAAGGCTAAAATCTTTGCCGAAAAGCTTGAGATGACACAATGAACGAAATGATGGCTATTTTGGACTCAAGTTAATATTGAGGAATGAAAATTCTTAATTTTCATGAATTTTTTTTATGAATATTTAGCAACGACGAAATGGATCATTACAGTCAAAGGTCAAACTTTGGTCATATTGATAAACTAGTTGGTCAAAGGGTACATTTACGTAAGTTTTCATAACTTTCATTTTTTTCCAAATTTACATAAGCTGGCGTGGATTGGCCTAGAGAGAAAAGGTCACTCTCCTAACAAAGTATCAACAAGAATTTGTTACCCTAATAAAACATACAACTAATAAGTAAAAAATGCTACTAAATTACCTAATTGGTATTGACTTGCATCAAAACATTGACAACTTTTTTCTACTCCTTTTCTTAGCCAACTTAGGAATAGTCATTATACCTATTCTTAGACAATTTGGATATTTAATGTTTATTTTAAAAAAATATATTTTAATTAATTTATGTTCAAATTTAGCTGAATTTTGGGAAATTCATTTATTGGGCAAAAGGAAGTATAAGATATCAAATTAATTTTTTATTTTGTAAAAATTATGGATAGGGGAAGGGGAAATGAGGAGGTGGTTATGGGGAATCAAACCTTTGGCAAGAAGGTGGGAGTTCAGGTAGCTAACCAATTGTAGTTTTTATATAAGTTTTGAATATTTAAGGTTTATGTTTTTTTTAGAATTGAATTTTTGTTCAAATTTAACTGAAAATTGGGCTTCATTGGGAAATTCATTTATTTGGGAGGGAGGAAGTATAAGATATCAAATTTATTTTTTATTTTTTTAAATTGGTTAGTGGAAAGGAAGGGGAAATGGGGAGGAGATTACAAGGTGGGGAATCGAACCGTCACCAATGTGGTGAGAGGTTACGTGTCACGTCCCAAAATACTTCCTAGACGTGAGTGGCACCTGCTAACATCACTTATCGGGCGAACCAAACATCTATTCACTTATCCAATTATGTAAGCACTGAAATAGAATATGTATAACTCCAAATGCTTCAATAATAATCAATAGATAAGGAATGATAATCCAACAAACTCCATAATTAATTTATTAGTTTAACGATCAATCAAATACTAATTCACAAGCCCAAATCCCACACTAAGACCATGGAGCATCTAATAGAGTTACATGAGTTCAACTGCATGCAAACCCAAGAAAAGAAATATAAGCTAAAATAGCTAGAGCTGAAACGACAGCCTCCACGAACAATGTGAAGACTCACCTCAACAAGCGAATCCTCACAAATGGACCGCCAGCCACTAGTCTCACATTCCACCACAGTATCTGCAGACATGCAAGTAAAGAGTGAGCTATATATAAATATAACCCAGTAAGATCCTCGACCCGATACTTTAATACCCTTGGAACAAGTGTTAGAAAATACAAAGCACAACAATCACATAAATGATATGCACAACATATATCTTATAATATAATATTCAATAAGGTCCAACAAATGTTTCAAAAGTCACTATGTATCTCAACTCAATTCACTCTCACGACTTGTCATAAATGGCAGTAAAGGTGATCAGCCTAATACCCCGACAAGTCCACGGTAGCATACACAATGCCCCAAAAGTATACTATGGCAGCATGTACAAAGCCCCTAACATATTACGGCAGCATACACAATGCCCCTAACATATTACGACAGTTATGTATGCCCCTAGTAACCATATCACGGCAGCGAAGAAAATATATTCCACGCCCCAACGTCACCTCACATATTACCATTAAATAATTCTCAATATATTTCACAAAATACATATCCGCGGATAGTCACAGACCACCGATTCTGCCAAGTACACGCTTGTCCCAACACATGGACTAGGCAGAAAAATATATTTTATAAAGCAGGTTTGAAAAGCAAGCACCAAGGCTTAAAGTCTCACTTACCTCGCTAGTGGCAAGTTCCCCAACCTCACAATGCGTAGAACACCACTTAAACAACATCCAATGGCTTCAATCTATACAAAATATTAAATAGCAATATTAATTATGCTATTCGGGGTCAAGTCTCAATATCCCTAACTTTAAAACTTAGAGCTAAATCTTAATATCTCACACTTTATGCAATGAATTAACGCTAATATATTCTAATATCACTGTACAAATATGATACTTTCAGCAACGTAAGGGAATTTCCAAAACAATGGCAAGATAAACCAAAACACGGCTTCAGCTTTATATATTGCCCAGTTATTTCGAAATCTACAAGTTGTTGTTTCTCATGCTAATGGAATCCTTATTATATTCTAATATACTTATACACACAATTGTTATTATTTTAACACATAATCTTCTCATAGTTCTCAATCGGCAAGTGATCCTTATACCCTTTTATTAGGAGTAATAGCAAAATTGCAACGTAACAGAAGAATGAAAGGGGTTCTTTTCCACAACTTATTTCAAAATCCCATGTTTCAAGTACAATCCAACTAACCATTAATCATTGCCACAATTATATAATCCTCCGGTATCAATCAATCATTATCAAATAATTATGTCTCCATTCCAATCAATGTTAGAAAAATAAAGCAAATTTACTACTTTCAGCATCTTCTGGTGGAATTGATAGATACAAACACATATAGATATATACCAGTGTAAAAAATATTACCTTAGAATTTATCATCTGAAACAATGGCCAAAGGATTTCTTTATGCCGTCCTTGAACTCCCAGAAATTTTCAATCGATTTGTTCCTCCTCCAAAAATAATGGAACCAAGAAAATAAAGCCCTAATATGCTACTCCTTTTGTCAAAACACACGCAGAAGAACAATATAAGAAAATGGGCTTGGCCCACTTATTTTAATTCTCTCTATTATTATTATTTGGTTAAAATTACCAATTAACCCTCTATTAAAAAGTTGGGTTATTACATTACGTAGCGAACTAACGGAGCTACTAAGATTTTTCACATATCAAATTATTTTTTTATTTTTTAAAATTTGGGGTAGAGGTTGGGGAAATGAGGAGGGGTTACGGGGAATTGAACCTCACCAAATGAGGTGAGAGTTTACGTAGAACCAACGGAGCTACTAAGATTTTTCACATACCAAATTATTTTTTTATTTTTTAAAATTGGGGTAGAAGAAGGGGAAATGAGGAGGGTATCATGGGGAATCGAACCCTATCCAACAAGGTAGCTAACCAATTGATCTATTAAGATTCGCGAGATATCAAATTAATGCAATTGGCTTTATCATGGAAATGTTATTCTACTTATTCGGTTGTATTTGATGTCTATCAGTGAAATAGTACTTGGAATTTAAATTAAATAGATTTTTTGTTGTTTGATTTGAATTTGAAACCTAATTTTCTTTGTTTACATTTATTGTGGTTTAATTGGAAATGGAATTGTGAATTGAGGATTTTCTTTTCTTTGTTGGTGTAGAGAGTTCACAACGAAAGAATGTTGTAATGTTGGATAGTGATGATGCGGATAGCGTGAGTTCATCCTCAACTTCTCGATGAGAGATGATTGTTTCAAGTGTCGAGAAGGTTCAGGTTGACAAAGATACTTTGCTTGATCAATGCGTCGATGCACTCTATGAAAAAAGGTACTATCATATTGCAATGTGTTACATTTCAATGTGTTATGTTATAGAATATGAATCAGTCTAAAATTCAATGTGTGGATGCACTCTATGAAAAAAGGTTCTATCATATTTCAAGGCGTTATATTTCAGTGTGTTACATTATATAATATGAATGAGTCGAAAATTCAATTTGTCGATGAACTCTATAAAAAAGGTTCTATCATATTTCAACGCGTTACATTTCAATGTGTTGCCTTACATAATTCAAATCAATCTAAAATTCAATGTTTCGATGCACTCTATTGAAAAAGGTTATATCATATTTTAATGCATTTACGTTACATAATATGAATCAGTGTAAAATTCAATGTTGCATATTGAATACCAAATGAGATGGAATTGGAATTGGATTTGGATTTGGTTGTACATTTGGGATGCAAATTCTCCGAGGAAATAAGTTGGGGGATGACTTGTGAGTTTGGATTGAGTTTTTAGTGAGATAGAAAATATGTGCTCTTTTCTTCCAATGTACCTGATACTTTACTTTTTCTTTTTATCAGAATGTGCATGTAGCCTTTTGTTTCTAGGAGTACTACAATACAAGTTAATTTCATATAGTAGAAATTTGTTATTTATGAATAAATGAAGATTTTGACTGCCACTCTTTCTAATATAAGCATAATATCAAGGATATTTTTAGTTCAAATAAGTGAACCCATAGTAGTTTATACTAATATGAAATGAAGGGGATGTTTTAGTGGTGGGGTGGGATGGAGTGGGAGAGAGATACTAGAGGGACAAATAACAACAGGCTAACATCAAGGATATCTTTGGTTAAAATAATTAATCACAATTATGTTCTATTGTGTATTTCTCACGATTATGTTCTATCTTGCATGTTTTCCACTTTGTTGCAACAATGTCTGAATTGCATTAAGCGAGGCTCATCCAAGGAGATAACTTTAGCGTCTCATGTTCTTGGTCAGTAAGCTTCTAGCTCTGCATATTTATGAGCTGTGGGGTTCAGATAGTGATCCTTCAAGATACCTGAATTTTGCTAGTGCAATTTCATCTGTCATTAGGAATTCTGGCTTTACTTGCTGGCTCGGCGGACAAAGAATATGAAATGTTAGAAGAATCAGTGTCTCCTATTACATAGGCTCTTAAATCACTTATGAGGCATCTAAGATATCTACGGTGTGTTTGTGATGGTGGATATGCTTCTTTTATTATTTGTATTTACTTCGTCGAGCTTGAATGGTGACTATATTTATTGGATGGTTACAACTACTACTTTGTTGGAGGCGAAGAACCAGAGGAAACAGAGAAGTCGATGCAATTGATGTGGCAAGTCATCCATGAAAAAATTAGCCCTAATGTATGTAATTCATGTTTATATGTTTATTTTCAGTTGAATTCCATTTGAACGGGTGACAACCCAACTTATCTAATTGAACAACGGCGGACATTATCTTGGGGAAATCATTCCTTGCGACTGGACGTGCATTGGTTGATATGGAAACTGGACAGATGAAGTTTCAGTTAAATCATGAGGAAGTGAAATTTAATGTATGTCAATCTATGAAGCAGCGAAAGGACATGCGTGTCATCTCTGTTATGTGGATCGGCTGGTCCCTCTCTGAGCATTTTATTGTTTTGCTTACATAATATTTATCATGTATCTCACTAACCGCTGCTTCTGGTTCATTGATCAGGTGGCTACCTCTAAACCCTCACCACCAATGATAACATCAATGGTATCTTCTTGGTCTTTCCTTCTTACTACCGTTGGTGGATTGGCACTAAACCCGGAAAGCTGGCAAGGGTATGTATCCAAATTCTAGATCTACCCCTAATGAAAAGAAATAAAAAAATAATAAAAGGCAAAGAAGAAGAGAGAAAAGTAATACTTGTAACTTCCTGCCAAGGACATTTATTAGTGTGGTATATATAATTAAAAATTAGAATAGGATGCAAGGTTGTATATGGTGTGTATGTGTGTGTGTGAGAGAGAGAGATTGAAGTATGCCTCTACCTATGCTGCAGGTCGATTTCATACTTTTCCACTCTGCTGGACAAAGATGTTAGAGTTGTCCATATTACAGCTGTGAAGCACTTTCTTTAGTTTTTGAAGTCGGTAGTCTTGAAAAGTTCTCTGTTGAAGATGAAGGATCTAGTGACAGCTCCACAGATGAAGCAAACAAATCTAAGGATATTTTACATATCCAGGGATTAAGGGCGAAGGTCCTGAATCAGGTGAGAAGACTTTCCGTTGAGGCAGGACACAAAGGATCAGCTAAGAAGGACTTACACAGTCACAAAAATACATTTTGAGATATCTTGGAATTTCTTGAGGTAGTACCCTGTTTTAAAGTTTTTGATCTGCTGTGATACTAAATTAATGTTTTTTTCATAACAGTGGTGTTCGGGCAAGCTTGCGCGCACCTCGACTAATTCCACGAGATACCTGTCATGATATTCTACACGCCCTACAGTTTTAGTGAATTGTCGATAATTATTTTCTATAAAAGAACCAGGTTGCCTAACGTGTTCCATCAACGTATTAAAAGCAGTAAACTTAAGAACACATAGTTTCACGTGGAAAGCACCCGACTCACAATAGGTGTAAAAAACCATGACCTGCACCTCTACAAAATTTTACCCAATTTCACTAAAATAAAGAGCCACACAATTAATGACTACAAACTCTGTAACCTAAAGAAATTAAACTCTAATTCCTAACAACACACAAATCACCCTAGGCTTGTGTTCCAAAGTCTTCAAGCTATCCCAACTTGATGACTAACTTCTATTTCAATTTATAACACACTGGAACTATGAAATCAAAATGATTATAACTCGAAGAACAATCCTATGCAATCAAGCAAAACTTATAGCTAGACTCTGCACAAGTGGACCTATTCCTTCAAGGAGTTCTTCACGCAACACTTCAAGATTCAATCTCTGATTTTGCCTTTTCTTCATATTAGTGTGCAAACGACTTTGTGGAAACTCTTGGGTATTTATATAGATGTAGGTACTTGCTTCCTTTAAGTCGGCGTGCTTTTTCTTCAAAGGAATCCTATTCCTTTATGGAAACTTCTTTGAGAAATCTCATTCCTATTTGATCACCTTTGCCGCCTTCCTTTTAATTCCCTTCCTTCCAAGAATTCATCTATTTTTAGTATCCTTTTGTAAGAGGGAATTCATGTATTGATTCAACATCATAGTTTCCTTAGCTTGTGTTTCTTGTGTCATCAAAGTCAACGAACATCAACATCTCAACTGCAGGTTGCTTTGTCAACTTCAAAACCATCATACTCCAACATGTCACCTCCCACCAGAAACATGTATCAGGTAACTCATGGTGCTCAACCCATGTTTGTCTCTATTGAGAATTGAACCTAAGACCTCATGGTGCTCAACCTAACTTCATTGAACCACTAGGCCACACCCTTAGGTGCTGCTAAATTAATGTTTATTCTAAAATATATAGGAAGAGAATATCCAACAAAAATTAGCAAACCATAAATTTTACACCATATAACAAAAATAAACCTTTCATAATTTCAATTTTTTCATGTATGATAAAATGAAAGTACCAAAAACAAAAAAGAAAACAAAAACTAATAGTAAAATCCAAAGGGGACAATAGAGATGTTTTGTAGAAGAAACAATGTTGGCTCCTCGTGGTATTCTCAGATTAACTGGCTCCCAATCTGATCGAAAAGGGAAGATTTCACAAAATTCACTACATTTTTTCAGTTTCACCACGTTAAGGCTCTTGTTCGATAGCTTGTAGAAGATAACTTCATTGTAATCCTTCATCAAAGCAATGTTTGCACAATAAAACCCAACCAGTGCTAGAAATGATCTCCTCACCCCCTTTACAGTTTTAATGTCCACTTCCTTCTTCAACTCCCAAAATTGACTTTGATTCTCAAAAACCCAAAGGTCCATCCCTTTTGGTGACAAACATGTAAATCCAAGCTTCCCGTTAAACTTCAAAAGTTGATTGAATCTATAATATTGATGCTAAAAAATGGAATTTGGAAGTGAGAATCTTGGGAAAGCTTCTTCACCATTATAGTTTAGATCCATCACTTGGATCGTTATATAGTTTGAAATAAACCAATCTACTTGCATTAACTGCGGGAGCACACATGCCAACATCTAATCTTGGAGGGACCAATAAATCTTTTTCTTGCCTCCACTGCCAACTTTCTGAATCAAAAATTTCCATGCGATAGTAATCAGAACCTTGGTTTGTATAGTGATGATAAGCATAAGTATTCCGAGGGGAATACAACCTTATGATCTTGAAGTGCAGAGGATTTAACCTCTACACGATAAAAGCAACTTTGATAGTTTCAAAACGCATTCTAGGATTAGGTAATTTGATCCATTGCTTAGTACTCGACTTGCAAATGTGATATCTATACTTATTTTTTGATCTTGTTACACAACATAGTACTCCTTGCTTTAAGGATGCCTCGATATACATGTCAAAATAGGATCTCGACCAATTGTCTGGAAGCTGTACTATAGTGTCATCACTAGCCAGGTGGAACGGGGCGTAGTAGTACTATTCCCTGAACACCCATCCATTGATACAAATTCTAGTATGTTATTGCACAATTTTAGTCTGTGGACAAAATATCCTGAGATATTTTGACTTTTTGCTTAGAATTATGGCATGAAACTCGATTTGTAAATCAAATCATGCCATTCTTTACTAACGGCCTTACAAGTCTCTAGTGTTTTTAAAGATGTTTGAGTTGGTATCTTGGATATTATATTAGAAGGAAGTGTAGGACAAGACGAAGACATTTCTGAAAGGACAAAAGAGAAGAGAATCAAATCAACCTATAGTGAATGTGATGGACTAGGAAAATTAAGTCTGTTTATATAGAAGTATGAGTAGATTAAACCTTAAATTTAGAGGAATAGGTATAATGATTATTCCTAAATTGGCTAGGTAGAAAAAAGATGTCAATGTTTTGATGCAATTCAATACCAATTAGGCAATTTAGTAGCATTCTTTCCTTAGAACATATACGGCAGAAGATTTTGGCCGATAAACTAGTTGGTCAAAGTTTATACATTGGACATATTGAAAAAATAGTTGGTCAAAGGGTACATTTACATAACTTTTCATAACTTTCATTTTCCAAATACATAAGCTAACGCGGAGTAGCCCAGGAAGAGACTCTCCTAACAAAGTATCAACAAAAATTGTTACACTAATGAAACATACAACTTCTAATAAGGAAAAACTGCTACTAAATTTCCTAATTGGTAGTGACTTGCATCAAAACTTTTACAATTTTTTGCTCCTCCTTTTTCCCAAGACAATTTAGGAAGAGTCATTATACCTATTCCTCTAACTTCAAGGTTTAGTCTACTCATACTATTATATATAGACTTAATTTTCCCAATTTATCACATTCACCATAGTTTGATTTGCTCCTCTTCTCTTTTGTCCTCTCATCAATGTCTTCGTCTTCTTCTCCCCTTCCTTCTAATATACTCCCTCCGTCCCATTTTATGTGGCCTAATTTGACTGGGCACGGAGTTTAGAAAATAAGCTTTGACTTGATAATTTTTACCATATTGTCCTTTAAAAAATAAAAGGTAATGCATTCACTTTTTAATTAAGTGGGACCAATAAGGGTAAAAGAGTAATTGTGCCTTCAAAAAGTTACCAAATAAGGAAATAAGACATTCTTTTTGGGACGGACCAAAAAGGAAAGTAGGTCACATAAAATGGGACGGAGGGAGTAATATTTGAGATGCTAACTCGAACATCTTTAAAAACACTAGACACTTGTAAGGTCGTTAGTAAAAAATGGCATGATTTGGTTTACAAATCCGTTTATGCCACAATTATGCACAAGGAGTCAAAATATCTCAGGATATTTTGTCCAGAGACTAAAACCATGCATGTACGTAACAGAATTTGTATCAATGGAGGGATGTTCAGGGAATAGTACTAATAAAGCCCCGTTTCACCTTCCTATTGATGACACTATAGTAAAGCCCCCAAATAATTCTTTGAACTCCTATTTTGACATGAAGATCGAGGCCTCCTCAAAGAAAGGAGTACTATGTTGTGTAAGAAGCTCAAAAAAATGAGTATAGATATCACATTTGCAAGCCGATTACCAAGCAATGGATCAAATTACCTAATCCTAGAATGTGTTTTGAAACTATCAAGGTTTCTCTCGCTGTGCTGAGATCAAATCCTCTGCACTTCAAGATCATAAGGTTGTCTTCGCCACGGACTACTTATGTTTACCATCATTATAGAAATCAGGGATTTGATTACTATCGTGCTGAAATTTTTGATTCAGAAAGTTGGGATATTAGAGGCAAGGAATAGATTTATTGGTCCCTCCAGGATTGCACATTGATATGTATGCTTCGGCAGTTAATGCAAGTGAATTGGTTTATTTCAAAATATATAACGATCAAGTGATGGCTCTAAATTGTAATGGGGAAGAAGCTTTCCCAAGATTCTCACTTCCAAAACCCATTTTTGAGTGTGAAGATTATCTATTCAACCAACTTTTGTAGTATAAGGGGAAGCTAGGGTTTACATGTTTGTCACCAAAAGGGATGGACCTTTGGGTTTTCGAGAATCAAAGACAAGTTTGGGAGTTGTAGAAGGAAGTGGACATTGAAACTGTAAAGGGGATGAGGAGATTTCTAGCCCCGGTTGGATTTTATAATGCAGACATTGCTTTGATAAAGACTTACAATGAAATTATCTTCTACAAGCTCCAGGACAAGAGCCTTAACATGGTGAAACTAAATAAATGCAGTGACTTTCACAAAATCTTCCCTTTTCGATCAGATTTAGAGCCAATTAATCTAAGGATGCCGCGAGGAGCCAACATTGTTTCATCTACAAAACACCTCTATCTTTCTTTCTGTTTTTCTTTTTTTTTTTTTTTTTTTTTAAATTTGTGTTTATTTTCATTTCTATTTTTGGTATTTTATTCTGTCATGCTTGAGACAATTAGAATTATTAATATTTTATTTTTGATATTTGGTGTAAAACGTTTTTCTATTTTTATTGGATATTCTCTTCCTATAGATTTTAGAATAAGCATTAATTCCCTCTGTACATTATCTCTTTTTTTATTTATTAAAAGAAAAAGTATATATCCTTTAATTATGTAAGTACAATTTATTTGTTATTAAGGATGCTATTTTTTCATGAAAAATATTTTTTAGTGAGTAGTAAAATGTAAAGATTAAAAATGATATATTAGTCAATTGAAAGTGTTTTGACAAACTTGTTAGTACTAAAAGATAATAATGATGTCTAAGTGTTACTTAGAGAAAGTAATTATTAAAATGAAAAAGTTGAATTAATCAACCCTGTTGTTGCTGAACTTTTCACCATTGGAAGAAGTAAGTTCTGCATGTTTTTTTGGAATATTTCTATTAATAGATTAGTGAAAAAAATTCATCGTAGTTTTTATGTAACTTTTGATTATTTAAAGTTTATTTTTTTTAATAAAAAACATTGAATGAATTGTATAAGATATCAAATTATATTTTTTAATTTTTTTTTGATTGGGGGTAGGGTAAAGGGAAATGGGGAGGGGATTACACGTGTGGAATCAAATCTTTGCCAATAAGATGAGAGTTTAAGTAGCCAACCAACTGAGCTAATAAAATTTACCATGTATCAAATTAGCAGAATTGGGTTTGTTCTGGAAATGTTACTCCCTCGTTTTATTTTTACTTGTCACATTTTACTTTTCAAGGGTCAAAAAGTATGCATTTTGACTAATATTTTAAGATAATTTTTTAAATTATATTAATATGTGAAGCATTGCAATTTATAGTATTTTTGTATAGTTTTTGATCATTTAAATTTGAAATGTTGAATTAATCTAACTCGATTTAGCTCCGAGAATTAGTCAAATTGACTCTCGCGAGCCGAAACATGACAAGTAAAAGTGAAATAAGAGAGTATTTTACTTATTGGTTGTATTTGATGTCTAATTAATGAACTAATTCACGGAATTCGGCTAAAATAGATATTTGATTGTTTGATTTGAATTTGAATTCCTTAAGAGTTTAAGAAGACCTAATTTTCTTTGTTTATGGTTATTGTGGTTTCATTGGAAATGGGATTGTGAATTAAGGATTTTGTTGTTGTTGTAGAGAGTTCGCAACGAAAGAATGTTGTAATGTTGGATAGTGATGATGCGGATAACATGAGTTCATCGTTAACTTCTTGATCAGAGATGATTGTTTCAGGTGCAGAGGAGGTTCAAGTTGTCAAGGAGACTTTGCTTGATCCATGCATTGATGCACTTTATGAAAAAAGGTTCCATCATAATTCAATGCGTTACGTTACATAATATGAATGAGTCTAAATTCATTGTGTCGATGCACAATATAAAAAAAGGTTCTATCATAGTTAAATGTGTTACGTTTTCAATGCTTTACATTACATAATATGAATGAGTCTAAAATTCAATGTGTTGATGCACTCTATTGAAAAAAGTTTTATCACAATTCAATTCATTTACGATACATAATACGAATCGGGTTCATCTCAACTTTTGACGCAGAGCACGATTTATATGTAAAAAATTAACTATAATTGTACTCCATCCGTTTCAATTTATAAGTCATACTTTCATTTTTAGTTTGTTTCAAAAAGAATATCTTTTTTTTTTTGGCAATTCTTTAATTATTACTTTTCACATAACATGTTTAAAACCACAAGATTAAAACGCATTTTGGTGCAATTTGCATATAATTATTTAAAGACCACAAGATTCAAATGTCTTTTTTACTTGGTTAAACTTCGTGTCAAGTCAAACTAAGACAAACAAATTGAAACTGAGTGACGTAATACATAGTAGATATGAACACATGATTTTTAATATATAATGAATTCAATGCTAAGAATCCTAAAAATTGAACCCGTGATATTTTAAATCCTAAAATTTGCCTTTGCTTGTCATGGACTCAAATGTTTGACATAGTCGGGTATTTCACATAATTTTTCAAACTTTTAAAAATTTTGAATTAAATAACTGTTTAAATCTTGGTGTGCCGTTTTATTTACTAAATATACTTTTCAGTCCTTGTTTAATATTTAGTTCTTGTTTATATAATGTATACGCTAAATTAACATATTAAGTTTCATATACAGTTAAATACCTTCAAATAAGTCCATTACCTTCTCAAAAAAGAAAAAAAAACATTCAACTAAGTTCGAAAATGGAAGAATCATTCAAAGTTGCATTTGTTATTTTTTACTACATTAGGTATAGCTATATTCCTAAGTAAGATGCATAATATTGATTTTAAATTTTGAGATAAATTGACATGGAAGTACTAAAGGGTAAGTAATCTTATATTTTGGAGGAAAACATAGGTAGGTAAACTAAACTATACTGGTTCCTGGTGAAGCATATACTTGGGGTGGGTTAGGGTGAACAATTTTAAAGCTTATTCCCTGGTCTTTAGGTTGAGAGGATCACCAAGATTTTGTTCCGGGTGAATCATTAAGATTTTGTCAATAGAATCTTTTGCATTCACAAGTTTAGTGATTCCTTTAATTTATTCTGCTTGTTAATCCACACGTCCATACTTTTTATTTTGAAAAAAGAACTTTTCCAACTGGACTACAAAGTAAACATAAGAATGATGTTTATTTTTCTCAGTAGCTCCAGTTGATAGATAGCTTGGATATGGCACTGTGATTTGCTTCTGACAAAGGATGTGACTGATAGTTATTCTCGTTTGTTGGCTATGTAGGGGATCAACAAGAGAGAAGGCTCTTGCGTCTATTATAGAAGACTTCAATAGCGACATATAACATGAGTTTGTTGAAAAGTAAGGGATTCTTTTGAATTGTTTTGAAGTTGTGTTATGCTGATCTGTCAGTTGTTTGGCGTTTATTTCTTTGAATTTATCATAAAGTTCGTTATGGATGAAATACTTGCTTTTAGGAACTACTTTACTTGTGTTAGTTACAACAACAACATACCAGGGTGTGTTTGGTATGATGGAAAATGTTTTCCTAGAAAATGTTTTCATGGAAAACAAGTTGGTTTCTTACTTATTTTCTCATGTTTGGTTAGTAAGTGGAAAACATTTTCCAAAAATATTTTCTAGTGTTTGGTTGGTGAATGAAAAACATTTTCTAGAAAATATTTTTTAGTATTTGGCTAGAGAGTAGAAAATACATTTTAGGAAAATAGTTTTTGACATGAAAACCTACTTCGACGATCGATCTGGGATCCGATCCCGACAGCCGAACAGGGACCCAACCCTGACCCCAACTCTCGACCCAGGAACCGACCCCAACTCCCTACCCGGGACCCGACCCTAACTCCCGACCCCGACACCTAACCCCGACTCTCGACCCAGGACCCAGCCCCAACACCCTACTCCCGACTCAAGCACCGACCTTGACTCCCGACCACGACATCCGATCGAGACTATAGAATCGGGACTCGATCCTAACACCAGATTCAGGACCCGAGCCCGACACCGAATCCCGACTCTCAAATCGAAAACCGACTAGGACACCCAACCCCGACTCAGGACCCGACCCCAACTACCGACCGATACCCCGAATTGGGACCTGACCCTGACACCCGATTTGGGACCCGACCGACACCCAACACCCGACCCGACCCCGTCACCTCGACACCCGACATGGGACACAACCCTGACACCCGACTTGGGACACTACCCCGATCCCTCGACATCTGACCTGAGACATGACCCCGACACCGATACCCGAATCGGGACCAGACCCCGACACCGACACCCCACTCTGGACCCAAACCCAACGACCCCGACTCTCGACCCAAGATGCGACTCCCGACTCAAGACCCGACCCCAATTCTCGACCCGGGACCCGACCCCTGCACCCGACCCGAGACTCAAAACCCAAGACCCAACTTCGATTCCTGACCCGAGACCCAACCTTGACACTCAACTCGAGAACCAAGATTGACCTTGAATCACGATCCGAAAACCGACCCCAAGACCCAAACCCGACTCTCGACTTAGGACCTAAACCAGACACCCGACTCCTGACCAGAACCCAAACCCGACCCCGACACCCGACCCCGACTCCCAACCCAAGACCTGACTCCCAACCTGGAACTCGACCCAAGATCCGACCTCCACACCCAAACCGAGACTCTACCTAGACTCCCGACCCGACACCCGACCTAGACTCCCTAACCGAGACCCTACCCCGACTCCCAACTCCCGACCCGACCCCGACACCCGACTCGGGACCCGACTTGAGAAACAAGACCGACCCCGAATCCCGATCCGGGACCAGACCTCAAAACCTGACACGACTCCCGACTCGAGACCCGACCCCAGCACAGAACCCAAGACCCGACCCGAGACCCAACCTCGACACCCGACCTGAGACATGATCCCAACTCCCAACCTGAGACCTGACCTCCACTCTCGACCCCGACACCCAACCCTGACCCCCGACCCCGAGAATCGACCCCGAGACCCGTATTCGACACCAGACCTAGGTCCCGACCCTAACTCCTGGCCCTGACACTCGACCCCAAGACCCACCCTCGATTCTCGACTCGAGACCTAACCCCGACTCCCAACCCGGGACCCGACCCGGGCACTGACCTCGACTCCCGACCTGGCACCGACTTCGGCTCTCGACCCATCAACCAACCCCACGATTCGAACATGACTCCCATCTTGAGACGCGACCCCAACTCACGACCTCGAATCCTGTGTTAGTATCGGGAATCGGTAACCGAAAATTGGGTTAGGGTGGAAAGTTGAGGTGTAAGTCGAAAGAGAGTTTTGGAAAAATATTTTCCTTACTTTTTGAAGGGAAGTCATTTTGCTTCAATTTGAGGAAAATAAGTTGATTTGGAAAACATTTTTCAAAACATTTAAGCCAACCAAACATGAGAAAATTGGAAAACATTTTCCAGAAAATGTTTTCCTTCATACCAAACACACTCCCAGTGTAATCCCATAATTGTTGGAATTTGGACTTGTGTTAATTGGTTATAGCCTGAAAGGATAGTGATGTGGCCCGAGTGATGGATTAATAAAAGGCCTAATATTTAATTATTGTGTGTGTGAATAAGTTGAGCCCAATAACTATTGGCCTATGATGGGTAGGCAGTCTATAAATAGAGGCCAACCCCCCTTTCCATAGCGATCGAAAAAAACCCTAGCGTATTTTGTTCTTGAATACGTGATATAGCGGTTGACGTCCCATCGGTTGATATAGCTAGAGGATTGTGGAAGTTGGTCTCAGGTTTAACCGTTGATTGCTACTGCTACTTATCAATGGAGATGAACAGTACACTTTCTTTGTTATATCTCAAGATTATGTTTACGCTTGTGTCTTGATCTCTGCTATGGCTGCATATTAAGAATCTAACAGTTGGTATCAGAGCCACCATAGTTAAGGGATTAAGATCAACAAATTAATTTTGGGTTTCAAACGGAAAAGGTTAAAAGGGCGATCGTTTTTCACGTGACGGTTGTGGACATAATTTTGAAACTGCTCGTTAAATTTCATGAATATGCTTTTTCTGTCTCAAGAATTGCAATTGAAATTAAGAAAAGGTAGAAATCAATATCAAGTTATTTCATGGCGGTGCTGCAGATTTCTTTCAAGTTACTTTTTCATTAACTTGTCCTTGTTGTTGGATAATAATAATATAATAATATATTGTCTTTTAATTGTTTGCTGCACTATTGATGGCACAAAATCATATATCTTCTCCTTGCCATTAATCATGAGATTTTCATACATTATAGTTGGGATATTTAATTTTTGTCAAGTACTGTTTGTTTACATTCAGAGGATGGAACTGTGAAAGGGTTTAATCATATGGGTGTTATTTTACTTCACATGTATATTATGTTATTTAAAATAAGAATTTATGATTAATAAATGGTTTTCACCAAAGTGGTCCATTTAATTAGAATCATTGAAAAAAAAAATAAAAAAATTCTTAGATCTTTGTACATATGAGATAATAGCATACATGGATTGAGAGTTATGATTAATAAATAGTTTCCACCAAAGTGGTCTGTTTGTTTGAGTCGTTGAATTATTCTCAATGTATCATGTTTAAATTGTTCTTAAACGGTGTACGCTGGTGTTGGAGGTTCATTTACACAGAAGGAATTTACCTCTTGATGCTAGTAACACTAAATTAATAAGTGAGGAGATATTGTGTTTTTCACCCAAAGGAGAAAACTTAATGTCTTGAATTCTCATGAACATAAAATAAGAGGACGAATTTGTTATAAGAGGAGGTTTTATGTATCTATCCCAAAGGAAGGACATAATGCATGCCTTACGCTCTTGGACTACATGAGGAGGAGGTTTTGTGTCTCTTGCCCAAAGGTGAGGATACAATGAATGCCTTGGACTCCTTGATAATAAAGAGGAGATAGTTACATCTTCTACCCAAAGGAGAGGTGTAATGGATGTCTTAGACTCTTTAAGTTTATATATTAATGCCCATAATTTGCTCTAACCTTGGTGTTGTTTGCCTACAGCTGTTAACAATATGTCTACTCAATTCAATTCCATTGAAACTCTGACTAGTAGCAACTATAAGAAGTGGAAACAAGATGTTGAGATAATGTTGGGCCTGATGGGTCTAGATTTTGCATTGAGTGAACAAAAACCTGCTGAACTTACTGCCACAAGTTCTTCCGAAGAAAAGGCTTATTATGAGAAATGGATAAAGGCTAACAAATTGAGCCTTATGATCATGAAGAGATCCATTTCTGATCACATAAAAGGTGCAATCAAGGATAATGGAAGCGCGATGGATTTCTTGAATGCCATAGGACAGAAATTCCAAGAATTTGACAAAGCCGAGATTGGTAGTCTGATTGATTCTTTTTCCACCATAAGGTATGACCTTATAGGCAGTGTTCGTGATCACATCATGAAATTGATTAACATTGCTACCAAACTGAATGGTTTAGGCGTCACCATTACTGATGACTTTCTTGTTCACCAATCCCTAAGGTCACTTCCTACACAATTTTCCAAAACATTTAAGCCAACCAAACATGAGAAAATTGGTTTTAATTTCCTTCATACCAAACACACTCCCAGTGTAATCCGATAATCTCACAAGTGGGGTCTGAAGAGGGCAGAGTGTACACGCCTTACCCCTTAGAAAGGTTGTTTCCGATAGACACCTTGCTTGTGTTAGTTATACTACTTTTAAAAAATCTTGGTTTTCAACAGATGGTTAAAAGCAGAGGGGAATCTGGCTAGTAGCCGTAAAAGATGTTAAAAAACTATTGTACCATCTTATTAGTATCTACCAAATGCCATGCATAAGTTCCAGCTAGAATGGCCCAAATATTTATGTCCACATGTAATCAGTGTATAGAATGTGCATGTAGCCTTTTGTTTCTAGGAGTACTACAATACAAGTTAAATTCATTTAGTAGAAATTTGTTATTTATAAATAAATGAAGATTTTGAATGCCACTCTTTTTAACAGAAGCGTAATATCAAGGATATTTTTGGTTCAAATAAGTGATCCCATAGTATTTTATGCTACTATGAAATGATGAGGATGTTTTAGGGGAGGTGTAGGATGGGGTGGGAGAGAGATACTGGAGGGCCAAATAACAGCAGGCTAACATCAAGGATATCTTTGGTTCAAATAAGTGCTCACGATTATGTTCTATCACGTTGGTTCAAATAAGTGCTCACGATTATGTTCTATCACGTCTTTCTCACGATTATGTTCTATCTTGTAGGTTTGCCACTTTGTTGCAACAATGTCTGAATTTCATTAAGCGAGTATCATCCAAGGAGATAACCTTGGTGTCTCATGTTCTTGGTCAGTAAGCTTCTAGCTTTGCATATTTATGTGTTGTGGGGTTCAGATGGTGATCCTTCAATATACCTGAATTTGTCTTGTGTAATTTCGTCTGTCATTAGGAATTCTAGCTTTAAGTGCTGGCCCAGCGGACAAAGCACATGAAATGTTGGAAGAATCAGTGTCTCCCATTACAAAGGCTCTTAAATCTCGTTCTGAGGCATCTAATCTGCGGTATATTTGTAGATGGTGGATATGCTTCTTTTAGCATTTGCATTTACTTCGTCGAGCTTGAATACTGACTATATTTTTTGGTTGGTTACAGCTACTGGAGTGTTTGGCTATTATCACCTTTGTTGGTGGCGAAGAATCAGAGGAAACCGAGAAGTCGATGCAATTGATGTGGCAAGTCATTCATCCAAAAATTGGCCCTAATGTATCATGTATGTAACTCATGTTTATATGTTTATTTTCAATTGAACACGACTTTCAAAGCTTGGTTTTGTTGCTTTTATGTGGATGTCACATTTTGATGTTAATGCCCTGTGAATATTGCTATTTGCTTGCATGATTTTTATGTTTACTAGTTTCTGGACATGTGTCTTGTGTAAATTGGTTTAGACTATTTAAACGACAAAGATAATATTTAAATATTCGTGTATTGAGTAAAAGAAAATTTAATGGGAACAATTACAAGCTAAATTGGTTGTTTGATGAGTTATCAAACATTACCTGAACCATTTAGTACCAAAATAATAGCTGATTGGGAAGCAGCAAGCTTAACAGATACTTTGGGAGCAAGAATAAAATATCTACAAACATGGTTCATAGGATTATGTGATACCTACAAAGATAGAAAGAAATTAGATAAAGTATTAGATAAAAACATGAAGGCATGTTGCACATAAAAAACAGCACTCCAGTTTGGATGTAAACAACCCAAACATAAATATAAAAAACGATTTAAGAAATATAAGAGTTTTAAATCCAAATATAAATATAAACAACCAAGGAAAAGATATTATGTAAAAAATTATAAAAAGAAAAGACCATACAAACCTAAGAAAAAATAATTCAGCTAAGTTAGAAGATAGCCTAACAGAAATGGTAAGACTACAAAGAGAAAATAATGAAATAGATCAAAAATTGGAAATTGAAAAAATACGAAATGATGCTAAAAAAGAAATCGAAACATTAAAACTTAAACAGATTAAAGAAGAGCCACAACAACAAGAAGTACACCAAGATATAAGTCCAAATATTTCCCAAATAGAATATGAGCCATCTACAAAAATAAAAGAATTAGAAAGAGAATTAGCAGTTTTAAAACAAATATATGCAAAGAAAATTAAAGAACGAGAAGAACGTCAAAAAATATTTAAAATAAAACAATTAGAAAAAGAAAAACAGTTAGCCGAAGAATTAGAAAAATTAAAAGAAAAAATACACATTGAAGAAACCAATCCGGATGTCACAGAAGAATTTACAACCTTAAGCATAGATAACATAGACAATACAGATGAAGAACAATTTGAAGACCAAGAAATAAGTGAAACATATACAGAAATTATGAATCAAATTACAAACACTGATTTAGAAATAAATACAACAAATACTAAACCAAATATAAATAAGGTATTCCTCCTATAATTAATTCTTGAATTGTTGTTTCCTTTGTTTGTCTAAGTTCTTTAGGTAAATCTAAACATTCTTGTTCATGTAATTTAATTTCATTTTCTATTACTAATTCTCTAGTAATGTAATTTTCTTGTTCTCCTGTATCTATTAATATTAGATATTTTCTTTGGCCTAGTATTCCTGTTATGTAATAATGGTATGGTTGTATTTCCATAGGTATGTCAAATTCTAGTCTTCTAGATGTACTCATTCTGGATGATGTTGTTGGGGTATCTATCATTCTTTTTGCTTTTCCTATTCTCTCATTTACTATTTCTAATTCGTTGTTTATATCTAATTCTTCATAACTATAATCATTATTGTCAATTGCTGTTACTATATTATCAAAGGGTGTTTCTATTTTTATTTTATCTATTTTACTAACTGCTTTTACCGTATGTTGTGTTGTTAATATGTATAGATTTTTACATCTTGCTGTAAATATTTTACTTCCTGGGGTTAGTTTTATTCCTGACATTTTCCAATACAATACTAATGATTTGTCAATATTCTTATCTTTTATTGCTACTGAGTAATTTGGGTTTACTGTAAATTTAAACTTTTGGTATATTAGATTTCCTTTTACTGCACTGATTATGCTTTTTTCTATAGGAAATTTAATTCTATCATCTGCTAAGTATAGTTCTATTGGTGTATCTATTCCTTCTCTAAAACATGCTTTTAGTAATATTTCTATTGCTCCTAGGTGTACATAGGTTATTTCACTTTTAGTTTTTAAAGCTTGTATTTCTTTGTTAAGTTCCTTTTTATTAATAATTGGTACCATTGCTTTTCCTCTTGCATACTTACAATCTATTGTATGTTCTTTTTGGCTTATAACATAATACTCTTCTTTTGGTTTTCTGAACCAATTTTTTATTATAGGTACGTCTAATACATTATCTATTTTAAGTGATATTTTTTGTTTTTTAATTTGATTGAATATATTTGTATCAAATATTACTTTTTGATTTGAAGTTTCTTCATTTTGGTAGTCATCTTTTTCAATTACTCCTTGTTCAGTCATTTATATATTCTTCAATGTCTATATCTTCGTTATTTATTTGTTCTATGATATCCTTATCAAGATCTGTTAGGTTATCTATCTCATCTATTTCACTTATTTCATATATACTATCTTCACTTTCCATATCATAATCTATATATGGTAATTCAGTGTATTTATCACCCTTTTTGGCTTATAACATAATACTCTTCTTTTGGTTTTCTGAACCAATTTTTTATTATAGGTACGTCTAATACATTATCTATGTTAAGTGATATTTCTTGTTTTTTAATTTGATTGAATATATTTGTATCAAATATTACTTTTTGATTTGAAGTTTCTTCATTTTGGTAGTCATCTTTTTCAATTACTCCTTGTTCAGTCATTTATATATTCTTCAATGTCTATATCTTCGTTATTTATTTGTTCTATGATATCCTTATCAAGATCTGTTAGGTTATCTATCTCATCTATTTCACTTATTTCATATATACTATCTTCACTTTCCATATCATAATCTATATATGGTAATTCAGTGTATTTATCACCTTTTATTTGTATTTCTGTTATTTGTTTTTTCTTTAAATTTTTAGGTATTTTACAATCTTTAGCTAAATGTCCTAGTTTTCCACAATTGTAACATTCACATTCAGATAATTTTTTCTTAGGTTTGTATGGTCTTTTCTTTTTATAATTTTTTACATAATATCTTTTCCTTGGTCTTTTCTTTTTATAATTTTTTACATAATATCTTTTCCTTGGTTGTTTATATTTATATTTGGATTTAAAACTCTTATATTTCTTAAATCGTTTTTTATATTTATGTTTGGGTTGTTTACATCCAAACTGGGGTGCTGTTTTTTGTGTGCAACATGCCTTCATGTTTTTATCTAATACTTTATCTAATTTCTTTCTATCTTTGTAGGTATCACATAATCCTATGAACCATGTTTGTAGATATTTTATTCTTGCTCCCAAAGTATCTGTTAAGCTTGCTGCTTCCCAATCAGCTATTATTTTGGTACTAAATGGTTCAGGTAATTTTGTAAAATATGTTTTTCTATTCCTTTGTAGTAATATTCTTTAAAAGCACATGTATATTGGTCTGTGTAACACATATTACATATTGTTAATTTATTCATTAATTGCCTATTTAAATTTTTATCCTTTTCTTGTTCTGCTATTTCAGTAGTCATACTTCCAAATTCATTTCTTATTCCAAATTCATATTTATCTAAGATTGCTATATTTGATATTATAATTGCTAAATTGGTTGTTTGATGAGTTATCAAGACAATAGGTGTATTAAAGTCTTCTAAAACCTGAAACGTAAAATAATATCATTTAGTTAGATATGCACACTATGTGTGTGGTCATTATTTATGTTATTCAGTGGAAATTTTTGGAAATGATTGAAACGTACCTAAGACTTTCTTTAGACAACTTTCTTGTATAAGTTCTACTTCGATGTGTCGATTGCTTTACATGTATAATTTATTAGATTGTAAGCTGTAAATGTAGTAGACATTGTGTTACATGTTTTCATGGGAACGTACCTTCACGTTGGCAAGTGAATCATCGAAACTATCAGTAATTTTGATTTCTTTGATTCTTCACATCAGTCTACTTAGCATTAAAATTTTGTGTATGGTGTTTGCCTTCATGTTATCATGCCTTCTTTTTTAAAAAAGTAATTCATAAACCTAACACTCAAGAAGTGTATTGCTAAGTGCAAAGATAAATTTACGATTTATCATTCAATGAAGTATCTCCTAGTATCATATTTTTTGTTTGTGTTGGAATGCTTTACTTGGGCTATCAAATTAATTTCGTCAATCCCAATCTCTGTTATAAAAGAAGTTAAGATCATTTTTATACAATTGTATATTACTAAAGAAAGTAACTATCCGCAAAGGTGATTTAGAATATCAAAATCAGTACATATTTATTGTCAAGATAAGGACATTGACAAGAGAACCAAAATAATAACTATAAAATTTTAAACTACACAAACACACACATTATGAATTTATTGCTTCAATTTTCCTGTCAATATGGACCTGTGCTCCAAATACAGTGTATATTCACACTACAAAGTTCAAATATGCAAAGGTATTCACATAGAAACTTTTATCTATACTTTTATTGTAACTCAAGCTTTTAAAAAGTAAATATGATATAAAAAAACAAAATGAATATGTTGCTAGCTTTGAATATGATACAAAAAGTACTGGAGATAATTCAATACATGTAGTTAAATCAATTGAAATAGATATACCTGAAGTAGACTCTTGATTGAGAAGAAATTTGGTCAAAAGAAGACAATAGGATAATGAGACACACACCTTATTATGCTATTTTATAGAGTGCTTTAAAGAACGTGAAAAGAATGTCCAAAATAAATATCACAGGGAAGTTAAAACATACACACATCAGTAATAAAAGAAATTTTACATAGATATAAATAAAGAATATGAAAAGGTTGTAAAAAGAAGTTACATGGAAGATGAAAGAAACAAAATGTAATGAGTGAAATAACTACAACAATAGCTAAGAAATTTATACACCTGACAAAATTAATTGCTGCTAAAATTCACCATGAGTTCCTGCATCCTCACCAAACATTTGGTTCTCCTTGCATATAGTGAAGGAGTCATTTAATTAGCAGGTGAAAGAAGGCAAGAAACGTCTTTGGGAAGCATTAAAGTAGGTATTTGGATTCATTGAATCTTGAGGGATTGAAGCATTTTATTAATGTAAAGAAAAAAAATATTTTAAAAAAGGTCTGTTTTTACTTCAGGGGTAAAATGATAATCCACTTTGCCCCTAAATTCTTCCCACTTTTAATATAATTAGTTTTCGAACACATGCGTTGCACGTGTATCTCGTGCTAATTAGTATAAATATTTTTAAATGGTATAAATAGTATTCCAATATTTTTAAAAAAAAAAATCAAAGGGGCTGCAAAGCCCATTTAGTAATAAAAATAGTATTCAAATATGTATTATATTAGTTGCATGAAATTTAAAAAGAGGAAAATACAAGCGTGAAATGATGAATGGTGAGTCTGTTCTATTGATATCTGTTGTCTTCTCAAAGTAAAAACGTATTAAAAATTGGTTTCAAATTATGAATATGAGAATATCCTTTATTTTTTGATGGTGAATTAAATTTGGAGATAAGAACGTTTCGTTAATATCTACTTTTAATAAGTATCTTTTTTACTGCGACCATGAAGCACACAATTAATCAATTAAATTGCATGTTTTTGCTTACAAATATGTTGGTATTTTATTGTATAGTTGTATTATTATGATAATAAACTTTAATGCAATAAAGTACTATTTGAACGATTATCTTTATAATATATGTGGCATTCAATTTCACAATTTCTTGTTTTTGATATATGCTTCAACAACATACAATCTATATTTCATTATAAGAATCATTGGCTATGATTGTAACTAATTCTCAACTAAAAAATTTTCCTTTGTTTTTAAAGAATTGTAGTCTCCTTTTAACAAACGTATACATATCAAGAAGATGAACCAAATTGTTCTTTTTTTGAATATACATCAAGAAGTTGTTATTGAATAAAGTAATATTATGTATAAGTCGTAAGATTCGATCAATATATTTTTTTCTTGTAATAGCTAGTAAATCATTATCAATTTCATAGTGTACATCTGCAAAGAGATAGTAACTATTTGTCATAGTAACAAAATCAATATATAAACAAATAGTAATAAAATCTATTACATAGAAGTAGATAAAAAAAACTACCTTTAACAATTACAAATAGTTGAAAGAAAATAAACGCAATACTTTTAACTTTTGTAATAGAAATGTAAGACTATAAAATTCTAAAAAAAATTCTAATACCTTTCTCTTTTTATACCACTCCAGCTTTACCACCAACTATAAGAATTTGGGAAGAACTAATAATATCAAATGAACTTCAAATGTACTATATGTATAGCTGAAAAATTACACTTAATATTCATTTAAAAGTATGTAGGCAAATGGAAAGCCAAAAAGCAAAACAGTCAAATAAATTAGAGTAATGGGACATTAAAGAAAAATTATTTATATACTGAATGTGGTCACTTTGACTTAGAAGGGGAAAGGCTTCAAACTGAAACCGTATGTTACCATTTAAAGTCTTAATTTAATAGTAGCCAACTTCATTTTTTTTATACATTTGTTCAGCGAATTTAGTAGTATACTGTGTAATAAGCATAGAATGGCATTAATTAGTTCTTTTTTGAAGGAGGTAATTTAATTTTAGGTAGAGGGTAAATTGGTCATTCAACTTTTAAAGGGTATTTTAGTAAACTAACTTTTAACTATGGGGCTTCCCACTTTAAAAATATTATATAGATTATAGATATAATTTTCACTTTCTGAAAGTTCGGTCTTGCTGCTGTTATGTGGATCGGTTGGTCCCTGTCTAAGCATTTTGTTGTTTTTCTTACATGATATTTATTAGCTGGTCCCTTCTGAGCATTTTGTTGTTTTGCTTACATGATATTTATTATGTATCTCATTGACTGCGGTATCTGGTTTATTGATCAAGTGGCTACCGCTAAACACTCACCACCAATGCTAACATCAATGGTATATTCTGATCAGCTTCTTTGGCATTTGCTTCTTAATGTTGTTGTTGTTCTTTAATTCTAATGGCAAGCTGATTCTGAGTCTGCAACCTTATCTCTTTTGGGTTTTGTGGAGACTTTGGTCTATATACTTTTGGTTCAAGTTGTTGTTGTTTTTGCTGCAGCTGTTGGTGGCTTTTATTTCTTTTTTTCTTTGAGTTTACCATTGCTCTTGATCCTGCAATTTCACATTTCCATTTTCCAGCTCAGAGACCACTTGTACAAGTGTGTTTTGCTTCTCTTGAGTTGGTGATGGGTTGTAGTTGTTGTTGTCTCTACCATATTGCACTTGTTAGTTGCTGACCCTCCATCTTGTATGCACCAGTAGAGAACATAAATAATAGCCTGAGTCTCTGCCTGATTGTTAGTACCAATACCAAGAGAAGTAGCAAAAGCAAAGATCATTTCCTACCACCATTTCCACGTCCAACCCCTCATAAGAGATTTGACTCTCTTCATACATGTGTTGTTAAATGCTCACTTAAATCAGGCTTAAGCCCTAAAGCTTGGAGAAGCCCAGTCTGTCTGCTTCACTTCGCTTAAGTGACTTTTTAGTGTAGGTCAAGGTGTTAAGGTGCATCCACTTTCACCGATGAGTCGTCTTTAAGGGTACAACAATATATACATAGCTTAACTACAATTTTGTTCAGTCTATTGTCCAAATAATTATTGTTTTATTTTTCTGTTAACTTTTCATTGTTAAAGCCCAAACTTTAATTGCTTGTTGCGCTTAAAGCTCCAATGGACTTGGCTCTCTCTTTTAACTATTTTGCTTCACACCACTCCTTTTTCTTATACTCAAATTTTTCAACATTGACACAAAAGAGGTTGTACCATGCATTAAAGCGTAGTAGTAAAGTAAAACTAGGAATTGTTCATCCTACGTATTCAGGATATGATATCCAGACTGAATAACTGTTATCTTCACAAAATCCTTAACTTGAAGGGTAAAATTTTACGAAGTCCTCATGAACATAGTCAAATTCCACTCCAGTTGGACCCCCTTCAACTATAACAAAATGGAGGTTGGTCCTTCGCTCTTCTTCACTTAGATCGGGAATGACAGATTTTTTAGATTAATCTATTACGGTCCTCCATATCCTTTGAGCATCTTCAACTTTCTGTATCACATATGATTCATTTATTTTTGATAAATGACACTTAGCACCTTGAGAAAAATATGAGATGTCACAATCCCATTAGGTTCAAAAATGCATATAGACGCCTCTATTTTAGGGGTAAAAAATGTTGTTCAGACTCTTAAGAAATATCACCAGGTGAATATCAGATCGTCCAGAAGTAGTGCATTGTTGGAGGATCTGACACAGTAATACAATATCTTTAGAGAGTCCGAGCAACAAAGGCCAGAAATGCCATGCATCCCCAACTAAGTTAAGAAAGACTTTATGGAAGAGAATCCTACCTTCAGAAAGTGGCAATGTTCCATAACACTTGGTGTATTAAAAGTATTTACTTGAGCTCCTACTGTAATAACCAAATAGTCATATTGTAAGGAGAAATTATTATGTCCAGTAAAATTGATACTGGAACGGCAAAATACTTTGCTGTTTTATGGATCAATCTTTAGACATTCTGCTTCCCAGAATTGAATTTCTCCACTTCTCTACTGGACCAATTAATAAGAATTAAACAGGAAGAGGCAAAAAAATCATCAAAACAAAACAATACATCCTTGAAAAACTTGGCATACACTAAATGTTAAATTCCTTGGACAAGATTAGAGCAATCAAAAACCATGTGAAAGCGGAAGCATTGAAGGGGCAAAAGAATCTTTCTAATCATAACTTTCTTACCTTCTTTATTATGTTCCAAACAGGCTTTACTATCCTTTGTGCCTCAACTGTTCCACATGTGACACTAGGTAACAGTGGTGTAAATGCAAAATAGTTCCATGGTGACACCACTTGAACATCATAGGAAGAAAATAGTTCCTCATCATATGCTTTCATATTAAAGATTGACTATTTTGAACTTTGGGTTTGAAATGAGGATTTCCTTATGACTAAATCACTGCTTTTAAGATATTGTATATGTTAATACATGTTGTTTGTTTTATATGAGGATTTCCTTATGACTAAATCACTGCTTTTAACTTTGAGTTTAAGATATTGTATATGCTAATACATGTTGTTTGTTTTTGCTGCTTGTTGTCCTTGTATTTGATAATAGAATCCAATATAACTTATGCTAATAATATATTTTATATTGGCACAATATATGGTCTGAAATAACTTATTCTTATGCAGAATGAGTTTGAAAGAAAGAAAGAAGAAATATTAGTTGCTCAAAGTGCAACAGTGTAACGACCCTCTTAGTCGTTTTGTGAATTTTCCCATTTTAGCTGTCTCCGTAGTGTATATACATGATTTATGACTTAGGGAGATGGGTAGTACCGATTGTTGAGGTGTTTGAAGTGATTAGTTGGGTTCTTGAATTTTTTGTAAGTTAAGTTCGACTACGGTCAACGTTTGGTCAAGACGACCTCGATTTGGGGTGTTAAAATTTCCAATAGACTCGGAACATATATTTTAATCAATTTACATATTTGATTTGTTTCTATGGGGTTCCAAATAAATTCTGAGGATCTATTTGAAGTTTTGGTTATTTTTGACATTATTTTAATTAGTGATTTAATGGGCCAAAGCCACAATTTATTTACTTATGTGGCCAATCCAAGAATAAATTCAAGTGGAAAGGGTTTAAAATTAATAATAATTAGTATAATAAAATCAGAAAGTTGGGAGGAAGAGGGGCACAAAAGTCACGGTTAATATCACATTGCAGCTTTGAGGGGTAGAAAACTGTTGCGGCTGAACACGACAGTGCGACATCAAACTCCGAAGGAGATTCTTGACTGTTCAGGTTATATACTTTGAGGTTATATATTTTATTATGTTACATAGATATAAAGTGACGTTAGGGTAATTGGACAGTGACAAATTTGTGATAGTTTTGGTGCTTTTTGGGATGAGGCGTGAGGGATTTGTAGTGGGAATTTAATTGATGCTAAGGTGAGTTTGTTCATTGGTGGGTTAGTCATGGGTAGGAAATTAATGGGTAGGGTTATATGCTAATGATATAAGTGACGGTAATAATGATTAACTTTAGGTTAGTATATTTCACATGCGATTTTCTCTCACTGTTTTGACATTTAGGTTTTAGGACTAGGATTCTTAGTGTAAAAATTTATAAAACGGGTGTCATTAGATTCGTACTCTTAGGGAAATTATATATTTGAACAGATTTTGACCATTCAGAAGTTTTACGGAAGGGCAAGGCCCTTGCAAATTAGCTTGCATTTGGATTCTTCGGTTGAGGTAGGTTACGGTTTAATTGGAGTTTAGACTTGATTTAATTGTGTGTATGCTCCTAAATTGGATGCTTGTTGATTGGTATTCGGACATACTCGAATTTGATGATATTTGTATTATTGATGCTTGTATGAACAATTATTGAAAATTAAACTTGATCGAATTGTCTTATGAGTATAAGTGTACTTATAAATTTAGTACATTGTGTTGTATCCTGAGAGGTAGTGTGAATTTGATAAAATATACATAATATGGTTATGGAAGATCGGGTACCACGCCGGTACGAATATGGATATTGATATTATTTATTATTGGAGGATCGGGTACCACGCCGGTACGGTACATGGACTTAGATTGTCCCCTGCAGATCATGACTAGTTGGATAGAAATAAGTCCCTTAGCATGTGTGTACATATTAGTGTTGGTTTTGAGAGATCATGTGGTTAATAAGCTGATAACAAATTAATGGTATTCAAATTGCGAGTCTGAGAAGGACATAATTGTTACTAATGGTATTATTGTTGATTATGTGGCTTGTTTGTGGGTATTGTTTAGCCCGTCATTGATGTACTTACTGATTTATTGAATTACTTGTTATGTGTTGATGCCTGTCTACTTGTTATTTGATTTATGTTGTATACATGCTATTAAATTAAGTTGGCCTATGATACCTACCAGTACATAATGGCTTGTACTGATAATACCCTGTACTCTTCTTATGTTGAGTGCAGAAAGTGTTCCAGAGGCTCAAACACGACCTCATCTCTAGCGTTTGATAGCCGACCTCGATCCAAGGGTGAGCACTCCATCTCCAGGCTACCATGGATCATTCCATTAGTTCTTGTCCTTCTTTCGGACAATGTGACACTCTTTATCTTTTGTTATTTTAGATATTTCTTTTAGACATGGTTTTATTTTAGAAGTTCTTGTACGATGACTTTCGGGTCTTGGGGATTTTAATAAGTAGTTCGTTTGATTTCCGCATAACTAATGATTAGTTTGAATTATTATTATAAAGTTGGTTTTTATGATAACCCCATCTTAATATTGACTAAATGATTGGGTACTGGTTTGGGTTAGATGGTTCTCCCACCGAAGTATTAGAGTGGGTGCCACTCATGGCCATTTGGGTCGTGACACACAGTTGTAGAAGGAGACACTAATTTAGCTAGTCAGCCTTCTCAATTAAGTGAAATGGATATCTGGGTGCAATCTATTAGTGGAAAGAAAAAAGGAAGAGTCAAAGGTCTTGGTTCCCTGGGTTGAATTGTAAAGACATTTAAGAAATCAACATCGACTTTGCCAGAATAAATTGATGAGATGATTAAGTCCCAGGTAAATGCTTCAAATGCTGATTTGTATGCTCAGTTGCAGAATGAGCGACACAAAAATAAGAGGATTAGGGAGGAGTTGGACTTGTCGAAGAAGCATGTATACAAGAAATCATCTTCAAATGATCATATCAAGAAGACAACCAAGCTTATGAGGATGAAAGTGACGATGACTCCGACAACGTGAATGAAAGTGACTACAATTAGGATTGAGATGGTTGGTAGTATTATTGAGGATTCTAATTTGAAATATTTTGTTTTGGACCATTTAAGAATCATACATTATTGATGTGGATGTTATGAATTATGTTTTTTGTTAGTTGTAATGGTTTACATTAGACTTGTGTTGACTGGTGTTTTTGAGAATTATTGGAGGTTTCAAATATATTTTTGTCTAATTGTTAAATGTATCTAGCGATTTACATGTGAATTATTACTTGGGGATTTCCATGCTAAATATTCATGAAAATTTTGATGCGATAATTTTTTCTTGCGAATTTTCTTGCTATAATTTGTTCTTGCGGATTTACTTGAGGGTATTTCATAGAAATTTTCTTGCGAATTAGTTTCGTAAATATCCACAAGAAATTTTCTTTTGTTAATTAGAAATTTTCACCTCCAAACTTCCTATGGATTTACTTGGGGATCTTCATGGGGAATAACTTGCGAATTCTTTCCATGAAAATCCACAGGCAATTTCCTTTTCATATGAAAATTTACCAAAAAATTCTTGCAAAATTTTGATAGTTAATCGTAAATAAATCCACAAATAATGTACATGTGGATTTATTTCCGCAAGTAAATTACCTAGGGATTTTCCAAATTCGCAAGTAATAATTATCTACGAAGGCTTTTTCATCGGATGTAAATTGGCAAGAAAATTCGCAGGTAATCAAATTACTTGGGGATTTTACTATGTTATCCCTATGAAAGCCCTAAATAATCATAACTTTTCTTGTTATGTTGAGTCTTTAACTAAATATATCGCGTGGTGCTATTTCGCTGGATAAGGATGTGGGCTACTACACTGCTGGAAATGAAGTCTGAAGAAGTATTAGCTGCAGAATCACACTTATGGGTGGCAAAATGAATAAAATTTATGGTTTTCTGCTCGTCCAATCCATTTTAAATGGGTTGGGTATTCAACCATTTAAAAGCGGGTCAAAGATGGATCAAATCATATTATCCATCATAAAATATTGATAACCCATGAGTATTTACCAATTACACTCTCGTAAAAATATGTGAACATGTAGTAACTTCTAAAGTATACTTATTAAGGGTGTGTTTGGAATGCAAGAAGAATATTTTTTAAAAATGTTTTTTTTTTTAAAAAAACAAATTTGGCAAATGTTTTTGAAAAATATTTTTCATTTTTTTAATTTTTTTTAAAATCCCGAGACCTGAGACGAGTCCAGACCTGGGACTTGACTTTCTACTTGAGACCCAGAATCCGACATCCGATCCCAACCTGAGATTGACTATAACCCCGATTGAGGACTCGACTCTTGACTACAACCAGGACCCAAGACACAACTACGACAAGGACTCGAGACCTCGAAATATGATTCGAGACCAAACTTCCAAACCAGTCTTGAGACCCAACTCTTGACACGGATTTGAGACCCAAATCTAGACATTGACTCGAGACTTGAGATCCAAATCTCGACCCCAACTCAAGACCCGACATAGAAGCAAAATTTGACTTTTGGCTTGACTTGCTCGTTTGCCACCCCTAATCACACTTCACCAGCTAAAATATATTAGTACATTCATTCCCATGTCAAAGATCAGTACTTATTTGTTCATACAAATTTCTAGCTATACAATCAAGTCATGAAAACATATGATTCAGTGTATATACTTAGCCATCTTTTTAGTGTTTTTCTTTTTCAGAACATATACGACCGAAGATTTCGGCCGATAAACTAGTTGGTCATAAGTCAAATTTTGGTCATGTTGATAAATTAGTTGGTCAAAGGGTACATTTACGTAAGTTTTCATAATTTTATTTTTTTCCATATATACATAAACTGACCCAGATTAGCCCGGACATAAAAGGTCACTCTCCTAATAAAGTATCAACAAAAATTTGTTACCCTAATGAAACATACAACTAATAAGGAAAAAATGCTACTAAATTTCCTAATTGGTATTGACTTGCATCAAAACATTGACACTTTTTCTAATCCTTTTCTTAGCCAATTTAGGAATAGTCATTATACCTATTGTTAGCCAATTTGGATAATTAATTTTTTTTTAAAAAAATATTTTAATTAATTTATGTTCAAATTTAGCTGAATTTTGGAAAATTCATTTATTTGGCAGGAGTAAGTAAAAGATATCAAATTAATATTTCATTTTGTAAAAATTGGGGATAGGGGAAGGGGAAATGAGGAGGAGATTATGGGGAATCGAACCTACGCCAATAAGGTGGGGCTTCGCTAATAAGGTGGGAGTTTAGGTAGCTAACCAATTGTAGTTTTTACGCAATCTTTGAATAGTTAGATTTTTTTATTTTTTTTAAAAAAATTGAATTTTTTTAAAATTTAGTTGAAAATTGGGCTTCATTGGGAAATTCATTTATTTGGGAGGGAGGAAGTATAAGATATCAAATTAATTTTTTAATTTTTAAAATTGGTTAGTGGAAAGAAAGGGGAAATGAGGAGGAGATTACAAGGTGGGGAATCGTGCCGTCACCAATGAGGTGAGAGGTTACATAGCAAATCAACGGAGCTACTAAGATTTTTCACATATCAAATTAATTTTTTATTTTTAAAACTGGGGTAGAGGAAGGGATAATAAGGAGGGAATTAGAGAGAATCGAACCCTCGCCGATAAGGTGAGAGTTCAGATAGCGAACCAATGGAGCTACTAAGATTTTTCACATATCAAATTAGTTTTTTATTTTTTAAAATTGGGGTAGAGGAAAGGGAAATGAGGAGGGGATTAAGGGAAATCGAACCCTCGCCTATAAGGTGGGAGTTCAGATAGCTAATCAATTAAGCTATTATGATTTGCGACATAACAAATTAATGGAATTGACTTTATTATGGAAATGTTAATATACTTATTTGGTTGTATTTGATGTCTATTAATGAAATAATACTTGGAATTTAACTTAAATAGATTTTTTGTTGATTGATTTGAATTTGAAAATCTAATTTTCTTTGTTTATGATTTTTGTGGTTTAATTGGAAATGGGATTGTGAATTTAGGATTTTTTTTTTGGTTGTTGGTGTAGAGAGTTCGCAATAAAAGAATGTTGTAATGTTGGATAGTGATGACACAGATAGTGTGAGTTCATTGTCTACTTCTCGATCAGATATGATTGTTTCAGGTGCAAATGAGGTTCACATTTACAAGGAGACTTTGCTTGATCAATGTATCGATGCACTCTATGAAAAAAGTTACTATCATATTTCAATGAGTTACGTTACATAATATGAATGAGTCAAAAATTCAATGTGTCAATGCACTCTATGAAAAAGGTTCTATCATATTTCAATGCTTTACGTTTCTGTGTGTTTCGTTACATAATACAAATCAGTTTAAAATTCAATGTGTCGATGCGCCTTATTGAAAAAGGTTCTATGTATCACATTACAATGCATTTACATTACATAATATAAATCAGTGTAAAATTCAATGCTGCATACTGAATACTAAATGAGATGGACTTGGATTTGGATTTGATTGTACATTTGGGATGCAAATTCTTCAAGGAAATAAGTTTGACTTAGAGACAGGATCTCGCAAAAAATAAACTATAGTAATTCTATTATCTATACACTATCCACTGTTATTATCCCACTTTCTAGGAAGGGTGAGCAAGATAGTTTCCTCCAGCGTTTACATCATATCCTAACAAAGAAACCAATTGAAACTATTTAGTATGTCACACCCCGAATACCAACGAGGCGTGATTGGCACCCGAAGCCGATATGGTCCGAGAGAACCAATTTTTTGCTCATGAACACTCGTACGCATAACCTCAAATGAATAACACACTGTTTCATGTAATTGATGAAATATAAAATGCCATACATACATATACATATATACATATATAACACTTGGCCTTTGGGGCCATTACATCGCACTGTACGTACGTATCTTACATCCATACCCACGTATGTCTACAAAAGCCTCTAACAGACGCATTGACCATAACAAACTAGAAGTCGGGACAAGTCCCCGCTTTATACAACATTAAACATTGTACCACTATGACTCGGAAAGTCCCGAAGCAACTGGGGCTCACCAACAGTCTGCAAATACCGTGAACCTACTGTGGAGGTCTACTAATGCCTGCACCTGCAACATGTAAAGTAAGTCCCCAAGAGGGGTCAGTACGAAGAATGTACTGAGTATGTAAGGCCAGATGAAATTGTACAATGCATGAATACTTCAATGAACTCAAATACAATGAATAGTCAATGTGACTAAGTTACCATGTTGCCTTTTGAAACCCATGAGTATTGCTTTCATTACCTTCGTTTATTGCTTTACTCCAATGGAAATAATTATAAGGGAACTCTATATATGGAACCATGTACCTTTCTTTCATTCTTATAATCTCTAATGATTTGTACATAATAAAAACAACCATGAAATCAATATAAGGGAAATAGTTAGGGCCCTCATCATGCAGGTGTTCATTTCACCCCATGGATACATCATGCAGGTGTGTCATTACACCCCATGGATAAAATATCATCATCATGCAGGTATTCTTTTTACCCCATGGATAAGATCGTGTCATCATGCAGGTGTCCTTGCACCCCATGGATAAATGGCCATCATCATGCAGGTACTTGTACCCCATGGATAAATAAACATCATCATCATACATTACTTTGCTCTTACTTTATTTCATTACTTTGAGATAGATACTTCAACTTGTGAGAAATTGGTACTTTGATAGTCATAATATCATTTTGAACTTTGGAACAAACATTGATGGAACCATGAATTATTTAGAACATTACCCCAAAGCATATGAAACATGTGAATGACAATTGATCAATGCATAAAGAACATATGATGAACCATAATTGATACCCGGAATTAGGGTACCCTTGGCTTATGAGGGATTGATACTTTTGTAGCCATGACATTGTTGGAAGCTTTGGAACAATAACCAATGAGCTAGAGACATGTCTATAAACATTCTTGGAAACATAGCCTTCATGGAACATAATACTGTTGGAACCGTTGAACAATGATCAATGAACAAGATACATGAGTATAATCACTATTGAACCCTTGGAACATAACCTCATTTGACTTTTGGAACATTACTAATGGAATGGATATGAGACATGTGTAGAACTCTATTGGAACTTTGGATCATGACACTAATTGGAACACACCCATATACTTCACCTTACTCTTGTACTTTATGAGATGAACACCTTAGCCAAACACATACTTACATGCACATCTCACTTCACCCTTTTATCTCATGAGATTGACAATTTCACTTATGAAGTATAACTATACTAACTTGCACATCACCTCTCTTATTACTCTTACAATTGGCACAAGGATAATCATCATACCATAGGACTCATAATATGATGGGAACAATGATATTCAACGAAACAAGCTCTCTTAGGATCTACAACTTATGACAACTTAAGAACTTCCGCCCATAAATAAGAACTAAGTGATTCATGCTTTGTATAGGAGTAAAACACATCCGACTATCAATATATCAACCTTAGTTGGAATACTATAGAACCCCCTTGGTTTAGTACACGTTTGGTACCTTAACATAATGATCACTAAACACGATACATGTGGATATTACCTATGCACCACCCTGCGAGGCAATACCTTAGACCACTTGGAACTTTTGACATATTAGCCAATGAACGTGAGTCAACCAATGGACATGAGTCAATCAATAAACACGAGTCATACGATTCACCATTGACCAATGAATAAGGAACATATGAGTAACTCTA
Organism: Capsicum rhomboideum; assembly: GCA_031232105.1. NCBI lineage: Eukaryota > Viridiplantae > Streptophyta > Magnoliopsida > Solanales > Solanaceae > Capsicum > Capsicum rhomboideum. The sequence continues at coordinate 56,696,706 of CP124716.1, read as the reverse complement.
GCCAACTATCGAATATGAAATACCTTAGAGTATTTCGGAATCAAGTGAGTGCTATGACAGTGTGAACATCATATATTGCAGAAGGATATAGAAGTAACCTTACATACCTTTACTTCCAAGTACGAGTACACAAAACTATATATGAACACAACAGTCCAGCTTCTTCTTTGTGTTTCACTCTACAATATAAGTCCACAATGAAACTCTTGTTAACGATCATTTATCATACAAGCGTACAAAACGACAATGAACGATATGACCGTCATATAAATTCATTTCACTCCTTACAATACAACTCACTGCATTATCATACCAACAACACCTTAACATTACACACATTGACCAAGATTTCGTATAACAATAGCATTTCGCATCACACCTATCCTTTATGCCTTCTCATTTCCATTCCGTCACATTTCCGCTTATCGATTTGCCTCACAACAACATATGAACAACCATCCACATTTAATACAGTCCAATACGCCTTCATACGACACTTTAAAGTCATTAAAACGACATCACAAGTTCATAATTCCATCCAAAAAGGGTATCGGGGCTTTCGGGGATCAACTAGAGTCGAGAACACGCAAAACGAGTTCTGGACCTGACCTGCGCTGCCACCTGTGCATGCAGGTGGCTGACATGCGCGCGCAGGTGCCCTCCAGCAGCAGCCAGAGGCATCTGCGATGGCATCTGCGCACGCAGGTGCCTCCGTCTGCGGGGGCGGATGCCCGTTTGGTCCGAAATGGCTCCGTTTTGGGTCTTTTAATGCCATGAATGGTCCATGATCATAACCAACCTCATTTTAACATATTTTTGATCATTTAACATGCCAACATGCAGTCATAACTTCACAACACACATAACGACACCCAAAACCACATTTCACGGCCAATACGACACCAAAACCATAACCGATTTCACAATACCAATTCCAAATGTTATGCACAAGAATGGAACAAAGGAAGACCATAATCACATCTCACATGTCAATATTTACTCCACCAAATTCACTTCTTTCACAACCACAAGTTCATCACCAAGTTTACAAGACAAAGCAACCTCCGATTTAAGCAAACATGTAACCTTGCACTTAGTGTAAATTTCTCAACATTCCACCAACATAACCAACATAATATAAACCATGTGTTATGCATAAAATATATGAACTCATCATAATACACACTTACCAATTGATGATCTTGGTCAAAAGAGTGGCTTAGGGTTCTTTGAGAGCAAAGGGGAAAATATTGGAAAATTCTAGAAATGGGATGAGAGTTCAAGTGATAAAAATCTGATTTTTCTCTCTATCTCTCTCTATATATAGTCCCTCAAAGTCTCTCTTATCTCTTCCTTGCATTAAATGCAATGGTTGAGTTGGTCAAATGGACAAATTGGAAGAATGGGTCAAAATTATGTGTTTGGGCCATGTCTTCTTATGAATTTGGGCTTCACTTATGGCCCAAATGATGCAAGATTTTTACATGTCCAATATTTACTACATCAAGCCCACAATTTAAAACATAATTAATCACATCTCTCATGTTGTCATTTTTCCATAAACGTACATGCAGGGGCGGACCCACATAGGTTCAAGTGGGTTCATATGAACCCACTTCGTTGAAAAATTACACTATATATATATGTATATATATATCAGCCTTTAACAACGTACAGGGTAAATATAAAATTTGAACCCACTTTGCACATGTGAAGTGCTTGGCCTAGTGGCAAGTGGGTTCAAATTTCGGTTCATTGTGCCGGAATTCGTGTGTTCGAACCCCCACAGCAGCGCCTCTTTTCTTTTTTTCTTTTTCCCTGTAGGGATTCAGCTACAGCCTATTGCTACTTAATACTAATATTAAAATTAAAAAAAAAAAATTCTCCCAATCCCAATAGTCCGTTATTCCCCAATACCCCAATATTCTCTAATTCCCCAATCCCTAATCCCTAATCCCCATTATTCCCCAACAAAACACGTGAAAAAAACAAAAACAAAACTACCCCTTCTAAGCAAGAAGAAGACAAGTCAATCTTACATCAACATCAAGAAATTTATCAAGTTTGTTCTTTACTCTCTATTCTTACTTTCAGTCTTTTATATATACAAAATTATTCCGGTTATTTTTTATTTCTTCAACTTTAAAATCCTTACTACTTAAAATTGAAGAAGATTACAATTGATTTTTTCTTCAATGTTAGTCACTTTTTTTACAAACTTTCAAAATTCAAATGCTTACAATGACTCTCAGTTTTCTAATGAGACTTTTAATTCGGCAATACAGGTTCTAAATTCAATGAAGAGATATTTTGCTCCGGTATCCTCAAAGTTGCCACAATCAAGTTCATCCACTCAAAATACTCCTCGCGTGGAAGATAACTTGAATCAATTAGGAGAAAATCATCATTCTGCTAAAAAACAAAAGCAAGAAGTAAACTTGAATTCTTTACCGGCAGATCCAAAAGAAAGAAAATCCATTTGGGACTATCATCCGAATGATCGTGATGAGATTAGGCGAGCATATATCCAAAGAGGTCCTCATCAACCTCGAGTTCGCGAGTTTCCTCAAAGAGATATTTCTGGATTAAAACGTCGTTTTAATCGTAAATGGTTTAAAATATATCATGATTGGTTGGAGTATAGTGAGATTGAATATGCCGCTTATTGTTTATGTTGTTATTTATTTCAAGATGAAAGCATTCATCAAGGTGGAGGTGAAGCATTTTCAAGTATAGGCTTCAGAAGTTGGCACAAAAAAAAAAGATTAGAGACGCACGTTGGAGGGCCGAACAGTGATCACAATCAGGCAAAGAAGAAGTGTGAAGATCTAGTGCGACAAGAACAGTCAATTCAAGCCGCATTTGTGAAGCCATCCCATCAAACCAAGCTTGAATACAAAATTCGTTTACAAGCTTCTGTTGATGTGGTGAGACTCCTTTTGAATCAAGGATTGGCATTCCGTGGACATCGTGAAGATGAATCATCATTAAACAAAGGTAACTTTCTTGAAATTCTTTCATGGTATGCAAATCGATGTGATAAAATTAGAGATCTTGTGTTGAAAAAGGCTCCAAAAAATAATCAGTTGACTTCTCATAAAATTCAAAAGGATATTGTCACTGCATGTAAGCTTGAAACGATTAAAGCTATTATGGAGGATCTAAATGGTGACTATTTCTCATTGCTAGTTGATGAATCTTGTGATGTGTCACGTAAGGAGCAAATGGCAATTGTTTTGCGATATGTTGATAGGGGTGGATCTGTTGTGGAACGGTTTATAGGGATTGTCCATGTTCATGATACTAGTGCTTTATGTTTAAAAGAAGCAATTGTTAAATATCTTACTCAGCATTCTTTGAGTTTATCTTGTATACGAGGGCAATGCTATGATGGAGCAAGCAATATGCAAGGGCATCTAAGTGGCCTTAAAGTCTTGATTCAGCAAGAAAGTAGATCAGCTCATGCAATTCATTGTTTTGCTCATCAACTTCAGTTGACTCTTGTTGGTGTATCTAAAAAATGTCTTCAAGTTGGAGAACTTGTATTGTTGATTTCCAATGTCTTAAATGTAGTGGGAGGTTCTTTTAAACGTATGGATGAACTTCGACAAGCTCAAGCAGAAAAAGTTCAAGAGGCTCTAGATATGGGCGAGGTTGAAACTGGTAAGGGCTTGAATCAAGAACTTGGTCTTGCTAGAGCTGCTAATACTCGTTGGGGTTCACACTATAAATCGTTTAAGAACTTTATTAGTATGTTTGGTTCTATTACTGATGTCCTTGATACTATTGTTGTTGATTCTGAATCTGTTGAAGAAAAAGCCAGGGCAACAGGATATCTCAGAGCTTGTCAAACATTTGAGATTGCTTTCATATTGCACTTAATGAGAGATATTTTAGCAATCACAAATGAGCTTAATGAATCCTTACAGAAGAAAGAACAAGATATTGCAAACGCCGTTCTACTTGTTAAAGTAGTGAAGAAACGATTGCAAGATTTAAGAGATGAAGGATGGGATCCACTTATCAAGAATGTGTCTGCATTTTGTGTCAGGTATGATATTTTGATACCCAATTTTAATGAGCTCTATGTTAATTTTGGAAGATCTCGACGAAGAGTTACTGAGTATACTATCTCACATCACTATCGCGTGGAAGTATTTTTTAAGATTATTGATTGGCAACTTCAAGAACTCAATGATCGTTTTAATGAGGTGAGAACAGATTTGCTTATTGGGGTTGCTTGCTTGAATCCAGTTGACTCATTTTCTAGTTTTGACATCAATAAAATATTGAGAATGGCTAAATTATATCCTGATGATTTTGGTGAAAATATAATGGTTACTCTCAAGAATCAGCTAGAGACTTATATTGTTGATGTTCGTGACGTTGATGAAAGGTTCTCTAATCTAAAAGGACTTGGTAACCTTTCTGAGGAGCTAGTTAAGACAAAGAAACACTTTAATTATCCTCTTGTGTTTCGTCTTGTAAAGTTTGCATTGCTCCTGCCGGTTGCCACTGCTACAGTTGAAAGAGCCTTTTCGGCAATGAAGTTGATCAAGAGTGAATTGAGAAATCGAATGGATGATGGTTTCATGAGCAGTTGTATGGTGCCTTATGTAGAAAAAAAATTATTTAATACTGTTTCTGATGAAAGTATTATGAATAGGTTTCAAGAAATGAAAACTCGTAGAATAATATTGTAATAATATGTTTTAGTTAATCAAACTTTATTTTGTTTGCTTCGTTGCGTATTTATTTTTTATATATTGAACCCACTTGGTGAAAAGTCTGGGTCCGCCACTGCGTACATGTAGTCGTACTCATCAATAACATTATATAATACATACCTTTGGCTCTCAACACTCAAGTATACCTTATCCAACATTGTCGCGTAGGGTTTGGTAAGTATGGGGTGTTACATAGTACTTCTTTCCATTTACAATTTTGACCAATTATATGTAGTAGAACTACTATCTCTCTAGTTCTATCTTCTTTGGTTCTCTGCAGCTGCTAGAATCCCCTGGTATTTCACTCACGCCATACGTGGTATACAACTGCTGCGAAAACAATCCCCAACATAGTGCATACAGGGTTCCTGCTTTTCACCTTCTGTGTCATTCAGTAGATCTCCTCCTCCCATATTCCAATGTGTCTATCATTATTTAACCAGCGCAGCAGTGTTTGCCATATGAATTGAGAGTAGTTGCAACCAAAGAACAGGTGGTCTAGAGTATCATCCACATCTTCCTAACATAAAAAGACATTGCTTTGTAGCTTGGATTCCATATTGTTGTAGCCTATCCACTGTTGCCAGCCTTTGTTGGATAGCTAGCCATAGTATGAAGTGATGTTTTGGAAGCATCAATAGCACTAGTTGGTTGTAGTGCTTTGTAAGCCTTGCTGATACTAAAATTCTCTCCCAGAGTGTATGAATTCAAATCCAACAATCCAGTGATGAGGCTTTTCCATATCAAAGATTCTCTGGACCACCTAACTTGCTTGGCTAGGAGTTTTCATAGTTGGAAAGTCTAGCCTCTTTGTATAAGTAGTGTGTATCCATAGAACCCATAGCCTATCCTTTTTCTTTGTAAGAGCCCATGAAACTTGAGGATGGCTGGTTTGTTCCACAACATGGAATCAATGATATTCAAGGCTTCAAGCTTCCTGATGACTTAGGTTGGCATAACTTTTCCCATGCCATAAGTGCTTTTTTGCTATTCTCACTTGTTCCTTGCCATAAGAAGCTTCGACAGATGGTTGTGATTTTTTGATGTACCTTCTTTGGGATGAGGAAAATTTATGCCCAGAAATTTGAATCTCGAATACCCCACTTTTGATCAGTTGATGTCATCTAACGTATGATAGAAATCTTGTTGTCCAACACTTAATCCTTGCCACACTCTTTGCACGGGTTGATACCTAGCTTCCTGGATGATAGAGGTACTCCCAGCAACTTAAAAGGTAGTGATCCTGTCGTGAAGTGTAGTGTTTGAAGAGTATGTTGCTTGAACTCAGCAAATACTCCAGCCATCTATATCGAACACTTCCATAATTGCTTCTGAGGCCAGACACTGGAGAAATGTTTGAAAGTTCCATCAGTAATTGTTTGGAAGTGGTATCTGCCCTGCACCATATCAGAAGATCGTCAGCAAACCATATTTGGGTAATGTACAACTTAGAGAATCTCAGATGATAGTTGAAATCTGGTTTCAGTCTTAGTTGCTTTAGGATCTACTCAAGTACTCCAGCACCAACAGAAATATATATGGGGACATAAGAGCCCTTTGTCGTAGTCCTCTTCTTGCTTTAAGCTTATAAGTGAGGTCACCATTCACTAGGAGAGAGTAACTGACAATACTCACACACTCTATGATCATGTTTACCATCCTAGTGGGTATCCTAGTAGGTATGCCTAATTCTAAGAGTAAAATCCTCTTGAAACTCCATTCAAGAGAGTCATATTCCTTTCTTGCATCAACTTTAATTATACACCTAGGAGAGATTGACTTCTGCATGTATAATCAACTCATGGGCTACTTATTACTTTGTCAAGGATATTTCTTCCTTCAATGAAGGCTGATTGTGCAGGATCAACAAGTAGTCAATCACTGATTTCAATCTATTAGTGAGAATCTTAGCAATAATATTGTAAAGAGTGAAGCAACTTGCTATAGGCCGGTATTCCTTGACATAAGTTGGACTTGACACCTTTGGCACTAAGGTGATTATGGTACAGTTTACTTCTTTAAGAAGTTTGCCTGTATCAAGAATTGTAGGGCAACTTTAGTCACCTCATCCCCTATTATTGGACAGTTTTGTTGTAGAATTCAGTAGGGTATCCATCCATTACAAGTTTCATTTAGCAATACATTCATAACTTTGTTGATATCCTTCTCTGTGACTGGTCGTAATAAGTACTGCTATTGTGTTGCTGATAAGCATGCGCCATCACGTACTATTGTGATATCAGTTCCTGGAAGAGTGGTGGCAGCTTCACCAAGCAGTCTCTGGAAGAATTGTACAAACTCATTTTGGATTTGTTGTGGGTCTGTGAGTTTGAAATCTTCTTCTGTATAGATGGAGTTGATCTTATTTCTTGCTTGCTGGCCTTCAATTGAGCATGGAAGTATGTGGTGTTGTTGATTCGGAGGTTAATCTGGTTAGTAGCTATAAAATGTCCTTAAAAAACTATTCTGCCATGTTATTAGGATCTACCAAATGCCATGCAGACGTTCCAGCTAGAATGGCCCAAATATTTATGTCCTCACGTGATCACTGATCAATGTATAGAATGTGCATGTAGTTTTTTGTTTCTAGAAGTACTACAATCTTAATTACAAGTTAATTTCATTTAGTACAAATTTGTTACACTATGAAATAATTGAAGTGTAATATCAAGAATATGTTTGGTTCAAAGAAGTGATCTCACAGTAACTTACACTATGAAATGTGGGGGTTGCTTTTTTTTAGGGTGAGGGGGTGAGAGGGTGGGGGGCGGAGATATTGTGTCCTTAAGATTATGTTCTATCTTCCAGGTTTGCCACTTCGTTGCAACAATGTCTGAATTCCATTAAGTGGGGCTCTTCTAAGGAGATAATTTTAGCATCTCATGTTCTTGATAAGCAAGCTTCTAGCTCTGAATATTTATTAGATGTGGGGTTCAGATAGTGACCCTGCAAGTTGATACCTAAATATGGTTTGTGTAATTTTGTCTGTCATTTGGAATTCTGGCTTTAACTGCTGGCCCGGGGGACAACGCATATGAAATATTAGAAGAATCAGTGTCTCCTATTACAAAAGCTCTTAAATCTAGCTCAGAGGCATCTAAGATACCTGCGGTGTATTTGTAGATGGCAGATATGCTTCTTTTAGTATTTGCATTTAATTTGTCGAGCTTGAATGCGTACATATAATATATGAATGGTTTCCTCCATAATATTATTACTATACATATATATACCCTTTCTTCATATTACTATTACATATCTCTTGTATATCTCCTCCTTGGGAGGAGTGCCTTGTTTGTCGATGTAACTGAAGGCATAGTGCTATGCCTATGCCTGGTAGTTTCTTGTTTGTGGTGTTTTTGGGCGATGTGCTCGATTTTGGAACAGTAGTTCCTAGCATTACTTCATGGGCGTTTTGTTTCTTTTCCTTGTGGTATGTTACCTCTTGTTTGTGTTTGTTTTTATGTTTCTTGCTTGTTATACTGCTATCTATACTGCTTTCTATTCTGAGCCGGGGGTCTGACGGAAACAGCCTTGCTACTTCGTATGAGGTAGTAGTATGGACTGCGTACACTTTACCCCACCCCCCACCCCCCAGACCCCACTTAGTGGGAATACACTGGGTATGTTGTTGTTGTTGTTGTATATCTCCTCCTTCATACTTCTATTGTATATTATATATCTTATTATTCACTATACTATCGCACGTTGACTAGTTACTTACTGGTATAGCTTCGTCCCGGATTACTTGTAGGGTATGATAGTTTATCCTTACTTTTCCTTTAGTATTATCATGTATCATTTCTTAGGTAGTTGACTCTAATGTTTATTCCTTTTTTACATTTTATTTATACTTACATTGTATTTGGAGCTCAGTCGGCTGATGCTTACTGAGTACCTCGTGTTGGTACTCATACTACACTTCTGCACCCTACAGATCATAGTACGAGTTCTCTCCACTAACATTGATCTTAGGCGTATTTGTACTCCTGAGTGTCATTATTTATGAGCTTTTAGCCTAGTTTGACGATAACTTGAGGTGATTATTGAGTAATAAAGTGTGTATACGTGTATTTGTGTGTTGAAGTACATGTTTATGGTGTTTAAGGTGCATTTGAAACAAGTCTATAGTCAAAAGGATCAAACAGAACTTAGAAGAGAAAACTAGTGTCGCTAGCTTGAGCTATGCTTGTTCTAGTGTACTTTGATGAGCTCTATTATATTGTATGAACTAATGTTTGTTATTAGATGTTGTAGGTCAATGTTGGAGGATCTATTAAAGCTAAATGAAGCCTACAAACAAGCCACATAAAGTGGGGAAACAAGAAACAAGTGCACGAGGAGAAGAGAACGGAAATCAGACGAACCCTCACGCAAAAGAGGAGGCATGCACCGCACCCTCAACTCATGAGAGGGGTCATGCGCCGCACCCCCTATGCATGGAAGAGGGTGTGCGTCAAACCTCCTAGTGAAGGCAGCCACTGGTTTGGGTGTGCTATGGGCATGCGCCGCAACCTTCTTGGTGTGCTATGGGCCTCGCGCCGCACCCCCCTAAAGACTTCCCAAAGTTGGTTTTTCACTTGTTTAAGTTGGGGGCAAAGTTGTAAATGCATATGTTTTGTATGGGGCAGCCTCTGGACGACCTAAATCACTATAAAGGGAGGACTTAACCACATTTACACACATATTTTGGATTACACACGAATTGGAGAACAAAGGAGACATCAAGGAGCACAAACTAGGGTTCTTTCTTCTTTTACTTTTCATTCTTGTACTTTGAAGTTGTGAACTCTTTTATGGAGATTGTTTGTATAAATATGAGTTTCTAAACATCCTCATTCTAGGGTTGAGGCTACAACATGATTGCTTAATTATGGTTTTATAGTTGGTTTATTTGTTTATCAAGTTATGTTATTGTTCTTGCGTTCTTGTTTTACTATCCTTAAGCATAATGAACTTTAGGATAAATCTTAGTCTCGAAACAAATTGACCATAGGAGTTGAGGATGGAATGAAAAATGTAGGGTGTGTGGATCATGTCTTTAATTGGTTTAGTATAAATTATTAAAGAATGATTTGCGGTTGGGATAGAGATATACCTAAACACCCCACTTGGTTAATGAAACGGGAAGATAGTTTAATGCATCCAAATTAAAGACTCATATCACCGCTCAATAAGGTAGTTGTAAGATTAATTTGGGTAGATGACTTAGTGGATGACCATTCCGAAGTTATAACATCAACCCCGTAGATCATCAATCATAATAAGCACCAACACCGACTAGAAACAATAGTTATGCTTGAATGTGAAGTAATTGCCTCAACCCTGGAACTCTCTATATATTGTTTACAATCTGAATTTCATACCGTTGTTATTTTTGTTACTTAGTTTATATAAACAAACTCAAACTCATCTTTGTTACAAATAGCACTTGTTTAACTTAAATAGTAATACTTAAGTTGGATCATCTGTTAAACACCAAATCCTAGAGGGATCGATAGTCGGCTCGTAAGAGCCACTATATTACTTGCACGACCACGTACACTTACGTGTGGTCTTGGGAGCGACAAGTTTTTGGCGCCATTGCCGGGGACTTGAAAATTAACAACCTTCTAATATTCAGTTTTACTATTTTGTTGATAAGTTCTAACAACTTGGTCTTACCTACTGAATTTGTAGGTACAGGTTTGAATATTAAGTAAGCAGGCAAGGGAGAGGGAATTGGTTGAACCACATCTCGAACCTGAGCGACGCTTGCACTACTTGAGGAGAGAAGCAACATTTCTCTATCTAATCCCTCAAGTTCAACAAGGTGAGACCATTCCTGCAATAATGGGTATTGAAAAACAACCAACCCGCAGGACAGTGCGCGAAGTGGCAATCCCACTCGCAATAAATATGACCTCATGTATTCAAAATCCTGACGCAGGAGGTATATTTGAGCTGAAACAAAACATGGTGCAATTTTTGCACGCAAGTAGGCAGTTTTAGGCTTGTCACATGAGGATCCATAGGGTCATCTACAGAACTTTTTGGAGATCAGTGACACTTTCATTTCCGCAGAAGTCTCCACAGATTAGTGAGGCTCACACTTTTCCCATTTTCACTGTTGGGGGAAGCGAAGAAATGGTTGAAGGCAAAACCTTCAAACTCAATTACAACTTGGGATGATTTGGAAAAGAAGTTACTCATGTGATTCTTTCCTTCTGGCAAAACTGCAAGGTTGAGGAGTGAGATCCTGAGTTTCAAGCAAAAGCTAGACGAAATCTCTATCATGCATGTGAAAGATTTAAGTCACTTCTCAGAGATTGTCCATATCACCAATAAACAAATTAGGTACTAGCTCATACTTTTATTGAAGGTCTTGACCATAATATGAAAATTTTGTTAGATCCAGCAACAGGTGGTCAAGTTTTGGAGAAAATTTATAATAAGTTGTACACCCTCTTAAATAGAATTGCACTAGGTAATCCAAATTGGAATGGTATGCCTATAAGAATGTTGAAGAAGCCTGCAGGTATGATTGAGTTGGATAGTGTCACAACATTGGCTACACAGTTGTCCAGTTTTCAAAATCAGATGATGGCCCAGTTCAGCAAGTTGAGTGTGGCTCAACCTCAGGCACAGGTTAATGCAGTTCAGCAAGTTCAGGCTTGGTGTGAAAATTATGGTAATAGTGGTCACTCTTCAGACTTGTGTGGAGCAAATCTGGAGTCTGTGACTTTTGTAGGCAATGTGCAGAGAGGCAATTAGAACTATGGTAATGCTTACAATCGTAACTAGCAGGCTCAGCTTAACTGCTCATGGGGCAATAATCAAGCTCAATCTCAGCAATTTCAGCAACATCAAGGCATTCAAAATAACACTTAGGCGAGCAATAAAGAGGAGACTTTGAAAAAGATACTGGCTAACCAAGAACAAATGGCTGCGGAAATAAAAAATCAGCAACTTGCCCAAAAGAATTTAGAGCTATAGATGGGTCAGTTAGCTTAGGCACAGAACTTAAGACCTCAGAGGGGTTTACCTAGTGAGAAAGATAATCCAAAATAGGTTATGGCAATCACTTTGAGGAGTGGTAGAGATTTAGTTGATGGGCCTCCAAAGAAAAATCATGCGGTGCAAATAGAATTGATGACACCCAAGCAGTCAGAAAAACAAGTTGAGACTAAAGAAGCTGACAAAAGGAGAAGTCTGAGTACCCTAATTAAAAGCCGATTGAGCAACCTCGAACTAGACTACCACCACCTTTCCCTCAAAGGCTCAATAAAGAAAAAGAGGATACTTGTTTTAAGAAGTGCTTTGACACATTCAGAGAACTTCACATTAACCTTCCTCTTGTAGATTTTTTGTAGAGAATGTCAAAGTATACCAAGTACTTAAAGAATGTGGTCAAAAATAAAAGGAGGCTTGGTGATATTGAGACAGTAGCACTCACTGATGCCAAAAAATCTCAACGACCCATACAAATTGGTGAAAGTGATGTTGTCTATGCTTTGAGTGATTTTGGCGCAAGCATTAACTTGATGCCCCTTTCATTTTATAATACTCTTGGTTTGGGAAAGCCAAGGCCCTCCTCAGTGGTGTTACAAATGGCAGACAAAACGAGAGTGGTCCCTGAAGGAAACATAGAGGATGTTCTCATTAAGGTTGGTAAGTTCATTCTTTTTGCTGACTTTATCATTCTTGATTATGATGCAGATGATAGGGTACCAATCATATTGGGACATCCATTATTAGCTACTGGTGAAGCATTGATAGATGTGACAGAGGGGATACTCAAGATAAGATTAAATGATGAAGAGGGGGTCTTCAGCGTGTACAAAACACTCAGCACACCCTCACACTATAGAGATCTATGAATGATCACAGCTATAGAAGTGGGTGAGTGTGGGTGGAAGAGTACAAACCAACAATTACCTCTTCGGACACTCTCATGACGTTGCCTGAATCGACTAATAAGCTAAACCCACACTACTTGAATGGCATGCTAAAAAGTTCGGTGTAAGAAGAGTGGCAGACCTCGAGCATGAGCATTCGAGAGGTCAGAAAAGAAGAAGAAGATGGGATCCAAGTAGGAGGAAGAGGATGAGAGAATATGGATGATGAAGTTGTGATATGAGGCGTACCACGACAATAAATCAGGCGCTGCTGGGGAGGCAACCCAAGTTAAGGTAGTTATTATTTTTTTTTAAGTTTTCTTTAGTCTCACCTTTGTTTTTGTTTTTAGTTTTGAGTTGACAGGTTGATGGAAAGTATGAGTACCCGAGATCTTAGCTAAGGGCATGGTAAAAACTGGGTGTGGGGTCCCCCGGACCTCCTTGATGAATATAATGCTGCTGGCTAGGCCTAGAGGCCTCAGGGAGTATTTCTATCCTTACTTTTAATTTATACTTTGGGGACAAAGTGTGATTTTAAGTGTGGGGTCGGAAATCTTCTGATTTGGTGAGGGTGGAGTGTGCTATAGGAGTATTTTGATAATTTGGTTATTTGCCTTTTGCTTTTGTTGCTGAAAATTTTAAAAAATACAAAAGAGATTTTCTTTTAGTAATATTTAGTTTTATTTCGGAGCACACTTCATCCACCCCAAAGTTTTTCTTTTCGATTCTTTTTCGATGGGGAGCCCTTTGAACCCAGTATCCCTTTTGTTTTTTAGGAGTAATTTTAAAATTTTAGACATGCTCTAGTTAGATGCTTCGTATGATTGCATGATGCAAGTGGGTTTTGAATGTCGAAGCAGGTGTAGTGAATTGAATGACTACTGTGAAAAACTTAGGCTCATTTGTTTGACTCTTGTGTGATGTTGGCTTAATATTGAATTCTTGATATTGCTTGGTTGAGAGTATATAGGTATCCTTCTTGAATTAAACATGTGCCATGTGTGAGTGAGATTTTGTTATATTCCATGTTGCATAGTGATGTCTAGAACTTGCCTGGTGTGTTTGCAGAGCGAAATAAAGAATGTTGAGTTTAGGAGATGATATAGGCATTTCCTTGATAGCCGTGTTTTATAACCACCTTATCTACCCTTTTTGCATGATCTTAGCTAGCCCCGTTGATCCTTCATTCTTTTTTTTTTTGTATCCTTATATGTAGCTTATTCCTTTTCCTTCAATTGCCCGTAATTTGATCCAAAATTCCTAAGCGCTATAGTAAAGAAATTAAGATGTTGAGAAGCGTAAAAATTGAATTTGAAGTCCCAAGTAAATAGATTTTGGTGTGTTGAAAAGGTTTATGTATTGTTGGTAGGGAGTAATGTAATGAAAAGAGAAATTGATCCAAAGAATTGAATCATGTGTTGATAGCAAATACTCTATGCTAAAGATATGTAAGCTAGCTTAAAGAGATGGGGCAAAACAAAAGAGAGTTGGGAAGATGATAGTGGTGTAAAATAGGTTGGTTGGATAAGAGCCTAGTGGAAATTGTGATGTAATAAAGCGCTCAGGGAAGATAGTCACTATTCTTGACAAAATAGTTCCTACCCATCCCTTAGCCTATATTACAACCCTTAAAGTCCTACTTGATCTTGAGCTTTGACAATCTTATATTAGTGGAGTACTAAACTAAGGGAAAGCATATGGTTTTCTAATATCGCATGTGAATTCTTTGTGAGAGTGAGCAGAATTTGATCCTTACACCCATTCTTATGATAAATTGCATATTTGTAAGTGAATATGGGTGACTTTCTTGTGGTGAGGGTGCATGTTTGATGATAGATAGGTGACTTATATAATCTATTTTTTGATTTGTATGCATGAGTTATCCAACTTAGTAGAGTCAAGTCTTGAGGCTAGGATGTTTCGAAGTAGTCTTCATGCGTTTCAAGTTGTAAGATAACATGCTGAATATAGAACTTGCTATTAATATGGTCGGTGTAGTTCTATCTTGAGTGTCTTAGTTGTAGTAATATTGTTAGATTCTTTCTTGATGGTGATTAATTTAAAGAGTTATTCGAGGACAAACAAGGCTTTTAAGTGTGGGGTGGTGATCTTAGGCGTATTTACACTCCTACGTGTCATTATCTATGCAATTTTAGCTTAGTTTTGAGGATAAATTGAGGTGATAATTGAGTGATAAAGTGTGTATACATGTATTTGTGCATTAAAGTACATGTTTATGGTGTTTAAGGTGCATTTGAAACAATTCTACAGTCAAAAGTATCAAATAGAACTTAGAAGAGAAAACTAGTGTCGCTAGCTTGCGCTATGCTTGTTCTAGTGTACTTTGATGAGCTAAATTGTGTTTTATGGACTAATGTTCATTATTAGATGTTTTAGGTGACCATTGGAGGATCTATGGAAGCTAAATTAAGCCTACAAAAAATCCATACAAAGTGGGGAAACAAGGAACAAATGCACGAGGAGAAGAGAGCAAAAATCGGACGAACCCTCATGCAAAGGAGGAGGCATGCGCCACACCCTCCAACGCATGGGAGGGGGAATATGCTGTGCAATCCAAAGTATGGATGTGGTTGTGTACCGCACCTCCTATAAATGGGTGTTCCTCGCACACTTCTTGGTGTGCAATGGGCCACGCATCGAACACGCCCATCCCCCTCAGAGACATCCCAAAGTTGTTTTTTCACTTGTTTACATTAGGGGCAAAGTTGTAAATGCATATGTTTCTTATGGTGCAGCCTCTGTAAGACCTAAATCACTATAAAAGGAGGGCTTAACCATATTTACACACATCTTTTGGATTACACACGAATTGGAGAGCAAAGGAGACATCAAGGATCTCAGACTAGGGTTCTTTCTTCTTTTACTTTTCATTCTTGTAGTTTGAAGTTATGAACTCCTTTATGGATATTTTTTGTTATGAATATGAGTGTATAAACACCCTCATTCTATGGTTTAGGCTACAACATGATTGCTTAATTATGGTTTTATAGTTGGTTTATTTGTTTATCAAGTCATGTGATTGTTCTTGTATTCTTGTTTTACTTTTCTTAAGTGTCATGAACTCTAGGATAAATCTTAGTCTCAAAAAAAATTGACCATAGGAGTTGAGGGATGGAATTAAGAATGTAGGGAGTGTGAATCATGTCTTTAATTGGTTTAGTATAAATTATTAAAGTATGATTTGCGATTGGGATAGAGATATACCTAAATGCCACACTTGGTTAATGGAATGGGAAGATAGTTTAATGCATCCAAATTAAAGACTCATATCACCTCTCAATGAGGCAGTTGTGAGATTAATTTAGGTAGATGACTTAGAGGATGATCATTCCCAAGTTTTAACATCACCGTGTTGATCAACAATCACGATAAGCACCAACACCGACTAGAAACAATAGTTATGCATGAATGTGAAGTAATTGACTCAACCCTGGAACTCTCCATCTATTGTTTACAATACAATTTCATACCGATGTTATTTTTGTTTCTTAGTTTATGAAAACAAACTCAAACTCATTCTGGTTACAAATCGCACTTATTTAACTTTAGTAGTAATACTTAAGTTGGATCATCTGCTAAACACTAAGTCCCTGTAGGATCGATATTCGGCTTGCAAGAGCCACTATATTACTTGCACGACCACGTAAAGATTTTTATTATGGTACTCAGACTTCCCCTTGTTGTCAGCTTCTTTAGTCTTAACTTATTTTTCTGACTGCTTGTGTGTAATCAATTCTGCTTGTACCTTATGATTTTTCTTTGGAGGCACATCAACTAAATCTCCACCACTCCTCAAAGTGATTGCCATAACCTTATTTGTATTATCTATCCCACTAGGCAAACACCCTTAAGGGCAAGTTGCTGATTTTTGATTTCCACAGCCATTTGTTCTTGGTTGGCCAGTATCTTTTCAAAGTCTCCTCTATATTGCTGGTCTGAGTGTTATTATGAATGACTTGCTGCTGCTGAAACTGCTGAGATTGAGCTTGATTATTGCACCATGAGCATTTGGGCTGAGCCTGCAAGTTGTGGTTGTAAGCATTACCATAGTTCTGATTTTCTCTCTACGCATTGCATATAAATGATGAACAGAACAAGAGTGGTCCCCGAAGGAATCATAGAGGTTGTTCTCATTATGATTGGTAAGTTCATTATTCCTACTGACTTTACCATTTTTGATTATGATGTAGATCACTAGGTACCAATGATATTGGGACGTCCATTCTTCGCTACTGGTGGAGCATTGATAGATATGAGAGAGGGCACGCTCAAGATGAGATTGAATGATGAAGAAGTGGTCCTCAGGGTGTATAAAACACTTAATACACCCTTACACTATGGAGATTTATGCATGATCACAACTATGGAAGTGGGTGAGTGTGGGGTGGAAGAGTGAAAACCACCAATTACCTCTTCAGACACTCTTATGAAGTTGCCTGAATCGACCAATAAGCCTAAACCCGTACTACTTGAATGGCTTGCTAAAAACGTAGGTGTAAGAAGAGTGGCAGACATCGATCATGAGCATTCAAGAGGTCAGAAAAGAAGGAGAAGATGGGCTCCAAGTAGGAGGAAAAGGATGATACAATGTGGATGATGAAGTTGTGATGTGAGTCATGCTACGACAATAAATCAGGCGTGGCTTGGGAGGCAACCCAAGTTAAGGTAGTTATTTTATTTTATTTTTAAGTTTTCTTTAGTATCACCTTTGTTTTTTTTTTATTTTGAGTTGACAGGTTGAGAGGAGGTTTGAATACCCAAGATCTTAGCTAAGGAGCATGGTAAAAATTGAGTGTGGGGTCCCTTGGACCTTCTTGATGAATATAATGCTACTGGCTAGGCCTAGAGGCCTCAGAGAGTATTTCTATCCTTACTTTTAATTTATACTTCAGGGACAAAGTGTGATTTTAAGTGTGGGGTGGGAAATCTTCCGATTCGGTTAGGGTGGAGTGTGCTATAGGAGTCTTTTGGTTATTTGATTTTTACTTATGTTGCTGAAAATTTGAAAAATACAAAAAAAAATTCTTTTAGTAATTTTTAGTTTTATTTAGGAGCACACTTCATCCACCCCTCAATTTTTCTTTTCGGTTCTTTTCCGAGGGGGAGCCCTTTGAACCCAGTATCCCTTTTGATTTTTAGGAGTAATTTTAAAATTTTAAAGATGCTCTAGTTAGAAGCTACGTATGATTGCATGATGCAAGTGGGTTTTGAATGTCGAAGCAGGTGTAGTGAATTGAATGACTACTGTGAAATACTTGGGCTAATTTGTTTGACTCTTGTGTGATGTTGGCTTAATATTGAATTCTTGATATTGCTTGGTTGAGAGTATATAGGGATACTTCTTGACTTAAACATGTGCCATGTGTGAGTGAGATTTTGTTATATTCCATGTTGCATAGTGATGTCTAGAACTTGCCCGGTGTGTTTGCAAAGAGAAATAAAGAATGTTGAGTTTGGGAGATGATATAGGCATTTCTTTGATAGCCGTGTTTTATACCCACCTTATCTACCCTTTTTGTGTGATCTTAGTTAGACTCGTTGAGCCTTTAGCCTATTGTTTGGTAGCCTTATATGTAGCTTATTCCTTTTGCTTCAATTGCCTGCAATTTGATCAAAAATTCCTAAGCGCTTTAGTTGAGAAATTAAGATGTTAAGGAGTGTAAAAATTGAAGAATAAAAAAGTGAATTTGAAGTCCCAATTAAATAGCTTTTGGCGTGTTGAAAAGGTTTATGTATTGTTGGTAGGGAGTAATGTAATGAAAAGAGAATTTGATCCAAAGAAGTGAATCATGTGTTAATAGCAAATACTCTATGCTAAAGATGTGTAAGCCATCTTAAAGATATTGGGCAAAACGAAAAGATTTGGGAAGATGATAGTGGTGTAAAATAGGTTGGTCGGAGGTGAGCTTAGTGGAAATTGTGATGTATTAAAGCGCTTAGGGAAGATAGTCACTATTCTTGACCAAATAGCTCTTACTCGTCCCTTAGCCTACATTACAACCCTCAAAGTCCTACTTTATCTTGATAGTTGACATTCTTATATTAGTGGAGTACTGCACTAAGGGCAAGTGTATGGTTCATCTAATATCGTATGTGAATTCTTTATGAGAGTAAGCGGAATTTGATTCTTACACCCATTCTTGTGATAAATTGCATATTTGTGAGTGAATGTGGGTGAATTTTTTGTGGTGAGGGTGCATGTTTTATGATAGATAGGTGAATTATATGATCTCTTTGTTGAGTAATATACATGAGTTTGCCAAATTGGTAGAGTCAATTCTTGAGGCTAGGAAGTTTTGAAGTAGTCTTCATGCGTTTCAAGTTGTAAGATAACATGCTGAGTGTAGAACTTACTATTCATGTGGTCTGTGTAGTTCTAGCTTGAGTGCCTTAGTTGTAGTAATATTGTTAGAGTATTCCTTTATGGTGATTAATTTAAAGAGTTGTTTGAGTACGAACAAAGCTTTAAGTGTGGGGTGGTGATCTTAGGCGTATTTATACTCCTAAGTGTCATTATCTATGTGCTTTTAGCTTAGTTTTGAGAATAAATTAAGGTGATTATTGAGTAATAAAGTCTGTATATGTGTATTTTTTTTATTAAATTACATGTTTATGGTGTTTAAGGTGCACTTGAAACAAGTCTAGAGACAAAAGGATCAAATAGAACTTAGAAGAGAAAACTAGTGTTGCTAGCTTGAGCTATGCTTGTTCTAGTGTACTTTGATAAATTCTATTGTGTTGTATGGACTTATGTTTGTTATGAGATGTAATAAGATACCTATGCACTATCTATGAAAGCTATATGAAGCAAACAAATAAGGCACAAGAAGTATGGAAACAAGGGATAAGTGCACGAGAAAAGACGACGAAGAAATGAGCGCACCCTCTCACTTTTGAGGGGGCCATGCGCCTTACTTCCCAAAGAAAGGAAGCGGTAAATGTGCTTAACCTCCCAAGGCAAAATATAAATCCTTCCTTTCCCCCCCCCCCCCATTCTGTATGGCTACTGGAATGGGCGTACGGTGGCCATGCGACACACCAAGCCCCCAAGACGTCCAAAAGTTGGGTTTTTAACTTGTTTTAAGTGGGGGCAAGGTTGTAAATATATATAATTCATGTGGGGAACCTCATGGAATACCTTAAACACTATAAAAGTAGGACTTAGCTACAATTACATACATCTTTTGGATTACACACGAATTGGAGAGCAAAGGAGACATTAAGGAGCTCAAACTAGGGTTCTTTCTTCTTTTACTTTTCATTCTTGTAGTTTGAAGTATGAACTCTTTTATGGAGATTCTTTGTATAAATATGAGTGACTGAACACCCTCATTCTAGGATTGAGTCTACAAATGATTTCTTCATTATGGTTTTATAGTTTGCTTATTTGTTTATCGAGTCATGTGATTGTTCTTGCGTTCTTGATTTACTATTCTTAAGCGTCATGAACTTTAGGATAAATCTTAGTCTCAAAACAAATTGACCATAGGAGTTGAGGTATGGAATGAAGAACGTAGGGAGTGTGGATCATTCCTTTAATTGGTTTAGTATAAATTATTAAAGGATGATTTGCGGTTAGGATAGAGATATACCTAAATGCCCCACTTGGTTAGTGAAATGGGAAGATAGTTTAATGCATCCAAATTAAAAACTCATATCACTGTTCAATGAGGTAGTTGTGAGATTAATTTGTGTAGATGACTTAGAGGATGACCATTCCCAAGTTGTAACATCAACCCCATATATCAACAATCAGGATATGCACAAACACCGACTAGAAATAATAGTTACGCATGCATGTGAAGTAATTTCTTCATCCTTAGAACTTTTCATCTATTGTTTACAATCCGACTTTCATACCTTTGTTATTTTTGTTACTTAGTTTATAAAAACAAACTCAAACTCATCTTGGTTACAAATTGCACTTGTTTAACTTTAATAGTAATACTTAAGTTGGATCGTCTTCTAAACACCAAGTCTCTGTTGGACCAATATTTGGCTTGCAAGAGCCACTATATTGATTGAACGATCATTGTACACTTTCGTGTGTTCTTGGGAGTGACATATTTTTGTGACGTGTGCATCGTGCGGAGCTGCCATGGATTGGAGATTCGGGGTGAGCTCCTGTCATTCGTAATTGATCTTACTCTCCTCTTATTGTTTGACTGGTCTCTATTTTTGTATTTTAGAGACAGCTTTGTATATATTTATTTACTCTATAGTTTTACCTTGTACTCCTATTGTATTAGAAGCTCCTGTACTGTCTTTACCAGGTTTTGGGGATATAGCTACTTTCTTCTTGCCTTCTTTCTCTTTGCCATTTAGCTTTGCTTCGCCTTTCTTATTAGTCCGTAACTAGCTATTCTGTTCTATGAGTTGGCTTACCAACTGGTGGTATATGGTAGGTCCCATCATGATTTGAGAAATCGGGTCGTGACAGGGATTTGGGTTAAGCTCCTGATGTTCGATGTTGTTCCTGCTCTCCCTCTTATTGTTAGACTGATCTCTATTTTGTATTTCAGAGTCGGCTTTGTATAGAATTACTCTATATTTCACTTTGTACTCCTGTTGTGTTAGAAACTCTTGTTGTAACTTTACCAGGTCTTGGGGTTGTAACCTATATTAGTCTCTTTATTAAATTCCTTTATGTTGTTTTCATCAGTTCTATTGGTAGTCCATTACTAGCTGTTCCAGACTATGGGTTAGCTTACCTACTGGTGGGTTATAGTAGTGTCATCATGACCTGAAAAATTGGGTCATGACATGATACCTCTTAAGCATGGACACATGAAACACCAGATAAATGCCCGACAACCCTAGCGGTAATGCTGGTCTGTACGCAACTGGACCTACATCCTCAAGAACCTCAAAGGGACCAATATACCGAGGGATGAGCTTTCCCCTCTTACCGAACCTCGTGACTACCTTAATAGGAAACACTTTGAGCAATACTTGTTAACCAACCTTGAAAGCCATGCCTCTTGCCTTACAATCCGCATGATGTTTCTGTCTACTTTGAGCAGCGAACAACTTGGTTTGAATAAACCTTACCTTTTCTTGAGCTTCCATCACCAAGTCAGTGCCCAAAGGTTTAACATCCCCAGTCTCAAACCACCCAATAGGTGACCTACACCTTCTTTCATAGAGTACCTCAAATGGTGCCATACCAATACTGGAGTGATAACTATTGTTGTATGAAAACTTACACAACGGCAGGAACTGATCCCAATGACCACAAAAATCAATCACACAGGCTCTCAACCTGTCCTCCAACACATGTATCATCCTTTCCAACTGCCCATCAGTTTGAGGGTGAAAGGTTGTGCTAAAGGTGAGCCTGGTGCCCAACTCCTCATGTAACCTATCCCAAAATTTGAAAGTATATTTTACGGCCCTATCAGAAATGATGGTAAGAGGCACCCTATCTCTTTGATGTAGATCTTTTCTAGTTGCTTGGAGCTGTAGTATACACAAACTAGAAAGAAGTGAGTTGATTTTGTCAACCGACCCACTATAACCCATATGGAATCATATTTCCCTAAGATCTTAGGAAGACCCACCACGAAATCCAAAGAAATATTCTCCTATTTCCATACAGGTATAGGTATCCTCTGAAGGAATCCCACAGGCCTTTGATGTTCATACTTCTCCTGTTGATAGTTGAGACACTTGGAGACATACTCCACTATGTCTTTCTTCATCCCAGGCTACCAATAAAGATGCCTCAAGTCACAGTACATTTTTGTTGCACCCGGATGAATAGAATAACGCAAACCATGGGTTTCATAAAGTACATCACGAATCAAATCACAAACTCGAGGAACACATATGCTTCCCTTAAAAAACAACACCCCATCCGCGTCAAGAGTGGCGTCCTCCACCTCTTCACATACCACCTTATTTCAGAATGCATTCTGCTTCTTGTTTTCAAACTGTTGGGCCTTAATCTGATCTAGAAATGTTGACTTTACCTCGACACTAGCCAACACTCCACTCCTATTTGAAACGCCAAATTGCATGCACTATGATGCTAGAGTTTGAAATTCTCTAGCCAAAGGTCGCTTGGACAGCCTCAAAAAGGACAAACTACCCATAATTACAGACTTCCGACTCAATGCGTCTGCCACCGCCTTGGCCTTTCCCAGATGATACTGAATAGTCACATTATAGTCTTTTAGCAATTCGTTCTATATCCGCTGCCTCAGGTTCAAATCTCTTTGGGTAAACACGTGCTACAGGCTACAGTGGTCTATGAAGACCTCATATTTGACACCATAAAGATAGTTCCTCCAAATCTTTAGCGCAAACACCACCACTTCCAGCTCCAAATCATGGGTTGAGTAGTTCTTTTAATGAGGCTTCAATTGCCTCGAAGCATAGTTAATGGAATACTTATCCTGCATTAACACATCACCCAATACCAAACATGAAGCATCATAAAATACTGTAAAATCCTTACTTTCAACCGGCAGAGAAAAAATAGGAGTCGTAGTCAACAATGTTTTGAGCCTTTTAAAGCACTCCTTACAATCATTTGACCAAACAAAAGGTACTTCTTTCTGAGCTAACCTTGTCAAGTGCATTGCTATGGATGCAAAGTTCTTGACAAACCTGCGGTAGTAGATGGCAAGACCCATAAAACTCCTTACTTTAGTCACTGAGCTAGGCCTAACCCGAATCTTAATTGCATCAGTCTTCTGGGAATCAACCATCACACCTTTTTCTAAAATGACATGCCCCAAGAAAGAAATTGAAGACAACCAAAATTCACATTTTGAAAACTTGGCATACAACTACTTCTCTTATAAAATCCCCAACAATATACAAAGATGACCTATATGCTCCTCCTTACTCTTGGAGTAAACTAAAATGTCATCCAAAAACACAATAATAAAAGAGTCCAAAAATGACTTAAAGATACCATTCATCAAGCTCATAAAAGCTATCGGCGGATTGGTCAATCCAAATGACATAACCAGAAACTCGTAATGGCAATACCGAGTTCTAACATTGTCTTTGGTATATCCTACGACCTAATTTTCAGCTGATGATAACTTGACATCAAGTCAATTTTGGAAAATACCATCGCATCCTGTAACTGGTCAAACAGATCATCTATGCTAGGCAAAGGATATTTATTCTTGATGGTAACCGTATTCAACTGTCTATAATAAATACACATCCTCATGCTACCATCTTTCTTCTTAACAAACAGAATCGGAGCACCCCAAGGTGAAACACTTGGATGAATAAACCCCTTGTCGAGTTGTTCTTGTAATTGAGTTTTGAGTTCCATCAATTCTGCTAGAGTCATTCAATAGGGAGGAATAGAAATAGGGCGAGTGTCTGGCTCTAAATCAATGCAAAAATCAATATCTCTATCTGGAGGCATACCCGATAAATATGAAGGAAACACTTCCTAATATTTGGAAACCACTGGAACTGATTCTATCAAAAGGGACACCAACCCGCATCCCAGAGATGAGTTAAAAACGCTAAACACCCCTTACCCACTAACTTCCTTGCCCGGACAAATGATATAATTTTCACTGGTTTGGCTTTATACAATCCATCCCACTCTAGTTCATCTATCCCAAGCATAGCTAGAGTGATTGTCTTAGTATACAGTTTAAGACAACATGATATGGAGATAACCAGGTACCAAAAAGTACATCAAAGTCCAACATATCCAAAATAATCAAATCTACCCAAGTCTAAAAACCCATAAACAACACAGAACAAGAATGATAAACATGGGTTACTACCACAGACTCACCAATCAGAGTAGACACATATATGAGACAGTCAAGTACATCACAAACCAATTTTAGGCCTATAGCAAAATTGACAGATACATAAGAATAGGTAGACCCTAGATCAAATAAAATAGAAGTCAACTGGTCATAAACTAAGATGGTACCTGTGATAACCGCATCAGAAGACTTTGCATTAGTCTTTCCTGGAAAGGTATAAAAGTGAGCTTGGTCATCAATCTGAGCTAACTCCTTACCTGACTGCGCTCCTACCCCTTTACCACCATTTCCTCAACTGCCACGACCACCTTGTTGATTCCCCCATCCACCCTGTGGATGACCCCTGCCATTACCTCGCCCTCTTCTACCTGCCAGAACTATAGCCAGAGTCTGCTGTTGCCTCTGACTACCTGCTAGCCTCAATAGGCACTCCCTCTTAAAATGACCAATAACACCATAATAATAACAACTCCATTCGAGAGAAAGTGACTGGTAGAAGAGTAAGAATCCCTTTGGGACCTTATAACCTATGACTGAGAAAAGGCCTTAGTTAGACCTACAGTAGAAGCTAGAAATGTTGACTGAATAGGCCGGGCTGGGTAGGCCTACTGACTGTGTCCCCTAGAGTAAGACCCATTGAAATTCCCAACATTGTAAGACCTCATAGCTAATATCTTAGCCTGACCCACTTGCGTAACCCCTTCAAACTTCTTCACATAATCTAAAACCTCATTAAACCCTTTCCATGCATAAGTCATATGAACGGACAAAACCTGAAGATCATAATTCAAACCTTTGTTGAATAGTCAAACCCTCTCCTTTTCAATAGTCAACAACTGAGTAGCATAGCGAGATAGGGCATGGAACTTAGCCTCATAGGCCACAACTGACATGTCACCCTACTCTAAGGCCAATAACTCATCCTTTTTATGATTATGGAGGGCCCGAGGAACATACTTCTCTAAGAATAAAACATGGAACTAATCCCAAGTCAGTGAAGGTAAGGATGGTGAACGACATTCAACATACGCCCTCCATATTTGTTTAGCATTCTTCTCTAACAGAAAGGTCACAAACTCAACCCCATGTTGCTGCATAATGCCCATCTTATGTAACTGCTCATAACAGTCAATAAAGAACCCAAAAGCATCCTTAGACTCAGTACCCTAAAATGATGGAGGTTTCATCTTTAGAAACTTGGTCGGCAGCTTATGTTTGGTACCAGTCATCATAAAACCCAAAACTGGATAAGGGAAAACATCCATCCCTGAAGCCTCATCCATTCTAGGAGCTATAACGATACGAGGATAAGCACCTGGAGCCTGAACAGCCGGTATAGTAACCCAGTTCCATCCAGTCCACTAAAAAATCTAACACCTATTGAATTACCTCTACATACATGGGGGTTAGGACCGCACCTCCAGCTGGTTCCACCACCTTCTTCTCTATACTTGATCTTAAGTGTATTTGTACTTCTAAGTGTCATTATCTATGCGTTATTAGCTTAGTTTTGAGGATAGCTTGATATGATTATTGAGTTGTTAAGTGTGTATATGTGTATTTTTACATTAAGGTACATGTTTATGGTGTTTAAGGTGCATTTGAAACAAGTGTAGAGTCAAAAGGATCAAATAGAACTTAGAAGAGGAAACTAGTGTCACTAGCTTGAGCTATGCTTGTTTTAGTGTACTTTGATTTGTTCTATTGTGTTGTATGGACTTATCGTTGTTATGATATATTATAGGATACCAATGGATGAGATATGGAATAAAAATCAAGACTAAAAATAATCCACAAGATCAAAGGGAACAAGGAACGAAAGCACAAGAAGGAACGGACGCAACCCCCACACCTTGGAGGGGGCCATGCGCCGCACCTCCCAAAGCATGGGAGGGGTCCATGCTCCTCACCCACCAAAGCATGTGTGAGGGTTTGAACCATAGAATTTATTGCGCCATGCTACTGGTTTGTGTGTGCAATGATCCAAGCGATGGACCACCCCTAAATACGACACAAAGTTGTTTTTTAACTTGTTTTTAAGTGGGGGAAAAGTTGTACATGCATGGGATTCATTTGGAGAACCTCATGGATGATATAAATCACTATAAAAGGATTTCTTAGTCACGTTATTCATATCTTTTGGAATACACACGAATTGGAGAGCAAAGGAGACATCAAGGAGCTCAAACTAGGGTTCTTTCTTCTTTTACTTCTCATTCTTGTAGTTTGAAGTTATGAACTCCTTTATGAAGATTTTTTGTTATGAATATGAGTGTCTAAACACCCTCATTCTATGGTTTAGGCTACAACATGATTTCTTAATTATGGTTTTATAGTTGGTTTATTTGTTTATCAAGTCATGTGATTGTTCTTGCGTTCTAGTTTTACTATTCTAAAGTGTTATGAACTTTAGGATAAATCTTAGTCTCAAAATGAATTTACCATAGGAGTGGAGATATGGAATGAAGAATGTAAGAAGTGTGGATCATGTTTTAATGGTTAGATATTGATTTTTAAAGGATAATTTGCGGTTAGGATAGCGATATACCTAAACGCCCTACTTGGTTAATGAAATGGGAAGATAGTTTAATGCATTCGAATTAAGACTCACATCCCCACTCAATGATGTACTTGTGAGATTAATTTGGGTTGATGACTTAAGGAATGACCATTCTCAAGTTAAATATCAACCCCGTAGATCAACAATCACAATAAGCACCAACACCTACTAGAAACCATAGTTATGCATGAATGTGAAGTAATTGCCTCAACCCTGGAACTCTCCATTTATTATTTACAATTCGAATTTCATATCATTGTTATTTAAATTATTTAGTTTCCAAAACACAAAACACTTGTTGATTACAATACGCAGTTTTTTAACTTTAATAGTACCACTATAATTGGATAGTCTTCTAATCACGAAGTCCCTGTAAGATCGATATTCGTCTCAAAAGGGACACTATATTACTTGAAAGACCATGTAAACTTGCGTGTGCGCTTGGACGCGACAAGTTTTTGGCGCCGTTGCTGGGGACTTTAAAATTAGCAACCTTCTAATTTTCAGTTTTACTATTTTGTTTGATAAGTGCTAACAACTTAATCTTAGCTACTGAATTTGCAGGTATAGGTTTGAATATTGAGTAAGCTAGAAAGGGAGAGGGAATTGGTTGAACCATATTGTGAACCTGAGCGATGCTTGTACCAATTGAGGAGAGAAGCAGCATTTCTCTATCAAATCCCACAAGTTTAAGAGGATGAGACTATTCCTGCAGCAACGGTGATGAACAACCACCTCGCCAAAAAATGCACAATATAGCAATCCCACTCACAACTAATGTGACCTCCTGTATTCAAAAGCCTAATGCATGGGGCAGATCTGAGCTGAAACAGAACATGGTGTAGTTGTTGCACACAAGCGGGCAGTTTACAGGCTTATCATATGAGGATCCACAGGTTCATCTACAAATATTTTTGGAGATCAGTGCTACTCTTATTCCCACAGGAGTCTCCACAGACTATGTGAGGCTCACACTTTTTCCATTCTCATTTTTGGGAGAAGGGAAAAATAGTTAAAGGTAGAACCTTAAAACTCAATTACAACTTGGGACGATTTGGCAAAGAAGTTCCTCATCCGATACTTTTCTTCGGACAAAATTGCAAGGTTAAGAAGTGAGATTCTGAGTTTCAAGCAAAAGCTAGATAAGAATCGCTATCATGCATGGGAGAGATTCAAGTCACTTCTTAATGATTGTCCACATCACCGATAAATTCAACTTTGTTAGATTCAGCAGTAGGTGGTCAATCTTTGGAGAAACCTTATGATGAGTTGTACACTTTCCTAAATAAAATTGTACAAGGTAATCCAGATGGGAATGGTAATACGTCTAGAAGCATGGTGAAGAAGCTGGAAGGCATGATCGAGGTAGATAGTGTCACAACATTGTCCGCACAATTGGCCATCTTTCAGAATCAAATAATGGCCTATTTTAACAAGTTGAGTGTGGCTCAAACTCAGGCACAGGTTAATGCAGTTCACCAAGTTCATAATTGGCGTGAAATTTGTGGTAGTAGTGGTCATTCTTCAAGCCTATGTGCAGCAAATTCGGAGTCTGTGAATTTTATGGGCAATGCGCAAAGAGGTAATCAAAGTTATGGTAATGCTTACAACCGCAACTGGCAGAGTCAGCCTAATTACTCATGGGGCAGTAATCAGGCTCAACCCAAGCAGTTTCCACAGCAGGAAGTTGCCCAGAATAACACTCAGGCCAGCAATATAGAGGAGACTTTGAAAAAGATACAGGCCAACCAAGAACAAATGGTTGCGGTAATAAAAAATCAGCAACTTTCCCAAAATAATTTGGAGACACAAATGCGTTAGTTAGCTCAGGCACAGAACACAAGACCTCAATGGGCTGTACCTAGTGATACAAAGCAAGCTCCTAAGCAAGTTATGGCAATCACATTGAGAAGTGGTAAAGATTTGATTGATGTACCTCCAAAGAAAAATCATATGGTGCAAGTAGAATTAACCACACCGGAGCAAACAGAGAAGCAAACTCATCCCAAAAAAGCTGACAAAAAGGGAAAGTCTAAGTATCCTAATGAAAAGCCGATTGAGAAAACTCAAAACAAACTACCACCACCTTTCCCTTAAAGGCTTAATAAAGCAAAAGAAGATGTTTGTTTTAAGAAGTTCTTTGACACATTCAGAGAACTTCACATTAACCTTCCTTTTGTAGATGTTTTGCAGGGAATGCCAAAGTATGCTAAGTACTTAAAGGACGTGGTGACCAACAAAAGGAGGCTTGGTGATATTGAGATGGCAGCACTTACTGAAGAGTGCAGTTCTATGGTCATGAGCAAAATACCCAAAAAGTTCAAGGACCTTGGGAGTTTCACCCTCTCTATACAAATTGGAGAAAGTGACGTTGTCCATGCTTTGAGTGATTTGGGGGCAAGTATTAACTTGATGCCCTTTTCAATTTTTAATACTCTTGGTTTGGGAAAGCCAAGGCCCTCCTCAGTGATGTTACAAATGGCGGAAATAACGAGAGTGGTCCCCAAAGGAATCATAGAGGATGTTCTCATTAAGGTTGGTAAGTTTATTATTCTTGCTGACTTTGTTGTTCTTGAATATGATGCAGATGATAGGGCACCAATCATATTGGGATGTCTATTCTTGGCTGCTTTTAGCGCATTGGTAGATGTAAGAGAGGGCACACTCAAGATGAGATTGAATGATGAAGAGGTGGTCTTCAGGGTGTACAAAACACTCAACACACCCCTTACACTATATATATCTATGCATGATAACATCAATGGAAGTGGATGAGTATGGGGTGGAAGTATGGAAACTACCAATTACCTCTTCAGACTCTCTTATAAAGTTTCCCAAGTTGACAAATAAGCCTGAACCCACAAAACTTGAATGAAATCCTGAAAAGGTAGTTGTAAGAAAAGTGGCAGACCTCGATCATGAGCATTTGAGAGGTCAGAAAAGAAGGAGAAGATGGGATCCAAGTAGGAGGAAGAGGTTGAGATAACATGGATGATGAAGTTGTGATGTGAGTCGTGCTGTGACAATAAATCACGCGCTACTTGGGAGGCAACCCAATTTAAGGTAAGTATTTTAGTTTGTTTTTTTTAGTTTTTTCTAGTATCACCTTTGTTTTTGTTTTTTTCATTTTGAGTTGATAGGTTGAGGGGAAGTCTGAGTACCCAAGATCTTAGCTAAGGAGCATGACAAAAACTGAGTATGGGGTCCCCCAAACCTCCTTGATGAATATGACGCTACTGGTTTGGCCTAGAGGCCTCAGGGAGTATTTCTATCCTTACTTTTAATTTATACTTTGGGGACAACGTGTGGGGTGGGAAATCTTTCGATTTGGTTAGGGTGGAGTGTGCTATATGAGTCTTTTGGTTGTTTTGTTATTTTCTTTTTGTTTATGTTGCTGAAAATTTGAAAAATACAAAAAGATTTTATTTTAGTAATTTTTAGTTTTATTTAGGAGCACAATTCATCCACCCCTCGGTTTTTCTTTTCGGTTCTTTTCCGAGGGGGAGCCCTTTGAATGCAGTATCCTTTTTTGATATTTAGGAGTAATTTTAAAATTTTACAGATGCTCTAGTTGGATGCTACACATTATTACTTGATGCAAGTTGGAGTTAAATTCTATGGCATGTATACTGAATTGAATAACTATTGTAAAAAACTTAGGCTCATTTGTTTGACTCTTGTGTTATGTTGGCTTAATATTGAATACTTACTATTGCTTGGTTGAGATTATATAGGGATCCTTCTTGATTTGAACATGTTCCATGAGTGTTGGGGTTTTGTTATATTCCATGTTGCATATTGATGTCTAGAACTTGCCCAGTGTGTTTGCAAAACAAAATAAAGAATGTTGAGTTTAGGAGATGATATAGACATTTCTTTGATAGCCATATTTTATACCCACCTTATCTACCCTTTTTGCATGATCTTAGTTATCCCCGTTGAGCCTTTAGCCTATTCTTTGGTAGCCTTGTATGTAGCTTATTCCCTTTCTTTCAAGTGACCATAATTTGATCCAAAACTCCTAAGCGTTTTAGTTTAAAAAAAATTAAGATGTTAAGGAGTGGAAAAATGAAGAAGGAAAAAGTGAAAGTGAATCCCCAAAGGAGTAGACATTGGTGTTGTGAAATATTTTATGCGTTGTTAGTTGAGGGTAATGTAATGAAAAGAAAAAATGATCAAAAGTGAATCATGTGTTGATAACAAACACTCCTTTCTAATGATGTGTAATCTAGCTTAGAGAGATGGGGCAAAACAAAAGAGAGTTGGGAAGATGATAGTGGTGGAAAATGAGTTGGTTGGAGATGAGTAGGATGTAATTGTGATGTATTAAAGCGCTTAGGGAAGATAGTCACTATTCTTGACCAAATAGTTCCTACCCATCCCTTAGTCTACATTACAACCCTTAAAGTCCTACTTGATGTTGATCTTTGACATTCTTATATTAGTGGAGTACTACACTAAGGGCAAGCTTATGGTTCGTTTAATATCGCATGTGATTTCTTTGTGAGAGTGAGCGAAATTTGATTCTTACACCTAATCTTTTGATAAGTTACATATTTGTGAGTGAATGTGGGTGACTCTCTTGTGGTGAGGGCACATGTTTGAGGATAGATAGGTGACTTATATGATCTCTTTGTTGAGTAATATGCATGAGTTTGTCAAATTGGTAGATTCATGTCTTGAGGCTAGGAGGTTTTGAAGTAGTATTCATGTGTTTCAAAGTTGTAATATGACATGTCGAATGAAGAACTTACAATTCATGTGGTGTGTGTAGTTCTAGATTGAGTGTCTTAGTTGTAGTAATAAGGTTAGAGTCTTCCTTGATGGTGATTAATTTAAAGAGTTGTTCGAGTATGAGCAAGGATTTAAGTGTGGGGTGGTGATCTTCGACATATTTGTACTCTTAAGTGTCATTATCTATGCACTTTTAGCTTAGTTTTGAGGATTACTTGATGTGATTATTGATTTGTTAAGTGTTTATATGTGTTTTTGTGTGTTAAATTACATGTTTATGGTGTTTAAGGTGCATTTTAAACAAGTCTAGAGTCAAAAGGATCAAATAGAGCTTAGAAGAGGAAACTAGTGATGCTAGCTCGAGCTATGCTTGTTCTACTGTACTTTGCTTTGTTCTATTGTGTTGTATGGACTTATGGATGTTGTGAGATGTTGTAGGATACCAATAGAGGAGCTATGGAAGCTAGATCAAGCCTACAAACTAGCCACAAGATGAAAGGGAACAAGGAACGAAAGCACGAGAAGGTTAGATATTGATTGTTAAAGGATGATTTGCGGTTAGGATAGCGATATACCTAAACGCCCCATTTGGTTAATGAAATGGGAAGATAGTTTAATGCATTCGAATTAAAGACTCACATCCCCGCTCAATGATGTAGTTGTGAGATTAATTTGGGTAGATGACTTAAAGGATAACCATTCCCAAGTTGAATATCAACCCCGTAGATCATCAATCACGATAAGCACCAATACCGACTAGAAACCATAGTTATGCATGAATGTGAAGTAATTCCCTCAACCCTGGAACTCTCCATATATTGTTTACAATCCAAATTTTATATCCTTGTTATTTAAATTATTTAGTTTCCAAAACTCAAAACTCTTGTTGGTTACAATATGCAGTTGTTTAAGTTTAATAGTAACACTATAATTGGATCGTCTGCTAATCACCATCCCTGCGGGATTGATATTCGGATAGAAAGGGCCACTATATTACTTGCACGACCACGTACACTTGCGTGTATGCTTGGACGGGACAAGTTTTTTGTCAATTCTCTGCTCCTCAACTGCTTCTACTTTCTCTAAATAATGCTGGGGTGGGGGAGGTGATACTGACCTTTCACGAGCCTAGCTAGAAGCTGCTTGAGCTCCACCCCTGGCGGATGTAGCTCTCCCTCTTCTACCCCTTCCTCATCCCTTTCCCCTCAAGGATGGATCCACAGCTAGAGCTACCAGTGTGTGGGTTGCTTCTTGAGTTTCGTTCGACCTAGTAGTCACCATCTGTGGACAAAAGAATGAAGAAGATTAGATACCAATTTAGATCTCCAGATACCAATTGGGATCAAGTTATAGCAAAAAGGAAATAAGAATGATAGTTTTCCTGAAGTCCTATAGCCTCCTGAAAAAAATACAGACGTCTCTGTACCGTTTCGCGAGACTCTACTGGACCCATTTTGGTACAACGAGATCGACGAATCTAGGCTCTGATACCAACTTTGTCAAGACCCAAATGGACTTGAGTGGTACCCACCCCATTCTCCGGTGGGAGAACCAATTACCTCGGAAGCATTAACCAACACTTAAATAAATAAAGGTAACTAATCCATTAATAATTCGAAAGGATACTCAACGTCTAAAACAAACTAGAAGAAATGCAGAACACTATCAATACCTATCCCTAGGATCCGAAAGTTGATGTACCAAAACTACTAAAGATTGTCAAGAAGGGGATGCAACCCTAAAACTAAAAGAAAATGCATGAGTCCAAAACAAAGGAGTATATCATCCAGGAAGGGTCCATGGTAGCCCAAAAAATGATGCTCACCCTTGAATCTGAATCACAAGCTAGAGTCACAAGTAAGGTCTTATAGGAGCTGGTGGAATATGTGTTGCACTTAATAAAAGTAAGAACAAGTATAGTATCAGTACACAAGAAAATAACAATGTACTGGTAGGGTCATTTGGCTAACCCAAGATGAAAAATATGAATACTTAACCACTACATAGTACAACAAGTTAATACATGCTCACCTCTGCTACACCTTAATGCAACCAGTAACACTTAGAGCACTTTTAATAATCTTAGCAACAATTCAAAAGGTGTCAACAGATATACCAGTCCAGTCAAGTGAAGTCAAGTCAAGTAAAGTCAAGTCAATCATCAAAATACAAAAAACAATATATATTTCCCCGGTTCACTCATGGAATCGTCAAAATCACCTATACCTTGTACATACACACCAAGGGTCTTACGATCGCCCACTAGTCATGACCTACAGGGGAAAAATTCTGTCCATGTACTAAATTCCAGACATAAGTGCCTGCCAACCTTATTCCACTAATATCTCGTGAAAATGTCCAAATACTGAAACATTCCACAATCTATAATGGTATATATATAGGAAATCATATAACACAATAACAACAACCAACACTTGTAATATTCACAAGCTTTACATATAAGTTCACTGAAATGTGATCACACCTAAATTCTAGACATAAGTGCTTGCTAACCTTATTCCACTAATATCTTGTGAAAATGTCTAAATATTGAAACATTCCACAATCAACAATGGTATATATATAAGAAATCATATAACACAATAACAACAGCCAACACTTGTAATATTCACAAGCTTTACATATAAGTTCACTGAAATGTGATCACATCTAACAACATGCATCAACAAGCAATACTAAGAAATGGTTAACATGCACATATAACACAATTGGATTAAACTACGTAACCATCACCTACCTCAATCCAAGCTTGCACAACTCAACTAAGCCTGAACCTTGCCTTTAAGTGCAATTTCTGCTTGCTTTCGGTCTAGAGATAAATACAAAATACATAATCAATGCAATGACCTACCCCGTTGGGGATTATAACTCATTCTCAATCCCTAAGGCCAAGTTCATGATTATTCACTCCCCGTTCTAGGGCTTTTCTACCATAATTTTCTTAAAACTACCATTTTCATGGATAATTTAGTAAATTAGCAACATACAAGAATAATTTAACGATCATTAACAAAAACCCAATGGTTTTATGCCTAAATACTCCCTTGCACCATAAAGTCAACTAAAACCAGCCCTTAACCCTCCCCAAACTACGTAAACTAGCAATTCTATGGCTAAATTATTAATTTACTAGTTAACGGGGATGAATTCCTTACCTTAACAAAGAAGAATAATGAAAAACTGATGATTTTTTCCCAAATCGCTACTGCTGAAGCCCCAAAATGCTTTTTAGAAAAATAAACCATTTTGGGGGGGTTTTGAGATAAAACAGCAATTTACGTGTCGCTATAGAGGCATCGCTATAGAAGCATAGTCGCTATAGCTGCATCACTATAACGACATCGCTATAGCGACATCACTATAGAGACATAGTCGCTATAGTGTCCCTTGACCGTGTTGACCGGTCGTTAGAGCGGGAATTATTTTGCTTTTGAGCATGTCGCTATAGAGATATGCACGTCGCTATAGCGACATGGATGAGGCAAAATGTCCGATTTCCTCTAAAATTTTCCTTTTTCACAACACACCCTAATTCCAACACATTACAAACAATTCCCTTCACGTCAAGATCAATTTTGGGAGTTCTACATACCCGAATTCGATTCCAAAAAGTCCTACGGGTTCCTTATCGTCTTAGCTAACTAGAAACCAAGATACGCACTACGACATTTGCCCAATACTCGCTTAGTTTTCATCCAAACCTCACTCAGATTTCGTCTAAGACTAGCCTAGCCTAAAAATTATAACTTCAAATCCGGGGAGAATCTTAGCTAAAAATTTTAAATGAGAGACTTAAACGTAACAACGGAAAGGGTCATTACAGAATTTGTGGTTGATGATTCAAGCATTACGTCCTATGTTACTTTCTCTTTATTTTTTTCCAGTTACACTGTCTTTTTCCACTCTTAATTGAGTTTAGTATCTTTGCTTAGTTTCTTAGTATTATCAATTGTTCCATGGCATGTCATATAAAACTTTTAATCCCAATGTTGTAGAGAAATCGTTAGTTTGAAACTGGTTTACCTTTGGTTAGGTACGTTATTAAAATTAGGATTCTCTATTATCAGTTAATACTTATGATCTTGACTAAATAATATAATTGTATTAAGCATAATAATAATAATTTATCATAATGTATCAGTTTTGAAAGTTATATACCTTTGTTGCGGTTTAGATATGATTCATAGCCTATGATTTTTTTCTCTTAATACTTAGAAGTTTTATATCAATCAAATTTTCTAACGACAAAATTCGTAGCTAAGTTCAATTTTTTCCGATAGTGTTTGTTGGCAAATGAGGTACGCGCTTTGGTTACGCGCAAAGCGCGTACTCTTAAACTAGTTGTTATCAAAATTTGTGGAGAGATATTTTTTTTCTTACCAAAGTTAAAGTATATTTTCAAAATTAATCCTTTTAACTATAGTTAACATACTTATTAAATTAATTTAATCTAGACCTTTTATAAATAAATAGGACAAGTGGCCTTCATCAAACTATGTACTTGAGGAAACGAAAAGAAGGGGTTAATGGAAAGGAGCCAAATCCGTCTCATTTTAGTTGGACACATTCCATTTTACTCGATGATTAAGAAATCACAAATGAAATGATGAATTTTACTATTTTACCCTTTACCCATATTAATGATATTCATTGGGCATAAGAATGAACATTGGAATTGTAATTAATTGTAGGTGTAAAATAAGATAAAAAATTAATTAATTCTATCTTGATTTAATAAGTGATCAACTAATATAAGACATTTATTTTTAGTAAGATGGCCAACTAAAATGGGATGGAGGGAGTATGCTATAAGTAGTTTTTTTTTTTTAAAATCGGATATCCCCAAAGGAACCTATAGGTAGTTTGGATACGGTTTTTTGAGTTAATAACTCAAATGGTTCACTCAATTATGGACTTTTATCCCAGAAAGTTAGTCAACTTTGATCTTTACTCCAAAAGTCACTCAACTATCACATTTTTACTCTGAAAGTCACTCAACCTATTTAATTATTTTTTAAAATAAAATTTACTTATGTGAAATTTCTATTTAAAAACAAAATTCTGAAAAATAAAAAGTATCCGACCTTTTTATCCTTATTTCCCTAAATTAATATCTCTCCCTCCTCTTTCTCATTTTTCTTCTCCTTCTCACTTTCTTTCCATAAATTTGCTTACAACACAAAAGGGAAAATTAAAGTTGTTGTTGATATAGTTGATACAGTTTGAGCAGTTACTTAAGATTATTATTTACTCTTCTTATGTAAGCTTTATTTATATTATTCGTAAATATTTATATGAATAATCAGCGAGTCGTGATTAATGGAATTATATTGTTCTAATAATGTTTAAATGTTGAAAAAAAAATAGATTTTTGTTTTTTAATGAATAGGTGCAACAATTTTTTAAAAACAAAAATCTCCAATTTAATCAACAAGATAAACATAACATCTTCAAGCAAAAACTAAAATTTCACTGAGCGCACAAGTCATGCCTCTACTACTAACAATACAAGTAATATCAACATTTTCAATTGGGGAATCATACCCTTTTAGCAAATAAATTAATTATATCCATGAAGTACATTTCTCTCTCAAAAGAAAATACCACTTGATAAATAAAATTGCCTAAATAAATTCATTTGGACTAATTGCAAGTTATTCAACTTGATATGAACCTTAAGTAAATGCCTAAAATATTTTGCCGTACATACATGAGAGTGAGAAGTTAACTAATATAAAATCTTGCCAAACTGTGGTCTATGTATGAAAATTCATCACATCTAGGATTATACTCTAAATTAATTAGTAATTAGTAAATTGGTCATGAAAGATGTTTAAGTGAAAACGGAATTGATCAGATGGAAGTGTCATAAATTTTTTTTCCCCCATGTTTGGACCTTATCTCTTGCTAATGTAATATTGTTTAATCATTATTAATGGACAAATCTCTTGTTGTCCTTAATTTTATATTATGTATATATCAGGATAATACCTTATATGTGTTGTAGTACAATCATAATAAAGAAACCTTTTTATGCAAGTAAAAATAGAAATTTTTTATTATTGGAGTACCAACTTGTAGCAGAGAAGCCTCAAGTAGTTGGAATCACTGTTATGATAGGGAGCAACTACCTTATTTGAATATTTAGTAGGTGTTTGGTCATAAAGATCAAAAAAACTGGAGTTGGAATTGGAGTTGAAGTTGTGTTTGACCATGAATATAAATTGAAGTTGTTTTTTACTTTTTATGAGAGAAGTGAAAGTTCCAAATACAATTCCAAATTGTATTTGGAATTCTTATGACCAAACACTACGTAATCCATGACTTAACGATGCAATTCCAAATGTAATTCTGGTAGTGGTGGTATTCTTTTTCTTTTTATGATGGAAGGGGGAAATAGAGAATTGTGCGTAAATGAAATATGACCATCCAACGCGCAAATGACAAACTTAAACCATCCAACACGCAAATGAAGGTAGAAAAAATCAAACAGGAATTGACAAAAGAAAATGCATAACGCCTTCCAAACTTTTCAATTGTTAGCATAGGATAGAGTTTAGAAACATATTAACAAGAAGTTGACTCAGCTGTTACCTAATTCTTGTCAACGTCTTAATTATTACTACCATTTAAAATTGGAAATGTCCAGGGGTATATTATTTCCTTCTACAAAAAATTACTTAGCAAAGAGTATATCCCGTACTCCATATTCCCATCCTTGTGCCATGGCTAACTTAACCTTTACTTTCATGTTGTTGATGCTTCCAGTTGTATTTTCAGCTATTGAAGTTGGAGCTCAGCAGGAACCCTCTAACATAACCTGATGTTCTATTCTTTATTCGAACCGAAATTCAAGTTCTTGGCAATCTTCATCAGGCCTTTTTTCATTTGGTTTCTACCAAAAAGGGGATGAATTTCAAGTTGGCATATGGCTGGGCGAGAAAACTGTCATTTGGAGTGCTAATAGAGATGATCCTCCAGTTCATTCAGATGCATATATGGAGTTCACAAAGGAAGGCAAACTTATTCTATGGACGCAACAGAATATGAAAGTCATTGCAGAATCTCCACAGCCAATAACTTCAGCTTCCATGCTTGATTCTTGTAACTTTGTTCTCTATAACAAAACAAATGTTGTTTGGGAAAGTTTTGATTATCCAAAAGACACCATCCTGGTAGGCCAGCGTCTAACATCAGGCCACAACCTTGTTTCTAGTGTCAGTGAAGTTGATCATTCAAGTGGAAGATTTTATCTTAGTATGCAGGCTGATGGAAACCTTGTTGCCTACCCTACCAAGTACCTAAATAAACCTGAGGCTTTCTATTGGGCTTTTATGCTACAAAGCAGAGGTGAATTTGGTAATGTTCGCTCAGTTTTCGTAGGTCTTACTCCAAGAGGCCAACTGTTTCGGAATGCTTCTAATGGTTTTCGTTTCCAAGTTAATACCATAGCGAATAGCTCTAATCAATCATCAACCAACAAGGCAGCAGTAATTTATCACGCAACTCTTGTCCCTGATGGGATTTTTAGGCTTTATATGCACAGCTTTGATAACTCGAGCATGGAAATCAGTTGGTCAGTGCTGCAAAATCAATGCCAAGCCAGGGGCTTCTGTGGTGTAAACAGTTTTTGTACTGCAAGAAATGGAAGCTGCATAGGCGATTGTTCTTGCTTCCCAGGATTTTTATATGTCAATCGTGCAATGAATTCCAAGGCTGCTATCGAGGACTCGTTTATGAAGAGTCTTGTGAAAGCATCAGAGACTCAACATTGGCATACTATGTCACGGCGATTCAACACTTGAAACTTGGAGGATATCCATTTTCTCAGGTTTCAATGGTTGAGCAGGACTGTGGAAATTATTGCCTGGAAGATTATACTTGTTGGGCTGCTCTATACGTGAATGGAGTTTGCAGCAAATTTAAGCTTCCATTAATTTATTCGACACTTGATCCAGCTGATGAGTCCATCAAGACCTTCGTCAAAAAGAGATATAACATTGCCCAAATAACAGGTCACTCTATTCCTTACCCTGGAAAAACAGGGAATAGAAATAAAAGTCCGAAAGAGATAATCTTGATTCTATCCCTGGCTCTTGGTTCTGTAGCATTTCTGTTTACTTTTGTTGCAATTTGCAGTTATACTTTCTATAGAAACAGAGCGGACCAATAACAACAACTATTGGAAAATCCATATTTGGGGCCAAACGAGGAGTTTAGTCTTCGATCATTTTCTTTTAGCGAGCTTGAGAAAGCCACTGAACATTTCAAGGATGAGATAAGACATGGTTTATTCGGAAACCTCTATTAAGGAATTCTGTCAGAAGGTAGCATAACAGTTGCCGTAAAACAACTGGAGAAACTCGGGGATGAAGGAGATGTTGGAAAATAGTATGCAGTGGAAGCATTCCAAAATCATATTGCTTACATGAATTATAGACAACAAACATAAACACGTAGTTCACACAAAGCGTGCTTAAAATTAACCAAGAAACGTGAGCAGATATCTTGAAGCAAGTCCGTCTTCAGTTCTACGGTCTTCTACAGTGATCCCAAATTCACAGTCGAACTCTCTGAATACTTGGGTGGGCAAACACTGAATAGAAAACTGAATTTTATTTTTCTAGGTTAAGAAGAACCTCTATTTATAGAGATGTTTTCCCAATCCAATTCCAAATTGGAACCAAGAAAAACGTCCGCATGATTTTCTCCGTGAACCAGAAAACATGTGTGTTTCCTCCTGTTCCCTTAGAAATAGGATTCCGAGTTCTACTTTAATATGGGCACTTTAGGGACCACAGAATTATTTACTGAGGCTTCCTATTATGGAAATAATTCAAAATATCAATTTGAATTATTCTACCCTAATAAATTACAAATCATTCCACTAAAAATTCGAAATTGTACTCCTCTATTTTTATTTCAAAATTCCGCATTAAACACTTATGTAATTCCCCATTTAAGATTTCAGATACTAATCAATAAATTAAATTACTGACAAATTTAATATAATGGTTAATTTTCTTTAGAGCAATGCTTAACTTATTTCATTTGTCGGATTCATAAATCCACCGGCTGGGATTACACATGAAAACTTATAAGTTTCTCATAAAAGGCATATCATCAATCTCTATACCAAGACATGAATTCGATCAACTAACATATTATTTTACCAATATATATTATCATCATCCAATCTACCAGGAATATCGACCCATCTCAGAATCTCACCTTTCAATAAATCAAAACGATAAATAATATATACAGATCATAATAATTATATTAAAATTGAGAATATAAGTACATTTAATAGTTTAGAGAATATGTTTTTATTAGTCAGTCTAAAACAACTACAACTATCTCTACTCGTTCTTGTTCAATACATACAAAATGCACTAGCACGAGAAGTTAGAACTATACCATTCTTGTAATCAAGATAAATTACATTTAATCTTGTGCTACAATCATTCTGATGGTTTGTCCAAATTTCCATCTACGATTGTGAACTATAACTTTAATTTATAAGAACCGATGATTTAATCTTCTGTGTATAAGCTTAAACTAGATAAACCAAATCATCTACTATATAAGTTGAGGACAAATTTATGAAAATGATCTATTTAATGTAACAATTTATTGAATTGAATAAATAAACAATCGTTCAATAAATAATACTATATCAAAACGCATGGTTTATAGTATATCCTAACAATCTCCCACTTAAACTCATAACCATGCAACCACAACTCCAACACCCAATCCTTCTACATGCCTATCAAAAGGCTTTTGTGGTAAAGCTTTTGTAAAAGGGTTTGCCAGGTTATTTTCTGATGCAATCTTTGCAACCACCACATCTCTTCTCTACACTATGTATCGAATAAAATGATATTTACGCCCAATGTGTTTTTCCTTCTTATGGCTTCGTGGTTCCTTCGAGTTTGCAACCGCACCACTATTATCACAATAAATTGTAAGTGGTGCTTTTATCGTAGGAACAACCACCAAGTCTTTGAGAAAGTTTCTGAGCCATACTGCCTTCTTAGCTGCCTCAGATTCTGCTACATACTCGGCTTTCATGGTGGAATTAGCAACTCAAGTTTGGTTGATGCTCCTCCAAACAACGGTTGCACCTCCTAAAGTAAACACACTTCCAAAGGCCGACTTTCTAGAGTCCTTGTCAGACTAGAAATCTGAGTCTGTGTACCCTATAGGCACCAACTCATTTGAATGGTAAACTAGCATGTAATCCCTAGTCTTTTTCAGGTACTTGATTATATGCTTAACTGTTGTCCAGTGTTCTCTTCCAGGGTTAGACTGAAATCTGCTAACCATGCCTACGGTACAATAAATATCAAGTCTAGTATACAACATCGCATACATGAGGCTTCCTACAGCTGATTCATAAGGAACTGCCTTCATGTTTTTTATCTCCTCATCTGTCTTAGGAAATTGATCCTTAAAAAGAGAAATTCCATGTCTAAAAGTAAGAAATCCTTTCTTGGAATCATGCATGTTGAACCTGGTAAGAATTGTATCAATATAAAGAGCGTGAGATAAGTCTAGCATCTTTTTCTTGCGATCACGTAGAACCTTGATCCCAAGGATGTGAGAAGCTTCTCCCAAATCTTTCATATCAAAATTACTAGATAACCATTCCTTAACTGAATTCAACAAGCTCACATTATTTCCTATGACCAAGATATCATCTACATACAATATTAGAAAACCACATTGTCTCCATTCCACTTTTTGTAAAGACAAGATTCATCAAGACATTGCTCAAAACCAAAAGTCTTAACCGCATTGTCAAAACAAGTGTTCCATGCCCTATAATCTTGCTTTAATCCATAAATAGATCTCTTAAGCTTGCACAACATGTGTTCTTTTCCTTTTTCAATGAAACCATCTGGCTGCAGCAAAAAAATGCTCCCATCAAGACTTCCATTAAGGAAAGCTGTCTTGACATCCATTTGCCAAATATCATAATCATAATGAGCAGCAATGGATAAGAGAATTCTAATAGACTTAAGCATGGCTACTATCGAAAAATTTTCCACATAATCGATCCCTTCTTTCTGAGTAAACCCTTTTGTAACAAGCCAAACTATGTAAGTTTGCACTTTTCCATCTACTTCTCTCTTTTTCTTATAGATCCACTTGCATCCAATGGGTTTGACTCCATCTACAAGTGGTTCTACAAGATCCCAAACTCTATTAGAGTACATGGACTCCATTTCTGATTTCATAGCAATAGTTCATTTGTCTGCATATTTATCCTGTAGTGCTTCATCATAATTCATGGGCTCGATATTCAAATCTTTAGGGATTCTATCAAAAAACTCTCCCAAGAGTGCATATCGAGATGGTTTTCTTATCTCTCTCCCACTAAGATGAGGCACTTCAGTTGTAAGGGTAGGTATAGAGGCAACTGCACTATTATGATCTTGTGGTTGAACCACATTATTTTCTGGATTTTGAGTCTCTATGTTATCCTCATCACCTTGCGGTGTTGGGACATCAATGACTTCTTCCTCTAGTGCACCCTCACAACTTTGATGCAATGGATTTTTAGGATCTTGTACTTGTGAAACTGTATGTCTATTAACATCTCTCCCACTACTAAAATGCAATGGTATGTTAACTCTGATATCTGGAATTTGGATTTGGTTTTCATTATTGTCAGTAGATTGATTTGTTATCTCTTTGCTTATTTCCTGTAAAACAAGATTACTTCTAGGAATGTGGTTTATTAAAAAATCCTTTTCTAGAAACTTGGCATTGGTACTTACAACAACCTTCTTTTCTTTAGGATTGTTGTCTTTTCT
The DNA here is from genome assembly GCA_031232105.1 of Capsicum rhomboideum. Taxonomy (NCBI): domain Eukaryota; kingdom Viridiplantae; phylum Streptophyta; class Magnoliopsida; order Solanales; family Solanaceae; genus Capsicum; species Capsicum rhomboideum. The sequence goes on along the minus strand of CP124716.1, from coordinate 56,653,188 downwards.
TTAGGATTGTAAAATAAATCACCTCTCGTTCCTTTAAGGTACCCAATAAAAACACATACTTCTGATCTTGGTTCCAACTTCTCTGCCTTTCTTTTCAGCACATAGACTGGACATCCCCAAATTCGAACATGTTTTAGACTAGGTTTATGCCCAGTCCACAGTTTTATGGTTGTCACAGGTACCGACTTAGAAGGAACTAAGTTCAGAATATAGTTTGCACTTTCTAATGTATAACCCCAAAATGAAGAGGGCAAATCAGAGTAACTCATCATAGATCTAACTATTTCTAAAAGAGTCATGTTTCTTCTTTCTGCTACACCATTTTGTTGAAGAGTTCTAGGTGCAGACATCTGAGACATAATTCCTTGTTCTGATAAGCAACTAATGAACTCATTGGAGAGGTATTCGCCACAACGATCAGATCGTAGTGACTTGATATATTTCTCATGTTGTTTCTCCATTTCTGTCTTAAACTCTTTGAATTTCTCAAAGCACTCAGAATTACGGTGCAACAAATAAACATATCCATATTTTGAGTAATAATCAATGAAAGTCATGAAATACTCATAACCACCTCTCGCTTGAACGTTCATTGGGCCACACAAATCAGAATGAATTAACTCTAACTTATCATTTGCTCAATTTTCTTTTGAGGAAAAAGGTCTCTTAGTCATCTTTCCTTCTAAACAAGATTCACATGTTGGTAGTGCCTCCACTTCTAATGGACCTAAATGTCCATCTCAAACCAACCTCAAAATTCTATCTAGATTTATGTGACATAGATGCAAATGTCATAAATGAGTCTCATTAAATTCAAAAGAACGTTTCCTTTTACTTGAAAGGTTAACATTATTCAGTTCAATAGTTTGTTCCAGTTCAAGAGAGACATTAATAATAAAAAGACCATCAATCAATGTACCAACAGAGAAAAAATATTTATTATAGCTAATAACACAACCGTTATCAGAAAAATTAACATCATAACCATATCTCAAAGCTCTAGAAATTGAAATTAAATTTCTTCTAACAACATGTGCATATAGTGCATCTTTTAAAATTAAAACTCTACCACTACCAAACAAAATACTAATATTTCTTAATGCTAAAACTGGAGCTGTTGAACCATCAGCTTGAAAAACACTAACTTCACCTCTATTCTGCCTGTGCATTTCTTGAAACCCATTCAAAGTAGTGCAGATGTGATAAGTGGATCCTGAATCTATACACCATGATTTGGTAGAAACAGTTGCTAAACACGTTTCAATGACAAGTGAAAGCAAGCTAGCTTGTTTTTCTGCTTGGCTAGGAAAACTGGACAATGTCTCTTCCAATGGCCTGACATTTTGCAATGAAAACACTTGTCGTTAGGCTTTTTCACGCTGTCAGTTAGAGCTACAACTATCTTAGCATTGTGAGTCTTTTTCTTATTCTTTCCACCTTTCGGTTTAGAAGTAGAACCTTTCTCAACGAAGTTATGACTCTCAAGTTTATTTTAACCCAAAATAGTGCTAAGGGAGGCAAAAGGAGACATATTGAATCTGAGATTAAAAACGTTACAATAGATCATTAAAACAGACATATAAACATTGAATAGTTAAATTCAAACTGATCATATACATGTATATTCATGCATCTCAAATAGCCAATCCATGGGATTGGAGAACTACTCATGCAATACACATATATAATGACTGACTATTCACCCCATGAATTTTTACAGGCCTAACTCAGATGGAGAGTATACTGTTAGTTTAAGTCAAGTGAAAATAAAAACTCCAGTTACATTGATCCAATCATATATTACTCATTTTAGGAGAGTTAATACATATATCAAACTAGCAATTAAATACATAATGACTTGTATTAAATTCATCCGATAGGGAGGAAGGTCTAAGCTAACACATAAACTTAATACTTAATTATTATTTAATCGTGATAATCATGGGAATGAACCCTTATCACCAATTAATTTTTCTCTTTACCAATATTTTTAAAACCAGAGAGCTACAGTTAACTCTAAATACCAACTCACACATATACATAAACAACTACATATAAAGGAGACCACACTTTACTGTATAGAAATTTACCCATATAATTGTCAAACCCTTCTAATAAATGGCAGTGCAAAAAATATTTCAAGGACCAAGCATCATTGGTTCATAAATTATCATGTAAACCAAAAGATTCCTTTAATAATGTTCAAAAGTCCTCACTGCCGCTTATCAACTAAAGGTCCATTCATTCACATGAAATACAAAATCACCCAAAAGTTGATTTTCCTTTTATTGAAAAGTTTTCAATATGAATTCCACTAATTAAATTTTTTTTAAGAAAGTCCCTTTTTCAAGAAAATATTTCAATATCATTAGGAAAAATTGCTCCCTTGTGCTGTCCATCTCACGTGAATCAGAAAAAAACTCAACCCTACTTTTTATTTTTATTTTCAAAAGGAACCGCATGCAGTTATTTTGAAGAAAACAAATACGTCTATTATATTCACATGAAATAAGAATTACCTTCGGTCTCCGTTATTCCAAGAATCATGAATTGTTTGTTTCCTTAATTTAAAAAACAAAGAATGCCTTTAGAAGAAAACCAATCATAATTGGGGAAGTTCTCACTGCCACCGCCATTCTCATGTGGGACAGAAACTACACCCTACACTTTGATTTACATTTGCAGAAAACAAACTTTAGAAAAGCCAACAAAAGAAACTAATAGGTTACTTGAATATGTCTTCGACAATGTTATCAACTGTAGCCGACCATCAGCATCCTCCGTTTTTCTCCTTTTGTTTTCATTAATATACCAATCAAAAAATCATGTAACTTTTATGAATTTGTAAGATTTTAACGGAACAAAAATTGATAACAACAATTCATAACCAGTTTACGCTTCTAATGATATTTCACATGATACAAATTTTAGTTATCTATAAAGATGCAAGCATGGCTCGTGATGCCAATTGCTAGAAAATAGTATGCAGTGGAAGCATTCCAGAATCATATTGCTTGCATGAATTATAGACAACAAATATAAACACATAGTTCATACAAAGTGTGCATAAAATTAACCAAGAAATACCTCTGAAGCGTGAGCAGATATCTTGAAGCAAGTCAGTCTTCAGTTCTGCGATCTTCAACAATGATCCCAAATTCACAGTCGAACTATCTCAATACTTAGGGTGGGCAAGCACTGAATAGAAAACTGGAAAAAAAATTCTAGGTTAAGATGAACCTCTATTTATAGAGATGTTTTTCCAATCCAATTTCGAATTGGAACCAAGAAAAACAGCTGCATGATTTTCTCCATGAACCAGAAAACATGCGTGTTTCCTCCTCTCCTCTTAGAAATAGGATTCCGAGTTCGAATTAATTACTGAGGCTCCCTATTATGGAAATAATTCAAAATATCAATTTGAATTATTCTTGCCATAGTAAATTATAAATCATTCCACTAAAAATTTGTAATTTTACTCCTCTATTTTTATTTCAAAATTTCTCATTAAACACTTATGTAATTCTCCATATTAAGATTACAGATACTAATCAATAAATTAAATTACAGACAAATTTAATATAATGATTAATTTCCTTGAGAGCAATGCTTAACTTATTTCATATGTCGGATTCATAAATCCATAGGTCGGGTTTACACATGAAAACTTATTAGTTTCTATAAAAGGCGTATCATCAATCTCTATACCGAGACATGGATTCTATCAACTAACTTATTATTTCACCAATATATATTATCATCATCCAATCTACCAGGAATATTGACCCATCTCAGAATCTCACCTTTCAATAAATCAAAATGATAAATAATATATACAGATCATAATTGTTATATCAAGACTGAGAATATAAGTACATTTAACAGTTTAGAGAATATGTTTTTATCAGCCAGTCTAAAATAACTATCTATACTCGGTCCTGGTCAATACATACAAAATGCATAAGCACGACACGAGAAGTTAGAACTATACCATTCTCGTAATCAAGATAAAATACATTTAATCTCGTGGTACAATCATTCTTATGGTTTGTCCAAATTTCCATCTACGCTTGTGAACTACAACTTTAACTTATAAGAACCGATGATTTAATCTTCTATGTATGATTAAACTCTATACACCAAATCATCTATTATATAAGTTGAGGACATATATATGACAATGATCTATTTAATATAACAATTTATTGAATTGAATAAATAAACAATCATTCAATAAATAATACTATATCAAAATGCATGGTTTATAGTATATCTTAACTGAGAGAGGGAGTTTAAAGCAGAAGTGATCGCAATTGGGCAAGCTCGTCACAAAAACTTGGTTCATTTGCTTGGTTTTCCTTGGAGGGATCTGAAAAAATTCTTGTGTATGACTACACGAGCAATGGATCACTTGCACATATCCTATTTATTTCTGAGACAAAGCCTTCTTGGGAGCAATGGATGAGACTTGCACTAGATATATCAAGGGAAATAATTTATCTGCATGAAAAATGTGAGACTTGCATAATTCACTGCAACATAAAGCCTCACAATATTCTAGTAGATGATTCATGGACAGCTAGAATCTTTGATTTTGGTCTTGTAAAGTTTCTTGTACCTGATCAAGTAGGGAACCAACTTCAAGTTAAAGGAACAAGAGGGTATTTGGCACCAGAGTTGCAGAATAGCGCCTTGATCTCTGATAAGGTGGATGTTTATAGCTATGGAGTGATGCTATTGGAGATCATATGTTGTAGAAGTAATATGGATGTCAACATTTCAACTGAAATTGAAATCTTTCTTCCTACTTGGGTACACAAATGCTTTGTCGAGAATGATCTCAAAAAGCTAGTAGGAGATGAGGAATTAAATGTGAAGTCCTTGGAGAGGATGGTGAAGGTTGGATTGTTATGCATTCATGATAATCCTTATCTGTGCCCTTCTATGAGGAATGTAGTTCGCATGTTAGAAGTTACTATGGATATACCATTTTTGGAATTGTATTAAGTCTTTTAGAGGAAAATGGAAGATGGAGTAATGGAAAAGTGGAGTCGTTGATGACAAAACTTGGCAGGTCGAAAATGGGCTCTTCTGGCAAAGCTACTATTTTTCACACAGTATAAGAGAGTGCATTCACTCTTTGTGTTCTGTCAGGAAAAAAAAAGGTGTAATAGTACCACATTAAAATAGTCCTAAGGGGGTCATAAGATCCTGCAAACTTTAGGTGTTTAGTAGGAAAAGGGGGACAAGTTTGAATGTAGTTATGTATTCTCCGCTTTTTATACATTGAGCACCAGGTCTTCTGTATATTACAATATTCTAGTGTATAATTAGGCATGAGTGTTACTATGTAATAACATGTCAAGCATTTTATTTATATGAACTAAACCAGTTAAGAAATTGCTGTTTTATTGCGAAACATGTTCTACTTCTAGCCTCTTTGATCTTGGTCTTGATATTAGGTATTTGTACTTTGGTTATAAATTAGGTAAACGAAAAAAAATGGAAAGTGATAAAAGAAAATATGAACATGACGAACTAGAGACAATAATTTTCTACTAATATGGACGGAAGGGAGTAGTTGAAGTGTCTTTCTTTGTAGTCCTTTTCCGCCCTTGTTTTCAAGTTTACAATTCTTACGCAAGATATAAGTTTAAAAATAAAATTGATTGTCCTTTTCTCCAGTGTTTGATAAGACTTTTCTTGGGAAGACTTAGTTAATTGACTTATTGATCAAAGCATTTAACTCTTGTTTATATTTTTCTATTAAGAAAACCTAATAGACGACTTGACCAAGTAATTTTCCCAGCTTCTTCATGGATATTTCTTTAGAAGATGTTCTGTTTGATTTAACTGCTTCTCTAGATTTTCATCTTTTTCAACTATGTTAACAGTTAAAACCTGTCCTGCTTGCTCCCCCATTAATATCATGGCTCTGTATTTCTTACTTGTGCTGTGTATCTTTGGATCCGCTAGAGCTCAATCAAAGCCACCTAATACAATAGGATTAGGATCTTCTCTTCATCCCACTGGATAGCCTACAGCATGGTACTCAACATCAGGTCATTTTGCCTTTGGCTTTTATCCACAAGGAAGTGGTTACAAGGTGGGAATTTGGCTAGTGGGAGGCTCCAATAACACTGTTGTGTGGACCGTGTTTCGTGATGATCTAGAAATATCTGCTGATTCTACCTTGGAGTTCATTGATGGAATTTTAGTTCTGAAAGAAAGTAATAGTGCGGATAAGACTGTTGTTGGCTCATCAGAATCTGCTTTATATGCCAACTTGCTTGATAATGGTAACTTTATGCTTTACAATGAAGATCATGAAACTATCTATGAGAGTTTCCATTCTCCTACTGATACAATTTTAGGTGGCCAGAATTTACCAAGTGAGGGTAAATTGGTTTCTAGTTTTTCCTCCATAAATCACTCCTCAGGGCGATTTCGCCTCGTGATGCAGAATGAAAGGAACCTTGGTGCATATCCTAGAAACTTGAATCAGCCAGTGGATGCTTATTGGGCTTCACTAATTTACTGTACTGGTTGCAGAAATCACCTGCTCCTTAACAAAACTGGCATCTTATTGTTGATCAATGACACTGATTCTTCAGTAATTCGATAACTATACACTCCACTTTTGCAGAAGGACAGGGCTATTTATCGGGCCACACTAGATTATAAAGGGAACTTTCAACTCTATTCTCACGAATTCGACTGTAATGGCAATTCTAAAATGGTAGTTGAATGGGAGGCAATCGATGATCTTTGTCTAGTGAAGGGTTTCTGTGGCCTTAACAACTATTGTGTTAGAAGTGATCACAATGCACCCGCTTGTATGTGTCTACCAGGGTCATACTTGAGAGAGAATGATCCAAGCTTTGGTGATTGCCAAAGGAACTTCACTAGAGGAAAGTGCATTAATGGGAAAGAAGATACAAGTGTTTACAAGATAACTACTACAACCAATTTAACCTGGGAGGATCCTCCTTACTTTGTTACATCATTTCTAGGAAAAGAAAATTTATGGTAAATCTTATTTGGAGGACTGTGATTGTGATGCTGCTCTATTCGACGAGATTGGCCCGTTTATGAAACACAAGCTACCTTTGAGGTATGTCAAAGGTTCTCGTGAAGGATCTCGCACTGCTTTCTTCAAAGTGAGCAATCTAGCAGTGCAAAATCCAACAACAGACTCAGTGAAGCCACCACTGGTGGTAATCTTGGTTTTATCAATAAGTTTTGTTATGTATACAGGTACTGCTCTTGCACTTTTAGGCTTTTATGTCTTCCAGTTCAGGATAATAAAGTACAGGAAGCTACTGCAGACAGGGACAACGAAAGACTTCATACTCAGAACTTGCTCTTACCGGGAGCTAAAATGATCACCTGATGGTTTCAAAGAGGAACTAGGAAAGGGTGCTTTTGGAGCAGTTTATAAAGGGAGCTTTGATAAAGGTAGAAACCTTGCGGCAGTGAAGAGGCCAGAGAAGGTAGTCAACGAAGGTGAAAGAGAGTTCAGAGCAGAAATGAGGGTCATTGGTAAAACTCGACACAGAAACTTGGTTCGTTTGCTTGGATATTGTGCTGAAGGCTCAAAAAGAGCTCTAGTTTATGAATACCTGAGCAATGGTTTCTTAGCCAATATCTTGTTTCGAGGAGCGACTCGCCCAGATTGGAACCTCACAGTAAATATTGCACTAGATGTCGCCAGGGGAATCCTTTATCTTCATGAAGAATGTGAAGCTCCAATTATCCACTGTGATATAAAGCCACAAAACATCTTACTCGATGAGTTCTTGACAGCTAAATTCTCGAATTTTGGGCTGGCCAAGCTGCTAATGTCTGATCAAACAAGAACATTCACTGGTGTAAGAGGGACGAGAGGGTATTTGGCACCAGAATGGCAAGCAAATGCCCCCATCTCTGTCAAGGTTGATGTCTACAACTATGGCATTGTATTGCTAGAAATCATCTGCTGCAGAAGAAACATTGAAGTCTATGTGACCAAAATAGAAGAAATCTAGTTTTCTAAATGGGCATATAGTTGCCCTGTGGAAAATGAAATACACAAGCTTGTTGGAAGTGAAGAAGTAGACAAGAAGACCTTAGAGGGAATGATCTCTGTGGCGATTTGGTGCATTCAGGATGAACCAGCACTTCGTCCTCCCATGAAAAAAGTATTACAGATGTTACAGGGAATTATTGATATTCCAATTCCTCTATGTCCAAGTCCTAGCAGTTAATTTCATGTAAAATCAGTAGTTGTAAGTGGTTTTGTTATTTTTTGTTTTCTCCAATAATATCTTCTATGGGAAATTTCTACAATAATGACAAATGCGAATGGCAACATACATTAGTTCAGATTATGCTTGAATAATGAGAAAATAGAAGAAAAAAGAACACTACTTCCTCCATTCCTTTATAAGTGCTCTTTTTGGGTTGTGATTTTGTTCCAAAATAAGGCTCTGTTTGGCCATGAAAATAATAATTTTTCGGATTTGGAGTTGAAGTTGGAGTTGGTGTTGTATTTGACCATGAATATAAATTGGATTGTTTTTGAAATTTTGTGAGAGAAATAGGAGTTAAAAAAGTGAAAACAAGTTTTACTTGTTTTCACTTTTCCAAAAATAATTTTCACTAAAGTATAATAATTCTTATGGCCAAACACTACTTAAGTGTATGTTTAAGCCTTCAAGAATACTTTGATCGTAATCTTCCTAATATGCCATTGAGTTTAAATATAGTACTCAATATCAACTTGAAAAGAGATAAAATTTAATCAAGGGTAAGTTAGTAAAATTAACTTAAATTTTCTTGGAGTGAGTAGTTTATTAAAGAGTGTGTCCAAGTAAAAAGGAGCACTTATTTAGGAATGGAGGGAGTATAAGGGTAAGGTTCTTGAATTTGAATTAGAGAAGGTGTATGTCCAAGAATAAACTTAAATATGGAACACATAAGTGGTAGTGAAAATGGAGATGAAGATAAATATGACTCATCTTATCTAGATGCTTTCAACTAATAGCTAGGGACTTTAGTACCTTCTCTTCCTGGAAAGCTCATACACAGAAGAGAAATGCATTAGATTCCAGTAGGATTTTATACAAAAACGAGCTACCTATTGGTTACGGAATAAGTAGCTTTTGACATAATATTGTTTACCCATAAAATGGTACAGTTGAATTTGTACACGTGGTTAAAAGGACATGTGAATTGATTTGACCAAATAATAAGATCTAAGCCAAATAACTTGCTCAACGAGATAGATTAATAAGACAATAATATAATCGTAAGGTAACTTATGTGAAAGAGTTGAAGTAGAATAGCCTAAATCTAGAGTGTGCTTGGTAGGAACGAATACATTTTTCAGATAACTTTTTATAATTTTCTCATGTTTGGTTTGCCTGAATGTTTTCCAAATGAAATTTTTCCTCAAATTTAAGGAAAATGAATTCCGTCAAGAAGTAAGGAAAAATATTTCCAATACTCTCTTTAAATCTTACACCCAACTTTCCACCCTAACTCGAGTCTTGGATACCGATTTCCGACACTAATTCGAGATCCGACTCCCGAACTCAATCCAAGACCCAACACCTATCCCTGACACTGCACTCCCAATCCGAGACCCGATTCTCAACCTTGATCAAAGACACAAGACCCGAGATCGACCTCGACTCGAGACTCAACTCCAAAACCTAACCTGCATCTGGAATCCTGACCTCAATTTAGGACCCAAAACTCAACCCTAACCTGAACCCAATCAAAGAAAAAATCTTGACACCAACTCGTGATCCAACCTCGATATGAGAATCGGGGTCCAATCTTGACCCGACTCTCAACCTCTGACTCTAACTTTGATTTTGACTTCGTCTCCGACCCGACCCTGACTCGGGACTCATCTCTCTACCTCAACCTCGATTTAGGTCTTGAGTCAAAAGTTAGGGTCAGGTCTGTAGTCGGGAGTCTGGGTATTATAACGATCTCGGGTTAGGTATCAGGGCCAACAGTTGGGTGCTTGGTTGGGTGTCGGAGTCGGGTCCTGGGTCAAGAGTTGGGGTCAGGTTCTGGGTCAGGAGTCGAGATTGGGTGTGGAGGTCGGATCCTAGGTCGAGAGTTAGGTTTAGGAATCCAGGGTGGGTCCTAAAATAAGTCTTATGTCGGGATTTGGGATTTGGGGTCTAGTCTCGGGTCATAGGTCAAGTGTCAGGGTCACAACCTAGATTGGGAATCAGGTCTCGAGTTGAGTCCTGGGTAAGGTCTCGGGTCGGGAGTCATGTGTTGAAGTTTGGGTCGGGTCCAGGGTAGGGAGTCGGGAGTCAGAGTTGATTCCTAAGTAGGGAGTCAGGGTCTGTTCTCAAGTCAGGAGTCGGGTTCAGGTGTTGGGTAAGGTCTTGGGTTAGGAGTCAAGTGTCAGGGTTGGGGTTGGGTCATGGGTCTAGGATAGATAGTCTGGTTTAGGAGTTCGGATCGAGTCTCTAATTGGGAGTCCGAGTTAGGTCTTGAGTTGGGAGTTAGGAGTTCGGGTCGGGAGTCAGGGTCACATATAAGATCAGGAGTTGGGAGTCTGGGTTGGGGTCGGGTCCTGAGTCAGGTGTCAGGATTCTGGGTTGGGATCGGGTCTAAGTCAGGTGTTGGGGTCAAGAGCTGGGGTCAGGAAAATATTTTCCTTCATACCAAACACACCCCTAAACACAACTAATAGTTACCATTACTGGAAATCTTAAAGATAATAGTTAGGAGTCTTTAGAACTTAAGCTTAAAGAGTTTTTATGTATAACACTTGTGAGTGAGTGAAAATAAAATATCTTTCAACAAAAAATACCGACACTATTTATAGCTGAACTATTAAGGACAAGATCCCTAATTATTCTCCAATAAAACCCATTAAACACATAGCAAATATTCACTATTACAAATTAGTAACTAAACCTACGGATCTTCCGTAATGGTTGATTTCCCGACATCTTCTTGACCAACTGGTACCTTGTGCTAATTCCTCACTTTTGGAGTTAGATGGTCTCTAACAAGATAGTCCCCTCACTCTTCAGATGCTTTTCCAAATTATAATTGGGAAGTGGAAGAGTTTTTAAGTTCTTGGCGGAAAAGCTAACTTTGGCTTTTCTGACACTCAAACCGACATGTATCCTATCAGATTTAATACTCTGGCCACATTCCACCTTCTAATTGACCCAAAACTGATGTTTCCTATCCATGCAATGATGACCCTTTTTTCTGGATCTGTATAATTTTCCTCCCCACTCTTTCTTCTTCCCTACAGCGAACCTCCCTTCTGACTTTGCTCTATCTCTGTGTCCTTCATATCCTCATCAGACCTTCATTGGAAAACTCTTTCTATTTTGATCACTTTAACATCCTTGCATCATATTCACTATGTCTGCACCTTCTTCTCCACATCACGATGCTTTGGTTGTTGGTCGTAGAAAGCCACTTTCTCTTTCGATCACCCAAACTTTCTCCAACAAAGCTTCAGAAAAACCTAAAAAAGGAAATTATACAAGAAGGGTGATGTGTTGAATCCACTATTTACATGATTATTCCAAGCCAATTGTCCTTTGTCAAAGATCTTCATCCTCATACTCTGTACACAAAACAAATTTGGGATCGTGATAGACTAGTTGGTGCTATCCTTCCTCTATTCAAACATCTTACCTCCACACAGTTTGAGAGATTATAGATGGGGTAACAACATTTAGATACATTCCCCTGGTAGTAGTGAGAGAGTAACTTTTGAGATGCTAGACCACTTGCATGTATATATGTATCCCTTCACCCTTGAATTTGGTGACCCAACCATTGACCAAGTTATTCTGAACTTTTACGCTGAATATAAGGTGTTCTTGGCTCAAGTAGTGCCAATTATATAAAGAGAAATTTCTTGCCTCCATTACTTAGCCAACAAAGTCAGGCTAGAATTTACCTTGGCTCATCTGATCCTTCTCATTAAGGGTCTTTAGCACCAAAAAGCAAGAGTAATCCTCTCTATCCTGGATCACGATCAAGGTTGAAATAGAAATTCGTGATCTTTGCTAGCGAAGACATTATTTCAAATACCAACATGTTATTCGTGGAATCATGGATTATTCACGTAAGTATTTACTACCAAAGCTAATTTCCTCATTTTTCTTCGTCATTACTTCTAACCTGGATGTATGTGTTTTATTTAGCCTTTGTCTAGATACCTTCTACGAACATGAATATCTCTGACAGGGTTCAGGATATCCTAAACATTTCAAAGGCAGAACAATGGACTTGGAAAGAAATTTCCAAAAAAAAAATATCTCAAAGGCTAAGAACCATGGTAATGACCTTCATATCTTTCTTTTACCGTAACCCCCTTCTATGTTTTAACCGTCTCTTAATCATGTCATAAGAAATTGTTGATTTATTTCCTCATTCTTTTCGTTTTTGATTGAGAGAAATACTTATCTATAAACCTTGTCGTCATTTCCTCCCAAGTGAATATTGAGCCTGTTAGTAGACACTCCTAAGACAGACTTTTGCCTCATCCTTTAGAGAGAATAAGAATGCCTTAAGTATATGCATCATCAGATGCCCCATTGTAGTGGAAAGTATTCGTGATTTCATCATCATATTGTTATGGACAACAAACACAAGTCGTGATGGCACCTATGTTCCCAACTGATAGGTAAGCCAACCTAATGATATTACCAATTTAATTTAATCAATTTAGCAGAATGTAAAAGACAACAAAATATTCCAGATACTAGCTAAGTCTTTTAAAATTAAAATGTGGAAATAACTAAATACCATTAGCTACATCTTTCAAAATTAAAATGCAGAAATAACTAAATACCACCCAGGATTGGTGTTATAAGTACTAGAGTTTCTACAATACGCTATGAGTCTGAAACAAAAAAGACAAGTCTAAATGTAAGAAATACCTTGTTTGAATACTAAAATGACAGAATAAATAAATATAGATAAATAAGTGGGCCATGGAACAGCCAAGCAACTCACCACAACTCTAAAATGATCCAAGCTCAAACTTAGAAAGCTCCATGAGATGTGCTAGTGCTCGAAATCAAATCTGCACTACAAAAGAGTGCAGCAAGTATAGTATGAGTATGAAACCACGTATATCCAGTATGTCTCATAGACTGACGATGAAGAAGCAGTGACATGATTTACGTAAAAAATAATTCTCTAAATTTACAAGTCTGCACTATACTAAGCAGCCAAATTTTTACTAAAAGAGGGATCACCAAATTTCTTGACATATTCAAACTTCAATTAAGCCCATAATTAAGTAAGTATGGAAGATGTAATGCAATGTAAAAAGATGATATACCTCAAATTCCCAATAATCTCTTAACCTTATATAGATGATACTCTTTGGAAATACATTGAGAGTTTGCGACCCATGGGGGACTCGCGAAGCCTATATACCGGCTCAGACGATCTCCATGTTCCTGTGTGGACGATCTCAACACACTATCACAAAATAAACAAATACCCTTAATGGACGATCTCCACATACCCAACTTTTAAACATAAAAATGATCACAAAACAGATGATTTCCATGTACTCGACCCTTACTCATACTCGATCACAAGTCAATGCATGTGCAAAGTTTATATCAACAGAACATGGGATGATGATGCATCTCATTTCAATCGCATAACGGGTATGATTTATATCTACCTCGACTATCACAAATATACGGGTTAAATGGAGAAACATGAATACATAAAAAGCAGCAAAGTCAATAATACATCAGTTAATACCTACATGCTTTGGCATTCTCGAATTACATAGTAATAAACTCTCCTTTTTAGAACATCGATACTAGTAATCAAGTTTCAGAACTCTCCCTCAAGACATCACATTTCCCTTCTGCAAAGCTTTAGAACGCTCCCAATCTACTAAATATGCATATTTCACAGGTACACGAGTCTATAGACATTAACTTTGCTATACTTCCAATCTGGATCCCAAAAATAACTCCAAAAGTTGAATCCAGTCACACAAGGACAAACCAGAATTTTATTAAAAATTAATTGACCCATAAACCGTAGAGTCCAAACTTATAATCAAGTTTCAATCTTGATACTAGTTAATTGGTTAAATCTTTAGTCAATCAAAATCATAACCATAGATTAAAATTCCATTCTACATCTCAACTGCCACAAATTTAAGGGGAATAAAATTATAACCCAAAAGAGAATTCCACTAAATAATTATATAAACTCATTATTTCTAGTTGGTAATTATAAAACGAAAGAGTCAATAGTATCAACAAAAATGAAATTTGTAAAGCTAGGTAGTGGAAGGATTTGTCTCATGTATAAACTACTCATCAAAATCTCCAAATCATCATGGCTACCAAACTCAATTTATAAGCATCTCTCCTCAACACTGAAGCTATGAAATTTTTTTCATTGAAATCAAATCTAATATGTTGCCTAAGTATTTTTTTTTAAACTACAATCCCTCTTTCTATCATTTTGTCTCCAATAATTATGCTATCATTATACCATACCTTAACCATAATTTTGACTTACCAATTATAAAAACCCATTTTGCAGGCAACAAACTATATTTCCAATTCACATTCTTGATCAGCCCCAATAATATATACTAATATTTTGTTATTCATAATCCAACAAGCAAATATGTATAAACAAGGTTTGGAATGGAGGTTAGTTAGGCTACCTTAACTCGCCTTTTTCCTATTCACAGTTCGTGTTGGAGCCACACGATTTTTGAGTTATGACTCAAAAATATTAAGTCTCATTTGCTTTTAACTCCTTCCCATACATGGGCCAAGTGGTATAGGGTATTAAATAAATTATAAACTTGGACCACTAACCACAAACTAAATTGATTATTTAAAAATTTTCCGCTAATTAAATAACTGTAGTTAAATGAATAGTTTAAAATTCCAATTAAATATTTACGAGAAGGGCCTTTTAAGGAAAGGAGTTCTAATGATCCAAATGACTAATGGGTCGTTACATCATCTATCACTTAAACAAACCCTCATCCTTGATTGGTAAATAAATAGAAAGTATTTAAAAGCTCAAAAAGATTGGGGATATCTAATTTGCATGTCTAACTTGGTTTCCCATGTAGCCTAGTCAACTTACTTGTCTGAGGAATACAAATATGACCCTTAATCCTTAAAAACCCCTCGCCATCCAAAATCGCCTCCTTAGTTTCTACCAGTAGCACCCTATCTCAAATCGTGCGTAAATTCCTATTATTAAATTATTGAGCTAGAATTTGCTCCAATAAAAATAACTACGCCTCCATGTAAGCCAGAACCCTACTAGACTCCAAAATATCAACTCACAAAGTTGCTGGCTAAAGACTAGACATCTATAACAAAAGGACATTCACCCACCTATAATAAAGCACCCACACTCACTGCCCTTCAACTCAAGGCATCTGCCACCATATTCACCTTGCCTGGATGATAAAGGATAAACATGTCATAATCCTTGAGTAACTCAAAACATCATAGCTACAAATAATTGAGATTTCTTTGATTGAATATATACTGGAAACAATAGTGGTCCATGAACACCTTATAATGCACACTATAGAGGTAATGCCTCCAAATCTTCAATGTGAACACTACCATCGCTAACTCTATATCATGGGTGGGATAGTTATTCTCATTTACCTTCAACTTTATTAATGCGTAATCTATCACTTTCCCCTTCTGCATCAATACATAATCGAGACCAATTCAAGAAGTATCACAATACATAGTAAAACCCTCTCCCTTCCACGGGTAAAGTCAAAATTGAAATGGTAGTCAATGAAGTCTTGAGATTTTGAAAAATCACATCACACTTCTCAAACCACTAAAAGGCCACTTACTTCTGGGTCAACCTAGTCAACCCAAATCACTGATAATAACCTAAAAGTCTCCAAACCTCGATAACTAAAGCAAGTTTGACCCAATCCTGAACCTCCTCAATTTTCTTAGGATCCACTATAATACCCTCTTTAGACATTAATATACCCTAGGAACACCACTGGACTAGCCAAAACATATAGTTTGAAAACTTGGCATAGAGTTTCTTCTCCTTCAGATTTCAAGCACTATCCTCAAACAATTCCCATGCTCCTCCCTACATGGGATTTTATCTATATATCATCAATGAAAATGGAATCTAAGTATGTTATAAATACCCCATTCATTGAGTCCATAAAGGTTAAGGCATTAGTCAGTCTAAAAAAATATCACCAAAACTCATAATGACTATAATGTGTCTGAAAAGCTATGTTAGGGACATCTTTTGCCTTAATCTTCAACTGATGATAATTGGATCTCAAATATATCTTAGAGAAAACGCACCCTAAAACTGCCCAAATAAATCATCAATATAAGGTATTAGGTGCTTGTTCCTGATGGTACCCTTGTTCAATTGTCAATAGTCAATACAAATACATAGATCTATCATTTTTCTTTACAAATAGCACTGGTGAACCCCAAGGAGACACAATAAGCCTAATAAAACCCTTGCCCAACAAATTGTGTAATTGCTTCTGCAATTTATTTTTTAATTCAGTTAGTGTCATCTAATATGGTAGAACAAAAATGGGTTGAGTGCTCAGTTCTAATTTAATACAAAATCAATATCATAATAAGATAGATGGCCTGGTAGGTCCATTAGAAAAAACTCAGAAAACTCACTCACCACCGAAATAGACTCAAGCGCAAGAATCTCCACATAGTATCCTGAACATATACCATGTATGTTAAACACCCCTTTTATACCAACTGACAAGTGTTAAGAAAAGATATAACTTTCTTTGGTGCGTGACTTAGAGAACCTCTCCACTCTACTTTGGGGAATCCCCAGCATAACAAATGTCACTGTCTTAGTGTAACAATCTAGAACTACATGATATGGAGAAAGCTAATTCATACCCAATATGATGTCAAAGTCTATCATATTCAGAATAATTAAGTCGTGTCCTCTACTATTAAGTCAACTACAAAAGATCAATGTAATCGATCTATTACTAACAACTATCTATAGGTGTAGAAACACCTGTTTATGTAGAAGGAGAGTCATAAATTAAAGCATATCCAAGTCTAAATATTCTTCTAAAATAATTACACATACATAAAAAAAAGTGGATCCATTGTCAAAATAAACTTGTAGTTGGTCGAAAGCATACTGAATAATACTTCGGACAAACTTGATTACTTCTATAGAGATATTTATTTGCCAATGTAATATTTCCAACTACCACTGCATTGGTCCATGATATGTAGAGTTATTCTTGACTACTATAAGTATATTTATACAAATTTCCTCATATAACTTTATACAAGTATCCTCTTCATAGTCCTTTATCTAAGGAATCATCCTTCTTTATAGGTTTATGAGTTTCCCAACCCAACATAGACACCTTAATGTCTCAAAGTAAGTTTGCTGATCTTGGTTCCAACTAATATTATTGATCCTCAATTTAATCTCTAAAAGACACCTTACATATTGAATTTCTCAATATCTACCTCTTTAATTATCCTTGTTGACTGGTACCTTACTTGAACTATTCAAGTTCTCTTTAGTACACCTCCCTTCCAAGGAATAGAAAGAAAACCTTCGTGTAAATCTTATAACATCATCTCAAATTTCATCACAGACAATCACCTTTCATGTCTTTATCATTTCTCAACTCCTTGTAGCCTTACTATAGTCACTATCCTTTTATCTGATCGATTGTCCATCCAAGCTTATATTTATCTTCAAAACATTCACATTGCACCATTTAATTACTAAGTTGCTGACTTGTTATCGATACCTTGTGTCATAAGACTGTCATAATAAATTCAAATAAAGTCAAAATATTCTTGTCCAAATCACACTTCAAGTAAATCGTCCTTGTTATGCCTAGCCTTCTTAAGTGCATTCTCCAAAGTCACAATGCTTGTTACTTGGTTATCTTGCTAAGCACACTACAACATCTCACACCATATCATGTAACATTAATGATGTACTTGTTATTTTGATGATTTGACAAATCTACTGAGGGACCAAACTCACACCCAGGTCCCTCTCAGGAGCAACAAGGGGATCAAGATCTTAGGGAGAACAAGTTGTATAATGCTCATTCAAGAGGAACTATTTTAACAGAGATATCTTGTTTCATAAGGACCATAACGAGGGACTAGGTCCATTGGTTGCTGAACTTTCTAGCAGTCAACAATATAGTTGTTAGTTGTACTTTTTGTAGGAAAGTTGATGGCACAGTAACAGAGAAGTAACAGGCTTTCCAACCTCAAGCAATAAGAAATATTCAAGGTTTTCCCTTTCATTTTCTCCATATACACATAGATCATTGTCTGGAATGAATTAGGAATGGAGTCAGGAGGAACATGGTGAAAGGGGGAACTTCTAGTTTGTTGAATGAAGCTATGTGAGTTTGTGGTTGTCATCACCAAAGCCCATATTATTGTGTTCATGTGTTGATGACTGCCAAACCTAGTTGAAGGACTAGGTATGACAACTGGTGTCCCAGTGTACAGTCTTGAAGTTATATAGATTTGTCTTATGTGCCAGTTGTCTAGTACTTTTTTGGACAATGTCACCACATTAGTGGAATGAATTTCTATTGGTCCTTATTCAGTATCAAATGAGAAATCTTATCTCCCAATACTCTTCCTATATATTCATCATCTTGTCGAGAGAAGTTTTGGGGTTTTTGCATATACTAAAAAGGATCAATTTTAACAACAAAAACCACCACTTCTCTTCAAGATCAAAGCTCCGACAACAAGGGACCTATTCCTAGTCAAGATAGTCTTTCTAGACTATTGTTGTTTGAGTCTTTGTGATTGTGCTAAATTGTAAACCTACTCCTCTTATGATAAGCAAGTGTAGGTGTCATTATTTGACCTTTTTCTTGTGAAAAGGTGGAGGTTGTTGATAGTTGGGCTAGAGTTAGCCAAGGTGTGTCGACTAGAGTTAGTTGACTGTGGGCTATAGTTGGTAAATTATAGTATGGCTAGACATTGTCATTAGCTCAAGGGGATGGGGTTAATAGGTTAACCATAGAATTATGAGAGAGAGTTTGTAATCCAACCATTGATCTTGTTTTAGTGATATTTGTTGGTGAAATCCTACTAGGGTAGGTCATGGTTTATCTCTCTTAAGCAAGGAGTTTCCACATAAACATCTTGTGTCCTTTACTTTACTGTAGTTTTTTATTGAGTTCTTGATTGTTCTTCATTTTCCTAATGCAAGGACCAGGTATCGAATCAGGTCCTTGTCACTGACTGTAGTCTACATTCTTCTCTTGGCTTGCGTAGAGACCTAGTTGCATATCAGGTCCCTAATCCTGTGGTGGATTCATACAAGCCAATAATTAACTATCATCATTGTTATGCAAATTTGAGAATAAGTCCTTAATAGTAGTAAGAAAATGAGTCCTCATTATTAGTGTAGATCTTAAACTCAACAACATAAGCATGACAAGGAATGAAAGAATAAAAGTTTCCTACATGTCCTATAGCCTCTCAAAAATAGGTATGGACGTCATCATACCAATCCATAAGACTCTACTAGACATTGTTCTTATACTAGAGAGACCAATGAACCTAAAGCTCTAATGCCAAATTGTCATGATCCAAAAATACAACTCGTGATAGCACCTATGTTCCCAACCGATAGGTAAGCCAACCCAATGATATTACCAATTCAATTTTATAAATTTGGCAGAAAAGTGAGAGACACTCAATTATTCTAGATACTAAGTCTTTCAAAATTAAAATACAGAAATAACTTAATACCATCCAAAATTGGTATCATAATAGCACGAGCTCTTATAATATGATATAAGTCTGAAACTGAAATGACAAGCCTAAATGTAAGAAATACCCTGCCTAGATACTAAATGACATAATAAATGAAGTTAGATGAAGATGTGGGTCATGAAATAGCCAAGCAGATCACCACAACTTTGAAATGATTCGAGCTTGGACTTAGAAAGCTCCATAAAATGTACTAGTGCTCGAAATCAAATCTGCACCACAAAAGTGTGCAACAAGTGTAGTGTGAGTACAAAATCACATGTATCTAGTATGTCTCATAGAATTACCATGAAGAAGTGGTGAAAGAATTTACGTAAGAAATCATTCTCTATATTTGAAAGCCTACACTATACTTAATAGTCAAGTTTTCACTGAAATAGAGATAATCAATTGCCATAAAATATTCAAACATCAATTAAGCACATAATCAAGTAAGTATGGATGATTTAATACATTGCAATGTAATGAGATGATGTGTCTCAAATGCCTTGTAATCTCTCAACCGTATATACATGATACTCCTCGGAAATAAATCAAGAGTTTGTGACCTATAGGGGACTCGCAAGGTCTATATACCAGCACAAACGATCTACATGTTCATGTGCAGATGATCTCAACACAATATCATAAAATAAATAAATCCTCTGCATGAACGATCTTTATGTGCCTAACTCATAATCATAAAATAATAACGGCAGAAACGATCTTCACGTGGTCAATCCTTACTCATACTCGATCTCATATCAATGCATGTGTAAAATATAATATCAACAAAATAGGGGATGATGATGCATCTTATTTCAATCAAATAACGGACATGACATATAAACACCTCGGCTATCATAAATATACAAGTTAAATGAAGAAATATGAACAAACAAAAAGTAGCCAAGGTAATAATACATCGGCTAATGCCCATATTCTTTTGCATTCTCAAATCGCATAGTAATAAAATTTTCCTTTTATAACACCATACTCGTACCAATATTTTTCACACCGCAGGTACAAGACCGCATCTTTCTCCCTTACCCATAATCTATTTTATTTGTTTAATCTTTAATTAGTAAAATATCTCTTAACAAAGTTTAGAAAGTCTTAACATACATCCAATGTTGAACACGTGCCATGAGCCCTCAATACTTTGGCTTTCCCTTTCGCAAAGCTTCAGAACGTTTTCAAAATACCAAATATGCATCTTTCATAAGTATACGAGTTTGTAGACATTAACTTTGCTATACTTCCAGCCCAGATCCCAAAAATCACTCTAAAAGTTGAATCCAGACAAACTACAATTTTATTAAAAATTAATTAAGACCAATTATAAATATTAATTTTATAATCAAGTTTCAGTATTGATACTAGTTAATTGGTTAAATATTAATCAAATTCATAACTTTATATTAAAATTTCACTCTACATCTCAATTAAACCAAATTTAAGGGGAAAAAAATCATAATCTAAAGAGAATTACACCAAATAATTATATAAACTCATTATCTCTGGTTGATAATTATAACATTAAAGACTTAATAGTATCAAAAAAAAATTGTAAAGCTAGGGTGGCATGATTTTGTCTCGCGTATGAACTACTCACCAAAATTTCAAAGTTATCATGGCTACCGAAATCTCCTTACCACTGAAGCTGCATTTTTTTTTAAAGAAATCAAATCCAATATGTTGCCTAATATTTTATTTAAAACTATAAACCCTCTTCCTATCATTTTTTTCATTATTTCCCTCCAATCATTATGTTATCATTACACCATAACTTAACCATAATTTGGATCCACCAATTAAAAAAATTCACGTTGCAAGCAGCAAACCAAATTCCCAATTCACATTCTTGTTCAAATCCAACAATATAATACTAATATTTTGTTATTCATCATTCAAGCAGCAAAAATGTATATACAAGGTTTGTTTTGGTGGTTAGTTAGGTTACCCAAACTCGCCTTTTTTCCTTCTCTTCTCAGTTCATGTTGGAGCCACACAGATTTTTAGTTATGACTCAAAAATATTAAATCTCATTTACTTTTAACTCCTTCTCATACATGAGCCAAGTGGCATAGTGTATTAAATGAATTATGGATTTGGTCTATTCACCACCAACTAAATTAATTATTTAAAAAAAATTTGTAAATTAAATAACCATAGTTAAAAAAATAGTTTAAAATTTCAATTAAAATTTATAAGAAGAGCCTTTTAGAAAAAAGGAGTTCTAATGCTTAAAACACCTAACAGGTTATTACATATATTAGGATGTTGTTTGGATCTTCATATTGCTTCCCTATAAACACACTATTATTCTGAATTGCTAGGAGACACTTTGCTTGATATCAAAATTGTTGGCACATGAGAAGGCATCTCATACTAGACTGCATCCTATTATAGTCCCAACAATCCTATTATAGTCCCAACAATCTCCCTGTGTTGCCATTATTTTGATCCATTTGGTCCTCCTCTTCAGCATAAGGGTGATGTTTCTTCAGCATGTCGACCATTTTCGACCATGATGCTCCAACTGTAGGCTGCCCTGAGACCCTCTTTGCAAGTTCCTTCTTAAGTAAGCGTAAAGACCTTTCCACCTCTAGATTACACTAAATTATGCTTTTGAGGAAAATCGTGCCATACACCAGTGTTAGAGATTAGTACATGTTGCCTACGATTAGAGAGAACTTGAAATGTCAAACTACAAGAAAAATAAATAAAATCTTGAATTAATACACAAGATTATATTGAAAACTACTTGTTGCCAATCCCCAATAACGGCACCAAAGTTTGATGAGTGCAAAACATATAATAATTTTAAATTCTTAGCTAGTCAAAGATAGTATAGATAAATTATTGTCTCATAAATACATCAACAAAACTTGATCAATATTATTTAGAAAAATAAATTTTTAATATTTGTGTGGTCAAAAACATGATTTTTTTAGAAATACTTTAATTTAATAAAATGAAGGACAATAGTAACTTGAAATAGGACCTGAACGTTTCTTATCAATATGAGAGATGAGTGTTACAACCCGTTTCATTGTTACTGAAAATGTCTGTGGTAAAGGCATAAGAATCTTAATTTTCATAGATGTTAGGGTCAATTCCTTCGTGTGGGAGTGCATTAGATATGAATCTGGGTCGTACAGAACCCCTAGCACAAAGTGGAGTTGAAAATGTCCTCACCGATTGAATTTTGATATAAGTTTTTACTAGAGTCAACTTCAAATTATCACCACACCTAGAATATGAAAAGTTACGAGGCCTTCCAAATTAAAGATTTTTGAGTATTCTTTTCAATGCCATAGACCGTTTGTTAATGCGATTCTGGAGTAAATAGGTTATGGGCAATTTACTAAAAGGTGTCTATATTGAAAAGCTGTGACTCACTGTAGTGAGTCTAGGTCTGCTAAAGCAGCTGACGACAGTGTATTTGTTATATTTTATCAGACTTTAGGTCATAAACTCTAAAACTTTATTCAAGAGCCCTAAAAGGGCGATTTTTACAAAGCTTGGATGAAAATTCTTCGTTGAGGTAAGATTATTACTTCCTTTTACATCAATTAATTCATTATTATTCTTGAATCTTTAGAATGGGGAATTATGGTGAAATTCTTGAGGGTTAGAACCCTAAGTTCATTAAATTATGGGGAAAACCTATGGTTATGTGTATTATCACATAGAATTACTTTTAGATTGTTACTAACGCTTTCTAGCACTAATTGGTTGTTCTAAAACATGAATTTTGGTGGTTGGAGGCCTTGAGTTCAATAAATATAGGACCTTTAGCATTCAAACTCCATTAATTGAGATAATGTTAGTATGATAGAACTAGTTAATAGTTAATTGACCCTTGGATAATGTTATAGCTCATGAATAAGGGTAGAATTAGTGGTTTTGAATTCCCAAAGTTTTTATTCAAAGAATAATTAATTAATTACTCTTATAATTACTTGCTTATTAAATGATTGAATATTCTGAGGCATGAAGAAAGGGAAGGAGCATCTGTAGTGTGGATTTCTTGTTCCAAGATCTTTGGTTGTAGTAGGTTATGATATATGAGTAGTAGACTATGGATAGTAATCGTATTGATAATATAGAATTGACGGGAGAATCATGATTAGGCCTATGAGCAAGGTGTTTAGATCGATAAAACATGGAATATAAGTGAAAGAGATCCAACTGTATGTTGATTCATTCTTGTGTGAAACCTTGATGGATGTTTTATGTTTGCATGACTTACTTGATGAATTATAAGGTGAATATGTGAATGTGGGTAACAATAGAGGAGCTGTGTGAGCTCGTAATCATTAAAACTCATCCTTAATACCTTAAAAACGGTGAATTCGCCATCGTGAGTGTTTTAAATATGAGATATTCTCACTGAAGGATAGTTATGAGAGTTAATCATGATAAGAGGATACAATGTCTTAACTAAAGAACCTAAAGTCAAGTTTGGTTGAGTATTAGGAAGCAAGATGTGTAGATGTACATGTTACTTCGAATGGTCAGGTACCACGCTGGTACATATTACTTGTAGTGTGATTGTTGAGGATCGGATGCCACTGATAATGCTCAATATACACCTCAAGATGTATGGGTTGCTAGTAATATAATTTTTTACCCAACTTTGAGTCGGGGTCGATTCCGCAGGGAATGAAGGTGATAGGTTCACCTTCGAGTGTTGTAAGTGACTAGGTGTTTGCACGTAATGCAAAAAATAATACAATAAAGTAAATTGGGGATTAGTTCAAAAAGATTTTGTATTCAAATTATCAATTTTGACTTTGGGTTATCAAAATGAATGCTAGAGAATGTAATCGATAGGTAAAAACACTTGGGATTATGCTGTCTTAAGAGTGATTATACGTTCGGGTAAGTGAAAATGCACCTAAAATTCAATTGATAGTTATGACTAGGCTTGGTCATAGGTATTGAAGGTAATCTTTCAATCTACCACCAAATATCATATGGGTTTCTTTCAAACGCCCATATGTATACAATACCAAGCAACCAATAACCTCAAATTAGTTAGTCTATTTCTAGCAATAGATATTAAGTGAGAAGTTCTCAAGTCTTTGTCAACTAAATCTCTTCACCCTTGTCTTCTCTTTCAAGCAAAACAAGGGATCTAAGCATCAATAGAGTTTGCAACCTCAATCCTTGAGTTTAGACATAGAGATTTAGCTAAAATCATGACATTCAACTAAATAAAAAGGTAAATAATCACTACCCACACAATAATCAACACTCAATAATGCATAACCCCAAGTTTGGTAAATTAGCTACTTATAACAAGAGAACGAGGGGATATACCTATTTTCTCATGCAATCCAAAATATTCCAAATGAAATTCAAAATTCCAAGCAAGAAATAAGCAATAAATAACTCAAATTCCAACTAGTTCAATTACAAGCTTTAGCTTCAAGATATGACAAAAGATAGGGTTCCAAGCTGCCAAAAAGGCTTAAATAGCTTCAGCAAAAATGGGCTTCAAAATTACAGAATTGCCACCATATCTAAATCAGTAGAGGAAATGATCATTACTAAACACTTCAGCGATATGCCAAAGTTCTATAGAATCGCCAAATAGTCATTAAACTTGAGCTCCAAGGGTTGGCTTCTGTTACTTTTGGTGATAAATGTGGGCTTTTCCGATCAGTTTGGCGATACACCAAAATTCTTTGGTCATCGCCATTTTGTCAAACTTGGACCTGGCCCAAACTATTACAATTGGCAATGGAAGGACCCAATCAGCGATATGCCTAGCACTTCGGCGATGCGCCGATTAACTTTGATGATGCTCCTTTGAAATTTTATCTCCAATTCTCCAATCTTTTTTTTTTTTTTTGCTCTTTCAACCCCTTCTTGGCCTCCCTGAAATTAAACCAAACGTTACTTAAAACGCATTCACATTAGCATTAAGGACTTGATTCCTTACAATTTGTAGGTCAAATAAGTCAAAATTTGGCGACTCATCAACACCCCTAACTTAAATCTTTGCTCCTCCTCGAGTAAATCAATACACACACAACAAAAACAAAAATGATTACAAATGGTACTACTTGGGAGCTTAGACACATGCTTCTTTTGTGAAAACACTTTGCCCTCTTGGTTTTGAAAACAATGGCACAAGTCTCACCTATCAAACACTCATATTATGAACAACGAGCCTCAAATATTGACTAAATGATACCACTCCATGCACATGCTCATAGACTCCAACCAAGATCAAAAAATGATCAAGTATTGCAATTAAGTGACCTTTCACAAATAAATCCTTTCTCACAATAACAAATCAATATTAAAACAAAGGACAATCACAAATCACTCACACACTAAAAGATGATCACATACATAAGAACCACTTCATAGGCTTGCCCATAAGCTTCACTTCACCACATTCTAGTGTGATACTTTGGAGATCACTACAGTCTTATTTCGTCTTGTAGCATAGGCAATGGACAAGGGAGAGAAGGTTAAGGTTATAGTGACTCTACCTCCCCGAAGCATCTAAAGAGATCTCAATTACACTTATTTCCCAAAGCTTACTTCTTAAGCAATTCCAAGGACCAATTCCCAATGGTTTTCATGATATCTTCCCCTCCTATCCTTTCAACACAAAAACTTCTTATTAACACGCTCACGCAATTGCAACTCTTTTTCAAGTCTTTTCAAATTTTTTTCTCTCTTATCTTTTTTTACTATTCACGAGGAATACTAGGAAGAGGGAAATGATTGGTCCTTAAATTTATGATCTTCCTGTTACAAATTCCACTTAAAATTTTTACCACCCCTAACTTAGGCTTTTGGCCTAAGTTGATTCTCGGTCTCACCTAAATACTTCAAGAAGGGTTAGTTTCAAAAGAGGGGACTTTGAAAAATGGATTTTGGCTGATAATGAGGTTATCCAAGAAAAAGGGTTCCAAGGCTCGAATTAGGGACAAAAGTCACTTAACTCATAATGGGGAGGCTATTTTAGTAAAATTTGAGGTTCACTCTCGATCAATGGCCTAAGATCACTTCTCCAACATTGCATACTCCTTTCTTTAGAACTAGAGCAACCGATCAAGTTCTAGGCGAACTCAATGAGCAAGATCAATATCACAAACCAATTTCATAGGTCATGATGGAACCTACTTCGATCGACGGATATTTCGACCCTATGTACATGATTTAATCCCGAGCATGATCTCGGGTAATGGATTTACGAATTTATATCCTTTTAGCCACGGTTCGAGTCCGTGCACTGATTGCATTCATCCTCGGTCGGAGTTCTAAAACATCATTTTCAGTTCCAAAAGCTCATAATTCGGTAAATAAGGTGGTACGATTCCCATTATGAATAACCCTTTTACAAGTGAAAAGTGGGAATAAATCCCTTTTTTGAAAACAGTAGTAAGTCAAGGTTTTGGTCGGAATAGTACCACTAAATGAGCATGAATGCACCAGGTAGTATGCATGCCATCACCAGTATCCAAACAACATAACCATAAGCGCCCGAGCGTCTATAAATAATAATCTTACCCTTGCTAAGGGCAAAATACTCACCAAAGTCCAACTAGCCTCATAATCACGGTCTCAGGCCCAATAGCATATAACCAATATAGCAAGGTCTCATAACCCGGGCAACCACCATAATCAAGGGCATAAAGTCACCACAAGGATCTAATCGGGGAAGAACCTCCCGAATCTCTAATTCAAATGGTAAGTCTCATACCAAAGGATCCTTAATCACCAGCTGTGGTTAACATGCTTATATTCAAGGGAGATAGGGCTCTATGGACATAACAAGTATTTATACTAGGGTTCGGGTCACATCTCTACCCTAAATTCCATAAAATAGGCTAAGTCATGCTATATTATCCATAATCATACCCTATATTCCATACCTAGCATGTAGTCTATACTATACACAATCTCATAGAGAAAAGTAGACCAAAGCCTACCTCGATGCCGAATCAAAATTCTTAAAGTGTCCACAAATCGCTCAACCTTGCTCCACGATCTTGACTTGACGTCACATGATCAAATAGTAACCTACACATCATTACGAGTAAAATGATACCCATATTGCAATATAAAACTCCGGGCCCAAAATCGGGTCAATTTGGAATCCCAAAATTGAATTCGTCATGAGGTCTCTCGAATGATAAGGAATATGTGCTCAAAAGTTGAACACAAATGGAGTGTAAATCGGGGCTCAATTCAGTCCCCAAAGATTAGGATTTCAAAGACCTAATTTTTAAAAATTTACAATGAAATGGGACAGAAATTAATGGGTAAAATTATGGATAATGACCAAGAAGTGATGAGCTAACTTACCTTAGCTTCAATGGGTGAATCCCCACTCTTTCTCACTCCTCATGCTCTCAACAATGGGGGAAAAGAGTTGAGAAAATGAGAGAAACTCGGGTAAAAGAGGGGATTTATCATCCCTCAGGTGCCGCTAAAGCGGGCACCTGGGTGCTTAAGCGCCTACCGCTAAAGTTGTACATGACCGCTAAAGCGGCAGGGCAAGCAAAGGCGGAGGCCGCTTAAGCGGGTCTTGGCCGCTAAATCAGACCTCAGCCAAATAGCCAAGGGTGCTAAAGAGGATCAGGGTCGCTAAAGCGACTACTGCTAAAGCAGCTCTTTGACCGCTTTAGCAGTCAAACCAGATATCAGCTACTAGATTTTGTTAAGTCCAAAATGGACTCCGACCGGGCGCTCGAGATTTGTTCAAAACTCTGTACGCGCAAACAAACTATGCTACCATACCAAATTCGACATTCTGAACTCAACAAAACTATCAAAATTTCCATCCGAGGTCGTTTCGATTAAATGTGGGTCCCATACCTATAGTTTTGTTTTAACCAATTTCCAACCAATAGCCCAAAATGAGTCTGGAAGTCTTAGGACCTGAACCAAGGGTCCCCCTAGCCTAAAATCAACGTTTTGGAGCTGATGGCACTGTTACAATTTCCATCTAAGGTCGTCTACTAGGAGTTTTGGTCCAAGACCAAATCCTTAACAGCAAAGGTTCCAAAATAGGGGAAATGGGTCTAAAACCCAAACGGACTATCCGATAACCAAACCGATAGTTTCGACAAGTCATAAATGACATGTCACCTCTAAGGGGAGGCTAGAAATGCCAAAAAGTATGGAAATCGAGGAAATGACCTGGAGGGTCATTACAATCAAGATGAATTCTCACCCATAAACTACACTCGATTGCATACTCGAAGCACCCTTCCTCAATTGATGTACCACATTCATAGCACATATCGAAGAAGGTACTCAATTAGTCAAAATAAGATGTGGGAGTTCACAAATCATAAGCACCTAACTAGTTAAACTAAACCAAAGAAATTTTTTGAAAAAGGGAACATTTTGAAAAATGGAGCAATGCACAATGATTCATCATTTTTAAGAGTTGAGCATGTGAAACATCTCCCCAAGAGTACTATTTGAGTCAAAGTGTTCTATTGCTAGCACACTTTTCTCTAAAGTACACATGCCGAAAAGAAATTTTATTTGCAACTAACTACGAACTACATAGCTAAAAATAAAAATTAAACAAATAAAACTGAAACATCACATACCACGTAGTCAACGAAATCCAAATCCAAAACACCAAATTTCAAATATTACAACCTGAATGAAATATCCAAAATAATATCCGAATCACAGTCACAAATACACACCAAAATAAATAAAATATCCAAAATAGAGTATCAGAACCAAATATCAAGAGCCAAATATTACAGATCCAAATAAAATAAACACCCCAACCCCAACTCAAAATTATGCATTATCCTTAATGCAATAGGACTAAGAGAAATAAAAAATAAGGAGAGTAAGGGTCCCCCTGAGCATGACTAAGCCTTCGACGATGACTGGCTCGCGAAAGCAGACTCTAACTGGGTATCGATGCCCAGCTCAATCCCAAGTGTGACCTGTAGTGGTAGATCTGGTGCAGGGTCTGTCTCCATAGCAGTTGTCTCCACGGCCTTAGCTACACTGGCAGTCTGAGTAGCAGGTGTGAACCTACTAGTCCTAATCTAAGTATTCTCTCTCATAGATTGTGCCAAGGTAGCCTCTAAAATGACCTGATGTGTAGCCTACAAATCTGCTTGTATATCCATATGTACACCAATCTGGACCTACTCTTCAAAGTAGCCCTCAATCTGGGCCTTATCAATCTCCTCTTCATCTGAAGGGCGATCCCCCTCGTCAGCTACTGAGACATCCTCACGAACAGTGCTGGAGCTGGTATCTCATATAAAGCTCCCTATAACTATGTCGAATCAGGGAATCAAAGCTCATCCACATGCTTCCGTAGGGAAGCTAGTTCATCTTGTATCTTCTGCAACACACCATCAAGAACTGCAGGCCTTGGAGCACTCAACTCATTTAGCTTAGTACTATAAATACGTAGGGTCTCCCAAATGCCCCGTGACTCATCATGAACAGGAACTATTATGGTTTTCACCGCATCAATAATCATATGAGGAATCTTAGCCTCCAATCTGGATGATCTCATGTCACCCAAATATGCCAACTAGCACATCTAAATGATGTCAGCCTGAGTGAGATAGGACCTCAAAGAAAATGGAATAGAAGAAGGTTGAGGACCGGGGCCAGTAGGCCAAGGTGGCTATGATGGTGGACCTAAGGATGAAACTGGTGGAGTAGGAGTTGTAGATTAATTAGGTGGAGGAGGAGCTGTGGTAGTAGGAATGGGCTGGTTGGCACAACTATCAAGAGAACCAAGATTAATTACTAGGGAATCATCCACCCGGGCTTTCTTTTTCTTCACTTTCTGAATAGTCTCAAGATAAGTAATATCAATAGTAGAGGTAGGAATGTACTTACAATGTTTCTTCTTATCAAAGGGAACCTTAGCTCGGTGATAAAGCTCTATAATCAAACACAGGAAGGCAAGAAAGGTTTGCTTTTGTTAGGCTGGTGAGAAATGCCCGAGGCAATGAGTATGGCAAGATTAAGAATCTCCTTCACTATGATAGTATCTACAAGAACTTCCCGCGGATGTACAAGAATTGATTTATTTTTTGATGGTAAGATGTTGGTGCACATAAAACTTAGCCAATATCGAGACTCTAAGCTAATATCACTTTTCGTTATCAAGGTTCTGGAGTGATCCATGTAGGTGTCTCATTACTCAGCAAAGGGGCTAGCCAATCTCGAAGATCATCAACATTATTCAAAGCACGGATAGCAAAGTATTGTTGTAAATCAAGTATATCTCCGTAGACTGTATTAATCGTGGCTCCATCACACTTAATATTCACCCCCCGCCACCTTCACTACATTACTAGTTTCTAGAGTTTTACCCTTCCTTCTCTTGTCTGGCAATAATTTCCCATAAGATGCATAAACTCTCGTACCCAAGTTTTAACATACGACTTCAAAGGTTGAGTGAATTATTCAAAATTTTGATACCAGATGACATCTAACACCCTAGGGTATTTACCTTCTATCCCATCAATGCTCAATCGTTGATCTTCAATAATTGTCCTCTATCCTACAAGCTTGATCTAGTTGAGAAACCCATGACCTCCCCGAGGATGAGGTGGAGGCCTTTCTATAGTAGTGAAGGGTTTTTCTACTTTCTTTTGCTTTGGTGGTGCTTCCTCGGGAGTAGTTAATAGCTCATGAATAGGGGTAGTGTTCCCTTACTTTGCGGAATTAAGGTTATACCTCTCAAAGTTGGAACTATGTTCCAAGCCTTCCTTTTCAACTATATGGGCTTTGCTTGCATTCTCATCAACCCTCTTTCATTTGTAAACCCTTTTCGATTGAGATTGTTCATTAAATTTTACCCCTTTTGTAACCTTTAAAGTAGGAGGAGGAGAATGGGAATTCTTTTTAGCTACGTGCTTGGGGCGGACCATATCTACACATAAGAGTAGGAATGGGCTCGGCCAAAGTTAGAAAAACAACACATAAAATTTTACAGGATAGCATCACCGAACAAATCAGTGCATCGCCAAATAGTTAGGTGATGTAAATTGGCTATCGCTAATTAGAAAGAAAAATAAGGAGGGATCGACAAAGAAAAGTGGGAGTTCGGTGATACGCCAAAGGGTTCGACAATAAACCCTGAGTATCGTCAAATAACTAAGGCATCTCCAACTATCACCTTGAATAGCCCATCCCAATGTGACTTTTAGTGATATAGGGAGTGCTTCGATGATACACCATACAGTTTGGTATATCATCAACATTCTCAACCTATCATCGATAATCATCATCCCAAGATGACTATCGCAATATCCAAGCTATTTTAATGGAGATTTTCAATTTCAAACTCCCATGGGTACTCAGACTTCCCCAGGTTTCAACAATTAATCAATAATACGATGATTTTTCCCTTAAGAGCAACGTCACCCAATCTAGCATTGGGCAAAATTAGTTAATTTCAAATTCAACCAACCAAAGTTTAAGCTTTTTCGACACCCATTTCAACAACAAACACTCCCTATAACAAACATGACTAAAAATTAAGAATTGAAACACCCAATTATAACATTCTAATATCAATTTAACAAAATCCTATTTCAAAGCTATAAAGACTTCAACAAAATCATACCAACCATTGAATAACAAGCAATATGAACAACAAAACTCAATCACAATTACACACATTTACAAGTAACCAAACATTAATTCAAAGTATGAATTGGATTCTAACTTTGAGATTTTAAAAAGAAATCAATGAGGAAGAAAGGGCGGTGTGTACTCCGGTGAGTTGTTAAATATGATTGTGGTGTGAAGTTATTCGATGAGTGTGGATGTATGTTTGTGAGTGAGTTAATTTGAGAGAGTGAAAGAGAAGAAGGAAATGGGGGATAGGAATAGGTTTGAATAATACTAAGATTCAAAAGTAAATGAAAAGTATGAGTCATGGAAATTCAAACCGTCATCACTTTAAAATGCGACCCTTTTCGGCGATCTAAATCCATCGCTGAACTAATAGGTGATACCCTTATTTGCCAAATCTCCATCAATTTTAACAGTTGTCAACAATTGGGTCCTCATTAATAGTGAACCAATTCGGCGATGGTTGGCCCTCTGCAAAATTGCTAGGCGATATGTCGAATGGTAGGTCACCATCACCGATTATGACAGTTTATTTAAGTTGGGAGATCTCTTTTAGAGAAGGACTTTGGCAATTCACTGATGGAATCGGCGCATCGCTAAAGCCTTTTTCCTAGAGCTTTGTGCATGATCTTCTAAATTTTTCTCCTCGAACTTGTGTCATGACATGTTTCCCACATTCCAACGCCATCAAATCCCTACACCAACCAACACATGTTATTCAAATCAACAAAATAAACTTGGGTTGCCTCCTAAGAAGTATCTTAGATATCATTGTGGAATGACATTGTTCTTCATCAATAATGCATTATCGAGGTAGAGCACCTCCAAGAAATTCACTTTCGGTGACATCCCATGATAATGTTTAAATCATTGGCCATTCACTATAAACCAAGATCCCGTGTCATTCTCCCATTCTATAGTTCCACTAGGAAAACTTTGAACTACCTTAAAGGGACCTGACCATCTGGTTTTGAGCTTACCTAGAAACAACTTATACCTTGCGTTAAACACTAAGACATCATCACCAACCTTAAACTCCTTTTTTAGAATTTTGGCATCACGCTATCTTTTTATACGCTCTTTGTAGGGAGTGGAACTATCATAAGATCTTAAGTGGAATTCATCTATCTTTTGAAGTTGTTCCATTATTGATTTGGCGGCATTCTCGCAATTCATATTCAACTTGCGCAAGGCCTAGAATACCTTGTTTTCTGATTCAACAAGGAGGTGACAAGTATTGTGAAACACCAATTGATATGGTGACACGCCACTGGGAGTTTTGAATGTGGTTATATAGGCCTACAAAGCATCATCAAGTTTTTGAGCCCAAGCAATTCTACTAGAATTTACAATTTTTGCCAACATAATTTTTATCTCCCGATTAGACACTTCGCTAACCCATTGGCTTGAGTATGGTATAGAGAAACCACCTTATACTTCACTCCATATTTGGCAAGAAAAGAACCAAATGGTCGATTACAAAAATAAGAACCCCCATCACCTATAATAGTATAGGGTGTCCCAAATTGGGTGAAAATGTACCTCTTCAAGAATTGAGTAACACTCTTAGCTTCATTATTTGCAATGCGACGGTCTCCACCCATTTGGAAACATAATCAACCACTACCAAGATGTA
Source organism: Capsicum rhomboideum (assembly GCA_031232105.1). Classification (NCBI taxonomy): domain Eukaryota; kingdom Viridiplantae; phylum Streptophyta; class Magnoliopsida; order Solanales; family Solanaceae; genus Capsicum; species Capsicum rhomboideum. The sequence continues at coordinate 56,619,135 of CP124716.1, read as the reverse complement.
GCGTTTCCCATACGAGCTCATGAAGGGTCCTATAAAGTCCAACCCCCATAAATCAAATAACTCCAAATCCATACTTGGTTGCAAGGTCATTTTATGCCTTCTTAAGATCCCACCTTTCCTTAGGCATTGATCACATGCTCGTACTAACTCATGGGTATCATGATATAAAGTTGGCCAATAAAATCTGCTTTAACGAAGTTTTGAAGTTGTACACACACCACCATGATGACCACCAACAGGTGATGAATGGCACGCCTCAAGAATAGGCCTCATTTTGTCCTCCATAATACAACGACGAATTACTCTATTTGTACACTCCCTAAAAAGATAGGGTTCATACCAATAATACCTTTTCACATCATGAGAAAATGTTTTCTTTGGTAATGGTTCAAGTCATAGAGGAGCAACCCACTCACCACATAATTCACAAAATTGACATTTCATACTCCCTTGAGAGCCATGATAAGCTCATCAAAAAATGTGTCATCAATCTCAATTTCACCCCACTTCTCTTTGTTAGACTCGAGGAGGGATAGGTGGTTCGCCACTTGATTTTCACATTCTTTTGGATCCTTAACTTCAAAATTGTAACTCTTGAAGTAGCAAGGTCCACCTAACTAACTAAGGTTTGGCCTCCTTTTTTGCCATCAAGTACCTAAGAGCTGCATGATCGATGTGTATAATGACTTTTGTGCCCATCAAGTAAGCACAAAACTTCTCAAAAGCATAAACTACGGCAAGGAACTCTTGCTCTGTAACCCTATAATTCCATTATGCATCATTCAAGGACTTGCTGGCATAATAGATAGGATGAAAAAGCTTGTACTTACTTGTCCTAATACCTTGCCATAGGCCAATCCACTTGCATCAGACATCAATTCAAAGGGTTGCGACCAATTTAGGGCTACAATTATAGGAGCCGACATAAGACTTTCCTTGAGGCAATTGAATGCCCTCATGAAATCACTATCAAACTAAAATTTTGCTTCCTTCTCAAGAAGCTTACTCATCGGATGAGAAATCTTTGATGAATCTTCAATAAAAGACATGCCCAAGAAAGCTTCGAACACCTTTCACAAAAATTGGAGGGAGTAACTTGGCAATAACTTCAACTTTAGCTTGGTCAACTTGAATACCTTGACCCAAAATCTTATCCCTAACTACAATGCCCTCTTGTATCATAAAATGGCACTTTTCTCAATTTAACATAATATTAGTTTCAACACATCATTCAAGTACCTTGCCAAGGTGTTCAATACATGAGTCAAAGGTATTACCCACAATAGAAAAATCATCCATAAAGACCTCTATAATGTTTTCCACCATATTCAAAAAATTGATAACATGCACCTTTGGAAAGTGGTGGGTGTGTTGCATAACCCAAAAGGTATGTGCTTGAAATCAAACGTCTCATATGGACATGTGAAGGTGGTATTTTCTTGGTCTTCAGGTGCACTAAAAATTTGCTTATAGCTGGAGTACCCATCTAAGAAACAACACCAACCTCGCCCTGCCAAATAATCAAGCATTTGATCTATAAATGGCATCGAAAAGTGGTCCTTTTACGTCCACAAACTCAAATTTCGGTAATCCATACATACTCTCCACTCCAATACCGGTCTCATAGGGATAAGCTCATTTTTTTCATTAGAAACCACCGTGATTCCCCCTTTCTTCAAAATGCATTGAACCGGGCTTATCTATGTTATCCGGATCGGATACATGACGCCTGCATCTAACCACTTGATTATATCCTTTTTAACCACTTCTTGCATAGGAGGGTTTAGCCTTCATTGGTGATCAATACTCGATACACGATCGGGCTCCAACTTTTTCTTATGAGTACAAATATCGAGAGTAATCTAGATAATATCTGCAATAGTCCACCTTATGGCCCGAATGAACTTTCTCACGACCGACTTCAGTGCTTGTATTTGCTAAGGAAACAAATCTCCCACAATAATAATGGCTAGGTGTTACCTTCCCCAAAAAAGACATAAAAAGGGGCGATGGTAATGGCTTGAGCTCAAGTTGTGGTTGGTCCACAATTGAAGGCTTGGCGGGAGGGTTCTCCTAATTTTTCAAGTCAAGATTTAATTTGCATGGGTTCTTGGTGTAGGAACCAAGACCCGCTAATGAAGCCACAACTTTATCATACTCTTCAACCTCTTCACTTCTATAATTCCACAACACTCCCACTAGTAGCTCACTAATGAAATCCACCTCCATAGCATCAACCACCTCATCATCAATCATGTCAATCACAAAGATCACTTGTATATCCTTTGGTTGCTTCATGGACTTACACATATTGAAGGTTACCTCTTCATTATTCACTCTAAACTTCATCTTTCCATATTCCACGTCAACTAATCCCCTTCCGGTAGCAAGGATATACCTACCAAGGATAATTTGAAATTTATAGTCTATCTCAAAATCGAGGATCACAAAATTGACGGGAAATATGAATATGTCGACCCGAACAAGAACATCATATAGAATTCCCACTGGTCGTTTAATAGACTGATCCACCATTAAGATTCTCATGGTTGTGGACTTTGGATCTCCCAATCCCAACTTCTTAAATATAACAAGAGGCATCAAGTTAATACTTTCCCATAAGTCGCACAAAGCCTTGCCAAATTGATACACCCCAATGGTACAAGGGATAGTAAATGCACCGGGGTCTTCTTTCTTGACCACCATGTTCCTCAACATAATAGTGCTACAACTATGTGAGATCTCCACAAAGTCCATAGTTCCTTTCTTTGTCACAAGTCCTTCATGAACTTTGCATACCCAAGCATTTCTGGCAAGGCTTCCAACAAAAGAATGTTCACCGATAAGTTGCTAAGTTTTGAGACAAGCTTCTTAAATTTTGTATCATCCTCCTTCTTTTTTATTCTTTGTAGGAATAATGGAGGTACTTTGATTTGTGGCTTTGAGAAAATGGACTTTTCTCTGGTTTTGAGACATTATCATAAATTGCTTTTGGTATCTCTTCACCTTCAACCCTTTCTTCCACTTCCTCTAGCTTTTCTACATGTGGCTCATTTGGAATAGGGACTTTATCATTTAACTTATAAAGCCTTTTTCTCTTTCTACTCACTTGTTCTTCAACCCCCCTCTCATTGGGATCTTCATCAAGATTCACAACATCCATTATTTTTTAGATTTGCCACGGTATCACTAGGTAAACCACCTTTTTGCCTTATATTTAGATGAGCCGAGATTTTTCCCAAATGTATTTCAAGTTGTTTGATTGAGGCCGAATGTGAAGTGACCGTTTGATTGAGTTGTGAAAAGTTATTCTTCATCTCCCTTAGCATCTTGTCACTTTCTTCAACCTCTATAAGAAAAATAGCAAGCATGTCCTTTTTCTTATAACTTTTCGGATCAATAGAGGTAGATTTTTTACCATTTTGCCTATCATGTGGAGGGATGTATCTATCATGGTCATGCTCTTTGTCTCTCCAATCTTGGTCCCTATCTCTTTCCTTATCCCTCAATTCTTGATCATGACCATGGTCCCTCTAATCATGGTATCTTTTCTTCCAACCTTGATTCTTGCCTTGCCTTTGATAAGTAGGTCGGGAACCCTCCGTTTGGTTTGAAAAGTACCAAATTTCCTCATTAAGTGATTCCATATCATCATCTTTATATGCTCTATCCCCTTTTGATACCACAATATTAACCGCTTTTGGAGGTGCACCCATCACATGCTTTGTGAGGAGATCTAATTATTTCATTACTTTGGCCATGTTTTCATCTCTTTCCTCATCCTTCTTCCTTTGTTCTAGGCTCAAATAAAACAGAGAGGGAGACCTCACGGCCACCTCAGTATCTTGTGTATGCCATGCTCTATTTTGCTTTGTCACTTGGTCTAATAACCCTAAAGTAACTCTAAAAGATTGGTTTATCAAAGACCTTCAGGCCACGTTGTCCGCTACTGTCTTGTTCAATTCGTCCATTGATCTATAGAATAATTGTAGAAGCATCTTATCCAGCACTTTATGGTTTGGACATTGTAACAATTTCTTTTTGAATCTCAACCATGCTTTATAAAATGGTTCACCGCTTACTTGCCAAAAGTTTATTATCTCATCCCTCAATTAAAACATGTGAGATGGTGGAAAGAACCGGTCTAGAAATGCTTTTGTCAACTTAACCCATGAGGTTATACATCCCTCGGGTAACTCCTATAACAACACCACCACATCACCCATCAATGAGAATGGGAAGAGCCTCAATCGGATAGACTCTTGTGAGATATGAGCAATGTCGAATGGGTTGCCAATATCTATAAAGTTCTTCGAGTGGATGTTAACATATTCATGAACTCGACCTCCGAATAACCCCTTTATTTGAAGTAAGTGGAGCATCACACTTGTCACATGGAATACTGTATTACCCTTTGAAGATGGAATGCGAATTGCACTTGCCCTTTCGACATCCCCTAGGTGATGTTCATCTTCTAATTGTCCATCAAAGGTAGTGGTGTCACTACCATGTTGACTCATCGTGTTGTGTAGACTCAGATTATCACCTAAACAAGACAAAAATAACAAATAATGTAAAGTTTACACTACGGTTAACAAAAGTAATTTATAACACTACAATGAATGAATGCTACATTTCATTCCCTGGGAATGACGCAATTTGATAATGCTCAAGATATACCTCAAGATATATGCAGTCGCTAGCAATATAATTTTTTACCCAACTTGGAGTCGAGGTCAATTCCACATGGAATGAAGGCGATAGGTTCAACTTCGAGTGTTGTAAGTGACTAGGTGTTTACACGTAATGCTAAAAATAATATGATAAAGTAAATGGGGGATTAGTTTAAAAAGATTTTGTGTTCAAATTATAAATTGACTTTGGGTTGTCAAAATGAATGCTAGAGAATGTAATCGATAGGTAAAAGCACTTGGGGTTATGCCCTCTTAAGAGTGATTATACTCTTGGGTAAGTGAAAATGCACCTAAAATTCAATTGATAGTTATGGCAAGGATTGGTCTTAGGTATTGGAGGTAATATTCCAATCTACCACCAAATTTCATATGGGTTTCTTTCAAACACCTGTATGCATACAATACGAAGCAACCAATGACCTCAAGTTAGTTAGACTATTTCTAGCACTAGCTATTAAGTGAGTTCTTAAGTCTTTGTCAACTAAATCTCTTTACCCTTGTCTTCTCTTTCAAGAAAAACAAGGGATTTAAGCATGAATAGAGTTTCCAACCTCAATTCTTGAGTTGAAACATACAGATTTAGCTAAAATCATAACATTCAACCAAATAAAAAGATAAATAATCACTACCCACACAATAATCAACACTCAATAATGTATAACCCCAAGCTTGGGAAATTAGATACTCATAAAAAGAGAACAAGGAGATACGCCTATATTCTCATGCAAATCTGCCACAAAATTCACAATATTCCAAATGAAATTCCAAATTCCAAGCAAAAAATAAGCAATAAGTAACTCAAATCCAACTAGGGTTCAATTACAAGCTTTAGCTTCAAGATTTGACAAAAGATAGGGGTCCAAGTTACCAAAAAGGCTTAAATAGATTTAGAAAAAACAAGCTTCAAAATTATAGAATTGCCACCGCATCCAAATTGATTGAGGAAATGGTCATCTCTTAACACTTCGGCGATACGCCAAAGTGCTCTAGAATTTCTAAATTCTCATTGAACTTGAGCTCCAAAAGATTGGCTTCTATTACTTTTGGCGATGGATGTATGCCTCGCCAATCAGTTTGGTGATACGCCAAAATTCTCTACTTATCACCGTTTTGTCAAACATGGACCTAGCCCAAACAATTACAATTGGCAATGGAAAGACCCAATTGGCGATATCCCTAGTACTTTGGTGTTGCATCGATTAACTTTGGAAATGCTTGATAACGCTTAAATACACTCTAGGAAATGAATGTGCGCGGTCGCTACCAATACTTTTACGCAACTTAGGAGTCGGGGTCGACTCCACTAGGAATGAGAGAAATAACTTTACTCTTAAGTGTCACAAGTAACTATAAGTTGGCACGCAATGCTAGGAATAAAGCAAATAAAGTACATAGGGGGTTTTGTTCAATCAATTTTGTTTTCAAATAGTTAATATCAAAGTTTGGCTTACACAATTGAAATCTTAAGAATGTAATCAAGTATAAAAGAGACTTGGGTTTATGCCCTCATGAGTGTGAGTATAAGCATGGGTAAGTACCAATTTGCCTAATACTTAACTAATTGTTGTGGATAGGCTAAGTTATAGGCTCCAACGTCAATCTTTCCATAAAACATTGAAATTTCATATGTGGGTTCTTTCGAACACCTCACACATGTTTCCTTTTAACCAACAAAATACCTCAATTAGTAGCCTTATTTTTAAGATCTACTATTAAATGATAAAATCAAGTTATTTTAATCACTACTCCTCACCCTTTTCCCCTTTATCAAGGATAAAAAGGGTTCTAAGAAAAATTAGAGTTTGCAACCTCTAATCTTAGGTTAAATTGTGAAGAAATGACTAAATCCTCAACAAATAATTAATAATCTAGGAAAATGAGTACTAGCCACACACAAATCACAACTCAATCATGCATAACCCCAAGTTGGGTATTTAGCTACTCATAATAAGAGAAGAGGAAGATATACCTATATTATCATTAAATTCAGCCGTATAATCCAAAATCATCAAGAGAAATTTCAAATTTCAAGTAAGAAAATCAAGTATAAGTACTAAATCCCACTCTTAGGAGTTCAATTACAAGCTTTGGATCTCAAAAAATGGCAAAAATATGGGGCTTCAGATCTGAAAAATCCCTTTTATAGCTCAAAAATCACATATCAGGTAATTACAAAAATGTCACAACGCTGGTCATATGCTGGCACACATGCCAACGTAGGTGGGCACCTGCGCACATAGGCCAAACTCACAGGTGAGGTTTTAGGCTCTTTCTAGGTCACTGTTTTGGACAAGTGCGTGGTCATGTGCGTGTGCACCTCCCCGTGTGCGTGCGCAGGTGACCTTTGTTACTCCCATACATTGTTTTAAGCTCCTTTCTTTCATTTTTGCACTCCATTTGACTCGTATAGTTATATCGACCTTGAATTCATCGATTACCTGTGCAAACGAGCAATTAACATAAGATACACCTTAAATCAAAGGAAACTAAATAATAATTCAAGCTTAAACGACTAAAAAGTTGGCAAATTGCCAACTTATTAACCCTCAAGCTTAAACTATTGATTTCCCTCAAGCAATCAAGGATCATCCCAATAAAAAGGATATTCATGACTCCAAAATGAGCACAACACACTATGCTAAACAACCAAAATCACAAAGTTCAATTGGTTCTCCCAACAACTCATGGCAAATGGTCAACTAGCACTATTTCTTTCGAGTTAAAAATCTTTTCTTTGCAACAAATGGAAGACAGCAAAGGAGGGGAGTTTTTGAAAAAATGAGCTTCTCATGTCTTGGCACTAGACTTTAAAAACTTGCCTCAAACTCACTTTGCGACTTATCTTACTCGGTTTCCCCTAATTGAAAGTAAGACATCACTCTCTTTTTCAAAGTATAGGTGCCACTCACATGCAAAAGTTTTTCCAATCCCATAGTGCAATACAAAACACAAGGAACATAAATATAGAAAGAATTTTCACTCACTCTCACAAAGAAATTCAAGTGCGACAAAGACATAATCACTTTAACAACTTCTTAGGCCCAATTCTTTTAAGTTCTCCACCTTATTCACCCTCTTTCTTTTCTTTTGTTTCCCCAAATCTTTTTCATCCTTTTGCTAATCACGCTTATGAGCTTTTCCTCTTCATTTATTTCTTTGGTTCTTTCAAGAGATTTCTACTCACTAGCCATTCATTCCCTCTCTTCTTATGGTTTTCCACTTATTTAATTCATCCTCTATGGACTAGGCTCTTTGCTTTCATTTTCAAGCTTATCTCTTGTCTTATGAAGCATTTGTTGATACAACCAAGCATACACCTCTCATAAACAAATCTTGAAACTCCCCCCAAACTTGGACTTTTGTTCTAATTTTGTTATTCTCATAAATATGCACCACCAAACTTAGGCATATGCCTACACCAGCCTTCCATAGAACAATGCGATGCGTTTAAGGAGATTGGGTGCCAAAAAAGGGGTTATAAAAATGGTCATGGTGTCATAGTATGGTCATCACAAAGAAAAAGGATAATGGGAAGAAGTTAAAGTGGGTTGACTAGGGAACATGTTAAGGTGGGATTTAGGTCATGTGACGGTTCAAAGAGGGCCTTGGGTTATCTTCCAAACCAAGTGTGGCCTAAGATTTTTCCTTGATGGGCAAGTTCTAGACAACAATACATACACAAGAATTGATTGAAAACCTTACCACACAAGGCACCACACTCCTAAAATAGAAAGTCGGTCTTCTAAATAATTTGAGAAAATGAACTTTACAAACCACTTTGAACTGAAAAAGAATTCTTTTGTGAAGGAAGAGCCAAGAGTTTAACTTAAAGGTCACAATTCAAGAGAAAGTTCATAAATTCTTGCTTTTTTCATTTCAAAAATTATTTTTGCTTGCCAATGACAAATTTTTGGAGGTGCCTTTCAAACTTTGCTAACTCACCTACTTGACTCTAACTCAAAACACTGGGCATTTCCCTTAAAAAAGTCGCCTGATCCATCTATCATAGGGAAATACCACTCGGTTCGACAAACAAAACCAAATAACAAAGAAAATGCTCCTTGAGAAAGAACCAAGTTTCGAAGAAAACCCTTGAAGTTTATTTGACACTTATATACACAAGGCGAATAAAATGATATGCATGTCCAAAATAGACATCACCCAAAAGCAATAATCAATATGAGAAAAATGCATATAGGTCTCAAATGATAACAAGAGCATAATATGGTCTCGACAAGGAATAAAAGCATATCAATCCAAACACAAGCCCGATGAGGGTAATATCAAAAGTGTATCATAAAATAAGCTCGACAAGGGCAATGTCAACAAAATAATATTACAGACCAAGAAGCAAATGTCAGGAATAGAATATCCCACACCCCAACTACAGAACATTGCATTATCCCAAATGCAATTAATAGAGAATGATAGGTAAGAAGGGTAAGGACTCCCTGAGGCATACTAGGTATGTGTATCTACATCATGAGTTGCCTGTAACTGAAATACGAGGAAATAATGCTCAGGAGGCTGCAAACTAGAACTAGCACCAACCAGTCTGGCATGCTAATCCTCTACTGACAACTGTGTGAAAGCCAAATTTATTGGGCCTTGATAAGCTCTGCAGGAAAGTCAACTCCTGTCTTATATCTCATGGTGGTGTGCCCAAACAAATCAGCAAATGGCAGAATCGGGCCAGTAGCAAAGTGAGAAAGAGTCATCTGAGCATCATTTAAAGAAATGGAGGGATGTATCATCCAAAATTCTGAGTGAAGGCTATCAAGATTAGCCCTGAGAGTGGTAACTACCACACTATCCCCTTTCGCCTCAATTGCTGCCAATAGCTACTCATAGTCTAGCATCTAAGCACGAAGAGGCTCAAGACTCCTATAAATGGACTTCTGTATGAACTATGGTATATCAATGACCAACCGAGCTAGAGTACTATTGTTTACTAGGGTCATGGATGCAACCTTAGCAAATGCAACTATAGCACCATCTCTAGAAGGCTAAGCAGGATGAGAAGGAGGTGGTGCAAGAGGTGGATCAATAGCCAGAGTATCTCCACTACATGTCTGAGAGACATCAGATGAACGTATAACCATAAGTACGGTGTCCAAGTCCAAAAGAGTGGGTAGCTCCCCAATCGAAGAACTATCAACCTCAGAAACCTTCTTTTTCTTCCCCATAGGATTATCATCATCTTGACTCTGAGTAATGTCAATAACTCCATTATATAGTAACTTCTTGTTAGCTTAAGGGAAGATAGGAACCTTGTTGGCAAAACATAGTGATAAGTTGGCAATTTACCAACTTTTTAGTCGCTTTAGCTGAAATTATCATCTAGTTTCCTTTGATTCAAGGTTTATCATATGTTAAATTACCCATTTATGCAGGTAATAAATGAATTCAGGGTCGATCCAACCATACAAGTCAAATGGAGTGCAAAAATAAAGTAAAAGAGCTTAAAATATTGCATGAGAAGAATGAAGCTCACCTGGACACGCAGGTGAGGAGATACGCATGTAGGTGAGAATGCAGATGAAAAATAGTGAGTTGGAAGCCCACTTGTGCTCCTGACCTATACACACAGGTGGCTACCTGCACTGGCAGGTGCGCCAACAGATGGCCAGTGTGGTGGCATTTTTGTAATTAGTTGAAACGTAAATTTTTTGGCTTATAAAGGTATTTTTGAGATCTGAAACTCCATATTTGTAATTTTTAAGCTTTAGAAACATTGAGTTGAAACCCTAAGTGTGAAATTAGTTACTTTTTTATGCTTCCCATTGAATTTGGATTTCATTTCTTGTGATTAACTTAGATTTGATGAAAGAGTGGAATGAGAATTTTGGTATATTTCCTCTTTCTCTTGCTATGGGTAGCTAATTTCTTAACTTGGAGTTATGCTTGAATGAGTAGTGATAATTGTTTGGGCGTTGTTTATTTGAATTCCTAATTAGTTAATTGCTATGGGTTTTACTTCTACTCCACGTTCTTAACCTATAATTAGAGGTTGCAAACTCTAGTTACACTAGAACCCTTATCATCCTTGACAAAAAGGATAAGGGTGAGGAGTAGTAGTTATTAATAACTTGAAAATTTTCATTTAATAGTGTCTGTTAGATATAAAGATGCTAATTGAGGTACTAGATTGGTTATATAGCCACACTTGTGAGGTTTTCGGAAGAATTCACTTGTGATATTTTGGGGTTTGATTGAAAGATTGGCACCAAAGATCTATAATCTAGCCTACCCCTAGCTATTAACTGAATTTAGGCAAATACTTAACTACCTACACATGTACTCACTCTTAAGATAGCATAACCCTAAGACTTTCTCATATTTGATTAACAACTCTCCATAGCTCAAACTTTGCATCTCAAACTATGATTAATATTTTTAATTATGAATTGTTGAAAACAAACCCCCCATTTACTTTTTTGCATTATTTTCATAGCATTACAAGCAAGCATTAGTTACTTTTGAAATTTAAATGTGAAGATATTGCATTCATTCCTCGTGGATTTGACCCCGACTCTAAGTTGGGTAATTATATTGACAATGTCTGCTTATACTTTTAAGGTATAATTTGAGCCTTATCAAAAATTGGGTCGTTGTCGGGGAATGAAACATAGCGTTCATTCTTTTTAGTGTTATAAGTTACTTTTGTTAGTCGTAGTGTAAACTTTACTTTATTTGTTATTTTTGTTTTGTTCAGGTGATACTCTAAGTCTCCATGATACGATAAGTCAAAATAGTAGCAACACCGCTATCTTTGATGGACACCTTGAGTATGAAGATCACCTAGGGGATGCCGGAAGAGCTGGTGCAATTTCTATCCAACCGTGTAAGGTAATGGAGTACTTCATGTGACTAGTTTGATGCTCCATATACTTCAAATGAAGGGTCTATTTAGATTTCAAGTTCATGAAGATGCCAACCTTCACTTGAATAACTTTATTGATTTGTGTATCCCGTTCGACATTGCTCATATCTCACAAGAGTCCATCCGATTGAAACTCTTTTCATTTTGGTTGATGGGTGATGCAGTTTTGTGGTTACAGGAATTGCCCACATGTTTTATAACATCATGTCTTGAATTAAAGGAAGAATTTATAGGCTGATTCATTCTACCATTCCGTATGCTCTGATTAATGGATGAAATTATAAATTTCTGGCAATTAAGTGGAAAGCCATTGCATGAAGCATAGTAAAGGTTCAATAAGAAATTGTTACAATGCCCAAATCATGAGGTCCCAAAAAATATTCTTCTCCAATCCTTCTATAGAGCGTTAGATCAATTGAACATGATGGTATAGGATAATGCGGTCGAAGGATCTACCATTAAGCAAACTTATGGAGTTGTGTCATCCTTATTGGATCAAGTGACAAACAAAACCAAGCATAGCACATAAGAGATATCGAGGTCACCATGGGGACTCTGTCCGCATCTTTTGTGAGCCAAGAACAAAGAAAGAAGGATGAGGAGAGAGATGAGAATATGGCCAAGGTAATGACACATTTAGATCTTCTCACTAAACATGTAATGGGCTCAACTCCAAAGGCGGAAAATGTCGTTGCTTCTAAGGGAACTAAAGTGTATGAATATGATGATACGGATGTGCTTGATGAATAAATTCAGTATTTGGCAAACCAAGCGGGGGGTTCCCGACCTACCTACCAAAGGTAAGGCGGGAATCGAGGTTGGAAGGAAAGGGATCGAGAGTAGAAAGACCATGATTGGAGAGACCATAATCGTGATAGATATTGGAGGGATAAAGAGAGATAGGGACACGATTGGAGAGACAAAAAGCCTGACCATGATAGATACATTCCTCCATATGATTGAGCCAAAGGTAAAGAGACAACCTCCATTAATCCAAAAATATATAAGAATGAAGACGTGTTTGCACGTATCCTTATGGGGGTTGAAGGAAGTTATAAGATGTTAAGAGAAATAAAGAGTGACTTTTCACAACTCAATCAAATGGTTACCTCACATTCAGCCTCTATCAAGCAACTTGAAACACAATTAGGCCAAATCTCGGCCCAACTAAATGCAATGCAAAAGGGTGGTTTACCTAGTAACACTGTGGTGAATCAAAAAAATGATGGTCACATTATGGAAATTTTCACTAGGAGTGGTAGAACTCTTTGCAATGATGTGGTAAGTCTTGATAAAGACCCTAATGAGAAGGGAGTTGATGCTAAAGCTAGTGAAAAGAGAAAGTGGCTTGATAAGTCAAATGAAGGCTAGGTTTGGGCGCTCCCATGCCGACTACAATAAGGCTTGTAATGGCCAGTCGTTCCATAAAAAATCCCATGGGAGTGTTGTATGATGTACTTGTGAAGGTGGACCATTTCATTTTTCCAGCCAATTTTGTGATCTTGGATTGCAAAATTTACCATGAGGTCCTTATTATTCTTGATAGGCCAATCTTGGCTACCGGATGGGATTTAGTCTATGTTGAGTATGGTGAAATAAAATTCTAAGTAAACAATGAAGAGGTGTCATTTAATGTATGCAAGTCCATGAAGCAACCTACGAATTTGCAACTCATCTCGGTAATTGATGTGATTGATGACGAAGTGGTTAATGTTATGGAGAAAGATTTTGTTAGTAAACCTCAGATGGGAGTCTTGTGGATCATTGAGAGAGAGGAGATCGAATAATATGATGAAGTAGTTGCATCTATTAAAGGTCTTGGGTCCTACCTAAAACAATCCTTGCAAGTTGGACCGTGATTTGAAAAATCGAGAAACTTCTCCCTTGAGGCCTTCAATTGAAGATCCACCACAACATGAGAATTGTGAACTTATCTTCTTAATGTGTTTTGAGGAGAAGGTGAAACCTTACCCATTATTGTTGTGGGAGACTTATTATCGTGGCAAGTTGAGGTATTGAAGTCGGTGGTGAGACAATATATTAGGGCTCTTGGATGGATTATAGCCAATATTATTGGGATTCACCTGGTATATGTACCCACAAAGTCAAACTTGAGCTCGATTTTGTAGAAAGTGTTGAATATCAATGGAGATTAAACCCTACTATGCAAGAGGTTTTGAAAAAAGAAATCATCAAGTGGCTTGATGCGTGTGTTGTCTATCCTATGTAAGATAGTACTTGGGTAAGCCCAGTCCAATGTGTTCCCAAGAAAGGTGGTATCACGGTAGTCCCAAACAAGAACAATGATCTTATACCCATCCATCCGATCACGGGTTGGAGAGTGTGTATTGACTATCGAAAGTTGAATCCATAAATGGAGAAGGACCACTTCCCTGTGCCCTTCATGGATCAAATGCTTGATAGGCTAGCGATAAGGGATTGGAATTGCTTCCTCAATGAATACTCGGGCTAAAATAAAATCTCAATAGCCCCCAAAGATAAAGACAAAACTTCTTTCACATGTCCCTATGGAACATTTTCCTTCAAACGCATGCCCTTTGGGCTAGGAAATGCACCCGCCACTTTTCAACGTTGTATGCTTTATATCTTCTCAAAAATGGTGGAGGATTTGTTAGAGGTATTTATGGACTATTTCTCAGTTGTTGGTGATACGTTTGAGGATTTCCTTGAATACTTAGAGAAGGTGCTTGAAAGGTGTGTGGCAAATAACCTCGTGTTGAATTAGGAGAAATGCCACTTTATGGTGAAGGAGGGGATTGTTATTGGACATAAAATTTTGGGCCAAGGAATACAAGTAGATCAAGCTAAGGTGGAGTTCATTTCTAAGTTACCTCCTCCGATATGTGAGAAGTTTCCTTGGTCATACGGGTTTTTATAGGAGGTTCATTAAAGATTTTTCTAAAATTTCCCATCCTATGTGTAAGCTCCTCGAGAAGGAAGTAAAGTTTGAATTTGATGGAGAGTGTGTGAGGGCATTCAATTACCTCAAATAAAAGCTTGTCTCGGCTCCCATCATCGTGGCTCCTAATTTGTCATAACCTTTTAAGCTCATTTGTAATGCAAGTGGGTTTGCACTAGGTACAATGCTTGGTCAAAGAAAAGAGAAACTTTTTCATCCTATCTACTATGCTAGTAAATCATTGAACGATGTACAAAGGAACTATATGATTACGGAGGAAGAATTACTAGCGGTAGTTTATAGGTTTAAGAAGTTCCACACCTATTTGTTAGGCACTAAAGTCATTATACACACCGATCACGCCGACCTACGGTATTTAATGGCCAAGAAACAAGAAACACCTTAATTGATTAGGTGGATTTTACCACTCCAAGAATTTGATTTTAAAGTGAAGGATCGAAAGGGATGTGAAAACCAAGTAGTGGACCACCTATCACGTCTCGAGGAAAATATAGAAGTGGGGCGAGATTGAGATTAATGATAAGTTTCCCGATGAGCTTGCCATGTCCTTAAAGGGGAGCACACCACCGTGGTATGCTAATTTTGCAAATTATATAGTGAGTGGGCTGCTTCCCAATGACTTGAGCCACTATCAAAGGAAATGGTTCCTCCATGATATGAAAAGTTAATATTAGGACAAACCCTATCTCATTAGGGAGTGTACGGATGGAGTTATACGTCATTGTGTTATGGAGGAAGAGATGAAATTTATTCTTGAGGCTTACCACTCATCTCCATTCGGTGGCCATCATGGTGGTGTGAGAACGACCTCTAAAGTTCTTCAAAGCGGGTTCTACTGGCCTACTATTCATCGATATGCTCACGACTTGGTTAAAACTTGTACTCAATGCCAAATACAAGAAAGCATTTTAAGAAGGCATAAGATTCTTTTAAAACCCAACCTCGAGGTAAAGTTGTTTGATGTGTGGGGCATTGACTTTATGGGGCCCTCTATGAGCTCGTATGGTAACAAGTACATATTAGTAGCCATAGGCTATGTATAAAAATAGGTGGAAGAAATTTCCTTTCTGAACAATAAGAGCAAAAGTGTCACGTTCTTCTTGAAGAAATATTTTTACAAGGTTTAAGACTCCTCGAGCAATCCTTAGTGTTGAAGGCTTAAATTTTTGTAATTGGGTGTTTGGTGCTTTGCTTGATAAGTATGGGGTGAAGGATAAGGTGGCTACCCCATACCATCCTCAAATGAGTGTCCAAGTGGAAGTGTCCCATAGATAAATCAAGTCAATCTTGGAGAAAACCGTGAATGTGGGACATACAATCTTAGATAAAGCTCTTTGGGCCTATAGAATCGCGTTCAAAACTCTGATGGCATGTTGCTATATCAATTGGTGTTCGTAAAGTCTTGTCACCTCCCTATTGAGTTAGAGAAAAAGGCATTATGGACCTTACGTAAGTTGAATATGAATTGGGAAGATGCCTCCAAATCTAGAGTGGAGAAATTACATGAGTTAGAGGAATTTTGCCTTAAGGCGTACGAGAGCTTGGTGCTATACAAAGAACGAATAAAGAAGTGGTACGATTGTAAGATTTTGAAAAAAGAGTTTCGTGTGAGAGATGAGGTGTTCCTCTTCAATTCAAGGTTAAATTTCTTCACTGAGAAACTCAAATTCAAGTGGTCGGGCCCTATCATGGTGGTGAATGTCTATCCGAGTACAGCTATTGAGTTGGAGGATCATGAGAAGAGAAGTTGAACGGTGAACGGTCAAAGGTTGAAGCATTTATATGTGGGCATACCCAGCTTGGACAAGGTTGAGGCACTCCATTTCAAAAATGCTTGTTAATGTAGAACAACGTCGTGCCATGATGATAACCAAGGCACTTCTTAGGAGGCAACCCAAGGTTATTTTTTGTCATTTTACA
Source organism: Capsicum rhomboideum (assembly GCA_031232105.1). Lineage (NCBI taxonomy): Eukaryota > Viridiplantae > Streptophyta > Magnoliopsida > Solanales > Solanaceae > Capsicum > Capsicum rhomboideum. Next base: position 56,602,697 of record CP124716.1, on the reverse strand, counting down.
CTCGTTTGAGTACTAATTTTAAGTTCTCTTGGTGAATACAGGTGAAAAATTCTAAGTACGGAACCTTTACACACTATTTTGACCATATACGGGCACCTGCTAGCGTACATGCCCAAATGCCCATGCATGTCTGGGCGCATGTGGCTAGCAGGCTACAATACTGATTTGGGCGAAGTAGGTCAGCTGCAGGTATAGGTTGGGGACATGCGTGTACAGGTCAGTCGTGTAGGTTACCCATGTTAACAACAACTCCCAGCTCACTGGTTTGGCAACCAGCCTCCACCTACGTGCACAAACCACCACCTGCGTGCGCAGGTTGGTGAGCAGGCAGGCCTCGAGTCAAGGTAAGTTTGCTTTAAATTTTTGTGGGCTTACCCACCCGACCCGGTAAGCCCAATAACCATTTAAAATTCTATTTTTACCCTATACCCACATAAATTCATTACCAACAACACACTATTCTCAACTTCACCAGGTTTTCTCCTCCTCAACCCCACCTAATTTTTATATTCTTTTCCCCTTACCCAATATTCTCCTTCTCTCTTCACAAGCATATGCGTACAACATCAACTACACCTCCAGAGACCTCTATCTTACCATTCTCTTGCAATTTCTTTGAATTTCTGCTTGAGTTTGGTAAGTTCTTTTTACTATTTTGCTCCATTTTCTTGTGTTTAATGGTGAATTATCTCGTATGCTAAATTATTTTTATTTATTGATTGATTTGGGATGTTTATGGCATAAACTTTTTATTTTTGTGGATTATTTGGAATGGGTATCACATTTATCATGAAAGTTGGGGAACTCTTGAGTACCCAATTTCATACCTACCATGTGTTTGATAAAATTTGCACATGAAACTTCCACTTTGTTTTCTCTTTGTTGATATCTAATGGAGCATATGGGGGTTCTTGTGAATATATGAAGTCAATTCCATCATGAAAAGGTTGTGTATGGTTATTTGGAGTTGAATGGGGTGAATTGGAGTATTCTTAAGTACCATCTTCATTATCTAAAATGTTCATTATGTGTTGCACTCTATATGTTCGATAAAATTCTCATGAGTAATTCTTGGCATGATCTTTACTTGTCATTGATTTATTTGATTTTGGAGCATAGTTTTGCCATTGCTTAAGTAATGATGTGAGTCCAAATGCCTTCTTAAAAGTGTGAAACATTGGTTCAAATTGGTGGTGTGTTGTTAATAAAATTGGTTGACCATGAAATTTGTTGAATTGATTTGTATGCGTTTAACTCTTGGGTGAAGTCTGAGTAGCCCCATTGATAACAACACATGATTTACTCAATGATAGATTGGGTAATGTCATTCTTAAGGGCAAATCGTTGTTTTTGTTAATCTAATGGTCATGGACTAATTGTGTGATACAATGCTAAATGTGTGGAGTGTATTCATATTCAACATAGTGGTGTAAAGTCTACGTGTGCGTTCTATTGGCTTGTTGGGAAATATATGGGATTTGATGTGCTTGACACTTGTTGTGTGTCCACGAGAACACTAGAAAAGAGCAGTATAATACCCCTAAAACTCGTCTAGCGTCCTCATGGAACACACACCTTGTATCAAACCCCGTCATAACCCGAATATTGAGTCAAAAAGAGATTTTTTTTCCCTTGGGTCAAAACTGTCCAGGCCCACACCATCCATCTACATGCACAGTTCTTGTATGCTTTCATACATGCTTTTACCTTGTATTCACCTCATTTAGCGTAGTTTTTTTTTCTTGTATAATATATAAAAAAATCCCAAAAACATGTTTTACCTTTTCTTTTTTTTTTTTGGTTGGGTTTTTTGTGTTGTTTACAGAGATGACTTCGAGGAAACCAATTTTGTGATCTGCAAAGAAAGACAACAACAAAGATAAGGGCAAGTCCATCGCAATCATGTCTAAGAAAAAGGCATTGGTTCAACAAGAGGCATGTATAGACTTCGAAATTCAAAATACTATTGATCTTTCTATAGGGTTGGCCAAGGAGGTTGACAAAGTCTGGTTTGGACTTGAAGGGATGCATAACTTGTATGATGATTGGGTCGACACCCGAGGGTTCAACCCAAAAAAGGTATTTATCCTGAAAGGAGTTTTCAAACATTTTTCGGACATTGTGCATCAAATTAATGAGAATGGATGGAAAACCTTTACGGATGGACGTGACACACCTATTTACTTCCTAGAGATTATTAGGGAGTTTTATGCTTCTTATCATGTCAGACATAGGTGACATAAGTACAAAGGATCCATTGAGAAGCAACCTTGTTTGTTGAGTGATCTTGTGAGAGGAGTTGAGGTACCTTGCACCCCCGAGGCTATCAATAAAATCTACCTCGACTTTACTTTCAAGTCGGGCATTAAATATATATAGAGAGTAAGATGTAGGCACACTCAATTTTATTGGCTTGCCCTAATCATTGCAAAAGGCCTTCCTTTATGGGCCAATGGTGAAAGACAAGTCAAAAGAAGAGATCTTTCAGTTCAAGCCAAGCATTGGCTCGGTTTTGTGGATAGTCAGTTGCTTCCTTCCACTAATAATTAGGATGTCACTATTAACTGAGCTATCCTTATAGGATTCATTATGATTGGTACACATATCAATGTGGGAGAAATAATTGCTGAGATGATCAAGATTATAACAAAGTAACCTAGGACTTTATTGCCTTTATTGGTTCTCATATTGATATTGTGTTTCACCGCCAAGGTTCCTTTTTTTTCCTCAGGTTGAAAAAAAGTTGCTAAGTACAGCGGTTATTGATATTACCAATGGTCAAGATGATGATAATCCTATGGGGAAGAAAAGAAAGGTTTTTGAGGTCTCTAGTTCGTCTTTGGGAGAGCTACCTAGTCTCGAGCGTACAAGTACCCCTCCTGTGGCTTCACTTTCATCAGATGCTCCCCAGACTTTTAGTGGTACTACTCTGATTATCGATCCACCTCTAGGACCACCTCCCTCAATCAATTCACCACCTACTCAGCCTACTCAACCTCCACAGTCTTCCACAGTTAAGTTTGCTAAGGTTGCATCCATGACCCTGGCAAATAATAGTACTCTGGATTGGTTGGTTGTTGACATCCCACAATTTATCCAGACTCCATTGATAGGAGTCTTAAGCCTCATGCTCAGATACGATACTATGAGCGGCGATTAGTTGTGGTTGAGGCAAAAAAGGAGAGTGAGGAAGTTACCACTCTCAAGGCTGATCTTAATAGCCTTCACTCGGAGTTCCAGATAATACAACCCTCCTTTACCCTAGATGATGCTCATATGACTTTCCCTAAGGTTTCTACTGTCCCAGTTCTACCATTTCCTGATTTGTTTGGGAATACCACCGTGGGAGATGAGGCAGGGATTAACTTTGGTATAGGGCTTACCGAGGCCCAACAGATTGGACTTGCAACACAGTTATTAGTAGATGATCAGCATGCAAGGATGGTGGGTGCTAGTTCCAGTTCACAGCCACTTGAAGCTCAGTATGATGGTTTGGAAGTAGTTATAAGAGCCCAGTCTGAGGAGGCTCCTCGTGTTTCAGTTGATGAGCAGTTATAGACCACCCATGATGTGGATCCATATGCTTAGTGTTCTTCAGGGAGTATTTACCTTTCTCTCCTATCATTCTCTATTGTTTCATTAGGGATAATGCAATGTTCTTTAGTGCACATCGTTCTATTCGCCTTTTGTATATACACATCAAATAAACTCCAAGGGTTTTCTTCGAAACTCGGTTCTTTCCCAAGGAGCATTTTCTTTTTGTTATTTAGATTTCTTTGTTGAATCGAGTGGTATTCCCCCATGATAGATGGATCAGGCAACATTCTTAGGGGAAATACCCATTGTTTTGAGTTAGAATCAAGTGGTAGTTGGCAAAGTTTTAAAGGTACCCTCCAAAAATTTGTCATTGGCAAGCAAAATGAATTGTGAAGAGTAAAATAGTTTTTGAAAATGATTTTTGAAAAAGCAAAATGGTTTTTGAAAAGAAGAGAGCAAACAGGTTCCAAACTTTCTCTTGAGTCGTGACCTTTAAATTTATTTTTTGGCTCCTTCTTCACAAAAAAAGAGTTCTCAATTCGGAGTAGTTTGTCAAGTTCATTTGCTCAAATCGTTTGGAAGACAAGTTTTCTATTTTAAGAGTGTGGTACCTTGTGTGGTGAGGTTTTTAATCAATTCTTGTGCATGTATTGCAGTCTAGAACTTGCTCCAAGTGTATTCAAGGCAAAATCCTAGGCTACGCTTGGTTTGGAGGATGACCCGAGGACCTTTTAGAACCATCACATGACCTAAATCCCACCTTAACATTATTCCCTAGTCAACCCATTTGAACCTCTTCTCATTGTCCTTTTTTTTGGTGATGACCATACTATGCCATGACCCTTCTTAATAACCCTCTTTTGTCACCCCGCCTCCTTGAATGCATCATATTGTTCTAAAGTAGGCTGGTGTAGGCAAATTCCTAAGTTTGGGGGTACGCAATTGTGAGAATGAAAAAATTAGGCCAAAATACTAAGTTTGGGGGGAAGGAGATGTAACATCCCGTATTCTATAGACACTACTCTTACTTATATAGAACTTGGTACGGATTGGTGGTAGTTGGTAATGGACTAGATATTTTTTTTTATGCAAAGTTATAACACCCCATACATTTCCAAAACTTATACGACCAACCTAGCATGGATAAAAGTATTTAAACTTGAGATGATAAGGACATATTTAAGCGTAGAGTTAAAGTTAAGTGATGGATTAAGGTAGAAGGATTAAGACGTTGGAAAAAGGGGAGAACATAAGTGAGGTGCTTCCGCGACTTAATTAAGATAGTAGGTGTATCACCTACTTAAACTATTGGACTGCATTTGGATATAAGGTAATGGACTCAATTGAGGCCCAAACTAAGTACATAAAAATGGAAAGATGACCAGCCCAATACCTAAGATTAATTTAGGCCCAACAAGATATGATCCAAGGAGAAATAAAGTAAGTAAATGGACTGTTTTGGACAGCTTGAATAGCCAAGTAGGTGCATCACCTACTTGGACTATTTTTGACCAAAAATTGGCTAAGAATGAGCTAAAAGAGGCGTTTCAAGAGGGAGTATATAAAGTTCATTTCAGCTTATTTTCCATTCATTTCTCTGCAGAAAAACAGTCTTTAAATTTAACACTCTCCTCTCTCTCTCAACCCTATCCAACCGCCCCATTTTTCCTTAGGGTTCTTGGACAAATTCTCCACTTTGCAAGCCTTGGTAATTGTTTACCCTTATAGATTAATGTAATATATGTATAAGAGGTTGTGGAAATCATGTTGGTTATGTTTAAAAGGTATAGCGCAGTCCCTTATGTTGGTGGCAGTCCACTTGTGTTTAGTTTTAAAGGATTTGTCTTCCTTGTGGTTTAAACTTGTAAAGGAGCTTAAGGTCTTGAAGAAATTAAGTTGGAGGGATGAAATTTCAGTATTTTAAAGCTTGGTTCTGCCCCTAATTTGTTTCTTCTTATGTATGGCTTGGCAAAAATGTTTATACGTGTTTGTATATGGAACATTTGGCATAGTGAAAAGAGAATACATTCTTGTTATGTTAAAGTGAATTCTGAAACTGTGTGGATTGCTTTTGGTATATTGTTGTGGAATGTATTTATGTGACTTGATGGAATAAATATGTTGAATTGCATTGAGGTAAAAATGTGAAGTATGACCTTGGTGGGAAATCTTATCGGTTTGTAATGTTTATATTGGTTTGTGGACTGTTTTGGTGGTGTTGTCTTAGTAAGGCAGTAAGTTATAACGTAAGAGGGTGGAATAAGGTTATATGGAAGTATAAAGAAGTGGGGAGTGATACACCATGTGTTTAGGAGGTTGGACGGTTTTTACTTCCCGTTAAGTAACTAATTACCATCTTGCAAACTTGTAATGTAATTAGCCTTTAATGTTAGCTCCGTTACGTACTTGTATTATAGAGTAACACATAAGGAAGGAGCTGAATTGTTTTATTCACGTGGTGGGAAGATAAGCTATGTAAGGTTACTCTTTTTCGTATCCTTTGGCAGCATATAATATCCACGTAGTTAACGACCTTGTTTCCATTTCGAAATGTCTTAACGTACCTCAATATATGTTTATTGTCAAGTTGGCATGTCTACCTTCACTAACCAATTTCCGGCATTCCCATATTAGTCAACTAAGATCTATCTATTAGTTTAGCTCCTAAGCATTTCAATTGTGTACAAGTATTCTTTACTTTATGGCAATTACATCAAATGTTTATTCGCGCGTCTTGTTTTACTCAAGCGCTGTTATTCTAAAAATTCCATAATGTTATAACCACCAATATAACAATCTCAAAGACTAAATAAAGTAAGCAATTTAAGGCTGGTTATGTGCGGGTGTCAGCTCAGGGGCGAAAGCCTAGCATGGGTCGATCCCGATTGATTTGTGTGGGTGGCAGCTCAGGGGCATGAGCCTAGCATGGGCCAATCCCGATTTGTATACCATTGATCAGTTGGTCATTTGTACTACATGGCTTATTAAAGATTATAAAGAAAAGCAGGAAAAAGTAAGGTAAAGAATGTAATGTACGTGGTTCCCTAGATACCAGCTAAGGTGGGTAATTAACATTATCTATACACTTGTACTTGATGTCACTTAAACTCTTTGGTTATGTACAGTGGCTTTTAGCCTTATATACTCAGTACATTCTTTCGTACTGACTTCCCTCTTGGGGGACCTACCTTTCATCCTGCAGGCACAGGAGCTAGTAGATCTCTCCGGTAGGAGTACAGGACATCTAAAGGCTATTGGTGAGCTCCAGGTTGATTCGGGGCTTTCCGAGTCAGTTGTATATATTTTTGGTATTGTGTAGTAGTTATGTGTAAGGCGGGAACCTGTCCCGACCTTAACTAATTCTATGTATCTTCTAGAGGCTTTGTAGACATTGTAAAGTTAAGCATGGTAGTGTCTTGTCTCTTAGAAGTTGTGGCCCAACAGCCAAGTCCTGTATATCTATTTTGTATTTACCTACTTGGTTCACTTTATCGATACATCATGTCCATACACTCCAAAACATTTATTTACATGCATAAGAAGTATATGATCATAGGTTGGTTCTCCCGGGCTCTTAAGGCTACGGGTGCCTGTCCGCCCCAATGGGATTTGAGACGTGACAAGAGATTTGCAAAATTATTTCTAATAGGTGTATGCTTGGTTGTCTTATCAAATGCTTCATAAAACAAGAGATGAAGTTAAAAATTAAAGAAAAAGCCTAGCCCATAGAAAATGATTTGAAATAGTGGAAAAACATGAGACAAGGGGGGCATGAATGGCTAATAAGTAGAAATTTTCTTGAAAGAACCAAAGAAGTGAATAAAGAGGGAGGCTCATAAGTGTGATTAGCAAAAGGATGATAGAGATTTAGGGAAACAAAAGAAAATAAAAGAGGGTGAATAAGGTGGAGAACTTGAGAGAATTTGGCCTAAGAAGTGTCAAAGCAATTGTGTTTAGGGAGGTTTTTGAGTCACTTGATCCATATATCCCTTCCTTAATCCTAACCTTCATCAATGCCCATAATTCCTTGGTGATTTCAAACCTTGTGGGTCTACATTAGTGGTGAATAACACAAAGGGAAAGCCTATGGTTCTACTTGTTGTACTTGAATTTCTTTGTGAGAGTGAGTGAAAATTCTTTCTATCTCTATGCTCTTTGTGAATTGCATTATTGTATGTGAGTGGAGTAAACTCTTGCATATGAGTGGAATCTACTCCTTGAAGTGGAGAGTGATGTCTTACTTTCAATTAGGGGAAATGAGCAAGACAAGCCGCAAAGTGAAATTGAGGCAATCTTTGAAAGTCTTGTGTCAAGCCTTGAGAAGCATCTTGATTTGAAACTTTTACTTGTTGATATCCTATACCTTTGCAACAAAAGATTTGTATCTTGAATGAAGAAGTGTTAATTGTTTGTTTGCCATAACTTTTTGGGAGAACCGATAGAACTTTATGGTTTTAGTTGTTTAGCATAGTAGGTTGTGTTTTTTTTTGGATTCAAGAATATCCTTTTCATCAAAAGAATCCTTAATTACTTAAGGACAAGCAATAGTTCAAGTTTGGGGAGTTCATAAGTTGGCAGTTTACCAATTTTTTAATTGCTTAAGCTTGAATTATCATCTAGTTTTCTTTGATTCGAGGTGTATCTCCTATTAAATTACACGTTTGTACAGGTAATCAATGAATTCGGGGTCGAGCTAACCATACGAGTCAAATGGAGTGCAAAAGTGAAGTAAAGGAGCTTAAAATAATACATGGGAAGAATAAAGCTCACCTACATGCACGCAGGTGAGGAGATGCGTACACAGGTGAGAAAGCAGATGAAAGGCAATAAGCTAGAAGCCCACCTGCACCCCTGACCTACGCACGTAGGTGGACACCTGCGCTGGCAGGTGTGCCAACAGATGACCAGTGCGGTGGCATTTTTGTAATTAGCTGAAACTCAAATTTTTAGCTTTAAAAGGGATTTTTCAGATCTGAAACTCTATCTTTGTAATATTTTAGATTTAGAAACATTGATTTGAAACCCTAAGTGTAAAATTGGTTACTTTTTTGTGCTTCTCATTGAATTTCGATTCCATTTCTTGTGATTATCTTAGATTTGATGGAAGAGTGGAATGAGAATTTCTGTATAATTCATCTTTCTCTCTCTATGAGTAGCTAATTTCTTAACTTGGGGTTATGCTTGAATAAGTAGTGATAATTTTTTGGACGTTGTTTATTTTTCTTCCTAATTAGTTAATTATTATGGGTTTTACTTCTACTCCACATTCTTAAGCTATAATTAGAGGTTGTAAACTCTAGTTACACTAGAACCCTTATCATCCTTGACAAAGGGGATAAAGGTGAGGAGTAGTAGTTAATAATAACTTGATAATTATCATTTAATAGTGTCTCTTATATATAAGGATGCTAATTGAGGTATTAGATTGGTTATATAGCCGTACTTGTGAGATGTTTGAAAGAACCCACTTGTGATATTTTGGTGTTTGATTTAAAGATTGGCATCAAAGACCTATAATCTAGCCTACCCATAGCTATTGATTGAATTTAGGCAAATACTCAACTACCCACACATGTACTCACTTTCAAGATAGTATAACCCCAAGCACTTCTCATATTTAATTACAACTCTCTATAGTTCAAACTTTTCATCTCAAACGACGATTAATATTGTTGATTACTAATTGTTGAAAACAAGCCCCCCATTTACTTTTTTGCATTATTTTAATAGCATTACAAGAAAGCATTAGTTTCTTTTGACACTTAGAGGTGAAGCTATTGCATTCATTCCTCGTGGATTCAACCCCGACTCTAAGTTGGGTAATCATATTGACAACGTCTACTTATACTTTTAAGGTATAATTTGAGTGTTATCACATAACATAGATATAAGAATAGTAAAAGTCAATAAAGTCCTGGGCTGCCTGGCTCTTATTTTGATCATTTCTTTAATTATCTCTCCCATGTTAACATGCACATTACTCGTGATGCAGCCTACAAAAAAGGCCCTATGAATAGTCATGTTCTAATCATTAGTGTAAGGAAGCAATCAATTACCCACAAAGGCGAACCAATGCTCTGCTTGAATTGTAAGATCACGCCTTTTAATCTATCCTTCACCATTTTCCCATGTAGGAAGACCTTTGGCGATGATTGGGGCAAGCCAAGAGAATTAAGTGCGCCCACCTTTTACCCACTCTTTACACTCAATGCTGGGTGCACGAGTACAAGCAAAGTAAAGTTTGTTGATAGCATCAGTAGAGTAAGGTACCTCAACACCTCTCACAAGAACAATGGGCAAGTACTGTTGCTCCATACTGATTGCATATACTTGTGTTAATTATGTCGGATGTGGTAGGAAGCATAGAACTTCATCACAAACTTTGGAAAGTATATGGTAGGGTATGGTGAGTCATGCATATCAGTAAAGACATCCTGCACAAGCTTGTCAACTTGCTTCACACTATTCGGGAAGTGGTTGGGAACTCCTTTTAAGCTAAACATCTCTTAGAATTAAATCCTTAGGTGTCAACCCAATCATCATAAAGATCATGGACTCCCTAAATTGCAAACCGAATCTTATCCTCTTATTTTTATCTAAGGACCTCGGTCTCCTTGTTTATAGAGAGATTAAGAGCTTTTTGAAGCTCGAGGTCCAAAGTATCATCATGTTAAATCGGAGCCTTCTTCTTAGAAGTGGTTGCTATAGCCTTTCCCTTGTCTTTGTCTTTCTTTGCCTCTCAAGGCATGGATTTCCTTGAAGTTATCTCTGTAAAAGAAGAAAAGAAACAACCAAAACAAAACTAAAGCGTAAAAAATGTTTTTGGATTTTTATATATCGTACAAGAAGAGAAAAACTATGCTAAAAAAGGTGAACGCAAAGTAAAAAGACATGTGAGAGCATACGGGAACCATTGATCTCACAAGACTGAACATGCGGATGAATGTCAGTCCTACAGGTGAAGCAGCACGAACCAGCGAGTGATCTGGGCACATGTGAGGCTGACCTGCACACGCAGTTGCCTACATGTGCCCGCATGTGCCCTTATTCGTCAAGGCAGTGTGTAATCTTAAGGCGGGTGAGGTTCATTTGACCCAATATTCAGGTTATGAGGGGTTTCATACAAGGTGTGAGTTCTGTGAGGATGGTAGACGAGTTTGGGGGTGATGCACCTCTCATGTCTTGTGTTTTCACGAACACATAACAAGTGTCAAACGCGTTAAATCCCAAATGTAGTCAAACAAGCCAATAGAACACACACTTAAGAATGACGTCACGATGTTGAATATGGTTACACTTCACATACTTGTCATTGGAGCACAAGAATAGCCCATGACCATTAGATTAACAAAAATGATGATTTGCCCTTAAGAATGATGTCACCCGATCTATCATTAGGCAAATCATGTGTTTAAATTAACGGGGTTACTCAGACTTCACCCAAAATTTAAACGCACACCAATCAATTCAACAAAGGTCATGGACACTCGAATCTATTAACACAACACCTCCAACTTGAACCACCAATGCACACTCATTAAAAGGCATTTTGACTCGCATTTACACTTAAACAATATCAAAAATATGCTCCAAGGTCAAATAAATCAAAAACTATTAAAGAACATGCCAAGAATTTCACATGAGACTTTTATCAAACACATGGCGGGCATCATAGAATGAGCATTTTAGAGAACAAAAAGGGGACTTATGAACACTCAAAATTTACCCCACTCAACTCCAAACAACCATAAACACATTATTCATCATGGAATTTAACTTCATATAACCTCAAGAACACTTTACATTAGCCATTAGATTACCAACTAAAAGAGAACAAGATGGAAATTTCATTGAGGACTTTTATCAAACACATGGTAGGTGTTAAAGTGGGCACTCAAGAATTTCCCAATATTCATGTAAAATATGACACCCACTCCAAATAATTCACAAAAACCACCATATTTAACACCACCAAGTCATTCAAAGTCAAATCCATGAACAAAAAATAAAGAAAAGGGAGTAACTAGAAGTAAATCACCATTCAAGCACATTGTTGTAGTTTAAAATTTAAAGAAGAGCTTACCAAGATTTGAGTTAAACTCACAAGATTAAACTCAAGAGAGTTGAGGAGATGCTTGTAGAAGTTTTGCTGGAGTTAAAATCGATGGTGAGCGTGAGTGAGTGTGAAGAGAAGTGAGAAGGTGGGTAAAGTGTAAGAAATCAAGTAAAGGGTATGTTCTTGGTGTGGGTGAGGTGTTTATGTTGTTTTAAGGGAAAGAAAAAGAATTTAAAGGGTTATTGGGCCTACCGGGTTGGGTAAGTCCCAAAGGTTGGGAGTCAAAAACTTACCTTGGCACACTTGGGACATGCGCACCAACTTGCATACACAGGTAGGTATATGCGTCCGCAGGTGCCTTTTCTCCACCAAACTAGTAACTCTCAGGTGTACCTTGGCACGCTTGGGATATGCACACCAATCATGCACACACAGGTGGGCAAATGCACCCGTAGGTTCCTTTTTTTTGCCAAAACAGTCTCACTACCAGGTGGTCTACTAGCCACATGCGCCCTGACATGCGTTAGCATGTGGTCATGTGAGCTAGCAAGTTCCCGTATATGGTCAAAATAGTGTGCAAATGCCTCATACTTAGAATTTTTCACCTGCATTCACCAAGATAACCTAAACTAAGTAATCAAACAAATATAAAATGATAAAAAGTAAACTTGGGTTGCCTCCCAAGAAGCGTCTTGGTTATCGTCGTGGCACGATGTTGTTCCACATCAACAAGTATTTTTGAATTGGAGTGCCTCAACCTTGGACACCCGGGTCCACCGACATAAAAATGTTTTAACCTTCGACCATTCACCATGAACCTTCTCTCTCATGATCTTCCAACTCAAGAGTAACATCTCATCTCCCACACGAAACTCTCTTTTCAAGATCTTATCATCGTACCAATTCTTCATTCTCTTTTTGTATAGCACCAAGCCCTCGTATGCCTTAAGGAGAAATTCCTCTAACTCATGTATTTGCTCCACTCTAGATTTAGAGGCATCCTCCCAATTCATATTCAACTTACATAAGGCCCACAATGCCTTGTGCTCTAACTCAACGAGGAGGTGACAAGCCTTTCTGAACACCAATTGATATGGAGATATGCCGATAGGATTTTTGAATGTGGTTCTACAGGCCTAAAGAGGATCGTCTAATTGCCTTTCCCAATTCGTGCATCCCACATTCACGGTTTTCTCCAAGATTGACATGATTTCTCTATTGGACACTTCCACTTGGCCACTCATTTAAGGATGGTATGGGGGTAGCCACCTTATGCTTCACCCCGTACTTATCAAGCAAAGTACAAAACACCTGATTACAAAAATGAGAACTTCCATCACTAAGGATTGCTCGGGGAGTCCCGAACCTTGTAAAGATATATTTCTTCAAGAAGAACATGACACTTTTCTCTCATTATTCGGCAAGGCAATTGCTTCCACCTATTTTGATCTGTAATCTACGGCCACCAATATGTACTTGTTACCATACAAGCTCACAAAGGGCCCCATAAAGTCAATTTCCCTTTGCATCAAACAACTCTACTTTGAGGTTAGGTTTCAAAGGCATTTCATGCCTCCTTGAAATACCACCTTGCATTTGGCATTGAATACAAGTTTTAACCAAGTCGTGAGCATCTCTATGAAGGGTAGGCCAATAGAACCCGCTTTGAAGAACTTTAGCATCCATTCTCACACCACCATGATGGCCATCAAATGGGGATAAGTGGCAAGTCTCAAGAATAGCCCGCATCTCCGATTCCATCACACACCTATGGATAACTCCATCCGCACACTCCCTAACTAGATAGGGTTCATCCCAATAATACTTTTTCACATCATGGAGGAATCTCTTTTTTTAATAATGATTTATGTCATCGGGGAGCAAACCACATACCACGGTTTTACATTCCCTAAAAGTGCTATGATTAGCTAATCGGGAAAGGTTTTATCAATCTTGATTCCACCCAACTTCTCCTTATTGGACTCAAGGCGTGAGAGGTGGTCTGCTACTTAATTTTTGTATCCCTTTAGGTCTGTTACTTCAAAATAAAATTCTTGGAGCAATAAGATCCACCTAATCACCCAAGGTTTTATATCTTTTATGGCCATCAAATATCAAAAGGCAGCGTGATCGGTGTGCACAATGACTTTAGTGCCCGAAAAATTGGCACGAAACTTCTCAAATTCATAGAATATGGCTAGCAATTCTTGCTCCATAACCATGTAGTTTCATTGTGCCTCGTTTAGCAACTTTCTAGAATAATAAATTGTATGGAAAAGTTTATCCTTCTGTTTCCCTAACACGACACCAAGTGAAAACTCACTTGCATCACACATAAGCTCAAAAGGTTGTGACCAATTAGGAGCCATAATAATGGGAGCCAAAACAAGCCTTTCTTTGAGAAAATTGAATGCCCTCACACACTCCCCATCAAACTCAAGCTTAGCCTCCTTCTTGAGAATCTTACACATGGGGTGAGCAATCTTAGAGAAGTCTTTAATGAACCTCCTATAAAAACCTGTATGGCCAAGGAAACTTCTTACACCCTTGATAGATATCGGAGGAGGTAACTTGGAAATGACCTCCACTTTTGCTTGATCAACTTAGATTATTTGGCCCAATATTTTATGTTCGAGAACAATCCCTTCCTTCACCATAAAGTGATATTTCTCCCAATTCAAAAAAAGATTATTTGCCACACACCTTTCAAGCACCTTCTCCAAATATTCAAGGCAACCCACAAACATATCACCAACAACTGAGAAATCATCCATAAATACCTCCATTGATTCCTCAACCATGTCTAAAAATATAGAAATCATACACCGTTGAAAAGTAGCAGGTGCATTGCATAGCCCGAAGGGCATGCTCTTGAAGGAAAATGTACCATAGGGACATGGAATGTGGTTTTTTCTTGGTCTTCAGGGGCTATTGAAATTTGATTGTAGCTAGAGTAACCATTGAGAAAACAATACCAACCTCTTCCTGCTAGTCTATCAAGCATTTGATAAATAGGGAAGTGGTCTTTCTCCATCCTAGAATTTAGTTTTTGATAATCAATACACATTCTCCAACCCTTAACAGGATAGATGGGTAAAAGATCATTGTTCTCATTTGGGAACACCGTGATGCCTCCTTTCTTGGGGACGCATTGAACCGAGCTTACCCATGTGCTATCTAAAATCGGATACACTATGCCCGGATCTAACCACTTGATTATCTTATTTTTCATAACTTCTTGCATCAGAGGGTTTAGGCTCAGTTGAAGCTCAACACTTGGAACAAATTTGGGCTTTAGCTTTATCTTGTGAGTACAAATACAGGGAGCAATCCTGATGATATCCATAATAGTCCAACCGATAGCCCGAATAAACTTTCTCACAACTGATTTCAATACTTAAATTTGCCAAGGCAACAAATCTCCTGCAATAATGATGGGTAAAGTTGTACCTTCCCCCAAAAAGACATATCGAAGGTGTGATGGCAATTTTTTGTGCTCAAGCTCTAGTGTAGCTTCAATTGAAGACCTCGTAAGAGGAGTGTCTCAATTTTTCAAGTCAAGGTCCAATTTGCATGGCTTCTAAGTATAGAAACCAAGAACCGACAAAGAAGCGATGACCTCATTATACTCATCAATCTCTTCCTTTCCAAGATTCCACAAAACACCGGGTAGTGGATCACTAATGAAGTCGACCTTTATAATATCAGATATATCATCATCAATTATGTCAATTACGGAGATAACTTGCAAATCCATAGGTTGCTTCATGGACTTGCTCACATTAAAGGACACCTCTTTATTATTTACCCAAAATTTCATTCCACCAAACTGAACATCGACCAAGGCCCGTCCAATAGCCAATAATGGCCTACCAAGAATGATAGGACCTCATGGTCAATTTTTCCATCCAAGAAAACAAAATCAGCCAGAAAAATAAAATGATCCACCTTCACATGTACATCATACAACACTCCCATGGGTTTTTTATAGAATGGTCCACCATTAAAAGACTCCTAGTAGTAGGCTTGGGAGAACCTAAGCTTAGGTTTTGAAACACGGCCAATGGCATTAAATTAATACTCGTACTAAGATCACATAAAGCTTTTCCAAATTTATACATCCTGATGACACATGGGATGGTGAATGCTCTTGGATCCTCTTTCTTCCAAATCATTGTGCTAGACATGATCGCACTACAATTATGTATCACTTCAATTATTTCAAAATCTATGACTCACTTTTTTGGTACCAAATCCTTCATGAATTTAGCATACCCAAGCATCTCTTGTAAGACTTAAAACAATGGTATGTTTACCGATAGGTTGCTAAATTTTGTGAGAAACTTTTTGAACTTTGAATCATCCTCCTTTTTCTTGAGCCTATGAAGGAATTGTGGAGGAATTTTGATTTGCGGCTTTGAAACAACCGGACTTCCCTCTGGTTTTAAGACATTATCATCACCCACTTTAAGGTATCTCTTCAACTTCACCCTTTTCTTCCACTTTATCCATCTTCTCAATAGTTGGCTCATTTTGGATAGAAACTTCATCATTCAATTTAGCAAGTCGTTTCCTCTTTCCACTAGCTTGTTCATCAACTTCCTTCTTATTAGGGTCTTCATCAAGATTCACAACATTATTACCAAGAATTCTACCACTACTAGTGATAATTGTTGTAATATGAGCATCATTTTTTGGATTCACTACAGTGTCACTAGGTAAACCACTCGTTTGCCTTACGTTTAATTGGGCTGAGATTTGGCCCAATTGAGCCTCAAGTTGTTTGATTGAGGTTGAATGTGAAGTGACCATTTGGTTGAGTTTTGAAAAGTCTCTTTTCATCTCCCTTAACATATTGTCACTTTCTTCAACCCCTATAAGGATATGAGCAACCTCATCTTCTTTCTTATAACTGTTCGGGTCTATGGTGGTAGTCTCTTTACCTTTTTTCCTATCATGAGAAGGGAGGTATCTATCACAGTCATGCTTGTTGTCTCTCTAATCGTGGTCCCTATCTCGCTCTTTATCTCTGTAATCCTTATCACGATCATGGTCTCTCCAATTATGGTATTTCCACTTACGAGCCCTTTCCCTCCAACCTTAATTCCCATCTTTCCTTTGATACGTAGGTCAGGAACCCCCTGTTTGGTTCAACAAGAACCAAATTTCTTCAATAAGAGACCCCGCATCATAATCATCATATGATTGTGTCCCCTTTGTAACTATAGCATTGACCGCTTTTGGATTTACACCCATCATTTGTTTTGTGAGGAGATATAATTGTGTCATCACTTTGTCCATATTTACGTCTCTTTCCTCATCCTTCATCCATTGCTCTTGGCTCACATAAGATGCGGAGGGAGCCCCCATGACAACCTTGGTATCTCGTGTGTTCCATGTTCTACTTTGCTTTGTCACTTGGTCCAATAACTCTAAAGCAACACCGAAGGTTTTGTTTAATCAAAAACTCTCCAACCACATTATCCGCCACTGTCTTGTTCAATTGTTCCAATGCTCTATAAAATATTTGTAGAAACATCTTATCCTGTATTTCATGATTTGGGCATTGTATCAACTTTCTATTGAACCGTAACCATGCATTATGCAATGGTTCACCACTCAATTGCCAAAAGTTTGTGATCTCATCCTTCAATCGGATCATATGGGATAGTGGAGAGAATTGGTCTAGAAAAGCTTCCATCAATTTGGCCCAAGATGTTACAGATCCCGCGGGTAACTCCCGCAACTACAATACCGCATTACCCATTAATGAAAATGGAAAGAGCCTCAACCGGATGAATTTTTGTGAGATATGACCAATGTCGAATGGAGTGCAAACATCTATGAAGTTCTTCAAGTGGAGGTTTGCATCTTCATGAGCTGGACCACCAAATAGTCCCTTCCTCTGGAGTAAGTGGGGCACACACTTATGACATAAAATACTCCATTACCCTCCTCGGATGGGAAGGAATTGGACTTTCCCTTTCGACATCCCCTAGGTGATCCTCATTATCAAGATATCCATCAAAGGAGGTGGTATCATTCCCATTTAGACTCATTGTGACGTGAAGGCCTAGATTATCCTCTGAACAATACAAAAACAACAAATAAAGTAAATTTTACACTAGGCTACTAAAAGTAACTTATAACACTACAAAGAATGAATACTACATTTCATTCTCCGGTAATGGTGCCATTTTTTATAACACTCAAATACACTCTAGGAAATGAATGTACGTGGTAGTTAGCAAACTTTTACCCAATATAGGAGTCGGGGTCGAATCCATAGGGAATTAGGGCAATTGCTTCACTCTCAAGTGTCAAAAGTAACTATAAGTTGGCATGCAACGCTAGGAATAAAGAAAATAAAGTAAATGGGGGGTTTTTGTTAAGTCAATTTTGTTTTCAAATAGTTAATCTCGAAATTTAGTTTGCACAATTGAAATCCTAAGAATGTAATCAAGTATAAGAAGACATGGGGTTACGCCCTCGTGAGTGTGAGTATAAGTATGGGTAAGTACCAATTTTCCTAATACTTAACTAATTGTTGTGGCTAGGCTAAGTTATAGGTTCCAAAGTCAATCTTTCAATAAAATGTTGAAATTTCATATGTGGGTTCTTTCGAACACCTCACACATGTTTCCTTTTAACCAACAAAAAACCTCAATTAGTAGCCTTACTCCTAAGATCTACTATTAAATGATAAAATCAAATTATTGTCAATCACTACTCCTCAGCCTTTTCCCCTTTGTCAAGGATGAAAAGGGTTCTAAGCAAAATTAGAGTTTACAACCTCTAATCTTAGGTTAAATCATTGATACATCCTGGATTCCCTCACGTCCATTCACAAGAAGTCAAGCTAAAGAACTTTAAGGAGCTCAAGAAATGTTCATGAAAAAGGACGTGTCAGAGTGTGTTTTGATTCCATCTAAAGGCTTCCAAGTGTTGAAGATTAATCCAAAAATTCAAGAAGTGGAAAACACCCCACTGCCTCAAGGTGACGGCCCAAGCGATGGACAGTCAATGGCATGAACAACCGCCACCAAGAAGGGGTCCAGGGCTGGCCTTACTGTCTTGTAGTGACGGAGGCAGCGAGGGTCAGTCACCACCTTGACGGTCAGTCAAGGTGCCCATCACAACCAAACAGTACCCTTCGTGGGCTTATTTATTCTAAATATTAAGGGTCACTTTTGGGCCTTGTAATGACACTATATATAGCTAAGTAGGGTTTTATTTTCCTTAGTTAGCTTTGAATATTGATGAATACTTCTCTTGTGAGAGAGTGTGGCGAAGCTTGTGTTGAATCTTTACTTAGAAATGGGGGTTTTGAGGGAGTTTAGACACCCTCTTAGTTCACATAGAGATTAGGTTCTTTTTTTTTTTTTTTTTTTTTTTTTTTTGACAAACAGACCTTACCCAGGGATGTCACCCCCCGTGGCGGTCAGGGGTTAAGCCACACACCCCCAAGCCTTAACATAATTCAAAAACAAAAATACAAAGAGGGGGACATAAACCTTACCTCCGATCCTATGGTGGGTCAAAGTTAACTGGCCTACTACAGCCGGTCAACTCATCTTCCATACTAGAAAGGAAACCTAGATTTATGCACCTAGAAGAGAGGACTCCTCTCTGTACAAAAATATCTAAGTAAATATAAATAATGGAGACTCTCCCTTTACAACGTAAGAAGAAAGTCAAAATAAAACAAAACCACTTCGTAAAAGCTATAATACTAAAGCACATAGCGTGGATGAAAAATATGAAACTGAAATGAACTTGTTGAAAGCACGCTGCTGGTCAACACCCTTTTAAGGAGGTTTCTTTATATGCTTCAACTTCCTTCGTCTGAAATTAATCATTCCCATCTTATCCAACATGTAGTGGCCTCTCGTAACATGTGGTAACTGATAAAAAGTATAGTACTGCTCAGTAGAATCAAGCATATGACTGTGCTTGGAAAGCGTATCAGCTGGATAGTTTGCTTCTCTATAGACATGTTTGCAATAAAAACAATCAAGTAATTTGATCAATTCCCGAAGCTCTGTGATATAATGAATAAGGTTCCAAGGGGGTGAAATAACCTGCTTGAGCCACTTAACAAGTAACTCCGAATCAACCTCAAGAATAACTCTACTATAGCCATGTTGGATACACCAAGTAATACCAAAAGTAGCCGCTTGCACTTCTGCCTGATTGTTAGATCCGGTTCCAAGAGGTGTCGCAAAAGCATAAATCAAACTACCTGTGTAATCTCTAATGATGCCTCCAGCTCCTATCTTCCCCGGGTTATCAATAGCACTACCATCCGTATTAAGTTTCACCAAAGTAGAAGGTGGTTTGGTCCATTTAACTTGTACCACTTTCATTTCATGTTGACACCTTTCAATCATCAAAACTAAGTCCTTCCAGCTATTCGGCCACTGAACATACGGGTAAACAGTAACTAGTAACATACTCAACTCCTTAATGATAGAAAATTTAACTCTTGTAACATTTGATGTTGTACCCCCATACTTACTAGCGCACCTGTTCTTCCATAAATTCCAACAAATAAAGATAGGAACTGTTTGAAACACAAGCTTTTGGACTTCGTTTTCAGGTTTCGTAATCCACCATTTCATAAGTAAATTTCTCAAAGGTGTAACTGTATACTCAATTCCCAGCCAATAATAAAAATACTTCCACACATGTTTAGCAAAACTCCCAGAAACAAATATGTGATCAATCGTGTCCAGCCCAGGACTATAACAACATGAACAAGCTGCTGGATCAGACCCAAAAGAAATGATTTTTTCATTAGTAGGAAGCTTTCCTCTAAGAGCTCTCCATAGCAGAAACGAAGCCTTGAAAGGAACTTGATTATGCCAAGTGAGAGAATCTGACATAGTCTTGTTCCTTTTCTTTCTAACTAACTCCCAAGCAGAAGAACAAGTGAAATCTCCACTATTCTGTAGCCTCCAGATCGCCTGATCAGGAACACCCTCCTGATAAATGAAATTAGTGTTGAGAATTTTATGAATCAAGGTGTGAGGAGCATGTTGCCGCACCAGTTCTTCATCCCAATTTCCATTATGCATCACCTGGGAGACTGTCATGTTGTTCAACCTTGGAAGAAAAACATTGTGATACGCAAGAGGACCCACACCAAGCCAATCATCCCACCAAAACGAACAAGTACCAGAATGCAAATGCCATTTAATATGAGGTTCAACAACACCCTTGTTGGTCATCATTTGCTTCCAATTGCGAGATTGACCAGTGTCCCATTTTTTGATGACCGGATTGGCTCGTTGACAATATTTAGCTCTAAGAAATTCACCCCATAAAGTTCTCCGAGATTTGAAAATCCACCACTTCTTGTATTGCAAGGCTAAGCATATGTCATCAATTTGTTTAACTCCAATACCTCCTTCTTCATAAGGATAACTGAGAGTGTCCCAGGACGCCCAATGATATTTCTTCTTCTCTTCTTTCCACCCCCAAAAGAAATCAGCAATCAGGCTTTTGATTTGCTTAAGAGTTGTAGAAGTAGGAGTTATAGCTATGAGTAAATGGATAGGGAGAGACTGCAATACTAACTTCACAAGAGTAGCTCTACCTCCATAACTAAGCATTTTTGTTTGCCACCCTTTGATCTTTGAAATCACCTTGGCAACTATTCCAGTGAAGTAGATAATTCTAGGCCCCCCAATATAAAGTGGACAGCCAAGATAAGTAATTGGGCTTTCTTTATGGCTGAAACCAGTGATGGACTTGACTCTATCAACAACTTCAAGAGGAGTTTTAGACGGGATCATGAAATGACTCTTGTCTTTATTAATAAGTTGACCAGAGGTTCTCTCATAAACTTGCAGTGTCTTGATAATAAGCTGTAGAGAATATGTGCAGGTGGATGTGAAAATAATCACATCATCAGCAAAACTTAAGTGATTCACCTGAGGACCCTTAGATTCCATCTAAAAACCCTGATAGAGATAGTGGTTGTTCAAGCTGTTCATCAATCTGGATAAGACCTCAGCACCCAGTATAAAAAGAGCTGGAGAAAGTGGATCTCCCTGCTTGAGCCCTCTTGTGGAGTGAAAAAACCCATGTCTGGACCCATTGACAATAATAGAGTACCAGTTATTAGACATTATCCTCCAAACCATGTCAATAAATTTTTCACCAAATCCCATCCTTCTCAGAACCAAGCATATGTATGACCAAGAAACCCTATCATAGGCCTTGGCCATATCCAATTTAATAACCACATTATCACCTTCCTTTGGTTTTTTAATCTGATGGATGATCTCCTGAGCCAACATAATATTTTCTGAAATACTTCTACCCTTAACAAACCCCGACTGATTATCAGAAATAAGCTGAGGTAGAATAGGAGCTAGCCTGAGATACATCAATTTGGAAATGATCTTATTTGTGAAGTTACTGAGAGATATAGGTCTGAAATCAGAGAGCTTATTAGGATGGTCCACTTTTGGGAGTAGAACCAAACAAGTATGTGAAAAGTACTTAGGCATCTCATAGCCACAAAAGAAATACTGCACCACTTCCAGTAAATCCCTGCAAATCACTTCCCAGCAAGCCTGAAAAAAACTACCACTCATACCATCCGGACCAGCAGCAGATGTAGCACTCATAGAAAAAACTACATGCTTTAATTCATCAATAGTAGGCATATCTTGGAGTTGCTGATTCTGGTTGTCACTAACCATTCTGGGAATGCATTTAATAACCTCCTCATCAATACACTTTTCCTCTCCAGTAAAGATATGCTGAAAATAATCACAAGCAGCCAATGCTATGTTTTCATCACCTTGAATCCATTCACCTTGATCATCAGTAATTTTGTGGATAAAGAGTCTTCTTCTTTTTCCCCTCATCAGTGCATGAAAATATTTGGAGTTGGCATCACCATCCTTGAACCAGTGCAGCTGAGTTTTCTGTTTTAGGACAGCTTGTTCCAGCTTAAGATACCTGATATATTCCGCATTGATGCAATTTAACCTTGTTCTAGCCTCCTCAGTGTTGTTGTTGATAATATTCTCTTCAGCAGCCTTAACCTTCTCCTCAAATTCTTTCACTGCAACATATATATCCCCATATTCATTCTTGGACCAGCAACTCAAAGTACCAGCTACCCTCTTCATTTTCATATGAAACTTCCACATAGGATTCCCTTCAATATGTCTAGACCAGCAAGCTTTAACCGTGTCCATAAAAGATGGATTATCAACCCAACAATGCAGGAATTTGAAATATTTAGTCACTGTTTCTTGTCTCTCAGTAAGCTCCAGCAGTAAAGGGCAGTGATCTGACCCTGTAGATGGAAGGTGAGTGATGGAAGAGTGAGGCATAAGTTCCAGCCATTGATCATTAACCATAGCCCTGTCAAGTCGTTTCCAGATTCTAGCATCAGCTTCTCTGTGATTGCACCAAGTAAATTTCTGACCATGGAAGCCCAAGTCAGTTAAACCACAAGCTTCAATCACTCCTATAAAATCAAAGCTCTTGTTCATATTATACATTTGACCACCCAACTTCTCTTCAATATCAACAATTACATTAAAATCACCCATAATGCACCATGGTTTGTTAAAACTGGAAAATTGTAACATTTTATCCCATAACTCTCTTCTCATGTAATCTCTACACTTAGCGTAAACAAAAGTGTTAACATATGTACAGGGATGAGCCACATGTTTGATCTCACAAGTAATCTGTTGGTCATCTAGGTCAATCACAGTACAATCCACTTCATGACTCCAAAACAACCAAATTTTACCATTCTCATTACAAGCAGCATTCTCCATGTTTAGTTGAACTTTGTAAGAATCCAACTTGGAATTATCAGTCATTGGTTCAAGAACAACAATCATAGACAGATTATGAAAATTCTTGAGTTTTTGCAGCCTATCCAGAACTCCCAGAGTATTAATACTCCTTGCATTCCAACAAATTGTACTAAGCATCAAAACTTCTGGATTGAGACCTTGTTCTGATTCTGTCAACAGTGACAGAATTGTTGGTAGTACTGTGCTTTGTTGTAGTAGCTCTCCTCTTCTGGCCTCTTGGTGATAAACCCTGTTCTTCACTAAGTTTTTGGATCTCCTCTTGCATATCTTGCTCAAAAGTAGAACCAAATGCTTTATTTAAATGATCACTGACCTCTTCTTCCTTATCCTCCAACATAGGCAAAGTATCAGTGTCAATTTCATCTTCTGAATGAATAACTCTATAATCATCTTCAACATTCTCCTCCGAAATGGACACTGCTGGGACAGTATTGAGGGTACAAGGGTCTTTAGGACTATCCATCTTCTGTGCATTACTTTGTAAAGGAGCAATGTGTAGGCCAGCTTGTTCCTCTACCAACACAAAATTCTAATTATCCCTTTGCTGTCGATATTTGTCTCTGTTATCCCCTTTTTCTTGTCTCTTTTTAATTTGACCTCTCTTCTTTTTGCTAAAGCCAAATGTAGATTTGTTGTTGAGAGGATGGGAAAATCCCATTTCCTCATGCCCATCAGCACCCAGAACCGGATCGCAATCATCATCTGAAGCAACACTGGTAGTATTACTAGGCACACCTTTATTCTTGTCAGTAACTTGATCAAATTCTGCACCATGAAGTTGACCCTCTTTCATCACCTCAGTACCTTGAATTCGGACCTCTGGAATCAGCTCTTTTTCAATAAAAACAGACTGATTTGCATCAGCAATCTTCAGCTCAGTTTCTTACTGTTTCTGTACAGTGGTAGCAGGGGTATTGTGGTTTAACCCTCCTCCCCTGGACACCCCTTCCTGCATGTTAGTGTTAAACTCCTGAACATCATCCTCACCCCCATTAACTTCAGCAGCACCAGCCAACACATTAAAAGAGTTGGGATGGGATTTATGGAGCATTGAGTCAATACCTTGGTTCCTCGTAGAGACATTTTCAGCATGCACATCACTTTGCATATCATTTTTTTCTGTGGTTCCATTTTTTGGAACATTTTCAGCAGTTTTAGCCTTTTTTCCTCGACTGTTTTCAGCAATTTCCTCTTGGATTTTCCCAGCACTGCTTCCAGCCTGTTGTTGGTGTTGATTTTGCTGGTTTGTTGCATAGTTATTGTGTGGTGATCTAGACCTTAACACCTGCTGCAGATTACCTAAACCTCGCTGATTTTGCTGAATTGGCTGTTGATGATGTTGTTGTTGCTGTGCAGCATTTTTCTTGCCTCTCTTTCTCTGAACCTGCCACTGATTTTCAGTGGATGCTTGGTTGTTTTCTTGTAGCTGAACTCTATCCCTGTGTCTTGCAGGTGCTGGATTTTCAGCCTCAATTCTTTGATAATTGTTGTTGTCACCATCTACCTGCTGCACCCTAACATTTTCCTCAGCTTCTTCCATTTCTTTCCTTCCTTTAGCTTCATCATCTTTCCTTTTAATTGTACAAGCCGTAATAAGATGCCCCTGATGTTTACAATAACTACAATAATTCGGAACCCCCTCATATTGAACATTTTGCCACATACCTTCACCATGCTCATCTTTATCATA
The DNA here is from genome assembly GCA_031232105.1 of Capsicum rhomboideum. Classification (NCBI taxonomy): domain Eukaryota; kingdom Viridiplantae; phylum Streptophyta; class Magnoliopsida; order Solanales; family Solanaceae; genus Capsicum; species Capsicum rhomboideum. Next base: position 56,577,562 of record CP124716.1, on the reverse strand, counting down.
CCCCATCCATACATGAGAAGGCCTATCTTTAGTAAGATCAACTTGAATTTTAACCTTAGCCACACTTCCTCTTGTTTTTCTGTAAGTTGCCAAATCAAGGAACAAAGCTTTACCTACAGGAGATAACAAAGGAGCAAGAATTTCCATACAGTAACAATGCCATGGTAATTCTGGTAGAACAGCCCAGATAGGAACCAAAGGTGTTTCAATCTCAGGTTTAAAAGTGGGAGTCCAAAGCTGCAATCTCATCATCTGCCCTTCAATATACATTCTACCTTTAGACCACACAGTAGAATGATCATACTCATTGTCCAAGTCAATATATAAATGTCTAGCATTGAAGTGTGTCAATTTAACACCACCTCTAAGTTCAGTTTGCATTATAAACTGTTTTCTAACAATTTCCATCTTTGGCATAGTATTAGTGAACTTACCAATTAAAGTATACTTACATCTCGCAGCAATCTTTACCTTCCAATCCTCAGGTTTGAAAACAATTGCTGGCAACCCTTTTTTGGTCGTAATTGTAGGAGGATCTATATCAATGAGAGTCACTTTCATGGCTTCCTGATCTCTCAATTTAGTTACCAAGGCATGAGACACAACAGGGGCATTAGGACCAGGGACTTTGTTACTCCAAGCATTAGTAGGGGGTTGTTTTCTGTTATCAACTTTAGGAATCTCCTCCTTTCCTTTCGATTTATCGGCTTGTTCAACATTATTAAATGCAGCTCTATCCATAGTCGCAAAATTATTAGACACCTCCATAGGCTTACTATTAGGCACATAAGGGATAGTTTTATTCAAATTAGAAGACGCAGTACCACCATTTTTTTCCACAGAAATGCCCTTTCTCCTCTCATCCGGTTGCACCAACTTGTTTTGATCCCTAGTATTAGTAGGCTTAGACGACTCACCTGAATATTCAGTCAATTTTATCCTCGAATCATCCTCTTCAAGCTTAGAATGATCAGTATCAACAACATTTTCATCATCTGAATCATGAACAGTGACATAGTCCATTGGCACCCTAGAATCCAAATTGGTTGTGTTCTTGAGATAATTTGATGGGGCTTTTTCAAAATTCATATTTCCCATGTCATCTCCAGTGGATTTCAGTTGCTCAATCTGATTCACTTTCACAGGAAGACCATCTCCGACCAAATCGGCATGCGCAGAAATAGCAAAATCACAATTGGATGAATTCTGGGCATCTTCTAATGGGGCTTTTGACTTAATAACAGACCTATCATCATTTTCCAACAATCCATATTGCGAATTTTGACTCAATGCATTCGAGTTTTTATTTTGCTCTGAATTCGACGAATTAGGGCTAGAAACCCTAAAACTTAAATTGGAACCGTTAGGAGCAATAGGATTTGGGGTTTTTGCAATATTATCAATCCTTACCTCCCCAGAATTCAATTGGCATTGAGTTTGGTCGAATTCACCGGTGCCTTCCCCTTCGTCGGAATTTGGAATTTCTGCGGCAGTGTTGCCGGCTGTGGAAACACCTATATTTTTTTCCACAGCTGCACCGTGATCTCCTCTACCCATTTGCTTTGTACCAATGTCGCGAATTTCACCATCAAGAGACCGACCATGAGAATCTCCCTTTGGCGAATTTGGTTCTCCAGAGCTCAAAACTCTCCTTCTCAATTCTTCAATTGGAATTTGTGAAACGCTAAAGTGTGGTGGAAAATCTGATATAGCCTCCTTTTCACAATTTAAAACCATTCCAGTGTCACCAATATCTCTTTTAGCAATTATTTGTTGCATCGCTTCCCACTGCTCCACAAAAATATCACCAACTATCGCTCTAATTTTTATTAATTCCTGAGAGCTATGAGACGAATTTCTGATTAAATCTTCTTGTGGTGGATGCGCATCATCATCGCAATCAGTTTGTGATTTATCCGGTGGCCGAAAAATCTCTACCGGTAGTGGTGCAACCATGCCAGTAGAAAATAGTCAAGAAAAGTTAGAGAGAAGGGAGAGAATTTTTTAGAGAGAGAAAATTCGTACAATTGAAAAGCGATAGGGTTTAGGGTTTATAGATTAGGTTCTTTGGATAGTAGATTTAGGGGTTTTGAATACATAAATTCAGTAGTTCCAATCTCTTTTTCTATCTCTTTGTGTCTATCTCATTATCGTCTATCTTTATTTCACTTGTTACTTTGATTCTGTAGTTAAATCTTCTTTATCATATTTTGGTCCGTATCATTTGGTATCAGAGACGAGCTTAGAATCGTTCCCATGATTCTAGTCTTGGGTTAGTTATCTAGAAAATCACAAAAAAAGCACTATTCACATTTTGAGAGTTTTTTTTTTGAAATTTTGGGTTTTTGATTTTTAGTCTTGTTTGTGTTTTCGATGCTAGAATTGTGTTCTCTAGTGTCTAATGAGACGATATCTAAAAATTGAGCCTAAGCCAACAAGGCTTGAGTGTTCTACCCTTATTGAAGCTTAAGGTTTGATGAAAAGTGAAGTGAGTTTCAAAGTCTGAAAAGTTTGGGTGCATTTTGAGCTTTAAAATCACTTGGGTTACATTCGTGGGCTCGAAGGGAGCTTAGGTTTCGAGTTTCATCGAATTTCGAGTTCATTTGCTTAAGGTTCAAATTTTGAATGTTCTTCATTTCTTGTTGAAGAAGAACACTTAAAAAGAAGGTCAGTCACCAAGACCGTCACCAAGGCCCAAGTTGGAGCACCTTCTGGTTAAGTTGTGACGGCCAACCTGACGGTCAGTCACCTAGTCAGTTAACTTGAGAAAAGTTTCGTAAGCTCATTTTAGATTCCTAGTTTCATTTATTTTTATTCTGAATCATCTTTTACTTGATTCTAACACTAATTAACAACTATTAATCAACCTACATAGTTGTGAATTAGTTCTTGAGTTCGTTTCTTTCTCTGTCCCACTTCTTTGAGTGTTTTTATCTTTTCATTTTCTACGTAACTTCTTTGCTCAAGTTCGTACGTGATTTCTTTGAGTCTTTCAAACAAGTATCCATTCCGGACAAGAGTTGTGATCTACACCTCAACTGCTATCGGAGTATAAGCTAGCATTCAACATTTTCCAATCCAAGTGTGAGGCTTACAAAGGTGTGTAGAGTTATGAGGTCATTTCCTAACGCTAACTTGTTTGTTGTTTGTGTTTAGTGACTCTAAATAGGTACAATAGCCCCGGAAGGTGAAACACCACCATCTATGGATGTCAATACTTCTAATACGATCTTGGCTGCGATTGAATCTTTGGGTCATAGATTGGTATCCATCGAAGGTCACATAACCACGCTCCAAGGAAGTGTATCAACCATGGGTGGAAAGATAGTGAATATGGAAGGTCATCTAAACTCCACCCAATCCACTCCCTAAAACTACCGTGCAGCCTCGAGAGGGCATGCTCAAGATGCATCCACTACTATCTCCCCTGAAACACTCCACCAAATGCTCAATCCACCGAGATAAACACAAGCCCCCATTGCCCAAGCCACTATCTATCCATATAACCGAAATCCAGTTCATCCACTACAACCCCAATTCAACCAAGTAAACCAAGAAGGACCACAAGACCAAGACCCACCTCACCAAATACACCATAACCAAGGCCAACCCCAAGTACCACCAAACCAAAACCCACCACCTCAAGATCCACTAAACCAAAATCCCCCACTCAAAATACCACATAACCAAAATCAACAAGTCCAAGTTGAGGGAGAAGGAGGAGAGGACCCATAAGTTGAGTTTGAAAGGTAAGATGAAGAGTCCTTGCATGTGGAGTATTGGAGGTATAGACCATTACCTCAACAAAGATTTCAAGGACAAGGAGGAAGATTTGGTCCGGTACCTTACGGTAGAGGAAACTTGGGAAATCGACCCCAAGTTGAAGGTCCATGGAACTATAATAATAATCAAGGTGGCAATGGAGGTCGAGATGTAGGGATCAATTCTATCAAGACTAGTATTCCAACTTTTAATGAAGAGAGTGATCTCGAGGCTTATCTTACATGAGAGTCCACTTGAGAAAGAATCTTTCAAGTCAATGATCTCACCGAGGTAAAGAAGAGTTTCTATGCCATAACCCAATTTGAAGGGTTTGCCATTACATTGTGGGAATATGCCAAGAGATTTTAACAAGTTCAAAACAAAGGACAACCCCCACCATGGAATACTTTGAAGGGCCTCATGAGCTAAAAGTTCGTACCAAAAAGGTATAGGCATGAGTTACTTGCCAAGTTGTACAATCTAAGGCAAGGTAACAAGAGTGTATTGATATATTATGACGATTTCTAAAAATTGGTTTTGAAGCTTGAGCATGATGAGAACATGGAATATGCCATCTTCCATTTCAAGGTTGATTTGAACAAGGTGATTGCCTCCTCAATGACTTGCCATAGCTTTGCTACCGTAGAAGACATCTTTTAAGTACCCTTGGCTATTGAGAGGGATCTCAAGGAAAGGTCATCATTCAATACCAAAGGATATTTGTCCACTAACCCTTAGGGTAAGAACAAAAAGGTAGCTCAACCATTTTTGGGGTGGAATAAGAAGAAGGAAGTCGCCAAGCCTTTTGAAATAAAGGACATAGAGAAGACCACTCCCAAGTACCCACCAAGGAATGAAGGTATCAAGTATCCAACTCCTAATCCTAAGGGTTTCCAATGTTTCAAATGTCAAGGTTGGGGACACAAGGAAAATGAATAGCCCAATAGGAGAAATGTGATCCTTAGGGAAGAAAGATTGTATTACCTTGGAAATGAGGTGGGTCTAGAAGAAGACAATGAAGGTGAAGTTCAAGAAGAAGAGAGAGTTGAGGAAGATGACCAACTAGAGAAAGGTGATGAGGATGTTTGGCCTCAAGATTGAGAGTTTGAGGTCCCAAACTTTATGGTAAGATGAGTCATGATTAGTAAGATATTTGATGATTCGAGTCAAAGAGAAAATCTATTTCATACCAAGTGTCTTATCAAGGAGAATGTATGCTCATTGGTCATTGATAGTAGGAGTTGTGCTAATGTTGCTAGTGCCAAGATAGTTAATTTCTTGAAGTTGCCCACAACCAAACATGCCACACCGTATAAGCTCCAATAGTTAAATGAGTGTGGAGAATTAAAGGTAACTCGACAAGTTGTAATTTGGTTCAATATTGGGAACTACCATGATGAAGTGCTTTGTGATGTAATCCCCATGCAAGCTTGTCACATCTTGCTTGGAAGACCATGGCAATATGATCATTTAACCAAGCATGATGGGAGGACCAATCGTTATTCTTTTGAATTGAATGGTAAGAAATTCACCCTCCATCCTCTTTTACCATCACAAGTGAATGAGATGCATCAAAGAATGAAGGAGTTAAAGGAGAAAAGAGGAAAGAATGATACCATAAAAAGGAGAATGACGAAGGAAAAGAAAGGAGTGGGTTGAAAGGAAAGAGCTAAATAGTGATGTTGGCTAAAAATAAGGATTTTTTCAAGGAACATGATGAGGAGAAGCCTATGCTACTCCTAGTACATGATTTCAACACTAACCATTCTACTTCTTCTATTCCCCATTCTATTTCCCTTATTTTGCAGGGTTATGAAGATGTGTTCCCAAGGGAACTTCCAAAGGGATTACCCCCACTTCGGGCAATTGAGCATCAAATAGACTTTGTGTTAGGATCACAATTACCAAATAAGCCGACCTATCAAAGTAACCCAATGGATACCAAAGAGCTTTAAAAACAAGCTGAGGAACTCCTCAACAAATGATACATCAAGGAGAGAATGAGACCATGCGCGGTTCTGGTATTGTTGATACCAAAGAAAGATGGGACTTAGTGCATGTGTGTGGGTCAACAAGCGATTAACAAGATACCGGTACAGTATCACCACCATATCCCTAGATTGGATGACATGCTAGATGAGTTAAATGGTTCATGTGTATTCTAAAAAATTGATCTTAGGAATGGGTATCACCAAATACGGATGAACCCGAGTGATGAATGAAAAACCACCTTCAAGACCAAATTTGGTCTCTATGAATGGATGGTTATGCCATTTGGACTCACCAATGCTCTTAGTACCTTTATGCGGTTAATGAATCCTGTGATGAAACCATTCATAGGGAAGTTTTCTGTGGTATACTTTGATGATATCCTTGCCTATAGCAATTCCCTAGATGACCATGTGATGCATTTGAAATGTGTGTTTGATGTGCTTAGGAAAGAACAATTGTATGCTAATCTTGAGAAGTGTTCTTTTGGTGTTAATGAGGTCATCTTTTTGGGATTTGTTATGAGTTCACGGGGTGTTAAAGTGAATGAATTCAAGATAGACGCTATACCAAATGGGCCAACTCCACAATCTATAGGTGATGTGAGAAGTTTTCACAGATTGGCTAGTTTTTAAAAAAGGTTTATCAAAGGGTTTAGCACCATAGTTGCCCCATTGACCGAGGTAATTCGAAAAGATAAACCTTTCAAGTGGGGAGAAGAGATAGCAAAGGCATTTGAAACTTTGAAAACAAGGCTTAGCTCTGCTCTGTTGTTGCAATTGCCCAATTTTAATAAGATGTTAATTAAATATGATGCTAGAAAAGTAGGCATTGAAGCTGTCTTAACACAAGACCAAAGGCCCATTGTGTACCTTAGCGAAAAGCTCAAAGGAGCAACCTTGAACTACTCCAAGTATGATCTTGAGTCGTATGCCTTGATTAGAGCTTTGGGAAATTGGCAACACTATTAGTGGACAAAGGAGTTTCTGATCTGAACCTACCATGAATATTTAAAACACCTTAAAAGCCAAGACAAATTGATCAAACGGCATGCCAAATGGATTGAATTCTTAGAAACTTTCCCTTATGTAATTCAATACAAAAAAGGAAAAGAGAATGTTGTGGCTGATGCCTTGTCTAAAAAAGATGTCTTGCTTAAACATCGTCTTCCAAATTGATTGGCTTTGAGCATTTGAAGATCTTGTATCCCGAGGACCCCTATTTTGCTCCAATATTTAAGAATGGTGAGGAATGGGAAAGGGAACGATGGATTAGGGATAGGTCATCTATACCCTTTTCCAAGTTTGATGGATTTTTATTCAAGGGAAGAAGGTTGTGTGTACACTCATGCTCTTGGAGAGATTTGCTTGTTAGAGAGGTATACAATGGTGGCTTAATGGGTCACTTTGGAATTAACAAGACCCTTTGGATCTTAGAGGAGCAATTTTACTGGCCAAAAATGCGTGATGATGTCATGCGAATATATGGCCAATGTGTAGATTGTAGGAGCACCAAATCACATCTTCTTTCTCAAGGGTTGTATACCCCTACTTACCCCTCCCTTACTCCCGTGGCTAGACATCTCTATGGATTTTGTATTGGGTTTGCCCAGGACAAGGAGGGCAAGAAATAGTATTTTTGTTGTTGTTGATAGGCTCTCGAAAATGGCTCACTTTATTTCGTGTCACAAGAGTGATGATGTTTCTAATATGGCGACCTTGTTTATTGAACATGTTGTTAAGATACATGGGATTCCCAAGACCATTGTTAGTGATAAGGACTCTAAGTTCCTTAGTCACTTTTGGAGGTCATTGTGGGGTAGTTTTGGAACTAAATTATTTTTCTCCACGTCTTGCCACCAACAAACCGCTAGTCAAATCGAGGTTGTGAATAGGACTTTAGGTTCTATGTTACGTTCCAAGGTTAATGGGAAGATGACCTCTTGAGAGGATCACCTACCTTTAGACTAATTTGGTTACAATAGAGTTATTCATATAACTATTAGTATGACTCCTTTTGAATGTGTTTACGGCTTTAACCCCCTTACCCCTTAGATCTCACTCCTTTATCAAGTGATGTTGTGATTAGCTTAAATGGTAACAAAAGGGTGGATGAAATGAACAAACTACATGAGAAGGTGAGGTTGAACCTTGAGAGGAAGAGTCAAGAGGTGTAAAAGAAGGTGAACAAAGGTCGTAAGCGACTTGTGCTAGAACCGGGTGATTGGGTGTAGGTACACCTCCGAAAGGACCGATTCACAACTCAAATAAAGGCCAAGTTGATGCCTAGAGGTGATGGCCCCTTCTAAGTCCTTGAAAGGGTTAATGACAATGCTTACAAGATAGACCTACCACAAGAGTACCAAGTGCACAACACGTTCAACATGTGCGACCTTTCACTAATTGATGTGGTAGAGGATGATGAACATACAAATTTGAGGACAAATTCCTTTCAAGATAGAGAGGATGATACATCCAGTATTCCCTCACGGTCATTCACAAGAAGTCAATCTAAAGAAATTCAAGGAGCTCAAGCTATGTTCATAAAAAGAGACGTGTTGGAGTGTGTTTTGATACCATATAAAGGATTTCAAGTGTTGAATATTGATCCAAGAATTTAAGAAGTGGAAAACACCCCACTGCCTCAAGGTGACGGCCCAAGCGACGGTCAGTCAGTGGCATGACCAACCGCCACCAAGACCGTTAAGAAGGGGTCTAGGGATGGCCTTATTGTCTTGTAGTGATGGAGGCAGTGACGGTCAGTCACCACCTTAACGGTCAGTCAAGGTGGCTGTCACAACCAAATAGTACCCTTCGTGGGCTTGTTTCTTCTAATTATTAAGGGTCATTTTTTGGTCCTTGTAAGTATACTATGAATAGATAAGTAGGGTTTTATTTTCCTTAGTTATATTTGAATATTAATGAATACTTCTCTTGTGAAAGAGTATGGTGAAGCTTGTGTTGAATCTTTGCTTAGAAATGGGGTTTTGAGGGAGTTTAGACACCGTCTTAGTTCACGTATAGATTAGGTTCTTTGGAAAGTAGATTTAGGGGTTTTGAATTCATATATTCAATAGTTCCTATCTCTTTTTCTATCTCTTTGTGTCTATTTCATTATCGTCTATCTTTATTTTTCTTGTTACTTTGATTTCGTAGTTAAATCCTCTTTATCGTATTTTGGTCCATATCAATTATGGAGAAATTACTAAATCCTCAATAAATAATTGATAATTTAGGCAAATGAGTACTACCCACACACAAATTATAACTCAATCATGCATAACCCTAAGTTGGGTATTTAGCTACTCATAACAAGAGAAGAAGAAGATATATATATTATCATTAAATTCAGCCATAGAATCCAAAATCCTCAAGAGAAATTCCAAATTCCAATCAAGAAAACCAAGTATAAGTACTAAATCCCACTCTTAGGGTTTCAATTACAAGCTTTGGATCTCAAAAATGGAAAAACAATGGGGTTTCAGATCTAAAAAATCTCTTTTATAGCTTAAAAATTGCGTTTAAGGTAATTATGAAAATGCCACCATGCTGGTCACATATTGACGCACATGCCAGCGCAAGTGGGCACTTGCGAGCACAGGTCGGCCTCACAGGTAAGGTTTTAGGCTCTTTCCAGGTCACTGTTTTGGCCAAGTGCGTGGTCATGTGCGTGCACACCTCCCCATATGCATGCGCAGGTGATCTCTGTTCCTCTCATGCATCATTTTAAGCTCCTTTCCTTTATTTTTACACTTTACTTGACTCGTATAATTATCTCAACCTCGAATTCATTAATTAACTGCACAAACGAGCAATTTAACATGAGATACACATCGAATCAAAGGAACTAGTCGATGATTCAAGCTTACATGACTAAAAAGTTGGCAAATTGCCAACTTATCAACGCTCTTTGGAAATTTTAGCTCCAATCTTCCATCCTTTTACTTCTTGTTGCTCTTTCAACCCTTTCTTGGCCTCAACCTTAAAATTAAACCAAATTAACATTAAAATGCATTCACATTAGCATTGAGGACTTGATTTCTTACCATTTTTAGGCCAAATGAGTCAAAATTTGTCGACTCATCAACCATGAGCTGGTATAGATTTGGTTATTGATGTGATTGTTGAGAATTGGGTGCCACGTGCCAATACAGATTTAGTTATTGATGTAATTATTAAGTATCGGTTTCCATGAGCCGATATGGTATATGGACCCTAATGCATCCCCTGCAGGTTGTGACTATTGGACAAATAAGTCATTTTAGCATGTGTGTACAGAATTGTGATGTTGAGAGAGGTAATATGATTGATAATTGATAATGAACTAATAGTGTTCTAAATTGTGAGGTTGATATGAATAAGTTATACTTATGCTATGATTGTTATTTTATGGTTGTTTATGAAGTGATTTATAATTTTATTGCTTACGTGGTTGTCTATGCCATTGTTGGTTATGGTTGTTGCACTTGTTAACTTTATTGAAGTACTGGCTATTGTGATGTTATGGCTATGATTTCAGAGTGGAGGCTATGGTAATATCGGGTATGATTTATGTGCTCTCATTGCAAACTCTGTATGGTTGACTGGACTATTAATTTGGTTGAACGGTTGTTTTGTTGTATGTATTGATGTCTCAGTGGTTAATTGTTTCTGACTAGGTTTGTTCTTGTGGCTGGTCCTTCTTGGGATATAAGGGAGGTTGAACTTACGTATTTCTTGAGTCATTATTATGGGACGGTACTAGTGAATGGATAGTAACACTAGCCTTAGAGGATTGCAGAAATTTTAGTGCAAGTGAATTGAAATAGGTAATCAATAGGGTTGAGAGTAGTTGGAAGGTTATAATATGAAACTTGATTTGGTGTTAAGTGAATTAATTGAGATTTTCATATTTTTCTTGTTGATTGCTATATGATGGTTACGTGATCTAACCCTGATCGATCAATAATCTCTACCAATACTTGTGGTGTATTGATACTACAATTGCTATCCCCTTTTTAGGATATAGGTATGTTGCAGGTCGATTAGGTGTTTCTTGTATGGAGTGGTAGTCATTCAACATCAACTTCTGCACCTCTTTTCCATGGAAATTGTGTCTTTCTCTATTTATCTTGTCTTACTCTTGTATTAGAAGCTTTTGTGCATGTCTAGACTAGGTCTTGCGTAATATTGTAATTTGTTGATCATGTATATAAATGCATGTAAAGATTTTTGGTTTATGATTATGTTGACTCACATATTTGGATTGATTATCTATAATAAAACTTTTACTCCATTTTCACATAATAATTGATTGGGTGGTAAGGATTCTCCTAGCTAGTTAGAATATAGTAGGTGCCCGCATGATCCAGTAATTTGGATTGTGACAATAAGGAAGACTGACAGTCAATAAATACGTTCTCATTATAGGAAAAGTATTTCTTGATCGACATTCACTCTAAGCTATCATTGATTCTTGTAAATTTAATGGTTACTTATCGTATCTTAATAAAGTGAGATCTTCTTCCAACTAATCTGATCTCCATGAACACAATAGTATTATAACTGTGAATATTTGCCACTATAATGCCACCGGTCATTTAGAACAAGAAAATATTTTTTAACTATTTCCACCATAAATAATCACCTATTAATTGTCAATCTCATTCAATTACTTTAAAGAAAGAAAGTAGAAGACTTAACCAAATATATGAATAAATTTATCAAATGATTCTTCGTTCGAATAGAAATTTATGATGAAGACATCCACAAATTAAAATTAAAACAAAAGCAAAATCTCATAGTGATCAAGAGTAATAACATCTAGCTAATGATTACATATCGTTTCATGTCGACTCCCTATAAAAAGTCTACTTCATGGAGTAAGAAGAGTTCACAAAAATATATAAAAAGCAAGAGACATTACAACCAATCTCTCAATCCCAACTTTCATTTTGGATTTGAGTAATGTTAAGTCTTGCTAATCCTCGACTTCAGCTACTGAAAAATCAAGATTATATAGCATAGGGATATGTTACATTAATTTCCAGAATTGTCCTCAACTTTAAGCAACCCATCATCACATTGTGCGTTGCATAACAAGATCTCAACCATGCAGTATTTCCAACTCTTTCCCACTCACTGCCTCACCTGTATGGTTGGTTGTGTGGTGAGATTTCCAGATGTGCAGTCATGCAGACCCTTTTCACTTGGCTTTCCATTTGTTTCTTCTTTATTTCATTCATTTGGCACTTCGTTCTTCCCATCTTTACCTAGCTACAAATTCAATGAAAATTGACAATATATACATATAAAATGGCTAGCCTCAACTAAAAATTCCATCAAACAAACTCAATAACTTTGAGGAATCTATAACCATCAAACTCTCTTTTGACCCTCTAGCTCCTCCCATGGAGATAGTCAAAGATGATAAAGAAGAAATGATGGTTGTGTTTGTATTACCTTTGAAAAATAGGACATATAATTTGGTTGAAGCTAATGCAGTCTAGTTAGGATTAGAATTGTGTTACAACTAAAATCTTCTTAATATCATTTTGAAAGGAGACTCATAGTTGATTGTTGACATTATACGAGGGAGGATGGTAGGCCTTCTTGGAACCTTGATAATACAACGGCATTATCAAGTAGTGGATGCAATGGCTAATTGGAGTCTAAAAGGGACTACATTTATTAGTTCAATGATATATTAGAAGAAGCTAAAGTTGCATACAAATTGGACAAAATGCAAATATGTAGTCAAAGGCACAGGTTATGCAACAAGATTTTTATAAGAACTTCATGCATCAAGACATGGTAAACAACTATATATTTTGTATGTTTTGAAAGTAGAAAATTCTTGTACAAAAGGAGGAGTCCCCATAATTTAATTTTAAGTCAATTTTCATATGGAGCTAGGAATCCTCCATAACCTTTGTTGCTTAGCTTTTCAAAAAAGTCAACGGGTGCGTGTCGGATCTTTCAAAGTAGTGAATTTTGAAGAATCTAACATGAGTACAGTAATATTTTTAGAGTGTCCAAGCAAGCAACATAGTCCACAACACAGTACTCATAATTAGACAAACTGTAACTTTTAATTCAATACACATAAGAAGGATATTGTGTCAAAAGTCAGCATGTGTAAACTTGAGTAGGTTTGACTTATGAGGAACTAAGGTATAAAATCCATTTCTATCTAACAGAATGCTATTGGATCGAATGTCAAAAATATTGCTAAGAAAAAATAACTATTCCCAAATAAAATGAAAATTAGATTCATGTAGAGAAGAAAGATTTCTCATTCGTTAGCCAAAATGTTATATACGTAGCCATGAAAGAGGTATATAATTGAACTAAATTGACTATTTCTTTAATTAAATTTTAGCCTCCCCAAGAAGCCAAATTATATTAATCAATCAAAAGTCTATTTAAAGAACATGGCTAAAGGCCCAAAAACAAAAAAAAATGAAAAAAAAAGGGTCTGGTATTAACCAGGCCCAAAATCCTAAAGAAAATAACAAATATTAGGTATCGGACCAAGTAATATTGTTTGATACACTTCCTTTTGAATTTTTGTCTCCTCCGCCATCTGAGAATGTTGCCAGACTGCAGCCGCCGGAACCACTAACTCCAGATGATGATTCTTTGGGTGTGCTTCATTCTTATTCCTATATTCAAGCTGGTGAAATCTATTATCTCTACTTCACAGTACAAGGTAAGCTTCTTCCAAACTCTATTCCTTTTTTTTGAAGTTCCTTTACTAGTATCAAATCTGCAGGTGGCTGGGCTTTGTTCTCAAGGGAGTAGAGAAGGAATGGGTTTTTATCTAAGCTAATCTCAGGTCGTCCATCTCCTTCATCATCACTTGTGTCTTTCACCAGATAAACTTGTTTTTGAACTAACACAAGCTCCTACAAGTATGGAAGATGTGCTTTCATGTCCTTATCACCAGGGAATCTATACCAGTTGCCTCCATGTTCAAAACCCTGAGCTCCATCATTTTTTGTGAAGTATTTTGATAGCTATATTGTAGATACCTAACTAGTTTATACACAACTATGTTTTCTTTCGGACATACATTATTGTAAATATTTGTGTTGCTTGACTGCTAGATTTTTTTCTCTGTTGACTGTGCTCTTGTTGTGAATGAATGTTTTGAATTGATTTTTCTTGTCTTTACTCTTAGTAGGCGTTTGGAAATGTGATTTAATACTAATTTCATTTCATGATTTTATATCATGAGATGAAATCCCAAATCCTCCAAAAAGCTTGATTTGGGATTTCATATCATTATTTGAGATTTTTTTTTCAAATACAAAAATTGACCCACAAGTTTATATTTTGTAAAAAAAAACCCACAATTTATATCTACCAACCATTTATTTCATATGTAAATAAAATTTATAATTCATATTATTAAATCATTTATATCTCATATAACCATTACTCTCACCAACATAAAATTTATTAGTACTTCAAACCAACTCCTACTTTTCCATTTATGATTCGCCAAATTTATTATTTTTGACCAAATTCATTATTTTTTACCAACACACGGCTCAAAGTAAAAATGTTGGTTCGTCTTCTCGATCATTTGATCGAGAAGTGCAAGCTCAACGTGAGGAGACTCTCCGTACTATGTGGGAGGATTATATTAAAGAGTAGTACACTACAACTCATGTTCAATTTTTACTTTTTTATTGAACTAAAGTTAGATCAATAAATATTGTAAAGAATTGAGGTAATTTTTTGCTTAATTGATAAGATTGTATAAAGAATTGAGGTAATTTTTATTGTTTTTACAACTTACGAGTTTTTTATGTTTATGAGAAAACATACAACATAAAAAATCCAAATTATATGTCCAAACAAAACTTCAACTTCATTACATTATTTTAAATCATGATTTTATCTCAAATGGTCAAACGGCCCTTAGGTTAGGGATTTGAGTCTTGTCTACATTCAAAATCTTCCAACTCAAAATAGGAAGGTCCTGAAATGCATTAAATTCCAGTTTACTTCTTTTTTATATAATTTAATAGACCTAGTCCGGTTCAGGGGATAAGCAATACCCCCAGGCGTTTTATTAACATCAAAGAAAATATTCACAAGGAAGGAGGACCAAACCAAAACCTCCAAAATAAAGAGAGATGGCACATAAGTTAACTAGCCTGCTAAGACTTATTAACCTATCTCCATTACAATCAAGAGTCCTAGTAATTAGGAATATAAAATGAGGGAGCCTATCTCTTACATAATAAGAAGACAACTCAACAAATCTCTTCTAGGAAGCTAAAGCTAGACAATGCATAGCCTAATAGAAGAGATAAAATAAAGGCAAGACATCAAGTTGAACACTTGAAGACTGATACAAGACAAATGGCCATCATAACTTTTGATGCCATCATTCGTGGCCAACACGTGGAGAATCTGATTTTTGGACACCTTGAAGGCCCGAGAGTATGCATGGGGAAGTCATGAAGTCATTTTGGACACATAATAAAGCAAATTCGTGTGTGGAAGGTTGCTTGGAGGCTTGCCTTGATGACTACCCGAGGCTCCAAAGAATTGCAAGGGTTGAAGTGTGAAGAAGGAGTCCTTACACTCCATGACCGCCCCTTATTAAGGGCGTTTTGGTCATTTTTGTGCCTTTTCTTTACACTCCATAGGAGCCTCTTTTCATTAAGGGTAGTTTGGTCATGTGATGTAATAGTTATAAATAGGCTTCATTAGTCTTATTTTCTAGTTAGTTCATTATGGATATTTGAAAGACTTCTTCTTCTCTCTTTGAGAATGTAGTGTAGGGCTTGGAAAGGCCAAGTAGTGTAGGGCTTGGAAAAGCCATTATTGATCCTTGCTTAGAAACAGTGGTTGTAAGGCGGAGTTGATTCCCTTAGCGGTCACCATAAGAGTTTAATGTTGTTATTGCGGGTCTTAGGGGTCTTATCGTTTGATACACGGTTTGGTTCCTTATTCTTGTAATCTCGTATGTCAAGCTATCTATATTTTTTTTTTGTAATCTTGTTAAGCTTATGTTTATAATCTTGAAGTCTAGTGAAGCCGTGTGGGGCTCTTTCGATTCACTAGCACTTGTTGTTCAACTTGTTGTTCTTGTGATAGTTGTTCTTGTTGTTGTTGTTGCTGAAATTTTGTGTTGCAGGTTTGATATTGTATCATTTGGTATCAGAGCAAGGCTGGTTGTGTTCCTACACTACCAATCTTGGGCTATCTCGATCAAAAAAAAAAAAAAGAAATCTGTCCATCTTGTTGTCTTGGCCGAGAATAGTGTTTGTGTGTTTAGATCTAGGTGTTATTTTACTTGTTTAGTGTGTTTCTAGTGTTGGTTTCTTTCTCACCAACACTAAAAGTGTCTAGATCTAAAGATGAGCTTATAATATTGACCATTGTTGTGGTGACTTGAAGTGGCCCGTAGGTTGTACCTTGTTGATGACCATTGGTGGTTTTTTGTGTTATGTTCTTGAAGAAGTTGATGTTGTGTTCTTGAAGGGTGTTGTGGTGTTCATCTTGTTCTTCATCTATTCCTACAACTTAAGACCACAAAAGTATAAAATAGATCCAAAAGGTTGTAAGACAAAAGTTATAAAGTTGTTGGTGAGAAGACTTGCACACATCTCTTCCTAGACTTGACAACCACTTTTCCTTAAAACACGGAACCTTGTTTTATGGGATTAGAATAGTCAAATCTTACCTTTTTGAGTTTGAAAAGTTGAAAAAAGAGTACAAGACTTTACTTTCCCTCCAAAACCCATTGTCATCCATGACAAGTTGTGTTTCATATTGAAATTTCAGATTTGTGACAAAAAAAAAATATATATATTTTCGTGTGGGCCCAAGACCAATTGCATGCTGCCACGTCACCATTAAGCTCAAATTTCAGATTCTAAGTTTCATTTCCTTGTTTCTTTAGTTTCATTTCTTGATTCTAGTACCAATTAACAACTAGTAATCACCTACTAGATTGTGAATTGGTTTTTGAATCCGTTTTCTTCGTGTATTTCGTTCGTTGTGTGTTTTTCTCATTTTGATTCGTTGAACTTTTTTTGATTCAAGTTCCTAATTAGATTTTGTTTTGTGTCTTGAGTCGATCAAACAATAATCTATTTCGGTCGCTAAGTAGAGATTGACACCTTATTAACTACCGGAGTATAAGCAACTTTCAATATTCGCCGCTCCAATGGTGAGGATCACAAAGGTGAGTGTATACGAGTGTTGGTGAGGTGCTTTTACTACTAATCTTGTTTGTTCATTTTGTAGGTACAAGGTGATATAAGGGGAACATATCTTGGTAGCCTCGTATTATGTGACTACAACATGGGAGACTATGATTGTAGTGAGGGATTTTATGGCTACGATGATGTTGTAGATTATGGGGGCTATGAATATAGCCATGATCAAGACATGGGCAGATTTGAGGGTTATGGTTTTGAGGGAGAACATGAGGTGAATGAAGTGCCAAGTTCTTATGATGAAGTTGGGGCATATGAGGAGTCTTACACTTCCCATTTCAAACCTCGAATTGGTGTAAGGTATAACCCCTCCCTTCGCAAAGCTTATGAGAGCCATGGTGAGAGTGCACGTGTGGAGAATGAAGATTCATATTCTTCACCTTGTAGTACATTTTACCAAGGTCGAAGCGGTGTGAATGGGTATACTAGCTATAGTGTAGGTTGTCCCATGAGAATAAGAGAGAATACATCTCCAAGGCCGAGGGGTACTCATGTGCCCTTGGGTTGTCCTAAACTCTACAATGTTGATCCTAGGAGAAGTGTTCACTCCGGAAAGGTAAGCATTTCTGGGGTACCAGTCTGCCTCCTTGTGCTAGATGATTGGCGCCATAAGAACTACATCATGCCACCGATGGTTGACTATTTAGGGTTGTTTCGAGAACCTTTACTTGTTCCATATTCCTTGGACGGGTATAAGGTTACCGAGAGAGTGAGGATTGTCTTCACCCAATTTGAATACTATGAGGAGGTGTGGTGTGATATCTTTCCCTTGACACCAGGTCATGTATGCTTGGGTGCCGATTGGTTTGCACAACATAGAGTTCCAAATATGCTAAATTGGCCTAAGGTTATAGTGGACCATTGGGGAAATTATCTCTTTACCTCAATTATTCCCAAACCGCAAGGAGATGTGATCACTTACTCCAAGCCGAATGATTATAAGAGACAAAATATTGAGAGGAGTAAGGGTGTGAAAGGTGGTAATCCGAGAGTGGAAAAAGGAGAGGTTGTGTGGAGTGAAGTGAGGGGGTTATCACCAAATCATGCTAACTATGTTTGTCCTTTTCTTTCTAAGGACATTTGTGTAGGTAGGTACATGGCAAGCGGAGAAGCACAAGGCCAAGGAGAAGTTGCTACCGAAGCATGTGGGAAACCTTCACACCATGGCAAAGAAGAATTTACTCAAGAACTTCAAGGTAAAATCGCTTACTCTTACACTTTTGTGCATGAGAATGATAATTGTGTGACTAGTAGCCCATTGAGTGTGAGTAGTAGCTTACCTATTTGTGAGTCTATTGATTCTTTGCCTCTTGTTGATGATGTACTTGTTGGGAGTGTGGATACACTAGTTGATCCTATTGATGATCGAATTGACTCTTCTTGTAAGGTCAATTTAAGTCCACCTAGTGTTGAAGCCAATGTGTTGAATGATGGTACATCATCTTGTGGGAATTGTGTTGATCAACTTATGTACGGAATTTGTCCACCACTTGAGGATATGTGTGATGTGTTTAATGGATCTCAAGTGAATAATTATATTGACAATGTTGATCAAATAAATAGGAGTGACCCCTTTAGTATGACCTCTAGTAAATGTTCTACTCTCGGTTTTGCTCATAGGGATAATCATGTGCTTGAAACATCTTTGATACTTGATAATGATCTTTTAGAGAATGGATTTGCATGTTCTATATCCTCTTCATGGATATATCCTTCTCTCTTTAAGTACAATATCTTGTTTGAAGATGATGAGTTCACTTTTAAAGAACCTAGTGGTGAGAATGACGTTGAAGGTATAGCTTGTCTTGAAAGCTATAGCCTATATACCAACCCACTATGGTGTAAAAACATTCCTCCTAAAGATGGAAATCTCTTCTTGGGAGATGAGAGTACTCTTAAGGGAAGGGAATGTGAGGTCTTGGAAAGGAATGATCAATTGGGTGATGATAATTTTGATTTGCTTGAATTCTTAAGAAACCCACTAAGTGATTTTTCCTTGAAAATTGATTGTGGTTGTGATCCTTTGTATGACACCCCACCCATGTTTGATGACTATAAGGATGAATTGCTTGCTTGTAAAGACTTAAGTAATAATTCCTTGGATTTTGGTGGTGGTATGTGTCTACTTGAGGGTACTTCCATAGAAAGGGAAGGTGTCCATTATTTGGAAATTACTTCTTCTACTATGTGTTACCTTATTGTTGAGAGTACTCATGGTGATGATGTTGAAACTGGTAGTAAGTACTCACATGAGGACACCTTAGTTGAACTTGACTTGAGTGATACCATTCTCCACTCTCTATTTGCTTTTGATGATATGTATGCTATTGTAGAGAGTATATCTTGTAGTTTGGGTGAAGCCTATGGCGAAAGGGAGTATTGTCTAGACCCGTGTCTATGGCTACTCTTCCCCGGTGCCAAATATAGAAATGGTGATGTTGGCACACCCAAGTTGTTGCTTGGTCTACATGACAAGCAAAGTGTCATTCTTGAAAACCCGAGAGCAAAAGTGTCATTGTTTCCTTGGGGTAATGTTTCTAAATGTGCATCCTTGCTTGACACAATTGTGTTTAAATTACAAGAATCTCAACTTGTGGATGCCAAGTTCTCTATTTGCTTGAAGGAAAGAATGTGTATGTGCTTAAATGCTTTGTCTTCACCCTTGTATGCCTTTACACTTGATTCTTTCCTATACTACCTCTTTGCCTATGATGACATCCATGCTAGTTTTGGATTTGTTTTATGTAGAGGTAGGAAATTTGTTGGTTTGTCCACTTGTATGAATGATAATGCTATATGGATCTTGTGGACATTAGAACCAATTGAGGCTCCACCCTTGGTGTGGTCTCTTGAAGAGATAAAGAAGCAATTGTGTCTTATGGCTCCTAAGATGAAGGTAGTTTTACCTTGTGGATTATTTGATGCCATTAGGACCTTTGTAGTTTCCTTATCTCTTGGTGATTTAAATAGCCAAATCCTTTGTGCATATTTTAATAAGTTTTTAATATTTAATTCAAAGGATCCTTGGTTATATTGCAAGTATAAGCAACCTTGGCATGTTGAGATGATTTATTGTGCTAACCCTAACCCTCATACCATGAGGAGTTTGTATTTTTTTGTCCTTTCTTTGGTTTTGCAAGGTTTGGATTTGAGGTCGAATCCTTTTCAAGAAGGGGAGGATGATACAAGACAAATGGCCATCATAACTTTTGATGCCATCATTCGTGGCCAACACGTGGAGAATCTGATTTTTAGACACCTTGAAGGCCCGAGAGTATGCATGGGGAAGTCATGAAGTCATTTTGGACACATAATAAAGCAAATTCGTGTGTGGAAGGTTGCTTGGAGGCTTGCCTTGATGACTACCCGAGGCTCCAAAGAATTGCAAGGGTTGAAGTGTGAAGAAGGAGTCCTTACACTCCATGACCGCCCCTTATTAAGGGTGTTTTGATCTTTTTTGTGCCTTTTCTTTACACTCCATAGGAGCCTCTTTTCATTAAGGGTAGTTTGGTCATGTGATGTAATAGTTATAAATAGGCTTCATTAGTCTTATTTTCTAGTTAGTTCATTATGGATATTTGAAAGACTTCTTCTTCTCTCTTTGAGAATGTAGTGTAGGGCTTGGAAAGGCCAAGTAGTGTAGGGCTTGGAAAAGCCATTATTGATCCTTGCTTAGAAATGGTGTTGACTTCCTTAGCGGTCACCATAAGAGTTTGGTGTTGTTATTGCGGGTCTTAGGGGTCTTATCGTTTGATACACGGTTTGGTTCCTTATTCTTGTAATCTCGTATGTCAAGCTATCTATATTTTTTTTTTGTAATCTTGTTAAGCTTGTGTTTATAATCTTGAAGTCTAGTGAAGCCGTGTGGGGCTCTTTCGATTCACTAGCACTTGTTGTTCAACTTCTTGTTCTTGTGATAGTTGTTCATCTTGTTGTTGTTTCTGAAATCTTGTGTTGCGGGTTTGATATTGTATCAAAGACCAAAACAGTGAGCTTGCTCCACCAAACCATAAACCTGTAGCTTTCCTGGATAATCTGCCAAGTCTAGAAAACACTGAAAAACCCCAAGCCCTACATCTGGTGATACCCAACTCAACCATGAAAAAAAGTAGACTCCAAACCAACCCCAAGGTTCCAAAATAGATGACATGAAAGATTTGAAAACATCCAAATAATAACTGGAGGTTACTAGAAAAATTGCACTAATACTCTGCTCAATAAAAACTAGAATTTCCAGGATCCTTTGCCCATAGTTGTTTGTTTGAAATGAAGTTGATGATAGATATATCTTTGGTGTTGTAAAGACATGACTCCCACATGATAGAAGTGCCATAAACCCCTAAATTACAGACCTCTACTTTGAGACCTTATAAGAGGTCTGTTGGTAGTAAAAGTACTGGTACAAGCTCTATATTATGGACCCTTTTGTTGATGACTTCTAGGAGATAGACTATTTTTTATCTGAAATTTGTTGCTTTCACCTTGCAGATCACTGTTAACAGTAGATCCAAATGCCTTTTATGAGTTCCTCATCTTTTGAGTGTATGAATCTGTATTCATCATCCAAATCATTCCCAGGGATAGCATTAAGAGTACATTTGTCTTTGGAACTTGCAGGATTTCTCAACTGTTTCTATAGAGGAGGGAAGTCAATGATCAATTTGTTCAGCAACTAGAACAAACTTCTTATGCCCTTTATATTGCTTGTCCCTCCTCTTTGCTTCATCCCTTTCAAGTTTCTCCTACTTACATATGGAATTGGAAATTCCTTCTCCAATACCCCCATCATTAAAGTTTTGAAACCTTGAGGCAGAAGAGGTTGTATCAACAGCTTCAGGTACATGAACTTGCTAGATAGTGGGACTTTAATCCTCACAACCTAGATTAGTTTGTAGCACTCTCACCTTATTTACCAAAGCAACAATAGGAATAACTGGCACCACTCCTTTCATATCTTTAGAAACAGAACTCATTTTTTGAACATCCTAGTAATTCCCAGGGTCAGAACTTATAGAAATATTAGTAACTCCTGTTTACTTCCACGTTCAAATAGTGCATTACCCAGAGAATCTGTGTCACACTCCAAAACCAGAGGGGCACAACTGGCACCGAATGACTTACTAGACAGTGCAAACAAAACCTACAAAACCAAATAACATAACTTGCCATAAGTCTGGGAAGACGAGACCCGAAAGAAACCAATCATTCATAATATAAAAGCAAGAGAATAATACAATTAACTGATAAGGTCGCTTTAAACCACAAATTATACGGAAGCCAGCCCATCAAATAAAAATATACACGAGGCCGGCAAGGCCAAAAACCAATAATACAATTAATAACAAGACCACAACTGACTCATACACCCACAATTACACCCATAATAAACATCTACAAGCTTCTAAGATGAAAAAACCACTAACAACTAGTCGGGATAAGGCCCGAACATACCCATCAGCTATGCAAAATAAAAGAGGACTCGAGACTCAGTAACTACTTCTAAAGAAATGAAGCGTACCAATCATCAGGTGAACTCAACCATACGCAATGAGGACCTCTGTGTACCTGATAACCTGCATGCAAAAATGCAGTGTCCTCTAGGAAATAGGGACATCAGAATGAAATAATTTATTGAGTATGTAAGGCAAATAATAAATGCGAAGGTATCATTAAGTAATGAAAGTAAATACAGATAAGGGCCAAAGATAATATGAGTGTGCTTACTGATCTAAGGCGTATTTATATGCCTTAGTATCGACTTTAACCCATGTTTACCTTAGTTTTGAGAACAATACATATATATTTCGTATGGTTTTGATGGAATATGTGATATTGTGCTAACCAATATGATTAGACCCTTGTAGGTGGAATTTACGACTATTTGGAGCGTTTTTGGCGTGGAAAGCGAGGCTTGGAGAAGCTAAGAGCAAAGGATATTGAAGATAAGAGGCAAGCCAAAGAGTTGAACTTGAAGAATCATGCCAAATCCACAAAGAAAAGTCGACGAAAGAGGAAAATCAAAAATTAAGGGCCTGGCAAACCAAGGGGCGTGCCAGGCCGCTTTTGTGAAAAATTTTGTTTTGGAAAGCAGCAATGGGGCATGATTCAGGGCGTGCCAGGCCGCCTGGGGCGCACCTTTGCAGAGGTAAAATTTTCCTAAGTGCCAGGCGCGCCCAAGGGCGTGCCGGGCCACTTTTTGGCTAATTTTTGCCTCGAAATTCACTCTATAAATAAGTCTTTTGAGTTATTGTATCACATTCCATCTTGAATAGGCTACTATGCGTGTTTTTGGGCATTGAAATTAGGTTTCATTCCTCGTCTTTTCAGTTTTTATTTATTTTTAAGGTATTTTATTACTTTTGGATGTTAATTAACATTATGAGTGGCTAAAATCCCTCATTCTTGGGGTTAAGGCCAAGAACATGAATCTCTTGGGTTAATTTTAGTGGTTTTTGCTGAAGTTTATCATAAATTGGTTATTCATATATTCTAAATTTCACTATTTTGATGCTTGATCACCATTGAAATACATTCCTTGTCTTGAAGTGATCTCGAGAGAGAAACTAAGAGATAGAACGTGGAATATAAGAGATGTGGTCTTTCTCGGGGAAGGAATTCTAAGGGATTGACATGTGGTTAGGACCGAGAGGTACCTAATCCACCACACTTGGTCAATTACGAGAAGAAAGCTTAAATGCACTAGAATTGGTTAAGCTTATCACCGCTCACTGATGTAGTTAGGTTTACAATTTCTAGTAGAAGATTATATTTTGGAGACGAATATAATTGTAAAATTAACCTCGGGATCAATAACCAAGATAAACAACTCAAATTGCTTAAACCAATAACAATTATGCTCAAGAGACGACGTTCGGAGTGCCTTAGCCCTGGGAATTCACTTTTTATTGATTTTTCAAGCATATTTGCGAAAACTAAAGTTACGGTAGTGAAGATAAGAGTTCATAGTTCGCAAACAATTAATTTTTAGTGACAAATCGTGTTTACTTTTCGCAAAACTAGTTTTTAATTATTGTTGGACGTCTAGAATTGATTTCTGTTGACGAAAGTCCCTTGGGTTCGATATTCGGCTCTTTTAAAGGAGTCACTGTATTACTTGAACGATCACGTACACTTGCGTGTATAGATGGGTCGCAACACTTACCGGCTCCTAAATTTATGGATAGTTGATCTGATATCATAAAGTACTGTAAATAATCAAGTAGAGAGTCAAAGTTAACCACAAAGTATCCACATCTCATGGATTAGACCTTATACCACAACTAATGAATAGTTAACTTAAATAAGCAAGATGATATATATTATCAAGATCTGAACGTACTCACAAAGGAGAGTCACAAATAGTCACATTATAATCTAATGGCCCTGACACAAATTCTACAATAATAATTAGACAACATCCTAGCCGAGTCCCCATAAGCTCGACATAAATCAAGTAAACGAATACATCAAAAGTATCAAATTTGATATTTAAATACTTAAGTTTCAAGAAGGTTCATATCACCATTTTATAAGAGGTCAAATAACAAGCTTTGCCTAATATGTACATCATGTCATCACACCAAGTACAATCAAATATCGAGAAGGACCAAAGTCCTATATCAAGAATGGACGAAACCCTGTATCAAGTAAGGCTGAAACCCAATAATCAAGAGAGTCAAGAACCATACTTAAAATGACTTTGTAGTTCGTAAAAGTATCAAAGTTGATATTTAAAGACTCAAGTGTAGAGAAAGCTCCAAGAACTATTCAAACAAGGTCAAGTAACAAGTATCGCCCAATATGTACATCATGTCGTCACACCAAGCATAATCAAATATCAAGAAGAACCGAAGTCCTGTATCAACAAGGGTCGAAGCCTTGTATCAAGAAGGGTCAAAACCCAATAATCAAGAGAATCAAGAACCATAGTAAAATTGGCTTTCTAGTTCGTACTTAAAATGGATAACTTTCATAATTAAGACAAACCACAAATCCATAGTCAAGATGGCAAAAGATCTGAATCAAGAGACATGCCAATAGTGACAAAGTTTCAGCCATAAGAAGGAAAAAGTCCCAATAAGAATGCCAAGTGATCAAGAAATCTATACATGTGGGTGTGTTACACAAGTGTCTTACAAGACTTCAATGATACCAACACGATAATATAAGGTGACAAGAAGGAAGCTAAGGTACCGAGATATTATTTCAAATACGTCAGCAATTAACAAAGTACAAGTTCAAGATAATACACAAACCTTACGTCTTTTAGCACATAAACAGTCCAACCATATCTTGAAGAGTTCAAATCATAATCCAAACAATTGTTTTTCAAGTTCCTCAGATTGTACACAAGTATATACAACATTGAACACACAATTAAATATCTTTTGAATTTCTAGTGACTCCATCAAGATGATATCAATCAAAATTACCTTCAAAAGTAAGCATAGTTTACACAAATTTCACAAAATCCTCAAAATAGTAAACCCGGATAGCCCCACTATCTTGTGTTGTAACTTAGTTTTGAATAGGTAAACAGCAAAATCAAGCTTTATCATGAAGGTTGTAGCTATATTTCTTGAAATTGCAAAAAGTCCAGAACCACCAAAAAACATGTCATATACTATAAGATATCATCAAAACAATAACACTATTACATAGGGGATTTCTAAATTGGAAAACTGGACATAACTTATCCTTTCTTGCGTCCTCTATTTTGAATCTATAACAGCAAAATCCGCCTTTATCATAAGAATAAAAGTTTTAGATCTATATGTTATATTTCTAAAACATATTTCTTCACTTAAAGCAGAGCCCTACACAACGAGATACACTAAAACTACTAAACACTGCACAGTTCAAAAATAGATTTTGGTTACTTGCTACTCTCAAAAGGGGTAACAAAAATGACAAGTGTTTCACCTTGTTAATTATTATGATATATCTGATCATCTAGTAATCATAATACCATGAGAACATAAATCGCTATACGGACCAATAAAACCACCATGATATCTAAATGAATGTGAAATGCTTGAATATAAGACATAGCAATACCACGAGTAACATACCACTATCAATCCCATCATATCCGAAAGTGTCATAGTATTTTAATGAAACCCCATCTTACATCAATATTTGGTTTTGCCCTATGTGGCCAGCTAGTCATATATCCTTATCATAGTGTGCGTTCAATGATTACAGTCATATTACTCATGCCCATCTTACACATAATTATATCTATTAAACAACTGGGTAATATGCCTAAAAAAATATTGTAATTGCATCTAATCAGGCCATTAGTGATATTGACACTAAATATCTACATTAATCTAGGTTGCTTAATTATATCTTATACAAATAGCATGTACCTCTTTTTAATCTTTAAATTTCTTACTTTGTACTTCATCCCAGTACTATCATCGCATATATACAACTATCTCCTACTCCCCAACTTGATACAGAATAGACATCTTAAACTCAAAATTTCATAGTTTATAAACAAGTATTTATGTGTTACTCTTCGCGATTCACCATAAGTAAAATCACTTAAAATTTGAAAAGCAAACGACAAATATAGAGTTAAAGCCAATAAACGTGAAAGCTTTCGCATACTCTTACTTGTAATATATACAGAAAATGCTTATTGGAAGCCCTCGGTGACACAACAAATAGTAATATAGGAACTCTTAACAAGAATAATACCAACATTTTAGAAATATCTAAACACTGACTCTCCAATAGCATTCTAGACCCGACACATACAAATCTTAAGGAATCATGCCACAAAGAAAGAAATAGCCTTCACATACCTAGAATTCGAGATCGAATAACTTGAAGTAGATAATCTATTTACTTCCAATGATCAAATCATAGCAATAAAATAGCTTCCCACTGAATTTTCTTCAACAAGTAATAATGAATAGTAATAACTATGTAGTAGTTTTTGTAAGGAAATTAAAGTGAGACGAACTAATGAAGTCATACTATTGTATTAAAACCTTTCCATCAACCCACTTTAGAAAGTGTAAGGCTTTTCCAATTTTAATCAAGTACTATCCTTTAATGCATATGTCAGGCCCCGAGTTCCAATGAGGCGGACTGGCACCCGAAGCCGTTGAGGCCCCGAGAGAACCAATCTTTATCCATGTACACTCATACGCAAGTCATTCCGTGACTATCAATACCACAGGTAGATGCAAGATGTTACGGGCTTAAGTCATGAAAAATGTGTGATGATAAACACATACAAATATGAAACTTGGCCGTTAGGGCCACCATGACATAGCATACATCCTTCGTTTGTCCCACATCGTCTACAAAGCCTCTATGAATACATGAACATAACCATCCTAAAGTCGGGACAAGTCCCCGCTTTACACAATTATGATACAATGTCAAAACCAACATATACATAGGACTCGGAAAGCCCCGAAGCAACCTGGAGCTCACCAACAATCCACAGAAAAATCCAAGTCCTACTGTGGTGGCCTATGAGTACCTGTGCCTGCAGCAAGTAAGGTAAGTCCCCCAAGGGACGTCAGTACGAAGAATGTACTGAGTATGTAAGGCTAAAAGTAATCGTAAGAGATATAAGAACTGTAATGGAATCAAGTACAAGTGAATGCATCATATAGATAAATTACCATAAGGTATACGTGTGGAATCATGTACATTGCTTACTTTACTTTACTTTACTTCATCCTCAATATCAATCATGTGCTCATCTATTATATAGTGCCCGGGCCCAACTGATCAGTGGGAATAACATAATAATCGGGATCGCCTCTAGCTAGGCTTTCGCCCCTTTGAGTTGCCACCCATTCCCAATGAACTTTTGGGATCGCCTCTAGCTAGGATTTCGCCCCTTCGAGTTGCCACCCATACTCAATATCCATTCGGTATTGCCTCTAGCTAGGCTTACGCCCCTTCGAGTTGCCACCCATACTCAACAAGTGTTCATTACTTCAATTCTTTTGTTATGAGATTGGTACATTGGTGGTTACAATGTTATTGGAACTTTGGAACATTATTGGAACATTTACCAGTGAACATGAGTCATATGAATCACAATTGATCAAATAAGGAACATGTGAGTAACAATGAATAACAACCGGAAATGGGATACCTTTGAACATTTCGGAATGGAACAAGTATAATAACAATGTGACACTATGTGCTGCAGAAGGATACAGAAAGAGTAACCTTACATACCTTATCTCCTCAATATGAATATATACTCCTATATGTGAACACAATAGTCCAACTCCGTCCTTACATTTCACTCTACAACACAAGTACATAACGGAGTCCATATTAATAACTAACTATCTAACAAGTGCATAACGACCATCAATGAATCACATGGTTGCCCTAGAATATTATTTCACCCTTGAAAATAACATTCATGGAATTATCATACCAACAATGCCACAACATTCTACACATTGACCAATACATCATAACAATTAGCATGTCACACCGAGCTCATACTTTACACTTCTCCATCAACACAACATCACAATTACCCCACCAAGTCTCCTCAATACACTTCATAACAACATATAGACAATAATCCCATAAATCATACTTATGGCAAAATAACAAGTTAAGGAACATAACCACTCCATACATGTTGATATTTCATCCATACCATGCACTTTCATCAAAACCACAAGTCTACTTCCAAGTTTAAATCACATAGATAGCACATCTTTTAGCAAAAAGTAAAAGTGCCCTACTCAACCCTTGTAGACATAACCATCATGATCTACACCATACCTCATGCATATAATATAGTAAATCATAATAATAAACACTTACCCAAGCTTGCTAATGGATGATCTTGTCCAAGAAGAAGGCTTAGGATTTTAAGAGATGAGAGAAATCTTGGGAAATTTCTAGAAATGTGATGTGTGTTTCTTTGAATAAAAATCAGATTTTTCCTCATATATATAGGCCCTCAAGTCATCTTGGCATTAAATTCCATGTTTAATTGGTCAATGGTAGAAGAATGGGTTGTTTTGCCCTCTTGGGCCTTGCATTTTAGCTCCATTTTGGGCCTCAAATTGGTCCATTAACACATATTATTTTAGCCCACTAAAATCAATGTGTAATCCATCATATATCTCATGTTTAATTAATTCCATAATTTTCACGACAATATTCACTCACGAGATTCCCATCGTAGCCTCATTCTCAAAAATAGAAATTCTAGTCCCCAATGGCCTATTTGAACATAATTTGTTAAAATACTTGTGACGAAGAATTAACCCCAACTCGGAGGCTAAACGCGCTTAAGAATAGTCCTACGATGATGGAGTAATGATACCATGACTCAAAGGTCTTATATACATCATAATAGTCGAAGAAAAATTTTGGTGAAAACCACCCCGGGACGCCGCTTGACGCGCCCCTTTGCTGCCTGTGCAAACAAAAATTTGGGCCAAAGCGGCTGGCACGCCCTCTGCAGTGCCCCATGCCAAATTTTTGATTTTGACTTTTCTTTGCGGATTTGGTTGGATCTTTCAAGTCCCAACCTTTTGCTTACCTCTTAGCTTTAATATTCTTTGCTTGGATGTCCCTTAAACCTCAATTTTTCACCCCACAAATGCTCCACAAAGTCACAAACACCACCTACTACAAAGGTCTAATCACATTTACTAGCACACTATTAAATTTTTCCATCAATAGCAATATGAAATACGTACTTATGGCTCTCAAAACCTAGGTAAGCATGGTTCAAAGTTGTCAAGTAGGGTCGGGAAGGTACGGAGTGTTACATTCTCCCCCCTTTAGGAACATTCATCCTCAAATGTTAACAACATCGTCTCATGTACAACTAATGCATCTCTATATTAGCATCTCTATACATATACTCTCATAGATACTTACTTATTTTTTCTCCATTTCCGTATTTTGAACTTTTTCTGCCGTGTACAGCAATTACGAGTACTTTAGATTTCATTATTCTTTGGTCTCCCTTGTGATTTCTTCTACGTACTAATATCTCCAAGAGTGCCTTTACGAAAGCTACTTCTTTATTGCTTATTGCTTTTGCTTATCGAGCTAGAATAGTAGGCAGTACCTCGTCACATGTGAGATCTTCCGTAACTTGTACATCTCTACTGGGAGCAATACGAGATAATCTCCTATACACTTTCAAAGCATCGGATATGACATACTGAATGAACTGTGAAGAGTTCTTGGATTAGTGCTAATAGATACGCAATTTGCCCAAATCTTTGGACAATTTCCCTTTCTTTCCGAATCTCATTATTTTTCTTCATTGGTGACACTGTCAAAAATACCTAATCACCTATGGCACATTTTATTTCCTTTCTTCTAATATCGACATATGATTTATATCAACTTTGGGCCATTTGTAGCTGCTGTTATATCACCTTCACCTTCTCTATAGCTTGATGAACAAAATCTGACCCGAGCAAAGCAAATTTCATCAGTTGTAACCCATCCAATTGATGATCTATATATTTTTTTTTCAAATAAAGCCTCGTAAGGTGCCTTTTGATACTTTTATTGTAAGCAATTTCACTAAAAGATAGACGTTCATCCCAACTACCTTTAAAGTTCAATGTACAAACTGTACAAACTCGTGGCATATCTTCAAATATTCATATAATATGTTCTGTTTGTCCATCCATCTGAGGATGACAAGCCGTATTTAGATCCACCTATGTACCCATACTTTACTGAAAAGACTTCTTACACTGTGCAATAAAGTGAGTTCTCAACTTTGCATAGTGTTCAGCTTTATCGGTGGTCTTAACTGGTAGGAAATACGCTGACTCGGTAAGCCTGTCAACTATCACCTATATGGAATCAACCTTTGCAGTGTACGAGGCAACCCTGTGGTTAAATCCATGTTATTCATGTTCCACTTCCAAACTAGAAGGGTAATACATTGCATAAAACATACAAATTTCTGATGCCATACTGTCAATCAGTGACTGCTTGGATATTGAGCTACAAGTTCTACAATGTGCTTCTCATGTAACCTTACCAATACATCTCTGCTACACCATGGAACATTTTGGTTGCTTCCGCATGAATAAAATACCGTGAACGATGTTCTTCTATCATAATTCATTTCCTTAACTCATCTATACCCGGTATACACAATATACATTGGCGTTAAAGTACTCCCCCTTGTGTTTGTTCAAATATCTTTGTCGGACTTTGCTGTACATTCTTTTTCAATTGAACTAAAAATATGATTTACTTATTGCTTTGCCTTTATCTCAAATACCAATGAAAATTCTTCCACATTTGACATTATAATTCTTTCGCCTGAAGTCTTATACAAGTAGTGGTGCCATCTGTTACAAGCAATTGTCACAATTGTTAACTTAAAATCATAGGTGGGAATATTTCTCTTATATGTACGCAATTGTATTAAGGCATACGCTATCACATTGTCGTACTGTATGTATACACCTCCCACACCAACCTTTAAAACATCTCAATACACTGCATACTCTTATGTGCCTTTGCGAGGTACTAGTACAGGCGTAGGAGTCAATTTATCTTTCAACTCTTGCAAGCTTTTCTCACATACATCATTCCACTGAAACTTACTTACTTTGTGTGTTAGCTTTGTTAAAGGTAATGGCAGAAAGCCTTTTTAACAATTCTTCTGTAATAACTAGCCAACTCAAGGAAGCTACGAAGTTCCGTAGGCGTCGTAAGCCTTGGCCACTTCTTTTATGTATATTAATCCTTATTCCCTCATTCTATACAATGTGTCCTAAGGACAATACGAATTATGACCAAACTTGTATTTACAGAACTTGCATATATCTTACGGTCACGAAGAATCCGTAACACCTGTCACAAGTGATTAGCATGGTCCTTTTGTGATCTTGAGTAATCTGGTATAGCACTTAAAACATTATCACGAATACGCTTAGCGATGGCTTAAACACCCTAATTATCAAACCCATCAACGCAGCTGGTGTATTTGTTAGCCCAAATGGCATAACTACGAATTCATAACGACCATACCTCTATTTTGGGTATCTTTATTTTTTTCGAACCCTTACTTGATGATCTCCTGACCTTAAGTCAATCTTTAGGAAGAATTTGGCACCCTGTAACCGATCACATAAGTCATCAACTCCGAGGATAAGACATTTATTCTTAATTGTCACCTTATTCGGTTGCCGATAGTAACCACACATTCTCCATGTCCCCTTTTTTTTGTACTATGAACACTGATGCACCCCAAGGGGTCGTACTATGTCTTATGAATCCCTTGTTCATTTCGTCTTTTAATTTCTCGTTTTATTCTCGTAACTCCACCGGGGCCATGATATATGAAGAAATAAAAATAGGCTGAGTACCTGACATCACATTAATACCAGCTCATACATCGAGGAATTCATTTACCACCAGAACTGATTGAAGAGTTGGTGGTGTCACATCATTATCTTTCACTCTTACTAAGTGACATATGTATTCCTTAGAGTATCCTTTTATTTTCTTTAAGATGGGGAGTAAATTTTCCTCTTGGTGCCCCCACATTTCCCTGGCCATTCAAAAACATTCTTTTGGCGAAAACGACGATATAATTTCTTAGTTCGGTAATCTACTATGGCGCAATCCCTTTATAACATCAAAATTCCACTATTTCCAGCTCAATAAGATCAACCAGTGTCTCATGACCACAAACAATTACTATGCACTTATGATATACTCTTTTAACTACAATAGATTCACCAACTGATGTATAGACTTCCTGAGACATAACTAATAATTTTGGTGCTCTTTTGAATTTTCAGCAATTAATGAAATAACATATGCTAGTGTCGAATATGGGTCAATCAATACGTATACGGTACATGTAGCTACATCAGGAGAAGTCTCATTTTGTGGCCCGACATACCACACCAATAATAAACATTCATCCCTAACTGACATTCACCTAGATGATAACTTCTGTAGCACTAACATGGCTGATGAGGAGACTTCGGTTGGTTCCTACTTTCTACGTTCTTGTGCTTGATACCCCATTGCCCATGAATCCTGAATCTCACTTCTTTACTCAAACCGATTATTTCTAAACCCTTGGGATCGAGGTATAACATTTACTATAGACTAAGGAAATAATGGTCTAGGCGGTCTGTTAAACACCCGAGACCTAAATTCTCCTTGGGATGCCATGAACTGTCCCATAGGTCTAGCCTTCTTGACGACCCTTCTTCAAATCTGAGTGTCCTTTTCTGTTGCCTCTGATCCTCCATTATCTGTGCAAAACGCCTGTATTCTGGATATATCCATATCTCCTTTCAAGGTTGCAATAATACAATCCATCTGTCCACATACCGATGCACTCTATCGGTCATAATAGCTACCACATTTGGAGCATACCTAGCCAAAGAATTAAATTGAAGACTATACTTTCTGACACTCATAGTCCTTTGGCAAAGATTTAACAATTGGTCCGCATGAGCTTTTCGGACCTCATATGGGAGGTACTGACCAAGGAATGTCGTCTTAAATTCCTCCCAACTAGCTGGAAGTACATCAATACACAGTCACATGCATAACATCTAGAGCCATTTTGATTTGTTCTATAAAGTCCTGTGGGTCTTCATTCAGACCCGACCCGGTGAACATGGGAGGGTTTAATTTCAGAAAATCCTGTGTTCAATGACTAACTGCCTTAGCCACACCATCATCACTCGTCATTGGGCCAACTCGTCCGTGACATTGTACAATAACTATCTAAGTCAACATATGCATTACATTCCTGAAATCCTGTTCAGTGGCATTTATAGGTGGTTCTGCAGGTACTTCTCTACGTTTTGGCTAAGAGAAACCCGTATTGCAGGTTCCATGTCAGCCACACCTTGACTAGCTTGGTCAGGTGGTGATTTACTCATTTCTTCTTTGGCAGGCCTATCAACCTGCTTACCTTTGCCCTTATCTTGTCTGATAATCTGCATTTGACTATGCAAAAGAAAACCAATGTCAATGCGTACATATGCGTCCACCTACAACTTTGGCTCTATTGTACGATCTAGGAATGAAGAAAAGAAACTACTCCTAAATGCCCGTAGCGTCCTACTTATAAATGTGGCACGCAACACATCCATAAGCAAGACTCTACTTAGACACGACTTTGTAGACACCCTTAGGATGACCTGCTCTAATACCACTTTTGTCACGCCCCGAGTTCCAACGAGACGAACTGGCACCAGAAACCGTTGAGACCCCGAGAGAACCAATCTTTATCCCTGTACACTCATACGCAAGTCATTCCATAACTATCAATACCACAGGTAGATGCAAGATGCTACTGGCATAAGTCATGAAAAATGTGTGATGATAAACACATACAAATATGAAACTTGGCCGTTAGGGCCACCATGACATAGCATACATCCTTCGTTTGTCCCACATCGTCTACAAAGCCTCTATGAATACATGAACATAACCATCCTAAAGTCGGGACAAATCCCTGCTTTACACAATTATGATACAATGTCAAAAACAACATATACATAGGACTCGGAAAGCCCCGAAGCAACCTGGAGCTCACCAACAATCCACAGAAAATCCAAGTCCTACTGTGGTGGCCTATGAGTACCTGTGCCTGCAGCAAGTAAGGTAAGTCCCCCAAGGGACGTCAATATGAAGAATGTACTGAGTATGTAAGGCTAAAAGTAATCGTAAGAGATATAAGAACTGTAATGGAACAAGTACAAGTGAATGCATCATATAGATAAATTGCCATAAGGTATACGTGTGGAATCATGTACATTGCTTACTTTACTTTACTTTACTTTACTTTACTTTACTTTACTTCATCCTCAATATCAATCATGTTCTCATCTATTATATAGTGCCCTGGCCCAACTGATCAGTGGGAATAACATAATAATCGGGATCGCCTCAAGCTAGGCTTTCGCCCCTTTGAGTTGCCACCCGTTCCCAATGAACTTTTGGGATCGCCTCTAGCTAGGTTTTCGCCCCTTCGAATTTCCACCCATACTCAATATCCATTCGAGATTGCCTCTAGCTAGGCTTACGCCCCTTCGAGTTGCCACCCGTACTCAATAAGTGTTCATTACTTCAATTCTTTTGTTATGAGATTAGTACATTGGTGGTTACAATGTTATTGGAACTTTGGAACATTATTGGAACATTTACCAGTGAACATGTGTCATGTGAATCACAATTGATCAATGAATAAGGAACATGTGAGTAACAATGAATAACAACCGAAAATGGGATACATTTGAACATTTCAGAATGGAACAAGTATAATGACAATGTGACACTATGTGCTGCAGAAGGATACCGAAAGAGTAACCTTACATACCTTTTATCCTCAATATGAATATACACTCCTATATGTGAACACAATAGTCCAGCTCCGTCCTTACATTTCACTCTACAACACAAGTACATAACGGAGTCCACATTAATAACTATCTATCGTACAAGTGCATAACGATCATCAATGAATCACGTGGTTGCCTTAGAATATTATTTCACCCTCGAAAATAACATTCATGGAATTATCATGCCAACAATACCACAACATTCTACACATTGACTAATACATCATAACCAATAGCATGTCACACCGAGTTCATACTTTACACTTCTCCATCAACACAACATCACAATTACCCCACCAAGTCACCTCAATACACTTCATAACAACATATAGACAATAATCCCATAAATCATACTTATGGCAAAATAACAAGTTAAGGAACATAACCACTCCATACATGTTGATATTTCATCCATACCATGCACTTTCATCAAAACCACAAGTCTACTTCCAAGTTTAAATCACATAGATGGCACATCTTTTAGCAAAAAGCAAAAGTGCCCTACTCAACCCTTGTAGACATAACCATCATGATCTACACCATACCTCATTCATATAATATAGTAAATCATAATAATAAACACTTACCCAAGCTTGCTAATGGATGATCTTGTCCAAGAAGATGGCTTAGGGTTTTAAGAGATGAGAGAAATCTTGGGAAATTTCTAGAAATGTGATGTGTGTTTCTTTGAATAAAAATCTGATTTTTCCTCATATATATAGGCCCTCAAGTCATCTTGGCATTAAATTCCATGTTTAATTGGTCAATGGTAGAAGAATGGGTCATTTTGCCCTTTTGGGCCTTGCATTTTAGCTCCATTTTGGGCCTCAAATTGGCCCATTAACACATATTATTTTAGCCCACTAAAATCAATGTGTAATCCATCATATATCTCATGTTTAATTAATTTCATAATTTTCACGACAATATTCACTCACGAGATTCCCATTTGTAGCCTCATTCGCAAAAATAGAAATTCTAGTCCCCAATGGCCTATTTGAACATAATTTGTTAAAATACTTGTGACGAAGAATTAACCCCAACTTGGAGGCTAAACGCGCTTAAGAATAGTCCTACGATGATGGAGTAATGATACCATGACTCAAAGGCCTTATATACATCATAATAGTCGAAGAAAAATTTTGGCGAAAACCACCTCGGCACGCCGCTTGACGCGCCCCTTTGCTGCCTGTGCAAACAAAAATTTGGGCCAGAGCGGCCTGGCACGCCCTCTGCAGCGCCCCATGCCAAATTTTTGATTTTGTCTTTTCTTTGCGGATTTGGTTGGATCTTTCAAGTCCCAACCTTTTGCTTACCTCTTAGCTTTAATATTCTTTGCTTGGATGTCCCTTAAACCTCAATTTTTCACCCCACAAATGCTCCACAAAGTCACAAACACCACCTACTACAAAGGTCTAATCACATTTACTAGCACACTATCAAATTTTTCCATCAATAGCACTATGAAATACGTACATATGGCTCTCGAAACCTAGGTAAGCATGGTTCAAGGTTGTCAAGTAGGGTCGGGAAGGTACGGGGTGTTACAGCATATTACTGACAGGTGTTATAACTCTACATCAACAATCACTAGGTTATTCATAGCATAGATCCACGTGTTTAACATGGTGTCACATAATGTTAATTCATTTTACCTTATTGGCATTGTATAGTTTCATGGTAAAATATATATAACTTTTTAAATAGACCACAATTAATAGAAAATCATTTTGAATATAGACTACCGCATATACTAATAATTTATCAATATTACTAGACTTACTATCTCTATTAAAATACTAATAAATTATATAACTTTTATAAAATAAAATAAATAAATACATAACTAAAATATTTTTTTCATAAATACATAAGGCATTTTTAGGAATACAATAAATGTATCTTTTTAACAAATTGTAATTCAAATTAAATATTCTTGAACACACTCGGTGTAAGTAAAATTCTCAAATTTAGGCTCATAAGCCCTCGAAACGGGACAAAGGACAACCACAAACACCCGGAGTGTTATATCCTCCCCCCCCCCCTCTAGGAACATTCATCCTTGAATTTGGAATAAGACACATGATTTCGATAATCCAACTCTTAGGACTTAGCTCTATAGCACGATCTGAAAGATGAAAAAAAGAATAACCAATACTAAATGTCCGGTAGTCTCTTGATTATATGTGTGGTTCACAACATATCCATAAACAAGACTCTACTAGAGATGGCTTGTTAACTCCCTAGGATATGAACTTACTCTGATACCATGTTGTCACGCCCCAAAATAAGAGGGGTGCAACTGGCACCCAATGCCTTACTAGACTGAGCAAACCAAAAACCACCCAACAAACAACATAACGTACGACAAGTCAGGGCCGACGAGACCCGAATGGCACCAATCATTCTTAATATAAAAGCAAGAGAATAATATAATTGACTGATAAGGTCGCTTTAAACCATAAATTGTATGAAAACCAGTCCATCAAACAAATATATACACGAGGGCAGAAACACCAAAAACTAATAATACAACTAACAACAAGGTCATAACTGACTCACATGCCCATAACAAATGTCTAAAAGCTACTAAGATGAAAAAACCACTAACAACTAGTTGGGACAAGGCTCGGACATACCCATTAGCTATGCAAAGTAGAAGAGGACTCAAGACTGAGCAACTTTCGAAGGAACAGAGTGTAATTATCAGGTGAACTCAACCACACGCAATGAGGACCTCTGTGTACCTGATAACCAGCATGCATGAATACAGTGTTGCCCAGGCAATGGAAACATCAGTACAAAATAATGTACCGAGTATATAAGGCTAATAATAACTGAGAAAGTATCATGAAGTAATGAATGTAAATACATTTAAGGGTCAAAAATAATATAAGCATTATAACCTGCTCCTAAATTTATGGATAGCTGATCTGATAACATAAAGTACTGTAAATAATCAAGTAGAGAGTCAAAGCTAACCAGAAAGTATCCACATTCTCATGGCTTAGACCTTATACCATAACTAATGAATAGTTAATTTAAATAAGCGAGATGATATATATTATCAAGATTTGAATGTACTCGCAAAGGGAGTCAGGAATAGTCACATTATAATCTAATGGCCCCTGACGCAAATTCTACAATAATAATTAGACAACATCCTAGCCGAGCCCCCATAAGCTCATCATAAATCAAGTAAATGAATACATCAAAAGTATCAAATTTGATATTTAAATACTTAAGTTTCAAGAAGGTTCATATGATCATTTTATAAGAGGTCAAATAACAAGCTTTGACTAATATGTACATCATGTCATCACACCAAGCACAATCAAATATCGAGAAGGACTGAAGTCCTATATTAAGAAGGGCCGAAACCCTATATCAAGTAAGGCTGAAACCCAATAATCAAGATAGTCAAGAACCATATTTAAAATGGCTTTGTAGTTCGAAAAAGTATCAAAGTTGATATTTAAAGACTCAAGTGTAGAGAAAGCTCCAAGAACTATTCAAACAAGGTCAAGTAACAAGTATCGCCCAATATGTACATCATATCGTCACACCAAGCATAATCAAATATCAAGAAGAACCGAAGTCCTGTATCAAGAAAGATAAAAACCCAATAATCAAGAGAATCATGAACCATATTAAAAATGGCTTTCTAGTTCGTACTTAAAATGGATAACTTCCATAATTAAGATGAACCACAAATCCATAGTCAAGATGGCAAAAGATAAGAATCAAGAGGCATCCCAATAGATGTAGGCATGTGATTTTTGACCCTCCCCGAGCTATAACCTATTTTTAGTATTAAATATATTTTTTTGTCCAATCTTTATTTCAGCTTTTATTTTTTCATTTTTTAGTAGGTTTTACTTGAAAAATTGTGAAAAAGGATTCAAAAAATAGAGTCATGTTTTTAGTATAACTTTTTTTTTTACTTCTCAAAAAGAAAAGAAAATCTTGAAAAAATATTTTTTCTTTTAATTTAGTTTTTTTTAATAAATAAGGTAGTGATTTTAATAGCTCTTAATTATATTTTTAGTCTAACTATTTAACTTTTTTTATATTTGTGTTAGTTTAAAATAGTTGGCTAATATTTTAAGCATTACATTTTATTAATATATTTAAGTAAAAAAAAAAATCCTAAACCCCAACTTCCCCCCTTCCCATTCCCCACTATTCCCTCAACTTTCCACCCCAATCCCTCACGTCTTTCACCAGCACACACGGCACATGCACACAACATACTCCTATATAATAACACACAGAGACAACAACACGGAGGAGAGGACACACTCCAAACCCATGCACGTACACTTAGACACAAGGAAAAAACAACACAAATAGAACAACACTTAGGAAAAAAAGGGACAGAAACATGAGACTTAGAAAAAAAAAACATACTCGATAATCAAATACAAAGAGGAAAAAGAAAGGAAAAGAGTAGCAAGTTGAGTTCGGATTCCTGTTCGAGTTTACGGTGATGGCTTTCATGCTTCTCTTTTAGTTATTTCATCACACAAGTTCTTACCCAATTTCTATCAATTGTTCTTTATAATTTTTGTTGTGAATCAAATTATGAACGAAGTTATCTCAATGGTTTCTTATATTATTTAGTATGCAAAGTTTATTATTTTTGTGAGGTCCATTCTTTATTACATAAGTTATATTCCTAAAATGTTGTTGCTTTATCTCGTTGTTCGTCTGTTTGTTAGTGTGAGCATGCTATTCGTAGAAAATGGATGATCATGTAATTTGGTTCATAAGAAAAGGTAGAAAATTTGTAAATCACAAAAGTTCCCAACAATATGTGTTTGAGATGTTGAAAAATTGTTTATTTTAATACTCTGTTTGAAGATTGAAGAGTTACTTTGATTGGTAATTAACCATGATAATATTGGACTTGTATTTTTGTTTCAAATCAGATTTTTGGGTCTTATGTTGCCTTGTTCGATTTTAAAGGGAACTAATTAGACACTGTATATTGTTTAAAAATCAGATTTTGGGATCTTATGTCATCTTGTTTGATTTTAAAAGAAATTAATTTATGCCACATATTTCGTCCTCATTGTCAGAGAATTAAAATTACAAATGGAAAGATGTCTCATATAATAGCAATTAAAGATTAATATTTTGCTTTTGTTAGCTAAGTTATATTTAACCATTTATTAACCAAGTATAATTTTGTTCTATTGTTATTTGGTTTGGTTCGGTGTAGAATAATTAGTACGGGAATACTTTGGAGTCTAAATAAGAGCTTTAAGAGCCAAATTGGCCTATTAATTAATAGTGTGAGGTTGAGAGAGATGAATTGCGAATTTATTCAAGACCCAATTTAATCATTAATGGACGTGACTATGTGAGAAATGGATAAGATAAGACGTGAATTAGAAAATAGAGGAAAAAACAATCATGAGAAATGAGTGAAATAAGTCATAAAATAGTAAAAGAGAAGAACAAATTTAAATTAATATATCGAGGTTGATCATGTGTGCGGTTACACTCCTTGGTTTACTTCATAATTACAAGGCTCCGTGTGTGGTTACCCCCCTCAGTCGAAAATATAAGTCACAATTTCTCTCATAATCCTTAGGTAAATTAAGCAATTAATTAAACATAATTATCCAAGAAATAACTTAAGTCAAATATAAGTTGATAAAGTGACCATGCTAGAACCACGGGACTCGAGGGGTGCCTCACACCTTCCCATCGGTCAACAGAATTTCTTATTCGAATTTCTAGTTTACAGACCAATAATAAAAGAGTTATTTCCTTTTGATTAGGGATTCAATAATGGTGACTTGGAACACCATAACTCAATTTCAAGTGGCGACTCTGTAAAATAAATTAAAATAATTCCTACTCAAAATCATCACTTCAATAGGAAAAACACTTTCTTTCTTTTCTTTTTCCATCGCTTCTTCGTAGCGGTGGGGAAAAAAGGGGTGTGACATCTCTGGCGACTCTACTGGGGACAATCAAAATTCGAGCTTTATATATTGACTTATTTTTGGCTTTCTTTAAAAAAAAATTATATACATGTATTGTGTTTGTTAGCCTTATATGCTCTTTGCTTGCTTATTTACCACTTTGATATTTTGTGACTGTATTTATAAATTGTCCTTTCTCACGCACCCCTCTGAGTCTCTGAATACATCTACTACTGTTTATTGTGTGTGCGGATACGCTCCAAAAAACCTTCTATTCGAGATGAATCAGTGTGCTATTACGCTCCTGGTTTAAGGAATACTAGTCAGACATGTTAGGCGGGGTTGGATTACCAGTAGAACCGAAATAGCTCTACTACCAGTTTAAACCTATCTCCATCAGGTTAAACCTAGTAGAACTGAAACTCAGACGTGGCTATCCCTATTAGACTCCGCTTTATCTGCATCATGTGCATTTGACTTAGCGGGACTCGGACAGGGGATGGGTTCATCTAGGATGGTATCCCTCTTTATATGATCGACATGTACACCCTACGTGCTCTTTGACATTTATTTTGAAGGTCTGTTTGATTGTTGACCGGCTATAGGCAGTTTAGTGAGATAGAATTGAGCAACTTTTCCTCTAAATTTATGATTGTTTCCTTAAAATCCTTTTTTGGAAATAATAAGAAGAGTTCCTTTTTTATAGTTTTTACAAACTACGCACACCTGATTCTCACCCTAATGAGATATGTAGGTAGCCCTTTCGGATTCGGTGATTTTTTTAAAAAAAAAAAAGGGTTTGAAAATATTGAATTCGAACACATTTATTATCTCCAGAATCAAGATAGTTTAAGGTGGTTGGTTTGTGGTTAAGCTGGCATCTCATTCATACAAAACCATGTCCAAAGGAAAAGGCAAGATGACCCTCCAAGATGGTATAGAGTCTAATAATAAAGAAGCACAAAATTTGTTAATTTCGCAGGTATCCATATCAGTAGAGGACATAAGGTTATTAAGAGAACAAATGGCTGAAATGTACCAAGACTGGGTGAATGGACAAGCGTAACCCTCTTTAATCCCAGGACTTTCGGACATGAATGTTCCAATTTCCACTTGGGCTCAAACAAGTGATCCAATTTATCCTCCTAGGTTTGCACCGCATGCTAATGTGTCTAGCACGGTTGGGACCTCAGCCACACTTCCCTCAAATGTGTCCCTCACAAACAACCCACTTTTCATTCCCACAGTACAAACTAGTACGGGTCCTTAACTGACACTGATACAAAATTCCAATAGTGAGCCACATCAAGATCAATTCTATCCCTCTGAAGCAACTTTTAAAGTCCCATACTCCTACTATCCTGCTCATCAGCATAGTTCCCCTATTGTGATCAAAAAGACTACTAACAATGAGGAACAAGAAGAGATGGCTAGGAAAATGAGAAGTTTGGGGCAAAAAATGAGAAACTTGTAAGGACTGGGAGGACAAAAGAGTGTTTCTTACAAGGATTTGTGCATGTTACCCAATGTCCACTTGCCTCTAGGGTTCAAAACCCTAAATTTTGACAAGTACGAAGGCCACGGTGATCCATTGGCTCATTTGAAAAGGTTTTGTAATCAACTAAAAGGAGCAGAGGGAAAAGAAGAGTTACTTATGGCTTACTTTGGAGAGAGTATAGTGGGGATAGCTTCAGAATGGTTTATCGATCAAGATATTTCTTGTTGGCATGTTTGGGATGACATGGCTCGAGATTTTATCCAGCAATTTTAATATAATATTGACATAATTTCAAATCGTAACACACTTTCCAAAATAAGGAAAAAGACCACTGAAAATTTTCGTGAATACGCTATTAGGTAGAGAGAGCAAGCTGCTAGGGTCAAGCCACCAATGAAAGAGACAGAGATGATTGATGTTTTCCTTCAAGCACAAGGTTTGATTACTTTAACTACCTGATTTATGCAGTAGGTAAAACATTTGCTGAAGTAATAAAAATTGGAGAAATGGTTGAAAATGGCATCAAGTCTGGAAAAATTGTAAGTCAAGTAGCCCTTAAGGCTACAACTCAAGTAATTCAGAATGGTTCAGGACACTTTGGGGTCAAGAAGAAAAATGATATTGTGGCAATGATCACGCAAGACCTTTAATACTCTATCGTTCCATCTCAGTATTCAGTCTATAGTGCACAACTATATGTCCAGCCATCAATCTATCCACAATGGCGTGCACCAACACATCAAAATCCTCATCCCTATTCTCCAAATGTTTAAGCCCCTTAGAATCCCCTTCCAAGGCAGGAATATGGAGGAAATCAGGGGACTGGGGATAATTTTACACCAATTGGAGAGTTTTATGAAAGCTTGTTCCAGAAATTAAAAAGTTTGAACATGATAGGAACTATCTCTCAGAATCATGCAGATCCACATTCAAAAGGTTTCAATCATGCTGCACATTGTGAATACCATTCTGATGCTCCATGGCACAGTACTGAAGAATGTTGATCTTTGAAAAGAAAAGTGGAAGGGATGATTCAGGCAAAAATGATTGTAGTTCAAGACAGTGATTCCCCAAACATTACTGAGAATCCTTTGCCAGCAAATAATGGCATACACTTCATTGAGATGGTATGTGATGACAAAGAATATAGCAATCCTCTCAATTCTCAAGAAAAGACAACTAAAATTGATGGAGGCTCCACAAAGGTTGATGTGCAA
This sequence comes from Capsicum rhomboideum, assembly GCA_031232105.1. Taxonomy (NCBI): domain Eukaryota; kingdom Viridiplantae; phylum Streptophyta; class Magnoliopsida; order Solanales; family Solanaceae; genus Capsicum; species Capsicum rhomboideum. Next base: position 56,533,571 of record CP124716.1, on the reverse strand, counting down.
ACTAGTGGCTGAGATGTCAAGCTTGGTAATTAGAAAGTCACTCCTTTCTTCTCTAGGTAGGAGTGTATTGATAGTTTATTTTGTCGTCATTGCTATTATACAATTTATGTTTGGTTTTGTTTGTTTGTTGAGTCAAACCCTTCTATCCTTTTATTTTGTTTGAGTCTTGTCGTAATTGATTGTTTGGGTTATTTCAGGGTTTTAACCGAGAGTTCAGTTTGGTTGTCTTGTTGTAAGACCTTTTAATCTTTACTTAATGAAATGCAATTTTATATTCTATTTAGCACTCTTTGTATGTATTTCTTTTCATTTTAGCTTTATTGACGTGATATGCATGTAGAATTTTTTACCAAATCTTAAAATCCTATCTAGTCATAGAATGAATACGCCAAGAGAGTTAAAAATGAAAATAAAACATTTGAGAAAATTGGAGAACTGAAATATTTTGACATTAGCAATTTGAATTGACTTGATAAAACAAAACAAATCCTGGGACAAGTTCGATCTAAATCAACACATGTCATCTGTTGTGAGAAGATATTGTCAAAATAAAGATTTCTAATGGACGGTCATGAAAGGAAAGTGGCATACATGTTCATCAATATAGATATTGTGATTGTCACTTCTAATTCTTAAATGCATACTTGTACACGACATTTTTAAGAATTGAGATGACGAAGGCATTTTATTCTGCTATCCAAACATTGTGTCATCCTTTGCTATCTCTTTTGAGCCTTAATTGTATTTTTTTTTCCTTTCATATTCCTCTTTTGGAATCTAAATAGAGTCATGAAAAGGTTCAAAAATAACAAAAGAGAAAAATGTCAAGAGAAAAAAATGGAATCAGAAAGTCCAAAAGAAGAAAAAGAGTAAAAAAACAAAAAAAAAGTCAAAATTAAAATTAAAAAAATCAAGCAAAAGAAATTTATGAACTACGTTTGACGTGATTCTTGCTTTGATAAGAAACGTAGGCAGCCCTATCCTGGGCTCAGTCCAATCAAGAAAAAGTCCTGAAAATTTCTAGTCACAAAAACTGGGGCAAAAAAAAAAAAGAGTTTTTATTTTTTCCAAAAAGAGTTGATTTCAAAAGTTGTAAGTCTTAACCCCATTATATGTGTTATCTTTGAGCCTTCATGCCATCCCTTTCTTTCTAACCCTGTCCAAAAGCCACGTTACAGTCCAAATAAAGACCTTCTGATCAATTTTTAAGAATGACAAGTCAAGTATACTTTCAGTGTTGATTATCATGAGGAGCAATGTCATGTCACTTGCATAAAAGAGTCTTATCAGAGAGGGTCCCGCAGCACCATAAGGCATCATTGAATTGAGAAAGTAAAAATGAGAGAGTCTTATTGGTGAAAACCCTTGCGGGCACATAAGGCGATGGTGAGTGAGAGATATAAAAAAATAAATAAGAGAGACCTGTTGATGAAAACTCTTCGGGGCACAACTAGTCGCTCAAATGTTGAGTGTCTAATGCAAAGATCGCAACTTAGAAGCATGACTTCAAAGGCTGAATGTTCAAAAAGAATAAAGTTCAGATTGGATTGACAGATCAGGTCATTTAATTCAAAATGCATGTCATGATCATTACAATCGACTTTCACATTCAACGGAGTCTTTTCCTACTTTCTTTCTTTTCCCGAAAGGGATATTTTTTATCAAAATAGACTTTCTTTTTCACTCCTTAGTCTTTTTCTTTCTTTTTTTTTTCTTTTTTGAGTTAGGCCTTGTTAGAACAAGCAAGAAATGATTTCAAAACTTGCTACCAGCTTTTCAATTGCACAAAGGTAAGTCTGGTCAACACATCAAGTGTCACATGATTCAAGAAGAAATGATATGCACCATTATTTGTTGTGGTTGAAAAGTTTGAGAATGAATACAAGATTTAGTGTTCATAGAACGAGGCCAATACGACAGATATTGGGGTCTGAAATCTTCAATTAGAGGTTCTTCAATAAGGCTATTTAAGCAACAAGCATAATCTGCCTAAGTTGAAGTCAAGGTCGAACACGGCAAAAAAAAAAAAAAAAGTTGTTGCGCTTAGAGCCAAGACCACAAACCAATCACCATTTTGAAACTCACAATTTTTCTTTCTATTTCTAAAATAGGGGCAATTTTGTTGATATAAAGGCAATTTCAGAGGTTCAAACTTGCAAACAGGATTACAGTAAAAACTCTCACTCTTTCTTTGTTTCATGCATATATCCATCATTTTTCATAGTTCTCCTAGGATGACATTTCCTAGTCTGAGATGGTAGTTTTTCATTTTCTCCTAGGATGACATTTCCTAGTCTGAGATAGTCACTTTCATTTTCCTCCTTTTCATTCGTCTCCTAGAATAAACATTTCCTAGTAGTAGACAGTTATTTTGCATTCTTCTCCTAGGACAAACATTTCCTAGTAGTAGATATTTATTTTTTCATTCGTATCCTAGGATAAACATTTCCTAGTAGTAGACATTTATTTTTTCATTCGTCTCCTAGAATAAATATTTCCTAGTAGTAGACAATTATTTTTCATTCTCTCCTAGGATAAACATTTTCTAGTAGCAGACATTTATTCTGTCATTCGTCTCCTACGATAAGTATTTCCTAGTAGTAGATATTTATTTTTTTATTCGTCTCCTAGGATAAGCATTTCCTAATAGTAAATATTTATTTTTTCATTCGTCTCCTAGGATAAAAAAATTCTAGTAGTAGACATTTATGTTTTCATTCGTCTCCTAGGATAAGCATTTTCTAGTAGTAGATATTTATTTTTTCATTCGTCTCCTGGGATAAGCATTTCCTAGTAGTAGATATTTATATTTTCATTCATCTCCTAGGATAAGCATTTCCTAGTAGTAGATATTTATTTTCAATTCGTCTCCTAGGATAAACACTTCCTAGTAGTACACATTTATTTTTCCATTCGTCTCCTGGGATAAATATTTCCTAGTAGTAGACAATTATTTTTCATTCGTCTCCTAGGATAAACATTTCCTAGTAGTAGACATTTATTTTTTCATTCATCTCATAGGATAAGCATTTCTCACTAGTAGATATTTATTTTTTCATTCGTCTCCTAGGATAAGCATTTTCTAGTAGTAGACATTTATTTTTTCATTCATCTCCTAGGATAAACATTTCCTAGTAGTAGACATTTATTTTTTCATTCATCTCCTAGGATAATCACTTTCTAGTAGTAGACATTTATTTTCCTATTCGTCCCCTAGGATAAACATTTTTTAGTAGTAGACAGTTATTTTTCATTCGTCTCCTAGGAAAAATATTTCCTAGTAGTAGACATTTATTTTTTCGTCTCCTAGGATAAGCATTTCCTAGTAGTAGACAGTTATTTTTTTCATTTGCCTCCTAGGGTAAACATTTTCTAGTAGTAGACAGTTAATATATTCTAATTCATCTCCGAGGATAAACATTACCTAGTCGAAGAATTTATTTCACATTCGTCTCCTAGGATAAATATTTTCTAGTTGAAGACAGTTATTTTCATTTTTCTCCTAGGATATATACTTCCTAGTCTGAGACGTTTTTCAAAGTTACAATTGCTAATAACTCATAAAAAATTTCCAGCAAGACTTTTGTTTGTTTCTTTTGTTTATGATGTCTTGCAGGTTTTTCCTGGTAGAGCATGATCTTGATGTCCGAAATATTCACTGGAAATGCTTCCTTTACTGGAGCAGGTAATGAAAATGCTGAAGTTTGAGCTTGTGTTTTCTTGTCTTCTCTGCCTTGCCCACTCCATCTTATTTGCTGGAGGTCAGTCCCAACTCTTGCCAGACATTCAATCTCAATGACAATCAGAATTAGTTTTCAATTGCATGTAGCGGTCCAGCATCCTGGCGTCGGTTTATATTCAACTATTGGTCAAGAAAACAAGCATTCAAGAACTATTTATGATTGTCATTTGAAAGTGTGTCAAAGACTCAATCTAAGTTTCAAGTTCAAGTCTCATACCTCAGTTTCAAGATCAAGGTACCCACCAAAAGAGGGTGAGATGGTAACTGAGGATCCAAATGGAAGAACTACAGGAAGACTTAAGACAAGTAGAGTAGATAAGATATTGTATTTTTCATTTATTTTATTTTATTTAGGTAATGATAGGAGCCACGAACCAGAACCTCGACAGGACCTCACTTGACTCTCCATCTCAGTATGTTCAACCTCCCTTCTTAGCCTTGAACTACACGTGACTTGATTTCCTTATAACCCGAGATATGTAGGTTGTCCCAAACCAGGACTCGATCGCATTTTTTCCTTCTTTTCTTTTTCATTTCAAATAACAGTAGGGTCAAAACTCGTCTCGTTGTCTACTTCTTTGTCAGAAAACTCTTCGTGTTCTCAGAAAAAGAGGGTCAAATGTCTACACGTGAGTTTTTACCCTCCCCGAGATATAACCTATTTTTAGCATTAAATTTATTTTTTTTGTCCAATCTTTATTTCAGTTTTTATTTTTTCATTTTTTTAGTAGGTTTTACTTGAAAAATTATGAAAAAGGATTCAAAAAATAGAGTCACGTTTTTAGGATAAGTTTTGTTTTTACTTTTCAAAAATAAAAGAAAATCTTGAAAAAATATTTTTTCTTTTAATTTAGTTTTTTTAATAAATAAGCTAGTGATTTTAATATCTCTTAATCATATTTTTAGTCTAACTATTTAACTTTTCTTATATTTGTGTTAGTTTAAATTAGTTGGCTAATATTTTAAGCATTACATTTTATTAATATATTTAAGTAAAAAAAAAATCCTAAACCCCAACTTCCCCCCTTCTGCACCCTTTCCCCACTATTCCCTCAACTTTCCACCCCACTCCCTCACGTCTCTCACCAGCACACACGACACATGCACACAACACACTCCTATATATTAACACATAGAAACAACATGGAGGAGAGGACACACTCCAAAACCATGCACGCACACTTAGACATGAGGAAAAAACAACACAAATAGAACAATACTTAGGAAAAAAAAGGGACAGAAACATGAGACTTAGAAAAAAAAAAATAACATACTCGACAATTAAATACAAAGAGGAAAAAGAAAGGAAAAGAGTAGCGAGTTGAGTTCGGGTTCCTGTTCGAGTTTACGGTGATGGGTTTCATGCTTCTCTTTTAGTTATTTTTCATCACACAGGTTCTTACCTAATTTCTGTCAATTGTTCTTTATAATTTTTTGTTGTGAATCAAATTATGAACGAAGTTATCTCAATGGTTTATTATATTATTTAGTATGCAAAGTTTATTATTTTTGTGAGGTCCATTCTTTATTACATAAGTTGTATTCCTAAAATGTTGTCGGTTTATCTCATTGTCCGTCTGTTTGTTAGCGAGAGCATGCTATTCGTAGAAAATTGATGATCATGCAATTTGGTTGATAAGAAAAGGTAGAAAATTTGTAAATCACAAAAGTTCCCAACAATATATGTTTGAGATGTTGACAAATTATTTATTTTAATACTCTATTTGAAGATTGAAGAGTTACTTTGATTGTTAATTAACCATGATAATATTGGACTTGTATTTTTGTTTAAAATCAGATTTTTGGGTCTTACATTGCCTTGTTCGATTTTAAAGGAAACTAATTAGCCACTGTATATTGTTTAAAAATCAAATTTTGGGATCTTATGTCATCTTGTTTGATTTTAAAAGAAATTAATTTATGCCACATATTTTGTCCTCTTTGTCGGAGAATTAAAGTTACAAATGGAAAGATGTCTCATATAATAGCAATTAAAGATTTAATATTATGCTTTTGTTAGCTAAGTTATATTTAATCATTTATTAACCAAGTATAATTTTGTGCTACTGTTATTTGGTTTGGTTCAGTGTAGAATAATTTGTACGGGAATACTTTGGGGTCTAAATAAGAGCTTTAAGAGCCGAATTGGCCTATTAATTAATAGTTTGAGGTTGAGAGAGATGGATTACGAATTTATTCATGACCCAATTTAATCATTGATGGACGTGACTGTCGTGCCCTTATTTTGAACTTGATCAAAATACGTTTGCAACGTCCAGCTCTTCTACCTGATTTTGAAAAGGTTTAGAGTCGCCACCTAACTTTTAGGAAAAATTAGGAAAACCATTTTTTGTAATGTAAAGCTCTGTTTTTGGTCTTTGAAAACATTTGAGATTCTGAGTAAGGGTTTTGGTTACTCGAGGGAAAGGTGTTAAGCATCCCTCAGAGCCTATCCGAAGATAGTCCTTAAACTTAGTTTTAGAAAAAATATTTGGAAAATAATTTATTGTATTATTTGCGAAAAATAGTGATAAGAAAACTTATAATTTTGAGGGAAAACGAAACTCAAGGTATATAGGAGGTATGTCTAAAATACACAAAAATATATTTATCACCAAGTGTTACATATATTATTATAATTGATTCAAAATGTAGATAATTTAATAGCAAAACATCATTAGGTAGCAATATATGCACCTATATCAAAATATAAGAAAAAACTTTTATGACCTTATAGAAAAGTATACTCAAAAATTGTACACATGAAGTTTGTAATATTGTTTACAAAGGTACGTTTACTGTGAAGTAAAAATATATTTCAAAGTATGTGAAAACTTAATCAACACATCTAAAATAAAAATAGATACATGCATATTCAAATTGTAAGAAAAATAGGTGGAAATTTTTATTTTTATTTTTATTCATGAACTTTCAATAAATGAATTAAATGAGAAATAAGTGCACTAGTACTAAAATAACGTATATGTATAAAGTAGAGGTTGAGCATATTAGGAAAATAAACTATAAATATACCTTATGTATAATAGTGTAAATACATATATACCTTGTGTTTGGAGAGGCTTTTGAAACCTGAAAAAAAAAAAACTTGAAATAATTTTAAGAAGTAAATATTTGAACTAGATTAAGTTAAATAAGAATCGAGTTTTGATGGGAGAGTTATTTGCAAAATTGAAAGGGTTTGACTAATTAAAAGTCATTTAGTGGTTTGTTTGGGAAACTCTAATTAGGGTGATAAAATCGTTAATTAATATTTAAACAAAAAATAAAAAAAATACTCTAGCTAACCATCTTAATCAATCCCAAAAATATATTTTTTTTGTTTTGAGATCGCACTTAGAACCAAAAGTTTGTCTCTCTTATTCCAAAAAATTGATTCACGATTAAGTCGATAAACTTTGAATATACAAAAGATTAGTCGAGAAAAACTAATTCTAGACAATTTTAACTAAACCAAAAAAAACAACGTTAATCCATTTCAATCAAAACCACATAAAATACGTATTCAATGTAATACAAAGTTAATGAAATAAATGTGAACGATAAGTAATGAGGAGGATAAGAAACTCGATACTATAAGTTCCTATTGGTGGAACCAGCTCCTAGCAATTTAGACCTCGAGCTCTATGATCCTATAGCAGTTGACCCGATATTTGGGTCAAAATGAGTTTCGATTGAAACTCCAGCTCCCAAGTTTACATGAGACAAAGAAGAAAATAAGAATTAGTTGCCAATTAAGTAGAAAGATGAAACATGTAAATGCAAATCCGGGACCATATTACAAATTAAAAGATTTAACATCGTCTTTGATTTACACAGATATACATATGGCAAACTAAAGCTATCTGCTTACATTGCATAAGAACAAACAACAAAGTTATATGACATATGGGATTAACAACTGGAACGTGGCCACCGTTAATGCCTTTATCGATAAGGGATTGATAGTTACACAAGTTGTTATATTCTTAAATAATGAGGTAAGCAATTCAAGAGGAACTAGTAGTACTGCAGCCATCCATGATTATGATGCTCTGCATCTAAACCCGAGAGAAAGGATACAGAACTCAAACAAAATCTATACATGCCTATAATAACTTTAAAACTCAAATCCTTCACAACCTGCTAATTATTTTTACCAAATGGTTTAAACTCATGTAATCGCTTTTCAACAAAGGAAGTTCTCAATAACCCAATCTGTAAAGGGAACAAGTAACACTATACTGGTTTTTAATGGATACTAAGCATATAGAGCAAGGAAAAAAAAAAATCTCCCAGTTACTTACATAGGCTTAGAAATTACGATATGATTATAGCTGCACCGTAACTTAAACCCGCAACATGTAAGAAGACAAAAAAAACTAGTTTCTGATTTGAACGCAAAGCCAACACATTCTAAACATAAAGCCAAACGGGTTCTTACGAGACCCACGAGGAAAATGCTTTGTAAATCTGAGGCAAAATGCAAAACCAAAACAAGCATTTTCCAAGCTTGATCTTGTAAAGAACAATGGCCAACATATACACTTATTCAAACGATGCCGAGCATATATTGAAACTCCGAATAAACAAAATGACTAGAAGAGGACTGCCCATATTTGATCCATATTAAAACTTTTTGTCTCATTTACTCGAAAGCATAAATAACAAGAGTAAAATTCGAATGACTGAATTAGATTGAGAAAGAAAAAGAAAAAAAATTAAATGGGTCTCTTCATTTACACCAATGTACTAAAAAATCTGCCTTAAAAGTGAGTACTTCTCACGCGTTTGTTTTCCTCCGAGCTATGCAGCATTTCAAACTACTTTGTTGCTGGTTTTCACAATAACAAAATGCCTCAAGGGAGAGTTTTGAGAGAACAACCAAGTTACTTAGAGATATATACATGACAAACAATGACACTTTCTTCTTGACATCATAGACTACTCAAATTTATTTTTTTTAGAACCATAGCAACCGGCTTTAATTAGCTGCTACTATTATACAAGCATCCCAAAAAATACATAACGATCTCAAGCCGAACTATTAATCCTACTTTAAAGTTAAGAGCTTATGAAACCTTTTCGATGTCAACTTAGAAGCTGAAAATTTCAATCAATTGTACAACCAATCTAAGACACAATAGACAATTGATGCAATATTCAAGTATTCAAGCAAAATTTATAAAGATTCCGTGACTGCAGCCAAACATACATTCTGGAGCTAAACTTAAGGCTGTCAACTTGTAAATGCACCATCAGGCAGAAATAAAACCAAACAAAAGTTATCGTGTTCATTATATGCAGGTCAATATAGCAGTGATCTTTTAATGGGGCCAGCAAAACAAATCATCCAAACCCACTTGAAAACTCGAACTTTATGAGAAATCATTCAAACCACATTATTAGCTAATAACATTTACAATTACTCAATAAAAATAGGTAAAACCAAACGAGTAGAAACTATTTTGTTTCCATTTTCATGTCCAAGCTCAATCAGTTATTATCCCGAATAATTACTCAATAAATAATTTTACTACAGGTTTATGTCTACATTCAGCAAAATAAAACACATTTAAGCAACCAATGTAATTTTTCAGAAGTTAAAAGCTCCAGCGTGTTTACCTTAACTTTAGAGCTTAAACTAGTATCATTATTGGAGCTAATTACCTATACTAAATGAATACAAGACGATGCGTGCTGAGCCATAGAAAAAAGGTTATTCAAACTAGTTAAAAAATACCTTCACAGTGAGTTGTCAAGCCTCTCTAATCATTTTTAATACCCCAAGTTAACAAAAAAAAAAAAGAACTTCAATGTACAGTGCGATATTTTCCAAAATTTAAGGCTTGTATAACTTGTTTTCATGCTAAGTCATAAGTTAAAAATCACCTTCGAATAAAAGACTATCCTAAAACAATACCAACAGGATGTCATATCCAAGTGTTCGAGCAAAATAAGGCACAAAATTTCCACTACGGACAGCCAAGAGTTTGTAAAGTTTTAAGCCCTTTGGAACCCCTTTTCATAAAGATTATAGCTGCCAACACCTTGCAACCATATCAACCAAACAAAGGCATAGCCAAGCCATTATTAACGTGTTCGAAGCCTTAAAATTGATGTCAAACTGACCTTAAACAATCAGCTATATACATTTGAGAACTTAGAACTTGATGTAGCCCACTTTAAATTGTTGCAAGGTCGTAAGTACTCTACAAACATACCACCAAAATAGAATGTTGCAAGAACTGTTTCACATCGAGTTCACATTTACGGCCAGCAAAACGAAAACATCGGATTCATTCAAAGGCTGAGACTTTATAGGTTTTAATCAAGTAAGATTGCGAACTATGAAAATTTCACAAACACACAACCAAACAGGAACAAACCCAAACGTCCAGACACTATATTACTCCATATCCAAATACATCATCAATCAAACAAGAATAACCAAACTCAATCGATCGCCGAATCACAAAACTGGATATAACGTAATTAGACGGGATAGAATTTACCTTGTGTGGTGCAGCGACTGAGGCCGTTGAAGTGTCGAGTTTCAAACTCCGCTATTCTGACTCCGAGTATGAATAGTCAAAAGTGATGGCGAAAGGTAGTAGTTCGACAACAAGAAATAAAATAGATCAAAAGAAATAGAGAACTTTGAGAGCAAAGAAAATAAATTCCTTAAGCTTATCCTTGAAACTTTTTCAGCCTCCAACACCTTTTTCCTTTTTTTTTCTCTCTGCCCCAAAGGGATGGCCAAAGCCCTCATTTATAGGCACAATTTGGAATGTAAAATCTTATCAAAGGCTCCAAAATGAATTTGAAATTCAAATTTCAAAATTATTGATGGGACAATCCACAGAGATTTGAAAAGAGATGGAGTAAGGAGAGAGGGAAAAAGGGTTTACCTCTTTCAGGTTGATTTGAAGGAGATAGAGAGCAGAAAATCAGGTTGCACAGACCTTATCTTGATAATGTGCAGATTTCCTCCTCTCCTCCAAGCTAACAGTGGAGAGGGTGAGACTTTTGTGGCCTGAAAATAGCGAAAAAGAGGGAAAACGCAGAGATAAGATGTTATGCTTGAAATACGCTTGAATATCGCGGTGAAGTAGATGGGTTGTTCAGAGGTTAGGTTGGAGTTTGTCGGTGTGATGATGTTTTACTTTTGCTGGTGAAGATGATGGAATGAGGGAGAGAAAGGATTAAGGTAATTTAGCCATCCATTTCGGATTTGGGCCGGGTTAGGGGTGTTTTGGGCTGCAAATTGGCTGAATTAGCTAAAAATTAGCTAATTCGGCCCAATTAATGATAAATAAGTCACTTTATGCAAAAAATCTGATTTTTTCTTGTCTTTTTCACTTAATTAATTTAGCGATGCTATCTTCGTCCCAAATAACTTTCCAAAATATATGTATATGTATGAACACATATGCATTACTTTATATACATATATTGTACCTCAAATAATTTTAGGCGCATAACTATATTATAAATATAAAATGAAACTACTAATAGAATCGTGTAATAGTATATCAAAAATTATTTAGAGTTTGAGATAAAATTTAACACTCTCATATTTTGTTGGGAAAATGGTGAAAAGAATAAATTAAATAAAGAAATATTTTTTCGAGCAATTTTATAAGATACGATATTATTAGTTAATATATACATACATACATACATACATACATATATATATATATATATATATATAATATTTTCAGAATCATTACTGGCGCCAAATTTATCAAAATTAATTTAAAAAAATAAGAAAGATATTTTGGCACAGTCACCGGGACTCATAAGCATAGAAAAAATTAATTTAGGGAAAAAGGAGAGCCAAAATTGGGTGTCAAAAACTTGCCCCTCTTAGACCAAAGATAATGAAAGAGTCTTTGGGCAAAGACGTTGACGTTAACCAATTTTGCCTTGACTGGTAAATCAGATTGGTTCTGGAAAGGATGCACTCGAAAGGTGGAACGTGAAGCAAGAGTCACCATGATTGTGATTATGAATTCGACCGAACCCTGGTCTCTGAGTTGCCTACATATCTCGTGTATCACGAGAATCAGGCCGATGTAGTTTGAAAATCGAGTGATGATAAAATTTTGAGAGGTGCTCAAAATTTTTGCCCCAGTGTCGAATTTATGATGGCACTGATATTAGTTGCAATGGTGATAAGAATATTTTGATTCAAATGGAGCGTGGCACGACCGTGCTTGGAATTGATCTAGCTACATATCCCTAAGAAATCAGGACGGTTGTGGTTCTGGAATAAAAGATTATGGTAAATTTTGAGGCTTGCCCCAGTGCGAGATTTATGTTTGACACTGGTTTCTTTAGAAAGAACTTCATGGTGTTAAAGATGGATAAAAACTCCCAGATGATGGAGATCCTTTTTGAGATGGGGCATACTTTTTAGCCTCCTGATTATAAATGTGGTGCACAACACAACCATAAACGGGCTACTTAAGTATCTCTCGCATCTCTATAAGATCATGTATGACTGTTGGATGGGGAGTAGGCTCTCGGACGTATAATATTGAATTTTGAGGATTTTGTAAGGTGGATTAGAGAAGAATGATGATGTTCATACGAATAAATGAGTTCTATTTGGAAGTATGAACGATTGATTCTAAGAATTGGAGTCGGAGTGCTAGTCTTGAACTCTAGCCTGTGAGTTTGGTATTACTCATCAAGCAATGCCTCAATCGCTTCTTAAAGGTAGTTCCACGTTGTAATGTGTTATCCTGCAAAATAGGTAAAAAGGTGAAAAGTACCTGTTGCAGTTCAAAAACAAAAATTGAAATTGAAATTATAATGTAAAGAGTAGAGTGTAAATATTCAAACTAGGATTGTAATCTCCGTTCTGTAGTGTAGATGCCTCCGAATGGCGGGGTAATTACTGGAATGAAAAAGCCTTTGTCGATAGGGGAATTGCTGAAATGTAAAAGCCTCTGTCGGCAGAGTAATTGCTGAAGAGTAGAAGCCTCCGACTGGCGGGGTGATTGCTTAAAAGTAAAAGCCTCTGACTAGCAGGGCAGTTGCTTAAAATTAAAGCCTCCTTTTTTCGATGCAATTTTCAATGTGAACTTGATAATGATGCTATGGGAATCTGATTTTGCTGCTATAGTGGACTTCTGATATTGTTAAGATAGTGGATTTCTGATGTTGGTGCGATAATGGATTTCTGATGGCGTTTGCTATGATGCGAATCTCTGATTGGCAGGGTGCGCTTTGCTTTCTGAAATACAATTCTTTGATATGGCAGAGCATTATTTTGCTTATTCGTAATATTTGATGTGGCGGAATGTCGCTTTGTTTATGCACAACCTTCGATATGGTGGAGAGTCGCTTTGCTTGCTTACGTACAATCTTTGGGATGCAAAATTTGACTTTGTTTGCTTATGTACAGTCCTCAAAATGTGAGATTTCATCTTTGTTTGCTTATGTACAGTCTTCGAAATACGGGAGTTTTACTTTGTCTGCTTATGTACAGTCTTCGGAACGTGGAGCCTTTGATAAAGTTAGACGGCATTCTCCGATTGGTAGAGTTATTCGACAGGTGGTGAGCTACGATTGGTGGAGTTTATTGTAAGAAGTAAAATAGCCTATTTGTCCTATGAGGGCCCTCTTTCTTTGCCATCTCTAATCCGTTTCCTCAACGTACCTGCAAAAGAATTCAAACAAAATTCCTAGAGCTTGTGAAAATAAGTATAAATGTTGTTAAAAATAGAGTAGGGAGAGAATATTTTGGCTCATGTTGTAGTGATAAGTTGCATGATATCTTCAATTATGTCCAACAACTTTCCTAGATATCGTCCTTCTTGATCCCTGATTTCCTGCACTCAAAGAAAAATTCTTAATTGGGAGGGGATGTTGATTTACGTCGACTCGGGGATCCTGGTTTTGTCAACGTAATCCTCCAATACTTCCTCTACTGTTCGATCTTTTCCAATCGCAGAGACTTGGTAGGTGTAAAAGTAGGAAAATAATTTTGAAAAGTATATATATATTTTGCACATATATTACGTATATATATAGTAATCCTTTATCATTTTTAGATTATGACATGTTTCGAAATCCATTGAGCCTCCGTTTATCGATCGTAACCCATGTAGCCTTATCCTTCGGATGACACTTCTCTAGCTTTTGTCGATGCTACGATGATTTTGATGGTGAGATCATGTATATTCTGGGGCCATGCTATGGGTAAAGGAGGGTTTCCCTAAGGGTATGACTGAACCTTTTAGGTCGCCTACGTATCCAAATGAAATCAGGTCAGAACGTAGTTCAAGTACAAGAGGATAAACAAAAATATGCAATGCAATGACCGAGCCTGACTCAGGCTGCCTACGTATCCAAATGGAATCAGGTCAGGACGTAGTTCAAGTACAAGAGGAGAAACAAAAATATGCAATGCAATGACCGAGCCTGACTCAGGATGCCTACGTATCCAAGTGGAATCAGGTCAGGCCGTAGTTCAAGTACAAAAGGGAAGTAAAATATGAAGTGGCCGAATCTGATGAGGATTGCCTACGTATCCCACCAAGAAAAGTCAGGTCGAGCGTAGTTCTGAATACATGGAGGATGTTGTTTTTGGTTTGTTCTATGGGAGACCGGACCCGATGAGGGTTGCCTATGTATCCCGCCTTGGAAAGTCAGGCTAATACGTAGTTCTGTTACATTATAGAAAAATGCAGAAGTACAATAAAATAGCAACTAATCTAATGTCTTCAAATATAGTACTTCTTGATAGCGTCTGAATTGATCGACTTCGTGCTCACTGTGCCATCCATTTCGGTGAGGATTACTGCTCCCCCTAAGAGTACTCGGTGAACAATGTAAGGACCTTGCCAATTTGGCACAAATTTCCCCTTAACTTCATCTTGGTGAGGGAATATTTTTTTTAAAACTAACTGCCCCGGTGTGAATCGTCGATGCATGACTTTCTTGTTGAATGCCTTGATCATTCTGTTTTGATAGAGTTAACCATGGCAGATTGCATCCATTCTTTTCTCATCAATGAGCATCAACTATTCGATCCTGCTACGAATCCATTCAGCATCATCTAGATCGACCTCTTGGATGATTCTCAAGGAAGGTATTTCCACCTCTACGGGTATCACTGCTTCTGAACCATAGACCAGCATGTAGGGAGTTGCCCTAGTGGATGTTCTGATTGTGGTACGATAGCCGAGCAAAGCATAGGGTAGCTTCTCATGCCACTCTCTGTTACTGTCCACTATTTTCCTCAAGATCCTCTTGATATTCTTGTTCACGGCCTCAACTGCTCCATTCATTTGTGGATAATATGCTGTAGAATTTTGGTGAGAGATCTTAAATCTTTCACAAGTCTCTCTCATGAGATCACTATTAAGATTGTCCCCATTATCTGTTATAATTGACTCTGGAATTCCAAACCGGCAGACTATGTTACTGCGAACGAAATCTGCTACCACTTTCTTTGTTACTGCCTTGTGCGTTGATACTTCAACCCATTTTGTGAAATAGTCGATAGCTACCAGGATGAATCGGTGTCCGTTTGATGCTGGAGGCTCAATGGGCCCAATAACATCCATGCCCTAAGCAGCAAATGGCCAAGGAGAACCCAACCCATCACATTGAGCTCGTTCGGTGGAACCCGTATAAAATCCCCATGAACTTGACAGTGATGACATTTCTGCACGTATCGGATGCTATCCCTCTCCATGGTCATCCATAAGTATCTGGCTCTCAAAATCTTCTTCGCTAGCATGAACCCATTCATATGGGGACCACAGGTCCCTGCATGTATTTCCTCCAACAGCCTGGTTGCCTCTGTGGAGTCTACACATCTCAACAATCCCAAATCGGGAGTCCTCCTATATAGGATTTCTCCGTTGAGAAAAAAATGGTTAGCCATCCTTCTCAAAGTTCGTTTTTGCTTGCTGGTGGCGCTTTCTGGATATTCTCCTGCTTCGAGCAACCGCCTGATGTCATAATACCACGACTTTCCATCTGGTTCTTCATCTACGTGGAAGCAGTATGCATTTTGATCGTGTATCTCTACCTTGATGGTATCGATGTAATTCTTATCTGGATGCTGGATCATTGAAGATAGTGTGGCTAGGGCGTCGGCAAACTCATTTTGAACTCGAGGGACATTTCTGAACTCAATCTTTGTGAACCTTTTGCTCAGCTCTTTGACACATTGCACGTAAGGAAGTATCTTGACATTCTTAGTGGTCCATTCCCCTTGTACTTGATGAATTAATAAATCAGAATCTCCTATGACCAACAGCTCTCTGATGTTCATGTCTACAGTCATTCTGAGTCCGAGAATGCAAGCTTCGTATTCTGTCATGTTGTTCGTGCAAGGAAACCTAGTCTTTGCTGAGATCGGATAATGTTGACCTATTTTGGATACCAAAACGGCTCCGATTCCAACACCTTTACAGTTTGACGCTCCATCAATCTATCCATCATACGACTCTGAGATGTCCTCCCCTGTGAACAATACCTCTTCATCGGAGAAGTAGGTCCTGAGTGGCTGGTAATCTTGATCAACAGGATTTTCTGCCAGATGATCAGCCAAAGCTTACCCCTTGACAGCTTTCCGTGTCACATACACAATATCAAACTCGCTTAACAAAATCTGCCATTTTGCTAATTTTCCAGTAGGCATCGGTTTCTGGAAGATGTACTTGAGTGGATTCATTCTTGAGATCAAGTACGTGGTGTATGCGGACAGGTAGTGCCTCAACTTTTGTGCCACCCAAGTTAACGCGCAACAGGTTCATTCCAACAATGTATATCTTGCTTCGTACGATGTAAACTTCTTGCTTAGGTAGTAAATGGCTTGCTCCTTCTTCCCTATTTCATCATGCTGCCCCAACACACACCCAAATGCGCTATCCATAATGGATATGTACAATAGCAATGGCTTCCCGGGCTCTGGTGGAACCAATACCGGCGGGTTGGATAAGTATTCCTTGATTCTATCAAAAGATTTTTGTAACACCCCGTACCTTCCCAACCCAATGTGACGACGTTGAACAATGGTTACTTAGGTGTCGAGATACCGTGAGTATGTAATTTGTAATGTTAGTGATGAGAAAATTGAATTTGGCTCTTGTTATGTGATTAAACCTTCATAGGAGGTGTTTTATGATCTTCGTGGAACATTTGTGGGGTTCAAAACGAGGCTAAGAATACCTCTAAACAAAGTATATTAAGGTTAAGAAGTGAGTTAAAGAATAGGACTTGAAGTATCTAACAAACCCGCGAAGAGAAATCAAAAAATGGAATCTTTGAAAAAACTAAGGGGCGCATTTGGGACTGTGCCATGCCACTCTGGGCTAAAATTTTTAGCCCAGAGTCAATATTTTGGGCGCGCCACCTTGGCTTTTCCACTTTTTCGAAAGTTGGAAATTTCTAAGTCCCAAGGGTATCCGGGGTCGTACCGAGCCGATTTTTGCCACGTTTCTTCTACAATCATGAGCATATACATGAAATGAGTAAGGTATTATGTTGGTATGATAAAAGTACTCGAGAACAAATTTGGCA
The DNA here is from genome assembly GCA_031232105.1 of Capsicum rhomboideum. Classification (NCBI taxonomy): domain Eukaryota; kingdom Viridiplantae; phylum Streptophyta; class Magnoliopsida; order Solanales; family Solanaceae; genus Capsicum; species Capsicum rhomboideum. The sequence continues at coordinate 56,516,281 of CP124716.1, read as the reverse complement.
TCAAAATGACGATTTTACCCCTATAGTCAAAATAAGCCATACGTGGCTAGAATTACTTGTTTTTGGAATTAAGGCCACGAGTATGAATTGCATGAATGGGAATATTTTCTTAACGCGTATGAAATGAATTAAACATGAGAAATTATTGATTTTATTGGATTAAGTGAATTGGGCTCAAAAGGGCCCAAAATGTGAAAGAAAAACATGGGCCAAGAATGGGTCCCTCAACGGCCAAGTTTCCTAAATATATATATGTATAGCATATTTTTCCATGATTCATGTCTTTCGCATAGTCGCATGAGAGATAATAATATGCATATGAGGTTACGTATACGAATGTGTATGAGCAAAGATTGGTTCTCTCGGGCCATATCGGCTTCGGGTGCCAGTTCGGCCTGAATGGGATTTCGGGTCGTGACACTTTTTGACATTCTTTCTTCCATCTCGTGGCGGTGTCCTTCTTCAGCAACTTGAATATGGGCTCACATATTATCGTGGACTGAGCTATGAACCGGCTGATGTAATTGAGTCTTCCCAAGAAACTCATAACGTCCTTCTTGGTCTTAAGGGGTGGTAACTCTTGGATTGCCTTGATTTTGGACGGATCCGAATCTATACCTCTCGTGCTAACAATGAACCCCAATAATTTCCCAGCGGGAACTCCAAAAGCACATTTGGCTGGATTCAACTTCAGGTCATACCTTCGCAACCTTTCGAAGAACTTTCGTAAATCATCCAGGTGATCTAAACTCTTCTTGGACTTGATAACAATATCATCCACGTATACCTCAATATCCTTGTGAATCATATCATGGAAAAGGGTAGTCATGGCCCTCATGTAAGTTGGCCGGCATTTTTGAGTCCAAATGGCATCACCCTATATCAATATACTCCCCACGGAGTGATAAAAGCTATCTTCTCAGCATCATCTTCATTCATCAAGATTTGATGATATCCCGCAAAGCAATCAACAAATGACTGCAACTCATGTTTCGCGCAATTATCAATGATTATGTGAATGTTTGGAAGAGGAAAATCATCTTTAGGGCTACCCCTGTTAAGATCTCGATAATCTACACATATCCTTATCTTTCCGTCCTTCTTTGGCACCGGCACAATGTTGGCCAACTATGTAGGGTAATTTGTGACCTTTATGACATTTGCTTCTATCTACTTGGTCACCTCCTCTTTGATTCTCAAACTCAAATCGGGTTTGAATTTCCTCATCTTTTGCTTCACGGGCGGACATGCGGGATCAATTGGTAGCATGTGTGAGACGATATCGGTGCTCAACCCTGGCATGTTTTCATAAGACCAAGCAAACACATCAATGTATTGCTTGAGCAATTCTATAATTCTCACTTTCTTTCGACTTCCAAGTGTATGTTGACTCACATTTCCTTCATCGTTTCTTCATCACCCAAATTGACAACCTCAGTTTTATCTAGATTAGGCTTCTTCTGACTTTCAAGTTGTTCAATATCATATGGCAGATTTTCGGGCATCATGCTTTCGTCATATTCCTCATAATCATGATCATTGCTCGCATTTTTCTCAGTGGACTCGTTACACGTCATAATCGTTGAACGAGGATTATTATTAATATTAGCACTGAAAGTATAAAAGGTGAGCAGAATAAATATATTTTAATGGAAAATAATGAAAGTATATATTTTAATAAATAAAGACTTTTATTAAAGAAAAACACTTGGCTTTAGCAAGAGGCGAGTAGAAAAAAGGGCTTAGGCATGATTCATGCCTCAATTGATCATGCAAAAACAATTTTAAAATTAACTGCGATTCCACACTACCAGAACTCCTGCCGAAACAGGGTTGGGCTGATGGTCCAGTTCTGCAAGACTTCCCCAGGCTCAACATCACGGATAGTCAACTCCCTGAGATCTATCTCCAGTCCTTCCTCGATCACGGCCACAAACAGATTCCCTATTCCTTCTATGATGTCCTCATCAACTGCTTGCTCTGAAGCTGGAACTTGGGCTAGCACAAACACTGTCTTACTTGATCCTATACCACGCACCTCTCCTGAAGTGGATTCATATCCTAGCCCAGTGGTACCTCTCTGATGTTTTAGCTGGATTGGCTCAATTATACCGTTGGCATTTAATCCTAGTCCTGTCTTAGGTTGATACCCATACTTTAACATCTCAGACGCAACCATCTTTGCTGCACTCGACATTTTCACTTCAACCGACTCTACTTCCTCATTGATCCTTGCGGCTTGCATGATCTCCAGAGTATGAAAAGTGGCTCCATCTAACTCCTCCGTGACTGGAATAGAATTAACAGAATATATGGGATGACTGAGCTCCACATGAATGGTAACTTCCATGCGACCCCAGTCAAACTTTACACACTGATGGAGAGTTGAGGGAACTGCTCTCGCCATGTGGACCCAAGGCCTTCCCAGTAATAGGTTGTAGCTAGACGCTACGTCCATCACTTGAAATAAAATAGGAAATTCAGCTGGCCCTACTTGCAATGTTAGGTAGATTTCTCCAATGAAGCTCCTTTGCGATCCATCAAAAGCTCTGACCTTCACCCGACTCTCCCTTATCTCTTCTATATTCACACCTAAATCTCTCAGAGTGGAGAATGGACAGATATTACAACCAGAACCACCATTGATTAGAACCCTATTCACGACCTTATTGCAGTATCTGACGGTGATATGAAGTGCTTTGTTGTGTCCAGCCCCTTTTGACGGCAACTCATCATCATTGAAAGAGACCTTATTTGCTTCCACCATACGTCCGATTACAGCAGCCAAAGTTTCACTTGTGGTTTCTTTCGGTATTCTAACTCCGCTTAATACTTCCATCAAAGCGTTTCTATGGGCTTCAGAACTCATAAGCAGGGACATAATGGATATGTAGGCTGGCGTTTTCTTCAGCTGCTCCTCGATGGAATAGTATTTAGGTTGCATCTTTTTCCAAAATTCTATGGCTTCAGCATCAGTAACATTCTTCTTTGGATTTTGTTCTTTCCCATAAATCCCTCGATTTAAATCCTCTGGGCCATAACACCTTCCTGACTTGGTCATCCCTTGAGCTACGACAGCGTCTATCATCTTGCCTTTGGCTTCCGCTCGATAGTCCCATGGGACTACTTTAGTGTCATAATCAGGCATTCCAGCAGCTACAGTGGTTACTACAACTTTCGACAGGTAGGTTTGAACAGTCAACGGCTCCCTTAACTGCACTGTGATAAAAGGTTGCGCTGGAGATGTAGTGGCAACTTCTTCTGTATTCCAAGTAAGCACAATAGCTCCCTCTAAGTCATACTCTTCCTCTAGAGTAATCATGTTGACTTATCGATTCTCATGATTCGGTAAAGGGTTATTATTCACATTTGGAGGAGCTGTGGTGCATTTGATCACTCCTGTTCTGATTAGAGACTCAATCTAGTTCTTCAAACCATAACACTCTTCCGTGTCATGCCCCTGGACTCCCGAGTGATAAGCACATCGTTTGTTTCCATCAAAGTTTCGAGAGGTTGTATTAGGGATCTTCCCTTCACTGGGTGCAACAATCCTGCTGCCCTCAACCTTTCAAATATTTGAGCCAAAGGTTTGGCAATAGGCGTGTAGGTGCGGGTATTTCTTGCTTCAAGATTTGGATGTGGCCTTGGTGCATATGTTGGTCTATTTTGGTGAATTGGAGCTTGGACAGGGACATATGGTCTTGGTGAATTTTGGTGTACTGGAGCTCGAGGTGGATTATAGTGGGGCTAAGTATTGTATACAGGGACATGTGCAATAATTTGGGGGTTGTTAGGGTAATGGTAGGAAGAACTTCCAGGATGGTAGTATGGTGTAATAGTTGAGACATCTTCTTTCTTATTCTTGTTAATCCCGATGGAACCTGATTGTATGGCTTTACTTGCGGCTTGCAATGCAACCATAGACTGAATCTTTCCTGACTTGATGCCTTCTTCTATGAAATCTCCCATCTTGACCAACTCTGCAAACTTCTGTCCCATCATTGACATCATCTTGTCAAAGTAAACACCTTCTTGGGCTCGGATAAAGTACTTGGAGAGTTCACTCTCGTCTAGTGGGGGTTGGATCCTGGCAGCCTCAGTCCTCCATCGCCATGCATATTCCTGAAATGACTCTGATGGCTTCTTCTGTATATTGGCCAATGAGAATCTATCTGGGGTGATTTCGGTATTAAACCTGAAACGACTCATGAAATCTTCAGCCATCTCCTGCCAATCACGCCACTTACGAGGGTCTTGGCGAGTGTACCAAGTTAAAGTTTCTCCTGACATACTTCGAATGAACAACTTCATCCTCAACTTCTCGTTCCTTCCTACACCGACCAGCTTGTCGCAATAGGCTCTCAGGTGTGTATGAGGATCACCCTTTCCATCAAATACATCGAACTTTTGTGGTTTGTACCCAACTGGCATGTCGATGTCCGGATGGATGCATAAGTCATCATAATCCAAGCTCTCGATTCCCCTGGTGACTTGCATATTTCTAAATGCCCTTTTCAGACTTTCGAGTTGAGCTACTATCGACCTTTCTCCATTTAATTGGACATCTTTCTCCAATCCCACATACTGATCAACCTCATACGGGACTTTGACAGCAGCGGATGTTGCAAAGGTAGGAGCTTCAGTAGCATATACCGGTGGCACAGGTATCTCACGAGTGACGTGTGCCTCAGGTATGTGTTGCATTGTTGGGTGGATGGGAACAGTGAAATTCTGAATTGGTAATGACAGATCAAGTGTAGCCCTGGTGGCAGGTGGAGGAGCAAGTGGGGCTTGAGCATAGGCGGGAACAAGTGGTGTTTGCATAGGTGGGTTTGTTAAGTTTGCAAGGGAGACTGGAGGTAATTCAGCATTTGGAAATTGGAATTGAGTAGGGAAGGTAGCAGCCGTAAGCTTAGTCAAGTCCCGCACTTGCCGCAGTTCTTCCTTTAAGATCTCAATTTCCTGAGCCATGTTGGCCATTTGTTCGTCGTTTTGAGTATCTATCGGCTTTTGGGAACTTTCGGCACCATCTATCGGTACTATTAAGGCGTTGTTGGATTCTTCTATCATTTTTCCTTTAGATCGGAGGTTGTATTGTGATTCAGCCAGTTTGTAAGTAGACACAAATCAACGTTCTTTCTTTGGGATTAAATAATAACAAAAGAGAAAAGAAAAGAAAGAAAGAAAGAAAAAAGGAAACCATGTTAGTTTGGGAGATATTGAAAAATGTGACAAATAAGTAACACGTATATACGCCCAATTGGCGACATTCAAAATGCGTCCTAATATGGGTCCTCTTTTTACCAGAGGTGGGCCTACAATGCAATCAGTTTGATGATAGATGATCCATTTTAAACACATTTGGATTTGGAATAAACGACTTTCATTAAGAAAATACGGCTTCAAAAGATTACAATGAAATAGAGCAAGGAAGCCTAAAAAGGAACTGAAAGTACATGGGCGGCCGCAAAGGCATACACTGGGATTGGCCATGCAGCTCTTTAGGGGAAAGAAAGGAAAAAACACAACAAGAAAACAAATCTAAGGCAATGCAGCGTCATCATCATCATCATTGTCACTCACATCATAATGTGACCTTGGATGGTACTCTGGGGATCCATCGGGGTTATACTCAGGTGGAAAGTCTATATCCATCGCCCCCCCATCTTTAGGATCATAAATGTTGGATCCAGTTTCAGAACCCTCCTGGGGGTCTTCTTTCATCCATTCCTCAGGGTCCTCTTCAGGGTCTTCTTTTGGATCTTCTTCGGGGTCTTCTTCAGGATCTTCTTCCACTTCCTCCTCTAACTCGTCTGAATCCTCCTCAATTATTGGAATTAGATAATCAGCTGAGCCTGGAACTATTTGATTATACATAGGCGTGGTGAGGTCCATGTGATGAAGTACTGCTTCCCTAACCCACTCGACCCACTGAATATCTGTGAATCCTCTGAATCCATCCGCACTTGGTTGAACTATGTGGCTCACGATAGTACGCCATGCGTAATATTCTGGTGTGCACCATCTTTCTCCTTCCATGTTCAGTGTAATCATGTAGTCCCATTCTGCTTGTAAATTTCTCACACGTGCTGCTAGAACTGAATCACCATAACCATCCTCATGTAGCACCATAACTGACCACAGCGGTATATCCTGAACAACGCCAAATTGTCTCAGAACTCGAAGAGACGCGTACAGCTGAATGCCTCCTAGACCAATTAACTTGATGAAGTAAAGGTGTCAAGTCCTGACTAAAGCCAATCCTGTCATCCAAGGATACCTCCATTGGATGGAATCTCCGATAAGATTAGTCAAATACTAGCGTCATTCTGCCTCTCCAGTGGGTGCGATCCAATACCTTAGACGATCTTCATGGCTTTGGATCCTACTGCGCGCGTCAATGGTGTAGTCCATTTGTGGATTGCGATGATAGAAGTGCTCCATTGCCCAGATTTGCAATAATAAGTTGCATCCTCTGAAGAAATTATGGCCTCTAGTGCATGCAGACAATGACCTGAATACCTCGGCAAGAATCATGTGTACCAAGGTAAGTCTTTGTGGCTCTATGAAGATACTCATCACTATCGGTAAAATGTTGATGTCGATACAATGAAATCTCATTGGGAAGACCATGGTTCCCAAGAAAGCCAACACAAAGACTCTAGGCCGCATATATAGCCACTGCCTACGTGTGCAAACAAATTCACCTCGATGTTCATCATAGCTTTCAAGACGACCACACCTTCTAAAAAGGTAATCCAACCTCACTTTTCCTCCTTCCACGTTCCTTAATGACGGAAAAATGTCCAACCCTAAGAGCCTCAGAAAATCTTCCTTTCTTACGGATGATGGAAGTACTGGCAATTTTCCTCGGAGCGATAGCTCAGCAAATTCACTGATTTCCTCTAAAGTGAGAGTGATTTCAAAATCTAGAAATTTGAAAGTTACTGTGGCTGGATCCCAAAATTCCATTAACAGAGTAATGAGGGTTCTATTAGCTCGAATCCTCATGAGTGATAACAAATCACCCAGATGCTCTCGAATCTCGCCCCCATGTGCTACATAAATATTTTGCCACCAATTTTGCAAACTGTCAGGAGCTGAGATGACCATTTGGATATTTGGTAGGTTCTGATTGATATTCATCTGAAAGGGAAAAGGGTAAAGGTTATGAAAAGTTTGTTTATTCCAAATCCGTTATGTGTTTAAGTTTGAATCATTCACGTCAATCTTCACATAAAAGGTATGTCGTTAGGTTTGTAACCTTTGACAAAAGGGTGGCTTTCTAATTGCGAAGACGATGCCTTGGACCGTCCCGCCTAAGGTGTATGCAATATGACCTATTTCTAGAATAAGAGTTTTTCCTAAACGTTTAAGAGTACAACTGAATAACTGCGAGAAGGCACACTAACCTAATTGTACCGACTCTGAAATTAAGGAATCCAAAAGAAGGTTTGGAGGAGTGTGTGACACCCCCCGCGTGAACCACAGTGTGTGAGTGTGTACGGCCAAAGACTCGATAGGAAAATGCAAATGATAAAGCAGTAACAAGTAATGTTGATCAAACAAATAAGGAACGCAAGTTCGAATTTGGCTTGCGTCCTTTCAAACAAAGCAGGATATAAATCTAAATAAAGCAAGTAACGTACTGAAAACAAATATTTCCAAATAATAATCCTGAACTAAGCCTGCTAAGGTAAAAACCTAAGTGTCCCCAGCAGAGTCGTCATTCTGTCGTGCCCTTATTTTGAACTTGATCAAAATACGTTTGCAACGTCCAGCTCTTCTACCTGATTTTGAAAAGGTTTAGAATCGCCACCTAACTTTTAGGAAAACCATTTTTTGTAATGTAAAACTCTGTTTTTGGTCTTTGAAAACATTTGAGATTCTGAGTAAGAGTTTTGGTTACTCGAGGGAAAGGTGTTAAGCATCCCTCAGAGCCTATCCGAAGATAGTCCTTAAACTTAGTTTTAGAAAAAATATTTGGAAAATAATTTATTGTATTATTTGCGAAAAATAGTGATAAGAAAACTTATAATTTTGAGGGAAAACGAAACTCAAGGTATATAGGAGGTATGTCTAAAATACACAAAAATATATTTATCACCAAGTGTTACATATATAAGTATAATTGATTCCAAATGTAGATAATTTAATAGCAAAACATCATTAGGTAGCAATATATGCACCTATATCAAAATATAAGAAAAAAAATTTATGACCTTATAAAAATGTATACTTAAAAATTGTACACATGAAGTTTGTAATATTGTTTACAAAGGTACGTTTACTGTGAAGTAAAAATATATTTCAAAGTATGTGAAAACTTAATCAACACATCAAAAATAAAAATAGATACATGCATATTCAAAATGTAAGAAAAATAGGTGGAAACTTATTGTTTTTTTTTTTATTCATGAAATTTCAATAAATGAATTAAATGAGAAATAAGTGCACTAGTACTAAAATAACGTATATGTATAAAGTAGAGGTTGAGCATATTAGGAAAATAAACTATAAATATACCTTATGTATAATAGTGTAAATACATATATACCTTGTGTTTGGAGAGGCTTTTGAAACCTGAAAAAAAAAAAACTTGAAATAATTTTAAGAAGTAAGTATTTGAACTAGATTAAGTTAAATAAGAATCAAGTTTTGATGGGAGAGTTATTTGCAAAATTGAAAGGGTTTGACTATTAAAAGTCATTTAGTGGTTTGTTTGGGAAACTCTAATTAGGGTGACAAAAATCGTTAATTAATATTTAAACAAAAAATATAAAAAAAATCTCTAGCTAACCATCTTAATCAATCCCAAAAATATATTTTTTTTGTTTTGAGATCGCACTTAGAACCAAAAGTTTGTCTCTCTTATTCCAAAAAATTGATTCACGATTAAGTCGATAAACTTTGAATATACAAAAGATTAGTCGAGAAAAACTAATTCTAGACAATTTTAACTAAACCAAAAAAAAACAACGTTAATCCATTTCAATCAAAACCACATAAAATACGTATTCAATGTAATACAAAGTTAGTGAAATAAATGTGAACGATAAGTAATGAGGAGGATAAGAAACTCGATACTATAAGTTCCTATTGGTGGAACCGGCTCCTAGCAATTTAGACCTCGAGCTCTATGATCCTATAGCAGTTGACCCGATATTTGGGTCAAAATGAGTTTCGATTGAAACTCCAGCTCCCAAGTTTACATGAGACAAAGAAGAAAATAAGAATTAGTTGCCAATTAAGTAGAAAGATGAAACATGTAAATGCAAATCCGGGACCATATTACAAATTAAAAGATTTAACATCGTCTTTGATTTACACAGATATACATATGGCAAACTAAAGCTATCTGCTTACATTGCATAAGAACAAACAACAAAGTTATATGACATATGGGATTAACAACTGGAACGTGGCCACCGTTAATGCCTTTATCGGTAAGGGATTGATAGTTACACAAGTTGTTATATTCTTAAATAATGAGGTAAGCAATTCAAGAGGAACTAGTAGTGCTGCAGCCACCCATGATTATGATGCTCTGCATCTAAACCCGAGAGAAAGGATACAGAACTCAAACAAAATCTATACATGCCTATAATAACTTTAAAACTCAAATCCTTCACAACCTGCTAATTATTTTTACCAAATGGTTTAAACTCATGTAATCGCTTTTCAACAAAGGAAGTTCTCAATAACCCAATCTGTAAAGGGAACAAGTAACACTATACTGGCTTTTAATGGATACTAAGCATATAGAGCAAGGAAAAAAAATAAAAATCTCCCAGTTACTTACATAGGCTTAGAAATTACGATATGATTATAGCTGCACCATAACTTAAACCCGCAACATGTAAGAAGACAAAAAAAATAGTTTCTGATTTGAACGCAAAGCCAACATATTCTAAACATAAAGCCAAACGGGTTCTTACGAGACCCACGAGGAAAATGCTTTGTAAATCTGAGGCAAAATGCAAAACCAAAACAAGCATTTTCCAAGCTTGATCTTGTAAAGAACAATGGCCAACATATACACTTATTCAAACGACGCCGAGCATATATTGAAACTCCGAATAAACAAAATGACTAGAAGAGGACTGCCCATATTTGATCCATATTAAAACCTTTTGTCTCATTTACTCGAAAGCATAAATAACAAGAGTAAAATTCGAATGACTGAATTAGATTGAGAAAGAAAAAAAAAAAAATTAAATGGGTCTCTTCATTTACACCAATGTACTAAAAAATCTGCCTTAAAAGTGAGTACTTCTCACGCGTTTGTTTTCCTCCGAGCTATGCAGCATTTCAAACTACTTTATTGCTGGTTTTCACAATAACAAAATGCCTCAAGGGAGAGTTTTGAGAGAACAACCAAGTTACTTAGAGATATATATACATGAAAAACAATGACACCTTCTTCTTGACATCATAGACTACTCAAATTTATTTTTTTTAGAACCATAGCAACCGGCTTTAATTAGCTGCTACTATTATACAAGCATCCCAAAAAATACATAACGATCTCAAGCCGAACTATTAATCCTACTTTAAAGTTAAGAGCTTATGAAACCTTTTCGGTGTCAACTTAGAAGCTGAAAATTTCAATCAATTGTACAACCAATCTAAGACACAATAGATAGTTGATGCAATATTCAAGTATTCAAGAAAAATTTATAAAGATTCCGTGACTGCAGCCAAACATACATTCTGGAGCTAAACTTAAAGCTGTCAACTTATAAATGCACCATCAGGCAGAAAGAAAACCAAACAAAAGTTATCGTGTTCATTATATGCAGGTCAATATAGCAGTGATCTTTTCACGGGGCCAGCAAAACAAATCATCCAAACCCACTTGAAAACTCGAACTTTATGAGAAATCATTCAAACCACATTATTAGCTAATAACATTTACAATTACTCAATAAAAATAGGTAAAACCAAACGAGTAGAAACTATTTTGTTTCCATTTTCATGTCCAAGCTCAATCAGTTATTATCCCGAATAATTACTCAATAAATAATTTTACTACAGGTTTGTGTCTACATTCAGCAAAATAAAACACATTTAAGCAACCAATGTAATTTTTCAGAAGTTAAAAGCTCCAGCGTGTTTACCTTAACTTTAGAGCTTAAACTAGTATCATTATTGGAGCTAATTACCTATACTAAATGAATACAAGACGATGCGTGCTTAGCCATAGAAAAAGGTTATTCAAACTAGTTAAAAAATACCTTCACAGTGAGTTGTCAAGCCTCTCTAATCATTTTTAATACCCCAAGTTAACAAAAAAAAAAGAACTTCAATGTACAGTGCGATATTTTCCAAAATTTAAGGCTTGTATAACCTGTTTTCATGCTAAGTCATAAGTTAAAAATCACGTTCGAATAAAAGACTATCCTAAAACAATACCAACAGGATGTCATATCCAAGTGTTCGAGCAAAATAAGGCACAAAATTTCCACTATGGACAGCCAAGAGTTTGTAAAGTTTTAAGCCCTTTGGAACCCCTTTTCATAAAGATTATAGCTGCCAACACCTTGCAACCATATCAACCAAACAAAGGCATAGCCAAGCCATTATTAACGTGTTCGAAGCCTTAAAATTGATGTCAAACTGACCTTAAACAATCAGCTATATACATTTGAAAACTTAGAACTTCATGTAGCCCACTTTAAATTGCTGCAAGGTCGTAAGTACTCTACAAACATACCACCAAAATAGAATGTTCCAAGAACTGTTTCACATCGAGTTCACATTTACGGCCAGCAAAACAAAAACATCGAATTCATTCAAAGGCTGAGACTTTATAGGTTTTAATCAAGTAAGATTGCGAACTATGAAAACTTCACAAACACACTACCAAACAGGAACAAACCCAAACGTTCAGACACTATATTACTCCATATCAAAATACATCATCAATCAAACAAGAATAACCAAACTCAATCGATCACCGAATCACAAAACTGAATATAACGTAATTAGACGGGATAGAATTTACCTTGTGTGGTGCAGCGACTGAGGCCGTTGAAGTGTCGAGTTTCAAACTCCGCTATTCCGACTCCGAGTATGAATAGTCAAAAGTGATGGCGAAAGGTAGTAGTTCGACAACAAGAAAGAAAATAGATCAAAAGAAATAGAGAACTTTGGGAGCAAAGAAAATAAATTCCTTGAGCTTATCCTTGAAACTTTTTCAGCCTCCAACCCCTTTTCCTTGTTTTTTCTCTCTGCCCCAAAGGGATGGCCGAAGCCCTCATTTATAGGCACAATTTGGAATGTAAAAGCTTCTTAAAGGCTCCAAAATGAATTTGAAATTCGAATTTCAAAATTATTGATGGGACAATCCACAGAGATTTGAAAAGAATGGAGTAAGGAGAGAGGGAAAAAGGGTTTACCTCTTTCAGGTTGATTTGAAGGAGATAGAGAGCAGAAAATCAGGTTGCACAGACTTTTTTTTCAATTATTTCATAATTATTAATACCAATTTTAGTATTGCGATTACTGTTGGTATCGATCTATCTTGATAATGTTCATATTTACTCCTCTCCTCCAAGCTAACAGTGGAGAGGGTGAGACTTTTGTGGCCTGAAAATAGCGGAAAAGAGGGAAAACGCAGAGATAAGATGTTATGCTTGAAATACGCTTGAATATCGCGGTGAAGTAGATGGGTTGTTCAGAGGTTAGGTTGGAGTTTGTCGGTGTGATGATGTTTTGCTTTTGCTGGTGAAGATGATGTTATGAGGGAGAGAAAGGATTAAGGTAATTTAGCCATCCATTTCGGATTTGGGCCGGGTTAGGGGTATTTTGGGCTGCAAATTGGCTGAATTAGCTGAAAAATTAGCTAATTCGGCCCAATTAATGATAAATAAGTCACTTTATGCAAAAAATCTGATTTTTTCTTGTCATTTTCACTTAATTAATTTAGTGATGCTATCTTCGTCCCAATTAACTTCCCAAAATATATGTATATGTATGAACACATATGCATTACTTTATATACATATATTGTACCTCAAATAATTTTAGGCGCATAACTATATTATAAATATAAAATGAAAATACTAATAGAATCGTGTAATAGTATATCAAAAATTATTTAGAATTTGAGATAAAATTTAACACTCTCATATTTTGTTGGGAAAATGGTGAAAAGAATAAATTAAATAAAGAAATATTTTTTCGAGTAATTTTATAAGATACGATATTAGTAGTTAATATATGCATACATACATACATACATATATATATATATGAGTAATGGAAATAATATTTTCAGAATCATTACTGGCGCCAAATTTATCAAAATTAATTAAAAAAAAAATAAGAAAGATATTTTGGCACAGTCACCGGGACTCATAAGCATAGAAAAAATTAATTTAGAGAAAAAGGAGAGTCAAAATTGGGTGTCAACAGTGACTATGTGAGAAATGGATAAGATAAGACGTGAATTAGAAAAGAGAGGAAAAGCAATCGTGAGAAATGAGTGAAATAAGTCACAAAATAGTAAAAGAGAAGAACAAATTTAAATTAATATATCGAGGCTGATCATGTGTGCGGTTACGCTTCTTGATTTACTTCATAATTGCAAGGCTCCGTGTGTGGTTACCCCCCTCAGCCAAAAATATAAGTCACAATTTCTCTCATAATCCTTAGGTAAATTAAGCAATTAATCAAACATAATTATCCAATAAATAACTTAAGCCGAATATAAGTTGATAAAGCGACCGTTCTAGAACCACAGGACTCGAGAGGTGCCTCACACCTTCCGCTCGGTCAACAGAATTCCTTATCCGAATTTCTAGTTCACAGACTAATAATAAAAGAGTCATTTCCTTTTGATTGGGGATTCAATAACAGTGATTTGAAACACCATAACTCAATTCCAAGTGGTGACTCTATAAAATAAATAATTATAGTCCCTATTCAAAATCGTCACTTCCATTGGAAAAACCCTTTCTTTCTTTTCTTTTTTCCTTCGCTTCTTCTTCGCGGTGGGGAAAAAGGGATGTGACAATAGTGACAAAGTTACAGCCACAAGAAGGACAAAGTGCCAACAAGAATGCCAAGTGATCAAGCAATCCGTACATGTGGGCGTGTTACACAATTGTCTTGCAAGACTTCAATGATACCAACATGATAATATTAGGTGACAAGAAGTTAACTAAGGTACCGATATAGTATTTCAAATACTTCAACAATTAACAGAGTACAAGTTCAAGACAATACACAAACCTTAAGTCTTTTAACACATAAATAGTCCAACCATAGCTTGAAGAGTTCAAATCATAATCCAAACAATTGTTTAAAGTTTCTCAGCTTGTACACGAGTATATACAACATTGAACACAATTAAATATCTTGTGAATTTCCAGTGACTCCATCAAGATGAGATGAATCAAAATTACCTTCAAAAGTAAGCGTAGTTTACACAAATTTCACTAAACCCTCAAAACAGTAAACTCGGATAGCCCCACTATCTTGTGTTGTAACTTAGTTTTGAATAGGTAAACAGCAAAATCAAGCTTTGTATCCTTCATGAAGGTTGTAGGTATATGTCTTGAAATTGTAAAGAGTCCATAACCACCAAAAAATATGTCGTATACTAAAAGATATTATCAAAACAATAACAGTAGTACATAGGGGATTTCTAAATCAAAAAACTGGACAGAACTTATCCTTTCTTGTGTCCCCTATTTCGAATCCATAACAGCAAATTCTGCCTTTGTCATAAGAATAAAAGTTGTAGATCTATATGTTATCTTTCCAAAATATATTTCTTCACTTAAAACAAATCCCTACACAACAAGATATGCTAAAACTACTAAACACTGCATAGTTCAAAAATAGATTTTGGTTACTTACTACTCTCAAAAGGGATAACAAAAATGACAAGTGTTTCACCTTGTTAATTATTAGGGAATACCCGATCCTCCAGTCATCATAATGCCATGAGCGCGTAAATCGCTATATGAACCAACAAGACCACCATGATAACTAAAAGAACCTGAAATACATTAATATAAGAAATAGCATCACCACGAGTAACATACCACTATCAATACCATCATATCCCGTTGATCGTTAAAGTGTCGTTGTATTATAATAAAACCCCATTGTACATCAATATATGATTTTGCTCTATGTGGCTAGCTAGTCACATATCCTTATCATAGTGTGCATTCATCGATTATGGTCATATTACTCATACCCATCTTGCTCATAATTATATCTATTAAACAATTGGATAATATGCATAAAAAATATGGTAACTGCATCTAATCAGGCCATTAGTGATATCGACACTAAATATCTATATTAATCTAGATTGCTTAATTATATATTATACAAATAGCATGTACTTCTTTTGATTCCTTCAACCCTTCTTGGCGTGGAAGGTCGCAAGAGAAAAGAGAACTTTAAAATTTTCTTACTCTGTACTTCGTCCCAGTACTATCAGAGCATATATACAACCATCTCCTACTCGCCAATTTGATACGCAATAGACATCTTAAACTCAAAATTTCATAGTTTATAAACGAGTATTTATGTGTCACTCATCGTGATTCACCAGCAGTAAAAGCACTTAAAATTTGAAAAGTAAACGATAAATATAGAGTTAAAGCCAATAAACGTGAAAGCTTTTGCATACTCTTACTTGTCATATATGTAGAAATTGCTTATTTGAAGCCCTCAGTGACACAACAATTAATAGTACAGGAACTTTTCACAAGAATAATACCAATATTTTAGAAATATCTAAACACCGACTCTTTGATAGCACGCTAGACCCGATAATTACAAATCTTAAAGAATCATGTCAAAAAGAAAGAAATAGCCTTCACATACAGAGAATTCGAGATCGAATAACTTGAAGTAGATAATCCATTTCCTTCGGATGATCAAATCATAGTGTTAAAATAGCTTCCCACTGAATTTTCTTCAACGAGTAATAATGAATAGCAACAACTATGTAGTAGTTTTTGTAAGAAAATTAAAGTGAGACTAACAAATGGAGTCATACTAATGTATTAAAACCTTTTCCCGAACCCACTTTAGAAAGTGTAAGGCTTTTCCAATTTTAATCAAGTACTATCCTTCTATGCATATTACTAACAGGTGTTATAACTCTACATCAACAGTCACTAAGTGACTCATACCATAGATCGACGTGTATAACATGATGTCACATAATAATTCATATTTTACCTCCTTGTATAGATTTATGGTAAAATATATATAATTTTTTAAATAGATCACAATTAATAGAAAATCATTTCGAATATAGCCTACCGCATATATTAATAATTTATCAATATAACTAAACTTACTATCTCTGTTAAAATATTAATAAATATATAACTTTTATAAAATAAAATAAATAAATATATCGTAACTAAAATATATTTGTCATAAATACATAAGGCATTTTTAGAAATACAATAAAAATATATCTTTTTACCAAATTGTAATTCAAGTCAAATATTCTCGAACAAAATTGGTGTTAATAAAATTTTCAAATTTAAACTCATAAGTCCTCGACACGGGACAAAGGACAACTGTAAACATCCGGGGTGTTACAATCTGCTAAACCGTTCCCTTCCCTATAAGTTTAAAAAAACTGCATGCTCATCTGTTGAACTATCTTGTTGATTTCCTCAACTGTTTTTGCAAGTTCCCATGTGACTTTCCTCACCTCCTTTATGATGCTCCTCATACTAAGGGAATCTGTCTCAATAATAATTTTTGATATCCCTTTTCCTTTACAATACTGTAAAGCCTCAAGTACTGCTCTTGATTCTGCCACCATATTAGTTGATTGCCCAATTGGTTCTGCCTGAGAATATATAAGATCTCCCTTGTAATTTCTCAGGCAGAATCCATATGAGCTCTGACTAAGCTTCCCTCTACAAGCCCTATCTGTATTACATTTAATGATTCTGTCATCAAGAGGTTTCCAAGTTACAGAATGGTAATACAATTTGTCTGTAATTCTTCAGTATATACACCACTATTGACCAGTCCGTTGGCACCCCTTTAATCCATGGTTACATCATTTTCACCAACTGATTAATCAGGTTCTATACTTGCATCACCATGTTTTGAAAGTTGGTGTCTCCTCCATGTCTTCTAGTATTCCTCCTCTTCTGAAGGGTCCAAATTATAAATTGACTGGTTAGCAGAGGCGTGAAAACACTTACTTTTTTTTGGACATTAGCTTCACCAAAAAATATGTTACTGCTAAAACGCAGAAGAATTTTATCTTTGATAAATACACTAAATGATGGTATGAATTGTCTAAACAAAACTTCCTAACAAATGAAAGACCAATTCAAATATTCACAACCAAGAAGAACTAGATTATATTTCGAATAGGCCCGAAAAAAGAAAGAATACTAGAATATGTCACATGCATATATGTTATTGAATTTACCCGTGATAATTCCCATTTTTGAAACATCCAATGTCAAACTTACTAAATAAGCCTTTTTTTATAATTGTTTTTGGTTATTAATACACATGGTAGGGGTCACTGGGAGACTTTAGTAAACATAAGTTGATCAGTGGTAAAGAAGATACTCTCTTCATCTATCTTTACTTGTCCGTGTTTGACTTGGCATACTCCTTAAGAAACAATAAATAAAAGGAAAATTATAAGTTGTGAATTGCTGATATTTACATGGTGTAATTATAAGCTAGTTACTCTTTAATTTCTTCCTTTTATTTTTATTTTAATTTATTTTTTATCTCTATTAGTTAAATTCTTTTTAAATTTTATTATTCTAATACTTTTAAAAATATATTTTTTTATTTTGTATTATTTATATTTCATTTCTCAACCTTTATTCCTTGTTATTCCATGCAATTGTTCGTGTTATCTATTTTTATTTATTTATGTTTATTTTTTTTCATTTAGCACAATTGTGTTAGTATTCTAATTTTTAAATTAAAGTAGAATTCATTGTTGAATAAGATTATAGACTTACATTTTTCTTTTCTTTTGAATTAAATATATGTATAATATGTTGAAATTTGACATAAGAGAGTATTATGTTAACTTTTTTGTTTTGAATTTTGAACTTATGTTATATTTTCGGTCCTAATTTATTTGTTTTAGTAGTATTGATTTGCTATTTCACATTGCAAACCATTCATATTTTAGTTAGAATTTATAGATTATCTTTTTGTCAAATATTTTAATAATTTTATGACATTATATTTATAATATTAATCTTTTTGCCAAACATGCATTTCATGATGTTATTAAAAATCTTGTACTTTTAGTTTTTATGATTAATTTAATTAAAATATACTAATTAAAATTTTTTAATTATTTATTATAATATTAGTTAAGAATATATGTTTATTAATTAATATATTTTCAAAAGACAATATTTGTCGAATATTAATTTTTAATTATTAACAATTAACTTTTATTTAAGAATTTAATGTAACTATGTGATTACACTTGTGCAACCAAACATTACACTTGTAATTATACTCTGGCAAACAAACACGTCATTGTAATTACTAGGTTGTAGTACACTTATAATTACACTGTAATTACATTGTGGCAAAACAACATACCATCATAATTAGTAGTGTCACGCCCCGAATCCCATCGGGACGGATTGGCTCTCGTAGCCGACAAGGCCCGAGAGAACCAAGTTTTGTCTCTGTTCAATCATATGCATGCCATAAGAAACCCATAATCATATGATAGCTTTAGATACCAACAATGGAATTCATGAAACATGATATATATATACATATGCGAAACTTGGCCGTTGAGGCCACCAAGTCAAAAACGACATATAACTTTTACATTTATACACCCACATCCGTCTACAAAAACCTCTAACAATTGCATTGACCAAAATGAACTAAAAGTCGGGACAAGTCCCCGCTTTATACAACACCAAAACATATGTACAACTGTGAATTGGAGTAGCCCCGAACTAACTAGAGCTCACCAAAGATCTGCAACAACTGGCAACCTACTGTGGAGGCCTACTAGTACCTGTGCCTGCAGCAAGTAAGGTAAATTCCCCAAGAGGGGTCAGTACGAAGAATGTACTGAGTATGTAAGGCCATAAGAAACTTGTAAGATATGAATATATGTCAAGAAACTCAAGTTCAAATGCATAACCAATATAGATAAGTCACAGTGTAGATGGGTCACTATTCTGTACTTTAGAAACCATGTATGTTGCTTTCATTACATTCTTTGTATCTTTCTTTTCATGATTATTCATCTTTGCCTTTGACCTGTGATACTCGGGCCCCGACTGAACAGTGGGTTTTAACATAACATATCGTTATGTTGGGATCGGCTCGAGCTAGGCTTATGCCACTAGAACTGTCACCCTATGAATAAATGTGTATATCGGGATCGGCTCGAGCTAGGTTAGTACCTCTAGAGCTGCCACCCATACAACATTTCAGGTTCGGCTCGAGCTGGGTTATTACCCCTAGAGCTGCCCCCTGTCAGGATCGGTCCGAGCTAGGATTATGCCCCCAGGATTTCCCCCTGATCCAACAACCTCGGGATCGGCTTGATCTAGGCATTTTGCCCCCAAAGCTGCCACCCATACTTGATCATTGACCACATATGCATTACTTTGTTTATTACTTTGAGATTGGTACCATGATAGTCACAACCTTACTTGAAGCTTTGGATCATTAACCAATGAGTGAGGGACATGGGAATAAACATTTTTGGAATTATAGCCTTATTGGAAACATATCACCATTGGAACCATTAGACAATAATCAATGAACAAGGTACATGAGTATAACCACTATTGGAACTTTGGAACATAACATTGTTGAGCTTTTGGAACATTATTCATGCATATGAGACATGAGATTCACATTTTATTAATGAGTAGGAAATATATGCTAATGACCATTAATAACCGGATATAGAATACCTTAGTACATTTCGGGATGGGACAAGCGTAATATCAAAGTAAATACTATTTGCCGCAGAAAGATACGGACAGAGTAACCTTACATACCTTGTATTCGCAATACGAATATATAATCCTAGAGGTGCATACAATAGTCCTGCTCCTTCTTTATGTGTCACTCTACAACACAAATATATAGCGGGATTCACATTAACCATCAACTACTTTACAAATGCATATAACATCAATGAGTCACATGGTTGTCTTTAAACATGTCATTTCCCCTTGACAAAACCATTGATGAAATTATTATTCCAAAAATCCCCCAATATTCCATACATTGACCAATACATGATAATCAATACATTTCACCACAACACTTCTCCTTTACACTTTCTTATCCACACCACATCACAAATAATCCATCAAATTACCTTAATACACCTCGTAGCATATATCGGCAAAAATCTCACAATTTACACTTTTAGAAAAATAAAAAGTTTAATAACAAAATCACACCATACATGTTCATATTTTATCCATACCATGCTCTTTCATTAAGACATCAAGTATCTTTTCACATTCAAATCACAAAGATGGCACATCTTTCACCCAAAGCAAAAATACACTATTCACCACCTTGACAACATAACTATCATGATATACATAATCTCCCATGCATATAATATGTTAATCCATGAGAATAAATACTTACCAAGGCTTGGAATAGGATGATCTTTACCAAAGAGTCCAAAGGAAATATTTGCTTTAGGGTTTGGAACTAGAGAAATGTTTGAGAAATATCTTAAAAAGGCATGAGAGTGTTCTATGAATAAAATCTGATTTTTGGGTCCTTTATATAGACCCCAAGTCATACTTAGCCATTCCTTGGCATTAAATGTAGTCAAAGTGGAAGAATGGGTCAATTGCCCCTTTGGGCCATGTCTTTTAATCCCATTTTGGGCCTACATTTGGGCCCAATAACACATATCCATTTAACCCATCTACTTTAATGTATAATTCACCATATATATCATGTTTAAATAATTCCATAATGTCACGACAATATTCTCTTACGAGATTCTCATTCGTCGTCTCAATCGCAAAAATAGGAATTCTAGTCGCCCATGGCTTCATTGGACATTTTGGATAACTATTTATGTTTCATGATTTGATCATGTAGGAGTATGTAGGAGTGTATTGAAGTGTTTGAAGCTTTAACAATTCTCAAAGAACTCCAAAGAACCAAAAGAAACCATCTAAGAATCGCCGTAGAATTGCATTGCGAAACGAGTCCGGAAGGGCTGCCTTGCGCCACTTCTGCAAAGCAAGGCAGTGGCGCAAGAAATGCACCACCTATGAATCAGTGGCTTGCACCACACCCCCTGAAACAGGGAGTGGCGCAAGTTTCAGCACCTTGCTGAATTCTTCGACCACTTCTTCAATACTTGCGTATCATCCAATACCTTATCAAAACACTACAAAATACTTACTTAGTGATCTTAATCATCAAGTAAACATGACTCCAAGTCACAAAATGAGGTTAGAATGTGTACGGGGTATTACACAAATGCTCCACGAAATCACAAAACACCTCCTACGAAGGTCTAATCGCACATATTAGGTCCAATATCAAATGTTTCACCAATGACACCATAAAACACATACTCATGGCATCTTAAAACCTAGGTAGATTATGACCCCAAGGTATCAAGTGAGGTTAAAAAAGTACGGGGTGTTACATTCTTCCCCCCTTAGAAACATTCGTCCTCGAATGTTAACAACATCGTCTTAGGTACAACAAATGCATCTCTATATTAACATACGCATACATATACACATAATGCTTTTAGATACTTACTTGTTATTGGTCCACATCCGCACTGTGAACTTCTTCATCCATTTGAAATAGATGGGGATACTTGAATTTCATCATTTCTTCCGCTTCCCATGTGATCACCTCTACTTGTTGATTTCTCCAAAGGACTTTTACGGATGCGACGTTTATTCCTCAATCTCTTTACTTGTCTCTCTAGAATAGCAATGGGTACCTCTTCATAAGTAAGATCCTCCGTAACTTGAACATCCTCTACGGGAACGATACGATATGGATCTCCTATGCATTTTTGAAGCATCGAAACATGAAATACCGGATGGACTGAGGAAAGTTCCTGGGGTAGTGCCAACTCATACGCAACTTGCCCAAATCTTCTAATGATTTCATATGGGCCTATGTAACGTGGACTCAATTTCCCTTTCTTTCCGAACCGCATCACCCCTTTCATCGGTGATACCTTTAAAAACACCCAATCACCTATGGCGAATTCAAGCCCTCTTCTTCTAACATCGGCATATGACTTGTGACGACTTTGAGCCGTTTGTAACCGCCGTTGGATCACTTTAACTTTATCTATAGGCTGATGAACAATATCTGGCCCAAGTAAAGCAGTTTCACCGCTTCAAACCATCCAATTGGTGATCTACATTTCCTTCCGTACAAGGCTTCATAAGGTGCCATTTTAATACTTGAATGATAGCTATTGTTATACGCAAATTCAATAAGAGCCAAATGGTCATCCCAACTGCCTTGAAAATCTAACGTGCATGCTCGTAGCATATCTTCAAGTGTCTGAATAGTACGTTCTACTTGTCCATCAGTCTGAGGATGGAAAGCTGTACTCAAATTCACCTGTGTACCCAAAATCTGCTGAAAAGATCTCCAAAAGTGTGTTGTGAACTGTTTTCCTCTGTCTGATATAATGGAAAGTGGAATACCATGCAACCGTACTATCTCTTTCACATACAACTTTGCATAATCCTCAGCTGTATAGGTCGTCTTGACTGGTAGAAAATGCGCTGACTTGGTAAGCCTGTCTACTATAACCCATATAGAATCAAACTTTCACAATGTACGAGGCAAACCTGTAATGAAATCCATATTAATCATATCCTATTTCCAGACTGGAAGATTGATACATTGCATGTAACCTCCCGATTTCTGATGTTCCACTTTCACTTGTTGACAATTCGGGCATTGCGCGACAAATTCTGCAATGTTCTTTTTCCACCAATACACTTCTTTCAATTCATGGTACATTTTAGTAGCACTCGGATAAATAGAATAGCGCGAATGATGCGCCTCTGTCATAATGCGTGTCCTCAACTCATCTACGTCTGGTACACATAATCTCCCTTGACATTGAAGCACCCCTTCTTGTGTGAGGTCAAATGCCTTGGTCAAATTCTGCTGTACATTTTCCTTTAGCTGTAATAAAATAGAATCCGCAAACTGCTTCTCTTTCACTTCAGCTATCAAGGAGGATTCTGCTGCATTTTGCACAATAACCCTTTCATCTGGAGATTCAATAAGTCGAACGCCCAAGCTGGCTAGTTGGTGTAGATCTTTGATTATCTCTTGCTTTTCAGTCAACTGGCCACTAGTGCTTTCTACTGCCTTGCGGCTTAATGCATCAGCTACTACGTTTACTTTGCCTGGATGATAAAGAATATCAATATCGTAGTCTTTTAAGAGCTCTAACCACCTTCGCTGCCTCAAATTGAGTTCCTTCTGCCTAAAGAGATATTGCAAACTTTTGTGATCCGTATAGATATCAACACGAACTCCATATAAATAATGACGCCATATCTTTAAAGCAAAGGCCACCGCTGCTAATTCAAGATCATGCGTGGGATAATTTTTCTCATATGGCCGCAACTGTCATGAGGCATATGCTATGACATTACCGTGTTGTATCAATACACATCCGAGTCCAACCCCGGAAGCATCACAATACACTACATAACCTTCGGTACCTTCGGGAAGCACTAAAACTGGTGTAGAGGTTAATTTATCTTTCAACCTTTGGAAGTTTTTCTCGCACGCATCATTTCATTGAAATTTTACTGCCTTATGTGTAAGCTTTGTTAACGGTGCAGCAATGCAGGAAAAACCTTCCACAAATCTTCGGTAATAACCTGCCAGTCCAAGAAAACTATGAATTTTTATGGGTGTCGTAGGTCTTGGCCAATTTTTCACTGCCTCAATCTTTTGTGTATCAACTTGTATCCCTTCATCTGACACAATGTGACCCAAGAATGCGACTGATTTTAACCAAAACTCACACTTGGAGAACTTGGCATACAGCTTACGCTCACGGAGAATCTGTAACACCTGCCGTAAGTGATTAGCATGGTCCTCCGGTGTTCTGGAATAAACTAGGATGTCATCTATAAACACCGTGACGAACACGTCCAGAAATGGCTTAAACACCCTATTCATCAAATCCATGAACACAGCTGGTGCATTTGTTAGTCCAAATGACATAACTAAAAATTCATAATGGCCATACCGTGTTCGGAAAGCTGTCTTGGGTACATCTTCTTCTCTAACTCTGACTTGATGGTAACCCGACCTCAAGTCGATCTTTGAAAAACACTTGGCACCCTGTAACTGATCAAACAAATCATCAATTCGAGGGAGGGGATATTTGTTCTTGATCGTTACCTTATTCAGCTGCCGATAGTCGATGCACATTCTCAATGTGCCATCTTTCTTCCGTACAAATAATACCGGCGCACCCCACGGGGACATACTAGGCCTAATGAAGCCTTTGTCCAACAAATCTTTCAATTGCTCCTTCAATTCACGCAATTCTGCTGGAGCCATTCTATATGGAGGAATGGAAATAGGCTGAGTGCCTGGAACCACATCAATGCCAAATTCTACTTCCCGTTCTGGGGGTAGGCCTGGAAGATCCTCTAGGAATACATCAAGAAATTCATTGACCACTGGAACCGACTGCCGAGTTAGTGGTTCCACTTCAGTATCTTTCACCCGTACTAGATGACATATATAACCCTTAGAAATCATTTTTCTGGCTTTCAAATAGGAGATAATCTTCCTCGTGGTGCCCCTACATTACCCTGCCATTCACGAACATTTTCTTACGGAAAACAAAATTGCACCTTCTTGGCCCGGCAATCTACCGTAGCATAACAAGAGGCCAACCAATCCATTCCCATTATCACATCAAAATCCACCATGTCTAATTCAATGAGATCGGCCAATGTAGCATGACCACACACCGTTACCACACAATTATGATATACTCTTTTTGCAACAATATATTCACCGATCGGTATAGACACTTCAATTGATTTAATTAGTAAATCTGGTGCCTTTGCGAATTTCGCAGCAACCAATGGAGTAACATAGAAAAATGTAGAACCTGGGTCAATCAATACATATACACTATACGAGAATATGGATAATGTACCTGTGACAACATCAGGGGAAGCCTCTGAATTCTGTTGGTCCACTAAAGCATAAGTGTGATTCTGGACCCCACTAGTATTGGCTGCTCCTCTGGCCCCTCTACCACGGCCAACAGACTACACACCTCGACCCAGTGAAGGAACCGATGCTAATGACACAACGATCGATCCTGCCGGTCGTGCTATACCACTCATGCTCCTCTGGGGACACTCTCTCATCATGTGTCCTGTCATGCCGCACCAGAAACAAGCACTTGTCCCCACTCTGCATGTACCTGTATGAATACGCCCGCAGTGCTGACACTGCTGACGAGGAAAACCTGCTGCCTGTGATCCGTGAACTCCGCTACTCTGCCCAGACGGACCACCCCTAGGCCCTCGAAACTGTGAGTGAGCACCCCCTGTGGAATAGGAGAACTACGGTCTAGGTGGTCTAGGAAACATGCGGGGCCTAGATCCTCCTTGGGACATCATAGGTGGTCCAATATGTCTAGCCCTTTTGGACTGTCCCCTGTCAAATTCATGTACCCTTCGTCTCTGTCTCTGATCTTCCATTTTCTGGGCGAAGGCTTGTATTCTAGCTATGTCCATGTCCTTGTTCAAGGCCGCAATGGTGCAATCCCTTACCAAATATGGCTCTAGTCTGTCCACGTATCTATGGACCCTGTCTGTCATCATAGCCACAATATTTGGCGCATATCGAGCCAAGGAATTAAATTGCAAGCTATATTCTCTGACACTCAAATTTCCTTGACGGAGATTTAGGAATTGATCCGCACGTGCCTCGCAGACCTCATAGGGCAAGTAATGATCAAGGAAAGCCACTTTAAACTCTTCCCACGTAGGTGGATTAGCACCAATATCACGAGATTTCTTCCAATTCTCGTACCACAATATTGCCTCCCCTTTCAATCTGTATGCAACAAGTTCCACTGTCTCTACCCCCGTCACGTGCATAACTTCCAAGGCCCTCTGAATTTGATCCACGAAGTACTGTGGATCTGCTTTTGGATCTGACCCTGTGAAGATAGGAGGGTCCAGTTTCAAGAAATCCTGTGTTCTGTGACTTTCCACTTTAGCCGCATCATCATCCTGTGTCATTGGACCAGCTCGTCCTTGACTCTGGGCTGCCACTAACTGTGTTAACATATGAACTGCATTTCTAAGATCCTTATTTGTGGCATTCAGTGGTGGTTTTGCGGGTACTTCTCTACCAACTGGCTCCTCCGGAGCTGGAAAAGTAGACGAAGACCGCGATAAAATTTCAGCATTTGTTCCACCTTGACTAGCTTGGTCAGGTGGTAGTCTACTCATTCCTTCTTCAGCAGGCACATCTACCTGCTTCCCATTACCTCTACCTCTTCTCGTGATTGGTATTTTGACTATACCAAAGAAAAAAAATTACCATGATCAGATGCAATTCAACTTACAACACTGGCTCTATTGCACGATCGAGAAGTGAAGAAAAGAAACAACATCCTAAATGTCCCGTAGCCTCCTACTTATAAATGTGGTGCACAACACATCGATAAGTAAGACTCTACTCAGACACGGCTTTGTAGACACCCTTAGAACGACCTGCTCTGATACCACTTTTGTCACGCCCCGAATCCCATCGGGACGGATTGGCACTCGTAGCCGACAAGGCCCGAGAGAACCAAGATTTGTCTCTGTTCAATCATATGTATGCCATAAGAAACCCATAATCACATGATAGCTTTAGATACCAACAATGGAATTCATGAAACATGATATATATACACATATGCGAAACTTGGCCGTTGAGGCCACCAAGTCAAAAATGATATATACCTTTTACATTTATACACCCACATCCGTCTACATAAACCTCTAACAATTGCATTGACCAAAATGAACTAAAAGTCGGGACAAGTCTCCGCTTTATACAACACCAAAACATATGTACAAGTGTGACTCGGAGTAGCCCCAAACTAACTGGAGCTCACCAAAGATCTGCAACAACTGGCAACCTACTGTGGAGGCCTACTAGTACCTGCGCCTGCAGCAAGTAAGGTAAATTCCCCAAGAGGGGTCAGTACAAAAAATGTACTGAGTATGTAAGGCCATAAGAAACTTGTAAGATATGAATATATGTCAAGAAACTCAAGTTCAAATGCATAACCAATATAGATAAGTCACAGTGTAGATGAGTCACTATTCTGTACTTTAGAAACCATGTATGTTGCTTTTATTACATTCTTTGTATCTTTCCTTTCATGATTATTCATTTTTGCCTTTGACCTGTGATACCCGGGCCCCGACTGAACAGTGGGTTTTAACATAACATATCGTTATGTTGGGATCAGCTCGAGCTATGCTTATGCCACTAGAGCTGCCACCCTATGAATCAATGCATATATCGGGATCGGCTCGAGCTAGGTTAGTACCTCTAGAGCTGCCACCCATACAACATTTCAGGTTCGGCTCGAGCTGGGTTATTACCCCTAGAGCTGCCCCCTGTCAGGATCGGTCCGAGCTAGACTTATGCCCCCAGGACTGCCCCCTGATCCAACAACCTCGGGATCGGCTTAATCTAGGCATTTTGCCCCCAAAGCTGCCACCCATACTTGATCATTGACCACATATGCATTACTTTGTTTATTACTTTGAGATTGGTACCATGATAGTCACAACCTTACTTGAAGCTTTAGATCATTAACCAATGAGTGAGGGACATGTGAATAAACATTGTTGGAAACATAGCCTTATTGGAAACATATCACCATTGGAACCATTAGACAATAATCAATGAACAAGGTACATGAGTATAACCACTATTGGAACTTTGGAACATAACATTGTTGAGCTTTTGGAACATTATTCATGAATATGAGACATGAGATTCACAATTTATTAATGAGTAGGAAATATATGCTAATGACCATTGATAACCGGATATAGAATACCTTAGTACATTTCGGGATGGGACAAGCGTAATGTCAAAGTGAATACTATTTGCCGCAGAAAGATACGGACAGAGTAACCTTACATACCTTGTATTCGCAATACGAATATATAATCCTAGAGGTGCATACAATAGTCCTGCTCCTTCTTTATGTGTCACTCGACAACACAAATATATAACGGGATTCACATTAACCATCAACTACTTTACAAATGCATATAACATCAATGAGTCACATGTTTGTCTTTAAACATGTCATTTTCCCTTGACAAAACCATTGATGAAATTATTATTCCAAAAATCCCCCAATATTCCATACATTGACCAATACATGATAATCAATACATTTCACCACAACACTTCTCCTTTACACTTTCTTATCCACACCACATCACAAATAATCCATCAAATTACCTAATACACCTCGTAGCACATATCGGCCAAAATTCCACAATTTACACTTTTAGAAAAATAACAAGTTTAATAACAAAATCACACCATACATGTTCATATTTTATCCATACCATACTCTTTCATTAAGACATCAAGTCTCTTTTCACATTCAAATCACAAAGATGGCACATCTTTCACCAAAAGCAAAAATACACTATTCACCACCTTGCCAACATAACTATCATGATACACATAATCTCCCATGCATATAATATGTTAATCCATGAGAATAAATACTTACCAAGGCTTGGAATAGGATGATCTTTACCAAAGAGTCCAAAGGAAATATTTGCTTTAGGGTTTGGAATTAGAGAAATGTTTGAGAAATATCTTAAAAAGGCATGAGAGTGTTCTATGAATAAAATCTGATTTTTGGGTCCTTTATATAGACCCCAAGTCATACTTATCCATTCCTTGGCATTAAATGTAGTCAAAGTGGAAGAATGGGTCAATTGCCCCTTTGGGCCATGTCTTTTAATCCCATTTTGGGCCTACATTTGGGCCCAATAACACATATCCATTTAACCCATCAACTTTCATGTATAATTCACCATATATCCCATGTTTAAATAATTCCATAATGTCACGACAATATTCTCTTACGAGATTCTCATTCGTCGTCTCAATCGCAAAAATAGGAATTCTAGTCGTCCATGGCTTCATTGGACATTTTGGGTAACTATTTATGTTTCATGATTTGATCATGTAGGAGTATGTAGGAGTGTATTGAAGTGTTTTAAGTTTTAACAATGCTCAAAAAACTCCAAAGAACCAAAATAAACCATCTAAGAATCGCCGTAGAATTGCGTTGCGAAATGAGTCCGGAAGGGCACAATCTTTGTGCCTTGCGCCATTGCTGCAAAGCAAGGCAGTGGCACAAGAAATGCACCACCTATGAATCAGTGGCTTGCGCCACACCCCCTGAAACAGGGAGTGGCGCAAGTTTCAGCACCTTGCTGAATTTTTCGGCCACTTCTTCAATACTTGCGTATCATCCAATACCTTATCAAAACACTACAAAATACTTACTTAGTGATCTTAATCATCAAGTAAACATGACTCCAAGTCACCAAATGAGGTTAGAATGTGTACGGGGTATTACACAAATGCTCCACGAAATCACAAAACACCTCCTACGAAGGTCTAATCGCACATATTAGGTCCAATATCAAATGTTTCACCAATGACACCATAAAACATATACTCATGGCATCTTAACACCTAGGTAGATATGACCCCAAGGTATCAAATGAGGTTAGAAAAGTACGGTGTGTTACAACTAGCTTGTGTAATTATTAGGCTGGTAATTACTACCCTAATAATTACACCAATTTCAATTATCAGGTGACTTTTCAAACAGACCCGTAATATACTGGACTTAAAGATAGAGGAGTAATACAACCGATATCCTTCATCTAAATATGTTTTAGGAATATCGACGACGCTAAATTTTTGTAACCTTTAATTTTTAATTCACATCTCAATATATATATATATATATATATATATATATATATTAATTTTGATGCTATTGAATTTGTTTTTAATGATTGACATTGGAAATCACGTGAAAAACATGTATCCAATGATTAATTTTAAAAAGGGAAAAAGTTTAAATATGTCACCAAACTATTAGAAATGACTCATATATGTTATCCGTTATAAGTTTGGCTCATCTATGTCACTGCCTTAAAAAGTTTGGCTCATATATGCCACTGCAGTTATAGAAAGCTTCATTCTAATGGTTCAGATTTTTAATTTGATTTTAAGTAATATTGGTTGATTTGAATTTGGTGATGTGGACCTCTAATAAGAGGCTACGTGGTAAAAATAATTTTACAAAATCACCATTATAAAATAATGACACGAATGAACTTTTCTATAACTGTAGTGACATATATATATGAGTCAAACATTTAAAGGCAGTGACATAGATGAGTCAAACTTATAACGGATGACATAGATGAGTCATTTCTAATACTTCGATGGCATATTTGAGTCTTTTCCCTTTTAAAAATAATATATGCGTATCCTTATTCTTTTCTTTATTTGCTGAATTTCTTCTTCCGTATGACTTTTGTTTCTTCCTTTATTCCTGTAAGAGTACACTTTTATTTAACTTCTTTTTCTTCATCTGTTATTCCTTGTTGAGTAATTTATTTCATTTTTGTTGATAAGGTATGTAGTGCAGCTCACTATCAAAGTATCAATATTAATGGTGATTAAAATTGGTTTAGGTTCTTTCCTCCGAGAAGGAAAACAATCCGTTTTGTTTCTTTTTTTCAAATCCATTCACTATATATATAAAAAGCTCTTGTACGAAACATGTTTTTTGCATAGATATATATCTCTTTCCTTTGAACAACTTGGATTATTTTTCTTAAACTAGTATTTTTAAGAAAAAAAGTTTGTGTAGAAGAATAGTTACTACTCCCTTTGTCCTATTTATATAACACGGTTCAAATTTCAAGATTTAAACAGTTTAATTTTGATCGTGAATTTGAGTATAAATTTTTTAAAATAAAATTACATATTTGAAAATTATATTAAAAATACTGTAAGTTTCAATAATTGATAATTGAACATACATAAAAAATATATATATAAAAAAGTTACGGTTAAAAAAATTTGTTTGATTTTTGAAATACGAAATTGGAATGGGGATTACTATAATTTCCTTTGGTTACTTCATATGAATGGATATCTTTCGTTAAAAACTGTTTAAAAAGTATCTTAACTGAACACTCCTCACAGTCAGGTTTAGTTGCACCACAAATGATGAACCATAATTGGATTTAAAAGAAAAAAATTAAAAGTTGTTTTAAAATCAATCTAAAAGAGTTAGTATAATGTAAAAGAAGAAAGCAAGAACAATAAGGAGAGACGAGAGCTTTTCATATTTCTTCCAAGTATCAAGTGTAAACAAGTATTTTCAAGTGTCACCAACATAATATACAAGTCTTCTATTTATAGGATTATAGTGAGGATCATCACAGGGTGTCATAAATATGACATTAATCCTTGAGAGTTATGAGGGAAGATCAAGAGGAAAGATTATGGAAGAGTGAGAATTACTATCATAATGGTTGAGGAGTTGTGGAGGATTTATATCTAGAGTAGTGGACATCCACATACAATGTATTTTATAACACTCCCCCTTGAATGTCCATAGATGATGTGCCTCGTTAAAACCTTACTAGGAAAAACCCTGTGGGAAAAAAATTCTAGTGAAGGAAAAAGAGTACACATATCTTTTAGTATGCATTGCTTGTTGCCTCGTTAAAAACCTTGTCATGAAAACCCATTGAGACAAAACTTGGCTAAGAAAAAAAGAGTGCAACACGTATTTACTCCCCCTGATAAAGATATCACTTAATCTTGTAGATGATATAATCCAATCTGGCTTTTCAAAGTGTTGGGTTCGACAATGCCACCATCAAATATTCCACCAAAATTGAGCAAAATAGTCCTTTACTGAAATGAACTTTATTTTGTCGTCTTCGATATATTCTTCTTTCAATTGAGCTATGCAAGAAGCATCATCTTCATACAATATTGCAACCTCCATTGCAAAGAAAATCACACATCTTCTTATGTATAAAGTCCCTTGAATTATAAGTTGCTAGTAGCTTGACTAAACTTGAATAAGTGTCAATCATTGACTTTCTTGTAGAATAATATGATATGACAATATTTCCACATGCAAACAAATTACTTTCTTAAGATCAAACTTCATATAAATCAAATAATTTTTCTGCACTTTCATAATCAACAATCTCTTGACAATATTGGTTAGAAATAATAAATTCATATCAATATTTGATTTCATTTATATTCATATAAAAGTGAAATTATGAATTTCCTGCACATTAAAAAAAATATTATCTCATGTATACAATAGCAGGATTTACAAGTGCACCAATTGCACTAATACATGATACTTTCTAAATATTTTTATGAGATCGAAATTGATCTTTCTTTATGTTAAGCGATATTACAACTATTAGGATACTATCCAATGAAATCGCTTTTAACATTTTTAAATCCTTCAAGGATTTTCATATACCATTTACCGTATCAAATAATTTTTCCGCACTTTCATAATCAACAATCTCTTGACAATATTGGTTAGAAATAATAAATTCATATCTATATTTGATTTCATTTATATTCATATAAAAGTGAAATTATGAATTTCCTGCACATTAAAAAAAATATTATCTCATGTATATAATAGTAGGATTTACAAGTGCACCAATTGCACTAATACATGATACTTTCTAAATATTTTTATGAGATCGAAATTGATCTTTCTTTATGTTAAGCGATATTACAACTATTAGGATACTATCCAATGGAATCGCTTTTAACATTTTTAAATCCTTCAAGGATTTTCATATACCATTTACCGTCTAGCTAGTTTTCGTATAACCTTTACTGTCTAGCTAGACATGACAGTTATTGATTCTACGCATTCAAGTTTTTTTTCATTCATTGTCAGATTTAAATAAACCTTATTGCATCCACCGCAGGAGAACATATCTCCAAACAATAATGCCAGGACTTTTGCAAATAACCTTTATGCCTTAAGGCACAAGTCGTAGTTTATATCTTATGATTTTACTTTTCGCATAATCACTTATTTGTACCCCACTGGCATTATATCTTAGTCTATGGACTAATTTCAAAACATCACTTTTCAAGTGAAATAAAATATACTTGAAATTACGTATTTTATTTGACCAATCATTTATCTATCCTCGCTGTTTGATAGATTTGAATTCAAGATCCTCGTCACCTTTTATAATGTTGAGCTTTACATTATACCAAAAATACCGTCAACGGTTATTTGATATTAGTTCCATTATGACATAACTTATCGAGATCTCTTCATTTTTCATCATTTTCAGGTACCTAAACCTTTGTCAAGGTTTTATGAAGAGTTATGTCATGGTGCTCTTTTAAAGCACTTGTCTCATTATCAAGACCATCTTGATCATTTGCTCCTCTCCTTCTTTAAGGAGTTTTACATTTGGAACCAATTGGTCTATCACATTTCAAATGTGCCATAGACTCTGCCCTTTAAGGATTTTTTATTGAAGCATTTACAGCTGAATTATAACATAGGATCAGTTTGGCAATGAACTTGCAACATTTTGTAAATCATGAATTATCTCTTGAACTTCAGGTTCACTTTTTTTTTTACGAGGATCTAGATAATTCATTCCATGCATTTCAGCTTTTAATCATATCTCCCCCTAATGTTATAAAATCTAACATTCACCCCAACCTTATTTTGGGGATCCATCTTCGTGCATGGTGGATTTTACACTTTCAAATTTTTAGATGGATTTATTTGGTTCTTGATCCTGAACCAACAATATAGGGGAACCTTGTTGGCTTGATGCATACAAATGTTGCTACATTTAAATAAACTCGTCTCACACCAAATTTTCTTTTTGGGAGATTTGTTCTCTTAACTAATGACTCAACTATAATTGGAGGCACACACCTTCTGCTAAACCAATCAACATTATCAACTTTTATAGTTTGGAACCATGCTCTTAATTTAACAGTTTGAGCAACAACCTTGCAAAATTCAAATTGCAAGTTGATAACAAAACACATGTGACCAACCATAGATGCATCTTATTTCATAGTAAACGGTCCACATGGCAGGTGAACGGGCCCATATTCACCTTGTTATACGTTTCAAAAATTTAGGGATACAATCCCAACCTTAGCCGATATAATATTTTATCGTGAGAACAAGCAACATAGGAGAATTCTTGAAGAATCTTTTATTTCTTCAATGTATAATCACGTGAATTCTCAATTATTTTTGCATCACATTTGAACCGGGATGGTCAACCGGTCATGCCAACTTATATATTTTCTGTAAACTTTTAGTTTACTACTGCATGTGATTTCATCACCATGCCCATATTTGTATCAATAAACAGGAGGAAAACGGGTAACCTTTCACATAAATATTTATAACCTGAATCGATTGTAGTAATATGAAGATGTAAAAACCTTTTCATAATTTATGGTCTCAAAATAATAATAATTTTTTTCTTGTCAATTTTCTTGAAACTTAAAAGTTTCTTTTGGAGACTTACTACAATCTCAATATCATGAACAATTTCATTCCTCCGTGTAGTAACACATTAGCTTTTTCGAAGCTATCAAATACTTGAGTACTATATCATACTTCAAAACACCATTTGTATGGAGAACATCTCCTTTTAGGGAGAAAATTATTGGCATTATGGTCAAAATCATTATATGCAAGACCTCTTTCTTGCTTTACTTTTGTTTTTAATAATTTATCTTTTATAACATTAGGCAAAGTACTTTTTGGCGTACCATATTTATGCGATCAATGACATTCACTCGACTACACCATAATATCCATTCTGGTCATGACCAAAACTTTTATAGGCAAGAATCATTTCTTGCCTTTGCCCTTTAGTATATCATGACGAAACATACTATAACATCAATGACCTTTTTATACCAAATTAAATTTTTTTATTTCTCTCAAACCTCCCGTAGAGGTGAGTTTTGATGTTTATCCAACCATACATAAGCACGTCTTTATCCATGAATTTTATCACATCTTGACACATTCACTTCCAAGAATGGTTTGGCATTCACGATGTTTATCTCAAGTCATATTTTCTTCAAGAAATTGACTAATTCATTGTATGTGTTTTTATTATAAGCACATTGTCATGTATTGTCATTTGTCATATTTATATGACCCATCTCAACATCACTTTATTTTGATAGAGGATTTATAAAACTTATCACATTAGGCCGCATTGCTATCACATTCACATTAACAAATGGAGCAAATCAATGCGGTGGTTTTCATGACTTTTCATCAAAAACATATCATTTTGTTTTAGTCATCGTTATGCCATCAACATAGTGCATTGGGACTTGAAACCAACGTCTTATCATCATGGTGCACCGGACTTCAAACCGATGTCTTACCCTTTTGGTGCAATGGGACTTGAACCCACTGTCTTACCCTGAACCAAATGACATAATAGGCCAAAGTATTAGAACTCGTCCTCAAGTCTTTGAAGTATTGTTATTTCAAAATTCAAGTATCATGACAAACAAATAAATCACTATGAAGGAAAAATTTAACACAACTTTCAAGAGTCTCTCTGCAATCTTATAACAATCTGAAAAGGTTACCAAAGGACATGAAATTTGAAAAGAAAAGAACAATTGCATAAAATAACTAATGTAGATAGAAAAATAACATATGATGTCTTAATCTCGGTATGGATAAACTATTTATATTCAACTAGCATAGACCAATAGGAAAAATAATTATACACCGACTAATTGGTAGACCACAAGGTCCACTTCTAACATTTTATATTGGAGCCTCGGATCTATGACGTGTACAAAATATATCAACTGGATGTAGTATTTCTTATGGCTTGACATGCCATGTTTATGTCTCAAAAATTTTATCCAAAAAATTTGTGAAAAGCATATCAAAGTCATTAAACATTTACATATTCTGGACCTTGTCTGAAGTTTGGTTAAATTATATCATAATATAAAGATAAAAGAGTGATATACCTGAGATGGAATTACCAATAGAAAATGATAGTACCTTCTACCACTTAATAGTTTTCGTGGACACAGAACATACAACCAGTAGTATCCTTTGGTTCCTTTGCAATCTGACTTCTCATAACTGTGATGCTTACCGACACCACGTAGCTCAACATTTTGGATGAGGGATTGGGGTAAATCGAGAGCATTCGTGCTGATAATGTATTTTAAAATCAATCTAAAAGACTTAGTATAATGTAAAAGAAGAAAGCAAGAACAATAAGGAGAGACGAGAGCTTTTCATATTTCTTTCAAGTATCAAGTGTATACAAGTATTTTCAAGTGTCACCAACATAATATACAAGTCTTCTATTTATAGGATTATATTGAGGATCATCAAAGGGTGTCATAAACATGACATTAATCCTTGAGAGTTATGAGGGAAGATCAAGAGGAAAGGTTATGGAAGATTGGGAGTTACTATCATAATGGTTGAGGAGTTATGGAGGATCTATATCTAGAGTAGTGGACATCCACATACAATGTATTTTATAACAAAAATAACCAATATTCTATTACTCCCTCCATTCCAAAATAAATGAATTGTTGAGGTAATACACACCTATTAAGAAAAATAGTTAAGGACATAAATTTAATGCTACTTTCCACTATTACCTTTTTGATTATTCAACTCATTCTCCTAGAAAAATGTAAAGTAGTTAAGAACATCATTAAAATAAAGGATAAATATAAAAAAAAGTTCAAACAATTCTCTTGAACTTTGAACAATTCAATTATTTTAAACTATAAAAAAAATTTCAATAATTTATTTATTTTGAAATGGAGGGAGTATTTAGTAATAGTAAAAATGTAAAAAGGTGAGAAGGAGAGGAAATTCCGGAAGATAAAAGAAAGAAATGTGAAAAAGAAAATAGAAAAAGGAAAGGCCACGGTGTGTTAACCGGTCGTCATCGAAAGGGACCTGTCACCGACCCCGCCTTGTATCCCCTCAATCTCATTTCCCTTTCCACTTTTTTCAAAATAACACCGCTCCCCTTTTTCCTTATTCAATTCATATATATCTGTCTCTTTTCGGTTTGATTTTAGGATTCTCTTTCTCTGCCTGTTGTTAAATTTGATTCCCTCAAGAATTCCTTGTTATCCACGCCTGCCCAATATTTAAAACCCTCACAAGTAATTTCATATTCTTTTTCTTTTTTTGGAGAAAGAAAGAAAGAAAAATTGATGGATCGTTTTAGGGATGATGAACTCCGTGAAATCCATAAACCAAAATCATCGATGATGCTCAATAGATCGATGACGGTTCATAACGCCGCAAATCCAATTGAATTCCCTGAAAAACCTGTCTATTTTTACCCTTCTCCTCCTTCAATTGAACGAAATGGCTCCGTTAAGAAGCTCCATACCTCCCCTTTAGGATCAATGGGAACTTCTTTCAAGGGCACCGTTAAAAAGCTATGCTCTCTTTTTGAGTCTCGTAAACCATCCAATTTACAACCTCAAAGCCCTATCAAGCCTGCCAAATCATTCAATTCAGATTCTAGGGTTTCGTCGCTTTCTGATTTGGGCTTTACGCTGCCTGGAACAGAGGACTCTGTCGTTATCTACTTTACCAGTCTTCGTGGAATTCGGAGAACATTTGAGGATTGCTATACTGCTAAAATGATTCTTAAAAGTTATCGGGTCAAAATTGACGAAAGAGATATTTCAATGGACAGTGCATATAAAAAGGAACTGCAGAATGTTTTGGGTCAGAAGAATGTAAGTTTGCCACAAGTTTTCATCAAAGGGAAGTACATTGGAGGAGCTGAAGTGATCAAG
Organism: Capsicum rhomboideum; assembly: GCA_031232105.1. Classification (NCBI taxonomy): domain Eukaryota; kingdom Viridiplantae; phylum Streptophyta; class Magnoliopsida; order Solanales; family Solanaceae; genus Capsicum; species Capsicum rhomboideum. Next base: position 56,478,286 of record CP124716.1, on the reverse strand, counting down.
CAATTGAATGAAGTGGGCGAGTTGTCAAAGTTGCTAAGAGGACTTCCCCTTAGGCCACCTGGATATACGTGTGAAGGATGCGGGGATATGCGCTTCTTACCTTGCTCGCATTGTGATGGCAGCAGAAAATACTTTGATGAGGATGAAGGACAGCTCAGGAGATGTCCGGACTGCAACGAGAATGGCTTGGTTCGTTGCCCTCTTTGTTGTTCTTGATTTGCATAGTATAAGTTAAATATAACAGCCTGCTGCCAATAGTTTTCGGTTTGTGCAGGTAGTATTTGAGGTTGAATAGCTTTTGCGTGTCTAACGCAAAAGTATTGGTTGTTTAGTTTTTTTATTGACATATAAAATGCTTGCTATGTATATATTGCTTGGAAAACTTCATTTCGTGGGATGAAGGCTGGCTTTTTCATCCCCATAGAGTCATGTAAATTTGCCATCAATTATTATGGTGTGGTTTTTGATTGAAAACTAGTTGCCTTCTTCAGTAGCAGTTGTGAAAATGAAATAAAGTTCCTTGTTGCAAAGGGAAATCATTGTTTGTATTATGGATAGTGAACATTTCTATATTATGCTTCTGCCAGGAAACCAATGTTGGTCTGATCACCAACTTGTGGTGATGTATAGAAGGCATTTATATGCTTTAACGCGCCATATAATCATGTATTCTTTTTGGATGCCACATATGCCGTATTCAATTTTATGGGCGGAATATTTGACATCAATTGGTCAGCACTGCAAAATCAATGCCAAGCCAGGGGCTTCTATGGAACAAACAGTTATTTTACTGCAGGAAATGGCAGTAGCATAGGCGATTGTTCTTGCTTTCCAGAATTTTTATTAGTTTTGTCAAAGGTGTGCTTAGGCCTGAAACGACGCTCAAAACGTGTTGAGTGCTTGGCCTCGCTTAATGTGCACTTAGTGTCGTTGAAGGTTTTAAGGCATACTTTTCCTTGCCAATGAACCTCTTATGAAGAGGCGACACTAAACAACTGATATTTTTCTTTGCCATATTTTTTTATTTTAATTTCTTTGTTCATATATTTGTCATATATGCTTATAATAAAATTATTAGTCTTATACTAAACATATATATATTTGTATTTTTTTCTCCCTTTGCGCCTTTTTTTTTTTTCATTGAAGCCCCCGCTTTATTTGCGCTTTGCACTTAAAGCTCCAATAAACCTTAGAGCTTTATTGCACTTTTTGCTTTTGATAACGCTGAATTTTATATTTTTACCGTGCAATGAAATTTCAAGACTGCTATCAAGGATTCGTTTATGAAGAGTCTTGTGGAAGCAACAGAGACTCAACATTGGCCTATAATGTCACGGCAATTCAACACGTGAAACTTGGAGGATATCCATTTTCTCAGGTTTCAATGGTTGAGCAGGACTTGAAATTCTTGCTTGGAAGACTGTACTTGTTGGGCTGCTCTATACGTGAATGGAGTTTGCTGTCCGTTAATTTATTCGACACTTGATCCAACTGATGAGTCTATCAAGACCTTCGTCAAGTATAGCTATAACATCTCACAAATGGCAGGTCTCCCAATCCTGGAAAAACAGGGAATAGAAATAAAAGTCGGAAAGAGAGAATGTTGATTCTATCCCTGGCTCTTGGTGTTCTGTAGCATTTCTGTTTACTGTTATTGCAATTTGTAGTTCTATTTTCTACAGAAGCAGAGCGGATCAATACCAAAAACTGTTGGAAAATCCATATTTGGGGCCAAACGAGGAGTTCACTCTTCGATCATTTTCTTACAGCGAGCTTGAGAAAGCCAATGAACATTTCAAGGAAGATATAAGGCACGGTTTGTTCGGAAACCTCTATAACCAGAAGGTAATAGAATAGTTTCTGTAAAACGACGGGAGAAAATTGGGGATGAAGGAGAGGGAATTTAAAGCAGAAATGACCGCAATTGGGCAAGCTCGTCACAAAAACTTGGTTCATTTGCTTGGAGGGATCTGAAAAATTCTTGCGTATGAGTATCCACTTGCAGGTTTCCTATTTAATTCTGAAACAAGGCCTTCTTGGGAGCAAAGGATGAGAATTGCACCAGACATATCTACGGGAATAGTTTATTTGCACGAAAAATGCGAGACTTGCATAATTCACTGCAACATTAAGCAGCACAATATTCTGGTATATGATTCGTGGACGGCCAAAATCTCGGATTTTGGGCTTGCAAAGTTTCTAGTGCCTGATCAAGTAACGAACTTCATCTCGAAGGAACAAGAGGGTATTCGGCACCAGAGTTTCAGAATAGTGTCTTGATCTCCAATTAGGTAGATGTTTATAGCTATGGAGTGATGCTATTGGAGATAATATGCTGTAGAAGTAAATGGATGTCAACGTTTCAACTGAGGATGAAATCTTTCTTCCTACATGGGTACACAAATGCTTTGTTGAGAATGATCTCAACATGCTAGTGGGAGATTAGGAAGTAGATATGAAGTCCTTGGAGAGGATGGTGAAGGTTGGATTGTTATGCATTCATGATAATCCTTATCTGCGCCCTTCTATGAGGAATGTAGTTCTCATGTTAGAAGGTACTATGGATATACCATTTTTGGCATTGTATTAAGTTTTTTTAGAGGAAAATGGCAGATGGAGTGACCGAAAAGTGGAGTAGAGGATGACAAAACTTGGCCAGTCGAAAGTGGGTTCTTCTGGCAAAGCTACTATTTTTCACACGGTTTAAGAAAGTGCATTCACTCTCTGTGTTCTGTCAGAAAAAAAAGTGTAATAATTCTACTTCAAAATAGTCCTAAGCGGGTCATAAGATCCTGCAAACTTTAGGCGTTTAGTTGGAAAAAGGGGACAAGTTTGAATGTAGTTATGTATTCTCCGTTTTTTATACGTTGAGCACCAGGTCTTCTGTATATTGCAACATTCTGGTGTATAATTAGGCATAAACGGTACTATGTAATAACATGTCAAGCATTGCAACATTAGTTTCATTTCCTTTTTTTGTTTTGTTTTCGGCCAAGACCGGTTTGGACTTTGTTACTAGACCGGGTATTGGGCTTTTGTACAGATTTTGTGTTATAATAAGGCCTTAAAGGCCACTTTGAACTAAAAAGTAGATAAAAATTTATTTATATGAACTAAACCAGTTAAGAACTTGTGCTTTGTTGCGAAACATGTTCTAGTTCTAGCCTCTTTGATCTTGGTCTTGATATTAGATATTTGTACTTGGGTTGTAAATTAGGGAAACGAAAAAAAAATGAAAAGTGATAAAAGAAAATATGAAAATGAAGAACTAGAGACAATAATTTTCTACTAATATGGACGGAAGGAGTAGTTGAAGTGTCTTTCTTTGTACTAACTGGTTCTCGAACAACCTAAAGCATAATCGTAAAAATCCAAAAATTAAAAACTGGTTACCTTGAAGAAATAATTTTTTTTCATTTTATTATAGATAAAATTTGCTACTCTTTTTTAGATAATGGTAACATTTCATTAAAGAAAACACAAAAATGTGCTGGTAAAGTGAACACAATACAGACTCCAAAAGTGAATCAGAGTATTTCATCCCCTTGATCTAACAAAAACTTATAGGGATTCTTTAACTTCGAGTATGGATTCACTATCATTTACAGGAAATCCTTTACTCCAAAATAAAAAAAGTAATATGCAGTTCAGTTTAACTCTATGTGGATTTATTTGTATTCTCAAAGCATCTAGAGTTTCTTTCCTTCCAAACTATCCACCAAATGCATGCAAGTTGAGTTGAGTTGCCACCATTTCTTCTGTTTAATACCATCAAGGCATCAACTACTCCATTCCAACATCTCAAGATGTCTTCTGTCTTAGACCAATTCATTCCAATCATACACAAGAACATGAGCCATAGTTAAGCTGTGACAACACAGTGTAGAAATAAATGAGAATTGTCTTCACCTTCTTTTTTACATACGAGATATCTGGAACTCTACTGGTAACCCGTGCTCTTTAGATTCTTGAGTTAGATATGCTTCTATGCCCACTAACCATACAATGCATTGCACCTTAGAGGGTGCATTTACTTCCCAAATCTGCTTCCATGGCCATCCCTTATCCCCATGGCAAGTACCCATCAAAATACTATAAGCTGATTTTACTGAGAAGATGTTGGAGCTTGAGCCTTTCCATACAAGAGAATCCTCATAATCTGTTAAACCTTCAACCTGCTCCAGTTGATTTAGCAGTCCAGCACTCTGTTCACTTCCCAATCATTTAGCCATCTTCTGAAGTTTAGATTCCAGCTTTGATGTTCTCTTGTCTCTTCCAATGTGGCTTGTTGATTTGTTGCTAGCATATATAGGTGAGGATATTGGTCTTGTGGAGGGTCACGTCCTATCTAGTTATCATCCCAAAAGGCAGCCCTCCTCTACCAGTTCCTCGTTTAATTTCTGTATTACTGAAAAAACAAGGCCACGGTGTAGAGATTGATCTTCAACTGCTTACACCATACGGGGATTTCACCACATTTGTGCACCACTGGGAGTCTTTTTCATACTTATCATCAATTACCTTCCTCCATAATACTTGATGCTCATTATTTTATCTCCACAACCACTTAAGAGACTTTTGTTGTGTTGCCTCAAATTTCTGATGCCTAAACTGCCATGTGCTTTGCTTGAGATGACTGTTTTCCAGTTTACTAAGTGAATAGTTTTGGTTTCCTTGCCAAATGAAATCCCTTCTGAGAGTGTCCAATCTTCTTTCCACCTTGACTGGTAGAGGGACAAGGGACATCACATAAACTGGAAGAGAATCCAACACCATATTTACTAGGACCACTCTGCCTCCAAGTGAAAGATGTTGAGTCTTCCACTTAGACGGTCACTTAACACATCCATCAATCACATCATGCCATATCCCCAGTGCTTTGTTTTTGGTTCCCAGTGCTAGTCCAAGATAGGTGGTTGGCAGATTACCAACTTCACATGCCAAGGTACCTGCTAACCTATGAATCTAAAGCACCATATTGATAGGAAAGATCAGACTTTTCTTCCAATTGACATGTAGTCCTGAGACTGCTTCAAAGACAGTGAGAATCAGTCTAATATGCATCAGTTGATCAACTTCAGCATTACACAAAATCAGAGAGTCCTCTGCATATAGTAGATGAGATATCCATTCAGCCCTTATTTTCAAGTTTTGAATTCTTATACAAGATATAAGTTTCAAAATAGAATTGATTGTCCATTAATGCAGTGTTTGATAAGACTTTTCTCGGGAAGACTTAGTGAATTGACTTATTGATAAAAGCATTTAACTCTTGTTTATATTTTTCTATTAAGAAGACCTAATAGACGACTTGACCAAGTAATTTTCCCAGCTTCTTCATGGATATTTCTTTAGAAGATGTTCTATTTGACTTAACTGCTTCTCTAGTTTTTCATCTTCTTCAACCATGTTAAAAGTTAAAACCTGGTTCTCTAGTTTTTCGTCTTCTTCAACCATGTTAACAGTTAAAACCTGTCTTGCTTGCTCCCTCATTAATATCATGGCTCTTTATTTCTTACTTGTGTTGTGTATCTTTAGATCCGTTAAAGCTCAATCAAAGCCTCCTAATACAATAGGATTAGGATCTTCTCTTCATCCCACTAGACAACCTACAGTATGGTACTCAGCTTCAGGTCATTTTGCCTCTAGCTTTTATCTACAAGAAAGTGGTTACAAGGTGGGAATTTGGCTAGTGGGAGGATCCAATAACACTGCTATGTGGACCGTGTTTCATGATGATCCAGAAATATCTATTGATTCTACCTTGGAGTTCATTAATGGAATTTTAATTCTGAAAGAAAGTAACAGTGCGGATAAGACTGTTGTTGGCTCACCAGAATTTGCTTTATATGCCAACTTGCTTGATAATGGTAACTTTGTGCTTTACAATCAAGATCATGAAACTATTTATGAGAGTTTCCGTTCTCATACTGATACAATTTTAGGTGTCCAGAATTTACCAAGTGGGGATAAATTGGTTTCTAATTTCTCCTCCACAAATCACTCCTTAGGGCGATTTCGCCTTGTGATACAGAATGAAGGGAACCTTGTTGTATATCCTAGAAACTTGAATCAGCCAGTGGATGCCTATTGGGCTTCACAAATTTATTGTACTGGTTGCAGAAATCACCTGTTTCTTAACAAAACTGGCATCTTATTGCTGATCAATGACACTGATTCTTCAGTAATTCGACAATTATACACTCCACTTATGCAAAAGGACACAACTATTTATCGGGCCACACTAGATTATGATGGAAACTTTCAACTCTATTCTCATGAATTCGACTCCAATGGCAATTCTAAAATTGTAGTGGAGTGGGAGGCTATCGATGATCTTTGTCTAGTGAAAGGTTTCTGCAGCCTTAACAGCTATTGTGTTAGAAGTGATCACAATGCACCCTCTTGTATATGTCTACTAGGGTCATATCTAAGAGAGAATGATCCAATCTTTGGTGATTGTCAAAGGAACTTCACTAGAGAAAAGTGCTTTAACGGGAAAGAAGATACAAGTATCTACAAGATAACTACTACAACCAATTTGACCTGGGAGGATCCTCCTTACTTTGTTACATCATTTCTATGAAAAGAAGATTGTGGTAAATCTTGTTTGGAGGACTGTGATTGTGATGCAGCTCTATTCTACGAGATTGGCTAGTGTTTGAAACATAAGTATCCTTAGAGGTATATCAAAGGTGCTCGTGAAGGATCTCGAACTAATTTCTTCAAAGTCATCAATCTAGCAGTGCAAAATCCAACAACAGACTCAGTGAAGCCATCATGGGTTGTGATCTTGGTTTTATCAATAGGTTTTGTTATGTATTCAGGTACTGCTCTTGCATTTTAAGGCTTTTATGTCTTCCAATTTTGGATAATAAATTACAGGAAGCTATTGCAGAAAAGGACCATAGGCTTAACGAAAGACTTCATACTCAGAAATTGCTCTTACCAGGAGCTAAAGCAGGCAACTGATGATTTCAAAGAGAACTAGGAAAGGGTGCTTTTGGAGCAATTTATAAAGGGATCCTTGACAAAGATAGAAACCTTGTGGCAGTGAAGAGGCTAGAGAAGGTAGTCGACGAAGGTGAAAGGGAGTTCAGAGCAGAAATGAGGGTCATTAGTAGAACTCGACACAAAAACTTGGTTCGTTTGCTTGGTTATTATGCTGAAGGCTCAAAAAGAGCTCTAGTTTATGAATATATAAGCAATGGTTGCTTAGCAAATCTCTTGTCCCGAGTATCTACTCGCCCGAATTGGAACGTAAGAGTAAATATTGCACTAGATGTCGCCAGGGGAATCCTTTACCTCCATGAAGAATGTGAAGCTCCAATTACCCACTGTGATATAAAGCCACAAAACATCTTACACGATGAGTTCTTGATAGCTAAAATCTTGGATTTTAGGCTGGCCAAGCTGCTAATACCTGATCAAATAAGAACATTCACTAGTGTAAGATGGACGAGAGGGCATTTGGCACCAGAATGGAAAACAAATGCCCCCATCTCTTTCAAAGTTGATGTCTACAACTATGGTATTGTATTGCTAGAAATCATCTGCTACAGAAGAAACATTGAAGTCTCTGTGACTAAAATAGAAGAAATCCAGCTTTCTAAGGCTGCATTTGTTTTTATTAAGAATCGGACGTCTGAATTTGAATGCACATATGAATGATTAAGATGTTGTCTCTAGATCTGAAAACTGAATGATTAAGACTGTTTGTTTTTCAACATCTGAATGTGCAAAATTTATTTATTTATATATATAATAAAAAATACAATTCAAATAAGAAACTAATTGTATATTAGAAAAATATTTAATTTAATACAATAAAATTATTATTTGATTGAAAAAAATAAATATTTATGTTTGTTAGTGATAGTGAAGATGGTTTGTAATGTTGGTGGTGGCGGCAATGATTGATGTTAGTGACTAGTAATGTTGGTGGTGATAATTGTGATGGTTGGTATTATAGTGACTGTTATGATGGTGGTGATTGGTAGTGGTGGTGGTGGTTGTGATGTGAAGTTAGTTGCTATTAGTAGTTGGAGGTGTTGATTGTGATGGTTGAAAAATGAATGCATGATGACTGACGATGTGTTGGTGGTAGTTGGAGACGTTAGCTGTGATGGTGGAGATGGTTGTTAGTAGAGATAGATTATAGCGATGGTAGCGGTTGAAGTGGTAGTAGAATGGCGACACCAGTGACAATGGTGGTGGTGGTAGCTAAAAAATGTGTGAAGATTGATGATGAGTTAGTGATAGTTAGCGGTGGTGCTAGTTGTGACAGATGAGTTGGTTGGTAGGAGGGATTGAACTATAGTGGTTGATGATGGTGTGGTGGCGGTGGCGATGGATATAATTAGAATAATAGAGGTGGTAGGTGTGGTGGCGGCTGACAATAGTGTTGGTGATGTCACCTAAAACTATACCTCCAGAAATGTATAATGTGGTCTTTGAATCAAATATAGAACCCAACTAGGTTGGGGTCGATCCCACAGGGAATAGGACAAAATTCCATCGAGTGTTTGTCCGAGTAATTGGCAAGTAAGTAAAAAAGGGGGATTTTTACAAACAAATAGTGACGGTAACAATTGTTGATTGTCGGATTTGTGATCAATACGAGAAAGACACTAGGATTGTGATCCCCAAGATTCATTAACTCCACCGGACATTTGTGCTGGCAAACTGTCTCGCTGCGTTGCATGAAAAATCTAACAAGATAGATTATCTAAACATCTCTCGAACTTGGTTAGATGAATTTCACTCTTCTCCTCTCGATCTCCGAGTGTCGCACTACTAACCTTTGTTCTTGATCTCAGATTAACTATCCCTGTTATGAGTCAAGTTATTAAATGAAGGTTGATAGCTTCAAATCTCTGTTGTTATTCCCTTTTCCCAATCTCTACTTCTCTCTTGAGCAAGTTTAGTATACAGGCGAGTTTCTAACGTTTGCAACCGTTAGAAGATCAATTATAATGAAGGAAATACCAATACATGCAGTCACACCGGTTCAGAATTACTTCGCACTTAGCCCGTTTCGTTAATTCCTCATGGTTCACACAATCCTAGCTATGGGGTTTAGCTACTCATGATTGCAAGAACACAAGAAGAATTCAATGATGAAAACATAATTATGAACTCACAATAAGAATAAAACTCTGAAATCTCAATATAAATCAAAACCATAGAATCGATGTTTGAGATTACAAGATCAATGTAATAGAATCCAAAACAATGTAATAGACAACTCCAAATAATGTAATAACTAACTCCTAAACATAGGACAACCTAAGGGTATTTATATATACAAAGTGAATCCTATCCTAAGCAAAGTAGGAGAAAAAAGTCGACAACTTTCTACGTACCATGACTTGAAGTCTTAGATTCAACCCACGGACCGTGGGTACAGACCGTAGGAATCAGGCCTGGATGCAAACTCTCAGGAAGTGACTCATGGAACCAACCCACGGTCCGTGAGTCACAATCGTAGGTCACTCCTCTGACTTCGACTTTGTTCTTTCGTCTTCAAATACTTCGTTCCAGTGCATGCTTTTTACCTTTTTGTCCATTTTTCCTTCAAAACCTATTCTCCTGCAATATAGAACATAAAATACATCATACCTACCAAACATACTCAAGTTATTGCATATTTTCCTCGTTTTAAGCATCGAAAGTGCCATGAAACCATGGCACATCATTTGGTAGCGATATTGGCTGTCAATGGTGGTTGTAATGGTAGAGGTGGTTGGTGGTGGTGGTTGGCGGTTTGTGGTGGTTGACAATGGTGGTGGTGGAAGAGGTGGTTAGTGGTGGTGACTGATGATTATGGATAGAGTGTGGTGAATATTATCCAACACAAGAATACCTCTTAATGATATTAAGACTTGGTTCCAGATCTGGATGATTAAGACCTATTAAAATCTTAATAAAAAAATAAATACACTTAATGATCTGAAGTATGAACTATTTAGATTCATACCTCTATTAAGTGCAAACAAATGAGGCCTAAGTGGACATATAGTTGCCTTGTAGAAAACTAAATAGACAAGCTTGTTGGAAGTGAAGAAGTACACAACAAGACCTTGGAAGGAATGATCTCTGTGGAGATCTGGTGCATTCAGGATGAACCAACACTTTGTCCTCCCATGAAAAAGTATTACAGATATTACAAGGAATTATTGATAGTCCAATTCCTCCATGTCCAAGTCCTAGCAGTTAATTTCACGTAAAATCAGTACTTGTAAGTGGTTTGTTTAATTGTTGTTTTCTTCAAAACTATCTTCTATGGTAAAATTCTGCAATAATGGTAAATGTGAATAGTTAGTTCAACATACATTAGTTCAGATTATGCTTGAATGAGAAAATAGAAGAAAAAATAACACTATAAGGGTAAGGTTCTTGAATTTGAATTAGGGGAGGCATATTGCACGCCTCAAATCCCATTGGGGCGGACAGGCACCCATAGCCGTAAAGGCCTGAGAGAACCAAACCTATGATCGTGTACATTCATATGCATGCCAGTAAGTGAATAAAAATTCTGCCACATGCAGATATAATATATCAATGACGGAAGTCATGTAAAGACGTTCAAAACAGATACGAGACTTGGTCATTGGGGCCACAATGTCTAAAAGGTAAGACACTTCTACATTTGACTATACAATGTATACAAAGCCTCTAAAAGATATATAACCATGACTAAGGTGGGGACAATTCCCCGCCTTATACAACTGCTACACAGTACCAAAATTATATACAAATTCCTCGGAAAGCCCCGAATCAACCTGAAGCTCACCAATAGCCTGCAGATGACCCGTACCCTACTGTGAAGGTCTACTAGCTCTTGTGCCTGCAGCAAGTAAGGCAGGTCCCCCAAGGGACGTCAGTACGAAAGAATGTACTGAGTATGTAAGGCTATAAGTAACTGTATGAAATATAGGAACTCAAATGGAATCAAATACAAATGAATAGATAATACTGATTTACCACCGTACTGTATATGTGGAACCATGTACATTACATTCACTTCTTTCCTTTTATCTTCATATCAATATACACCATACAATGCCCGGGACCAACTGATCAGTGGTGAATAACATTGGGATCGGCTCAAGCTAGGCTTATGCCCCCAGAGCTACCACCCATAAATCAATAAATCAGGTTAGGCTCGAGCTAGGTTTTCACCCCCAGAGTTACCACCTGCATCCAATAATCAATCGGGATTGGCTCGAGCTAGGCTTTCGCCCCCAGAGCTACCACCCGTACTCAACCAAATATGCATTACTTCATTTCTTTAGTTTTTGTGAGATTGTTACATCGGTGGTCATAATATTATTGGAGCTTTGGAACAATAGTCAACAAATAAGAGACACGTAAATGATAATTGCTAACAAACTTGAAATGAGATACTTTAAAACATTTCAAAGTGGAAACAAGTTTGGTAACGATGTGAACAATAGGTGCGGCCAAAGGATACGAAAAAGTGTAACCTCACATACCTTATATTTCCAACATGTGCCTACAACAATTCAGCCCTTCCTTAAAGTGTTACTCTACAATATGAATACATAATGGAGCTCACATTAAAAGCCAATTACATTACAAGTTCACAAGGCGATAATTAGCTACTTGACGGGAAGTAAAATCTATCTAACATCTCAAACACATGGTATATATTCCACCTTACTTTATACTATAATATAACTTCATTACACCCTCCTACAATATGATTCACTGCCTCACAACACCAGCAATACCAAAACAGTCCACACATCAACATAGACATCACAAATTGATAGGATTTCACACCAAGTTTATACTTTACATTTCCACCTCAATACCACATCACATATTTATTCCATCAAGTCACCTAAATAACTTTCACAACAACACACTAAAAACATTCCACAATGGTTTCAAAATTCGCATCAACATCACAAGAAAATATTATCTTTCCACTACACCACACGTTCCATGCACAATTACGTATAAACATTTCCACAAGTCATACACAAGGAATAACAAATTAGGGACAGCACCACACTTAAAGAAATTTCATCCATCTAATTCAATTCCTTCAAGACCTTAAGTCCTCTTTCAAGTTTAAACCACATAGAAGGCAAATACTTTAGCGACTAAGCAAAAGTGGACTGTTTCACAATAAGTGGACTGCTCAACACTTTTTAAACATAGCCAACATGATATACACAACCTCTTATACATATAATATATTAATCTATAAGGGTAAACACTTACCAAGGCTTGCAAGTGGAAGATTTTTCCAAAAATCCTTAGGGAAAATTAGGGCGGCTAGGGTTTGAAAGAGGAGAAAGTATTTGATTGAAAATCTGATTTTTACAAGTGTGTTGTGTAGAAAAATAAGCTGAATTTCAGCCCTAAATAGGCCGTCCAAACCGCCTCTCTCTATGGTCATCCTTAGCCAATCATTTGGTCAAAAAGTCCAAGTAGATGATGTGTATACTTGGTCCATTTTTAAATGGATCATCTCCTTTTGGGCCCATGTCTTATTTACTTAATTTTGGGCCTCAATTGAGCCCATTAGCATAATATTAATTCAGCCCAATAAATTTTGTGGGTAATACACCAACTATCTCAAGTTTAAATAATTCCATAAATGTTAAGGTAGTCAAATAAGTTCGAAAATGTATGGGTGTTACATCCTTCCCCCCTTAGAAACATTCATCCTCGAATGTTAGTAACATTGCCCAATCTAAACAAGTTTAAGTCTAAGTTCATTCTTCATATTATCACATACACATAATACTTACATATACTTACTTTTTATTCCTCCAATTCCACATCTTGAACTTTCTCTTCAGTTTGAAATAAATGTGGGTACTTAGATTTCATCATGTCCTCAGCTTCCCAGGTGATTTCATCTACCTGCTGGTTCCTCCAATGCACTTTTACGGAAGCTACTTCTTTATTTCTTAACCTCTTAAATTGTCGATCCAGAATAGCAATAGGTACTTCTTCATAGGTGAGATCTTCCGTAACTTGTACATCTTCAGTAGGAGCAATACGAGATGGATCTCGTATGCACTTTCGAAGCATTGAAACATGAAACACTGGATGAACTATGGAAAGTTCTTGGGGTAGTTCTAATTCATACGCAACTTGACCAAATCTTCGGACAATCTTATACGGCCCTATATAATGTGGACTCAGCTTTCCCTTCTTCCCAAATCTCATTACCCGTTTCATTGGTGACACTTTCAAGAATACCCAATCACCTATGACAAATTCTATCCCCTTTCTTCTAACATCGACATATGATTTATGTCGACTTTGGGTTGTTTGTAGCCACTATTGTATCGCCTTAACCTTCTCCATAGCTTAATGAACAAGATTTGGCCCAAATAAGGCAGTTTCACTCGCTTCAAACCATCCAATTGGTGATCTACACTTTCTTTCATATAAAGCTTCGTAAGGCGCCATTTTGATACTTGAATGATAGCTATTATTGTAGGCAAATTCAATAAGAGGTAAATGATCATCCCAACTACCTTTAAAGTCCAATGTGCAAGCTCGTAGCATATCTTCAAGTGTTTATATGGTACGTTCTGCTTGTCCATCTGTTTGAGGATGAAAAGTCGTACTTAAATTCACTTGAGTTCCCAAACTCTTCTGAAAAGACTTTCAAAAGTGTGCAGTAAATTGAGCTCCCCTATCTGATATAACGGAGATTGGAATTCTGTGTAGTCGAACTATCTCTTTAATATACAACCTCGTATAATCTTCAGCTGTGTAGGTGGTCTTGACGGGTAGAAAGTGTGCCAATTTGGTAAGCCTATCAACTATTACCTATATGGAATCAAATTTTTGAAGTGTACGAGGCAAACCTGTGATGAAATCCATGTTGATCATGTCCTATTTCCAGATTGGAAAATCTATACATTGCATATAACCTCCCAACTTCTGATGCTATACTTTTACTTGTTGACAATTCGAATAATGAGCTACAAATTCTGTAATGTTCTTCTTCATGTTACCACACCAATACATTTCTTTCAAATCATGATACATTTTGGTGGCTCTCGGATGAATAGAATACCGTGAATGATGTGCCTCTGTCATAATCCGTCTTCTTAGCTCATCTACATCAGGTACACACAATCTGCTTTGGCACTGAAGCACTCCCTCTTGCGTAAGATCAAATGATTTTGTCAAACCTTGTTGTACATTCTCTTTCAGCTGCGATAAAATAGGATCCACATACTGTTTTTGCTTCACTTCAGCTACTAATGAAGATTCTGCTGCATTTTGCACTATAATTCCTTCATTTGGAGCTTCAAGAAGACGAACCCCCAAGCTGGGTAGTTGATGTAGATCCTTGACTATACCTTGCTTTTTTGTGAGCTGGCCATCAGTGCTTCCTATTTCTTTGCGGCTTAATGCATCGGCTACCATATTCGCTTTTCTCGGATGGTATAAGATATCGATATCATAATCTTTTAGTAGTTCCAGCCACCTCCACTGCCTCAAATTTAGGTCCTTCTGCTTGAAAATATACTGCAAACTCTTATGATCGGTATAGATGTCAACGTGAACCCCATACAAGTAGTGGCACCATATATTTAAAGTAAATACTATCGATTCTAGCTCAAGATCGTGTGTTGGATAATTTTTCTCATGTGGACGCAATTGTCTTGAGGCATAAGCTACCACATTACCGTGCTGCATCAATACACATCCCAAGCCGACTCCTGAAGCATCACAATACAACGCATACCCATTTTTACCTTCTGTAAGTACCAATACGGGTGTAGAAGTCAACTTACTCTTCAGATTTTGGAAACTCTTTTCACATGCATTGTTCCATTGAAACTTGGTTGCCTGGTGTGTTAGCTTTTTCAAAGGTGCAGCAATAGAAGAAAATCCTTTAACAAACTTTCTATAATAACCTGCCAACCCAAGGAAACTACGAATCTCTGTAGGCGTTGTAAGTCTTGGCCAGTTCTTCACAGCTTCTATCTTTTGAGTATCGACCCTTATTCCTTCATCCGACACAATATGACCCAAGAATGCCACAGATTTTAACCAAAATTCACATTTATAGAACTTTGCATATAACTTACGATCATGAAGAATCTGTAACACCTCCCGTAAGTGATTAGCATGGTCTTCTTTTGATCTTAAATAAACCAAAATATCATCTATAAACACTGTCACGAACACATCTAAGAATGGCTTGAACACTCTATTCATCAAATCCATAAAAACTGTTGGTGCATTTGTTAGCCCAAATGACATAACCAAAAACTCATAATGACCATACCGAGTTCGAAAAGCTGTCTTGGGTATATCTTTTTCTCTAACCCTTACTTGATGATAACCCTATCTCAAGTCAATCTTTGAGAAGAATTTGGCACCCTGTAATTGATCAAACAAATCATCAATTCTGGGGAGGGGATATTTGTTCTTAATTGTCACCTTATTTAATTGTCGGTAATCAATACACATTCTCAACGTACCATCTTTCTTGCGTACAAATAACACTGGTGCACCCCACGAGGACATACTGGGCCTTATGAATCCCTTATCCAGCAAGTCTTTTAATTGCTCCTTCAATTTTCGTAACTCTATCGGGGCCATTCTATACGGAGGAATAGAGATAGGCTGAGTACCTGGAATCACATCAATACCAAACTCTACTTCCCGTTCTGGAGGCAAACCTTGATGATCTTCAGGAAATACATCAAGGAATTCATTTACCACCGGAACCGATTGAAGAGTTGGTGGCTTCATATCGGTATCTTGCACTCTGACTAGATGGAATATGTACCCCTTGGATATCATTTTCTTTGCCTTAAGATAAGAAATAAATTTACCTCTCGGTGCTCCAACATTACCCCTCCATTCAAGGACGGTCTTTTGTGGAAAATGAAAATGTACCTTCTTAGCTCGACAATCTACCGTGGCATAACAAGAAGCCAACCAATCCATACCCATTATAACATCAAAATCTACCATCTCTAGCTCAATAAGATCAGCCAACGTATCATGATCACAAACAGTTACTATGCAATTACAATAGACTCTTTTAGCTATAATAGATTCACCAACTGGTGTAGATACTTCAAATGGCTTGACTAGTAATTCCGGTGTTCTTTCAAATTTTTCAGCAATCAATGGAGTGACATATGATAGGGTAGAGCTCGGATCAATTAATGCATATACATTATGTGAAAATACGGATAATGTACCTGTAACCACATTAGGAGAAGCCTCCAAATTCTGTCGATCCGCTAAAGCATATATATGGTTCTGGACTCCACTAGAATTAGCTGTTCCTCGAACACCTCTACCACTCCCAGTAGGTTGTACACTCGACGAGGATGATGCAACGGCTCATCCAATAGGTCGTGCTATACTACTCGTGCCCCTTCGTGGGTACTCTCTCATTATGTGCCCCGACATACCACACTAGAAACAAGCATCTGTCCCAAGCCGACATGCACCTAAATGAAGCTTTTCGCAGTGCTGACATGGATGATGAGAAAACCTCGATTGGCTCATTCTTCCTTGTTCTTGATACCCTGTTGTCTGTGAACCTTGAATCCCACTACTTTGCCCAACTTGACTGCCTCTAAACCCTCAAAATTGGGATGGAGTACCTACTATAGAATAAGAAAATGATGGTCTAGGCGGTCTATTAAAAACCCGAGGCCTAAATTCTTATTGGGATGCCATGAACTGTCCTATAGGTTTAGCCCTCTTTAACGGTCCTCTTTCAAATTCTTGCGTTCTTCTCCTTTGCCTCTGATCCTCCATCTTCTGTGCAAAAGCTTGTATCCTGGCTATATCCATGTCTCTATTCAAAGCAGCAATAGTACAATCCCTAATCAAATATGGATCCAATCTATCCACATACCGATGAACTCTATCGTCCATAGTAGCTACTACATTAGGAGCGTACCTAGCCAAAGAGTTAAACTGAAGACTGTACTCTCTGACGCTCATATTACCTTGATGAAGATTTAAGAATTGGTCTGCACAAGCGTCTCAGATCTCATATGGAAGGTAATGATCAAGGAATGCTGCTTTGAATTCTTCCCAACTAGATGGAAGTGCACCGATACCCCTAGATCGTTTCCAATCTTCGTACCATAATATAGCCTCTCCTTTTAATTTATATGCTGCAAGCTCAACTGTTTCTATACCAGATACATGCATAACATCTAAAGCCCTTTGAATTCAGTCCATGAAGTCTTGTGGGTCTTCATTAAGATCTGACCCGGTGAATGTGGGAGGGTCTAATTTAAGAAAATCCTGTGTCCGTCGACTAGCTGCCCTATCCGCATCATCATTACTTGTAGTTGGACCAGCTTGTCCTTGATTTTGTACAACAACTATACGAGTCAACATTTGCACCACATTTCTTAAATCCTGCTCAGTAGCATTAACAAGTGGTTCTGGAGGTACTCATCTCCTTCTTGGCTCTCCGGGAGCTGGAAGAGTAGAAGAAGCCCGCGATGCAAACTCATTTTCATCTTCACCTTGATTAACTCGTTCAGGTGGTGATTTACTAGTTCCTACTTCGGCATCCATGTCTCCCTTCTTACCTTTACCCCTACCTCTTTTTGTAATCGTATTTGCTATACTGAGGAAACAAAAACATAAAACAAATTCAGTGGTTAAATATGACTCCACCTACAACTTTGGCTCTATTGCACGATCTAGGAAATGAAGAAACGAAACAACTCCTAAATGTCCCGTAGCCTCCTACGCATAGATGTGGTGCACAACACATCCATAAGTAAGACTCTACTCAAACACGGATTTGTAGACAACCAGGACAACTTGCTCTGATACAACTTTTGTCACGCCTCAAATCCCATTGGGGCGGACAGAGACCTGTAGTCGTAAAGTCCCGAGAGAATGAACCTATAGTCGTGTAAATTCATATGCATGCCATTAAGTGAACAAAAATTTTACCACATGCAGATATAATATATCGATGATGAAAGTCATGTAAAGACGTTCAAAACAGATACGAGACTTGGGGGTTGGGGCCACAACGTCTAAAAGGTAAGACACTTCTACGTTTGACTATACAATGTCTACAAAGCCTCTAAAATATATATAACCATGACTAAGGTCGGGACAAGTCCCTGCTTTATACAACTACTACACAGTACCAAAAATATATACAAATGACTCGAAAAGCCCCGAATTAACAAGGAGCTCAGCAATAGCCTGCAGATGACCCGTACCATACTATGAAGGTCTACTAGCTCCTGTGCCTGCAACAAGTAAGGCAGGTCCCCCAAGGGACGTCAGTACGAAAGAATGCACTGAGTATGTAAGGCTATAAGTAACTGTATAAAATATAGGAACTCAAATGGAATCAAATACAAATGAATAGATAATACTGATTTACCACCGTACTGTATATGTGGAACCATGTACATTACATTCACTTCTTTATTTTTATCTTCATATCAATATACATCATACAATGCCCGGGACCAACTGATCAGTGGTGAATAACATTGGGATTGGCTCGAGCTAGGCTTATGCCCCCAGAGCTACCACCTATAAATCAATAAATCAGGTTAGGCTCGAGCTAGGTTTTCACCCCCAGAGTTACCCCCTGCATCCAATAATCAATTGGGATCGGCTCGAGCTAGGCTTTTGCCCCTAGATCTACCACCCGTACTCAACCAAATATGCATTACTTTATTTCTGTAGTTTTTGTGAGATTGTTACATCGGTGGTCATAACATTATTGGAGCTTTGGAACAATAGTCAACAAATAAGAGACACGTAAATAACAATTGCTAACAAACTTGAAATGAGATACTTTAAAACATTTCGAAGTGGAAACAAGTTTGGTAACGATGTGAACAATAGGTGCGGCCAAAGAATACGAAAAAGAGTAACCTCAAATACCTTATCTTTCCAACATGTGCCTACAAAAATTCAGCCCTTCCTTAAAGCGTTTCTCTACAATATGAATACATAATGGAGCTCACATTAAAAGCCAATTACATTACAAGTTCACAAGGCGATAATTAGTTATTTGACAGGAAGTAAAATCTATCACACATCTCAAATACATAGTATATCATTCCACCTTCCTTTCTACTGCCATATAACTTCATTCCACCCTCCTACAATACGATTTACTTCCTCACAACACCAACAATACCAAAATAGTTGTAACACCCCGTACCTTCCCGACCCTACTTGAACCATGTTTACCCTAGGTTCGAGAGCAATAAGTACGTATTTTGCATTGTTATTGATGGAACATTTGATATTTTGCTGGTAAATGTGATTTGACCTTTGTAGTAGGTGGTGTTTGTGACTTTGTGGAGCATTTGTGGGGGTGAAAAGTGAGGTTTAAGGTACATCCAAGCAAAGGATCTTAAATATAAGAGGTAAGCAAAAGGTTGGGACTTGAAAGATCCAACCAAATTCGCAAAGAAAAGTCGAAATCAAAAATTAAGTGTGGGGCACTGCAGGTAGCGCGACAGGCCGCTTCTGGCCAAAATTTTTGTGGCACAAGCAGCAAGGGGGCGCTCCCAAGGGCGTTCCAGGCCTCCCCTGCACACCTTTCATTTGCTAAAATTTTTCTAAGTCCCAAGGGCGCCCGGGAGCGTGCCGGGGTGCTTTTTGCCCGATTTCTTCTACGATTATTAGTCTATAAAGAGGACTCTTGGGTTATGATATTATTATTCCATAATAGTAGGGATACTCTTGAGTAATTTTGGCATCCGAGTTGGGGTTAAGTCATCGTCATAATTATTTCATCAAATTATGTTCAATTAAGCCATGAGTGGCTAAAGTTGCTTGTTCTTGGGATTGAGGCTACGAACATGAATCTCGTGAGTTGAATATTGTCGTGACATTTATGAAATTATTTAAACATGAGATATATGGTGAATCATGCATTGAATTTGGTGGGCTAAGTTGACATGTGTAAATGGGCTCAATTTGAGGCCCAAAATAAAGCCAAAATACAAGGCCCAAAGGGGAAAATGACCCATTCTTCAAATTTGACCAAGTAAACATAGCATTAATTTCCAAGAATTGGCTGAGGATGACCACAAGGACTATATAAAGGCAAAGAAATCAGATTTTTATTCCAAAACTCACCCATGCCTTTCTAGACATTTCTCTAAAAGATATTTCTCTCTTTTCCAAACCCTAAGGCAACCATTTATCTTTGGACACTTTGGACAAGATCATCACTTTGAAAGCTTGGGTAAGTTTTTATTCTTGTGATTTAATATATTCTATACATGAGAGATTGGGTAGATCATGATGGTTATGTTGACAAGGTTGAATAGGGTACTTTTGCTTTTTGCTAAAAGATGTGTCATCTTTGTGATTTAAACTTGAAAGGAGACATGGGATTTTGATGAAAGTGCATGGTACGGATGAAATATCAACATGTATGGTGTGTTTATGTTCCTTAATTTGTTATTTTTCTATGAGTATAAATTGTGGGATTGTTGTCGATATGTTGTTATGAAGTGTATTGAGGTGACTTGATGGAGTAATTGTGATGTTGTGTTGATGGAGAAGTGTGAAGTATGAACTTGGTATGACATGCTATTGGTTTATGATATATTGTTCAATGTATGGAATGTCATGGTATTGTTGGTATGACAATTTAATAAATAGTATTTTTCAAGGGGGAAATGACATCTTAAGGCAATCATGTAACTCATTGTCGTCATATGCATTTGTAAGGTAGTTGGTGGTTAATGTAAACTTCGTTATGTACTTGTGTTGTAGAGTGAAACGTAAGGAAGGAGTTGGACAATTGTATTCACATTTAGGATTGTATATTCATATTGGGAAGATAAGGTATGTAAGGTTACTCTTTCCGTATCCTTCTGCAGCACATAGTGTTCAAATTGACATTGTATTTGTTCCATTTCGAAATTTTCTAAGGTATCTCATTTCAGGGTGTTATCTATTGTTATTCACGTATTTCCTTATTCATTGGTCAATGGTTATTCATGTGTCTCATAGTCATGGACTACTGTTCCAAGATCCAATAATGTTATGACTATCAACGTATCAATCACTCAAAAGTAAAAGAAAGAAGTAATGCTAAGAAGTAATTCATATATGGTTACTTTATGGTTTTTTGAGTACGGGTGGTAGCTCGGGAGGCATAAGCCTAGCTCGGACCAAACCTGCTTTATTGATTTACGGTATTATTGACGGTTATATATTGATGGTTACATTTATTGACGGTTACAGTTATTGACGGTTGCATACATTCATGGTTACATTTATTGACGGTTGCATACATTGACGGTTACAGTTATTGACGGTTACATTTATTAACGGTTGCATACATTGACGGTTGCATACATTGACGGGTACATTTATTGACGGTTATATTTATTGATGGTTACATTTATTGACGGTTACATTTATTGACGGTTGCATACATTGACGGTTACTTATATTGACGGTTACATATATTGGTGGTTATGTATTTAACGGTAATGGTTGATGGTAATGTACATAAGGCAAGAAAATTAATGAATATAAAGTACATGACTCCAGCATTCAAACGATGGTTTGTCCATATTGGCTATTCTCTCATATTTGATTCCATTGAGGGCCTTATGTATCATGCAGTTTCTAATAGCCTTACATACTCAGTACATTCTTCGTACTGACGTCCCTTGTGGGACTTACCTTACTTGCTGCAGGCACAGGTGCTAGTAGACCTCAACAGTAGGTTGCAGATCATTTTGCCGATCTTTGGTGAGCTCCAGTTGGTTTGGGGGTTTTCGAGTCACATGTGTATATATTTGTTTTGGTACTATGATATGGTATAAAGCGGGGACTTTTCCCGACTTTAGGATGGTTATGTATATGCATCTGTTAGAGGCTTTGTAGACGTATGTGGGAAGATGAATGTAAGAGATGTATGTCTATTTTGACTTGAGGGCCCTAACGACCCAGTTTCCTATATGTATATATTCCATGTTTCCATGACTTCCGCTAATGGTATCTTATATCTCTATACGTGGTGGTGATGTTTCTTGAATGACATGCATATGAATAGACATAGATAAAGATTGGTTCTCTCGGGACTTATCGGCTTTGGGTGCCAGTCCGTCCCGAATGGGATTCGGGATGTGATAACAATCCACACATCAACATAGACATCACAAACCGATAGGATTTCACACCAAGTTTATACTTTACATTTCCACCTCAATACCACGTCACATATTTATTCCATCAAGTCACCTAAATACCTTTCACAACAACACACCAAAAATAGTCCACAATGGTTTCAAAATTCACATCAACATCATAAGAAAATATTCTCTTTCCACTACACCACACGTTCCATGCACAATTACGTATAAACATTTCCACAAGTCATACACAAGAAGTAACGAATTAGGGACAGCACCACACTTAAACATACTAAAATTTCATCCATCTAATTAAATTCCTTCAAGACCTTAAGTCCCATTTCAAGTTTAAACCACATAGAAGGCAAATACTTTAGCGACTAAGCAAAAGTGGACTGTTTCACAATAAGCGGACTGCTCAACACTTTTTAAACATAACCAACATGATATACACAACCTCTTATGCATATAATATATTAATCTATAAGGGTAAACACTTACCAAGGCTTGCAAGTGGAAGATTTTTCCAAAAATCCTTACGGAAAATTAGGGCGGCTAGGGTTTGAAAGAGGAGAAAGTATTTGATTGAAAATCTGATTTTTACAAGTGTGTTGTGTAGAAAAATGAGCTAAATTTCAGCCTTAAATAGGGCCTCCTAACTTCCTCTCTCTATGGTCATCCTTAGCCAATTATTTGGTCAAAAAGTCCAAGTAGAGGATGTGTATACTTGGTTCATTTTTAAATGGATCATCTCCTTTTGGGCCCATGTCTTATTTACTTAATTTTGGGCCTCAATTGAGCCCATTAGCATAATATTAATTCAGCCCTGTAAATTTAGTAGGTAATACACCAACTATCTCAATTTTAAATAATTTCATAAATGCTAAGGTAGTCAAATAAGTTCGAAAATGTACGGGGTGTTACACATATGACCAAGAATAAACTTAAATACAGAACACATAAGTGGTAGTGAAAATGGAGATAAAGATAAATATGACTCATCTTATCTGGATGCTTTCAACTAGTAGCTAGGGTATTTAGTAGCTTCTTTTCCTGGAAAGCTCATACACACGAGAGACATGCATTAGATTCCAGCAACCTATTGGTTACGGAATAAGTAGCTTTTGACATAATATTATTTACCCATAAAATGGTATAGTTGAAATTGTACACGTGGTTAAACGACATGCGAATTGATTTGACCAAATAATAAGATCTAAGTCAAATAATTTGCACAATGAAATAGATTAACAAAGATGATAATATAATCGTAAGGTAACTTCAGTGAAAGAGTTAAAAGTAAAATTACTTGCTTGTGCTTTCTCTTTTAGAAAACCCCATTTCTTCTCAACATCTTCCGCAATCTTCAACTGATGTAGGCCATATCAACATCAACTTCACTTGAGTCACTCTTGATTACCTTGAATACAAGACTCTTTTCTTCTTAGGTTCTCTTCTATCCTGATCCTATTGCTTCTTGAGATAGGTTCCCAATCAGTTCATCTAATGTCAGCTTCTGTAGATCTTTGGCGTTTGAAATGACATTTACTTTGCTCTACCATGAAGTAGGAAGTACACTTAGAATCTTCCTTACCAGTTTGTTTGGCTTGATAACTTTGCCCAGGTGGTGGAGTTCATTGATAATGGATGTGAATCTGGTATGCATGTCTTGTATGAATTCACCTTCTTTCTTCTTGAAAAGCTCATATTGAGTGGTAAGCATGTCTTTCTTGGACTACTTTACCTTACATATTCCTTCATAAGCAGTCTGTAATGCTGCCTAGATCTCCTTAGCAGTCTTACAAGCTGAGATCATATTGTATTCATTCGGTCCTATTCCAAAAACAAGAGTTTTTCTTTGAAGTTCTTCTTAATCATCTTTCGATCAGCGTAGCTATACTCCTTCCTTGTCTTGGGTATGGAACTGGAATCATTACTAATGGTTGCAGTTTTCATAGGAACATGAGGACCATCACAGGTGATGTCCCATAGCTCACATTCATCAGCCATTATGAAATCATGCATTCCTGTCTTCCACTACCCATAATAGTGTCCATTTAACCTAAGTGATCTTGTTGTTGATTGTCCTTCTTCTGGATTTGGCGGATGATCCATTTGAAAAGATCCTTTCTAGGTGTTAACCTTTTAGAAAGAACCTGCTTTGAACCAATTGATGGCTAGTACAAATCTTCCACAGTAATGAGAACTAGGTTTCTCACCTGGTTCCAAAACTAATAACAAAAAGTAAAGAAGAAGAGTAAAGGACACAAGATCTATTAGTGAAGCTGTCGCGATCCCTTTTTTCATAAGGCGCAACTTCGGGACTCAAAAAATTAATTAATAAAATATTTAAAAATTATGAGAGTCGCCACCTAATTTTAGAAAAACTAGGAAACCGATTAATTAAAGAAAAATATTAGTCTGCGAAACCAATTAGATTCTAGGTAAGGGTTCAAGTTATTCCAAAGGAAAGGTGTTAGGCACCCTTCGGAATCCACAAAGGTGAGTCCCGGCTGAACTCATTTTATCAATTGAGGAGGAAATAAAAAATTGTTTGCATATATAAGAAAGATTAAAAAAAAATAATGTATAAAATAAAGTAAAGAACGAATAACGAAGGCGACCTAATATTTGCCTATCGTTCAACAAAATGATAATTACAATAAATAACTCAGAATGATTTTCGAATTTTGAATTCGAATGTCTTCTTCGGGAAGAAGCTCCATGTACCTGTAAAAACACTTGGTAAAAGTGTTAGTAATGAATGAATATAAATCAAAATAAATCAATGAAATAATAAGAAAAAAAGTAAACCCCATCTTATATACACGGGAGGCCTTGGAAATCGATGGAGATTTCTTCATCGGCCAAGTATAAAAATACTTGAACAAAGATAATCGAACTTGAAAATAAATTTCGTCTTTTATAATAGGGAGGCCTCGAAAATCCGACGGAGAGATTTTATCATTGGCCAAGTATATTAATACTTGAATGAAAGGAATAAATAAGTAACTAAACTTAAAAATAACATCCGTTTTTTATAATGGAGAGGCCTCGAAAATCCGACGGAGAGATTCTTTCATTGGCCAAGTATGTTAATACTTGAAATAAAATATTTGAACTTAAAATAAAATCCATCTTTTGTAATGGAAGGACTTGAAAATTCGACAGTAAGATTTTATGATTGGCCAATTAAATTAACACTTTTTCCCAAAATTGAAATCAACAATAATGTAAAACAAACATCAACCAATAACAAGGAAATGAACGAAAATCATGTGAAAACAAATGCTGTAACATGACACATAATCAAAAAGAATTAAAATTAAGACCAAGACAAATAACACCAAAGCAAATGAACAGTAACAATAAAGCATATGCACACATAGACAGTGACAAATTACCCTTTGTACGCAACACAACGCATTAAACCAACCCAGAGATATTGAAATAAAAACAATTAGCAATTGACATGGGTAAAATAACACCCCAAAGCAAGAACAAGATACAACAACTCAACACCTCACCGAAAAAATAATAGTACATCGGAAAGTTATCCTAAACGGCTAGATAAATCTAAATATCAAAAAAATCAACCACACAATAATGGAATAATAGATGATTGGTAGCGAGACATATGAAACAAATAAAACACGAAAATAAATGTTACTGGAGCTTCGCCGGATTCCGCCGCGTTCATTAGCGGTGGTGTCGTTGTTGTGTTGTTCACTGGAGCTCGCTGGACGTGGATGTTGGAGCTCTGAACAGATCTGGTCACTTGAATGGTGGTGCAGGCTACTGGCTTCGCCCAAACTTCGCCGGAGGTGGTGATGATTTTGGGTTTGTGGTTTCACCGGAGACGGTAGTGGTTATGGTCGAGACTTCGCCGGAGAAGGAAGAGGCTACGGGAGGTCACCGGAGAAATGGGGTCTATTCCGATGGTTTTGTTTTCGCCATTGTTAGTGGTCTGGAGGAGCGGTTATGGTCGGAGCAGCGACGTTCCGCCAAAGAAAGAGACGGAGAGGGTTGGTTCCGTCGTGGTTAAGAAGGTGAGGTAGCAAAGGAAAACAGTTGGGGGTTGTGGTGGCGTGTTTGAGGTGGTGGCTCCGGTTCACCGGAGCTTGGAGCTCCTCGCCAGAGTTGCATTGGAGAAGAGGGAGTTTGTTTGGCAGCTAAAATGTGGTGTTTCACCGGAATCCGGTGAGCTTGACAGAGAACAGTGGTGGTGGACGGAGCTATCAGATTTCGGTGGGTGGTGGACGTATTTTGCCAAAAATAGCAAAAGAAATAAAAATATCTTTTAGTTTTCCACTTTTGAAAATTTGCACCACCATTAATTGTGAAGAGAGTGAATTAATTTTCTAGAGAAAATAAAATCACTCAAAAGCAAAATCATGTGCTCAATGGCTATCTAAAATCATGAGTCATCCAAAATAATGACTATTTGATCCTATCTAAAACTATGGATATTTAACTTATTTGTATAAAAAATATCTTCTCCGTCTTTTTGAATTAATGGACTGTAATAAAAATAACTTAACAAATATATTTAATGTCAGATAAGAATATGGTTTGAATTTAAAACAGAATTGATTATTTAACAAAACTCAAACAACATTTATAAAAATGACTGTGTAAAAAATCAGTGACAATAATTAAAAATTATAATAAATTGATAAATATTTTAATATTTTCAAAAAAAAAAGATAATTATCAATAACTTGTGTTAAATTGAACTAAAATATGTAAAAATCAAATTTTATGCTCTTTAACAAATAAAAAGCTCAAAAATATTTATTTTAAAAATATCAGTCCAAAATTAAATGTCAACAAGAGCAATATTTGATTATGCAAGAACTAGATTTTGCCCTTTTGTCACATCCCCTTTTTATTATATTGGAGAAGTGAAAGGAGCAACCACCTTAACTGCATGCCATGGACCAGTGCAGTCCTGATGTAATGCTGCCATATTATCGCAGTGGCAATACTTTGATAGCCGTACAAGTTTGACATGTGAATGGACCTTATTTCATATCTGCTCCCACATTAGATTTGTCAAATATCAAAACTTAGACTTTATCAAAAGCCATCAGAACTATTTGAGTGGCATAATCAGAGTAGATTCATAATAGTCAACCCTAGAGTAAATTGAGAAATGACTAATATGATTTGATAAGAGTGAGACAAAAGATGCTAAAAAGCATAAGCGATCATACGTTCAAAAAATACAGCATATGATTATTTATATGAATTTGGTACAGTTGAATTTATAGGTGAGTCAAGAGCACGCGTTATGATTTAACTTTGTTTTAGATCCGATCTACTGGTAGTTTAATTACTAGGTGATGATGGAAATGAACAAAATATAATATAAGCGAAATAAATAAAGTAAAGAAGACAAATCTAAGTGATTCTGGAGTGAATATGAACGTGTTCAAGATTAAATCCTAGCTTTCAGAGCTAACGATAAAGCAAGACCAATACAAAGCAAAGCAAACTATAAAGGATGAAAGATACTTGGAAACCAAGAAAACTATTGTATTCAGTAAGAGAGTGGGATCCAGTATCCCTTTACTAGTGTGGAGGAGCCTTGGCCAATCGGAATATGCCACTAGAGCCCTATAGTACCTAAAACTGTGTCCTTACACCATTCGTCTCGTCCATTGGAGGTGGCGCCAACTAATATTCCAGCGCTGCTTAGTCTTGTTCGAGCTCATCTCGAACAAAGAAAGCTCTACTTTGGATAGTTAGGAGCATCAACCTCTTTCTTTCACCTGAGCAGTCTGACAATCTTGTCCCTTATTTGTCCCTTGTGCCATGTCATCATGGGCGATGTCCTACTGAGTTTTTCCTTTCTTGAGAAGGTGTTCTCGATCGTTGATGTCTCGGAAGTTCCCCCTGAGGCTTTATGTCCCTTGTAGCGAAGAAACCTTATGCTTGCTTCTCTGTTGGTGCCATGTGTCCCTAGGTCGATTTTTACCCCATACAACAATTGCACTTGATCAAACAAGCATCCAAGTTATTGTTTGCCTGTACAGTAAAACTGGTGACATTGTTGTATGTCAAAGATAAAGAGAAGAGTGACAAATTATATTGTAACTAAAGGAAGTTGTATTGTTTTCAGTGTTTCTGACTTAAGGTTTCGACTTCTTATTGGAGCACTCAGAAGGATGAGTCATTCAATATTTACTTATACGATTCTGCAAATTTTCAGCAGAAATCAAGTTGGACAAGTCAATAATACAAATTAGCAGATGTATGAGATTAGAAACTAAAAGAACCCAAAAAGGGCTTCTTCTCCCTTTCTCCTTCTACACTAAAGGCACATAAATCCGTGGCAAAAGAACTAAGATACTATTAAACATACAGATTTTTAAAGCAATCTCCACCTATGTATGCACCAAATTTAATTACTTTAACTCAACGAGATTAGCAATTAAGAAATTTATTCTCATTTGTAATCGTAAAGTTATGATCCAACATTTCCATTTTAGTAAGTTATGTTACTTTTTTTTTCTTTTTGAAAAGGTAAGTAAATAGTATATAACAAGAGAAACAATTATGTTTAGCATTAAGTTGGTCTTTTCATTTTTCAATCGTCAATTTTTAAAAGGTAATTTTGAAGTTAATATTCAACATTCCGTTATAGTGAATTATGTTCTCTCATTCACTTTTACTGTTTATGAAACTACATTGAGTATGTTGTCCTCGTATGTTCTAACATTCACCTGGTCTTTTCTTCTTTCCTCCAACAATCATTTTATCCACCAATAGATTTTAATTTCAAAAAGCAGCAGTCATTTAACATCTCAACACTAGAAGCAGTTTGAAGAAATTACAAAAACAACACAAAATGCCTAAAATGAATTTGTCACCAACATAAAATTTAAACTATCATATTTTGTAATTTACACATGCATATGCTTTATCATTGCAACACAAAAATAATATATTATAATTTATTAAAAAAAGGCGAAAATAATCAAAAGGATATTAAACTAAGTAAATAAAATAAAAGGAATATTAACATTACGACTAGGTAATAAGATATTGTCCTATTACTAAGTAACAACGCTCCATTACCGTCCACTACTACACTTTTCGGTCACTTTATCTGCCATTTTCCTCTAAAAAGACTTAATACAATGCCAAAAATGGTATATCCATAGTACCCTACAACAACAACATACCCAGTGTATTCTTGTAACACCCCGTACCAACTACACCCTACATGACGACGTTGAACAATGGTTACGCAAGTGTCGAGAGTCAAAGTATGAATTTTGTAATATTATTAATGAGACAATTGATATTGGGCCTAGTACATGGGATTAGACCGTTGTAGGAGGTGTAACACCCGTATGTTGTCAAACCGCTATGACTACGTGTACATTTATGAAATTAGTAAATCATGGGAGATTTGATGAATTATACATTAATTTTTGGGTATGAATAAGTCTTGCATCATTGGGCTCAAAGTAAAGCCCAAAAGTAATAAGAAGACATGGCCCAACATGAAAATTGACCCATTCTTCCAATCTTCCATTTGAAGCAAGCATTTAATGCCAAGAGATGAATAAGAGTGACTTGGGGGATATATATGTATATATGAGGAGTTATTCATCCAATTGGTGGGCTCAATTTACAATTTGTTAATGGGCCAAATGAGGCCCAAAACAAGAACAAAAAGATTAAGCCCAATGGGGCAAAACATGATCCATTCTTCCTTTGCCCAAAACAATTATTGGTTCCAAATGGCTAAGGATAACCATGAATACTATATAAAGACATAAAGGGCTGATATTTTTATTCATACAAACACACATGCCTTTTGAGATATTTCCAAACCCATTTCTCTCAACTGCAAACCCTAAGGCACCCTTTTCTCTTTGGTAAAGATCATCCTTTTCCAAGCTTTGGTAAGTGTTTACTCTCATGATTTAATATATTTTATGCATGAAAAATGATTTATACTATGTTGGTTATGTTGGTGGAGTGTGAGAAGTTCACTATGTGTGAAGTGTATGTTTATGTTAATTCGGAGAATGGTTTTGCCTTGTAAACTTGAACATGGGCTTGTGGTCTTGAAGAAAATGAATTTGATGGGTTCAATATTGTCATGTTATATGTGCTTATAGTCTCCCCTTGTTTGGTCATGGTGTATAATATTTGGAATTTCTATTGTGAAATTGGTTATGGTTTTGGTGGCGGATTGGCCGTAAAGTGTCGTTTTGGTGATGTTATGTGTGTTGTGAGACCATGGCTGGTTGTTGGCATATTAGATGATCAAAAATATGTTAAAATAAGTTTGGTTATGATCATGTACCATTCATTGCATAAAAAGACCCCAAAAAGACCATTTCGGACCAAAACGGGCACCCGCCCTCGCAGACGAAGCACCTGCGGGCGCAGGTGCCAACCCAGGTGCCTCTGGCTACTGCCAAAGGTCACCTGCATACGCAGGTCATCCACCTGAGGGCGCAGGTGGCTTAGCGGATCGGTCCAGAATTCCGAATTGCTTGTTTTTGCATCCCTTTGGCCACCCGAAACCCCTATACCCTTCATGGATGTAATTATCAATTTGGGATGTCGTTTTAATGACTTTAAAATGTCTTATGAAGGCATGTTGGACTGTATTAAATGTGGATGGTTGTTCATATGTTGTTATAAGGCAAATTGATAAGCGTAAATGTGACGGAATGGAAATGAGAAGGCATAAAGGGTAAGTGTGATGCGAAATGCTATTGTTATACGAACTCTTGATCAATGTGTGTACTATTAAGGTGTTGTTGGTATGATAATGCGGTGAGTTGTATTGTAAGGAGTGAAATGGAGTTATATGGCGGTCATATAGTTCATTGTCATTTTGTACACTTATACGGTAAATGATCGTTAACAAGAGTTTCATTGTGGACTTGTATTGTAGAGTGAAACATAAGGAAGAAGCTGGAATGTGGGATTCATATATAGACTTGTGTACTCGTACTTAGAAGTAAAGGTATGTAAGGTTACTCTTCTATATCTTTCTGCAACATATGGTGTTCACATTGTCATAGTACTCATTCGATTCCAAAATACCCTAAGGTATTCCGTATCCGAGAATTGGCTAGAGTTACTCATATGTTCCTTATTCATTGGTCAATGGTGAATCATGTGACTCATGTTCATTGGTTGACTTATGTTCATTGATTGACTTATGACCATTGGTTAACTCACATTCATTGGCTAATATGTCAAGAGCTTCAAATGTTCTAAGGTATTGCATCTCAGGTTGGTGAGCTGTTGATATCCACATGTGTCTTATTTAGTGCCCATTTTCCTAAGGTTCCAAAAGTGTTCTATTCCAAGGGGGTTCTATAGTATTCCAACTAAGGTTGATATAATGTTATTCATATGTGTTTTACTCCTAGACGAATCATGACCCACTTAGTTCTTATTCATGGATGGAAGTTCTTAAGTTGTCATATGTTGTAAAGTCTAAGAGAACTATCGCAACGAGAGTAATGAGGTCAAGAGAGCTTGTTTAGTTGAATAACATTGTTCCAATCATGTTATGTTCCAAAGTTCCAATATAGTTATACACATGTCTCATAGTCATTAGTAATGGTCCAAAAGTCCAAAGAGGTTATGTTCCAAGGTTTCAATAGTGGTTATACTCATGTATCTTGTTCATTGATCAATGTCCCAATGGTTCCAACAGTGTTATGTTTCCAGGAAGGCTATGTGTCCAATAATGCTTGTTCACATGTTTCTCACTCATTGATTATTGATCCAAAGCTTCAAAGACAGTTGTGACTATCATTGTATTAATCTCTCATAAGCAAAAGTACCAATCTCTCACAAGTTAAAGTATCAATCTCAAAAGTAAAGAATTGAAGTAATAAACACTTGTTGAGAACGGGTGGCAACCCAAAGGGGCATAAGCCTAGCTAGGGGCGATCCCGAATGATTATTGGATATAGGGGGCAGCTCAAAGGGGCATAAGCCTAGCTAGAGACGAACCTGCTTTATTGATTTATGGGTGGCAGCTCAAAGGGGCATAAGCCTAACTAGAGACGATCCCAATGTTATTTCCCACTAATCAGTTGGGCCCGGGCATTACATGATTGATGATCACATGAATGATGAAGAAGTAAAGTAAAGTGAAATGAAGTAAAGGAAGTAATGCACATGATCCCACACTTGTACACTATAGTAGTTTATTCATGTAACATGTTCACTTGTACTTGATTTTATCAAAGTTCCTATATCTCATATATTTACTTATAGTCTTACATACTCAGTACATTCTTCGTACTGACCCCCTCGGGGGACTTACATTACATGTTGCAGGTGCAGGCACTAGTATATTTATAAAAAGACAGTAGTTGGTGGTTAATTACGGATCTTTGGTGAGCCCCAATTGCTTCGGGACTTATCATAGTTGTCCACTGGTTTTGATGTTGTAAATGTTGTATAAAGCGGGGACTTGTCCCGACTTCAGGATGGTTATGTATTTGCATCTGTTAGAGGCTTTTGTAGACAAGACGTATGGGGGTATGTGTATGTACGGGATGTATGTCCATTTGACTTGATGGCCCTAACGGCCAAGTTTCATATATAGTATGTTTTACATGACTTTTGTAAAATGGTATGAGATTTAATGACGTTCAGGCATAGGCATACATACGACTGTACGTGAGCAAAGGTTGGTTCTCTCTGGCCTTATCGGCTTCGAGTGCCAATCACGCCTCATTGGGATTCGGGGTGTGACAATTCTCACAAAGTGGGATCTAGGGAGATTAAGATGTACGCAGTCCATACCACTACCTCGGACAAAGTAGAGAGGCTGTTTTTGATAAACCCCCGGCTCAGGACAAATAACAGTATAAGAAAAACATAAAAATAACAAATAAAAAGGGGATAATACACCAATAGAAAATAAAAAAAAAACAGGATACCCACAGAGTAATGCGATACACAATCTATCCAAAAATCCCAAACATCATCAAAACATCACGAACAAGGAACTACAAGACACACGCATAACACTACGACCACATGCGCAGAAGCAAACAAAGCACACCTTCCTACTATCCAGGACACACTTCTACCCATTAACCCTCAACCCATATCCGCTCCCTGCACACCTTCCTATCTAGGGTCATGTCTTCAGTAAGCTGTAGCTGCTCCATGTCATGTCTAATCACCTCCCTCCAATATTTCTTCAGCCTACCTCTACCCCATCTGAAGCCATCCATAGTCAATCTCTCACACCTCCGTACTGGGGCATCCGTACACTGCCTCATCACATGCCTGAACCATCTTAACCGCACTTCTCGCATCTTGTCATCTACCGAGGCCACTCTCACCTTCTCCTGAATACTCTCATTCCGAACCCTATCTCTCCTAGTAAATCCACACATCCATCACAATATCCTTATCTCTGCCACCTTCAACTTTTGGATGTGGGATGCCTTGACTAGCCAATACTCCGCTCCATACAACATAGCCGATAGAACTGATACTCTATAGAACTTGCCTTTCAATTTAGGAGGCACATTCTTATCACATAAGACTCCCGAAGGGAGCCTCCATTTCAACCACCGTACACCAATATGGTGTGTGACATCCTCGTTAATCTCTCCATTCCCCTAAATCATAGATCCAAGATACTTGAAACTATCTCTCTTCCGAATGGACTGGGAATCCAGCTCCACTACCACATTAGCCTCATGCGTCAAGTCACTGAACTTGCACTCCAAGTATTTCATCTTGGTCCTGCTCAATCGAAACCCTTTAGCCTCTAGGGTTTGTATCCAAACCTCCAACTTATCATTAACTCCTCCTCGGCTCCCGTCAATTAGAACTATATCATCAGCAAATAACATACACCAAGGACTTCTAACATGAAAACTTCATTCCTCATAGAAGGGCGCAGATCAGTATTATCATCAATGCATAACAATCCAACCTTTATCATCCTCTCCAAGGATTTCACATCTACTTCCTCATCTCCCACTAGCTTTTTGAGATCATTCCCGATAAAGCATTTGTGTACCCAAATAGGAAGAAAGATTTCATCCTCAGTTGAGACGTTGATATCCATATTTCTTCTGTAACACATGATCTCCAAAAGCATCACTCCATATCTATAAACATCTACCTAATTGGAGATCAAGACACCGTTTTGCAACTCTGGTACCGAATACCCTCTTGTTCCTTTAAGATGAAGTTGATTACTTGATCAAGCACTAGAAACTTTGCAAGCCCAAAATCCGAGAGTTTAGCCGTCCACGAATCATATACAAGAATATTGTTCCGCTTAAAGTTGCAGTGAATTATGCAAGTTCACATTTTTCGTGCAGATAAACTATTCCCCTAGATATGTCTAGTGCAAGTCTCATTCTTTGCTCCCAAGGCCTTGTTTCAGAATTAAATAGGAAAGAGAAAATTTCACTGATGGAAAACATAGACCCTTAGATAAGAGAGCGATAGCAACATTTTGATAATTAACTCAAATAGCAAATTGTATGTGTATTTGACACGCTTTTTTTGGGTGAAATAAATATACATTTAAATAATGCCCCTAATTTTTAGTTAACTGTTGAGATAAGAAAAGAACAAAATCTTTTGTAATCACTAAAATCACGCCTGACTATTAATTAAAGATACCATTTCAAAAAAGGAAGCTTATTGAAAGGGATTCAAAACAGAAAAAACACTCCTTTTCTTTTTTTATATTTTATATTTTCACATCTCTCTCCCTCTTTATATTTTATATTTCACCTCTCTCTCTCTTTTTGGGTTGTTTTTTTTTTTTTGTATTTTATATTTTATAGTTTTCACCTCTCTCTCCCTTTTTTATTTTATATTTTATAGTTTATAGTTTTTTTGTATTTTATAATTTTTGTATCAAGCGATACATTTTAAATAAATTTATCATATTTATTTGGATGGTTTATTCGTGAATATGTACAATTTATCATTTTTATTTGGATAGTTTATCCATGAAGATGTCCAATTTGTTATTTGTATACAAATAAGTATATGCATTATTTGTATTTGCTTGAGTCTATCATATACAAATATGCAATGTATCATTTGATACAAATGTATCGTTTATAATTGTATATCAAATTTATCATTTGTATTTGTATATAAATAAGTATTATTTGTATCTGTATGGTTTAAGTTGTATAAACATGTATCATTTGATACAAATATATCATTCATATTTATATGGTTCAATTTGTATCATTAAATACAATTCGTATCGCTGAAAACAAATATAAGTATTCATAGAAAGAGAATCAACAATTCCTTTTTAATTATTTAAAAATACAACAGTCATCTACAAGTACAAATACAATACAAAATACAAAACAAATAAAACAATGAAACTACAAATGATGTAGTCAACTACAAAAACAAATGAAACAAATAAAAATACAAATGATGTAGTGAATTATAAATACAAATACAAAATATTTCTTTTAGAAAAACAAATGATGTAGTCGTACAAATACAAATACAAATACAAAAATAATTGTATCAACAAATATAAAATACAAGCATAAAATAGACTTGATTTCGTTGATATAAAAATACTAGTTTGTATCAAAAAATATAATTCGTATCAAGTCATTAACAATTCCTCCGTCGTCGCCAAAAATCATCATAGGTGGCACAACATTCAAACTCAATTTCGACGAGATCTGGCCATGAAAATTTAGTTGGAGTTGCATCGTGGGTCTGGATAGTGGAGTCTGGTGGTGAGGTTCATGGATTGTTTCTTGTTGTTTATTAGAGAGGAGTAAATAGGAGAGGGAAGGTGGTATAGTGGTGTGGTGGTTGGTTGGGTTGAACGGTGGTGGTGGTGGCCGGCTTTAATGGTCGTTTATCGTAAAAATTGAGGAAAGGAGGCTGGATTGGATTTGTTGTTGTTGTTGTTGTTCATTGGTTCGCCTGAGATGGATGGTCCGGTTCGTTGTCGAAGTTGACTGATTTGTTGCGTTATTATTGTTCGTTGGAGTTAGCCATTCACCAGAGAATAGAGAAAAACGATGTACCGGTGGAAGAGGTAAAAAGACTATGGTTTGTCAGTTGTAATTAGTAAAATTCTAAAAATTAGGAGAAAATTAGAAAAGTAAGAGAGTGTTAAAGTTAAAAAGGAAGTGGGATAAATAAAATAAAATAAAATAAAAAATGGGGGAGTTACATTATCGGCAGTTGTCGTTGGGCCCCATTAAAAATAAAAGAAAATTACAGGGCATAAGAAAATTAAGTCCTTAATTATGATCCATAACAACACTTCAAAAAAATTATAAACCATAGCAAAAGTAGCAATATTTTCTCTCTAATATATTTGAAAGAGTCAAACTCCCTGATTTTTTTTTAAACCCTACACCAACCACCTCTCTCTCCCATTTTTACTCCCTCCGCCATCTTCTTCATTTTCCACTACAACACCATACCCGACTGTTTTAACTTTTTTTTTTACATCTGGCAATTAAACTTTGAACCGGTAAAGCAACGGCTATAAATTATGAGTATGTGTTTAGAGTTATATGAAATTCGGTCTATTATTAAAAATAATTTGAGGTGATATTTACGGTGTGATGAACCTGTGTGTTGTGAAGAATGATGAAAAATCATTCAAATACGAAAGGAAGAGAAAGTAATACACACAATAGATCCTTTGTTCTAATGTTTTGTTTGATTGAAAGTAATACACACAATAGATCCTTTGTTCTACCGATTTGTTTGATTGACCATGGGAATTGGTTGTTCATTTCACACTGTGAAGGTATTGTATGGGGGTATTTTACAAATATCTAAGTTTCTCTGCCAAATA
Source organism: Capsicum rhomboideum (assembly GCA_031232105.1). Taxonomy (NCBI): domain Eukaryota; kingdom Viridiplantae; phylum Streptophyta; class Magnoliopsida; order Solanales; family Solanaceae; genus Capsicum; species Capsicum rhomboideum. Next base: position 56,441,308 of record CP124716.1, on the reverse strand, counting down.
TTTTTGTATATCTTTTCTAACTACTTTCTTCTCACTTGTGATTAGGTTGTCCAGTTGGGAAAATTGGAGCGACAATTTTCGTGGTGGCTCAGCCGGAGAAGCAGGCAGTGTAGGGGTGTGTTTGGTGACTATCTCACCATAGAAATGGAAGAGCCAGTGAGTTGTTTCAGTTAAGGCCATGGTGGTTTTGTGGTGGTTTGCCGACGGTGTTTACATGAGTTAGATGGCCGGAATTTAGAGATGGGTGGCAGCTGGTTGGAGAAGCTCGTCTAATGTATTTGTATTTGTAGTGTAGACTGCATTATTTATACTTTCATTATTTCATTTGTCTTGTATTTGTATTTGTATTTATATTTACATTTGTATTTGTATTTGTATTTGTAGTTGACTGACTGCATTATTTATATTTTTAAATAATTAAAAAGAAATTGTTGATTCTCTTTCTATGAATACTTGTATTTGTATTCATTGATACGAATCGTATTTATTGGTACAAATTGAACCATACAAATACAAATGATATATTTGTATCAAACGATACATGTTTATATAACTTGGATTATACAGATATAAATAATACTTGTTTATATACAAATACAAATGATAAATTTGACATACAAATACAAACGATACAATTGTATCAAATCATACATTATATATTTGTATATAATAGACTTGAGAAAATATAAATAATGCATATACTTGATTGTATACAAATACAAATGATAAATTGTACATATTCACAATTAAACCATCCAAATACAAATAATAAATTTATATGATTTTGATACAAAAAAATATAAAATATAATAAAATAGAAAATAGAAAAAAAAAATGAGAAAGAGAGAAATGTGAAAATATAAATATAAAGAGGGAAAGAGATGTGAAAATATAAAATACAAAAAGAAAAGAAAAAAAATGAGAAATAGAGAGAGGTGAAAACATAAAATATAAAAGGGAGAGATGTGAAAATATAAATATAAAATATAAAAAAATAAGGAAAGAATAGAAAGAGAAAGAGAGGCTAGAGATAGAAGAGAGAGAGAGAGAGAGAGAGAGAGAAATAAGGGAGAAAATCAGGGGAAAAGGTAAGTTGCTATGGGATATAATTAACAAATTATTGTTGTGAAAGACTTAATTATGGGTTCATGTTTGCTACTTAAGAAATTTCCCCTAAAAATAATATTATTTATGCTACCTGAAGTAACTTATTTAAAGGATTGTTATGTGACTTATTTAAGGACTTAAGTTTGTTATGCTCTGTACTTTTCCCAATAGAAAATTTGCAAGTGGATACTCATACGCAAGATTTTTTTCAGATCTGTTCAAGCAAATGAACCAAGTTTTTGTGATGAGCTTTCCTAATTGGGGTCATTTTTCTTTTTGAAGGAAAGTCATTTTTCTTAAATTTGAGGAAAAATAAGTTTATTTTGAAAACATTTAAGCCAAACAAATATGAGAAAATTAGAAAACATTTTTTGGAAAATGTTTTCATTTGAAATGATTATTGTCACAAGTGTGGAAAGCCTGGACACTTCATCAAAGAGTGTCCCCTTCAAAAACAGGACTACAAGAATTACAACAATGACAACCATGAGAAAGTTCGTAGAAGGAACCTGGCCCCTTATAAATTCAAGAGAAGAGAAACAACTAATAACATAGTCAAACATGCCTTGGTGGTATAGGGAAATATATCCAGTGAATCATAAGAAGGAGAGAATCAAGAAGACACTTCCATGTTGGTGATTGAGGATGAATGCTCAAAGTTTAATTCCTTGTTTGCTCTCATGGCAAAATCAGATGCTGAAGAAGAAGATGAGGTAAGCTTCCTTAAAGTTCAAAAGAATTTGAAAGATTATTCTTGAAAAAAGCTATGGTCGGTTGCCAATGTGTTAATTGATGCATATCATGGTGTCCTAAATGAAAATAATAAAGAGTCTCATTATCTAACCAAATTTTTGAATTAGAGGAAAAAGTAAAAAAGATATCTTTTGAAAATGGTGTGCTTAACGACAAACTTAAGGATCATTCTGAGAATTGTTCTCAGGGGAAAGAAAAAGGAAATGACATTCAGTTTGATCCTGAAGACAAACTCAGTAAGATCAAACTGGATATCACTGCCTCTCTTGAACGTAATAGGGAACTAGAGGAGAACCTGAACATGACTAAGGCAGAAATTGAGAAATCTATTCACTGGACTGCGTCCTCAGAAGCCTTAGCTCATTTAAGTAAAATGAATCCTAGTTCTGAAGAGGGGATTGGTTTTCAAAAGAACAAAGCTCCCTACAATCCTCATATCAAATACGTCTCAAATCCTAATAACTGATTGTGTAACCATTATGGTCTTAATGGTCATTATAAAGATGGTTGTCAAGCTTGGGCTCATGCTTCTAAGAAGAATAAAAACATTGTTCATTCAAAAAAGGACTCAAGTGAAAAATTTTGTTTTGTCATCTTACACAAAAAGAAGCCTAATTCATCCTTTCTTCCATTCCAGAGGACCCAAATTAATTTAGGTTCATAAATCTAATCATTTACTTTGCATGTGCGGTGGAATGAGAGGAGGCAGTCAAAAATGGTTCATGGATAGTGGCTACTCTAAGCATATGATAGTAAGGATGGAAGATCTCCTCTCACTCAAGGTTTTTCAAGGAGGAAGTGTGTTTTTTGGAAATGGAAAGAAAGGATACATTCTCAGTGTAGGAAAAATTGGAAAGTCACTTACTCATGCCTTCGAGGATGTCTACTATGTAAATGGAATAAAATACAACTTGTTGAGTGTTTCTCAAATTTGTGACAAAGGAAATAAAGTAAAGTTCCTTTGAGCTTCATACACAGTTACAAACATTAAGCTAGGAGAAATCATCCTGGTGGCCAAGAAGTGCAAGAACATGTATATGGCAGATTTTGATTCCATATATGGAGGTGATCTCACTTATCTCAGTGCTTTGGATGATGATACAGAATTATGGCATAGAAGACTTAGACACATCACTCCCTCACTTTTGAATAACATTCTAGTGAAGGAACTGGTACGAGGTCTGCCCAGGGTAAATTTTTAGACCACAAGGTGTGCGATGCTTGTACTAAAGGGAAGCAGGTTTGTTCTTCCTTCAAGCCCAATATGGCAGTGAGAACTTCCAAGCCACTTGATCTTCTTCATAGGAATCTATGTGGGCCTATGAAGATTTCCAATCGAGGAGGAAAGAAGTATATTTTTATAACTATGGATGACTACTCAAGGTTCACTTGGAATATGTTCTTAAGGTCTAAGGATGCAACCTTCCTAGTAGTTATTGCCTTCGCCAAATTAATTTAACTTAAGCTTGGAAAAAAATTGTGAGCATCATATCTGATCATGGAACTAATTTTAAAAATGCCAAGTTTGGTGAGTTTTGTGCTGAGCAGAGGGTAAGTCATAATTTTTCTGCTCTAAGAACACCTCAACAAAATATTTTTATGGAGAGAAAAAATCGGACTCTTAAAGACATAGCCCGGATGATGCTGATAGCAAGTGTAGTTTGTAAAAGATTCTAGGCAAAAGTTGTCAACACTATGTTTTATGTGATAAATAGATAAATGATCAGGTCCCTGTTGTAGAAAAGGCCATATAAGTTGCTGAAAGGGAGAAGCCCAAGCTGACCTATCTACGAGCATTTGATGTGAGTGCTTTATCTTGAACAATGGCAAGGAAGTATTAGGAAAGTTTGATCCCAAAAGTGATGAAGGAATCTTTTTTGGATATTCCTCAATTAGTGTGCACATGATATTTGATGAATCAAATGAACTTGTCAACAAGGGGGTGCTGAATAAAGATAATTTTGAGGAGTTATTGAAAGTTCAAAGAGATGTCTATGATGGTATAGAATAAATAGGTCTTATGAAGCAAGTCAAGCAAGATAAGGATATTGAGTCTCCTGCTGATATAAAGGTACATGATACCACTCAGGTTCTTCTTGAAATTGAGCATTAAGAGAATGATATGGAAGTTGACTCATTGGGTTCTAAACAATAAGTGGAACCATCAGAGGAACTTGAACTAAGTCATAATTAATCTACAGTACAAGTCTCCAACTGGAAGCACAAAAGATCTCATCCACCAGATAACCTCATCTTCGTTCTTAGGTCTAGTATGCATACTAGATCTAAGTCCAAAAATATGTTTAGTTTCTCAGCCTTTCTATCTTATATTGAGCCCAAGAACATCAAGGAAACATTGAAGGACACTGATTGGATTTCTACTATGCAAGATGAGCTCCATCAGTTTGAGAGAAATAAAGTTTATCCCCTAGTTCCCAAACCTATTAATAAAACCATCATAGGGACCAAGTGGATGTTCAGAAACAAACTCGATGAATTTGGCAACACAACTAGAAACAAGGAAAGGCTGGCTATTGAAGGTTGCAATCAAGACAAAGGCATAGTCCTATTACCAGAATAGAAGAAATTAGGATTCTTATTGTATTTACATCTCATGTGGAATTCAAACTATTCCATATGGATGTAAAAAGTGCTTTTTTTTTAAAATGGATACTTTAAGGAAGAAGTGTATTTAAGGAAGCCTCCTAGTTTTAAAAATCATGACCATCCAAGTCACGTGTTCAATATTGACAAGGCATTGTATGGGTTGAAACAGGATCCAAAGGCCTGGTATGAAAGATTATCAAAATTTCACTTTGAAAATAGGTTCAAAGAGAAGGAATAAATAACACTCTCTTTTTGATGTCTAAAGGAAGATGATGATTGTTTGAAACTATGTTAATGGCATCATTTTTTATGCCACTCTTGATTCATTGTGTGAATAATTTGCTAAAATCATGGGAAGTGAATTTGAAATGAGCATGATAGGTGAATTGAATTTCTTTCTTAGGCTACAAGTAAAACATAGATCAAATGGCATCATGATCAGTCATCAGAAGTACATTGATGAGCTCATAAAGTGTTTTAATATAGAGAATGCTAAGCCCATTGATACCACTATCGGAACTGCCTCCAAGATAGATATTGATGTACCTGATCCTCCTATGTATGAAACCATATATCAAGGAATTATTGGATCTTTGATGTATTTACTGGCCAACAGACCTGACATTATGTTCAGTGTAGGAATATGTGCAAGGTTTCAATCATGCCTTAAAGAATCCCACTTGAAGGTAGCTAAATGAATCTTGAGGTATCTTAAGGAAACTACTGATCTTGTTCTCTTTTATCCTTCAGGAGACAACTTTGATTTGGTGAGATATGATGATGTTGATTATGATGGGTACTTGGTAGATAGAAAGAGTACCTCAGGAATGGCTCACTTTCTTGGCTCTTCCTTGGTCCCATGGGGAACTAAGAAATAGAACTCAGTTGCTTTATCTATAGCCAAAGTTGAAGACGTGGTTGTTGCATCATGTTGTGCACAATTACTATAGATCAAAAAACAAATTGAAGACTTTGGTATGGTGACTGATTGTGTTCCACTACTGTGTGACAACATTAGTTCTCAAAACATGGCAAAGAATTTTGTCCAACACAAGAGGACCAAACACATTAAAATCAGGTATCACTTTTTGAAAGATAATGTTAAGAAGGGTCCGATATGTAAGAGGTTTTGTAGGATGGAGGATCATGTAGCTGACATCTTCACAAAGTCAAAGAGTATGTTTTGAATGAAATTGGTTGAGGATTAAACTGATCAAGATGGACGAATCTCTCTTCACCTAGATTTTTCCTTTCCCTTGGCTATGATTAGAAGGCAGATATATGAGAGGTGTTTATTGACCTTTTCTAACTCAACTTTATACTATTATAGGTATGCACACATGACACTATTATGGAAATATAAGGATGAGAATCATTGATGCAGTTTTCAAACTGATGCTCAAAATTTAGGAAAGGAACCTAGTTCCCTTCTACAGGCTATTATAACTAATTACACTCTTAAAAGCTTTTGAAAATAGTTCAAAGCTACCACATAAACAATGTTATTTCCCACCTATTCCTAAATGGCGCCATGTTGATTTTCACTTTAAATGTCATCCCTCTTTTGAAAAGACACATCGATTGTTTCTCTTTCCTTAAAAACAATATGAACCAACCTCAAAACCAAAAGTTTCTTTCTTAATCTTTTTTCTAGCAGTCATTAAGAACTCCTAGTAGTCCATTTCCTCCATAAGATTCCTTCAAACTCACTCCTCTTATTTTACACCATGTCCAAATAGATTATGTCTTAACCAAATTCTCCCAGTCAGTCATCTCATATTACTTTATCCGTGGAAGTCCAGATGTCTGCACCTTCTATTTTTACTTTTTCAATGATGGTAGATGATCAAGTATCATCACCCTTTATTATTGATACCCATACTTTGCTCTCATTATTTGTTCCCTTATAGATCTCTGAGGATCCCATGGTCTCATTAAAAGAAATGATTGCTCTTTAAACCCTACTTCTAAATCTTTTCCCTAAAACTCTAGCTCTACTCTTTACTTACCAGAAAATACTTTTGAAATTAATGGTCTTGACAAAGATTTGGAACTCTCTAGTCAAATCATGAAAGATGGTGGAAACAAATTCATTGTGATTAAAGGTCCAACCACTCAAGAAACCTTAGTGGTAGTTGATAGGGAAGAAGAAGAGAAGAAAACTAGAGATGGTCCAACTATGTCTACCCAGGGACTAGGTACTACTTCTGTAACTGAATCGAAAGGAACAATGAAGTCAACTAAAGTGACTTCTAAGTCTTTTGGAGAACACCTATTTGAGGTAACCCTTCCAGATATGAAGGAAAAGTCATCCAATATACTTACGAATGCATAAAAGTTTGTGGCTGAATATTTGACTTTGATAGATCAAGATAGTGGGGGTGTTGGTGGTGTAGAAGAAATTTCTTTATTACTCCAGGAGTTTGCGACTCATGTATCTATGTCGGCTCCAATATGAGATGAGACTCCTGTTTCTTATATTTCTCAAATTCACCATAAAGATGTCATTTCTGCTTCTCCAAATATGGTGGCGGACAATGATAATGTTCCCCTGGAGTTAGTGTTCAAGAGAAATTTGAAGTCTTCTTCCAAGAGTCCTTCTAAATTGGGAAGGAAACGAAGAGGGGGCCAATTACCAGAGGAAAATCTAAAAAGGGATATGGAAACAGTCTTTAAGTAAAATCGTGATAAAACTGTGAAAAGGTATAGATTGATGTGTCAATCGGGTGTAAAAGAGGAGATGTTTCCCAACAAAGTGGTTGAGGTTGATGAAGGGGAAACCTCTCAAATTATCAAAGAAGTCGTACTCCTGGTGAAGAATATAGGAGAGAAAAGTACAAGTCCAAGAGGCCCATTGAAGATAAGCAAGAAAAACAAGTCAGAAAGTCTAGTAAGAAAAGTATCAATATTAATGTGGAAGGAATAAAGTCTCGTCCTAAAAGAAAAAGAGAGAATGATACTAAAGAGGGACCTGGTGAAGCTTCTAAAGACTCTTCCACATAACTCACTCTTGAGCAAAGATGAGATCTTAAGGAGATAGAAAGTGATGAATTAGTCTTTAATCCTAATATCGCTAAATTTTAGGGCATGCAAGAACTAGTTTAGATGGTGAAGTTTCAGGGGTGGATTCATCTTCTTGAAATCCCTATACCTCAATTATATAAGAAGGAAGTGGTCAAATTTTATGTAGATTAGATGTTTACTATTGACAAAGATGCCTTAATAATGTGTGTGAATAGGGTCAATTTCAATCTCACTGAGAAAATCCTGGTGGGTCAAATTCTTGGTGTGCCTACCGAGGGAATTAGATCTATTATTTTATGTAGATTAGATGTTTATTGTTGACAAAGATGCCTTAATAGCGTGTGTGAATAGGGTCAATTTCAATCTCAATGAGAAAATTCTGGGTCAAATTCTTGGTGTGCCTACTGAGGGAATCAGATCTGTGTAGAACAATCAGCCTCCAGGGAATTTCTTAATCTAGTGGGGAAACTAAGGAACCTAAACAATGATCATTTGCTTAAAAGCAATTTAAAGGTGAATATCAGTTACTATTTGAACTTGTGAACAAGGTTCTCCTTTCTCGCACAAAACGAAGGTCCCCAGAGGCTATATCAAACTTGTATCTCATGCAGGCATTCACAACCTTCACTGTAATTAATCTTTCAACCATCATACTTGATCACATGCTCAAATTTATTACAATCAAGGAAGGTTGGAATTGCTTGTGGGATTTTGCTTACAAGAATTATTTATCACTTTGGGATAAAACAGGTCAAGAGCATCCCAAGGACCAGAAAGAAGATGTTTACCATGATGACTTTAGAAGAATATGAGTATGTTGACAGAAAATGGGGAGTGGTGTCTCATTCTATCATCTCAAACCTCATTGCGGCACAAGAGAAGTCTACTGCAGATGTGAACAAGATGACTATACTTCTAACTCAGAAGGAGTTTTAGATTGTGCACTTGCAAGCTCAGTTGCAGCAGGCTTCGCTTGCACCTAGTGAGGGATCTAATATTGTGACAACACTTCTATAAGACAATGCTTAACTCAGAGCTGAGGTTGTAACTCTGAGGAACCAGGTTAGGAATCTAATCCACCAACTCCTGAAGGCTTACTCTGATGCCAATGATCACCTCGACAAGTTGATTTTCAAGCTTTAAATCTCACATTTGTTGGTATTTTTACAATAGAGTTATTGTAGAGAATGCTTATAATAGAGTTATTGAAAGGGTGAGAAATTAGAGTTTAATTCCTAGATTATAAAAGGTTGTAATCTGAACTTTGCTTGTTCATTAGTGAAGCTTTTCAGAAATCCCACTAGGATAGGTTGTTGTTTTACTCTCTTAAGAAAGGAGGTTTCTACGTGAACATTATGTGTCCTTTACTCTTGTTCTTTACTTTCTTTACTTATTTGTGGAACTTGGGAAGGGACCTAGTTCTCATTACTGTGGAAGATTCCTCTGAGCCTTTAGCTTTCCAATATGAAATATTTTATCCTTGAATCTAATTATGGATTATAATTATGAAAAAGTTATATTACGAATTATTTAATATAGAGGTTCTTTAAATCCTAAAATTGTACCTAATGACTCTAACAAACCTAAAAGAATTCTTAGTGTCGTGATCCCTATTTTTATAAGGCGCAGCTTCGGGACTCAAAAATAATAAATAATTATTGTAATAAAAATTTAGAGTCGCCACCTAATTTTAGGAAAACTAGGAAATCAATTAATTAAATTAAAGGAAAATTAGTCTGCAAAACCAATTTGATTCTAGGTAAGGGTTCAAGTTATTCCAAAGGGAAGGTGTTAGGCACCCTTCGAAATCCACAAAGGTGGGTCCCGACTGAACTCATTTTTTCAATTGAGGAGGAGATAAAATAACTTTAATAAATATAACAAATATAAAATATAAATAGTGAATAAAGTAAAACAAGAATAACGAAGACAGCTTAATATTTTCCTATCATTAAACAAAATGAATAAATAAAATAAATAATTCAAAATAATTCTCGAATGTTGAATTCGAGTGTCTTCTTCGGAAAGAAGCTCCATGTACCTGTAAAAACACTTGGTAAAAGTGTTAGTAATGAATAAATATAAATCAAAATAAACTAAAGAAATAATAAACGAGAAGTAAAATCCATCTTATATACATGGGAGGCCTTGGAAATTGATGAAAATTTCTTCATCGGCCAAATATAAAAATACTTGAACAAAAATAATTGAACTTAAAAATAAAATCCTCTATTATAATGGGAAGGCCTCGAAAATCCGAAGAAGTAGATTTTATCATTGGCCAATTAAATATAGCCTTTTCAAAATTCAAAATCGATATCAAACCACCAAAAAATAATGTAGAGCAATCCAAAACAACTGACAAAAGTATCAAAATGTACTAGCAACGTGCTTGCTGGAAAATTCTAAGAGGATGCATTATTTTGGTCCAAATAAATAAAAAATAATCATATGTAAACAAAAATAGAGCAACAATCAATAAATAAGGTAAACATAAAGTCAAAGTTGTTGGAAAATGTTTAAAAAATAATAAAAAGTCATGCTAGTATTGTTCAAAACATGGAACCAAAATAACTCAAATAAAAATTGAGCATGGCTACGGGGTTCTTTTCCAGTGAGAATCAACACACCATCAATAAGAAAATGGTATTAAAAGCAATTCAAAATTACGGCACACACTTGAAAACTAAAATTATATACATGAATATGAACAATAATACGAAGGAAAATGAATTATCTGGGTTCATGGGGATACCGGTCAGATCTGGAAGAAACAACATGGTTGCCGGGGTTAATGGAGTTCGCTGGAGTTCGGAATTGTTTTGGCCAGATCTGGTTCTGGTCGTCACTGGTCGGAGTTGATGACTGCTTCATCGTGGGTCTGGTTCGCTGGAGCATAACTTGAGCTTGAAGCTCGTCATTGATGGAGGTTGGGGGTGACTCGCCGAAATAGAGAACTCGGCAACGGTGATAGCTTTTTCATTCTCCGGAACACCCGCAAAAGAAAAAAAAAACAAAGACAAAAATAAATCTTAAAAGGGAAACGAAGGAGGTGAACGGTGAAGAAAGGGAAAGGGTCTTGGTAGAAATTTTTTTCCGGTGGTGAACTAGTAGTTTTTGGATGGTTGGGTGGTGTTCCGGTGGTGGTGGGTCACTAGAAAAATGGAAGGCTAGGGAGGCGACTGATTTTAGCTAAAAATGGAAATAGAAAGAATTTAGGGTTTTGCCCAATTTGAAAATTTCCACCACCATCAATTGTGAAGAGAGTTGATTAGTTTTATAGAGAAAATAAAATCACTCAAGAGCAAAACCATGTTCTCAATACCATGGTTTTGAAAAATCATGGGCTATCCAAAATCATGAGTCATCCAAAACAATGACTATTTAATCTTATCCAAAATTATGGATATTTAATCTGTGCAAAAATATCTTCTCCGTCTTTGATGAATTAACGGATTGTGATAAAAAATAAACTAACAAATGTATTTAATGTCAGATGAGAATATGGTTTGAGTTTAAAATAAAATTGACATCTCATAATTTAATACAACCCAAACAACATTTGTTTATAAAAAATGACTGTGTAACAAAAAATCAGTGACAGTCAATAATTAAAAATTATAATAAATTGATAAATATCCTAACATTTTCAAGTAAAAGGATAATTATCAATAACTTGTGCTAAAATTGAACAAAACATGTAAAAATTAAATTTTATGCTCTTTAACAAATAAAAAGCACAAAAGTGTTTATTTTAAAAATGTCGGTCCAAAATTGGGTGTCAACAACTGCCCCTCTTCATTCATAGAGGATGAAAGAGTCTTTGGATTAAGACGTTGACGTGTAGCCAATTTTGACTAGATGAAGAAGAAAACAAATGACATGTGTACAAAACAATGTCAAACGTTGATAGAATTTTGACAATACTCTCCATTTGTTGAAAGGGATGGATTGTCTTTTGATAAAAGGGGAAGGGTTGTTCGAAGATAAAACATTCACGTACCTTTGACGTTGCTTCCAAAATTACCTCATTGGCAAGCTTGTGAGACGCTGAGGATGCGAAGCTGCATACTTATCTCTTTGAAAGGGTGATGATCCAATTTGAATATGATATGTCATTTGAACGGATGACGATCCAACTTGTCTTATTGAAAAGCAGACGACCCATTTTGAACTTGATATACCATTTGAACGGATGACGATCCAACTTGTCTCATTGAAAGGCGGATGACCTATTTAGAACTTAATATGCCATTTAAACGGGTGACAACCCAACTTGTCACATTGAAAAGAGGACGACCCATTTGAACTGGATATGTCATTTGAACGGGTGACAACCCAACTTGTCTCATTGGAAGGTGGACGACCCATTTGAACTGGATATGTCATTTGAATTGGTGGCAACCCAACTTGTCTCGTTGAAAGGCGGATGACCCATTTTGAACTTATCATGCAACTTGAACGGGGTGGTAACCCAACTTGTCTCGTTGAAAGGTGGATGACCCATCTTGAACTGGATATGTCATTTGAACGGGTGACAACCCAACTTGTCTCGTTGAAAGGTGGATGACCCATTTGAACTGGATATGCCATTTAAATGGGTGGCAACCCAACTTGTCTCGTTGAAAGGCGGATGACCCATCTTGAACATGATATGATCATTTGAACGGGTGACAACCCAACTTATCTCATTGAAAGGCGGACGACCCATTTTGAACTTGATATGCCATTTGAACGGGTGAAAACCCAACTTGTCTCATTGAAAGACAGACGATCCATTTTGAAACTGATATGTCATTTGAATGGATGACGATCCAACTTGTCTCATTGAAAGGAGGACGACCTATTTTGAACTTATCGTGCAACTTGAACGGGGTGGTAACCCAATTTGTCTCATTGAAAGGCGGACAACCCATCTTGAGCTCAATATGCCATTTTGAATGAGGTGGCTACCCAACTTGTCTCATTGAAAGGCGGACGACCCATCATGTTACTTGAACTTAACATGATATGCTATTTGAACGAGTAGTAACCCAACTTGTCTCATTGAAAGGCGGACGACCCATTTTGAACTTGATTTGTGGAGTCACTTTAACACCGGTCTGGATACTTGGTCATCACCTTGACGACGGTCTGTATAAATGGGATCACCTTGATACCATTCGTAAAAAGTGGACATAACTTTTATGCTGATCTGGATCAGCTGTCATCACCTTGATGATGGTCTGGAAAATGGAGTCACTTTGACGCTGATTTGAATGTCATGTGTCACTTTGAACGGGGTGACTTTCCAACATGTCTCATCGAAAGGCAAACGGCCTAATATTCCACTTTGAATGGGGTGACTTCCCTACATGTATCATAATTACCTGTACTAAACTTATTAGTAGCAAATGAAATATAAGAAAAATTAAGAATTGTGCATACCTTATGCAACATGTCACTTTGAACGGGGTGACTTCCCAACGTGTTTTATAATCACCAGCACTAAACTTATTAGTAGCAAATGCAATATTTCACAAAGAAGGAAGTGACAATCCAACATAACATGTCACAAATAGGAGTGACGATCCAACGTGTCACAAATAGGAGGTGACGATCCAACAAAACTTAACGTGTCACAAAGATGGAGTGACGATCCAATAAAACATAACATGTCACAAAGATGGAGGTGACAATCCAATATAACATGACGTATCACTTTAACAAATGAATGACATGAATTAAGAAATGAACTCTGTCAATGAAAGGACCAACGAGTCATTTTGACAGCTATTCAAAGATGGGTGCTTGCCCCATTTTCATTTTTTAACAGAAAAGAGCATCAAGTCTTGACTGTAGTCGATACCAAAAATTAGTATATCATAGAAATTTCTCTTTTATTCCTCTTTAACTGAGATCGACTTTGAGATAATTCCTATAGCTTCAAGTGGTACCTCAAATGTACCTAAGTGTCAACAAGATTTGTTCATCTTGCTTCAAACAAAGGTTTTGAACTAGACTAATCCCCATGTTTCAAGTGCCCTCACCACAAAGAATGTCCTATTTCACACATATTAGAACATTTCATTTGAGGACATTTTGAGAAGTACTCTCACACTTGAAATGTTCAAAGTATGCAACTGTGATACCATACGCTTGGCCTTCATGTAGGTCTCCACTAATGTGAGAACATTTGGAATGGGATCATATAGGGCTTGCTATTGGCTTATAATGTAGGCTTAGGGACTGGAAGGATATGCATTTGGGATAAAAAATAAATTAATCCCTCCTTAAGCACTGAACTAAAATTGTGCTTTTGAAAGTTTTCATGTCATTGAAGCTTGATTCTTCTTTATTGTCCTTTCCTTTCGTTTCGACTTCTTTTTGAACTTTTTTCTTGTTGGAGAATTTTGTTGTTTTCTTCTCTTTTGAAGTTTCTCCTCTTTTGTTTGGAGTGTTCTCCCTTCTTTATTTGGGATTTCTCCTTGATTTGACTTGATCTTGTGGGAGAGTTTTTGATTCTCTTTCTTTTCTTTGAAGTCATTTTTGTATCCTTGACTTTCAGGGACGTTGCAACTTTTGCCTTTGATAGCTTCAAACTAGAATCTTCTTCTGAAATTTGCACATGTTTAGTGCGCTCAAGAAGTCAGGGCCAAGAGAAGGATAGTGCATGTAAGCACTCAAAAGGGTATAGGCTAAGATGTGGTTGTCCAAATAAGATGCTTCAGGCTCAAAGGGGGACAGACTAAGGAGTAATATTATTTGGTAGGCTTAAAAGGCACAATCGAATCAAAGAAGGCCTACGGTCCTTTCCCAAACCAAATATTACTCAGGATGTTGCTTCAACAAACATTCAGGCCAAGTTCTAGATCAACAGTGCAATGCCTTTGAATTTAATTAAAAACTCACCACACAATGCACATAAAACAATGAGGTTAGTTTTATTCTTAACCTGGATGCATGCAAGAGACATTTTCAAGTGTCACAAAGATACACATGAGAGGTACCAAAAGAACCTAAGGTGTAACACCCCGTACATTCCCAACCCTAACTTGATTAATTGGTTATCTAGGATGTAGTTATAAACCTTAGCTTCTCAAGCACTAAGTACGTGTGTTGTATTGGTTTTGGATGAAACAATTGATATCGTACTAGTCAATATGACTAGACTCTTGTAGGAGGAGTTTGAAACTTTATGAAACATTTTGGGAGTGATAAGTGAGGCTTGAACGACTTTCAAACAAAGGGTTTTAATGCTAAGAGGTAAGCTAAAGAGTTGAACTTGAAGTATCTAACCGAATTCGCAAAGAAAAGTCGAAGAAACGAAAAATTGCAAAAATTAAGGGTGGGGCGTGCCAGGCCGCTCTGGGCTGAAATATTCAGCCCACAGGAAGCAAGGGGGTGCGCCAGGCAGCGTGCCAGGCTGCCCCTGCACACCCTTCAAATGTTGGAAATTTTTCTAAGTCCAAGGGGCGCCCGGGCCGTGTCAGGGTGCTTTTTGCCAAACTTTTTCGCCAACCACGAGCCTATAAATGTGATTCTTGGGTTATTATATAATTTTTCCATCTTGGTAAGACTAAACTCGGATGAAGTTAGCATTCAAATTACGTTTTTACCCTTTTATGTTCAATTAAGCCATAAGTGGCTAGAATTGCTTATTTGGAAATTGAGACTACAAATATGAGTCTCGTGAGTTAAATATTGATGTGAAACTTACAAAATTAGTCAAACATGAGATATATGATTAATTACAACTTGAATTTGGTGGGTTAAGTTGACATGTGTTATTGGGCTCAATTTAAAGCCCAAAGTGGAAATTAGAATTAAAGACATGGCCCAATGGGTCAAATGACCCATTCTCCCTTGGCCAATCAAATATTGACCCAAAGTGTCTCAAGATAACCATTGAATTAAGGCTATATAAGGCCAAAAATCAGTTTTTTAGTCAAAAATCCCTCATGCCATTTCTAGAATTTTCTCTCCATTTCCAAACCCTAAAGCAATCAACTCTTGGGCAAGATCATCATCTTCCAAGCTTGGGTAAGTGATTAATCTTGTACTTTAACATATTATAACCATGAGATTATGTATATCATGTTGTTTATGCTTGCAAGTGTTGAGTAGTTCACCTTTGTTATTGTTATTAAAGATACATCATCCCTGTGATTTGAACTTGAAAGAGGACTTGATGTTTTGATGAAAGTGAATGGTGTGGATGAGATCTCAACATGTATGGTGTAGTTATGCCTCTAACTTGTTATTTTTCTACATGTGTAAATTATGGGATTTTGGCCGATATGTTATTATGAGACGTTTTGAGGTGACTTGATGAAGTAATTGTGATGTTGTGCTGATGGAGAAGTGGAAAGTATGAACTTGGTGTGACATGCTATTGGGTTATCATATATTGGTCAATGTATGAAATATTGTGGGATTGTTGGTATGATAATTTCATAAATGGTATTGTCAAGGGGGGAATGACATTTTAAAGCCAAACATATAACTCATTGTCGTTATATGCATTTGTAAAGTAGTTGATGGTTAATGGAAACTCTGTTATGTACTTGTGTTGTAGAGTGAAACATAAGAAAGGAGCGGGACTATTGTATTCAGGTATAGGATTGTATATTCATATTGAGAAGATAAGGTATGTAAGGTTACTCTTTTCGTATCCTTCTGCAGCACATATTGTTCACATTGTTATTGTCCTTGTTCCATTCCGAGTTGTTCAATGGTATCTCACTTTGGGTTGTCGTATGTTGTTATTCGCATGTTTCTTAATCATGTATCAATCATGACTCATATGTCTCTTAATCATTGACCAAAAATTCCAAAGCTTCCATAATGTTATAATTACTAACGTTTCAATCTCATGAACGTAAAAGAATGAAGTAATGCATATATGTGTTTCCAATAATGTCATGATCCCCCAATGTATCAATCTCATAAAAGTAAAGGGAAGAAGTAATGCAATGAAGTAATGAAAGAAGTAATTTCCTTATGGTTACTCTATACTTTCTATATGATTACTTTATACTTTCTTTATGGTTATTTGAATACGGGTGGTAGCTTTGTGGGGGCGCAAACCTAACTCAAGCCGATCTCGATATTATTGGATCAGGGGAAAGCCTCAGTGAAACAAAAGCCAAACTTGATGCCAAACTTGCTTCATCGATTTCCGGATAATAGTAGGGGAAAGCTCAGTGGGGCAAAAGCCTAGCTTGATGCCAAACCTGACGGGGGTAGCCTAGAGGGCCGAACCTGCTTTATTTATTTATGGTATATTATATTATTCTCCCACTGATCAGTTGGGCCCGAGTTATATTGACGGTATTATATTGACGGTTATATATATATATATTGACAGTTATATATTGACGGTTCTGACTACTAACGGTAATGTACATAAAGGCAAATGAAGTAATGAACGTAAGGTACATATTTCCACACATACTGAACGATGATTTATCCACATTGACTATTCTCTTATCTTGATCTCATTGAAGTTCGTATCTTGTATACAGTTATTCATAGCCTTACATACTCAGTCATTCTTCGTACTGACCCCCTTGGGGGACTTACCTTACTTACTACAGGCACAGGTGCTAGTAGATCTCCATAATAGGCTACGAGTCATCCGTGGATCATTGGTGAGCTCCAGTTGGTTCGAGGCTTTCTGAGTCATATGTGTACATTATTTTGGTAAATGTTGTATAAAGCGAGGTTGTGTCCCTACTTTAGGTTGGTCATGTACATGTATCTAGTAGAGGCTTTGTAGACGTAAGTGGGAAGATGAATGTAAGAGATGTATGTTCATTTTGACTTGATGGCCCTAACGGCCAAGTTTCATATATTGTATGAGTTCTCCATGACTTCCGCCATTAGTATTTCTTAGTACGTGGGATAGAATGATATGCATACGAAAACATGCATATGAGTGTACATGGATGAAGATTGGTTCTCTCAGGCCTTAACGGATTCGGGTGCCAGTCCGCCTTGTTGGAACTCGGGGGGTGACAAAAGTGGTATCAGAGCAGGTCGTCCTAGTTTAGAACACAAAAGAACTTTCTTGAACTTTTTGAAGCTGCTTTGAGTGGAATTTTTGAGACCTTCTAACAAATTCTGCCGCTGTTTTGGCTTCAACAAACTCTTGTGTTGAATATGTAACAAGATGTATACTTTTGTAGAATTTTTGAAACCTCAAAAATTCTGCCCCAGTTTCCATTAAAAAGGAAGATGGAAAGCTTACGGGGAACATGACCTAGCCTTTAAGGCGCCTACGTATCCCATTGAGCTAAGAATCAGGTCAAACGTAGTTCGAAAAACTTCAACAATGGACAAATAATGTTTAAGACAAAACATGTGTATTAAACACAAAATCAAACAATCATGGACGAAGAAAATCACATAAACAGTATATAACGCATCCTAACATACATGTGACCTTTTTGAGTTAAAGGTAGGCTTAATAATTGAAGGATATGCATGTTGTTTGTGAAACGTTCCATTGCCCCCCACAAAATATATTATATACAAACCGATATGAATAGATCAAATGGGGATACAAAATAAGGGAAAAGGATATACAATAAACATCAGTCCCACGCAGGGGAACAACACTAGACTAATCCGCCTTGAGGTCCTCCCTTCTCGAACTTCTTGAAATTTTCGAACACCTTTCGGATGAAGATCTTCATTTGATTATAACAAAAGAAACTAATCTAAATAATAAATTCTCAACCCTGAGAGACAATGGTTCGTATAATCCGGCATCACATCCTTCAATTTAAACGCATAAGGGATGATGTCCTTTTAGGCCATGGACCTTTTGGACACAAGGTGGTCTCTATTGGACCCAATACCTCTTGGTGTCGGGTCAACTTAAGTCAATGCCTATACGTGGGATTTGGCTTCGCTCTAACCTAGATGACTAGAGTGGTTTGTTCAAATTGACTGTAACTCGAAATGGACTTATCGGGGTAACACACCAAGTGACTGTTGACCGACTCGAATCAACTACTTCACTTGGCGGTTCAAAGAAAGTTAATGTGTTATACGGAAGGGCGGGTGCAGATACCCGCACAACCGCCCTTTTTCCTAATGCCTAGTGCTTTGCCAGGGAGGCAGAAGATGCCATGAAAATGCAACAGTTAAAATATTATGAAAATTTAGCAAATAATAAGTAAAATACAGAGTAACGTAAGCAATATACAAGATAGAAGTAATCTAAAACTATACAAGGCAATATAAAATTATAAAAGGTAAAACTCCTCAATTGAAAAAATGAACTCATAATGGTTAGAACCTCTTAATTCCCAGCAGAGTCGTCATTCTGTCGCGATCCCTATTTTCATAAGGTGCAACTTCGGGACTCAAAAATAATTGATAATTATTGTAATAAAAATTTAGAGTCGCCACCTAATTTTAGGAAAACTACGAAACCAATTAATTAAATTAAAGGAAAATTAGTCTGCGAAACCAATTAGATTCTAGGTAAGGGTTCAAGTTATTCCAAA
The DNA here is from genome assembly GCA_031232105.1 of Capsicum rhomboideum. Lineage (NCBI taxonomy): Eukaryota > Viridiplantae > Streptophyta > Magnoliopsida > Solanales > Solanaceae > Capsicum > Capsicum rhomboideum. The sequence goes on along the minus strand of CP124716.1, from coordinate 56,422,319 downwards.
GGGAAGGTGTTAGGCACCCTTCGGAATCCACAAAGGTGGGTCCCGACTGAACTCATTTTTTCAATTGAGGAGGAGATAAAATAACTTTAATAAATATAACAAATATAAAATATAAACAGTGAATAAAGTAAAACAAGAATAACGAAGACGGATTAATAGTTTCCTATCGTTAAACAAAATGAATAAATAAAATAAATAATTCAAAATAATTCTCGAATGTTGAATTCGAGTGTCTTCTTCGGAAAGAAGCTCCATGTACCTGTAAAAACACTTGGTAAAAGTGTTAGTAATGAATAAATATAAATCAAAATAAACTAAAGAAATAATAAACGAGAAGTAAAATCCATCTTATATACATGGGAGGCCTTGGAAATCGATGAAAATTTCTTCATCGGCCAAGTATAAAAATACTTGAACAAAGATAATTGAACTTAAAATAAAATCTGTCTATAAAAATGGGAAGGCCTCGAAAATCCGAAAAAGTAGATTTTATCATTGGCCAATTAAATATGGCCTTTTCAAAATTCAAAATCGATATCAAACCACCAAAAAATAATGTAGAGCAATCCAAAACAACTGACAAAAGTATCAAAATGTACTAGCAATGTGCTTGCTGGAAAATTCTAAGAGGATGCATTATATTGGTCCAAATAAATAAAAAATAATCATATGTAAACAAAAATAGAGCAACAATCAATAAATAAGGTAAACATAAAGTCAAAGTTGTTGGAAAATGTTTAAAAAATAATAAAAAGTCATGCTAGTATTGTTCAAAACATGGAACCAAAATAACTCAAATAAAAAGTGAGCATGGCTTCGGGGTTCTTTTCCAGTGAGAATAAACACAACATCAGTAAGAAAATGGTATTAAAAGCAATTCAAAATTATGGCACACACTTGAAAACTAAAATTATATACATGAATATGAACAATAATACGAAGGAAAACGGATTATCTGGGTTCATGGGGATACCGGTCAGATCTGGAAGAAACAACATGGTTGCCGAGGTTAATGGAGTTCGCTGGAGTTCAGCATTGTGTTGGCCAGATCTGGTTCTGGTCGGAGTTGATGACTGCTTCATCGTGGGTCTGGTTCGCTGGAGCATAACTTGAGCTTGAAGCTGGTCATTGATGGAGGTTGGGGGTGACTCGCCAGAATAGAGAACTCGGCAACGGTGATAGCTTTTTCATTCACCGGAACACCCGCAAAAAAAAAAAAAAAAAAAGACAAAAATAAATCTTAAATGGGAAACGAAGGAGGTGAACGGTGAAGAAAGGGAAAGGGTCTTGGTAGATATTTTTTTTCGGTGGTGAACTAGTAGTTTTTGGATGGTTGGGTGGTGTTCCGGTGGTGGTGGGTCACTAGAAAAATGGAAGGCTAGGGAGGCGGCTGGTTTTAGCTAAAAATGGAAAGAGAAAGAATTTAGGGTTTTGCCCAATTTGAAAATTTCCACCACCATCAATTGTGAAGAGAGTTGATTAGTTTTATAGAGAAAATAAAACCACTCAAGAGCAAAACCATGTTCTCAATACCATGGTTTTGAAAAATCATGGGCTATCCAAAATCATGAGTCATCCAAAACAATGACTATTTAATCTTATCCAAAACTATGGATATTTAATCTGTGCAAAAATATCTTCTCCGTCTTTGATGAATTAACGGATTGTGATAAAAAATAAACTAACAAATGTATTTAATGTCAGATGAGAATATGGTTTGAGTTTAAAATAAAATTGACATCTCATAATTTAATACAACCCAAACAACATTTGTTTATAAAAAATGACTGTGTAACAAAAAATCAGTGATAGTCAATAATTAAAAATTATAATAAATTGATAAATATCCTAACATTTTCAAGTAAAAGGATAATTATCAATAACTTGTGTTAAAATTGAACAAAATATGAAAAAATTAAATATTATGCTCTTTAACAAATAAAAAGCACAAAAGTGTTTATTTTAAAAATATCGGTCCAAAATTGAGTGTCAACACTTAGTGCCTATTAGATCAAATGTAAGCATAACTATGTGAACTTTTTTATACTAGATGGGTCTTTTGCTCGTATTGTATTCTATTCTAAGCTAAATCCAAATGAATTATGAGATATCATAGGTTTTTGGAGATAACACTCCTTGTGATACTTGGTATAACTTATGTTTTAAATTCTCCAATCATCATCATGTTGTACCTATTGTCCTGTCATCTAAAACGACCTTCTTTAACCTATCCTTTGATTTGTGCTTCTTGTAGGTTCTAGTGGATGTGATCATATTGAATACCAAATCTAATTCTGTGTTATTTGGGAATAGTTCTGTTAGATTTGGTCTTTTATGAACTTTTGGAGATGGATAGATTGAGACAATAGAGCCATTTGATGATTGTATTTGTCATGTCTTTTGGCAGTACATGTTTTCAAATGCAAATACTAGAGGATGCATAACATTATCTGAAAGTTTCCAAAACAAATATGTCATTATTATTGATATTTATGAGCCTGAGAAGTTATATGTATTGGGAATAGCTTATTTGTGCTATATAGCCTGTTAAAAGATGGACACATGGAAGAAAGGGTTAGCGATATGCGAGAGCCCGAAAGACCATACTTCGAAGGTATGCCTCGGGGAGGATGTGGCAAGAAATCATACACATGATGATATTGAAGAAAATACACAGGAGACAAGAGTGTTATGAATGTTTGGTATGTGGACGAGCTCGTACGAACCTGATTCGTGTAGAAATATTTGTTGGCACTACTAACGGCCTAGACACATGGTGCAAAATCATAGGTCTCAATACTTTAGGGATTCAGTGGAACCTTCTTATTGGTTAAGCCTTCATTGTTATATCCTATAAATAGTTTGCCCCATCTACTTGTAAAGACATTCTGAATTCCAAGCGATACAACTTTAATATTTTATTTTCTTGCACCTTAAGTCTTTTTCTTTTTTCTTTACTTAATGATCTAACCCTCTTGAAGCCGTAATTATCACTCTCGGGAATGACAAAAAGCATACCAAAACAAACTATCCATTTTTTATTTTCCTTATTATTTACTATCTGTTTCAATTTCTTTCCTTTTATAACTTATTTGACATTCAAACCGTTGATAAACTAAAAGGCTAAAATCGAGTTAGATTAATACACGTGCTCTTGACCTTATATAAATTCAAATATACAATTTTAGGGTAAATAGTTTGGTGCTCACCGTGACGCCAGAGAAATTATGTGTTGGTTTAACCCTTTTCTCACTATCTTAAATATCTTTACATTGCGGGCAACATAGAATGACAAATAATGATAACCAATTCATAGAAAGGCTAGGTGGTAACAATGTAGCCAGAGATGTTGCAATGGGGATGCTACCTAGTAACCATATAGTCTCCCTATATAGTCCGGAATAGCAACTTATCAATGTGCGCATAATCAATGAGAACATGCAAAGGAGGACCCACAGGCACCCCCGAGGTGGTGGAAGTTGAAGGAGAGAGAGGAGCGATCAGCCTGGAGAGCCTTCGATAGATCTTCTTAGGGTTTGTTGAGTGCTTAAATAACTAAATAGCATTAATAGAGGCTTAGGAAAAAATGTCGCGCCCCATTTTTCTCGCGAAAAACAGGATTCGACGTGACAACTTTTTTTAGGATGACAAAGGAAAAGAGTCGTCACCTAACGAATTAAGGTGCGTTAGGGCACCATTCAAAACTAATTACTATCGATAAACTCTATTTTTAATCTATGTCACCAGAAATTCAGGTAAGGTCCAAGTTACCTCAAAAGGAAGGTGTTAGGCACCTTTCGAGGTCCACAAATATGGGTCCCGATCGAATTCATATATTATACGGGCGATTTATGTGATAAGCAAAAGGTCAATTGACTTTAATAAATTAATATTAACTAGGTGTTCAAACATGAAAACATGTATTTTAATAATAAATAAACTAGGCGGAAATTTAAATATTATAAAGTTAATACAAATCTAGGTGAGAAAAGTAATTAAATATGATTCTCGGTCAACATGCAAGATTATATATTATTCTAAACAAATAAGAGTTTAAACATATAAGCATGATATAATGAGTAAGTGATGTAATCGTTAAAAATTGTAAACAAAGCAGCAGTTTACAAAGTATAATTAGCTTCAATATAAATGAAAGAAGAAAAAAATAACATATTGGTCAAGAAACTAAATAAAGATAGGAACACTTGTATTACATCAAAGAGATATAACTACTATCATGAAAGCCAAAAATTTATGCATAAAAAATGAATTTTTGTATGTAACTAAATAACATTACTAATTAAACTACCCAGTTAATCAAATGAAATAAGAAAAATATGCAGTAAGTAAACAAGACTAGTTACTTAAATGGACGGAGGTATACCTATTTGCTTCCGGCATAATAGTTTAGAAGGATGAAATAATCCCCAAAGAGAGGAGTTGATTCATATAATAATGCTTAAGAAATAGAGTGGTACGACGAGGAATAGAAAAACTAACCTTTTGCGACGCGCAAATAATAAATAAAAAATACCATAACTTGTGTAATTGATGGAGGCAAAAATAAGGTAGTCTTCATTTTTCTTGGATGACAAACTCTAGGATATCCTTTGAATTTGTTGTGTCAGAACAAACTAGAGGTCGATAGATCAAGAATCTAAACTTAAATAGAGCAATGACAAACTACAAAATTGAAAAACTTGTTAGCAAAATATACGTCACCTTAGTTTCGGTGACGAATCAAACATAAGAATTTTATAAAATAAATAAGTGAATCAATAATGCACAAAGTTAAAATTAAGAGAGATGAGGGAGAGAGAGAGAGAGGGAGAGAGAGAGAGGGGTAGAGAAAGAGAGTGGGATCAGGGTATGACAAGGCTGAATTGGGTCCAATGCAATGTTACTCCCTCTATTCCAGTTTTTATGATTGACTCTCCTAAACACCCTAAGACAAGACGAAAGAAATTCTTAAAAAAACTTATTCAAGAGTACTAAATAAAATATTTTAGTATTTGAAAGTCATGTGAAGCTAAATATATGTATATGTATAATATATAGATCGTATCAAAACATGTCGACAATTTAGTATAGTAGTAAAAGTAGTCAAGTCCATGAAACTTTTAAAAGAGTGACATATTAAATAAGAAAATAAAGGAGTAACGAGGTGCTTTATGTTTTAATAAAGCTATATATGCTTCATATGAGAAATCAGCTATTACCAGTCCTTTTTTTGTCATCATTTCCCAATGTACCTGGCCGCCGCTGAGGTGACGATTATCCCCGATTGGGGACGACTACTCCATCTAAACTTTGGTTTGTGTATTGATTCCTCTACTTGGCCATATTTGGACTCCGAGCGACATCATTTCATTGTATTTTACATGTAAAAAATATCCGAAGAGGTGAGAGTATGTCTGGTCTTATGATCTAATTAATCAAACAAAAAATTAATAAAGTAATAAAGACTATTAACTAAAGTAACCACATAAGAATACAGAGGAGGTTGACAAGAGAATTTTTTAGCCTTTTACGGATCAATAGGATTTGAAATAAATTTGTATTCCATCTCGCTCCTCTCATAGTTGATTAAATTATTTGGGTTTCAAACATGTCTAGACCTACTGTTATATGGCCTAGTAAATTAAAATCCCACAACCCTTGTCAATTAAAGATGCAAAACCATAACCCAATGTTTCTAACTCAAAAACCAAACACTGCAATAGGAAACATGAAGCCAAACAATAACTAGGAATGATCAATATACACTATAGTTGCCTTAACTTAATTGAAACAATGACACTAAATAAAATATTAACTTTAAACCTCAATATTTAAAATAAGCATACATTTTTACTAACAAATTAACAAGCAACAATTGTAAATCCAAACAAAATAAAATATCTAAAAGATTAAAAATGGAACGAACATGCATTTGATGAAATAGCAATTTAAATGGGAAAACGATTGGACCTTTACAATGGAAACTTCCGTGGATTTATATTAAGAACCTTTAGTTGTCCATCATAATCAAAATACAATCAAATCCAATGCCTAAACATCGACCAAAAATAGCACCACGACTGGAGAGTGAAAACCTTATCGGACTCGAACCTTTGAACCTGACTTAGGAAAATACCATTAAAGGTGGTATTTGGTATATGTATATGTATAGACGGGTATAGGTTTTCTAAATATGAGTTGGTATGTGGCTTTCTTGATTATGGAGTCTTTTAGTTTGTCCCGCCACATTTATTTTTTACAGTCTAAAAAAAATGAGTTATGATGGCTCAGGGAAGGAGAGATTTCACTGGTGTAATGAACCTCCTAGTTATTTTCTACTTCTCCACATTATTTTGTCATTTAGATTTTTCCCATTGCTTCTTCAAGTCTTTTATGACTTACTGGAGCTGACAGTTCGATTACCGGGCAGTTTGCATGGTTTTTAGAGCCATTTTTCTATTTTGAAATCATCGCTTTTCAAATTTGGCGACTAGGCCTAAATATTAGGCAGACAACCTCGTATACCAATTTTGACAGCTCCGGAACATTGATTTTAGGCTAGGGGGACCTTTGATAGGGTCCCGAGATTTTTGGACTCATTTTGGGCTATTGGGTGGAAATTGGTTAAAATGGCCATTGGGGGTGTAGGACCCACATTCCATAGAAACGACCCCAGATGAAAATTTTGATCAAGTTGATGAGTTTTAAATGTCAAATTGGATAGGGTAGCATAGTTCTTTTGCATTCACGGGGTTCCGAATGAATCCCAAGGGCCCATTGGAAACTTGTCAAAATATTGCCAAGTGTTGATGCTGCTTCACCTGGTGCAACCGCGGAAGCCACTTTAGTGTCTTGGGAACCGCTTTAGTGGTTGGCGCTTTGGACCCGCCTGTCCGCTTTAGCAGAGTGCACTTAAGCGACACCCGTTCGCTTTAGCAGAAGTCCACCCCAGGTCATAAAGCGCTTAAGCGCTAGTGGGGATGCTTTAGCAGTGACTGCTTAAGTGGTCAAGTGGCGGCTTAAGCGGCACCTGCAGGGCATTTAATCCCCTTTTCACCCTTCTTATCTCATTTTTCTCCAAGTGTTGGAGCATTAAAGCCCTAGAGAGATAGTGGGAGAGAAGAGGCGATTCTTGGGTATTCAAGGGAGCTTGGAGAGTTCGTTTACATCATTTTTCTTGTCTAAATCCTTGTAAGTTCCGTCTAATTTCTTGGTAAATTCTCTGTTAAGCCCAAAACCCTAGCTAGCTTTGTGGGTTGATTTTTGGTGTTGTAATGCTCGGAATTCACCCATTATTGGGGGGAAATGATCCTTGAGCATTGAGGGACGTTTTGATAGTTTTAAATTTGTGATTCTATAAGCAGGCCCCATAAGGGATTTTCGGCTCGATTTTAGACCCGATGCATTTATATGCAATGTAGGTATCGTTGTTCTTGTATTGATAAGTAGAGTGTTATTTTTATAGTGTGGTATCGTGCGGAGGCTTCTCGGAAGGAAAATGCACCACTTTAGCGGATTTTATCGAGCTTTCTTCGACGTCCAGGTAGGCTAGGCTTACCCTACTTATATGTTGAGCTTAATTATGGTATTAGTATGATATTATGCTAGTTTTGGGTTGGAATTTATGGTTGGTTTCTTAATTAGTAAAAGTTGGTTTATTTGGCCAATTTATGGGCCGTTTCGGAGGTAGAATCGACCCAATTACCTATCCCTTAAGTAAATTGATGCTTTGGGGTTATAATATCGCACTTAGCTTTTTGTAGAATTAGGAGGCCTTCATTCGCAACTTTATCCTAAATCTTGAGCCTTAAACTACATAGCATATACTTAGTTCGGGGCTTGGTTAATTATCTTGAGCTTATTTTTAAAGATCGATTTGAGTTTGGCACATTCTATTAATTTATGGCATTTAAAGATTGGTTCGAGTCCGGCATATTCTATTGATTTATGGCATTTTAAAGACCGATTTGAGTCTGGCACATTCTATTGATTTATGGCATTTAAATTCCGGTTCAAGTCTGGCACATTCTATTGATTTATGGCATTTAAAGTCTGGTTCGAGTACGGCACATTCTATTAACCTATGGCCTTTAATGACCGATTCAAGTCCGGCACATTCTATTGATTTATGGCCATTGAAGATCGATTTGAGTCCAGCATATTCTATCTAATTATGGAACTATTAGTGAGTTGTGAGGAGGGAAATCCAGTTCAAGTTCGGTGTTTATAGGTTATTTCATGGCATTATGGTATCGGTTCGAGTCTGGTGAGTTGTGCTATGAAAGGGTTCATAAGCATGGTAGTAGTATATTTACTTGATTGCATCCATCGGGCTTATGGGGGTTTGTTTGGATTAGTCCTCTCTTGTTTGCACCTTCTGGGCTTATGGGGGCCTAGTTAGGTTATAAATAGTTTACTTAAGTTTGGTATTTTGTATTTCGTTATTTATTTCTATATGTTGGAGTATGATCTCAGGGTTGCCCCTTTTCCCTTGATTTTAGCTTACTTTCTCGCATTTTATTATGATTTAGCTCAGTCGCCCGATGATGTCTACAGAGTACCCGTTGTTTTGGTACTCATACTACACTTCTGCATCTTTTCTAGTGCAGATCTGAGTACTAGCCACTGCCATTGATATTCTAGCCAGCTATCTACAGGTCTCGGAGATAGGGTGAGCTTTCAGAGCAGGAGTTGATCCCCTCTCCTTCCCCTATTTTTGGATGGTCTTTCATTTCGAGACTACATGTGTATTGAGATTATTAGTACTCTTATTCTTTTGCTAGTGGCTCTTGTACCGGCCTTACAAGGTCGTGGGATTCATTTTGTTCTTCTCCCTCTTTTATTTAGCCCTTTATTTTCTTGCCTATATTTATAGGCATGATTTGTACTATTTTTGTATTCTTCCGCCATTACGCCCATTTCTTTTCGTTTTGGGCTAGGACTTGTCTTACCTACTAGTGGGACATAGTAGGTGCTATCATGACTCAGAAATTAGATCATGACAAATTAGTATCAGAGCGCCTAGGTTCACTGGAATTGTTGGTACAGGAGCAAGTGTCTAGTAGAGTCCCACGGATCGAAATGATGACGTCCGTATCTTATCTTCGGGAGGCTACAGGACATTCTTCAGATGACTTCACTTTCCTCATTCATTTCGTGTGTTGCGTCTGTGTTGGTTTCTAAGGTTCTCATTATTTTACTCTTTCATAGATGGCTAGGATACGAGCTACGGTGACAGGTGATGGTGAACCCGAGCCCGCTGCTAGAGGTCGTGGCCGACCCAGAGGTCGTGGCCGACCCAGAGGTCGCGACCAGGCTAGAGATGTAGCCCCAGCTAGGGGCTGGGATAGAGAACCTTCGCCAGATCCAAATATTTCTATGGAGCTAGAGGTCACTCCACAGGCTCAGCCACCCCAGCCATTAGTGGGCCAGGGGACAACCCAGGCTCCACTAAGGTTTATTTCTTCGTTGCTGCTCAGAGATGCCTTGGTCCAATTGTTGGGATTAGTTGGTGGTGCACCATCTGATGATACACAGTCTGCGGATTAAAGTGGTACGGATGTAGGGGCACATCCTGTAGCTGCGACACCCAGTGTTTAGGTTCCCCTAGTGTCGGTAGTTGCTCAGCCCATGGTCGCCCAGCCTACTATGTCTGTTGAGGAGCAGAAGATATTGGGTACATTTCTGAGATTGACTCCTCGAGGTTTAAGAAGGCTGCAGGCGAGGATGTATTTGAGTTCCTGGCTGCTTGTGAGTTTAGGCTTCGTAATTTGGGCCTAGTTGAGGCTCGTGGGGTCGATTACACTACTTTTTAGTTGGACTTGGTTGTTATACATTGGTGGAGAGGTTTTCTTGATTCTAGATCAGCTGGATCTCCCCCTTTGATATGGACTCAGTTCTCCGAGGTCTTCTAGGAGAAGTATATGCCTCACAGTATTCGTGAGCACTTGAGAGATCATCTCATGGATTTAGAACAGGGTTCTATGACAGTGCTCGAGTATGAGGCATGATTTCACTAGTTGTCCAGACACGCTACTGTGATCTTGCCTACAGAGTATGAGAGGATTCAGTGTTATGTTAGAGGACTGAGACTTCCTCTTAGCATGGCTACTCAGAGTTTGGTTGTTGTTGGTAGGTCCTTCATTGAGATTTCTGATTATGCCCAGACTATGAGGGAGATGCATCGCGAGGCCCAAGGGGACAACAATAATAGACCACGTCATCAAGGCAGTTTTAGTGGGAGCCATAGAGGCTCACAGTTCACTGGTAGAGGTTCTTAAAATAGGTACCCTCCACGTCAGTCATATCGGCACCAGGGTCATTCCAGTAGGCCTATTTAGGTAGCACTTTAGATTTCTGATGGAGATCAGTCCAGTTTCAGTGATTCTTACGGCTAGAGCAGAGGCCAGTCTTCGAGTGGTGCACCTTCTGGATCTTCTAGCTGTGGTGGCTATTCTGGGTTAGCTGGATTTTTTGGACCGAGTGGTATTCCAGGGCCTTGCTATACTTATGAAGTGTTTGGCCATTTCTCCAGGGAGTGTCTCCAGCGTGGGATGATTCAGCCTGCAGCGCAAAGTGTTCAACCGATCAGATCAGTGTAGCCTCTAGCTAGAGGTGGTGTTTAGGGTCACAAGGGTAGTCCCCATGGTTTTCGAGGAGGTTCTCAGGCAGGTAGGATGGGTGGTAGGTCAAATGCCTAACCAGGTGGCGGGCGAGGTTATTTATATGCTGTACCTGATAGACCGGAGGCAGAGTCTTCGGATACTGTGATTACTGTGATTAGAGTTATCTTGAGAGCCTTTATCTGTGCCATTATGTGTATCTACTCCCGTGGCGGTGATTTTTTAGTAGTAGATTAGATTTATAGATCATGTATGGTGACCGTTCGAGAGTTTGATACTCGAGCCGATCTTATTGTATTAGATATGCTGGACTTTGATGTGATTCTGGGCATGGACTGGTTATCCCCTTATCATGGGGCCTTGGATTGCTTCGCCAAAACCGTTACCTTAGCCATGCCTGGCATACCCCTGATTGTGTGGCAGGGCTCTTTTAGCCGTGCACTTATGAGGATTATTTCTTATGTTCGGGCTAGGAAATTATTGTTGAGGAGTTGCGAGTCTTATCTCGCTTATGTTCGTGATGTTAGTACGGAGAGTCCCTCACTTAATTTTGTTTTTATTGTTCGTGATTTTGCCGATGTTTTCCCTACCGACTTGCCTGGCCTTCCTTCTGAGCGTGATATTGAGTTTGTTATTGATCTCAAGTTGGGTACCCAACCTATTTCTATGGTACCTTACCGTATGGCTCCTGCAGAGCTTAAGGAGCTGAATTCTCAGCTTCAGGATCTTTTGGGTAAGGGTTTCATTCGGCCTAGTGTATCGCCTTGGGGTTCTCCTGTCTTGCTCGTGAAGAAAAAGGATGGCTCTATGCATATATGTATTGACTATAGGCAGCTGAATAAGGTTACAGTGAAGAACAAGTATCCTATGCCTCACATTAGTGATTTATTTGACCAGCTTCAGGGTGCGATAGTGTTCTCTAAGATTGACTTGAGATCGTGTTACCATAGTTGAGGATTCGGGCTGAGGACATCCCTAAGACAGCCTTCAGGACTCGGTATGGAATTATGTGTTCCTGGTGATGTCCTTTAGGTTGACTAATGCCGCAGCAGCATTTATGGATTTGATTAATCGAGTTTTTAGGCCCTATTTAGACTCATTTGTGATTGTCTTTATTGATGACATTCTTGTATATTCGAGGAGTGGAGAAAAGCACGAGCAGCATTTGAGGATTGTGCTCCAGACTTTAAGAGATCATAGGCTTTATGCCAAATTCTCAAAGTGTCTGGCTCAATTTTATTACATTCCTAGGGCACGTGGTATATAAGAATGGGATTATGGTGGATCCAGCAAAGTTGAGGCTATTTGTTATTGGGCCAGACCTACATTTCCGATTGAGGTTCGTAGCTTTATTGGTTTTATAGGTTACTACAGATGATTTATTGAGGGTTTTATGACCAGAATGACTAGGAAGGAAGTTCCATTTCAGTGGTCTAGAGCTTACTCACTGCATCTCCGATATTGACTCTTCCTGTTGAGGGCGAGGGGTTTATAGTTTATTGTGATGCTTCTGGTGTTGGTTTGGGTTGTGTTCTGATACAGCAGGGTTGAGTTATTGCTTATGAGTCGAGGCAGCTTAAGATTCACGATTGTAACTAACCCACTCATGATTTAGAGTTGGCGGCTGTGGTTTTTGCACTTAAGATTTAGAGGCACTACTTTTAAGGTGTTCATTGTGAGATCTACACAGACCATCATGGTCTTCGGCAACTTATGACTCAGAGAAAGCTTAATTATAGGTAGCGTAGGTGGATTGAGTTGCTGAAGGACTATGATATCTCTATCCTATACCATCTGGGCAAGGCGAACGTGGTAGTAGATGCCTTGAGCCAGAAGGCAGTTACCATGGGTAGTTTGGATTCTATTTCAGCTTCAAAGTGGTTGTTGTCTTTGGACGTTTAGTTCTTAGCCAACTTGTTTGTTCGGCTTGATATTTTGAACTCCAGGAGGATTTCTAGCACTCTCGAGGCTAGGTATACCTTATTAGAGAAGATTTAGAGTCGCTAGTTTGAGGATAGTAGACTTTGTGACATTCGTGATCAGGTGGCAAGGGGTGAGCCCAGTTGGTATTCCCTAGATTCAGAGGGTATTCTGAGATTTGATGGTCGCATCTGTGTTTTGAGGGTTGGAAACTTGATTCAGTTGATATTGCGAGAGGTTCATAGCTCCAGATATTTTATTCACCCTGGGACAGCAAAGATGTATAGAGATTTGAGGCAGTATTACTGGTGGAGTGGCATGAAGAGAGATATTATAGACTTTGTAGCTCGTTGCCTCTGTTGTCAGTAGGTAAAGGCTAAGCATCAGCGACCAAGTGGATTGCTTCAGAGGCTACCCATTCCTGAGTTGAAGTGGGAGCGGATTAATATGGACTTCGTGACTGGTCTACATTGTTCTTCGCTTGGTTCTAACAGTATTTGGTTCATCGTGGATTGGTTGACCAAGTTGGCTCATTTTATCCTAATTCAGATCTCCTTCAGTGTCGAGAGGTTAGCCCATATATACATTCGAGAGATAGTTCGCCTTCATGGAGTACCCATATCCATTATTTCTGATTGAGGCTCAGTGTTTACTTGTAGCTTTTGGAGGACTTGTCAGTAGGATTTGGGTACTCAGGTTGATCTTAGCACCGTATTCCATCCTTAGACCGATGGTAAGTAGGAGCTGACCATTTAGGTTCTTGAGGATATGCTCCGCGCGTGCGTGATAGACTTTGGAGGTCAATGGGAGCAGTACTTGTAGGAGTTATCGATCTTTGATTGGCTGGTTTGAGACTTCAGAGATTATCCCCCGCGGCACTTACTTGCTTCGTGAGTCCTTGGATAGGGTGTAGGTGATTCAGGATAGGTTGAGAGCAGCTCAGAGTAGGCAGAAGAGTTATGATGATCATAGACTTCGTGCTTTGAAGTTTGGAGTTGGTGACTGAGTTTTCCTCCTTGTATTACCCATGAAGGGCGTGATGAGGTTCGGGAGGAAGGGTAAGCTCAATCCCAGGTATATTGGTCCATTCGAGATACTTCGGACAGTTGGAGAGGTAGCTTATAATTTGGCCTTGCCCCTAGATTTCTAAGTTATTCATCCATTTTTCCATGTCTTTATGTTGTAGTGTTACATCCCCGGATGAGTCTCACGTGCTTAGGTGGGACTCGATTCAATTGGACGAAAGGTTGACGTTCGTAGAAGAGCCAGTCCTCATTTTAGACAGGGATGTTAAGCGGTTGCGCTCCAGAGAGATTCCAATGGTTAAGGTCCAGTGGAGGCACCATCCAGTTGAGGAGGCTACTTGGGAGATCGAGAGTGAGATGCGTACCCAGTATCCCCACCTGTTCGAGGCTTCAGGTACTTCTTAATCTTTTACTTTCGAAGACGAAAGTCTTTTTAGTAGTGGATGTTATAATGACCCTCCTAGTCACTTTTTACTTCTCCATATTATTTTGGTGTTTAGAGCTTTCCCATAGCTGTCCCCAAGTCATTTATGACTTGCTGGAGCTGACAGTTTGGTTACTGGGCAGTTCGCTTGGTTTTTAGAGCCATTTCCTTATTTTGAAATCGTCGTTTTTCAAATTTGGCGACTAGGCCTAAACATCAGGTAGGCGGCCTCGTATTCCAATTCTGACAGCTCCATCAGCTCCAAAACATCAACTTTAGGCTAGGGGGACCTTTGGTTCGGGTCCCGAGGCTTTTGGACTCATTTTGGGCTATTGGGTGGAAATTGGTTAAAATGGTCATTTAGGCGTGGGACTCACATTTCATCAAAATAACCCCGGATGGAAATTTTAATTACATTGTTGAGTTTAAAATGTCAAATTTGATAGGGTATCATAGTTTGTTGGCATTCACGGGGTTCCGAACGAATCCCGAGGGCCCGTTGGAAACTTGGCAAAATATTGGCAAGTGTTGATGCTGCTTCAGCTGGTGCAACCGTTTAAGCGGGCCTTTGGCCGCTTAAGCGGAAGCCACTTTAGCGACTTGGGCACTGCTTTAGAGGTTGGTACCTTAGACCGACCTGTCCGCTTAAGTGGAGGCTTGTCCGTTTTAGCGGGGTGTTCTTAAGCGGCACCTGCAGGGCATTTAATCCCCTTTTCACCCGTTTTTCTCTTATTTTTCTCTAAGTGTTGGAGCATTAAAGCCCTAGATAGATATTGGGAGAGAATAGGTGATTCTTGGGTATTCAAGGGAGCTTGGAGAGTTCGTTAACATCATTTTCCTCATCTAAATCCTTGTAAGTTCCGTCTAATTTCTTAGTAAATTCTCCGTTCAGCCCAAAACCCTAGCTAGCTTTGTGGGTTGATTTTTGGTGTTGTAATGCTTGAAATTCACCCATTATTGGGGGTAAATAATCCTTGATCCTTGAGGTACGTTTTGATAGTTTCAAATTTGTGATTTCGTAAGCAGGCCCCATATGGGATTTTCGACTCGATTTTGGACCCGATGCATTTATATGCAATATGGGTATTGTTGTTCTCGTATTGATGAGTAAAGTGTTATTTTGATAGTGTGGTATCATGTGGAGGCTTCTTGGAAGGGAAAGGCCCCACTTTAGCGAATTTTATCAAGCTTTCTTCGACGTCCAGGTAGGCTAGGCTTACCTTACTTATAGATTGAGCTTAATTATGGTATTAGTATGATATTATGCTAGTTTTGGGTTGGAATTTATGGTTGGTTGCTTAGTTAGTAAAAGTTGGTTTATTTGGCCGATTTATGGGTCGTTTCGGTGGTAGAATCGACCCAATTACCTATCCCTTTAGTAAATTGATGCTTTGGGGTTATAATATCGTACTTAGCTCCTTGTAGAATTAGGAGGCCTTCATTCACAACTTTATCCTAAATCTTGAGCCTTAAACTACATAGCATATACTTAGTTCGGGCTTGGTTAATTATCTTGAGCTTATTTTTAAAGATCGATTCGAGTTTGGCACATTCTATTAATTTATGGCATTTAAAGATTGGTTCGAGTCCGACATATTCTATTGATTTATGGCATTTTAAAGACCGGTTTGAGTTCGGCACATTCTATTGATTTATGGCATTTAAAGTCCGATTCAAGTCCGACACATTCTATTGATTTATGGCATTTAAAGTCCGGTTTGAGTCCGGCACATTCTATTGACATTTGGCCTTTAAAGAGTCCGGCACATTCTATTGATTTATGGCCTTTAAAGACCGGTTTGATTCCAGCATATTTTATCTAAGTATGGCACTTTGTGAGTTATGAGGTGGGAAATCTGGTTCAAATTCAATGTTTATGGGTTATTTCATGGCATTATGGTACCAGTTCGAGTCTGATGAGTTGTGGTACGAAAGGGTTCATAAGCATGATAGTAGTATATTTCCTTGATTGCATCCATCGGGCTTATGGGGGTTCGTTTGGATTAGTCCTCTCTTGTTTGCACCTTCTGGGCTTATGGGGGCCTAGTTAGGTTATAAATAGTTTACCTAAAGTTCGGTGTCATGTATTTCGTTATTTATTTCTATATGTGGAGTATGATCTCAGGATTGCCCCTTTTCCCTTGATTTTAGCTTACTTTCTCGCATTTTATTATGATTTAGCTCAGTCGCCCGATGATGTCTACAGAGTACCCGTTGTTTTGGTACTCATACTACACTTCTGCATCTTTTCTGGTGCAGATCCGAGTACTAGCCACTGCCATTGATATTCTAGCCAGCTATCTATAGGTCCCGGAGATAGGTGAGCTTTCAGAGCCGGAGCTTATCCCCTCTCATTTCACTATTTTTGGATGGTGTTTCATTTCGAGACTACATGTGTATTGATATTATTAGTACTCTTATTCTTTTGCTAGTGGCTCTTGTACCGTCCTTACCAGGTCGTGGGATTCATTTTGTTCTTCTCCCTCTTTGTTTAGCCTTTTATTTTCGTACTTATATTTATGGTCATTATTTGTACTATTTTTGTATTCTTCCGCCACAGCGCCCATTACTTGTCGTTCCTGGCTAAGGTTTGGCTTTCCTACTGGTGGGACATAGTAGGTGCCATCATGACTCAGAAATTAGGTCGTGACAACTAGTTTACATGGTTTATGGATGAAATAGCAGCCATTATTCTCGTCAAAAAGAAAATAGGCGGGCTGTCATAGTTTTGGAGATGGACAAGAAAGGGCCTCCCCTTTATAGCTATCCCATGGTGTGTGTATTTTGTGAAGAAAGGCTAAAGTCCGTGATATTGTGTATGTAGTTGCCTCATAAATAATGACATGAGGGAGTTATATGTGTGCTGCGTGTGTATGCTCTTCCCTAGTATAGCTGCCGCAGCCTATTCTACTAGGATTCTAGGTACATATATGATGGAGATGGAGAAGAAAAAATGAACGTTGGGAAGGGATCAAGAAGAAAAGAATTGGTTTTTTGGGAGGTATAATATTTTCCCATACAGGAAACGAATTATTTTCTAGTTTTTGTAGGAAAATTTTATGGATATGGAATGATAAAATAATAGGTAAAATTGATTTGAAATGATTTTGAGTGTAAAAAAAAATATTCTTCACAAGAAAGGAAAGATAGTGAAGAGGAGTTTTCTACTTATGAAAAGATTTGACAAAACTTGAATTCGAAATTTGAATTTAATATATATTTGGGTCTAAATAAATTCTACTATAAATATATAAAACAGGTAACTACTAAATTACTAAGTAAAAGAAAATAATACGAAGTTATTAAATCAATCATGATATTTTATATATAAAAAATAATAATTTACAATAAATACCAACTTGGAAGAATCTCTAAGGCGGGCGGTAGTCCACGCGGCCAGACAGATCTAGCTAATTTAGCACCTTTATGCTGAGACATAAAAACCGAAATATATAGGAACTTTTTGTATAGCGTATGACTGTATGGAAGGCTTAACCTTTTTACCCAAGCAAAGGGCCTGTCAGGATCTAATACACATTCTTAATGAGCCCATGGGTCTGGAGGTTCTAACCGGTAAAAGATCTCCCTTTTCAATATCTTTAAAGGGCTATTAGACCGGCTTACTAGACGTAGTCACTAAGACAAAGCCACTAAGAATAGTACTAGATCCGACTGCACCACCATCTCAGAACCAAGTCAACTGGCTATATAATAATTTCTTTATATTTTGATAAAGCTAGATCTTTAAGACTAAAAGGTAAGAGAAGTTAGATATTCAACATAGATATGGAATTTAGCCGGATATAGTCACGACTTAAGAGAAGAGAAAAAGAATGAAGAGTACCTTTTGGACCCGGTTGCAAGGGTCTATGCCCGGATGTAAGGGCTAAAGAGATTGGTGTCCAAAACTTGGACCTTTTATGATTTTTTATTAAAATAAAAACTTTACAAAATCTATTACAAACTAAGAGAAAGAAGAGAGAAGGAGGAGAGAATAAGAGAAGAGAGAGAGGGAGTCTAAACTATGCCCTCTAAAATGAAAACTGAAACGTATTTAAAGAGAAAAAAAAGGAATCTATAAACAGTGAATGTGGGTCCAATTGGGTCCCATCTGTACAGTAAATGTGGGACCTATCTGTCCCCCAAATAGTAAATCTACTGTGCTTGTGGTCCCCGACGGCTATCTCCGTTATTGCGGTTTTCTCTATCAAATCTTCTTTTTCCCTTATATTTTGTCCATTTCCTTCATTCTACGGACAAATTACTCAGCATTTTCAATGGTTGTGTAGGAGAGTATTTCTTCCGATGGCAGAGGTTGTGTATCTTGCAAAATATCATCATTGCTAATGTCGTTTTTCATCGACGTATCAGATTTTTCAATTTGAATAAGAGATTGCAGCAAATTTCTTTTCATTTCTTCTAAATAACTTGCAATCATAGCTTCTTTATCTCCTTCCTGGAAAGAAATCTTCCTGGTAATATGCCTGACTGAAGGGTCTTCCATATTACCTTTATTAGATATAGTTTCGTATTCTTGGACTCATAATTTAATTAAGTCCAATGTTTCTTGGCCATATAAGACTTTCGTTTTAGGATCAATTTTTCATTAATTTATCCCAAAATTTATTATAGAATGTCCTGTATAAACACGGTATCTGATCTTCTGTGAATCCTAATTCAGGAGTCCACTTATGAATCCATGGTATTGAAAATTCAATAAAGAAATAAATCTGATCAATTTTTTTGGGGTAACAGATATGATCTGCATGGTATAAAGCATCCAAATCTGGAGACACTTGTTTCCATTCTTTGTATAATAGCTGGAAAGGTTCAGGCAGTATCTTGGTTGTTGGGCCGTAGTATGACCACCTGTGAAGAAACCAATTTGGAATCTGTTCTGAGAATATTTTTGCACACACCTTTATAAACCAAGTGTGCTTATGTTTATCATTGTTATAATATAATACTCGGTCAAACACTTGGATATAATCCCAGTATTTAAATCTCATTTGGACGTTATTAAGAACGAGTTGTCTCTCTTTCATAGTAGAGATTCCCCAATCTTCGGCGGATATAATCCGTTTAATAATAAACTTTGAGAAGTTATAAATGTTTCCTTCCGGATTGTAATTGTTATTAAAATGTGAGAACTCAGCACTATCAATATTGGTGAGAATAGTCCATAATACGGGTTTTGTATGACTTACCCGAGAAATATAATCCGTCAATCAAATACCTTTGGAATATTTTCCAAGGATCATTTTTTCTGGATATCTTAGAATTTTCTACAAGAAATATCATTTCTTGTTTTGGTAATTTTTCATAAGACCTGATATCATCAGGGTCCTCTTTAGTGATTGAAGAAAAAGTATCACTTTGCTTTTGACCAGCTAAATATGCCTGCATATGTGCGTATAACAGACTGTCTTTTGGAATATCTTCTAAATGAATAGTTGTTTTAGGAGCAGATGAGGATTCTCCTTAAGATATTCGTGAGTTTGTTAAACTTTTTCTTCCCATTTGTATTACTGGGAAATTTGAAGAGGAACCGTATGACGATCCCTGACTCTGTGATTGGGACGCTCGTCCTATTGAAGGGGTTGATCTTCCCCTGCCACGTCCTCTTACCCTAGTCTAAGGATGATTCATCCTGCAAATATTCCCGATATAAGAAATCTGGTAGAGAATTATCAATTCCTTTTTTATATTGGATTTCAAAATCAAATGGGGCTAATTGAGTCTGCCACCTCGCAAATATTATTTTAGAGGCATCATGTTTAAAATATTTATCAAACATATATTTTACTTATTGGGCCTCAGTTTTTATTAAAAACTTTTGATTATATAAATCATCTTGAAATTTTAAAACACATTTGACTATAGTCAACATTTCATGAGTCATAGTAGCATATTTTTTCTGGGCTTCGTTCCATTTACCTAAATGAAATAGTATAAGATATTCACACTTGTCATTAGGATTAATCTGTTTTAAAATTCCTCCAAAATCAATATTGGATGCATCAGTTTCAATAATTTTTTACCAAGCAGGGTTAGCAAGAGTTAAGCAAGGTAAAACTTTAACTCGTTTCATAATGTTTTGAACAATAGTCATATGTTTATCACTCCACGGCTCTTTATAATTTTTCTTTAGCCTGTCGTATAACGGGGCTAAATCGCGAGAAAGATTTTTATAAAATGGTGAAATATAATTCAAACTTCCCAAAAATCTTTGCAATTGCGTCCTATCTGTAATAACATTAGAAAATTTATCAGCAAAATTTATAGATCTTTGAATGGGAGTTATTTTTCCTTGACAAATATTGTGTCCTAAAAATCGGACATCAGTTTGAAACAAACTCATTTTAGGTTTAGATATTACCAAACCGTTTTGTATAACAATTTTCTTTAAAATGTCTAAATGCTTAATATGCAGTTCTAGAGTTTTAGAAAATACTAGAATGTCATCAATATATACAATTATAAAATCCATACAAGGATTAAAAATGTCATTCATAATCTTCTGAAATTCAGAAGGTGCATTTTTCAATCCAAACGGCATGATATTCCATTCATATTGTCCAAAAGGAACATTAAAAGCAGTCCTATAAGTATGCCCCTTTAAAATCTGTATTTGCCAATAACCTGATTTTAAATCAAATTTTGAAAAAATATTGGCATCATATAATCGTGACAATAAATCTTTTTTATTTGGAATCGGATACTGAATCCATTTCAAAAACTTATTGAGAGATTTATAATTAATGACCAATCTGGGCACCCCTCTTTCTTTTTCGATTGCGTTATTAACATAGAAAGCAGTACACGATCAAGGAGACTTGGACGGTTTTATCAAACTTTTTTGTAGTAAATTATCAATTTCTTTTTTACAAAATTCAACCAGTTCAATATTAATCTGACATGGCCTTGATTTTGTAGGAATATTATCCTCAAAAAAACCTTCTTCATATGGAAGAGTGACGATATGCTTTTTTCTGTTCCAGAAAGGGCTCGGATGATCAGCACAGATATCAATTGCAATTTGTTCAGAAATCAATTTAATTTTTTCCTGAACTTTAGAAGATTTCAATGTATCAAAAATATTTATGCTGCATAATTCTAGTTGCAAAGAATCAACATGCCTTTGTTTCATATCAATTAATGCATTTATATCTCTTGTTACGGGATCTGTAACAAATGTATAACTAATTTCTTTATTATTAAAGGTGGCTTTAAAACCCTTAGCGTCAATATGCGTATACGAATAAATGGCAATTATAAAAGGTGTTCCAAGTATAATTGGAGGGTATAACTGATTTTTAGCCCAAAAAAAAGAAATGCGGAATGCATACTTTATTTTGACAAATATGTGCATTGGGCAATTTATATTTAATATCTAATGCATGACCTGATGCAGATCTTACCATATGCGTTGGTTTTTGAAAATATTTTGTGGGTATTAACCCTTCTTGGGTGCAACTAACATCAGCACCGCTATCAATCATAGCAACCTCATTAATTGAGAAGTTATTATCAATCAAGATTGTACATTGCCTCGAATTCCAATGGGGCGGACTGGCACCCGAAGTCGATAAGGCCCGAGAGAACCAATCGTTGCTCATGTCCATTCATATGCATGTCATTCAAGGAACATCACCACCACGTATAGATACAAGATGCTAATAGCGGAAGCCATGGAAACATGTGATATATACATATAGGAAACTTGGCCGTTAGGGCCATCAAGTCAAAATGGACACACATCCCATACATTCATATTCCCACATACATCTACAAAGCCTCTAACAGATGCATATACATAACCATCTTAAAGTCGGGACAAGTCCCCGCTTTATACAACATCACAGTACCAAAACAAATATATACACATATGACTCGCAAAGCCACGAACCAACTGGAGCTCACCAAAGATCGGCAAAATGATCCGCAACCTACTGTGGAGGTCTACTAGCACCTGTGCCTACAGCAAGTAAGGTAAGTCCCCCAAGGGACGTCAGTACGAAGAATGTACTGAGTATGTAAGGTTTATAGGAAAATGCATGATATATATATATATGTGCTTCCATGGAATCAAATATAAGAGAATAGTTAGTACAGATAAATCACTAGTCTGCATATGTGGAACCATGTACATTACATCCCTTACTTCTTTTGCCTTTACGTTTATTCATCTTTATCGTTCTACCCATGCTAGGTTTTTTCGCCCCAGGGATGAGATTTATCTACCCATGCTAGGCTTTTCCGTCGCCCCTGGGATGAGATTAACCCATGCTAGGTATTTTAACCCCTGGGATGTAATTAACCATGCTAGGCTTTTATGTCGCCCCTGGGATGTAACTGCGATAACCCATGCTAGGCTTTTATGTCGCCCCTGGGATGTAACTACTATAACCCATGCTAGGCCTTTATGTCGCCCCTGGGATGTAACTCAATAATATACAAACCATTACATATTACTTCCGTTCTTACATTATGAGAGTGATACATTACTTTATTTCTTTACTTCTATGAGATTGATGCATTGGTGATTATAACTTATTGGAACTTTGGAACCATGTCCATAATTATGTAACACATGAATAATAATTTGTCAATGAATAAGGTACATGTTAACAACAATATATATGACAACTCGAAATGAGATACCCTTGAACAATTTGGAATGGGATAAGTATAATGATAATGTAAACACTATGTGCTGCAGAAGGATACGGAAAGAGTAACCTTACATACCTTATCTTCCCAATATGAATATACAATCCTAAATGTGAATACAATATTCCATCTCTTTCCTTACGTTTCACTCTACAACACAAGTACATAACGGAGCTTACGTTAACAACCAACTACCTTACAAGTGCATACGACGACAATGAGTTACATGATTGTCTTAAAATGTCATTTCCCTCTTGAAAATACCATTTATGAAATTATCATACCAACAATACCACAACATTCCATACATTGACCAATACATCATAAACCAATAGCATGTCACACCAAGTTCATACTTTACACTTCTCCATCAACAGAACATCACAATTACTCCATCAAGTCACCTCAATACACTTCATAACCACATATCGACAACAATCCCACAATTTACACTCATAGAAAAATAACAAGTCAAGGAACATAACCACACCATACATGTTGATATTTCATTCATACCATGCACTTTCATCAAAACATCATGACACATCTTTTAGCAAAAAGCAAAAATGCATTACTTACACTTTTAGACATAACCATCATTATCTACATACTCTCCCATGCATATAATATATTAATCCATAAGAATAATCACTTACCCAAACTTGCAAATGAGTGATCTTGTCCAAAGAGATGGCTTAGGGTTTGAGAGCTTGAAGAAATATCTTATGGAAATGTCTAGAATGGCATGTGTGCTTTGTGGAAATAAAAATCTGATTTTTTCCACCTTATATAGCCCCTCAAGTCATACTTAGACACTTCTTGGCATTAAATGCCATGTTTACTTGGTCAAATGGAAGAATGGGTTATTTGCCCCTTTTGGGTTATGTCTTTTATTCCATTTTGGGCCTCAAATTGAGACCATTTACATATATTAACTTAGCCCACCAATTTCAATGTGTAATACTCCAATTATCTCATGTTTAAATAATTTCATAAATGTAAATACAATATTCACTCACGAAATTCATGTTCGTAGCCTCAATCTTTAAAAAAATAAGACATTCTAGCCACTCAAGGCTTAATTGAACATAATTTGATAAAATACTTGTGACAAAGAATTAACCCCAACTCGGATGCCAAACTTTCTCAAGAGTAGCCCTACTATGATGGAATAATGATACCATAACCCAAGAGTCCTTTTTATAGACTAATAATCGTAGAAGCACCCTAGAGACTTAGAAAAATTTCAGCTCTGGAAAAGGTGTGCAGGGGAGGCCTGGCACACCCCTGGGCATGCCCCCTTGCTTCCTGTGCCACAAAAAAATCAGGCCAAAGCGGCCTGGCATGCCACCTGCAGCGCCCCATACTAAATATTTGATTTCGACTTTTCTTTGTGGATTTGGTTGGATTCTTCAAGTTCCAACCTTTTGCTTGCCTCTTATCTTTAAGATCATTTGCTTGGATGTCCCTTAAACCTCACGTTTCACCCCACAAATGCTCCATAAAGACACAACACCTCCTACAAAGGTCTAATCACACTTACTAGGACAATATCAAATGTTCCATCAATAACAATACAAAATGCGTACTTATTTCTCTCGAACCTAGGGTAAACATGGTTAAAGGTTGGAAAGTAGGGTCGGAAAGGTACGGGGTGTTACATAATGTACCATTTATGAGCAGTAACAATTTGCATCATTCCTAAAAACATATCATGTTTATGATCCAGATTAATTTGTTTTGAAATTTCGATTTCATCATTTTCTAAAACATTTTTTTTTATCATTAGAAGACTCAGCTAAAGAATTTTTTTTCTCAATCTGAGTAATCCGGTGATCATAAATCATTTGATTTTATTTTAGCGATTCAATCTCCTTTTTCAAATTTTCAATTTCAATTTTTAAATCATCAAGTGACGTATCACGTGCTGGGGTATGTTTTTCAAAAAGTCAGCTGAATACATCAATTCATTCTTTTGACTAGCTAAATTCGAAGTATTTGAACTTGAACTAGCTATCAAATTAATGATTTTTCCTCGAAGGTTATTATCAGTAACCTCTTTTAAAATCTCGATGATATTATCAGAAGTAAAAGTCTGAATATTCATAGCTTGAAATTGTGACTGAAGTTTATAAAACTCATCATTTTCGCAAGAGCAAACATCACCTTTGCAAGTATTACATGTAGCAATATTATCATGATTTTCATCATCAGAAAAATCAAGTAAATCTACTTCTTCTCCGGATTCAGAATGATTAAGATCATAATCAGATTCTGATCCAGAAGTATATAACATGTCATAGATTTTATCATGCAAAGTATTGTCTAATTCTAAACTTTTAAGCTTTTTTAATTTACAATTAGGGCCGATGTGACCAAATTTTCCACATCTGTAACACTTAACCTTAGAAAGGTCTTTGTTGGATCTATCCTTCGTAAATCTTTTAGACTTACAAGCACTTTTCTGTGCTTCTCGTACTTCTTTTGATCTATATGTAGATCTAAGTTTTCTATATGAACCATTTGGGTTTGGGTTTCTATAATATTTACCCTTTTTCTTCTTAGTTTGACTAGAAGGCTGGGCTACACCAAATTGTGCATAAAAATCTCCTAATTGGGATTTTTCTTTAAGCTTATCCATCTTAAGCTGTCGGGACAATTTCAGCTCATTACACAAGTTTAATACTTCTTGTGTACACACTCCAACGAGTTTTCCATAAGTATAATTATTATACAAAATTTCACCGTAACTACCTCGAAGAGCTTTTCTAACTCTTTCAGCAAATAAAGAAGGGAAGCCATCGATAAACTTGGCTTTCCAATGTTCGAACTTATTTTTGGGTAATTCCATGACCCGACTAAGGAATGTATCCGTATACCATCTAAATTCACTTAAAGTCCTACATCTAAGACCATTAAGGAGTGTCCTAGTAGTTTCAAAATTACTGGTAAATCTACCACTAAAATGTTCTAAAATGGTCATCGCCAAAGTATATACCGCATCTTCATGGCCACTAGGTAAAGTATGACCTAAATTATCAATGCTTGCTTCTGGATTAACAACAGATATTACCGAGGCTTTGGCTTCTAGGGTCATATAATTATCCCACCATCCTCTAAGTTGTCCTGTAAATCCAGCAATTATTATTTTGCAAATCACTTTAACAGTGTTTTTAGCACTAGTAGCTTTGCATATCGTAGCGTACATCATCATCCTATGTACTAAGATGGTCATTTGCCTATCAATAAGACTATATATATTCCATTCATAAATCTCATTGCCACTATAAGACGTATTAGTCTGATTCCAATCCCTTTTTTCTATCAAAACATCTTGAGGAGTTGGTCTAGGATAATAATGCATTTGCATTCGAGGCTTATCAGCAAAATAGGGGTGTTTAACACTACTACAAATCTTATTGAATTCTGATATAGTTTCCTGCCTTTGTCAGATGAAGAAGATAATAATGATAAAAAATAATTGAAAATAATAATTATTATTATTATTATAATAATACTAATACTAATAATTATAATTATAATACATAAATAATGTGAATAATATCTATTATCACAATTTTTGATAAAAATAACTAAAAATATTGATTTTGGCCTAGAGAACAAAATAGACGCTCGAATGAGTAAAATAACGAAAAGGATGGTCCGAATTGGGTGTCAACAGCTGCCCCTTCTTTGCTTGAGAATGATGGATGAGTTGTCGGGCAAAGAACATTGACGTAGTAGCCAATTTTGATCAACTGGGGGAATGAGTCTTTTGGAATCACAAGAAGTAAAGATAGAGCTATAAAAATGTTGTGGCCAAGACTTCAGTTTCAAGTCGCCTACATATCTCAGGTTTTACGAGAATCAGGCATGTGTAGTTCTAGATTTAGGAATGGACAATATTCCTAAATAAAGTTAACAATATGGTATACGGGCGGTAGAAGGTCAATGAGATTAGAGTGGATAGGATTGAATATGATGATGTAAATAAAAAGTGAAAAATGAATGGTGAACGTGTTTCGAACTGAGTTGGAGTAAAATGGGAACAAATAGAATCGTATCTTGAAACAAAAACGAAAGTTGATCTCGTTCGTAACTCATTTCTCTTTAGTTTCCTGCGTGCTTTCTATCATAACTAGATAAAAATGATTAGAGCATGTGAATAAATGATAAGTAATTACTGTAAATATTTAAACATGATGCAATTTCCCATTTAGACCATGATCATTTGCTTTAAGACGGCAAAGATGATGTCTTAAGCTATGATGTCTTAGGGCCATGATAAGCAAAAAGTAAATCCTTGGGACATGAAATGATGTTCGCAGGTCATGAAAATGATGCCTTTAGACTATGACGCCTTCGGAGCATGATAATCAAAAAGTAGATTCTTAGGCCATGAGATGATGTCCGTAGGCCTTGAAAATGACGCCTTTAGACTATGACGCCTTCGATGCATGATAAGTAGAAAGTAACTCCTAAGGCTATAAAATGATGTCCGCCGGCTATGAAAATGATGCCTTTGAACTATGACTCCTTAGGGTAATTATATGATGATTAAGAAAGCATTTCTGTCTTGAGTAGCAAAATGCGACATTGAGTGATTTGAGTAGCTTGGCTTATAGTAGTTTGATGTGATTCAGCAACTTGATGCAATTTGTGTGCTTGATACAGATTCTATAGGTGCAATACAATGTAGACTCTTGTGAGAGCCATGCAATATAGATTTCTGCGGATGCACTGCGATGTGGACTCTTGCAGGAGCCATGCAATGTAGACTCTTGTAGGAGCCATGCAATGTAGATTTCTATGGATGAACTGTGGTGTGGGCTCTTGCAGGAGCCATGCAATGTAGACTCTTTCATGATCCATGCAATGTAGATTTCTGTGGATGCACTGCGGTGTGGACTCTTTCGAGAGCTATGCAATGTAGACTCTTGTAGGAGCCACGCAATGTAGATTTCTGCTAATGCACTGCAATGTGGACTCTTGCGGAAGCCATGCAATGTTGATTCTGTGGTTGCACTGTGATGTGGACTTTTATGGGAGTCATGTAATGTAGATGAAGAGATAAAGTAGCTTAATCGCTTTCCCATGTTGGAGGTGGCGTAGGCTTCCTTTGATGATGTTGCAAGGCAGTGGCTGCATTTGTACTTGTTGTCTGCACTCAAAGAAAATTTATAAGTCGAAAAGTAAGATTGACTCATACCTTTGCTTGGCTTGGCTCCTCGTCATTCTTTTGATCTCAGAGATTAAGGCTTGTATTCTTTATGGTGAAATTTTTGAGAAATTGTCAAAAATTTCTGCCCCAGTTTAGGATAAAAGATGACTTTCGCACTTCCTTGTGAATTGATATACAACTTTCTTGTGGAATTTTTGAGATTTCTCAAAAATTTTGCCCCAGTTTTTACTTTTGGAGTCTTATATTCCTGCTTCACTCAAAGAAAAATATTAGATCAAAAGAAATGATTGTCTTACATTTGAACCTCGAGGTCTCAATTTTGAATCTTTATTTTTCCAATATGGAGGTCATGGAACGAACTAAAATAAATTAGATTTATCGGATAGAAGGCCTTATTAAAAGCTGGCATGATTTAAAAAAAATTCTGGCCATAAGGTGGATAAATGGAGAGTGATGACATTTGCTTGTTATGATATTGTGAGAGTAAGAATTGCATGATGAGATATGGTCCAAAAGTATTTTGCATTGGAAGAGAAGGAAGAAGATTTAAATTTTTTCGGATATTAAGAATATTTGTCATATTGTAGATTTCAATCGAGTCTATGTTCAAATGCTAGACAACCTTTAAACAAAAAATAATAAATCGAACAAAACAAGAGTTAGTGCTAATAAGAAAAGAGATAGTATGAAAATATGAGTTATCTTATCCAATAGGATTTTAGAACGAATGGATGGGCTAGAACTTAAACTTAAGAAGTGAATTCATATCAAAAGGTAGAAAATAGGCTCTAAGCAAGACATAAATACTAAGCTCGTACTTAAAGCTAATGGGGTGAACAAGTAAATAATGATAAAATACTTGAAAAATGACAAAGAATGTTTAAAGACATTTTATTTTGAAAAAGGGTTGAAAATTAGAAGAATTTTTTTTTGGGAAGATTTTGAAGAATTAGCTCAATTGAGACATTTAGTTTGAAATAATTGAGAATTTGAAAGACTATAAAAATTATTTTAATAACCTAAATATGATCTAGCTTTCACCCTTATGACATTATGGAAAGGTGAAAGAAAGGGAGAATATGATTTAATAGAAAATTTATTCGAATGATAAAGATTGTTTTACATTTTTAAAATATGAGGATATTTTGTAAAAGAATGAAAAAAGGAGGACTGCATCCTTATAAATGATTGCCTACGTATCTTGTTGGAACAAAAATCAGATCAAACGTAGTTTAGAATGAAGACTTTGAATGATGGCTAGAGACACAATGATAAGAATAGTAAGCACATATAACATAACGGTTATTGCATACGTGACTTAAAATTTTCTAAGATTTAGGTAGACACGGACTGAGGTTTTTCTTATGCGAGAAGACACATGGTCCCACAGTAAAAAAACTATTCGCTCCACCGCGTCTTAGCCGACTCTCTATAATAGAGTTTTTGAAGAGAATTTTGGAGAAGTGCGATGTCACGCCCCAAATCCCATTGGGGCGGACTGGCACCCGAAGCCGTTAAGGCCTGAGAGAACCAACCTATACATTCGTATGCATATCACCATTCTGTCTCATATGGATACAATATATCAATGACGGAAGTCATGGTAAGACATTCATATAGATATGAGAAACTGGGTCGTTAGGGCCATCACATCAAAAGGGTTATACATTCCTTCATTCGACTTATAACGTCTACAAAGCCTCTAACAGATACATAACCACCTAAAGTCAGGACAAGTCCCCGCTTTATAAAACTGCTATACAGTACCAAAACTAATATGTACACAGGACTCGAAAAGCCCCAATTGTGAAGGTCACCAACAGTCTGCAGATGATCCGTATCCTATTGTGAAGGTCTACTAGCTCCTGTGCCTACAGCAAGTAAGGTAAGTCCCCCAAGGGACGTCAGTACAAAAGAATGTACTGAGTATGTAAGGCCATAAGTAACTACATGAAACATAAGAACTTCAATGGAATCAAATACAAGTGAATGGGCAATATTGGTAAACCACCGTAATGTCTGTGTGGAACCATGTACATTGCCTTCGTTACTTTCTTTGCTTTTACGTTCATATAATTATCATTATCGTTCATATAATGCCCGGTCAGGTTCGTCACGAGCTAGGCTTTCTCCCTATTGAGATGCCCCCTCCAATAATCTCGGGATCGTCTCTAGCTAGGCTTTCGCCCCTTTGAGCTACCACCCGGACTCAAGTAACCATATATGCATTACTTCATTCCTTTACTTTTGTAAGATTGATACATTGGTGGTTGAAAAATTATTGGAACTTTGAAACAATAGTCAATGAATAAGAGACATGTGAATAACAATTTATAACAAACCTGAAATGGGACACTTTAGAACATTTTGGAATGGAAACAGGTTCGGTAACAATGAGAACAATAGGAGCTGCCAAAGAATATGGAAAAGAGAAACCTTACATAACTTATCCTTCCAACGTATGACTATAACAGTTTAGCTCTTCCTTAAATCGCTACTCTAAAATAGGAATAAATAACGGAGCTTATATTCGACGTCAACTACATTACAAACCGATAGGATTACACACCAAGTTTATGCTTTACACTTCCTCCTCAATACATCGTCACATTTACTCCATCAAGTCACCCAAATACCTTTCACAACAACACATTAAAAACAATCCACAAGTGATACAATTCAAAATACCGCAAAACTACACCCTTAGAGCTTCCTAAAAGGTACCAAAAGTTGATGATTGCATCCAAGAAGGGTATAGGGGCCTTGGGGGTCAAAGAGAAGCAAAAACGAGCCAAACGAGGTCCTAGAAGGACCTGTGAAGCCACCTGCGCCCGCAGGTGGTAAGGTGTGGCCGTAGGTACCTTCTTGGCCCTATCCAGGGCTACCTGCGGTGCCACCTATGCCCGCAGGTGCCTCACCTGCAAGGGCGGGTGCCCGTTTCGGCTGTCAGGGGTCACTTTTAGGTCTTTTTTTGGTAATAAATGGTCCATGGCCATAAGTAAGCTTCTCTTTTCATAATTAGGTTAACTTTGATGCTAATGAACAATCATGGTTTCAAAATGCACATGAACATCACCAAAACTATATTCTCCTTTCAATACACCACCGATTTCATGCACAATTTCATAACAACAATTCCACAAGTCATACACAAAGAGAAAGAATGTTAGGGACATAACCACATCCTAACATGCTGACATTTAATCCATCAAATTCACTTCCTTCAAGACCTCAAGTCCCCATCAGGTTTGAACCACATAGAAGGCAAGTCCTTTACCGATTAAGCAAAAGTGGACTGTTTTACACATAGTAGACTGCTCAACACTTCATCAATATAACCAACATGATTTACACACCCTATTAAGCATATAATATATTAAACCATAAGATTAAACACTTACCCAAGCTTTCAAAGAGAGGATCTTGTCCAAAGGGTTGTTGCTTAGGGTTTGAGAGAGGAGAAATATCTTTGCAAAAGTCTAGAATTTGGCAAGTGTATTGTGGTGATTAAAAATCTGATTTTTCACCTTATATAGTTCCTCATGGTCATCCTTAGCCAAACATTGGTTATAATTAATGTGTTTTACTTGGTCAACGCAAGAATGGGTCATTTCCTTTGGGCCATGTCTTCTTTAATTAATTGTTTGGGCCTTAATTAAGCCTAATAGCACCATATTAATTGAGCCCAATAAAGTTAGTGTGTAATACACCAACTATCTCAAGTTTAAATAATTTCATAACTATTAAGGTAACCAAATAGGTTCGGAAATGTACGGGGTGTTACATACTTCTCCCCTTAAGAACATTCGTCCTCGAATGTTTGTAACATTATTCAATTTAAACAAATTCAAGTCTAAGTTCATTCTTTATGTTATCATATACACATAATGCTTCTAGATACTTACTTGTCATTGCTCCAATTCCACATCTTGCATGTTTTCTTCCGTTTGAAATAAATACGGGTACTTAGACCACACCATTTCCTCGGCTTCCCATGTGACTTCTTCTACTTGTTGATTTCTCCAAAGTACCTTTATGGAAGCTACTTCTTTATTTATTAACCTCTTGACTTGTCGATCCAGAATAGCAATAGGTACTTCTTCATATGTGAGATCTTCCGTAACTTGCACATCTTCAATAGGAGCAATACGAGATGGATCTCCTATGCATTTTCGAAGCATTGAAACATGGAACACTAGATGAACTGTGGAGAGTTCTTGGGGTAGTTCTAATTCATACACAACCTGAC
This sequence comes from Capsicum rhomboideum, assembly GCA_031232105.1. Classification (NCBI taxonomy): domain Eukaryota; kingdom Viridiplantae; phylum Streptophyta; class Magnoliopsida; order Solanales; family Solanaceae; genus Capsicum; species Capsicum rhomboideum. The sequence continues at coordinate 56,390,224 of CP124716.1, read as the reverse complement.
CAAATCTTTGGGTAATCTTATATGGCCCTACATAACATGGACTTAGCTTTCCCTTCTTTCCGAATCTCATCACTCCTTTCATTGGTGACACTTTCAAGAATACCCAATCACCTATGGCAAATTCTAGCCCCCTTCTTCTAACATCAGCATATGACTTGTGTCGACTTTGATCCGTTTATAGCTGTTGTTGTATCACCTTAACCTTCTCCATAGCTTGATGAACAAGATCTGGCCCAACTAATGCAGTTTCACCCGCTTTCAACCATCCAATTGGTGATCTACACTTTCTGCCATATAAAGCGTCGTAAGGTGCCATTTTGATACTTGAATGATAGCTATTATTGTAGGCAAATTCAATAACAGGTAAATGATCATCCCAACTACCTTTAAAGTCCAATGTGTAAGCTCGTAGAATATCTTCAAGTGTCTGGATAGTACGTTCTGCTTGTCCATCTGTCTGAGGATGAAAAGTTGTACTTAAATTCACTTGGGTACCCAAACTCTTCTGAAAAAACTTCCAAAAATGTGCAGTAAATTGAGCTCCCCTATCTGATATAATAGAGATTGGAACTCTGTGTAGTCGGCTATCTCTTTAATAGACAACCTCACATAATCTTTAGTTGTATAGGTGGTCTTGACCGGTAGGAAGTGTGCTGACTTGGTAAGCCTGTCAACTATTACCCATATGGAATCAAATTTCCGAAATGTATGAGGCAAACCTGTGATGAAATCCATGGTAATCATGTCCCACTTCCAGACTGGAAGATTTATACGTTGCATATAACCTCCAGGCTTCGGATGCTCTACTTTTACTTGTTGACAGTTTGGACACTGAGCTATAAATTCTGCAATGTTCTTCTTCATATTACCCCACCAATACATTTATTTCAAATCATGATACATTTTGGTGGCTCCCGGATGAATAGAATACCGTGAATGATGTGCCTCTGTCATAATCCGTCTCCTTAGTTCATCCACATTCGGTACACACAATCTACTTTGGCATTAAAGCACTCCCTCTTGCGTAAGATCAAATGCCTTTGTCAAACCTTGTTGTACATTCTACTTCAGCTGCAATAAAATAGGATCCGCATACTGTTTCTCTTTCACCTCAGCTACTAATGAAGATTCTGCCTCATTTTGCACAATAACCCCTTCATCTGGAGATTCAAGAAGGCGAACTCCCAAGCTGGCTAGTTAATGTAGATCCTTGACTATATCTTGTTTTTTCGTGTGGTGGCCATCAGTGTTTCCTATTGATTTGCGACTTAATTCATTGGCTACCACATTTGCTTTCCCCGGATGATATAAAATATCAATATCATAATCTTTTAATAGTTCCAGCCACCACCGCTGCCTCAAATTTAGGTTATTCTGCTTAAAGATATACTGCAAACTCTTATGATCAGTATATATATCAACATGAACCCCATACAAATAGTGGCGCCATATCTTTAAAGCAAATATCACAGCTGCTAGATCAAGATCATATGTTGGATAATTTCTCTCATGTGGTTGCAACTGTCTTGAGGCATAAGCTATCACATTACCGTGCTGCATCAATACAAATCCTAAGCCGACTCCTGAAGCATCACAGTAGACTGCATACCCTTCTGTTCCTTCTGGAAGTACTAATACAGGTGTAGAAGTCAATTTATTCTTCAGATCTTGAAAACTCTTCTCACATGCATCATTCCACTGAAACTTGGTTGACTTATGTGTTAGCTTTGTTAAAGGTGCCGAAATGGAATAAAATCCTTCAACAAATCTTCTATAATAACCTTCCAACCCAAGAAAACTTCGAATCTCTGTATGCGTTGTAGGTCGTGGCCAGTTCTTCACAGCTTCTATCTTTTGAGTATCAACCCTTATTCCTTCATCCGACACAATATGACCCAAGAATGCTACAGATTTTAACCAAAATTCACATTTAGAGAACTTTGCATATAACTTACGATCACGAAGAATCTGCAACACCTGCCATAAGTGATTAGCATGGTCCTCTTGTGATCTTGAATAAACCAGAATATCCTCTATAAACACAGTCACAAACACGTCCAAAAATGGCTTGAACACCCTAGTCATCAAATCCATAAAAACTGTTGGTGCATTTGTTAGCCAAAATGACATAACCAAAAATTCATAATGACCATACCGTGTTCGGAAAGCTGTCTTTGGTGTATCTTTTTCTCTAACCCTTACCTGATGATACCCCGATCTCAGGTCAATCTTTGAGAAGCATTTGACACCCTGTAATTGGTCGAACAAATCATCAATTCTGGGGAAGGGATATTTATTCTTGACTGTTACTTTATTCAGTTGCTGGTAATCAATACACATTCTCAACGTGCCATCTTTCTTTCGTAAAATTAACACTGGTGCTCCCTAAGGGGGCATACTAGGCCTTATGAATCCCTTTTCCAACAAGTTTTTTAATTGCTCTTTTAATTCCCGTAACTCTACCGGGGCCATTCTATATGGAGGAATAGAGATAGGCTGAGGGTCCGGAATCACATCAATACCAAACTCTATTTCCCGTTCTGGAGGCAAACCTGGAAGATCTTCAGAAAACACATCAAGGAATTCATTTACCACTGGAACCAATTCAATAGTTGGTGGCTTCACATAGGTATCATGCACTCTTACTAGATGGTATATATACCCCTTGGATATCATTTTCTTTGCCTTAAGATAAGAAATAAATTTACCTCTCGGTGCTCCAACATTACCCCTCCATTCAAGGATAGTCTTTTATGGAAAATTGAAATGTACCTTCTTATCTCGGCAATCTACCGTAGCATAACAAGAAGTCAACCAATCCATACCCATTATAACATCAAAATCTACTATTTCCAGCTCAATAAGATCAGCCAACGTATTATGACCACAAACAGTGATCATACAATTACGCTAGACTCTCTTAACTATGATAGACTCACCAACGGGTGTAGATACTTCAAATGGCTTAACTAATAATTCTGGTGTTCTATTAAACTTTTCAGCAACCAATGGAGTGACATATGATAGGGTAGAGCTCGAATCAATCAATGCATATACATTATGTGAAAAGACGAATAATGTACCTGTAACCACATCAGGAGAAGCCGCCAAATTCTGCTGATCCGCTAAAGCGTAAGTACGGTTCTGGACTCCACTAGAACTGGTTGCTTCTCTACCACCTCTACCACGACCTGTAGGCTATACACCCGATGATGATGATGCAACGGTTGATCTCGTAGGTCGCACCATGCTACATGTGCCCCTCCATGGAAATTCTCTTCATTATGTGCCCCGACATACCACACCTAAACCAAACATTCGTCCCAAACCGGCATTCACCTAAATGAAGCTTCCCGCAGTGCCGACACGGTTGATGAGAAAACCCCATTGTCTGTGAACCCTGAGTCCCACTACTTTGCCGAACGTGACTACCTCTAAACCCTCGGAATTGGGATGGAGTATCTGTTGTAGGATAGGAAAATAATGGTCTAGGCGGTCTAGTAAAACCCTGAGGCCTAAATTCTCCTTGGGACGCCATGAACTATCCCGTAGGTTTAGCCCTCTTTGACGGCCCTCTTTCAAATTCTTGCGTCCTTCTTTTTTGCCTCTGGTCCTCTATTTTTGGTGCAAACGCTTGTATCCTGGCTATATCCTTATCCCTATTCAAAGCAACAATAGTACAATCGCTCACCAAATATAAATCCAATCTGTCCATATATCGATGAACTCTATCGGCCATAATAGCTACCACATTAAGAGCATACCTTACCAAAGAGTTAAATCGAAGACTGTACTCTCTGACGCTCATATTCCCTTGACGAAGATTTAAGAACTGGTCTACGTGAGCCTCTCGAATCTTATATGGAAGATAATGATCAAGGAATGCCGCTTTGAATTCTTCCCAACTAGCTGGGAGTGCACCGATACCCCTAGATCGTTTCCAATCTTCGTACCATACTATAACCTTTCCTTTCAATCTATATGCAAGCTCAACTGTTTCTATACCAGATACATGCATAACATCTAAAGCCCTTTGAATTTGGTCCACTAAATCCTGTGGGTCCTCATTAAGTTCTGACCCAGTGAATGTGGGAGGATCTAATTTAAGAAAATCCTGCGTCCTCCGACTAGCTGCCCTATCCGCACCGTCATTACTTGTAGTTGGACCTGCTTGTCCTCGACTTTGTGCAACAACTATACAGGTCAAAATTTGCACCGCATTCCTTAAATCCTGCTCAGCAGCATTAATTGGAGGTTCTGCGGGTACTTCTCTCTTTCTCTGCTCTTTTGGAAATGGAAGAGTAGAAGAAGCCCGCGATGCAAACTCAGTTTCAGTTTCACCTTGATTAACTTGTTCAGGTGGTGATTTACTGGTTCCTTATCCGAAAATCATGTTTACCTTTTTTCCTCTACCCTTACCTCTTCTTGCAATTGACATTTGACGATAACAAAGGAAAACAATTTCAATGGTCAAATACGATTCCACCTACAACTTTAGCTCTAGTGTACGATCTAGGAAATAAAGAACAGAAACAACTCCTAAATGCCTCATAGCCTCCTGCTTATAAATATGGTGCACAACACATCCATAAGCAAGATTCTACTCGGACACGGCTTTGTAGACACCCTAGGACAACCTGCTCTGATACCACTTTTGTCACGTCCTAAATCCCATTGGGGCGGACTGGCACCCGAAGCTATTAAGTCCCGAGAGAACCAACCTATACATTCATATGCATATCATCATTCTGTCTCATATGGATACAAAATATAAATGACGAAAATCATTGAAAGACATTCATATAGATATGAGAAACTGGGCCGTTAGGGCCATCACATCAAAAGGGTTATACATTCCTTCATTCCACTTATAACGTCTACAAAGCCTCTAACAGATACATAACCACCTAAAGTCGGGACAAGTCCCTGCTTTATACAACTGCTATATAGTACCAAAACTAATATGTACACAGGACTCGGAAAGCCCCGAATCAATTTGGATCTCACCAACAGTCTGCAGATGAACCGTATCCTAATATGAAGTCTACTAGCTCCTGTGCCTACAGCAAGTAAGGTAAGTCCCCCAAGGGACGTCAGTACGAAAGAATGTACTGCGTATGTAAGGCCATAAGTAACTGCATGATACATAAGAACTTCAATGGAATCAAATACAAGTGAATGGACAATATTGGTAAACCACTGTAATGTCTGTGTGAAACCATGTACATTGCCTTTGTTACTTTCTTTGCTTTTACATTCATATCATTATCATTATCATTCATATAATGCCCAGGCCCCTACTGATCAGTGGGAAATCATAACATTGGGATCGTCTCTAGCTAGGCTTACGCCACTTTGAGCTGCCACCCATAAATCAATAAGCAGGTTCGTCTCTAGCTAGGCTTATGCCCCTTTGAGCTGCCCTCTGTCAGGTTCGTCTCGAGCTAGGCTTTCGCCCCATTGAGGTGCCCCCTGATCCAATAATCTCGGGATCGTCTTTAGCTAGGCTTTCACCCCTTTGAGCTACCACTCGGACTCAAGTAACCATCTATGCATTACTTCATTCCTTTACTTTTGTAAGATTGATATATTGGTGGTTGAAACATTATTGGAACTTTGAAACAATAGTCAATGAATAAGAGACATGTGAATAACAATTTATAACAAACCTGAAATGGGACACTTTAGAACATTTTGGAATGGAAACAGGTTCGGTAACAATGAGAACAATAGGAGCTGCCAAAGAATACGACAAAGAGAAACCTTACATACCATATCCTTCCAACGTATGACTATAACAATTTAGCTCTTCCTTAAAGCACTACTCTACAATAGGAATACATAATGGAGCTTACATTAGACGTCAGCTACATTACAAATCGATAGGATTACACACCAAGTTTATGCTTTACACTTCCTCCTCAATACATCGTCACATTTACTCCATCAAGTCACCCAAATACCTTTCACAACAACACATTAAAAACAATCCACAAGTGATACAATTCAAAATGCCGCCAAACTACCCCCTTAGAGCTTCCCAAAGGGTACCATAAGTTGATGATTGTATCCAAGAAGGGTATAGGGGCCTTGGGGGGTCAAAGAGAAGCAAAAACGAGCCAAACGAGGTCCTGGAAGAACCTGCGAAGCCACCTGCGCCCGCAGGTGGTGAGGTGCGGCCGCAGGTGCCCTCTTGGCCCTATCCAGGGCCACCTGCGGAGCCACCGGCACCCGCAGGTGCCTCACCTGCGGCGGGTGCCCGTTTCGGCTGCCAAGGGTCACTTTGGGTCCTTTTTTGGTAATAAATGGTCCATGGCCATAAGTAAGCTTCTCTTTTCATATTTAGGTTAACTATGATGCTAATGAACAATCATGGTTTAAAAATGCACATGAACATCACCAAAACTATATTCTCCTTTCAATACACCACCGGTTTCATACACAATTTCATAACAACAATTCCATAAGTCATATACAAAGAGAAAACAAGTTAGGGACATAAGCACATCCTAACATGTTGACATTTAATCCATCAAATTCACTTCCTTCAAGACCTCAAGTCCCCCTTCAAGTTTAAACCACATAGAAGGCAAGCCCTTTACCGATTAAGCAAAAGTGGACTGTTTTACACATAGTAGACTACTCAACACTTCATCAACATAACCAATATGATTTACACACCCTCTTAATCATATAATATATTAAACCATAAGAGTAAACACTTACCCAAGATTGCAAAGAGAGGATCTTGTCCAAAGGGTTGTTGCTTAGGGTTTTAGAGAGAAGAGAAATATCTTTGGAAAAGTCTAGAATTTGGAAAGTGTATTGTGGTGATTAAAAATCTGATTTTTCACCTTATATAGTCCCTCATGGTCATCCTTAGCCAAGCATTGGTTATAATTAATGTGTTTTACTTGGTCAACTCAAGAATGGGTCATTTTCTTTGGGTCGTGTCTTCTTTAATTAATTGTTTGGGCCTTAATTGAGCTCAATAGCACCATATTAATTGAGCCCAATAAAGTTAGTGTGTAATACACCAACTATCGCAAGTTTAAATAATTCCATAACTGCTAAGGTAACCAAATAGGTTAGGAAATGTACTGGGTGTTACATGCGAAGGCACAACATTCGAGTGTAGTGAAAGTGTGTGAAAGTGTGAAGTTCCCAAGTGGGGGAAATATGAACAAAATGCCAGTTATATATAAAGCAATAACACATAGCACATAATGGAAAGCAATAACACATTGAACAATATAAAAAAAATAAAAATTAACAAATACATAATTAAGGAGTACAGGGAAAATAAGAGATAGCATGTATACAAGTAAAAAAGGAAAAGAAAAGTGGATGGACTTGGGAGAAGAAATAATATTTAAAGCAATCTTTACGAAAGCAATCATTAGGAAAACAAACAATTAAACATGGCAAGGAAGATAATTCATCTAAAAAAAAAAATAATTAAAAGATACTAGACATAGAAATAAATCAACAAATAAAGAAAAAGAGGAAAGAAATTAAACGCAAATAAAGATTAAAATCCCACATAATATACAAATTCATAATGGTTAGAACCTAAGGATCCCCAACAGAGTCGTCATGCTGTCGCGCTCCATTTTTCTCACGAAAAGCGGGATTCGACTTGACAACTCTTTTTAGGATGAAAAAGGAGAAGAGTCCCCACCTAACGAATTAAGGTGTGTTAGGGCACCATTATAAACTAATTACTATTGATAAGCTCTATTTTTAATCTATGTCACCAGAAATTCGGGTAAGGGTTCAAGTTACCTCAAAAGGAAGGTGTTAGGCACCTTTCGAGGTCCATAAATGTGGGTCCTGACCGAATTCATATATTATGCAGGGGATTTATGTGACAAGAAAAAGGTCAATTGACTTTAATAAATTAATATTAACTAGGTGTTGAAACATGAAAACATGTATGTTAATAATAAATAAACTAGCTGAAAATTTAAACATTATCTAGTTAATACAAATCTAAGTGAGAAAAATAATTAAATATGATTCTCAGTCAACATGCAAGATTAAATATTATTCTGAACAAATAAGAGTTTAAACATATAAGCAAGTATGATGCTATATTGAGTAAGTGATGTAATCGTTAAAAATTATAAACAAAGCAACGGTTTACAAAGCATAAGTAGCTTCAATATAAATGAAAGAAGAAAAAAATAACATACTGATCAAGAAACTAAATAAAGCTAAGAACATTTGTATTACATCAAAGAGATATAACTACTATCATGAAAGCCAAAAATTTACGCATAGAAAATGAATTTCTGTACGTAACTAAATAAAAATACTAATTAAACAACCCAATTAATCAAGTGAAATCAGAAAAATATGTAGTAAGTAAACAAGACTAGTTACTTAAAGGGACGGAGGTATACCTATTTACTTCTAGCATAATAATTTAGAAGGATGAAATAAACCACAAAGACAGGAGTTAATTCATATAATCTTGCTTAAGAAATAGAGTGGTAAGACAAGGAATGGAGAAACTAACCTTTTGCGACGCGCAAATAATAAATAAAAAATGCCATAACTTGTGTAATTGATGGAGGCAAAAATAAGGTAGTCTTCATTTTTCTTGGATGACAGACTCTAGTGATCTCCTTTGAATTTGTAGTGTCAGAACAAACTAGTCGGTGACGAATCAAACATAAGAATTTTAAAAAATAAATAAGTGAATCAATAATGCACAAAGTTAAAGTTAAGAGAGATGAGAGAGAGAGAGAGAAAGGGGTAGAGAAAGAGAATGGGATCAGGGTATGACAAGGCTGAAACGGGTCAAATGCGATGTTACTCCCTCTATTCCAATTTTTATGATTGACTCTCTTAAATGCCTTAAGACAAGACGAAAGAAATTCTTAAAAAAACTTATTCAAGAGTACTAAATAAAATATTTCAGTATTTGAAAGTCATGTGAAGCTAAGTATGTGTATATATATATATATATATATATATATATATATATATATATATATATATATATATCATATCAAAGCACGTTGACAATTTAATATAGTAGTAAAAGTTGTCAAGTCCATGAAACTTTTAAAAGAGTGACATATTAAATAATAAAAGAAGGGAGTAACGAGGTGCTTTATGTTTTAATAAAGCTATATGAGCTTCATACGAGAAGTCAGCTATTACCTGTCCTTTTTTTGTCATTATTTCTCAAACGTACCTGGTCGCCGCTGAGGCGACGATTATCCTCTCTTGGGGACGACTACTCCATCTAAACTCTACTTCATGTATTGATTCCTGTACTTGGCCATAGTTGGACTCCGAGCGACATCATTTCATTGTGTTGTACATGTAAAAAATATCCAAAGAGGTGAGAGTATGTCTGTTCTTATGATCTAATTAATCAAACAAAAAAGTAATAAAGTAATAACGACTCTTAACTAAAGTAACCACATAAGAATGCAAAGGAGGTTGACAAGAGAGTTTTTAAGCCTTTTACAGATCACTAGGATTTGAAATAAATTTGTATTCCATCTCGCTCCTCTCACAATTGATTAAATTATTTGGGTTTCAAACATGTCTATACCTACTGTTATATGGCCCAGTAAATTAAAATCCCACAACCCTTGTCAATTAAAGATGCAAAACCATAACCCAATATTTCTAACTCAAAAACCAAACACTGCAATAGGAAACATGAAGCCAAACAATAACTAGGAACGATCAATATACACTATAGTTGCCTTAACTTAATTGAAACAATGACACTAATTAAAATATTAACTTTAAACCTCAATATTTCACCTAAGCATATCTTTTGACTAAGAAATTAACAAGCAACAATTGTAAATCCATACAAAATAAAATACCTAACAGATTAAAATGGAACGAACATGCATTTGATGAAATAGCACTTTAAATGGGAAAAAGATTGGACCTTTACGATTGAAACTTCCGTGCATTTATATTAAGAACCTTTAGTTGTCTATCATAATCAAAATACAATCAAATCCAATGCCTGAACATCGACCAAAAATAGCACCACGACTCGAGAGTGAAAACCTTGCCGAACTCGAACCTTTGAACCTGACTTAGGAAAATATGATTAACGATGGTGTTTGGTATATGTATATGTATAGACGTGTATGGGTGTTCTCAATATGATTAGGTATGTTGCTTTCTCGGTTATGGAGTCTTTTATTTTGTACCGCCACTTTTATTTTTACAGTCTAAAAAAAAAGAGCTATGGTGGCTTGGGGAAGGAGAGATTTCACTGGCTTACATGGTTTATGGATGAAATAGTAGGCATTATTCTCGTCAAGAAGAAAATAGGTGGGCTGTCATGGTTCTGGAGATAGAGAAGAGAGGGCCTCCCCTTGATAACTATCCCATGGTGTGTGTATTTAGAGAATACAGGCTAAAGTCCGTGATATGGTTTATGTAGTTGCCTCATAAAGAATGACATGAGGGAGTTTTGTGTTTGCTGCGTGTGTATTCTCTTCCTTAGTATAGTTGCGCTGCCTATTCTACTAGGATTATAGGTACATATATGATGGAGATGGAGAAGAAAAAATGAACGTTGAGGAAGGGATCAAGAAGGAAAGAATTGGTTTTTTGGGAGGTATAATATTTTCCCATATAGGAAAGGTATTATTTTCTAATTATTGTCGGAAGATTTTATGGATATGGAATGATAAAATAATAGGTAAAATTGATTTGAAATGATTTTGAGAGTAAAAAAAAATATTCTTCACAAGAAAGGAAAGATAATGAAGAGGAGTTTTCTACTTATGAAAAGATTTGACAAAACTTGAATTTGAAATTAGAATTTAATATATATTTGGGTCTAAATAAATTCTACTATAAATATATAAAATAGGTAACTACTAAATTACTAAGTAAAAGAAAATAATAAAACTTGAATTTGAAATTAGAATTTAATATATATTTGGGTCTAAATAAATTCTACTATAAATATATAAAATAGGTAACTACTAAATTACTAAGTAAAAGAAAATAATACTAAATTATTAAATTAATCATTATATTTTATATAAAAAATAATAATTTATAATAAAAGAATAATAACTCTTAAAATATTTGATCAAATACTTTTAAAAGAGAAATGTAAAAGATTAAGTAAACAATAACTTTGCAAGTAAAGAAGAATATAATATAATAATAATAATGATAATAAATAATTAAAAATAATAATAATAATAATAATTATTATTATAATACTACTAATAATTATAATACTTAAATAATATGAATAGTATCTATTATCACAATTTTTGATAAAAATAACTAAAAATACCGATTTTGGCCTCGAGAACAAAATAGACGCGCGAATGAGTAAAATAACGAAAAGGATGGTCAAAATTGGGTGTCAACAAAAAATATAACTAGTTATAGGGAACATGGCCCAAATGATCTTGAATACCTTAGGGGGGAAACAGGCGAGAAACGTTCACGACGAAGCATGACATAGAGCTCAATAACAGGTTAGATGAATGGATAGACGAAAAGTGATCCCTAAATTAGATGCAACCATAGTAGAACTATTGATAAAAGAAATCAAGTCTTAGTATATAGAGTTGAATATTTTGATGAACAACATTCCAGGAGCACCATCAGTCATAAAAGGACTTGAATCGGAAAGCTATGCAGTGTTACCCTATATAGCTAGTGAGGTGACAAGACCCATCCCCAAAAGGTTCAAAATGCATGAAATCCCCAAGTATGGTGGAAAATCGAACCATATGAGCATATAGTGTTCTTCACAATGGTTGTAAATGGCAATAACTTATCTAATGAAAAGTGAAGTCCGTGATGGTGAAAAAGTTTGGGGAACTCTGTCGGGAGGAGCACTGATATGGTATTCCCTTTTACCTGAATATTTAATTGATTTTTTAACATATTGGAAGATATCTTTATTAAAGTGCACACTGGAGTAAAGAAAGTGCAGCCCTGCAGGGATGATATCTTCAAAATAGAACAAGGGGATACTGAGTTGCTTTAAGAGTTCATAGCATGGTTCCAAAAGGAAAGGATACAATTGCCGATGGTGCTAGATGGCCAGGCAGCACGGAATTTCACAAAGAGTTTGAACCCAGAAAGCTTAGTAGCCTTATTCAAGTTCAAGGGAGCTTAATTGAGGCCATGAAGTAGGATGACTTACATAATATGTATGAGTTAAAGATTCATATCGAGGACAACTATCGTAGAACTCATAGAAGGACATCTCGAATATGGGACATCCCAAAAATAATCTAAAATAAGTGGGATATCAATTATAGATCGACGAGGAGTCAACATTGATGGGAGATAATTTTGAGGAGTCCATCTCAAAGCAGGTACTCTCTGTACCCTGTAAGTATAATGGAACTTTTGACTCATGAGGATGGATCACATATATCAGACCACTCCCAATTCGAGAAAAAGGTTGACAAAGACCATGCTCGAAAGGATTTTATGGCTATGAAATTAGTTAAACTAGTAGTTTTCACAGTCGATAGGGTGCTTTTTATCTTGAAGTATTGCTTCACCATCAACCCTAATTGTTCCTGGAAATATGAAATATCAAGGAGGCAAGGTTCCTATAACTGGTTTATTCATACTCGAATAGAAGAGATAGGAGCTTGTGGTGTGACTACCAGGGGACACACAGTCATAAGACCAGGGACTGCCATCATTTCAGGGAAAAGTTCAAAAACCTCCTAAGGGGTGTCCATGTGAGAGAATTTCTGAGTGATCCAACTAAAAGAAACTATGGAAAGGATGATGAGTAAGATAAGAAACAAGAAAAGCCCAGCTAGGCCCGTAAGAAGATAAACTAAGGGCGACGACAAAGGTAGGCCCAGAGCATGATCACATGTATGTTATCTTTCTTTTTTGTAAGAAGTTTTAACCATTTACTTCTATTTATATTCAAAGATTCCACAAATAGATGGATCAAAAGCAGCCCTCTAGGTGAAAAGAAGGACCATCTCCGAAGAAATCCATCACAAACAAGGGGGATGATTCAAAGGCAAAGTTTGTAGAGGTAGTTAGAGTTGGAAGCTTTCTCATCAAATGGAAACCTCCAAATCTCAAAGAAGAAACGTGCAACACTCTTTTTCCTTCGCTAGTCTTTATTCCTAGAGGGTTTTTTTTGGCAAGGTTTTTAACGAGGTAGCAATAACCACCTTTGTTGTAAAGCTAGGACTTTTCTATCATTTTTTGTCATGTAAAAGCTGAATATTATGGGTGCATCTTTAAACGATCTAACATAAATAAAAGTAGACTATTCCTAAAATCTCGTGTAGTAATTTCGTTTTGAAAGGGGAACCCAAAGTTCCAAGGTACAGGGTTCGAATCTCGCAACCATGAACTCAAAAGCCATGATCTAAAAAGAATGTAGTCTCGAACTAGGAATCCAAAGTCCCATAATAATACGAATCAGTACCTTAACAAGGAGCTCAAAGTCAAACTTCAAAGTCCTAGCAAGCAAGATAAATGTCAGGGACTAACGTCGGAACTAAATAAATTTCAAAAGAAAAGGCTCAAGACCATTTTCAAAAAAAAATAATAATAAACCCACAGCTTCATAAAAAAGAAATGTGATGGAATGATAACCCAGAGCGATTAATCAAGATGCAGTCATAAGACAATTTTGACATACTACCAACCTTGCAAAATTCCCTGCAAGAGAGTCTTGAGTTGGTATTGGTAGAGAAGACAAGCACATCTTTCTTATAATCATATGCTCTAAGTAATCTAAATAGACAATATAAGTTGTTCAAAATAAAGAAAGGTGAATCTATCCAGGATATACAAACCAGGGAATCTATCCAGGATATGCAAACCAGGGAATCTATCAATGAAATCTACTTTCTAGGGAAACTTATCCCAAAAGGAAAGGTAGTTTACAAGCTACTCAGTGTGCTACCTGAGACTTTGGAAAGAAAAGTTGAAGTAATTATTGAAGCTTGAGATCTAGACACTCTCTCTATGGATGAACTGATTGGAAATTTGACTACATATAACCTCAAGAAAAATCAAGAGAATACGATTGGTGGAAAGAAAAAGGAGTTCCTCAGAAAAGTCTAACATTAAGGATAAGAATATGGCTCTCATGACCAAAAGATCCTAACTAATGCTCAAAAGAGGTTAAAGTTCTCAGAGAAGGACCTCTTAACAAAATATAAAAAAGGAAATTCATGAATAGCTATGTCACAGTTATGGAAGCCCTGACCAGTTCATCAAAATTCTCCCTTCTGTGGGCCTTAAAACTGCAACGACACATACTATTGTTATAACATTATTTGTGGTGTAAGAGCATGAGTAGAGTTTTCCCTAGGGTGAGTTCAGACAAAAATTAAATGTTGTGTGGTATAAAAATTGTTTGTGTCTTGTGGTGATATTTTTGAAAGTTTTGTGGGTATGGCATGTTAGATAGGAGGTTTAGTGATCCATACAATTTTTGGGATAGTATTTGGATTTGTTGAACTCCAATTATAGATTTTTATGCGATAGGATATTTCTGTATTATCAAAAAACCAAGGGGTATTGCAAAATGGGGGAGTTTTGGAACCTCCCCCAATTCTCTGCTAGTGACCGTTGTAGTAGGACCTCTCTCGTTATATCGGGTAGCTGACTGCCATAGCAGCCAGTGAGGACTTACTCAGGACCACTGTAGCAGGTAGTTTCTTACCACATTGGGACTGTTATAGAATGTGGGTATCTATTACAGTGGTCATTGATAGTTAAATGTTTGCTTCTCGAGTTTTGATGTTATTTATCCCAAAACATCTAAATTTTGACCTAAGTCTTGTATGAGGTGATTTCCTTCTAGTTTGGGCAATTCATACTCTTGAGGTAAGTTTATTCCATCATTCTAACATAGATTAATCCATCTTAATCTATAGAATCACTAGAATCAATTGTTAGGAAGAAATTCGTGGGTTAAGCCCTAAAATTAATGAACTAATAAGAATTGTCGATGGGTAATCTTAAAATCAATTACAAATGTTTCAAGGTTGTAGACTTTATTTTCTAAAGTAGAATCCTTCCCCGTTAACGTGAATTATAATGAATTCGAGCAAAAATGGACGAAAAACCCTAAATTGGTGTTTTAGGCTATGAACTAGGATGAAATCAATAGATTTTGGTTCCTAATGCCTAGAAATAGAGAGTAAGATGTTAATTACTCCTTGTTTGCTATTTTTAGACTGAAAACAATCTGAAGTTACAAGAAAAGGCAAGGGTCTAGCAGATTAGTACATTCGATTTACGTTTGAGGTATGTTATGGTTTAAATTATAGTTATAGACTTAATTTAGATTCTATGCCTATTTGTAAGTTAAATGTTTGTGAATTGGCCTTGGGGCATACTTGCGATTGGTGAGTTGATTGATATTGGTTATATACATGAAATGGTGAACATCGAATTTGACTATATATCTAGATAAAGTGTGTACTTACATTATTGGTGTACTGCATTTTATCTTGAATGATAATTGATTTTGATATCTTATATTGTGGTATTCAGAGGGTCAGTACCATGCTGTTATATATGCTACTTATCTATTGATATTTAGAGGATCGGGTACCATGTCGGTACGCTACATAGATGAAGCTGGTCCCCTGAAGGTCATGACTATTAGGCATATAAGTCTCTTTAATATGTATGTACAGATTGGGAGGATGTTATGATGGTTGTGATGCATTATTACATATCCATAGTCATTTGATTGCTCATTTGCATTTCATAAAGTGTTATATTGAAATTGAGGTGGCATAAGTCTACTTTTATGAGATAGTTAGGTGGTAAATGTTTTAGTGTGTTTACATTTGTGCTATTTAGAGGAGTCATAGACCTTTCCGTTTGTTGTTGAACTTATACTTGTGATTGTAATTGTGATTTCAGTTATTAGGTAAAGGTTGGTCTTGTTGAGGTTATTCATTGACTAAGAGATATTTGTGGATGGTAATTGTTGATTGAAATTACATGTTATATGTTGATTGCTAATTTACTCATATTTGATTTATGTTTACTATAGGTCTGAGTTAAGTTGACCAATGATGCCTACCAGTACATAGTGTTTATACTGATACTACATGTGTTCTTCTTTTGTTGAATGTATATAGTGTTCCAGAGATTGAGATGAGACCTCAGATATAATGTGTGACCAGTAGCTTTTGATCCAAGGGCGAGCATCTATCTTCAGGCAGCCATGGATCATTCTTATTAGATCATGTCCATCCTTTCGGACAGTGATACTCTTTTATTCTAGTTTTGGATATTTATATTAGACATCAGTTTTTATTAGAAGTTCTTATACGGTGACTTTGGGGTCCTTAGGATATTTGTAATAGGTAGTTGTTTTTACACACTTTATGTCTATCTATTGTTTTATTGGGATTATTTATTCTATTAGCTGGGAATTGTTTATTATTGCTTAAAAATGGCTAAGTATTTGGTTTAAATTTTGGGTTAGATGGTTCATCAGTGGGTGTCACTCACGATCATTGGGGTCATGACAAAGTTGGTATTAGAGCCCTAGGTTCATTGATCTTATCGTACAGGAACGAGTCTAGTAGAGTCTTGCGGAACGGTACGGAGACGTCTATACTTTTCTTTGAGAGGCTACACGACTTTAGGAGATTTCACTCTTCTTCTTTATTTCGTGCTAGTACTTAATTACAATTGGTATCTGGTGATCCAAATCTGTATCTGACTTCTTTCACTCTTGTGTCACAGATAGTTAGAACATGCTCTAAAAGAGCAGCAACAACACTCAAACCGGCAGTTCGGGCCACGATTTATGAAGGGGCAATATGATAGGGAAAGAGAGAGAAAGAGGTCGAGTGGCAGCATCCGCCAAGGGTAGAGCTCAGGCCGCTGAAGGTCTAGCAAGACAGATGTCAGAATCTCCTCGGCCAGACAAGGATATTCCAGACATGGTTCAAATGAGGAGGTAGTGCTAGAGGATGGAGAGGTATCTATCAAGAAGATGTTGCACTAGTTCAGGAAGGTGCAGCACAGATTCAAATGTCTTCAGAGTTGATTCAGTAAGTTATAGTATTTTTGTGTGGGTTAACCGGTACAAGTGCTACACCGACAGTTCGGACTGCTCAACATCTAAGGTTGTAGCATGTCAATGCTATGGCACCCAAGATGGATAAGACATTAGGGATGGGTGCTTTCCCCCATCAGGTTTTGGGTTCGGTGGTGACTAGAGATAACCATGACTTCTTCTATAAGTTTCTTAAGATGAAGCCTCCTTTTTTCAAGGTAGCGAGTCGAAAGATGCCTATGAATTCATTATTGATGTTCATGAAAGGGTTCACAAGATGAGTATGATAGAGAGGTATGGTGTAGAGTTTGTTACTTTTCAGTTCTAGGGGGATGCCAAAATGTGGAGGACATTCGTCGAGTGTAAAGATGTAGGTTTGCCTCCATTAACTTAGACTTAGTTTCATTCTTTCTTTTTGGAGAAATATATGTCATGTACTCTGAGGGACATAAAAAAGGATGAGTTTACTAGACTTGAGCATGGAGGTATATCGGTTGTGGCCTATAAGGCCAAATTTTATGCTTTGTCTAGATATTCTTTGTAGATGTTGACTATTGAGAATGAGAGGATTCGATTGTATGTTAAGGGATGAATATAGGTTTTCAGGTTTCTGCACTTCAGATGACATCTTCTGGTAAGACCTTCTAGGAGATGGTTGATTCTCTGAAAAAGGTAGAGGGTGTGAGGCAAGATGGTTACTCTAAGTCAAGGGTAAAGAAGGCCCGCAAGGTGGGAAATTATAGTGGTCTTATTCTCGAGGTTGGTGTTTGTAGGGATACCCTGCTCCACTCCATTCAATCCATGATGCAGGTGTCTGCTGGGGATCAGTTAGGAGCCATCCATCTATCTTTAGACTTTGGTGGTTATGTCATTTCATCATCACCAGCTCAGCGATCCACCCTAGACCATACATGTTATGGGTGTGGTAGGGTCGGCTACATTCATAGATTTTGTCCCAATAAAAGATAGTTTGGTCAGTCAGGCCAGCAACAGACTTCCCAAGCCTTGGTTCCAATAAATAGGGGAAGTGGAGGTAATGGTGGGGATATTCCATGAGGTATGTGGTGGTCACCAACAGATAGAGGTGACAACTAGTCCAACTAAGGTGGTGGACATGCAAATCGAGGTGGTGCACAGGTCGGCGGCAAGGGCAATGCTCAGATGGGTGATAAGGCCCACTTTGATGCTTTTCCATTCAGGCTCGAGGTCAAGACTTCAAACATGATGATCACAAGTACTATTCTTATCTATGACCACATGGCTACTATTTTGTTTGATCCGAGTTCCACATTCTTGTATGTTTCTATTAAATTTGCTTTGGGTCTAGCTATAAAATGTGAAATGCTTGATTCTCCTGTGTATGTGTCTATACAAATTGGGATTCGGTAGTTGTTGACCGGGTTTATTGGGCTTGTTTTATATTTTTCATGGGATATCAGACTTGGGCTGATTTGGTAATTATAGACACGGTGGATTTTGACATCATCTTGGAGATGAGTTGGTTATCTCCGTACCATGTGGTTCTTGACCGTTATGCCAAAATAGTAATAGTGGATATGTCAGAGATGGATAGATTAGAGTAGATGGGTGATTATTTTAGAATCAAGAGGATCTCAATTTTGTCATTCCTACATCAAATATAAATATTTTTACGGAGATGCACCAAGAACTTATTCGACGAAGTTGAAAAGGAATACACCAAGTTGTTCCTCGCTAAGAATGTGGTTATCCCTCTTAAAAAAAGGGATGATGTATTCCACAGGGCTAATGGCACGACACATCAAGTCAATATGGTGAAAGTTTTGCCATATATATATTGACACGGTAAAGATCTCCAACAGCTTCTACCATGGGAACAAACACAGAAGTTGCTGGAGATCTTTATCGTGTCAAGCCTGAACACCTACTGATCCTGCAACCAGACTATATCCTGAAAAGGGTATAGCAGGAGTAGTATCAGTACAAAACCACACGCACTGGTAAGCATCATCGGTCGATCCAAATTAAATCACATAAATATTCGAAAAGAAACATACAAATTGTGGGGTATTATCAGATTCATATATTTAGCCGATTATTGTCGTTTGGATCTAACAACCTTTATACCCCAAGTATCCATCACTTGCTAAATCAAAGCCCACTCCATAAGTTATCTACGAGTCCTACATTTTCGAACATCAATGTTTCTTATCCTTAAACAATCACAATTAATCCCCTTAGCCTTGTTCCACAACCTAGTCATACTTTGACACTTCGGTTCATTTAAGTCTACAAACATAATTTAGACGATGGTGACACCAGCTTTCCCAGCCCAAAATATAATAACCTCTAGGCCACCTAGCATATCACCATATACAATCACGGACACATATCCAATGAAGGTCAACATAGACAGCAGCTCAAGTAACACATCACTACCCACCTCAGACTCTCCGACAAGTATAGCCAATATAGTCACCTAACAGTTCAACACTCCTGAACCCTATAATGCTACAATCTTTCAAGTTCATAATACTTAGCCTTGTAAACAAGTATAACATGAAGTTTAGTTCAAATAGTCAACAAGGATAACCAGTCAAGTCAACCAAGACCAACAATAAGACTCCAAGTCAACAACCATGATGGTAAAACCATCAACTTCATATTACACATATACATAACCGGTAGTATACCCCACCCTCAATTGTTCATCCTTCCATTTGACACATTACCAATTTCCCATTCCTCTGGATACCACCATAGATTCTTCTAAATCTACCAACATCAATCACATTCAATGAATAAGCATATAATTAAGTTTCCCCCCAATTTTCGGGTACTACACCATTATAAACCAAACAAGGATGAACAATAACAATGTAACATGTAAATTCATGAAAAAAAATATTATTGTAACATAACAGCTATTTCCCACCCAAATTATCTGGGTTCCATTTGTTTTATCCATCCAAACACCGTGCTCGAAGGCCTAAGCATGCAATCTTCCATCAATCTACGTCATGCTTATGCTTTCTAACCCAGGCCTAAACTACTTAGTTAAACCTAGTCTACCTGGATGCTAAGCAACTGCTACGGAGGTATGAACGCGGGTTTTGAATTCGTGAAGGTGAATATTAACGTGTATTAGAGGAAAATCCATGGGTTTTACCCCATTGACGCGAAATCCCTCCTCTTCATTGCTCCCAGTCCATGAGGTAACCCTAGGAGGTTTTTTTGAATAAACCACATCCTTTTTACAACTGAAGAGGAGAAAAGACAATTTAAAATTCGCACCTGGGGTTTCTGGTCCCATTATCCCGCTATAGTGGCCTGTCAAGCGCTATGGGCCTATGGCGGCGTCTCTATAGCGGGAAAATTTCCACTATAGTGGGATGACATCCTCCCAACCAAAATTTTAAATTCTAAAATTTTAAGTCGTGTCACCCTATACTAATTTGAGATCGTATTTTTGAAATTTTCCAAAACCTGTGCCCATAACGAGGTGTCTTTTAATAATGACAGAACAGGGTGTTACAATAGATACCAATTTATCCATCATTCGTCTCCAAATGATCACAATTAGAAAAAACCCACACGAGTTTAAGTTGAACCTTAACGCCTTATTATGATGACGTACTTATAGACATTATGCGGAATACAAAAATTTTGTTTTTATTAGCACTATAGACTACCAAATCGTGCCCTTAATACCACTCCGCGCCATCTACAATTTGTCCCTCCTTACGAATCATATGAGGCTTAATAGAGCATAATATTTCCCAAGCACCCAAGGTATCCGAAGTCTCGTCAATACACTTGAATGCAAGAATTTCAAAATGCAACAGATGAAAAAAAAATTGCACTTAGAGGGTCGCGATCCCTTTATAGAGGCATCGCTATAACAGGTTAGGGCCACAATAACGGGGCATAATAGATTAAAAAGGGGTGAGAATAGGTTTCTCGCCCATTTCTCCACCTTTCACTCGAAAATCCCCCTCCGCTCCCCGATCACTTCACCCCCGTCATCAGAATCAAGATAATTATTAATACCTTTACTCTTCTTACTTTCTTATATGCATTTATGCTAGTTTTACGCTTGAATACATAGGAATAGAATGAGTTTTGGGTTAGTTTTATAAAATTTGATATTGGGTTTGCATTGGCCAAAATTTCGAAGCATGGTTGCTTTTCTTACGTCTACAATGCTTATATAGCATTCTGGATGTAAGAATTACGACGTTCATGGCCAAAATGGGCTCGAAATAGTAGGGTATGTGAAGGGTCGTTCTTGGCTTGGTTTTAATAATTTGGCATCTTTTAGAAGTTATCATGCCTAAATTTTTGCATAAACAAGTGTTAGGTTACATTAGAAACACTGATCTGAGGTCGGAACGCTAAAAATGGGACTTTTCATCAAGAGATGACATTTTTACACTTCTTGATCTGCTGAGAATGATGAAGGTCGCTATAGCGAGCCCGCTATAGGGGAGAAATTCCCGCTATAGTGACATCGTCATAGCTGGATGTAGCCCGCTATAGTGGGAGGCTGCAAGCAGTAGCCTCCCAGATTAAGCCAAGGCATTGGCTTTTTTTGAAATTTAATTTCTTAATACTTTACGAGCTGTAACATGCTTCTTTCTTATGATTTTGCAGATCAACACACTCTAATGGATGAAAACCAAGAAAACGCTCCCGCCTATGAGAGATTCCCCGATGAGGCTTGTCGGGAGAGATATCATGAGTACCGAATAATGGGGTTTTGTTACGAGAGGGCCTTCGCTATGAGAGGAGTAGATGAGAAGGTGCCTGCATTTTAGCACCAGATCCTGGAGTTTGGCTGGGGACCACTGGTGGTAGCTCTCTTGTTCGAGGTTTCGGGCTGGATACAGGAGTTCTATGCCATACTCTCTACCGTGCTTTGGGATAACCATCTGCATCAGAGGAGTGGATGTCCCTATGGACATTCAGACTATAAATAAGGTGTTGGGGGTGCCGCATATCTCAAATGCAATGTACTTAGTATTGACCCAGGAGATGGATATGAGGTGGCTGCAGGATACGCTAGTTTCAGAGGAGTTCAGGGACCAAGCCTACTAGCCTACCACTGAGGGCATCACAAGCACCTACTTCTCAGTTGAGGCTAGGAGGTGGCTGAACCTGGTGTCCCAGAGGATTCGTCCTTCGGGCAACCTTTTCGATGTAACCTACCCTCAGGCTCTAGTGGTGGCTTACTATATACAGGGGATCAAGCTGAATGTGGGGGAAAAGATAGTGATGGAATGGAAGGAATTTTACCGGGGTAGCAAGAAGGGCCCCTACCTTTATGGTCTGGTTTCTGCATTGTGCCGGTGCGTTAGAGTGTCCGAGAAAGAGGCTCCCCATGAGCTTGAGTTGGACACCCCTTTCTACCCCCTTAGGGTGAAGATGGTTATGTCCAAGGGGAAGAAGAAGAGGAAGGTCGGTGAGGCCGAGAGCAGCCGGGCTGTATAAGAAGCCAATAAGAACGATGATGATATTGCCCCTCCCTCCTAGTCCCAGCCCCTGATCTCTAGTAACTTCCATGAGGAGGACCTGGATGTGGTTAGTAAATGCATGGAGCACCCTCCTTCCAACTCTGCATACCCACCTCCCTCCGCCCAAAACTATGCAACACTTCGCAGAGAGCTCAATGAGGAGAAGAGGAGGAGGTTTTCCAGGGACCGCCTACTCGCACGGATATGGGAGATCGTAAAGGTCATTTTCAAGTGCGCAGTCCCAGACTAGGAGCTTCCCAAGTTGGAGCCAGAGGATATGCGGGAGTTTTCTTTCCTCAGTGATACAGAGGAGAGGACCCTGCCCGACAGCCCGTGATGGTGACAGGGCATCCAGCTAGGGCACTCGGTGCAACTCAATCCCACTCTCCCCCTTTATTTTACCGCACATGGATGCTAGTTTTTAATAATTTTTATATATTGAATGCATGTTTTACCTTTCTATATGTGATTCATGCAGTAATTTATAGCTCAAACTAACGATTAAAACAGGCCCGGAATGAAAAATAAAATAAGGGAAAACAGGGCAGGGTTTCTGCCCTACCTATACCGCTATAGCAAGATCGCCGTAGCGGGTCAGTACCGCTATAGCGGCCCCAACAGCAGCAACCTAGATTTTTACAAATTTCTGCAACTTCCCTCATTCCATCTTCCCTATTTTCAGCATTAG
The DNA here is from genome assembly GCA_031232105.1 of Capsicum rhomboideum. NCBI lineage: Eukaryota > Viridiplantae > Streptophyta > Magnoliopsida > Solanales > Solanaceae > Capsicum > Capsicum rhomboideum. The sequence goes on along the minus strand of CP124716.1, from coordinate 56,367,000 downwards.
AATATGAAATTACATAATGACCTTTAACATAATCCCAAGACCAACTCAGCCATGCATAAATAACACTTAGCATCACATCGTTAAGGACCAGTTGTGAATTACAACAAGAAAATTTTCATAACAACAGATCCCGCTGTTTTGCAACAATATCCTCTTTTCCCATGGTCCTCAATGATTCTGACTGTCATGAAATAAGAGTTTCCCCATAATCATAGACCATCCTTCCCCTTATCATTTTTACTAATGACAAGCCCATGCTAACATGTAAAAATACAATTTCCATGCAAATCACACAGCAAATTTAAACCATCAACACGTAAACAAGTTATGACCTTTCACCAACCAAGAAATTCATAACAATTCAACAATCACAAGTTTGCAACTGTTTGAGTAATAATCAATGCACATCTGTATAAATCTTGAAATTCATCATTGAACAAGCCTCTTTTTTTTTATCTCTTATTCGCTTCATGGATAACCGTTAGCCGATTGTTCATGGATTTTCATAGCCTCTATGGCCAGATACCAATTGGAACCTTCCCGGTCCCAACTTTCCTTGCTTGTGTTAATTCAATCGGAGTCGAACGATATCCATTTGCCTTGTTGAGATACCAATTGAAATCCAGAGATGTCAATTGGACTCAACCCATAAAAGCAAGCATATAGACCGTATGAAAGGAAAGAAAAAAGTGGAATAATTTCCTAGAATTCCTCATAGCTCCCCGAAGATTAGATATAAACGTCAATACACCAATCCGCATGACTCTACTTGACATTTGCTCTTGTACTAGGAGACCGGTAATCTAGGCTCTGATACCAATTTGTCACGATCCAACTAGCCGAATCGTGTGGGCATCTACTCTAATCCACTTAGATAGGAGAAACCTTACCACCCATTTCAAAAAATATGCAGAAGTCAATAAAAAACAAAGAATGCCTTTAATATTACAACCAATTTGTAAAACTTTTATTACAACTGAAAAGCCTTTCCATAAAACTGTAACCCTTCCCCAGGAACTAGTATAAATAGGTACAAAAGCGACTAGGCAAAAGTACAATAGGGAACAAACACAGAAGCTGCTGGAGATCATTTCTGTGTCAAGCCTGAAGCACCTACTGATCCTGAAACCAGACTATGCCTTGAAAAAGGTATAGCTAGAGTAGTATCAGTACAAAATCACACATACTGATAAGCATCATCTGTCGACCCGAATTAAATAACATAAATATCACATAAATAGTTGGAAAGAAACATACAACTTGTGGGGTATTATCAAATTCATATATTTAGCCGATTATTGTTGCTTGGATATTAATAGCCTTTATACCCCAAGTATCTATCACTTACTAAATCAAAGCCCACTCCATTAATTATCTACGAGTCCTACATTTCTGAACCTCAAGATTTCTTACCCTTCACCAATCACAATTAATCCCCTTAGCCTTGTTCCAAAAACCCAGAAATACTTTGACACTCTAGCAACCTTCGGTTCATTTAAGTCTACAAACACAATTTAGAAAATGGTGACACCCGCCTTCCCTGCCAGAAATACAGTAACTGCTAGGCCACCTAGCATATCACCATATACAATCATAGACGCCTATCCAGTGAGGGTCAACATAGACAACAACTCAAGTAACACATCATTACCCACCCCAGACTCTCCGACAAGTATAGCCAATATAAGCACCTAACAGTTCAACACTCTTGAACCCTATCATGCAACTACCTTTCAAGTTCATAATACTTAATTTTGTAAACAAGTATAACATGAAGTTTAGTTCAAAGAGTCAACAAGGATAACCAGTCAAGTCAACCAAGACCAACAATAAGACTCCAAGTCAACAACCATGACACAACTACATATAAATCATATCCTAATTGCATAAGTAATAGACAACACAGAGTTATATAATGGCGTACAATCAACCCGGACCACTCAAGGATCCTCAATAACAATAGCAATAACAAAATCATGCATCCTGGTTTATACAAGAACCCACCTTAGCAATTAAGCATACAAACCTTCACTTAGGGAGCCCACATATAATGACAATAAGCAAGCCCGGTTCACTCAAGAAACCAATATAATAAAAAAAAAACATAATTCCAGGTTCACTCAAGGAACCGTCACACTCACTTGTACCTTGTACACATATGCTAAGGGTCTTATGTGTGCGCCCACTAGTCATGACCTATAGGGGATAAGTCCTTGTCCATGTACCAAATCTCAGACATCAAGTACCTGCCAACCTTATATCGCCAATCCCGTCGAGATGTTTAAATACCGGTACATTCTACAATAATGACAGATATCACAACAATCACAACCATAATGATAACAAACAACACTTGTAAAATCCAACAAGCTTTCATATAAGTTCATTGCATACGATTAACACTTAGGATATCAAACAGTCATTCACTTTCCTTGAACATGCATTGTGCAAGCAATACTATGAATTAGTTATCATGCAAATATAACACAAATTGGTTTTTAACTACATTAAAACCATCACCTACATTTTATGCATATACGTAATCAGTGTTATAACCCACCCCCAACTGTTCATTCTTTCATTCGATATATTAGCAATTCTCCATTCCTCTGGTTACCACCGTAGATTCTTCTGAATCCACCAACACCAATCACCTCAAATGAATAAATATATAATTAAGTGTCCCTCAGTTTTGGATACTACACCATTATGAACCAAACAAGGATGAACAATAATAATGTAACACGTAAATCCATGAACAAAAATATTATTGTAACATAATAGCAATTTCCCACCCAAATTATCGAGGTTCCATTCATTTTATCCATCCAAACATCGTGCCCGAAGGCCTAAGCATGTAATCTCCCATCAATCTACGTCATGCTTATGCTTTCTAACCCAGGTCTAAGCTACTCAGGTAAACCTAGCCTACCTGGATGCCAACAAGTTGCTATAGAGGCATGAACATGGGTTTTGACTCCGTGAAGGTGAATATTGACGTGTAATCAGCGGAAAATCCATAGGTTTTACCCCATTAACACAAAATCCCTCCTCTCCATTGCTCCCAAGCCATGTGGTAACCATAGAAGGGTTTTTTGAATGAACCTCATCCTTTTTACGATTGAAGAGGAGAAAAGAGAATTTAAAATTCGCACCTGGGGTTTTTGGTCCCGTAATCCCGCTATAGCAACCTGCCGACTATTATGGTGGCGCCGCTATAGCGGGAAAATTCCTGCTATAGAGGAATAACGTCAGCCCAACCAAAATTTCAAATTCCAAAATTTTGAGTCGTGTCAACCCATACTAATTTGAGATCGTATTTTTGAATTTTTTCGTAACCCGTGCCCATAATGAGGTATCTTTTAATAAAGACAGAATAGGTCGTTACATATATGGTTCAGCTCATCATGAAAAATTCTAATGGTTTAAAGTTTAGAGCCCTCTCTAATTTAGATGTTGAAGATAAGTCTCCACTAATACGAAAATCAGTATGGTGCATACCCTTGGTTTGCTTCTTATTCTTATTCGTTGAGCAGCAGAAGGTGATTTCTCTACTTCTTCATCAAAGCTTGGAATGAGAATTCAACAAGCAAGTCTTTGACAAACTAAAAGAAGAGGGAACTCCATGCGTTTTTCTAGTCAAGAATGGAATTTTAGAGTGTAAACTCCGTCAAGTTAAAGATAAGGATGTTGCATCGCCAAAGTTGGGAAGGACTACTCCAAGCCTCTTTATCACCAAGTCGCAAGGTTGAGATGGGCACATGCTTGAGAACTAAGAATGGAATGCAGTTCCTCAGAAAATTTTTTTTACGAAAGGATGAGGTGCATAACATGTTTGCTCGCCAAGGACGTAATATGATTGCTCCAAGTCTCTCTCTTGCCTAGCCACAAGAGGTAACCCACCAGTTTGTACCTCGTCAATCATATGACCATCCCTTGCATCTTCTTGATCTGAAATAAAGACCATTTACACCCTCGAGCAGACCACTAAAAGAAGAGAAAATACAAAAAAGAGAAGTGTGCTCATGAACGTTGTCCAAAATCAAGGCCTGGAAGATTGTATTGCCAACTTTGAAAAATTAATTTATATTAGTCTAGAAGAATTTTGGCTTTGAATTTTAAATATGTGTAGTCTTCGGATTTTAGTTTCTACAGTATCAAGTCACTCATCATTTGGAGGCTCCTACACCAAGATGGGGATGCTTCGACGAGACTGCACAAATCTATCAAATAAACAGGTCAGATTTATAGTCAATTTCAAAAATTGATTACATCCCATTCAAAAGAAGTTTTACCTTGAGTTATAGATATGTTGTAGCCTTCGGAATCTAGTTTCTATAAAATTAAGTCGCTCATCATTTGGACGCTCCTACACCAAGATACAAACGTTTTGGTGAGACTGCACATATCCATAAGAAGAGCCGCCAGATCTGGAGACCGACTTAAAAAATTAACTCCCGTCAATCTAGAAGGAGTTTGGCTTTGATTTTTGGATATGTCATAGTTCTACGAGTCTAATTTTGAAAAAAAAAATAAGCGAATCATGATTTCAGTGTTTCTACGACAAGATATGATTTTTCTACCACAAGTGTGCTGAGCTAGATAAAAGTGATGAAAATAAAGTTTAAAAAAATTTCCTAATAGAGATGGAGATCGAGCTTGACGATGCTACAAATTGACGTAAGAACATGGGTATTTATAGATGTCAAAAGTTGGTGCTATAAATTGTGTTCCTACAAATTATGAAAAATTATAGTTATGAAAAGTTTTTATTGGAACCAAATTATGAAAAATTTCTTTTGGAACCGAAATTATAGAAAGTTTTCATTGAAATTAAATTATAGAAAATTTTCATTGGAACCAAATTATGGTAAATTTCAATTGGAACCAAATTATGAAAAGTTTTTATTGAAATCAAATTCTGATTAAATTTCAACTGGAACCAAATTATGTAACTTTCATTGAAACTAAATTATGGAAAGTTTCCATTGTAATCAACTATAGAAAGTTTTGGAAAATTTCCTACATACGTATCAAAAGTCTCCTAAATAAGAAATCAACAATATATCAAATCTTAATGGTGCATGTATAACAAGCTTTGAAAGAGCGCAATGAGTTAAAAGTAGATTTTTTGGAATGTCGCCACAGAAAACGGGAGACTCCGCGTGTATTAATTTGGATAGCCTCAATATGTCAGAAATCGAATTGTGACACAATTGTAGAGCTTGATTGTAATAATTTCTTGTCAAGTTTTTCAATGTTTTGCAAGAAGTCAATCACGTGAAGTAAAAAACAAAGCTTCACGGATACTTCAAGTCTTGTCTTTAAAGGTCTGACAGATCATGCTCCTCAACAAGCCTTGAAGCAGGGGGCATTTGTAGATGGTGAAATTTTATTGGATAAATTCATATTAAATTTTAGATTAAATCTTAAATTCATGATATGTTAACCGAGTTAAATTATTGATTAATATAGTTGGATTAATATTTAAGATAAAATTATATAATTTAAATAAAGTCCAATTATATTTGGGTCAGTCTGTTAAGTTGACAAGATGAACCCAATTCATGCTCTTCAAGCCCAAGGTTTGTTAGGGTTACTTGGAGACCAAAATACCCCCAAGCCCTAATCATACCTATATAAAAGGGTCTCCATAAGACCTAAAAAAGGACACATAAACACATATACACATAAAGAGAAGCTCTGCTCACATAAGAAGAAGCCCTCGTCTCCAATTAGTAAGTCGCAAGTTTCCATACCTCCGCGATTGTGATAAAAGCTTGGCTCCACATTCTTGGTAAAATCTCAACAAGTATTCCATCGATTCAAGAACAAAGTGAAGCTCTTGAGTTAAAGGTCGTGAAGAGAAGAATCAGAGGATCATATCTTTTTTTTAAAGATTTTATAAAGATGGTAATCCTCGCGCATATTATTGCAATCAAATATTATTGTTTGTCGCTATTTTCCTTGTCTTGATTGCTATTTTTCAGGAAAGAAACTTAGTAGCTTACAGAATCTATTTCCAATGAAAGAAACATAGAAACAACAACCCTAGCTAAAGCATGGACGACTTGATTCACTGATTTTCTAAATAGAAAAAACAAACACTAATTGAAAACCCTTCATTAGGTCTTACAATCGTAAACAAGGAACCAAAATAAGAATTATTTAAAATGTTTCCTTTATGAGCTTTATGAACTATTTGATCTTCTGGTTTAATTATCACATGACCGTTAGCAAAGTAGCTCTTCAACCAACAGAGAGCTTCCCGAACATCCACAATCTCTGCAAATAACGGACTAGGGTACTTTATTTAAAAACTTTTCTTGCCGTCCAATGAATCTCCTCTAACAGTGCGTATCAATATTCCCACTTCGACAAAATCAATGTGAATATTAAAACTAGCATCTATATTACATTTAATTACATTTTTATTTGATTTCTGTCATTTAATAACCTAATTTTTAGTGGATAAAACACCCATAACATCTTTGCCATCCGATTTGTTCACCATTTAAAGGATGTGTCACTGAATTCTAGGTCCCAAGAGTGATTCTCCAACAAGTTGCCCTATTGATGCGATGCAATTTTCTTTATTAGTCCCAAAAGAACTTGGGTTTTGTTAAACCGGAGATGAGGCGTCCAAAATTCAGTGGAATATTTTATCTTTCCCTCCTAAAACCATAAGGAAAAGAAAAGAAAAGAAAAGAAAAAATATAAAAAGGAAAAGAAAGAGGAAACTGGAAAGACTCCCCCCCATCAAATAAAAATATAGTTTTAAAAAACCCTAAAAAAAAACTCCCAAAACTCTCAAAAGTTGATCAGAAGCTCAATCGAAACTGAATTGCCGATTTAAGATGGGGAATAATCGGCCGAATACTCGCAGTAAAGGTAAAAGGAATAGAACCGATGACTATGCTGAAATCGCCCCCGAAATTTACAGGTGAATTATTCTCATTTTTATTGTTTCTTGTTGTTGTTGAGTAACCATTGTCGGTATAAAACGATTTGCTGGTTTTACAGCACTGTTTTTCATTCAATGTTTTTTTTCTTGGTCTATCTTTGGTATCTGCTGATTTAACTTTGCAGTTTGAGGGCTGAACTGATTTTTATTGATCCAATTTCCTGGATTTTTTTAAGATTTTAACGAGTGTTTCAAGACAAATTCCTAGGTGCTTTCTCTTTCTGTTAATGGGAGAAGATTATTCATTTATGCTATTGTTGTCATTTCATAGCTTTCAGTCATTTATTAGTACAACATTCTGAGGTTATAAATATTGAATCAAAATAGAGGGTATGATTCTTCTGCAGGGAGTTTTCCACAACATCAATAAGTAATTACCTCATGTAAAAAGAACACAGTTGAGTTAAAAGCCGTTCAATTCTGTTATGCAAATTTCTTAGATTACTGCTCAATATATATTTTTCTGATAATAACATAGTGTAGTCACAAAAATTAAAGTATCAAAAATAGTTTGACTGAGCATACCACATTTTCCCCCACTGAAAGATGTGGAGGCAATCAATGATGGTCTTTTTTTCTTGCATTTGATTATTTCTATGAAAGAAAAGGACAAATGTGTTATTTTATCTAAATGATGAGAAGAGGTCCTTCCTTTAAAATCATGTTTCCTGATTTTTTTTTTCACCGAGAAAAACACCTGCCTTACACTAAAAGTTCACGCGCTTCTTTATTCAAAACAGTAACAAGACGATCTACTAGTTTTTTTTTTGTTTTTTTTTTTTGAGGGATTGAAAGACAGTAGGAAATCCAACTTCTTGTAGTTCCTCAGTTTCACAAGATACAAACAATTGAAAAAGTCCTGGGTGGTTCAGTTATGGAGCCGAGAGATTCATCCTCTTACCCCTTTTATGATCTTCATAGAAAAAATAAACTACAATACCCAATTCTTGTGTTTTTCTACTTCAACATGTTGTGCTCTTTTGCTTTCTTTTGGAGCACATAAATACTGTAATAGCTGAATATTTGAACGCTGTGCCTAAGTGGCGTTATAATGTCTTTCAAGGATAACCCAACTTATTTATTATCTCTCCTTTGTGTCTTTGTTTGTTTATTTGTATTTATCAGCTGGTATTTTATGTTGTCTGCTTTGCAGAAATGTTCTATCTACCAGCCAGGTGACAGAAGATGATATTAATCAGCTGTACATGATATGGAAGCCTGCTTGCCAAGGATGTCGTGTCAACACCAAAGATAATCCCAATTGCTTTTGTGGATTGATTCCACCACCAAATGGTAGTCGCAAATCTGGGTTATGGCAGAAGACATCCGAAGTGGTCAATGCTCTTGGTCCTGATCCTTCAGCTGATCATCGTGCATCCCCGGAGACACCTGCTGGGTTGACAAATCTGGGTGCGACATGCTATGCTAACAGTATTCTGCAATGCCTGTACATGAATAAGTCATTCAGGGAGGGTGTGTTCTCTATTGAACCAGATGTTTTGAAACAACAGCCAGTGTTAGACCAACTAGCACGACTGTTTGTAAAGTTACATTTGTACAAAATGGCTTTTGTTGATTCTGCTCCATTTATCCAAACTCTGGAGCTAGATAATGGCGTTCAGCAGGACAGTCATGAGTTTCTGACTTTGCTCTTCTCTCTGCTGGAGCAATGTCTGAGTAGGTCTAGAGTGTTGAAGGCCAGAACAATTGTCCAAGATCTTTTCCGTGGAGGTGTGTCACATGTGACTACGTAAGTCTAGACTTAAATTAACAATACTAAAACTGTCTCTAAATACTGATATTTTTGATATTTTAGACCGATTACATTAACCCTTTCATGACTCCAGGATTTTCTATTATTTACTTAATTTTTGATGTAGATGAAGGATTCGTTTAATCTTTTCATCTTTCTTTTTTCTAGATCATGAGCTGTGAGGGCACTCATAGTTTTTTCTCGTGATTTTCTTTCACGAAGAGTTAAAACTTCTGAATGGAGAAGGGATGAATCTGTAGTGCCTTTCATTGTATTTTGGATTTTTTGGTGCAATCACGGAAGTATAAGAAAAATTTCCTCGAATTTAATATAAGTAACCTTATCTTCTTTTAAAATGAAATGGCAATGCAACAGTAAAGTTTCAGTTTTTGCGTAGGTTAAAGGCAGAGGGAGATCTCTGACTATTGCATGACGTTTTTAGTGTGTTCGCACTGGATCACTAACAAAAGGGGTTCAACTCACTCTTGTGACTGAATATTGAACTAAAGATGAAAGGAGAACATAATCTTAATACATCATCAAGAGCTCGCGCTTAAGAACAATATCTCCACTCTCTGTTGAAGCACATACCAAATTTGTAGACTCTACTTTGCCTTGATGATTTGCAAAAATAAACTGGTTCATTTGATTAAAGCTACTTGACCAAGTAAGAATTTTGCCCAAGAAAGAACTTTTAAAGGTGAAAAGATCTGATAAGATACTTTATTAGAATCTGATAAAATAGATACTTTATCAGAAAAAAATCTGATAAGATTAGATACTCTGGTATCTAGTGATATAGGAAGGTTTTGTCATCTAGCAAGTTGTACAAAAGGAGAAGTTTAGCTGTGAGCCTGACCTATCTTGTCAAAGACGGAAGAGAATAGCACCTTTATACCAAACTACTAACTTTAAAGTCTCGTAAATTCGTGTGCTACATCTTCTACTTCTTCTTTAGGGTAAGCTTTTCAGGTTGTTATTATTAACCAGTAAATGCATTGTCTCAATTACTTTTTTAGTGGTAAGAAGCTTTTGGCTGATACTTGTGTTTAGTTCAATTGATACGGTGGATGTGTGGGTATACTAGGAAAGATAGGATTAGACATGAGGTTATTTGAGATAAGGTGAGAGTGGCTTCGGTGGAAGCCAAGATGCAGGACGCGAGGTTGAGATGGTTCGGACATGTGATGAGGAGGGGCACGGATGCCCTAGTGCGGAGGTGTGAGAGGTTGGCTAGGGATGGATTCAGGCGAGGTAGGGGTAGACCGAAGAAATATTGGAGGGAGGTGATTAGATATGGCATGGAGCAACTTCAGCTTACCAAGGACATGACCCTAGATAGGAAGGTGTGGAGGAGGCGGATTAGGGTAGAAGGATAGTAGGAAGGAGTGTGTCATTGCTAGTAAGTAGGAGGACTTGGTTTTGTTATCCGTGCTAGTAGCTATAGTACTGGTATTATTTCAGTGTGTGTTACCGTTTGTTGTATTACTTGATGAGTCTTGTTTATGTTATTATTGGGTGTGGTAATTCCTATTGTTTCTTCTCCCTTTACTATTTCTTTTCTAGACTGTTTTATCTTGAGCCAGGGGTCTAGCGGAAACAACCTCTCTAACTAACCTCTGAGGTAGTGGTATGGACTGCGTACACTTACCCTCCCTAGACCCCACTTGGTGGGATCATACTGTGTATGTTGTTGTTGTTGCCCTTTAATCAATTTTATCAAACAGATTTTTTTTGTGGCTATATACTTGGATGTAACAGAACTTGAATAGTTGGTTGGTCATTTGAAAACATATTGACTACACGTGCATGGACGCCAAAAAGTGTGTCTGGCCCTTTATTGAAAAAGAAAACAAGGAATTACTAGTACCCTGCTAGCACAGGAAGAATTTTTTGTTGCATTTACATTGTGATGCTTCCATTGCCCTCCTTTCTAATGCAATGCAAATGCTAACTGCGCGTCAAGTTCACATTGAATGATGTACATCTCTTGTCAAGGAATTTGTCATCCTTGATTTTCTTGGTTGTATTCTTCTCGAAATCAGGGTTCATCAGATCTTTTATGTGACTGCCACCTTTGTTATGTCGGCGTTTGTTTTACTTGTACATTTGAAGCAATATGTTTGTTTGTTTTACTTGTACATGTGATATGTGAAGCAATATGTTTGTTTAATTATTTGTAGTTAATTCCGCCTCTATGTTTTGGAGTCGTTAGAAGATTCTAAAGGTTAATTTATTGGTGTTTTGTGCCTAATGTATAGGTGTTCAGAATGTGGAAATGAATCTGAAGCTTCATCAAAAATTGAAGACTTCTATGAGCTGGAGTTGAATGTCAAGGGTTTGAAGAGTTTAGGTGAAAGTCTGGACGACTATCTTAGTTTAGAGGAGCTTCAAGGAGATAATCAATATTATTGTGATTCATGTGCTACTCGAGTTGATGCTACTCGTAGCATTAAATTGCGCTCTCTGCCTGCAGTCCTAAATTTCCAGCTCAAGCGTTGCATTTTCCTTCCAAATGTATGTGAATTGTTTAAAGTGTCTCACTGATATATGCTGATCCTCTTTTAAGATCACATAGGGCAGTTGCTACATGATATAATTAGTGTTGAATAATATACCATAATATTCTCTAAAGGTTGGTAATGGTGCTATCATTTCTCTGGCATGAACCTTTTGTTCTCTCTGCTGGGAATTGTAAGTTCGTTTGTCATGGCGGGAAATTTCTTAAATTCCTTATCTCAATGTAGAGCTTTCTGCAGCATTTTTATACCACTGTATGTGCAGTGGACTCTCTTCTTATGCCTATGTTGCTTGGACTCTTCAAAAATGCCGACGGGTGCATGTCGGATCCTTCCAAAGTTGTGCAGTTTTGGAGGATCCAACACGGGTGCGGCAACATTTTGGAGAGTCCAAGCAACATTGATGAAATACATGCTGGATGACTTCCATGGAGTTTGAGATGTTGGACTGTGGCAATTTAACATTTAGAGACTCTAGTGGGCTTTTGATTAGAAATAACTTGTAAATGCTATCACCATTCCAAGCTCCCATAGTGGAAGAAAAGGATCTATATGGATGATACCAATTAATAGAGAATATGTTTTAGTTAGAGATTTTTATGCCAATAGAAAATATAGAGAACTGGTAAGGAGAGCCTTGGAGTAACTGGTAAAGTTGCTACCATGTGACCAGGAGGTCACGGGTTCAAGCCTTGGAAACAACCTCTGGCAGAAATGCAAGGTAAGCCTGCGTACAATACACCCTTGTGATGGGGCCCTTCCCCGGACACCGCGCATAGCGGTAGCTTTAGTGCACCGGGCTGCCCTTTTTTTTTTTTTTAAAGAAAATATAGAGAACCTGTACAACTTTTTATTTCTTTAAAAAAATGAAGAGATAATAAAATAAGAAAGGTATGGAGAACTTGTATTACTTTTGTTTTGTATTTTGAGGTCCTTACATGAATTTAAATGGAGAAACATGGTCGGTAAGAATTCATATAGCCAACCAACTTGTTTTGGATTGAGGCACAATAGTGCTTGCAGTAGTTGTTATACCCTTCCCAGCTCCCTAACTTTTAGTACATACATTAGGTTGAGTTGAATAGTGAAAGAGATTAGTATACTCCTTTATTAGTAAGAAAGTGACTCTTGATATGATTTTGTTTCACTAACAATATTCCAGCTGAAGTTGACTTTTCCGTTTATTTATTAGATGTTTTATCTGTTCTTTTGTGGGCTCTACCTGATATGTACATTATTTTCTTAGACTACAACGAGGAAGAAAATCACATCTGCATTTTGTTTTCCTGAAGAGCTGAATATGACACAAAGGATATCTGAGCATTTCCAATCAGAACTAATATATGACTTATCAGCTATACTGATCCACAAAGGCTCTGCTGCAAATAGTGGCCACTATGTAGCCCATATTAAAAATGAGAATACACAGCAGTGGTGGGAGTTTGATGATGAACGTGTTTCAAATTTAGGCTGTCAGCCATTTGGTAAAGGTCCTTCACATTCTGCTGTCAAGCCTTCTCAAACTGAGCAACTTGACCACTCTTCTTCTGATGTAATTATTGAGAATGGGAATGGGCGTGATGTTGGGGAGCGGCAAGCCTCAAATACTGATGTCACTGAAGTTAAGACCTTCTCGTCTTGTGATGCTTATATGCTGATGTACGTCCTTAGACGCCCAAAGAATGGTGATAAAATGTCAATTGACTCTAGTGGTGATAAAGCGGAAAAAGAGGCTTGTACATCTTTGGAAGTTGATAGTCATCTTCCATCCCACCTCTATGAGGAGGTAGAAAAACTGAATGACTCATATGTTAACTCATGTGAGCAATACAAATTGAAGAAGGAGTCTGAGCTGAACCGCATCACGCAACGGAGGCAGGAGGTACGTTCAATCCTTTCTAAAGCTGCAGTCCAATCACCTGAGGAATCTTACTTTTGGATATCTATGGACTGGCTGCGTCAATGGGCGGACAACATCATGCCATCGTAAGTTTCAATTCCTATCGTGGCTTTTCCTTTTCCTTTTCGTCTCGTAGGGTAAATTTTTATAAGGTAGCAGACAAACGAAAATATAATTTTTTTCTTTGTGGAACATTTTCCTTCTATTTTCGTGAATGCAGTTGTCATTTGTCATATAATTTTAGTTGCGCTTAGTTCTACATGGATCCTGAGTAATGAATTGTTGAGGTATTAAGAGTAAAAATCTGGTGAGCTTAGATTTAAAACCCTTTTACAATACTCAGTATGAGCCCATCTGCAATGGTCTTGTGGGTAGGTTTACTCGATACTTGTGCTTGTAGATTGTAGCTAAGGATGTTCATGGTTTGTTTGGGTCGATTTTTGATTCCAAAACCAGACCAATTTAGTCGATTTTTAATTCTAAAACCAAACCAAATAAAATAAAATAAAAACCAATGGTTTGGTTCTTGTCGGTTTGGTTGTGTTTTGGGGTTTATGACTAGCTAATGATAAATTGATAATGGCAAAACAACACCAGCATGAGATAACTAGTAACTACTTCAAATGAACATTAGGAACCCACAGTAGAGTCCACGACAAATCAGTTTCATGAAAGAGCAAGTCATTTTTTTTACAGTTACACTGCTTTAGCAATACTGTTCTGAGTATTTCACGTATAATCCTTGGTCTGTCCTAAAAGTTTGAATATAGAATTGCCCCCGTGTTATCTAATGCTCTGCTCCACCCCCTCTATCACTTCTGGCGCTATTATCTTTTATTTCTTTGTAAGTTTCACTTGACCAAACATTTGGAAAAAAACTTAAGACATTTTAAAGTGTGTCAATCTCTAGTTTATACTAAAGCAACATAATCTGATAATAAGAGCTAATGTAACATTTGACATATGAAGACTTAATATAGTATTAATTTTATCCAAAAGAAGTCTTAATATAGTATTAGAATTATCGAAATTAGAGTATCTTTTTTTTTTTTTATAAGTAAATATATGAATAAGAGTACCTAAAACGTCAAAAATACCTGTAAGCTAATTCTAAACTTTGGTATTGCCAACACTATGTAACAATGTCCGTATTATTGTTCACTGCATAACAATTTATGTATTATTATTCGTTTCTCTGCCTAACAATCTGTTTACCCAGTATAGATAGTTCATGAACCACACAATCTCTTGAGGTAAAAGACCTATTTTGTAGTCATTAATAGTTTTTGTTGTATTTCAGAATCATTGATAACATTTCCCTACAATGTACTCATGGGAAAGTACCAGTTTCAAAGATTGGCTCTATGAAGCGTCTGTCTTGTGAAGCATGGACCATGTTATTCTCTAAGGTATTATTTTGTGAAATTAGATTCTTTACTGTTTTGCTCAAGCATTATGAGTTTTTTTTGTGATAACTTCAACAACCATTACTCTGCAACTACTGATTGCTTTTCAGGACTTCAAATAATATCTATGCTTTATGATTTCCAATGATATTCTCCTTTACTAGCTTTCAGTTGCAATCTGTTTGTTACTGATTTTGTTCTGATGCTTGCAAGTCTAGTATGGTGGAGGACCAACATTGGCAAAGGATGATAACTGCATTGATTGCCTCTTTGAAGTGGCTCAGTCAATGGCGCGTGCAGATAACTACCGAGATCGAAGAACATTAATGAAAGAACTTGCAGAAGCAGCCCTTGCGGGTGATTGTCTAGATGAGAAGCTGTACTACATATCAAAGCCATGGTACATCTATGTAATGTATTCCTTGTTTTAAGCTTGTATAGATGTGTCTAATATGGGAATATCCTTCACCATCTTAGTGCTGCAGAAGTTGTTTAAATAAAAGTGTTGTTAGTTGTACCTGTGAAAAAGAATATATCTTATATACTTTCTGCTGATGCAAAAAAACATTAACACACAGTCAAGCGTAACCTGCATCCTCAAGTTACTTCCTATAAGAAACGGTACCAAATGATTTGAAATGACCTTTCTAAGAAAAACTTCTGGCGTCACACATGGCGTGCTATGTCTGACGTATGTTTACAAGGGACATTTGGCTTAATTTTTCACTACCTGTTGGTATCACTAAATGTTAATACCCACAGCTTGTCATAACTTCTTTAATTTTGTATATTATTCCATTTGGTTGAGCTATCCTTTACTGGCTTGATCTAAATTTCAAGAAGTCCGCCAATTTGCTAATGAAAGAAGTTTGAATGTGTGATATTGAAGCTATTGGTGCAATTTGCAGTTGCATCATCTTGTGTTCCCTATGTTCTCAACTCATCTTAGTCTCTGTTTAGTAGATACCTATTGATATTCACATGCAGTGCTGGCTGAAGGGTGAAGCCATCATAATTTTAAGGGACCCAAATTTTCCTAATGTGTATATTCTAAATTTAAGTTTTATACATTGTTCGTATAAATAATATTTTATACTATTAGGTTATCTAACCTGTATCTATAGGTAAGCCTCCTTAAAATGTGCGATTTGAAATCTTGAAAATAAGATATATTACCTGCTACAACATATAAATATGATCTAATAATATAAAATTGTAACTTAAACTCATATATTGTTTTTGAAAAAAAACATTTAGAATTTTAAAAACAAAAGTACAATTTCTCTAAGTTACTCGGACTCTTCACTTACGGTGCCACACCTGTGTCGACACGACATGGGTATGGGTGTGGGATCCGTACCTGATCTGGTCAACCAATCTTGGGTACTTTGACCAAAATCAGTGGGGAAAGTTTGGACAGATTTTATGATTTTTGTAATCAGCACAAAAGCTAAGGTGAAACTGTAGAAAATGGAATACCCTGTATATAGAAATTTTTATGTTACTGCTTTTTCTTTTATCTCCTTTTGTGATTCTCCTCTTGATCAATATTTTCTCCTCAAGTTTTCCACATAATGTCTTAGAATTTAGGTTTTATAACTCTATTTTTAAATATTTGAATGATTTTTAGCCGAATCCCGCACCTGTATCCATACCTGGATTCATATCCCCGAATCTTAAAATTGAGATCATGAAGGATCCGACCTCTAGATCCGCACCCGTATCGGACACCCGCACCCAAGTCCGAGCAGCTTATCAATTTCTCATAATAAAAAAGGCAAGATGGAACTACCCAACATAACTTGTGAAAGTTAATACTCCCTCCTTCCCAATTTTTGTGGCACCTTTTGGATTTCTAGAGTCAAACAAGTTTTTCGTTTTGAATTATCAATTGTTGTGACTTATAGTACTTTTTACATAGTTTCCAAATATGTAAATATCATAAAATTTAGAAATTCCAAATCCACGGTCAAAACTGAAAAGTTTGACTCTCGATATCGAACTGTGCCACATAAATTGGGACAAAGGAAGTAGTCTTTGTGGGAATCGCTAAACCATATATGTAAACAATATTGTATTGCCTCATTTATTGATACAGCCAACATCATCAATGGATCAACATTATTTTAATTCTCTTTTACCTTTCTCGTCGAATAACATGTAATTTCTCTTTTAATCTTTTATATTTCCTTGCCTTTTTCCAAATCATAAAAACAATTCCATAAAAATAAGAGAGCCCAAAGTAAATTGCCAACTCTTTTTTTTTTTTTCTAAAATTTTCAAGCATTGCATCAAGCATATTGAAGCAGCAAAAAGTGATAAAAGTAACTAGAAAAATAGACTTCAAATAAAATTATATATATGAAGTTATTTTTCTTTCTTTAACCGAAATCTTAAGGCCTCTCACTGGAATTTTGCTTTAGGCCACCATATATGTTGAACCGTGCTTGTTCATATGGTTCCTCTGTAGGTTACAGCAGTGGCTCCGAAGGAAAACTGTAGACTCTCCTTGTGAAGCTGATGCTGGACCAACAGCTTCAATAAGGTGTCCTCATGGACAGCTGATGCCAGAAAAAGCTTCTGGTGCTAGACGTGTGCTGATACCCGAGAAACTTTGGAATTTTATTCGTGAGATAGCTATGGCAGTAAAACCTGATGATTCTGTGGGTTGTTCAACTTTCTTTTCAGACTCTGAGCCCTGTACTGAATGCAGCAATCAACTCACTGAAGTTGCATGCTTAGAAGATACTCTAAGGTCCCATATCCACTTATTTTTTTGAGTAAAAGGTCCCATATCAACTTATTGAAGTAGTGAAGTTAGAATTACCTAGTTGCTTACAGTATTTATATGATACAGGGAGTTTAAGCTCAAGCAACGACAAAGTCATGAGAAATTAGCAATGGGTAAAAGCATACCAATTCTTCCTGGTATCAGATACTACTTGTTACCATCTTCTTGGTTGTCTAAATGGAAAAGCTACTCTAATGCAAGTGGCAAAAGTGCTCCTTGTGCTGAACCTGAAACTTTGGATGCCGTCATTGATTTTCTGATGTGTGAAAAGGTATATTTTTCAGTAGTATATTCCATCTAGAGGCACTCTACACAAGCTTTATGCATTTAGCAATCTTCTACCTAGAGGAAGTTTCCACTTATTGCATGAGATGATTCCTCATGTGTTTAGATTGACAAACTGACTGCTTTCTGTGCTCCTAGAAGTATAAAATGCATATAAAATGCCTATAAGTTCTTCTGGGATAATTCTCTATAGTTTATTGAAATCTTGTTCAGGGAAATGTAAAGAAATAACCTTCTCTGTTTCGTGCTAAGCCATGGTTCTTGTGAACAGCATTCAAGACTTCTTGAAAGGCCTCCTGATCTGGCTTGCAAACGTGGAAGTATTCTCCAGAAGTCACCTGCTGTAAGTATATACTTTGTTTTCAAATTGTTGTTGTCTTAAAAGAAACTTAAACATGATAGTGTCAGTCTAGCTTGTTTTTGTTCCTATCGAAGTCCATTACAGTAGCTTATTAACATAATGAACATAATGTTTGCATAAAGAAATTATAATATTATTCCGGCATATTAAGTCATGTCTGATTTTTTATTTATCTCCGTACACCATTAAGCAGGTGCATATTCTTGTTTCCTCCTTTTTCTTTATGTTTATGTTTTTCCACTTGTGCCTTTGATTCTTATTCTTTTTGCTGAATACTTTATTTCTGCCTATGGATTTTAGACAGATACATTGTCAATTATCACCGACAATGATTGGAAGTTATTTTGTGAAGACTGGGGTGGCACAGAGGCAAAAGGAATTACGGTTGAAATTGATTGCTTGGGGAACAATTTCCTTGGATCTAGTGAAGATATGGCAATTTCTGAGGAGCATATGAATTTGATCGACGAATCGAATGTTGGGCTTGAGTCTAGAAGACTCATCATTAAGATTTCACCAGAGGTAAATTCATTTATTCTTTTTTCTTTCATCAAACCTGGACATAATTCATTAGCTATGTTGATCTATATATTAAATTTAGGTTAAAGTTCCCAGGTAAGCTTCCTAATATCTGCTGGTTATAGCTTTGAAAAGATTAAGTGTTGTATTCCACCCTCAGGTTTTTGGTCTAGTGGTAAGAGCGCACCGCGTGATGGGTGGATTAGGCGCATGTCAGGGATTCAAACCCTGCCACAAGTCCACAACCAAAAGCCTTGTATTTAAGCGGAGACGAGTAGAGGGGCAGGTCTATTGTCCAATGATTTTCCTACTGTGCGCCATTAGACCTCGGAGATTCTTGGTTATCAAAATAAAAAAATAAAAAATTATGTGCTGTATTTTGTTTATAAGCTGGGGAGTAATGCAAATATAACTAGGTGTAGCAATTGTCTAATGGCAGCTATGTAATCAGTTTAACAACTTAGTATATCCTGGATTTTATGGATTTACAATGAATTGAAATATAATGCTATGCAAATGGCTTTATTAGAATACCTTAGATTATGATGATTCCAGAGCTGAGTATGGGCTTTCTTATCACAGAAGGAAGTGGGTCATGTATCTAGGATGTAAAGGGCTTTGTCATTTTTGAGAAGACCTGAAGAACTAGAATACCAAATATCATAAGTTTTGCCTCTCTGTTGTAGAAATCCTGTTGCACGGTTCTCCTGTAAATTGAAAAATATAGGCCCTTCCAGGATTGATGCTATGTTTGTCTAAAATGTCAATCCAACGCAAGCATTCTGCATGATACTTGAACATCCCTTGGAGCATGCTGACATCAGCAGGGAAAAATAATTGGTTCCATTTTGGAGTTGTAATTCTGTGCATCTGCTGAGAGGCTCAAAAGAAGCTTTTTGAGTTTTTATTGAATATTGATGAGAAATCTTGATGAGAAATCTTAAGTTTCATACTTTCCAGGCTTGTGAGGAGTGCATTGCTGAAAGGAAAAGCTGTGAATTAATGAGGAAACTCAACTATTCCAATGAGGATATATGTGTCTGCTTCGTTCGTGACAAGGAACCTCCAAAATCAGTTCTAGAAGCATCAGTGAACAGCCTAGAACCAAATCGACGGGCTTCAAAGCGTTCCAGAAAGACAGCATTTGGAAATTCAGTAAACTTGAATGTTTCTGGGTCCACATCTGTCTACAAGCTGAAGATGTTGATATGGGAAGCTTTTGGGGTATAACCGCTTTTGCTTTTTGAATATATCGTATTCTTAAATTTATTTTCCTTGACTGACTTGTTTATGATGGGAACCCTTTTTTGCTGAATACTAGTTTTGTAGGTGTAGATTTTAAAATCTGTAAGTTTTTCAGATGGGCAATGGCTTGTAAAGTGGAATAGTGGTTTAAAAATATCATAGATAGGAAGGCGTGGAGGAAGCGAATTAGGGTAGGAGGTTAGTAGGAAGGAGTGCGTCCATGCTAGTAGGTAGGAGTGCTTTGTTTTGTTATCCGTGCTAGTAGTTGTAGTGCCGCACTTGTAATGTCTTGTTCTTGGAGTTTTGGTGATGTTTGTTGTTTCGGGTAGATCGATTGTAGTATTATTTTGTGGTAGTCTTGTTTCTGTTACTATCTGATGTTTTGTTATCACCTATTGTTTTTGTTCTTATATTATGTCTTTCTCTAGACTGTTTTTGTCTTGAGCGGGGGGTCTATCGAAAACATCCTCTATACCTCACCTATGAGGTAGTGGTACGGACTGCGTACACTCTACCCTCCCCAAACCCCACTTTGTAGGAATATACTGGGTATGATGTTGTTGTTGTTGTATGAAATGTTTACTCTAATGAGACTGAGTCATTGCTAGATGTTTTAGGGTCCATCTAGAGTTAGGATCAGTTTCTGGGAAGTTCTTTTTACCTTCCTCTTTGTAAATATGCTTCTTCAGGACTACCTAAGTACTGATATCAATACAAAAGATACCAGTTTCAAAATATCGTAGTTTGATCGTTTTTTAATCTGGCTGTCAATCAATCACAACACTCCTCTATCCATACTTGGAACCGGCTATTCTTTCACATTGGTGGAGTCTGTATCAAGACAATACTAGCATGAAATAACGGTATAATACGGTTATGCCTTTTAGGAACACCTTGTTGATGCTGTAGAAACTTCAAGATTATATGATAAATTGTTACTTATTAAATTTGAAATCAGTTTTCTTACTTATTAAATTTGAAATCAGTTTGAGAAAACTGATTCGGAAAGGAAAAATCAGGTGCCTTGGCCTAATTGCATCTTGATAACCTTTACGGCTAAATTTCTGATCCCAGGAATATGAGATGACCGAAGGCCATATATACAAGATAATATATACAAGATAACATGGTCATATGATTAATTACGGCTAACCGAACATGGTCATTGATTAATTGATTAATTGATTAACATGGTCATCGATTAATTGTGTCATTGATTAACATGTTCAGCCTTACCTTAAATTTCTGACCCCAGGCATATGATTAATTACAGCTAAATTTCTGATCCCAGATTAATTATCTCTTTAGTTGTTGACTGCTGCTCTGTTTTTATGGACTTCTCCCTTTTGATTTGTAGACTAATTTCTCTTTTTAATTTACAGATAGTCAAGGAAAATCAGGTACTTCACAAAGGTTCTCTGGTAATTGATGGTGAATCTGCTTGTCTTGCCGACCTGAATATATTCCCTGGAGATGTACTATGGGTGACAGATTCTGAGATTCATGAGCATCGTGATATTGCAGGTAATACTGCAACGCCAAATGGAATGTTCTTATTTTCTATATGGACTTCAAAAATCTTATATCTTAAATATGACATTCTCTACCAACTCTTACATTTCTCCGTACAATCTTCTCCTTATTAATTTCTAAAACTTGCAATTCTGTCATCTAATCTCCATTTAATATCAACTAGTATACATTTTGGAGTTCTATATTATGTATTTGATAATGTGATATTACACACGAGTTTCATGTTATGGTACGAGGAAGTAGTATTCTCACAATTATATTGGATCTGTTGAGCATAGGTTGTTGTTGCATTGTGTTGTATTATTATTATTACAGTGTCAAGATCAAATAATTAGCATTAACAATCCATAACGCAACATTTTGCATATGGAAGAGTGCATTAAATCATATGATATATCTGCATTATTGCAGTATGACTAATCAGATTAATGTATAACATCCACTGGTTTGGCATTTCATTAAACCAGTCGACATGATAGCCTCACCTTTCTGGTAACATCAGTGATCAGCCAATGTACCTGTCCTCCTGAGTTTTCCTGATCAAATTCAGTCTTTTGCTGAAGTAGGAACTAGATCAGATTTGCACTTAAAAAAGGGCAGCCCGGTGCACTAAAACTCCCGCTATGCGCAGGGTCCGGGGAAAGGGCCCGACCACAAGGGTCTATTGTACGCAGCCTTACCTTACATTTCTGCTAGGGCTGTTTCCAAGGCTTGAACCCGTGACCTCCTGGTCACATGTCATCAACTTTACGAGTTACTCCAAGGCTCCCCTTAATTAAGATTTGCACTTAATTAATTAAATTTATTTATGTACTTTCTTTTCAGATGAGCTTTCTGGCCAGAAAGTGGAGGCACAAAACACTGAAGAAGGTTTTCGTGGAACACTTCTGTCCTCAAGTATCTCATCCCAGTTTGTCTCTGAAGCATCTGCATGCCTAAATTAATGAGGATGTGCTTGTAAAGTTTAGCTGCCCTTGGTATTTGATTATGGAAGATTAAAGCGTGATCTTCAACCTGCTTAACTGAGGTAATTTTCTGAATATTCTGCTCTTTGATGTTTTTTGCTTCATTTGTTGGGTCTTCCTTATCATTCTTGTTTATTAAACCTCAGTCTAAGGATTTGTTGGATAGCCGTGAGTTTATGAAATCAAATTCTTTGTTTATATACTCTAAGATGATTTATACCTCAGACTTTTCCGTGATCAGGAGGGTGAGGACCATTCTGTCATGCTAACTTGTTCGTATAATACTTTGTATATTGTGATATGATACAGTACATTACCTGTTTTTAAAAAAAACTAGGGAACCAGTTCATAAATCTTAAAGATCACAATAAAAGTTGAGCCTGCCACATTGCCTCTTCATGCTGGAATATAAACTATTTGTTAATGTGAGGTCAAATTAATTAAGATTTGGTTGTCCCTTCGAGATGCCAACGAGATCCATCTTCGTGTCAAAGATAATGCCTGATCATTCTTTTGTAATCTCCTTATGGGTACTAGTGAGTCTTTCAATGTTAAATTGATGTATTCCTTAATTCAGTTATTGATAGATTGTTGAGAATTCCAGTCATACTACAGTCCGATAGAACAGACTAGTCATGATAGCAAAATAACTTTTGTCAGGTCTTTACTATTGTGTGCTAACAGTGGGTTCATTTGCTTTCTAGAACTTGGCTAATAACAAATTGTCACACATAAGCAACTAATTAATCTTTCAGGTCTGCTGATTTTTGCTGCCTGTTTGAGTTAAAATATAATTTATCTCTTGTATTCTCATGTGGGCATGCTTCTAGAGAGAACATTGTTGTTTCCAATCATGATTTAACAAAAATGTTCTTTCTAATTGGTCTGCTCTAGTACTGCACTGATAATCTTCTGATTACTTCACTTATTGTGTTTCAGATAATCAGATTGGCTCACTTTGTTATGTTGAGAGTATGCCCTGTTTTGTACAAGCTTTCGTGTTATTAGCTCCTTTACAAAATCTGCTTGCAGATATGAGGAAGGATCTCCTAGTGCAAGTTACTGTGTAGAGATTAGTATGATTTTGGTTCCCATTTGGTGCTCAATCTGTTGATGTATTCTTCCTTTCACCTTCTTGACTGCCCTTAGTCATGCAAGTTGTAGTTTTGGAAGGCCAGGTGTGGTTCATAGTCCTAGTTTTGGGACAGTTTTGTGCATTGTCGAACCTCCCTTTGCCGTGTGAATAGTTCAAGACTAAAGAGGCAGTCAATTGTACATGCCATACATCTTTGAAGTTGTATCTGATGTAATTGATGGTTCCTTGAGCTTTAAGTAGTATTTGATAGCTAAAAAGTCCAACTAGTTCCCCCTCCCTCTCCCACATGTAAACAGAAACGAAAAGAAAACCACAAGGATTATTGAGTCGTAACTAATTGCCATTAACTAGTTCAAGTGTACATACTTTAGTTGACGTGATTAGGGTCTATATTATCTAGTCTGGATCCTAAATGACCTTCGAAAAAAGAAAATTGATTAAAATAACGCACAAAAACAAAGTTGACAAAAAATTGCAATTGTGCAGTAAATTAATGTGCTATATAACCTGCTTAGGCGGTCCCTATGTCAACATCCGTTAACGAATATGGACTCTAGTGGCGCACTAATTTAGTGGCCTATAGGAGTCCTTAATATTAGGGCAAAAATATTTTTGCCCTAGTTCATCAAGTTTTCTCTTTTCCCCTGTATTTTGTCGAAAGATTAGTCATGTCTCAAGCATTCAGAACTTCAAACTTTTCTGTATAGCCTGATTTGGTTACTGTGAAGATTATTGTAGGATTAAGACATTAAGGACTTTTGAAAATTCGGGTCGTTTATTTAGGGCTTTTAAAGTGTTGAAAATAAGATTGTGTTACTTTTTTAGATTGAAAAAGAATAAAGTACATCATTTATTTTAATTTTGTTTGTTTAATGTTTTAAGCAAATGGTGAATGCGACTATTTTTATTGAGAAGATTTTTCTGACAAAGAGAAGGACACAACAATGTGAGGTCTAGTATGCAGTCTAATGTTGATGAAGTTTGACTTTTTGTGAGAGGTGTTTTGAGAGAAATATTGAACGAAAATGAAAAAAACAATCAGCAGTTTGAGACTTTCTGTGAGCTCTTGTCCTTGTTTTTATTTTGGAAATGTTACATAGTTGAATGTTATGTAATGTTATTTTTTGTTTGTTGTAGTTACACTTTTTTGTATATTATTATTATTATCTTTTGTGTATTGTTCTAATGTATTATGCAATTAATTTTTTGACTTTTGATGTAGTTGCTACGTATTTTTTGACAATATGAAATATCATTTTTATTTACTACGTATATAATACTTGTCAATTCTAATAATGTTTAAACAACACAAATAATATAAGAATAAACTTGAAATCAAGTTTACAAATTTTCTTAGATTAATGATATATCATAAATTTAAAATACAAATACATTCATAAAATTCTTAGTCATTAACATAGAAATCTTTAATATAGTCTTTAGATATATATTGTGGGTTTGTTAAAATACGTGTTTTTTCACAGATGATAGTTCTCTACCCGTTGATGATGCTTGTTCCTGGCCAACTTGAGCATGTAAAATCTACAGCGTTTTTCTAGCATTCAATTGTTTTCTTTCATAATCTTATTGACCGCCAACTCGCAAGATTCTTGATTAGTTTGAGTCATGGTTATAGAGAAGCTTGTTAGGATTGGAGCTCTGAAATTTTTCAAGTTACGAACGAGACATTATGGTTCGGTGTATCGATGTGTTCATTCGCGACGTAAATCATAATAATATTTACTTGGATCTGAAAACCTCACCTCACAAAAAATTATTATTATGCTATATTAAAAGATGAAACTTATATTCATTTAACTCAACCTCACTGTTAATAGATGATGAATCACCAAAATAACTACTATGATTCGAGTCATCTTCACTAACATTTGGATTTTTTGAAAAAAATATTAATCGATCTATATTTCTGCTATTTGACATTGAAGTTTTAGTAGTTCTATTTTGGATGACTATTTCATAAGAAATGAGATGCAACTTATAGAGTTACAAAACTCAATATCTGTGGGATTATAGCTCACATCAAAATGGCCTCAAATACTTTATTTATAGCAAATATTAACTAGATCATTAAAACTCATCGTCGTTGGATATCTCGCAGTTCAAATCCCATTTGGATCTGATGATGATACCATTTTGACTAGCCCTTATGATACGTATTTTCATTTGATTATTTTCTTCGTGAAAATGATTTAGAGTAAATTTCAACTCTTATGGGGTATTACGTGGCATTGATGTTGCATGACTTCTTGAACGTTTAAGTCCAATGCCCTTAAGTTTTGTTCAAGTCCTTCAGCCTCTGTTACGCGTCAATCCAACTCAGATTTCATTGTATTGTTGTAATGTTGACTGTATCTTTTGTTTGGATTATTTGAATATTCAAATTCATTTTTATCACTCAAAGCCCGTGTCCTACCCATTGCTTTGAATATATCTTTAGGCAAAACAAAATAACAAAATTGCCTCTGATAATTTATCTCAAATATGTCATACTAAATCAATTTTTTCGATCACTAGTTATCCAATTCATGTACATTATATATTATTTGTTTTATACATTGATCGGTATCCCTCTAACAGACATCAATAAACCATTAAATGAGAGTTGTTTGTTGTAAGCATCTCCATCTCTTACCACCATGCTTATGTAAGGTCCATTTTTGGAGCAAAATCTCATTCAACCAATTATAGGCTTTCATTGACGTCTCTCTACTCAGCTGCATCCGTTCATTAAACTTCTCCTCCTGATGATCTGTTGCATCTTGTCATAGAAGGTTTTTTAATCAAGCACATCTAAATGTCCTTTAATAATTTATCTTCAAATGCCTTAAACAATAATGATGTTAGACAAATGAGACTTGCCATTCAGGTAATTCAAACATGTTAACTAATGTGTCATGATGTCTATCAAATAACAAACATATACATGTATTGTTTCAGTACATGTTCCTTCAAATGGTTCAAAAATATGTCCCATGTCTCCGTGCTCCCATTAACAACAACTGCAAAAGCCAAGGAAAATATTGACCCATTCGCGTTCATTTCGATCACAATCAATAACTTGATGTCGTATATGGCATAAATATGAGTTTCATCTGTTGATATTATCGACCGACAATAAACAAAACCATCAACATACGATTTGAAGATTCTGCATGACCACATATGAGTTTCATGATATTACCGACCGACAATAAAAAGAATCAACAAATGATTTGAAGATTCTGCAGAATATAGTTGAAAATATTTTCAACCATATCATCACGTTTGTAGAACTTTCATTCGACAATTGTGCCTGGATTGAAGTGTTGTAGAACAGCTATGTACCTCGATAACGTGTGAAATCATCCCTCTCAAGTGCCATAAACATTCTCTAAAGCAT
Organism: Capsicum rhomboideum; assembly: GCA_031232105.1. Classification (NCBI taxonomy): domain Eukaryota; kingdom Viridiplantae; phylum Streptophyta; class Magnoliopsida; order Solanales; family Solanaceae; genus Capsicum; species Capsicum rhomboideum. The sequence goes on along the minus strand of CP124716.1, from coordinate 56,340,263 downwards.
GCTTGTGTTTTAGATATGACTTTCTCCTACGTATGATTTTGCTATAGGCTTTATGAACAACTGTTTGAAAATCTTTGATATGGATCTTGAGAAGTTTTAACCTCATCAATTATCAAAGTAAAAAATATATTGACATATAAATTTAAATGATCTCGAGAGTAAAAAGAACCTGGATGTTTTTTCAATTTTCACAGTTACACAGATGCAATCATATTAATTTCTAAATTAAAATGACTTGGTGACATACACATATATTACAATTGTGAGTCTTATAGTATTTTCTAATAACCCACATACGATAAGAAGACTGTCTTTCATGAAGTATCCATTGACAACCTTGTTTTCAGCACTTGCAACAAATTCGACAATTTTTTTTTGGGGATTCACAAATAGTGAACTCTCTCGCCTCCTTGAAATGCCAAGATTTAATAGTCCTTTATAATTTTTTCTTGGAATTGAAAAGCATACCCGAAGAAAGCACCATTTGATCGCTTTAGAGATTATGTGGTTCAGTCCACATAGCTTGTGATTTTTATCATGTTCACGAGTATAGACAAACCCATACTTCGGACCTTAAAGATGATCAAGATATGAAATCTTATGAGAATGAATTCGAGGCTTTGGATCTGTTAGTGGCATTGGTTCTGACTGATGAAGCGAGCTTTGTGAAATTAATTTTTGTTGATTAAACGGACTTTGTGACAAATGAGGCAACATAAATTTATCATCAGTTTAGATGCTGAAAAAGAGACTTCATCATTCGTTACCTCCGTATTAGGCAGGTCGTCACCATCACGCGATTAAGTTTTGTAATGATTCAGCTGATCGGTACTATCGATATTTGCTGTTACAACAGACACATCTTGCATAACCTTTTTTCTATAAAAGTGTAAAAATATTTTATCCATCAAGTAAACATACATAAATTAATATCCAAGTGATAGACATACCGATAATAATAAGCAACATCAAAACTTAAGGAAATAGCAACATTTGATTCAGATCGAGTCTTAATGATTCCATCGATATTTGATCCGTAAATATTTTGGTCAACATTCTTGTCAGGATTCAGGATAAGCACTAGTCTAAGTAAAAAACATTTCAACCTGAGCAAAAGAAACTTCAGCCTGAGTAGGAGAAAATTTAGCCTGAGTATATATTTCAATCGGAGTAGGAGATACTAGACAACGAGTCCTAAGCTCCTTCTTGAAATAGATTTCAAGCATTGTTAGCCTGGTTTGATTTCTGAAATCTATCGGATCCCTGAAAAAGTCAGTCAAAGATTCGTTGTCCTTGTTATTGGACTCAACCTAGTTACTAAACTCTATGGTGAAAATGATATTGGGTATCACCTATTACAGTCAATGTATAATCTTACTTACTAACACTCATTCTTCGATAATTGCACTGAGAAATTTTTTATAGTCAAATATATCTGAAAACTTAACATTAGACTGGTGTGAACAACTATAATGAACACTATTATTATCATGAATAATTTCATTATCCCAAAATAACGAAATCCTAACAGTTGGTTCACTAGACATTATTAGATATAAAATGATAAAAACTATTGGGAGATGGATGAATTTAAAACTCATCCAAAGTCCCAATTAAACAGCGTTTTGAAGAGTATTGGAAAATTTTTTTTTATGACAAAGTATCATACAACTCACTATTTTCCTCCACTATAAAATTAGGTCAAATTAAGTATAAATATGATACAAAACGTATGAAAAAAGCCTGCAAAAATTAGTGTTTTGTCCTAATATCATGGACTAAAATAGCACTAATTAAATGTGTTTTAGGAGTTCAAAATCATTAACGTATACTAAATTAGTGCATTATTACTAGCTTTTATCAATTTTTTACACGTTATTTCAGTTACTTTTCTTTTTCATACGTCATTTGAGTTTCATATTCATATTTATCACTCATATCTTTGTACCAATAAGGATAGGTGATTCACTTCCTCCTCCCCCCCTCCCCCACAACAAACCCCAACCCAAAGCCCCATGAGACAAAGAAAAGCTAAGATTGTTGATACTAGTCAATTTAGGAGTTTGAATAGATTTGAATGATTAAGATATGTAACAAAGCCTTCGTACCATTACGATGTCTATTTATTGATCTTTATAAATATGTTAGTTATGTTACTTTACCAATTTCATCCATTTAGTATTGTTTTCATTGCCCACTATTATTAACTATGGTCACTTACTATCTGCAATCGCTGCCCTCAACAGACCCCGTTTTTAATCACTGTAATAAATTATCACTAGCCACAATTTATGATAATCAACCATTATCATAACAATTTCCAATCACATTATTACAACAATTACTAATACTATTGTCATAATTCACTATAACCATTAGCTTTTACTAGCATCCATCATTACTAACAACCATAATCAACCACTATTGTTGGTGTCATCAATTACACCTCCCAATGAAGTATAAAGCAATCGTTGAATCAACTATAAAACCCTACTAGGTTGATGTCGATCCCATAAAGAATATGGCTAGAAGATAGGTCAATGAGGTTATTTAACCTATTAATCGATTATTTTCGGAGGGGGGGGGGGGGATTGTGGTAACAAGTGACAATTGTAATCTTTAAGTAACCAAGTATCAATTATGTTGTTTGTAATCAATAATGAGGATGGATTAGGATTGTATTCCCCATAATTTAACAACTCAGTAAGCATACCGTACTAGTGATCTATCCCGGTGCTTAGCATACAAAATTAGTAAGTAAGATTCACTGATCTTAGGCGTATTTATACACCTAAGTGTCATTATCTACGCGCATTTAGCTTAGTTTTGAGGATAACTTGGTATGATTAATGAATTTTAAAGTGTTATTTGTGTATTTGTGTGCTAAGTTACATATTTAGAGTGTTTAAGATACATTTGAAACAATTCAAGAGTCCAAATGATCAAATAGAGTTTAGACGAGAAAACTAGTGATGCTAGCTTGAGCTATGCTTGTTCTAGTGTACTTTGATGAACTCTATTGTATTTGTATGAACTAATATTTGTTATGAGTTGTTGTAGGATATAATTATAAGGTCTATGGAAGCTAAATTAATCCTAAAATCAAGCCATAAGGAGTGGGAAAACAAGGAATGAGAGAACGAGAAGAATAGAGCAAGAATTGGGCGAAACCCCTCCTTAGGAAGGCAACCATCTGCACCCCCCATAGAATGGGAGGGTTTCATGTGCTGTACCCCCTAGGGAGTGAGAAAACTGTTTTTTCCCTGATATGGTCCTGATCCCCCCCCCCTTGGCCATGCGATTGGCCTGTGACGCAACCTCCCCTTTTAACCGTCTAAAAGTTAGTTTTTCACGTGTTTAAGTTGGGGGCAAGTTGGTAAATGCATATGTTTCATTTGTGGCAGACTATGGATGAACTAAGGGACTATATAAGGATTAATTAGCCACATTTACAATACATCTTTGGAATACACACGAATTGGAGAAGAGGAAAAGGCAACCAAGGCTCTACGTTAGGGTTTTTCTTCCTATACTTCTAGTTTCTTGTGGTTTTACTAATGAATTCATTAATGCTGATTCTTTGTATGAATATGAGTGGATAAACACCCTCTTTCTAGGGTTGAGAATACAACATGATTTCTTGATTATGGTTTTATAGTTGGTTTACATGTTTATAAAGTTATGTGATTATTCTTGCATTCTTGTTTTATTATTCTAAAGAGTCATGAACTTTAAGATAAATCTAAGTCTCAAAACGAATTGACCATAGGAGTGGAGGGATGGAATGAATAATGTAGGGAGTGTGTATCATATCTTTAATTATTAGATACTAATTGTTAAAGGATGATTTGCGGTTAGGATAGAGATATACCTAAACGCCCCACTTGGTTAATGAAACGGGAAGATAGTTTAATGTATCCGAATTAAAGACTCACATCCCTACTCAACGATGTAGTTGTGAGATTAATTTGGGTAAATGACTTAAAGGATGACCATTCCCAAGTTGTAATATCAACTCCCTAGATCAATAATCATGATAAACACCAACAACGGCTAGAAACCATAGTTATGCATGAATGTGAAGTAAATGCCTCAACCCTGGAACTCTCCTTATAGTGTTGAAAATCCAAATTTCATATCATTGTTATTTCTATTATTTAGTTTATAAAAACAAAACTCAAACTCTTCTTGGTTACAAATTGCACTCGTTTAACTTGAATAGTAATATTTGAATTGGATAGTCTGCTAAACACCAAGTCCCTGTGGGATCGATATTAGGCTCGCAAGAGCCACTTTATTATTTGAACGACCACGTACACTTACGTGTGCAGTTGGACGCAACAAGTTTTTGGCACTGTTGCCGGGGACTTCGGTGTTAATTGTTTATCTAGATTAGAATTCTTTTTTTTATTTGTTTGAGTTATATATAGTTCATTTTTGTACAAAGTTTTGTTTTACTTTTCTATCACTCTTCTTGATATATCAGCCTGGGGTAAATGGTGGTTGAATGATGACAATTCTTGTTGTTTTTGTGGAGGACCACGCTTGGATGGTAATTGTCATGATGTTCAAGAGAGAGGGTTCTGTGTACCTACCCAATCTTTTGGACTGGATATATGTCATATATGTGTGGACAGGATGACTATTGGAATAGTTGTCCTAACTTTTATGCCCCTCCCCTGAACCCCTATTATGATTAGTCTGTTGTTTGTGATGTTGGCAGGAATGATACAGATGAGTAAGAAGATGATGATTGGATAAAGGAACGAGAGCTGCAATTCAAATATTATGAGTTTCTTCATGATAGTTTCACAATCATGGTGACCCAGATGAAGAAAGAGAGACATGAGCTCATACAAAAGATAAAGCAATTTGGCTCAGATATTCGTGACTTGGAGGCCTAATTGAATTAAAAGATTGAGATGTCTGATGTACAATCACTATCAGCTGTGGATACTAGCCAGCCTGTGGAAAGGGAAGAATAATTCCAACTATTCGACTACCATTTTTTAATTGATGTTGACATTGAGAAGGCATAAGAGTGAGCATGTTGTGAATAGTTTAAGTTTGAAAGTGGGATGTAGTGAGTCTCATTCACAACACTTTTCTACATTATGTTTAGATGATGACAAGTATTTTGAGTCATCTGAACTAGTGGAGGAGTGTGTAGATGAGGAACAAGAATCCTATATTCTTAAATCTGCACTAGACAAGCAACAAAACAACATGCCTCACTTCAGGGCCAATCGATTTAACATGCACCATCCATTACTTGTTTCCTTCATCTTTGTACCACCACCCTATGAGCGAAGCAAAAATATGGATACGATGTTGGGGGTGAAATTCATATCTTCAAGGTGGAGAAAAAAGTTGATGGGTCGTGCCATGACGTTAAATTAGGTGCTTGTTGGGAGGCAACCCAACATGTAGTAAGTAGTTTTTATTTTTATTTTTTGTTTTTGTTTTAGTGTCACTTGTTTTTGTTGTTTTTATTTTTACAGATTTAGGAAAAGTCTGAGTACCCATAATTTGAGCTAAGGAGCATGACGAAAACTAAGTATGGGGTCCTTCGGACCCTTTGATGAAAAAAGTGGAAATTAACATGCTACTAGCTAGGCCTAGAGGCCTCAGAGAGTATTCCTAATCCTTATTCTTTGGGGTCAAAGCATGATTTTAAGTGTGGGGTTGGATGTTTTTCCATATTTGTTTAGGGTGAAGTATGCTATAAGATTTTCCTTTTTTTTTTTAGTTGCTTACTTTAAGGATTTTTTTTTTTTGAAAAAGTTCAAAACCGCAAAAAGATTTTTCTTTTATTCTTTAGATTAGAATAATTTTTGTTAGTTTTTAGATTTTGAGTCTTTAGTAGAGCATACTTTGTCCACCCCCTGGTTTTTCTTTTCGGTTCTTTTTCGAGGGGGGGGGGTCTATGAACCGAGTATCTTTTAATTTTTAGGAGTAAATTTTATTTTTTTTGGAGAGAAAGAAAAGACCACATTTTTTTACTTGTGTGATACTAGCAATTTAGTCTTGAGCTTGAGTAGTACTTTCCTATGAGTGCTTGAGTGTAAATAAAATAGCAAACCTTCTGACACCTAGGCTCATGGTTCGAATCTATATATAACTTATTCTTATTTTATAGTTTGCTATGACCCTGTCTGTCTTAGAAGTGAAATTGATCCATCTTGATTGATACTTGTGCCATGTGTGGTAAGAATTTGCATATTCAATATTTTATATCTTAGTATAGAACTTGCCCTGCATGTTATTGAAGTGAAATAAAAAGTGTTGCTCTGTTGGAAGATGATAATAGGCTTTCTTTGATTTGTTTTGAGAATTTTAGCCTTTTCAGATATTATACCACTAGTTAGCTCCTTTGAGCTTGTAGCCTTTTGTTTGATAGCAGTGTTTTTGCCTTGATCCTTTTGTTGAGTTCCTAATTTTTGCACTCTTCTTCCTTGAGCACTATAGCATAGACTTATTATAATTGTTAAATCTGAAGAAAAGGGATGATTGAGTGTAAAAGGTGACCAATGATAATTAAAAAGTGATGAAAAGGCCCTCTTAGAAAGAATGTGACATAAAAAAATAGAGAAAAAAAATTGTTTTAGAAAAAAAAAGTGAAACGCTCTTGATAATATGAGAATACTAGTGAAAATAATTTTTGAAGAGAGAGGTGTCACTCCTCAAATCCCATTGGGGCGGACAGGCACCCGTAGTCGTAAAGGCCCGAGAGAACCAACCTATGACCGGGTAAATTCATATGCATGCCATTAAGTGAACAAAAATTCTTCCACATGCGGATATAATATATCGATGACGGAAGTCATGTAAAGACGTTCAAAATAGATACAAAACTTGGCCGTTCGGGCCACAACGTCTAAAAGATAAGACACTTCTATGCTTGACTTTACCATGTTTACAAAGTCTCTAAAAGATACATAACTATGACTAAGGTTTGGATAAGTCCCCGCCTTATACAACTACTAAACGGTACCAAAAACACATACAAATGACTCGAAAAGCCCCAAATCAACCTGGAGCTCACCAATAGCCTGCAGGTGACCCGTACCCTACTGTGAAGGTCCACTAGCTCCTGTTCCTGCAACAAGTAAGGTAGTTCCCCCAAGGGACGTCAGTACGAAAGAATGTGTTGAGTATGTAAGGCTATAAGCAACTGTATGAAATATAGGAACTCAAATGGAATCAAATACAAGTGAATAGATAATACTGATATACCACCATACTGTATATGTGGAACCATGTACATTACATTCATTTCTTTCCTTTTACCTTTACATCAATATACATCATACAATGCCCGGGACCAACTAATCACTGGTAAATAACATTGGGATCGGCTCGAGCTAGGCTTATGTCCCCAGAGCTACCACCCATAAATCAATAAATCAGGTTTGGCTCGAGCTAGGTTTTCACCCCCAGAGCTACCACCTGCATCCAATAATCAATCGGGATCGGCTCGAGCTAGGCTTTCGCCCCCAGAGCTACCACCCGTACTCAACCAAATATGCATTACTTCATTTCTTTAATTTTTGTGAGATTGTTACATCGGTGGTGATAACATTATTGGAGCTTTGGAACAATAGTCAACAAATAAGAGACACGTGAATAAAAATTGCTAACAAACCTGAAATGAGATACTTTAAAATATTTTAGAGTGGAAACAAGTTCGGTAACGATGTGAACAATAGGTGCAGCCAAAGGATACGAAAAAGAGTAACCTTACATACCTTATATTTCCAACAAGTGACTACAACAATTCAACTCTTCCTTAAAGCGTTACTCTACAATATGAATACATAATGGAGCTCACATTAAAAACCAATTACATTACAAGTTCACAAGGCGATAATTAGCTACTTGATCGAAGTAAAAACTGTCCAACATCCCAAACACATGGTATATCCTTCCACATTCCTTTATACTACCATATAACTTCATTCCACCCTCCTATACCATAACTTACTGCCTTACCAAGACACACCACCAAAATAGTCCACAAAAATCGACAAGATTTCCCACCAAGTGCATACTTCACATTTTTACCTCAATGCAACTCCACATATTTATTCTATCAAGTCACATAAATAACTTCCACAACAATATACCAAAAATAGTCCACATAATTTCAGAATTCACTTTAACATAACAAGAAAGTATTTTCCTTTCACTACGCCAAACGTTCCATGCACAATTACGTATAAACATTTCCACAAGTCATACACAAGGAGTAACGAATTAGGTACAACACCACACTTAACTATACTGAAATTTCATCCATCTAATTCAATTCCTTCAAGACCTTAAGTCCTCTTTCAAGTTTAAACAACATAGAAGGTAAATCCTTTACCGATTTAGCAAAAATTGACTGCTACAAATAAAGTGGACCGCTCAACACTTTTTAAACATAACCAACATTATATACACAACCTATTATGCATATAATATATTAATCTATAAGCGTAAATACTTACCAAGGATTGCAAGTGGAATATTTGTCCAAAAATCCTTAGAGAAAATTAGGGTGGCTAGGGTTTGAGAGAGGAAAAAATGTTTGATTGAAAAATTTGATTTTTGCAAGTGTATTGTGTAGAAAAATGAGCTGAATTTTAGCTTAAATAGTCCCTTCTAAACCTCCTCTCTCATGGCCAATCTTATCCAATTATTTGGTCAAAAAGTTCAAGTAAACTTGGTTCATTTTTAATGGATCACCTCCCTTTTGGGGCCCATGTCTTTTTACTTAATTTTGGGCCTCAATTAAGTCCATAAACATAATATTAATTCATCCCAATAAATTTAGTGGGTAATTCACCAACTATCTCAAGTTTAAATAATTCCATAAATTTTAAGGTAGTCAAATAAGTTCGAAAATGTATGGGGTGTTACATCCTTCCCCCCTTAGGAACATTCGTCCTCGAATGTTAGTAACATTATCCAATCTAAACAAGTTCAAGTCTAAGTTCATTCTTCATATTATCACATACACATAATACTTATATATACTTACATGTTATTGCTCTAATTCCGCATCTTGAACTTTCTCTTCAGTTTGAAATAAATGAGGGTACTTAGACTTCATCATTTCCTCGACTTCCCATGTGATTTCTTCTACTTGCTGATTTTTCCAAAGCACTTTGACAGAAGCTACTTCTTTATTTCTTAACCTCCTAACTTGTCTATCCAGAAAAGCAATAGGTACTTCTTCATAGGTGAGATCTTCTGTAACTTGTACATCTTCAGTGGGAGCAATATGAGATGGATCTCCTATGCACTTCCGAAGCATTGAAACATAAAACACTGGATGAACTGTGGAGAGTTCTTGGGGTAGTTCTAATTCATACGCAACTTGACCAAATCTTTGAACAATCTTATACGACCCTATATAACGTGGACTCAACTTTCCTTTCTTTCCAAATCTCATTACCCCTTTCATTGGTGATACTTTCAAGAATACCCAATCACCTATGGCAAATTCTAGCCCCTTTCTTCTAACATCGGCATATGGCTTGTGCCGACTTTGGGACGTTTGTAGCCGTTGTGGTATCACCTTAACCTTCTCCATAGCTTAATGAACAAGATCTGGTCCAAATAAGGCAGTTTCACCCGCTTCAAACCATCCAATTGGTGATCTACACTTTCTTCCATAGAAAGCTTCATAAGGCGCCATTTTGATACTTGAATGATAGCTATTATTGTAGGAAAATTCAATAAGAGATAAATGATCATCCCAAATACCTTTAAAGTCCAATGTGCAAGCTCGTAGCATATCTTCCAGTCTTTGTATAGTACGTTCTGCTTGTCCATCTGTTTGAGGATGAAAAGCCGTACTTAAATTCACTTGTGTACCCAAACTCCTCTGAAAAGACTTCCAAAAATTTGCAGTAAATTGAGCTCCCCTGTCCGATATAATAGAAATTGAAATTCCGTGTAGTCGAACTATCTCTTTAATATACAACCGCGCATAATCTTCAGCTGTGTAGGTGGTCTTGACTGGTAGAAAGTGTGCTGACTTGGTAAACCTGTCAACTATTACACATATGGAATCAAATTTTTTGAAGTGTACGAGGCAAACCTGTGATGAAATCCATGTTGATCATGTCCCACTTCCAGATTGGAAGATTTATACATTGCATATAACCTCCAGTCTTCTGATGCTCTACTTTTACTTGTTGACAATTTGGACAATGAGCTACAAATTTTGCAATGTTCTTTTTCATGTTACCATACCAATACATTTCTTTCAAATCATGATACATTTTGGTGGATCCCGGATGAATAGAATACCGTGAATGATGTGCCTCTGTCATAATCCGTCTCTTTAGTTCATCTACATCAGGTACACACAATCTACTTTGGAACTGAAGCACTCCTTTTTGCGTAAGATCAGATGCCTTTGTCAAACCTTGTTGTGCATTCTCCTTCAGCTGCAATAAAATAGGATCCGCATAATGCTTTTCCTTCACTTCAGCTACTAATGAAGATTCTGCCGCATTTTGCACCATAATTTCTTCATTTGGAGTTTCAAGAAGATGAACCCCAAGCTGGCTAGTTGATATAGATCCTTGACTATACCTTACTTTTCTGTGGAGTGGCCATGAATGCTCCCCAATGCTTTACAACTTAATGCATCAGCTTCCACATTTGCTTTCCCAGGATGATATAAAATATCAATGTCATAATCTTTTAATAGTTCAAGCCACCTCCGCTGCCTCAAATTAAGGTCCTTCTACTTAAAGATATATTTCAAACTCTTATGGTCGGTATATATGTCAACGTGAACCCCATACAAGTAGTGGCGCCATATCTTTAAAGCAAATATCACAGCTGCTAGCTCAAGATCATGTGTTGGATAATTTCTCTCATGTGGCCACAATTGTCTTGAGGCATAAGCTACCACATTACCGTGCTACATCAATATACATCCTAAGCCAACTCCTGAAGCATCACAATATACCGCATACCCTTTTGTGCCTTATGGAAGTACCAATACAGGTGCAGAAGTCAACTTATCCTTCAAATCTTGGAAACTCTTCTCACATGCATCATTCTACTGAAACTTGGTTGCCTTGTGTGTTAGCTTTGTTAAAGGTGCCAAAATGGAAGAAAACCCTTCAACAAATCTTCTATAATAACCTGCCAACCCGAGAAAACTACGAATCTCTGTAGGCGTTGTAGGTCTTGGCCAATTCTTCACAGCTTCTATCTTTTGAGTATCAACCCTTATTCCTTTATCCGACACAATATGACCCAAGAATGCTATAGATTTTAACCAAAATTCACATTTAGAGAACTTTGCATGTAACTTACGATCATGAAGAATCTATAACACCTGCCGTAAGTGATTAGCATTGTCTTCTTTTGATCTTGAATAAAGCAAAATATCATCTATAAACACTTTCACGAACATATCTAAGAATGGCTTGAACACCCTATTCATCAAATCCATAAAAATTGCTGGTACATTTGTTAGCCCAAATGACATAACTAAAAACTCATAATGACCATACCGTGTTCGGAAAGCTGTCTTGGGTATATCTTTTTCTCTAACCCTTACTTGATGATAACCCGATCTCAGGTTAATCTTTGAGAAGTATTTGGCACCCTGTAATTGATCAAACAAATCGTCAATTCTGGGGAGGGGGTATTTTTTTTTTACTGTTACCTTATTCAGTTGCCGATAATCAATACACATTCTCAATGTGCCATCTTTCTTTCATACAAATAACAATGGTGCACCCCACGGGGACATACTAGGCCTTATGAATCCCTTGTCCAACAAATCTTTTAATTGCTCCTCCAATTCCAGTAACTCTACCGGGGCCATTCTATACGGAGGAATAGAGATAGGCTGATTACCTGGAATCACATCAATACCAAACTCTACTTCCCGTTTTGGAGACAAAACTGGAAGATCTTCAGGAAATACATCAAGGAATTCACTCACCACTGGAACCGATTAAAGAGTTGGTGGCTTCACATCAGTATCTTGCACTCTTACTAGATGGCATTTGTACCCCTTGGATATCATTTTCTTTGCCTTAAGATAAGAAATAAATTTACCTCTCGGTGCTCCAACATTACCCCTCCATTCAAGGACGGTCTTTTATGAAAAATGGAAATGTACCTTCTTAGCTCGACAATCTACCGTGGCATAACAAGAAGCCAACCAATCCATGCCCATTATAACATCAAAATCTACCATTTCCAGCTCAATAGGATCAGCCAACGTATCATGATCACAAACAGTTACTATACAATTACGACAGACTCTCTTAGCTATAATAGACTCACCAACGGGTGTAGATACTTCAAATGGCTTAACTAGTAATTCCGGTGTTCTTTCAAATTTTTCAGCAATCAATGGAGTGACATATGATAGGGTAAATCCTGAAACAATCAATGCATATACATTATGTGAAAAGACGGATAATGTACCTGTGACCACATCATGAGAAGCCTCCAAATTCTGTCGATCCGCTAAAGCATAGGTACGGTTCTGGACTCCACTAGAATTAGCTGCTCCTCGAACACCTCTACCACACCAGTAGGCTGTACACCCGATGAGGATGATCCAACGGCTGATCTAGTAGGTCGCGCCATACTACCCGTGCCCCTCCGTGGGCACTCTCTCATTATGTGCCCCGACATACCATACCAGAAACAAACATCTGTCCCAAGCCGACATGCACCTAAATGAAGCTTTTCGCAGTGTTGACACAACTAACGAGAAAACCTCAATTGGCTCATTCTTTCTTGTTCTTGATACCCTGCTGTCTGTGAACCTAGAATTCCTACTTTGCCCAACTTGACTGCCTCTAAACCCTCGAAATTGGGATGGAGTACCTGCTGTAGAATAAGAAAATGATGGTCTAGGTGGTCTATTAAAAACTCAAGGCCTAAATTCTCCTTGGGACGCCATGAACTATCCCATAGGTTTAGCCCTCTTTGACGGTCCTCTTTCAAATTCTTGCGTTCTTCTCCTTTGCCTCTGATCTTTCATCTTCTATGCAAAAGCTTGTATCCTGGATATATCCATGTCTCTATTCAAAGCTGCAATAGTACAATCCCTAACCAAATACGAATCCAGTCTATCCACGTATCGATGAACTCTATCATCCATAGTAGCTACTACATTAGGAGCATACTTGGCCAAAGAGTTAAATCGAAGACTGTACTCTCTGACGCTCATATTACCTTGATGAAGATTTAAGAACTGGTCTGCACGATCCTCTTGGATCTCATATGGAAGGTAATGATCAAGTAATGCCGCTTTGAATTCTTCCCAACCAGCTGGAATTGCACCGATACCCCTAGATCGTTTCCAATCTCCATACCATAATATAGCCTCTCCTTTTAATCTATATGCTGCAAGCTCAATTGTTTCTGTACCAGATACATGCATAATATATAAATCCCTTTGAATTTGGTCCATGAAGTCTTGTGGGTCTTCATTAGGATCTAACCCGGTGAATGTGGGAGGGTCTAATTTAAGAAAATCCTGTGTCCGCCGACTAGCTGTCCTATCCGCATCGTCATTACTTATAGTTGGAACTGTTTGTCCTTGATTTTATGCAGCAACTATACTGGTCAACATTTGCACCACATTCCTTAAATAATGCTCAGTAGCATTAACAGGTGGTTCTGGGGGTACTCCCTTCCTTCTTGGCTCTCCGGGAGGTGGAAGAGTAGAAGAAGCCCGCGATGCAAACTCATTTTCATCTTCACCTTGATTATCTTGTTTAGGTGGTGATTTACTGGTTCCTTCTCCAGCAATCTTGTCTAGCTTCTTACTTTTACCCTTGTTTCTCTTTGTAAATGGCATTTTGCTATACTGAGGAAACAAAAACATAGAACAAATTCAGTGGTTAAATATGACTCCACCTACAACTTTGACTCTATTATACGATCTAGAAAATGAAGAAAAGAGACAACTCCTAAATCTCTCGTAGCCTCCTACGTATAGATGTGGTGCATAACACATCCATAAGCAAGAATCTACTCAGACACGACTTTGTAGACACCCTAGGATGACCCGCTCTGATACCACTTTTGTCATGCCTCAAATTCCATTGGGGCGGATAGGCACCCGTAGCCGTAAAGGCCCGAGAGAACCAACCTATGACCGAGTACATTCATATGCATACCATTAACTGAACAAAAATTCTGCCACATGCGGATATAATATATCGATGATGGAAGTCATGTAAAGACGTTTAAAATAGATACGAAACTTGGCCGTTGGAGACACAACGTCTAAAAGATAAGACACTTCTATGCTTGAATTTACCATGTCTACAAAGCCTCTAAAAGATACATAACCATGACTAGGGTCGGGACAAGTCCCCGCCTTATACAACTACAATACGGTACATAAAATATATACAAATGACTCGAAAAGCCCCAAATTTACTCTAGAAACTTGGCAAACTCATGCACATTACTCAACAAAGAGATCATATAAGCCACCTATCCTTCATTAAACATGCGCCCTCTCCACAAGTGATTCACCCATATTCACGCACAAATATGTAATTTATCACAAGAATGGGTGTAATAATCAAATTCCGCTCACTCTCACAAAGAATTAACACATCACATAGGATATGAACCATAAGCTTGCCCTTAGTATAGTACTCATCTAATATCAGAATATCAAAGCTCAAGATCACGTAGGATTTTAAGGGTTATAATGTAGGCTAAGGGATAGGTAGGAACTATTATGGCCAGAAATAGTGACTATCTTCCATAAGCGCTTTAATACATCACACTCTACAGTAAACTCATCTCCAACCAACCTATTTTTCACCACTTTTATCTTCCCACCTCTCTTTTGTTTTGCCCCATCTCATTAAGCTAGCTTACACATCTTTAGCAGGGAGTATTTGCTATCAACATATGATTCACTTCTTTGGATCAATTTTTCTTTTCATTACATTACTCCCAACCAACAACACATAAACTTTTTCAAAATAACAATATTTATTATTTTGGGGCTTGACTTTTACTTTTTCCTTCTTTATTTTCCCACTTCTTTAACATCTTACTATTTTAACTAAATTGCTTAGGAGTTTTTGGATCAAATTATGGTCAATTGAAGGAAAGGGAATAAGCTACATATATGGCTACCAAATAATAGGCTAAAGTCTCAACAGGGCTAACTAAGGTCTTGCATAAAGGGTAGACAAAGCAGGTATAAAACATGGCTATCAAAGAAATGCCTATATTATCTCCTAAACTCAACATTCTTTATTTCTTTTTGCAAACACACCGGACAAGTTCTAGACATCAATATGCAAACATGTAGTATATCAAAAACCTCACTCACACTTGACACATGTTCTAATCAAGAAGGATCCCTATAGACTCTCAACCAAGAAATTTCAGGAATTCAATTTAAGCTAACATTACACAAGAGTCAGATAAAAGATCCTAGGTGTCTCACACAAGTCATTCAATTTTCATATCATGCCTTAAAATTCAACACCAACTTGCATCAAGTAATCATGTGTAGCACCTATCAAGAGCATCTCTATTTATTCCTAATGACAAAAATTTTAAAATTACCGCTAAAAATCAAAAAGGATACTGGGTTCAAAGGGTTTTCCCTCAAAAAAGAACCAAAAATAAAAACCGAGGGATGGGTGAAGTGTGCTTCTACAAAACGGACAAAACAACAAATAGGTCTATGAGTGTTTGCGTATTAATTTGTACCCTTGATCTCGGATTAGGTATCCCTGGATAAGGTATCCCTTTCTCATTCTTTACCCCTGTGGTCAAGCAAGTAAGAATTAAGGTAAGTTCTAATATTTGCAACTCTTAAAAAATAATTAATACGAAGGAAAGAACAATACATGCATGAACAATGTTCAAGAGTCACTAAGTACTTTAACCTACTTTGTTAATTCATCATGGTTCCCACAACCCTAGTTATGAGATTAATCTACTCATGCTTGAATAATCACAATTAGAATTTGTAGAAGAAATCATAAATGTGAACTAACGAATTGAGTAGAAGAAATTTGAAATCTTGAATTATCAATGTAAGATCAATAATCAAGAATGAAAATATGTACTATGTTTCTTAGGCTATAGAGTGCGTAAACTATAAAAGAAAACCTTAAAAATGTATTTATAGACCAAAACAAAACTATCCTAACCACAATAGGATTTCAGGCCGACAGTACATACGAATTGTATAATAGACATGGCTCATAGGTAGAATGTAATGACCCTCTAGGTCATTTCCTACTTCTCCACATTATTTTGACATTTAAAACTTTTCCATAGTTGCCCCAAGTCATTTATGACTTGGTGAAACTGATAGTTCAATTATCGGGCAGTTCGTTTAGTTTTTAGAGCCATTTCTTTGAATTAAAATCGGCGATTTTTCAAATTTAGCTACTGGGCCTAAACATTAGGTAGACATCATTGTATTCCAATTTTTACAGTTTCATCAGCTTTGAAACATCGATTTTAGGTTAGGGGGACCTTTGGTTCGGGTCTCGAGGCTTCCAGACTCGTTTTGGGATATTGGGTAGAAATTGATTAAAATAGCCATTTGGGTGTGGGACCCACATTTCATCAAAATGACTCTGGGTGGAAATTTAGATTGTGTCGTTCAGTCAAAAATGTCAAATTTGATAGGGTAGCATAGTTTGTTTGCGTTCATGGGATTTCGAATGAATCCCGAGGGCCCGATTAGAAACTTGGCAATTGCCAAGTCCAGCTGATGCAGCATCAGCTGGTGCAGACCATAAATGGCCGATGCATTCACGAGGCCTTGGCCGCGTTGTCCAAGTCCAAGCCTTTAGGCCATCCCATTCGCGAGCTGGCCTTCGCGTTCGCAAAGGGTAAGTCGGCCTGGCCGGCACAACTTTGTCCTTTACGTTCGTGGTCAACCAATCGTGTTCGCGAAGGGTCCTTTTGGTCCAGGGTCACATTCGCGATGGGGTCAACCGACCGCATTCGCGAAGGGTAAGTTGGCCTGGCCGGTATAACTTTGTCCTTTATGGCTTATTTCATGGTATTATGGTACCAGTTCGAGTCCAGTGAGTTGTGGTACGAGAGGGTTCATAAGTATGGTAGTGGTATATTCCTTTATTGCATCCATCGGGCTTATGGGGGTTCATTTAAACTAGTCTTCTCTTGTTTGTACCCTCTAGGCTTCTGGTGGCCTAGTTGGGTTGTAGTAGCTACTTTAATTTTGGTATCTTGTGCTTCTTTATTTATTTACCTGTGTCAGAGCATGTTCTCAGGTTTGCCCCTTTCCCTCGACTTATTTACATCCTCACATTTTATTATACTTTTATTATGATTCAACTCAGTTGGTCTATGAGGTCTACTGAGTACTCGTTGTTTTGGTACTCATACTACACTTCTGCATCTTTTCTGGTGCAGATTCGGGTACTAACCGAAGTCATTTACATTCCAGCCAGCTTGCTTACAGGATTTGGAGATAGGGTGAGCTTTTGGAGCCAGAGCTGATCCCCTCTCCTTCCTTTATTTTGGACAGTCTTTACATTCGAGGCTATTTGTATATTAATACTACTAGTACTCTTATTCTTTTGGTTTGTGGATCTTGTACCGGCCTTACTAGGTCATGGGATATTCTTTTGCTCCCTCCCTATTTTATCTATGTGTATGTTATTTTTTGGTAATTTCTTTATCTTTCGCCATCTAGCCCATTACTTGTCATTCTGTGCTACATTTTGGCTTACCTAATGGTGGGATTTAGTAGGTGCCATTATGACATAGAAATTGGGTAGTGACAAATTGGTATCAGAGCTCTTAGGTTCACTGGTATTGTTGGTACAAGAGCAAGTGTCTAGTAGATTCCCGCGGATCGGAATGATGACCTCTGTATCTTATCTTCAGCAGGCTACCAGACATTCTTAGGATGACTTCACTTTATTTATTTATTTCATGCGTCAAGTCTGTGTTGGTTTCTACGATTTTCATTAGTTCACTCTTTCACAGATGGCTAGGACGCGAGCTGTGACAATGGGTGACGATGACCCCGAGCCCGGTGCTAGGTCACCTGCTAGAGGCCGTGGCCAGCCCAGAGGTCGCAGCCAGGCTAGAGATGCAGCCTCAGCCAGGGGTCAGGATAAAAAGCCTTTGCCAGATCCAGATATTGCTCCCGAGGTAGAGGTCTCTACATAGGTTCAGCCACCCTAGCCATTGGTGGGCCAGGGGGCAGCCCAGGCTCCATCGGGGTTTATTTCTTCATCATTGCTTAGAGATACCTTGATCCAATTATTGGGATTAGTTGGTGATGCACCGTCTGATGGTGCAAAGTCTGCGGATTAGAGTGGTACGGATTAGAGGCGCAACCTGTAGCTGCGACACCCAGAGTTCAGGTTCACCCAGAGCCGGTAGTTGCTCATCCGATAGTCTCCCAGCCTACTATGTTGGTTGAGGAGTAGAAGATGTTGGGTAGATTTCTGAGATTAACTCCTCCGAGGTTTACAAAGGCTCCAAGCAAGAATGCATTTGAGTTCCTGGCTTCTCGTGAGGTTAGTCTCCGTAATTTGGGCCTAGTTGAGGCTCGTGGGGTCAACTACACTACTTTTCAGTTGGACTTCGCTGCTATACATTGGTGGAGAGGTTTTCTTGATTCTAGACCAGTTGGATCTCTCCCTTTGACATGGACTCAGTTCTCCGAGGTCTTCGTGGAGAAGTATATGCCCCGCAGTCCTCGTGAACACTTGAGAGATCAATTCATAGGGTTACAATAGGGTTTTATGACGCTTCTTGAATATGAGGTGTGGTTCCATGAGTTGGCCAAACATGCTACTGCGATCTTCCCTATTGAGTATGAGCGTATTTGGTGTTTTTTTAGAGGATTGAGGCTTCTTATTTGCATGGACACTCAGAGTTTGGTTGCTGCGGGCAGATCTTTAGTGGATGTTTCTGATCATGCTCAGTCTATGGAGGATATGTATCGCGAGGCCTATGGGGGAAACGATAAGAGGCTACGCCATTAGGGTAGTTTCAGTGGGAGCCATAATAGCTCGTGGTTTAGAGGCAGAGGTTCTCGGGGTAGGTACCCTCCACGTTAGTCATATCAGCACTAAGGTCAGTTCAGTAGGCCTGTTCAGGCAGCACTTCAGATTTCTAATGGAGATCAGTCCAGCTTCAGTGATTCTTGCGGCCAAGGCAGGTGGTCAGTCTTCGAGTAGTGCACATTCTGGGTCTTCTAGCCATGGTGGCTATTTTGGGTCAGTCAGATCTTTTGGAACGAGTGGTGTTTCTGGGCCTTGCTATACTTGTGGAGTATTTGGCCATTTCTCCAGAGAGTGTCCCTAGTACGGGACTATTCATCCTGCAGCGCAAAGTGTTCTGCCGATCAGATCAGTGCCGTCTCCAGTTAGAAGTGGTACTCAGGGTGGCAAAGGTGGTCCCTAGGGTTCTCGAGGAGGATCTCAGGCAGGTAGGATGGGTGGCAGGTCATACGCCAACCAGGTGGCGGGCGAGGTCATTTATATGCTGTACTTGGTACTCCGGAGATAGAGTCTTTAGATGCTGTTATTATAGGTATGATTTCGGTGTGTCGTCATCCATCTATTGCTTTGTTTGATTCGAGATCCACTTATTTGTATGTTTCTACTTATTATGCACCACGGTTAGAGTTGTCTTGGGAGACTTTATCTGTGCCATTGCATACGTCTACTCCCGTGGGCGATTCTTTAGTAGTGGATCAGATTTATAGATCATGTATTGTGACTATTCGAGAGTTTGATACTCGGGTCAATCTTATTATGTTAGATATGGTGGACTTTGATGTGATTCTGGGCATGGACTGGTTATCGCCTTATCATGCGGTATTGGATTGCTTCGCCAAAATCGTTACCTTAGCCATGCCTGACATACCCCAGTTGTGTGGTAGGGTTCTTTCAGCCGCTCACCAATGGGGATTATTTCTTATGTTCAGGCTAGGAGATTTCTGTCGAGGGTTGTGAGTCTTACCTCGCTTATGTTTGTGATGTTAGTACTGAGAGTCCCTCAAGTGAGTCTGTTCCTATTATCCTTAAGTTCGTCGATGTTTTCCCTACTGACCTGCCTGGCCTTCCTCCTGAGCGTGATATTGAGTTTGCTATTAATCTTGAGCCGGGCATTCGACCTATTTCTATGGTAGCTTACCGCATGGCTCCTGCAAAGCTTAAGAAGCTGAATTTTCAGGTTCAAGATCTTTTGGGTAAGGGTTTCATTCAGCCTAGTGTATTGCCTTAGGGTGCTCCTATCTAGTTCATGAAGAAAAAATGGCTCTATGCATATATGTATTGACTACAGGCAGCTGAATTAGGTGACAGTGAAGAATAAGTATCATATGCCTCACATTGATGATTTATTTGACCAGCTTCAGGGTGCGGCAGTGTTTTCTAAGATTGACTTGAGATCAAGCTACCACCAGTTGAGGATTTGGGCTGAGGACATCCCTAAGAAAGCCTTCAAGACTCGGTACGGCCATTATGAGTTCTTGGTGATGTCTTTTGGGTTGACCAATGCCCTAACAATGTTTATGGATTTGATGAGCCGAGTTTTCAGGCCCTATTTGGACTCCTTTGTGATTATTTTCATTGATGATATTCTTGTATATTCTAGGAGTGAGGAGTAGCACGAACAACATTTGAGGATTGTGCTCCAGACTTTAAGAGATCATAGGCTTTATGCCAAATTCTCAAACTGTGAGTTTTGGCTCGATTCTGTTACATTCCTGGGGTGCGTGGTGTCTAAGCATGGGATCATGGTAGATCCAACAAAGATTCAGGCTATTCATGATTGGGCCAGACCTACATCTCCTACTGAGGTTCGTAGCTTTATTGGCTTGGCAGGATACTATCGATGATTTGTTGAGGGCATTTCTTCTATTGCATCGCCTATGACCCGACTGACTAGAAAGGAGAATCTGTTTTAGTAGTTCGAGGATTGTGAGTTGAGCTTTTTGAAGCTCAAGAGCTTGCTCACTTCAGCTCCAATTTTAACTTTTTCTGTTGAGGGCGAGGGGTTTACAATTTATTGTGATGCATCTGGTGTTGGTTTGGGTTGTGTTCTAATGCAGCACGGCCAAGTTATTGCTTATGCATTGAGACAGCTTAAGGTTCATGAGCGCAACTACCCCACACATGATTTAGAGTTGGCGGCGGTAGTTTTTGTGCTTAAGATTTGGAGGCACTACTTGTATGGGGTTCATTGTGCTATCTACAATGACTATCGTTGTCTTCAACACCTTATTACTCAAAGAGTGCTTAATCCTAGACAGTGTAGATGGGTTGAGTTGCTGAAGTACTATGATATCTCTATCCTATACCATTCGGGCAAGGCAAACGTGGTGACGGACACCTTGAGCCGAAAGACGGTGAGTATGGGTAGTCTGGCTTCTATTTCAGCTTCAGAGCGACCGTTGGCTTTGGACGTTCAGTTCTTAGCCAACTTGTTGGTTTGGCTTGATATTTTGGACTCCAGGAGGATCCTTCCGAGTGTTGAGGCTAGGTCTACCTTATTTGAGCAAATTCGGAGTTGCCTATTCGAGAATAGTAGACTTTGTAACATCCGTGATCAGGTTGTGAGGGGTGAGCCCAGTCGGGCTACCCTAGATTCAGAGGGCATTCTGAGGTTTGATTGTCTCATTTGTGTTCCAAGGGTTGGAGACTTGATTCAGTTGATATTACAGGAGGCTCCTAGCTCTAGATATTCTATTCACCTCGGGACAACTAAGATGTTTAGAGATTTGAGGCAGCTTTACTGGTGGAGTGGCATGAAGAGAGATGTTACCGACTTTATAGCTCGTTGCCTTTGTTGTCAGCAGGTAAAGGTCGAGCATCAACGACCAGGTGGATTGCTTTAGAGGCTACCCATTCTCGACTGGAAGTGGGAGAAAATTACTATGGACTTCCTGACTAGTCTACCTCGTTCTTCGGGTGGTTCTGACAGAATTTGGGTCATCGTAGATCAGTTGACCAAGTTGGCTCATTTTATCCTGATTCAGATTTCCTTCAGTGCCTAGAGGTTAGCCTGTATCTACATTCGAGAGATATTTTGCCTTTATGGAGTACCCGTGTCCATTATTTCTGATAGAGGCTCAGTGTTTACTTCTAGCTTCTGGAGGACTTGTTAGGAGGAGTTGGGTACTTATGTTGATCTTAGAACCACATTCCATCCTTAGACCGACAGCTAGATGGAGCGGACCATTCAGGTTCTTGAGGATATGCTACTCGCGTGTATGATGGACTTTGGAGGTTAGTGGGAGCAGAACTTAGCCTTAGCAGAGTTCACTTATAATAATAGCTACCATTCAACCATTGAGATGGCACCATTTGAGGCACTATATAGTAGGCGTTGTTGGTCTCCGATTGGCTGCTTTGAGACATCAGAGATTAGCCCCCGTCTCACTGGCTTGCTTCGTGAGTCCTTGGATAAGGTGCGGGTGATTCAGTATAGGTTGAGGGCAACTCAGAGTAGGAAGAAGAGTTATGCTGATCGTAGACTTAGTGCCTTGAGATTTGGGGTTGGTGATCGAGTGTTCCTCCTAGTATCACCCATGAAGGGCATGATGAGGTTCTGGAGGAAGGGTAAGCTCAACCCCCAGTATATTGGTCCATTCGAGATACTTTAGACAGTTGGAGAAGTAGCTTATGAGTTGGCCTTTCCCCCAGATTTCTTAGCTGTTCATCTAGTTTTGCATGTCTCTATGTTACGGCGTTACATCCGGATGAGTCTTACGTGCTTAGGTGGAACTCGATTCAGTTAGACGAGAGGTTGACATTCGTAGAGGAACCAGTCCTTATTTTAGCCAGGGATATCAGACGATTGCGCTCTAGAGAGATTCCAGTAGTTAAGGTCTAGTGGAGGCACCGTCCAGTTGAAGAGGCTACCTGGGAGGTCGAAAGTGAGATGCGGACCCAGTATTCCCACCTGTTTGATCCTTCAGGTACTTCTTGATCTTTTACTTTAGCGGACGAAAGTCTTTTTAGTAGTGGATATTGTAATGACCCTTCAGTTCATTTCCTATGTCTCTACATTATTTTGTCATTTAGAACTTTCCCATAGCTGCCCCAAGTCATTTATGACTTGGTGGAACTAATAGTTCGGTTACCGAACAATTCGTTTAGTTTTTAGAGCCATTTTTTTATTTTGAAATCTATGCTTTTCAAATTTGGCTACCAGGCCTAAACATCAAGTAGATGGCCTCGTAAGACAATTATGACTATTCCATCAGCATCGGAACGTCGATGGGCTTAAGAATAAAATTTCACTCACTCTCACAAAGAATTCACACGTCACATAGGATGAACCATAAGCTTGTCCTTAGTGTAGTACTCCACTAATATCAGAATATCAAAGCTCAAGATCAAGTAGGACTTTAAGGGTTGTAATGTAGGCTAAGGGATGGGTAGGAACTATTATGGCCAGTAGTAGTGACTATCTTCCCTAAGCGCTTTAATAAATCACACTCTACATTAAACTCATCTCCAACCAACCTATTTTTCACCACTTTTATCTTCCTACCTCTCTTTTGTTTTGCTCCATCTCTTTAAGCTAGCTTACACATCTTTAGCAGGGAGTATTTGCTATCAACACATGATTCACTTCTTTGGATCAATTTTGCTTTTCATTACATTACTCCCAACCAACAACACATAAACTTTTTCAAAATAACAATATCTATTATTTTGGGGCTTGACTTTTACTTTTTCCTTCTTTATTTTCCCACTCCTTTAACATCTTAATTTTTCAACTAAAGCGCTTTGGAGTTTTTGGATCAAATTATGGTCAATTGAAAGAAAGGGAATAAGCTACATATGAGGCTACCAAAGAATAGACTAACGGCTCAACAGGGCTAACTAAGATCATGCAGAAAGGGTATACAAAACAGGTATAAAGTATGGCTATCAAAGAAATGCCTATATCATGTCCTAAACTTAACATTCTTTATTTCGCTTTGCAAACACACCGGGCAAGTTCTAGACATCAATATGAAAACATAGAGTATAACAAAAACCTCACTCACACTTGACACATGTTCAAATCAAGAAGGATCCCTATAGACTCTCAACCAAGAAATTTCAGGAATTCAATTTTAAGCTAACATCGCACAAGAGTCAGATAAAAGATCCTAGGTGTCTCACACAGGTCATTCAATTTTCACATCATGCCTTAGAATTCAACACCAACTTGCATCAAGTAATCACGTGTAGCACCTAGCAAGAGCATCTCTATTTATTCCTAATGACAAAAATTTTAAAATTACCCTTAAAAATCAAAAAGGATACTGGGTTCAAAGGGCTTCCCCTCGGAAAAGAACCAAAAAGAAAAACCGAGGGGTGGGTGAAGTATGCTTCTACTAAATGGATAAAACAACAAATAGGTCTATGAGTGTTTGCGTATTAATACTTACCCTTGATCTCGGATTAGCTATCCCTGGACAAGGTATCCCTTTTCTCATTCTTTACCCCAGTGGTCAAGCAAGTAAGAATTAAGGCGAGTTCTAATGTTTGCAACTGTTAAAAAACAATCAATACGAAGGAAAGAACCATACATGCATGAACAATGTTCAAGAATCACTAAGTACTTTAACCTCTTTTGTTAATTCATTATGGTTTCCACAACCCTAGTTATGAGATTAAGCTACTCATGCTTGTAGAATCACAATTACAATTTGTAGAAGAAATCATAAATGTGAACTTACGAATTGAGTAGAAGAAATCCGGAATCTTGAATTATCAAAGTAAGATCAATAATCTAGACTTAAAATCTGTAATTTCTCTAAAAACCAAAGAACAATGTATATAAAAATAATGTACTACGTTCCTTAGGCTATATAGTGTGTAAACTATAAAAGAAAACCTAAAAAATGTATTAATAGACAAAAACAAAACTATCCTAACCACAATAGGATTTTAGGCCCGACAGTACATACGACTTGTATAATAGACATGGCTCATAGGTAGAATGTAATGATCCTCTAGGTCATTTCCTACTTCTCCACATTATTTCGGCTTCCCCAAGTCATTTATGACTTGGTGGAACTGATAATTTGGTTACTGGGCAGTTCGTTTGGTTTTTAGAGCCTCCCTGTTTTGAAATTGGCATTTTTTCAATTTGGCTACCGGTTCTAAACATTAGGTAGACGACCTTGTATGCCAATCAAACATTTCCATCACCTCTTAAACGTCGATTTTATGTTAGGGGGACCTTTGATTCGAGTCCCAAGGCTTCCAGACTCGTTTTGGACTATTGGGTAGAAATTGATTAAAATGGCCATTGGGGTATGGAACCCACATTTCATTGAAATGACCCTGGATGGAAATTTCGATTGTTCCGTTGAGTCTGGAATGTCGAATATTATAAGGTAGCTTAGTTCGTTTGCGTTCATGGGATTTTGAAAGAATCCCAAGGGACCGATAAAAAACTTGGCGATTTCCAAGTCCAGTTGATGTAGGCCAAGAATGGCCTTTGCGTTCGCGAGGCCTTGGCCGCGTTCGCAAAGGCCAATCCTTTAGGACATTGCGTTCGCGAGCTGGCCTTCGCGTTCGCGAAGGGTAAGTCAGCCTGGCCGGCTCAGCTTTGTCCTTCGTGTTAGCGGTCAATCGGCTGCGTTCACAAAGGGTCCTTCTGATCCAGGGTCACGTTTGCGATGGGGTCCCCACGTTCGCTATGAAGGGACCCCTGACAGTATATATACATGCCAAAACCCGATTTTCTTCATTTTCCACAAGTCCCAAACATCATTAGATGCCCTAGAGAGCTAAGAGAGTGTGAGAGTCGATACATGGGTGTTCGGGGTGAGTTGGAGAATGCGTGGGAATGTTTCCTCATCAAATATTATCGTAAATTTTTATTAATCTGTAGGTAAATTCCCCATTTTAAAGTTACAATCCTAGTTCATTGATGTGTAGATTTTTAATGGTATTATGCTTGGAATTTATCCATTATTGAGTATAAATGATCCTTGAGCCTTAAGAAATATTTTGACGATTTCAAACTTGTGATTATGTAAGCGGGCCCCATATGGGATTTTCGGCTCGATTTTGGACCCGATGTATTTATATGCAATATGGGTATTGTTGTTCTCATATTGATGAGCAAATTTTTATTTTGATAGCGTGGTATCGTACGGAGGCTTCTCGAAAGGGAAAGGCCCCACTATAGCAGACTTTATCGAGCTTTCTTCGGCGTCTAGGTAGGCTAGGCTTACCCTACTTATAGATTGAGCTTAATTATGGTATTAGCATGATATTATGCTAGTTTTGGGTAGGAATTTATAGTTGGTAAAAGTTGGATTATTTGGCCGATTTAAGGGCTGTTTCAGAGGTAGAATCGATCCATTTACCCTTCCCTTAAGTAAATTGATGCTTTGGGGTTGTGATATCACACTTAGCTCCTTGTAGACTTAGGAGGCCTTCTTTCATGACATTATCCTTAATCTTGAGCCTTAGACTACATAGCATATGCCTAGTTCGGGGCTAGGTTAATGATCTTGAGCTTATTTAAAGACCGGTTCGAGTTCGATATATTCTATTAATTTATGGCATTTAAAGACCGGTTTGAGTCCGACATATTCTATTGATTTATGACATTTAAAGAATGGTTTGAGTCCGACATATTCTATTGGTTTATGGCCTTTAAAGATCGGTTTGAGTTCGACATACTCTATCTATTTATAGCACTAAATTACCGGTTCGAGCCCGAAATTTATGGTGAGTTATGGGGAGGGAAATCCAGTTCAAGTCCGGTGTTTATAGCTTATTTCATGGTATTATGGTACCGATTCGAGTCTGGTGAGTTGTGGTATTGAAGGTTTCATAAGTATGGTCGTGGTAAATTCTTTGATTGCATCCATCGGGCTTATGGGGGTTCGTTTGGATTGGTCTTCTCTTGTTTGTACCCTCTAGGCTTCTGGTGGCCTAGTTGGGTTGTAGTAGCTACTTTAATTTTGGTATCTTATGCTTCTTTATTTATTTACCTGTGTCAGAGCATCTTCTCAGGTTTGCCCCTTTCCCTCGACTTATTTACATCCTCGCATTTTATTATACTTTTATTATGATTTAGCTCAGTCGGCTGATGATGTTTACTAAGTACCCGTTGTTTTGGTACTCATACTACACTTTTGCATCTTTTCTGCTGCAGATCCGAGTACTAGCGGACTTCGTTAACATTCCAGCCAGCTTGCTTACAGGATCCGGAGATAGGGTGAGCTTTCTGAGCCGGAGCTGATCCCCTCTCCTTCCTTTATTTTGGACAATCTTTACATTCGAGACTATTTGTATATTGATAATACTAGTACTCTTGTTCTTTTGGTTAGTGTCTCTTATAACGGCCTTACTAGGTTGTGGGATATTCTTTTGCTCCCTTCCTATTTTATCTATGTGTATGTTATTTTTTGATAATTTCTTTATCTTCCGCCATTTAGCCCATTACTTATCGTTTCGGGCTACGGTTTGGCTTACCTACTGGTGGGACATAGTAGGTTCCATCATGACTTAGAAATTGGGTCGTGACATAGAAGGCACGACTCGTGCTTAGCCATAACTCCTCTCTGCTTCACAATCAAGGTACCACTCGTGGTTCCAGCATACAAGTCATACTTTGACTCGTGCTAATTGAGTTCAAGGTGGCTCGTATATTCACTTCACTACTCATGGGCTGGATCCATGGTCACTGTCTTCAGATTGCATCTTTTCTGTTCTTTCTTTCTCATGAGTCTCAGGATAGGTTCATAGGTTTATCATACGAGTCGTGGGTTGCACTAGTATTGCTGGACTAATTTCAACACATTTTTAGGGTTTCACTCTATGATTTGGACTACGACTCGTACAATCACATCACGTGTCATTAGACGAATTGTGGTATGGACTTTAAAATTGTACACTCTCTGATCTTCAGTACGTATCTTGGTACGACTCGTACAATGACTTCAAGAGGCATACCTTGACTTCACGACCAACCCTTAGTGATTTTTAGCTCTTTTTTTCAACCTTAGCTTCCGGAACATGTTTTCCTATGCACATACCCAAAAATACATCATATCTACCAAAATGCACTAAAAAATACACAGAATTTCCATGTTTTAAGCATAAAAAATACCGTAAAATCACATTACATCAGCTGTCAATTGTCATCACCATTAGCTGCTATTTACCACCATCTTTAGCCAACAACATTCACAATTCCTATTCATAACCACCATCGTTATATACTTTCTAATCATCACCACCTAACTGTTTCCACTACCAATCGTCAGATAATTTTTTTAAAATATTGGTTTATATAGTATCAGATTAATTTAGCACTTTACTTTAATGAATATAATGTTTATTTATTAATTTTTAAATAAAATTATGTTGTATGCCTTCAGATATTGAACTAACAAACAAACTTAATTATTTAGTATTTGGAATACAATATAACATCTTAATATCTGGATATGTATTTAGGTTCAAACAACTTAGTCTTAATAAATAAATGAGATTCAGTGATTTTTCAAATGGACCCAGATATGCTTGTGCTATGAGAAGTACATCTAGAATATTGCAGAGTAGATCATGAATTCCTATAGTACTCCCCTCGCACTTTTACTTGTTTATTATACTAAAAATGTATGTAACTTTTACTTGTTCAATTTTAAAAAAATCAAGAGATAATATTTTTTTTAAACCTATTTTACCCTTATTATTATGTATTTTTCATTTTTCCACATTTAGATGAGTTATAATAATTAGAGGTGATATTATAAAATAATTATTCTATTTATTATTTCTTAAAGAGTGTGTCAAATTAAACATAGACAAGCAAATATGGACAAATAAAGTATAGTTGAAGGCACAACATAATATCCCGAATTGTATTAATAGAAATAGTCAAAACACACACATGAACTATCATTTTATTCGCGAATTTCATGCATCAACTATCTTACCTGAACTATCATCATTCATGTATTCAAAACACCTCGAAGCTGACAAGGTCAAATAAATATAAAAAATTATCAATAAGTGCATGGGAGATTAAGTTATCCATAAAATTTCATCCACGTGACATGTACAAAAAAGACTATAATGAGTTCACTAGTTTTGTTTTGCTATTTTCCACTTAATTCCTTTAAAACCCTCCTTTTCCCACTTTCTTCTTCAGTTTTCCTTCATTTCACAACCTTTTTCTTTGGTTCTTCTTCTCTAGTAAGATTTTCTCCTTCACTTCTTCTTTTTATTAAGAAAGTAGGAGAAACTAAATCAATTTTTGGATAAAATTCGAATTCAGTTCTAATTTAAAAAGAAAGCAATTAGTGAGTGAAGAAAGAACATCTATGTGTAGATGATTTCAACTTCTTTTAGATGAGAATAATCATAGGAATATTAAAATTTTATACAAAGGTCGGTTAATATTCTACGACGAAAAAAAGATTCCTAATTTTTTTCTTATAAAATCAGTAACTAACCTAAAATCTGTGGTGAAATTAGAGCTTAATGAGGGTAAAAACAAGTTAGGGATAATGGTTTAAAGGCCCACACCACTACTGAGGGACGAAGAGAAATCATAACCAGTTGTATTTTTACGCTTAATATTTTTTTATATTTTTCTTCATGAAACTAGAACATGTAGAGGTCCTGAGATTAAATCTTACTGTCACCCATAATTAAAAGAATTTTTACGTTCTTGGCCATGAAAAAAAAAGAATGACCTGCGCGTGAGGAGACGTGTTGAGAATAAAAGTGTTTTCTCTTTGAGAACTTAAGCCACTCTCAAAGAAGAAAGATGTCCGTTGAGATTTTTACAAATGATCCAATTTAGATTTTTACATGAAAATACTACCCCCCCTTCCCCTTAGTTTTAAATTAATACTAATTATTTTAGATCTTCATAGATAGAAATATTTATCAATGTGAAGTGTCACTTCGCATTCTTTTTTAAAAAAAATAGAGAGTGTACACCACACATTATTATTTACTCAATTAAGTATATCTCAATATGATAGTTTAAATAGGAAAATAAAATAATTGATAGTTGAAATGTAAAATTCGCTAGACATGATAGTTCATATATGTTTTTGATCATTAACTCTTTTTTCTATATTATAGGAGGAGTTTTGACATGTATGTTATTTGTCAAAAAAAATCTATACTAAGGATATTTCTGTCATTTCATCTATCAAGTTGATATGTGTTTGGACTTTAGACTATAGACATGTCGTAAATCTAGATTTTGAAAAGCCACGTAAGTAGTAGCCTAGTAAAATTTTCAGATATCTCCCTCCTCTTGTGATAATCTCCATCTCTTCTTCTCCATTTAAAAAAAAAATAATCAAACAATAAGAGAAAGCTTAAGTACCCATTTAGATTGACTTTTGGCTTTTGATTTATAAATCAGAAGTCATAAGTTAGCTAACTTATAATTTTTGATTTATTTTTAATATTTTAAGCCAAAAGTCATAATATTTTAAGCCAAAAGTCATAAATCTTTTATTTTTAATATTTTTAACTTATTTTTAGCATTTTAATTTAAAATTAAGTGCTTATAAATCTTTTTTAAATTTATTCATACACTTCAAAAATACTTAAAAGTTATTTTTAACTTAAAAATACTTAAAATAAATCGATTCAAACGGGCTCTAAGTTGTATTAGGTATGTTTTTGGTCAATTGATTTTCTTCAGTTTTTGATTATCAATTTTTTGTTTTTTGGGTTATATGTTTTGGGGTTTCTGCCCATCCTCGATTCTAATAGAAGAAGACACAATTTGATTCTTCTGTTTCTAGCTAGATTAGATTGGCTTACAATACATCTAGATCTGCAGGGTTTTTCTTAAGGTGTACAAATTTAAGTGTTACAAGTTAGTGTTTGTAGATTAATGATCGTTCAAGTTACCTAAAAGTTCTAAAAATTGGAACTTTTTGCAATTCTTTTTTTCTTATTTTTGTATTTTTGATATGTTTTGGCTGTAAAGTTTAGACTTTTGAAGCATTTTTGTTGCGATTATTGGTTGGCAAGAGTTGATTTTTCTTTTTCTGATGATTTTGGTTCACAATGGTGATTATTAGTACAAAAAATTGTCATGGTTTGCAAAAGAGATGTTTGGATATGTTTTCTGTATATAGATTGAAATGTTATAAGTTGGTTATGTTGCTGATTACTGCTGGTATAACTTTCATAAAATTTCTCAAGCTTTGACTACCCTTTTCATTTTCTTGCCCTGTTAAGGTTACTATATATGTTGGGAGATCTCTGTATGTTGGACACCTTCAGTCATGGATGTGTAGTCTCCTCAGATATTTATTCGTATTTTTCTTATTTACTTGTGGCTTCATACATAGAGGACTGTGTCCCTGCTTACTAAATTCTAGCGGTAGCTTCAGCCATGGTGGTGCTTTTACGAGCAATTTTCTTACGGTTTGTATTATTATTTGTGTCTGTTTGAGTCTGTTCATGTAGTTTTGTCTAAATTTGTGCTGATTTGGAGTTTACTTTGGTACCTTATGACTATTTAATATAGGATCTCTTTTAGTTTTCTGCTATATTGTTCAAACTCTTTGAAAATGTCGACGGATGGGTTCTTAAAGACTAGAATTCTGTTTGTTTCCTCCTTAAAGTTGTTACTGTCACCAGGTTCCTGACATTTTGATCAATGTATTTTGTTCTATTAGGTTGTCGGAGAGATCGCAGGAGGGACCGACAGAATGAATTGGATGAATAAAGCTTATTTGGATGAGAATCGCATGTCGTTTAAAAATATCCAGTTTATTACCGCTATTCTATTTCGTATGGAATATGCTCTAAATGGTAATTAAAGAAAATTAATTGATTTATCAATATATTGTAGACTTGGGATGATTGATCACAGTATTTTAGCAGTAATAATAAGAATGGTTTATAGCAACTAGATTGTTACAGGAAGAATTATGATTACTCGATTGCTTCTTTTAGCGGATAGGTGAATCAAATTTTCCTTACAGCTGCATGTGGTAATATAAGAATACATGATCATAAAACTTTTTGTTAAGAGCTTGCAACAAGTTTATCTCTGATATGATCTAAATTGAACTTCAGGAGTAGATGCCGCCTGGAAAGTAGCAAATGTGGAACCAGGTTCTACAGTAGTGATCTTTGGTTTAAGATCAATTGGATTAGCAGTAAATTTCTCCTCCGGCTTCTTCTTGCTTATATATGTTGGTATAGTGTAAGCTCTTATTGTTTTGGAGAATTTTTTAGGTTGCAGAGGGAGCAAGGCCATGTGGTGCTACCAAAATTATCGGTGTTGATATAAACTCTGATAAGTTAGAAATAGGTAAGCACTCTATTGAATCTTGAGAAACAAATTTAAAGGAGGACGTCAAGTAATATTCTTGTTCAGGCATTAAGTAGTAATTAGCTCAAGATAGTAGTAATAGTATTCTTTCTTCACATTTGTCACAGGGAAGCAATTTGGAATTACTGATTTTGTCAATTCCAAAAGCTGTGGAGATAAACCTGACAGGTGATTCTTTTATTGGTATGATGAAGTCTTCCTTCCCAATGTGGTGACTTGAATCAAGATGCCTCACCTAAAGAAAATCTAAAAGATGAGGTAAAGAATGCAGAATCTTTCACCCTACTTGTTCATTCCCGTGACTGTCTATACATAATCAAATATAGATTCATGTGATTTGAAATAATTTTTTCATATGATTTGAAATGATTTAATTTACAATTTATTGTGTAAAATGTTACATTATGTTGCTAGAGACATACAACAGTGTTCTGTCAAATTTATTCCTTTGATGATTGAGATTGTTGTAAATCGTATGTCTATGAACTTTTAACTTTTGTAATTTAGATGACTACCAAGGGATTTTGCTAGAGTTCCTTGCACCAATTTCTGGCCTTCACTTCTTTATTTCTTTAAAATCATATCCACTTTATCTTCATTCTTATCATTTAAAAATTTTATAAAATATGGTTGTGATATCATCTTAATGGGAAGAATCTCTAAAAGGTCACAAGTGAGTTAGTTAATGAAAGAAGGAAAGTATGTAAAGAAACCTTATTATTTGAAATAAATACTCCAGTTAAACCCGAAGCATCTACATTAGGTCATTAAAGATTAAGTTTCTTATTTTAACTTGTTATTGTAACATTAGGTTAGTTCATGCGTTTATGACAATGTCAATACCTTGTGCATTCATGTGAAAAAAGTCAATAGCTTGGATATGACAAAAGCATTTAGATCCACCTAATACTATGAGTAAGAACTACTTAACCTTGATACACATGGTAATGTATTATATAGATAACAACAACGTACCCGCTGAAATCCCACAAAGTGGGGTCTGAAAATGTATTATATGGATAATAAATCAAAGAGACAGGGTTCTGTGTAAAAGAATGGAATCTCATGCAGTTCATCCTTTATGCGTCTACTGAAACTGATAAACTTGATTTTGGTTTTTTAATCAAAATTTGATTTCGTTGATAGATACATAGTATTAGTGGTTGGGCTACTTAGTTTTGGTGTTGTATTTAGGTAAGTCCATCAGAGGTTGAAGTAGATGTTTCATAGAAATTCTTATTGTACTTTAATTTGGAAAACATGATGCTACAGCTTAGCATTTATATTGGCTGAACACAAGGCTGCCTAATTTAGACCACAAAGTTGGTAACTTGCTCAACCCATTTGAAAAAAGATTTGGATTATATATATAGCAAGACATAACCACAAAAATAGCATGAGAACTGCTCATTTTCTTACGTTGATTAAAACTTTCAAAGTGAGAGAATTTATCGTAAGATATAGCAAAGTCCAAAAGCTTACATGCATTTGAAATTCATGGCTGCTTCTTTTCTACTTATCTATATGTGTGGCTTACACACATTTTGTTCTTTTATGGCCTTGTTATTTTAATTATTTGAAATATCTGTATATTAACTCTTCTTTTATGGCTTTGTTATTTCAATTATTTGAAAGATCTGTATGTTAACTCTGATGAAGCAATTCTTTGTGACTTTCCCTTGAAATTTTTGCAGATATCTATTCACCAAATGCGACTGAAGGAATTGACAAAACAATATTTGGCTACTAGCCGATTTAGCTACTTCAACTGTTACATAGCCGAGATGAACTCGACTCTGTTAACTCTCTGCTATTGAGGAAGTTTTGGGTTTGTAATAACTCTCAACTCCTCCCTTTGTAACATTTAAACAAGCACGACATTATTGTTTAATGATACGTTAAATCCGTGTTACCTGTTGCTTTGGATTAGCTTTTGGTTCTTTCAGCAACGGTATGTAACGGTCTGTAATGATGTTGGGCCCGTGCTAACACGGGCCATACCCCTCTGGTATTAGTATAAGAATATAAAGAGTGAGCAAGAAAATTGTACTTGCAGTGATTTATTGCTTGAAAGTTCATTTGCAAGTTAAGCAAGCTTCTCTTTCCATAAAAAAAATTGAAAGAGTAAGAAGTAAACCTAGGTTATGTCTTTACTTTTTTGTAGTTACTATTTGTTAGATGTATCCACAAATTAATCAGACAATGGGACATGATATTAGGGTCCAGAGTGGCAAATTCTATGCTTAATCAGAGGTTCCTATTGAACAATGCACTTATTCATACTTGGACTAAAATTCTGTCAACCTTTTAAGGTTAGTTAAGCCTCACCAATCAACTCATTTGAGAAAAACTGAGTTTTTTGCAGGCAAATGGAAGAGATATATTGCGTAACAAACACGTGGTAGGATAAAATGGAGATACATGGCATCGGCAAAAGATAATTCAAAGAATCTATTTTGAGAGGATTCATCGGCTATGAAGACGTATTCAGCAAAGAAAACCCTCGATAAAGCCTCCGAATACGTAGTATAGTCTCATTATTGGGGAAATACGGAGAACTCGTGGACCAAAGGTAAGGAGGAACTTGTGTTTAGATGACGTTTCAAAAAGGACAGATAATCCTTACCACTGTAGAAGAATATTGGCTGCCAACATGTCACAATCCAACTACCGAATCGTGCGGACACCTACTCTAAACTACCTAGGTAGGAGAACCCTTACCACCTAATAATTAGAAATATATGAAAGTCATAACAGAATGCCATTAATCTCTTCTAAAAAGGAGAATCCTTACCACCTAATAATTAGAAATATGTGAAAGTCATAAAAGAATGCCATTAATCTCTTCCAAAAATACTACTTCCTCCGTTTAAAAAAAAAAAAGACCTAGTTTGACTTGACACGGAGTTTAAGAAAATAAAGAAGATTTTTGAATCTTGTGGTCCTAAATTAAAGTTATGACAAATGTACCAAAATGCCCTTTAATCTTGTGGTCTTAAACATGCCATGTGGAAAGTTGGAATTAAAGTGTTGTCAAAAAAGGAAAGAGTCATTCTTTTTGAAACGGACTAAAAAGAAAAGTAGGTCATTCTTTTTGAAACGGAGGGAGTATAAAATATATTACATTTTCTTTCAAACATCTCAAAAGAAAATTCTTTATCCCGAGGACCTAGTCTAGACCTGTACAAGAGCTACTAAAAGACAAGGATAAAATACAAGACTCAGCTTCCACCATAAGAATGTGAAGACGGAAGCTGCTGAAGAGCGCTAACCGCACCAAGTAATGAAACCTCAACTAATCCTGCAACCAGACTATATCCCAAAAAGGGTATAGCAAGAGAAGAATCAGTACAAACACATATACTGATAAACATCATCGGCCGATCTAAGTTAGATCACGTAAACATAACATAAATATCTGAAATCAAACATACGCTTATATAATAATGTAAATCAAGTATTACTCTCATGTTTTCCAATCGCCACTCTCCTATTTACACTTTCACCACTGGACCTTATTAATTCATAATAGCTCTCACTAATCCACAAGCCGATCTACCATACAACATTTACCGCTAACTAACCACCTTCTCACTGTTACCTAAACACGTATCTATCGCCTATTCAATTAATGAACCCAATAGCGTACATTTTATCAAGAACACCAAGGTAGGTAATAAACCACTCAAGTTAGATTCATTCATAACAAGATCTTCAGAATACTACCCGAATCAGGGACAACACATGAGTTTATCTTATGCATATTTATTATTCAGGACTATGATTTCTACCATAATTTCACCTTGACACAAGCAACATAAATAAATAAATGAGTCAAATTTAATAATAAATACCCAACTAAAGTCAACCACAAAGATCTCATAGAATAATGTGACTTAATATGTCCTCATATAAACACCATATTTTATTCACCAACAAGAATTAACTCATTTCAATGCAAGGATCAAATAACCGAATCACACAAGGATCCCAAATATAATATCAAACAATCACAATGTAACCTGATTCACTCAAGGAACCATCAAATTCTCCAATTATCGTGTACACATATGCTATGCGTCTTATATATGCCCACTAGCCATGACCTACAGGGGAAGAGCTCAGTCCATGTACCAAATAACCCAGACAACTAGTGTCTGCCCCCTTATCCCAAACCAAGTGTTATACCACCCTTATTCCAACGTCTCCACCCTTATACTCCCTGAAATCCACCAGTTCTGTGATGATTAACCTTTACCGGTGTACCTCACAATATCAAACAACACTATAGCATGAACAATTATATAATGAGATAATTCAACCACACTTACATATCGAACAAGTCCTTTTTATATAATCTCATTACAGGTGATCAAAAATCAACTTGTATATATATATATAACAAGTTCCACATTCAATATCATGCATTGCAACAAGTAGACAAATAGTCAGTAAACATGCACACATAAATAAACTAGAGTTTTTAACTCCAATTCAACCATCAACTACCCCCACTAACAATAGTACCCGAAGTCAATCAGCATATAGTAATGAGTATAAACACCTTTAATTAGATGGATCTCCTATTTTTATACACACCATGGATACACACCACTCCCTCTAAATATAGCACCATTACCTCCTCAACTTCCATCTTACACTACGTCATCACTGTTAGTATTTCATAACTATCCTTAATTCTTTCAGAAGTGTATAGACACACCATATTGTACTCTTTACATAACTTACATCGCACAAATCAATCGACTCTAACTGAACAAAGTTTGAGGCATCAAACATCAACCCTACTAGTACTTATTCCACTTAACAACAATACACGAATCATAACTAGCTTATTTCTACTTACTATTCAATTTGGCATGTACAACAATAATAGGCCATCATCAATAAAAATTTACCACAACATTCAGGAATACTAATAACATTCACATGGCCCTAATTTACTTGTTTTTATCCATCCAATCACCTTGTCCATAGGCCTATGCATTAAATCTCCCATCAATCTATGTTATGCATGCATTTTTTAACCGAGGTCTACTACTCAAAATAAA
Organism: Capsicum rhomboideum; assembly: GCA_031232105.1. Classification (NCBI taxonomy): domain Eukaryota; kingdom Viridiplantae; phylum Streptophyta; class Magnoliopsida; order Solanales; family Solanaceae; genus Capsicum; species Capsicum rhomboideum. The sequence goes on along the minus strand of CP124716.1, from coordinate 56,302,872 downwards.
CCTAGCCTACCTAGATACTAAACAGCTGCTACGGAGGCATGAACTTGTAATACTTGCTTCATTTTTAGCAATCTCTGATGTGAAAACTGTAAGAAATCATCGGGTTTTACCCCTTCTAAGCGTATTCCTTTGCCCTCAGCGTTCTAGAGCTTGAGGAAACCCTAAGGAGTTTTTAGAATAATGTCTCATTCTGATTTAAATATGAAAAGAAAAAGGGGTTTAAAATTCAGAGTGACTGTATTTTAGCACCCCGCTATAACTGTCGGTAGGATGCTACCATGGCGCCTCTATAGCGGGATGACATCAGCCCGTTCCCCTAAATTTTCTTACTCCAAATTTGTCTAATCTTAGTCTTTACAAACCTTTTAAATATTTTAAAAGAAATTTCCATACCCCATGTCCTTCAAATGCGGTGATTTTAGTAACGATGGAAAGGATCGTTACACAACACTAATGACCTTTCCAAGCAGATAACAATCACTGGCCTTAGTACTTTAGGGTTTGAGTGGAGTTTTTCTATTGGTTAGTGTATTATCTTTGTAGCCTAAAAATAGTAGCTTTCACATGATAGTAAGACATTTAAAAATCAAAAGCAACACAACAACAATACACTGATTTTCTTGTGCTCCAAGCTTTCCATTTTTCACTAAGTTTTTGTCTTATAGATTTCATTGGCATTCTATTCTAGGATCTGGAACTCAGGGCACTCAAACATTCTTAGATCCAGTGAAAATATTCATTATTGGAATTCTATAAGCTTCATATGGCATTATCTCATTTTGCTTATTATCTTTATCTCATTTTTCTTATCTTTTTGAACATATTTAATTGCTAATCACCGAATCTAATGAGTTAAATTAAGATGTCTGTCTTGACCTAATACAAATTCAACTATACCAATTTCTTAGTGAACAGTTTGGCATCACAGTGGGGCCAAGACAGTGTGTGTTGGTTTAACTTATTACTCTACCTTCTTAGTAGGTTGAATATTATTTGTTTCTTTGGGAATAAATCATGGAAAATGAAAATCAAGGCAACGATAACCAGAATAATGAAAGTTTGATTGATACACAACCTCTTGCTATGGTCAGAATGTGACCCCTAATAAGATGGTAGACCAGGTAAATCAATAAGATGAGCAATTATATCAATAAAGGGAACAAACTTTGATATCTAGGGTATGAATCTGGCCAACATAAATATTCAAAGAGGAATAGGGGATATGGTTCTCGAGGAAGTGGAGTCAAAAAAAGATGATGTCCAGACTGGTTTAGATTGTTTCAAAGACACTCTAATACTTCTTGTGAATCAGTAGAAACTTATGATTGATCTTATGGAAAGATAAGAGGATATTGGAGTTTCAAAGTACATTATCCCAAATAGCCTCTGAAAATTTAGAAGGCAACATGCAAACGACACCAGGAGCAGCTACGCTGCAAAGAAGTTTGGCGAACGAGCTCAAAATTTAAAATTAGACAAACAAATACAGGTTTAATGCAACAACAGACAACAAATAATGCCTGATTTTCTTTGGTGGTCGTGTTAATCAGGTTGGAAGTCAAGCATGTTATATCTGAGTTAAAGTTATTAAAGTTACCTTATAAATCCAGTGTTATGCCAAAATCCATCCCTAAGAGGTTTAAAATGAAGGATATACCAAAGTACAATGTAACCACAAAACAATAGGAACACATTTTATTCTTCACAACAATTGTGAACGGGAATGATTCAACTAAAGAAGAGGCAGAGCCAGTCATATCTAAAGAGTTTGGAAAGTCCCTGTCCGATGGTACATTAGAATGGTATTCCTTATTGACTGAGGATTCAATTGACTCTTTTTATGCTTGAAGATTATTATACCAAGGAGCTTGCAAACACCAAAAAGGTGCAACCTAGAAGAGCAGACATTTTTAAGATCGATCAGAGAGATATAGAGCTACTGTGATGGTTCATGGATAGGTTCTAAAAGGAAAATATGTAACTTCCAATGATTTCGAATGATTGGGCAGTAAAGGCTTTCACAAAGAGTCTAAATCCTGACAGTTCAATTGCTTACCTCAAACTTAAAAAAATTTCTGGAGTTTGTAATGACCCTCGTTATGATTTTTAGAATTTTCTGTGTTTTGACTATTTTTACTTTTCCTGTAGTTGCTTTATCTTATTTATGAGTTACAAAAATGGTTGACACAGTTCCCGATTGATACGGGTGGGACAAGCTGTCCAACAAGTACACGACCATTCACACGAAGTCAAGCTCGAAAATTACAAAAACTCCAAGCTTTGTTCATGCAAATGACTGTGTGTGAGTTGGTGATTGATTCATCTAATGATCTAAATGTTTTCAAGTGTGAATAGGGACCTTGAAGTGTAATAAATGTACACTCCAAGGCCGCCCAAGGGCTTAGGGACAAGCTGGTCATTTTGCCTCATTTTTGCCTTGTAATATAAATAGAACATGTTAGGGTTATTTGGGTAGTTCTTCCATTATTATTTTGAATCACAAGACTTGTAATATTTTGGGTTCTCTCTCTCTAAAACAGCCCACAAGAAGAGAGACACTTGTGTTGTATCTTGGCTAGAAACAAGGATCTTGAGGTCATGGAGTTCCTCTTGGTCTAAGTAAGAACTTGGTGTTCATATTCATTAGTCTTAGGGTCCTTTCTTGATGTTAGGGTTCTTAGACTCTTGAATATTATATGTCAAGTTAACTATCTTTTTATTATCTTGTTGTTGTTGTGTTTGTGATCTTGAAGTCTAGTGAAGCCGTGTGGGGCTCTTTCGATTCACTAGCATTGTTGTTCAACTTGTTAATCTTGTGTTGGTTGGCTGATTTCGTGGCTGGTTGTTGCATATTTGTGTGTTGTGGACTTGATCTTGTATCATTTGGTATCAAAGCATGGCTGGTGGTGTTCCTACATTGCCAATCTAGGGCTCTCTTGGTCAAAAAAGAAAAAAGAAAAAAAAACAAAACGAAATCTGTCCATCTTTTGGCTTGGCCGAAATTGGTGCATCTAGGTGTTATTTTACTTGTTTAGTGTGTTTCTAGTGTTGGTTTCTTTCTCACCAACACTAACGGTGTCTAGATCTAAAGTTGAGCTTATAATATTGGCCATTGTTTTGGTGACTTGAACTTGGACCGTTGTTGTACCTTGTTGATGACCATTCGTGGCTTTTGTGTTATGTTCTTGAAGAAGTTGATGTTGTGTTCTTGAAGGTTGTTGTGGTGTTCATCTTGTTCTTCATCTATTCTTACAACTTAAGACAACAAAAGTATAAAATAGATCCAAAAGGTCGTAAGACAAAAGTTATAAAGTTGTTGATGAGAAGACTTGCACACATCACTTTCTAGACTTGACAACCACTTTTCCTTAAAACACGAAACCTTGTTTTGTGGGATTAGTATAGTCAAATCTTATCTTTTGAGTTTGAAAAGTTGAAAAAGAGTACAAGACTTTACCTTCCCTCCAAAACCATTGTCATCCATTACAAGTTGTGTGAATCTAAAATTTCAGAATTGTGACCAAAAAAAAATTTTCGTGTGGGCCCAAGACCAATTACATGCTGCCACGTCACTAATAAGCTCAACTTTGGATAATCTTCTAGTTGCTAATTGTTGATTCTTGGTTTCCTTACTTGGTTCTAGAACTAATTAACAAACTAGTACATTCCTACTAGGTTGTCAATTAGTCCTTTGAATTCGTTTGTTCGTGTCAACGATTACTTGAGTGCCTTTTTATCTTTTGAACACGTTGCTGTTTTTGGTTCTAGTCCGACAAGAATTCTTTGAGTTTTCAAACAAAAATCCACTCCGGATAAGAGCTTACTCATACCTTAAAGAATTCACGGGTTACTAGCCAATCTACAACACTTGTGGAACTCAATTGTGAGGTGATCTAAAGAGTGTAATACCTTGGCAATGGAAGGGACCACATCCCAAAATATGGATAATAATGCTCTTGACTCTATGAGAGTCACTCTTGAGGCCGTTACCCGAACACTTGAAAGGTTGAATACGGAATTTGGGGCCGTGAGAGGGGATTTGGCAGCAATCAAGGGAGAAGTGTCGACTATTAGTGGGAGATTAGAACAAGTGGAGAGTCAAAGGAACTCTCACACTTCTACTCCTCTACATGTTTCTACCAATGGGCATGATAGAACTTCCTCCGCAACCATCACTCCCGAAACATTGCACCATATGCTAAATACATCTCAAGCTCCACTAAATGCCGCAAGCCAAACCACTCCTGTCCTTCCAAACAGAGACCCCACTAGACCAACGCAATTCCAAACTCCTCAAGTCCCACAAGAGGGATTTGGACGTCAAGTACCTCCGCCAAATCTAAATCCTCCATTCCGAGATCCATTAAATAAAAGACCACCACCTCCACAAAACCCAATTCCTCCAAATCAAGTCCAAAATGCCCAAAACCGTCTAGCCCACTTTGAGGAATATGGTAGAGAGGAGTATGGAGGAGATGGAGCCTTTGATGATGCTTACATGAGGGAGGAGGAGATGAGAGGGGGTCGTGGAGATCCAAGGAGATACCGAGGGTATGGAGAAAGGGGAAACCGACACCAAGAGAGAGATGTAGGCATCAACACCATCAAGTTGAACTTACCCATCTTTAAAGGTGAAAGTGACCCCGAGGCCTACTTAGCTTGGGAATCGGCTTGTGACAAATTTTTTCAAGTTAATGATATCTCGGAAGAAAAGAAGGGTTGCTATGCTATAGCTCATTTTGAGGGTTATGCTAACACTTGGTGGGAGTATGTCAAGCATTTTGGTAATGAACTAATTGATGGGCAGCCACCACCGTGGTATCAGTTGAGGTACTTGATGAGGCAAAGATACCTTCCCGAGAGATATCGCCATGAGTTGCTTGCTAGATTGTACGGCTTGCGTCAAGGTAACAAGAGTGTGATGGCATATTTTGATGAGTTTCAACAACTCATGTTGAAACTTGATCATCGTGGGGAACAAATCAGTCACGACATCATCCGGTTCAAGTGTGGGTTGAACAAAGAGATCTCCACTCATTTAACACTTCACAAGTTTGATACCGTTGACGATATTTTCCAAGCGGATCTTAAGATTGAAAGGGAACTTAAAGAGAGATCATCTTTCAAGGCAAGGGGACAAGCCCCCACGGGCTGGCCCAAAAACAAGGACCAACCCGCCACTACAAGGCTGCCCGAGCCCAAAACAGTCAACAAATTCCCTCCAAAACCGGAGGCTCACAAGTGTCCTAACCCAAAGGGATTCCAATGTTTCAAGTGCCAAGGTTGGGGGCATAAGGCCAATAAATGTCCAAATCGACGCAATGTGATCCTACGGGATGGGAGATTGTATTACCTTGGTGAGGAGGTGGACCATAAAAAGGGAGAAGATGAGGCCGAGCCTCAAGATGGAGATGAAATCGATGATGGAACACATGATGATGATGGTGAAGATGTTTATCCGCAAGAAGGGGAGTGTGTGGTTCCAAACTTTGTGATTAGGCGCGTCATGATTAGTAAGGCAATAAACGACCCAAGCCAAAGGGAAAATCTATTCCATACTAAATGTCTTGTAAAGGGGAGTGTGTGTACCTTGGTGATCGATAGTGGTAGTTGTACAAATGTTGTAAGTAATGCTATGGTAAATTTCTTGAAGTTACCAACTACCCCACACACTAGTCCTTACAAGTTACAATGGTTGAATGATTGTGGTGAATTAAGGGTCGCAAGGCAATGTGTGATACGGTTTAAGGTGGGAAACTACCACGATGAAGTGCTTTGTGACGTGATACCAATGCAAGCATGTCACTTGTTGCTAGGTAGACCTTAGCAATATGATAGGTCTACTAAACATGATGGGAGGTCCAATTGATATACACTTGAGAAGGATGGCTGAAAGGTTACACTTCATCCTCTTTCGCCTTCCCAAGTAAATGAGTGGCATCAAAGGATGAGAGAATTGAAGAAAAAAGGAAAAGAATCCGAAAAGGGAGAAAAGGGAGGGAATTCCGTAGGTGGGGCAGTGGGGGCATCCAAGGCTACCCCAATGGCAAAAGGGACGGAAAACATGGTGATGTTGGTTAGGAAGAAGGAACTCTTCGTGGATCATGATGAGGACACGCCTATGTTACTCTTGGCTCATTGTTTTAATACTAACCCCACTAATTCTTCCATTTCCCCTTTGATTTCTTGTGTGTTGCAGGATTATGAGGATGTATTTCCTAAGGAACTTTCTCAAGGATTGCCCCCGCTTCGGGGAATTGAGCACCAAATTGAATTTGTGCCGGGATCACAATTGCCAAACAAGCCGGCTTATAGGAGCAACCCTACGGACACCAAAGAATTGCAACGTCAAGTTGAGGAGCTCCTTAACAAAGGGTATGTCAAGGAGAGCATGAGTCCGTGCGCGGTTCCTGTGCTATTAGTGCCAAAAAAAGACGGAATGTGGTGTATGTGTGTGGACTGCCGAGCCATCAACAAAATTACGGTAAAATATCACCACCCTATTCCTCGATTAGATGACATGCTAGATGAATTGAATGGTTCATGTTTGTTTTCCAAAATTGATTTAAGGAGTGGCTATCACCAAATAAGAATGCAACCCGGTGATGAATGGAAAACCGCCTTCAAGACCAAGTTTGGTCTCTATGAATGGATGGTTATGCCTTTCGGCCTAAGAAATGCTCCAAGTACTTTTATGAGGCTAATGAATCATGTGATGAGGCCATTTATTGGAAAGTTTGTTGTTGTCTACTTTGATGATGTCTTGGTGTATAACAAGTCTTTAGAAGAGCATGTGATGCATTTACAATGTGTGCTTGATGTCCTTAGAAAGGAAAAATTGTATGCAAATCTGGAAAAGTGCTCTTTTGGTGTTAATGAAGTTGTTTTCTTGGGTTTTGTTGTTAGTTCAAGAGGGGTCGAAGTGGATGAATCCAAGATAAATGCTATCAAAAATTGGCCAACCCCACAAACCGTTGGAGAAGTAAGAAGCTTCCACTGGTTGGCTAGTTTTTATAGAAGGTTTGTCAAAATATTTAGCACCATAGCTGCCCCCTTGACCGAGGTCATTCGGAAAGAACAACCCTTCAAGTGGGGTGTCGAGCAAGCTAAGGCCTTTGGAGCCTTGAAAGCTATGCTCATCTCCTCACCTTTGTTACAATTGCCCAACTTTGATAAGACCTTCGAAGTCGAGTGCGATGCGAGTAAAGTAGGCATAGGGGCTGTTTTGATGCAAGATTTGAAACCCATTGCTTATTTTAGCGAAAAGCTCAAAGGAGAAACTCTAAACTACTCCACGTATGATTTAGAGTTGTATGCCTTGATTAGAGCCTTGGCCACTTGGCAACACTACTTATGGCCTAAGTAGTTCATGATCGGAATGGACCATGAATCCTTAAAGCATCTTCGGGCCCAAGACAAGCTTAACAAATGGCATGCCAAATGGATTGAGTTTCTTGAGACCTTCCCTTATGTTATCCAATACAAAAAGGGTAAGGACAACGTAGTAGTCGATGCTTTGTCTAGAAAAAATGCTCTTGTGTCCACTTTGTCAACAAAATTGATGGGTTTTGAGAGTTTAAGAGAGTTGTATCCCAAGGACCCCCTCACTTGTCTCCTATCTTTAGGGAATGCGAAGACTTGGGTAGGGACAAGTGGGATTCGGCTAGGGGTTCAAATCCCTATGCCAAGTTTGATGGTTACTTATTTAAAGGTAGACGATTGTGTGTGCCCTCTAGCTTTTGGAGAGAATTGTTTATGAGGGAAGCACACGATGGCGGTCTAATGGGTCATTTTGGGGTCGAAAAGACCTTTGGAATATTGGAGGAGCAATTCTATTGGCCCAAAATGCGCAAGGATGTAACTAGGATTTGCGGCCAATGTGTAGAATGCAAGAGAGCCAAATCTCGGCTCCTACCTCACGGGTTGTACACCCCGCTTCCTACTCCTATACGTCCTTGGCTTGATATATATATGGATTTTGTGTTGGGGCTGCCAAGGACTCGACGAGGTCGGGATAGTATTTTTGTTGTAGTCGACCGGCTTTCTAAAATGGCGCACTTTATTCCTTGCTCTAAATGTGATGACGCCCCTAGCGTGGCCTCGTTATTTGTTGATAATGTTGTTAGATTGCATGGTGTCCCGAGGACCATTGTGAGTGATAGGGACTCTAAGTTTCTAAGCCACTTTTGGAAGTCCATGTCGGGTAGGCTTGGTACCAAGTTGTTGTTCTCTACGTCCTGCCACCCACAAACCGATGGCCAAACGGAAGTAGTAAATAGGACTTTGGGTACTATGCTACGTTCCATGGTTAAGGGAAAAATGACTTCTTAGGAAGAGCACTTACCATTTATTGAGTTTGCCTATAACCGTTTCATACACTCAAGTACGGGAATGACTCCCTTTGAGTGTGTATACGGCCTCAACCCCCTCACCCCTTTGGATTTAACGCCTTTGCCAAGTGACCTCATGATTAGCTTAGATGGAAGCAAGCTGGCAGATTCTATGAAGAAGTTACATGAGAAGGTGCGACTCCAACTTGAGAAGAAAAACCAAGAAATGGTAAGGAGGGCCAACAATGGGAGAAAGAAACTCATTCTTGAACAGGGAGATTGGGTGTGGGTGCATCTTCGGAGGGATCGGTTTCCCTCTCAAAGAAAGTCCAAATTGATGCCGAGGGGTGATGGTCCATTCCAAGTACTTGAGAAAATCAATGACAACGTCTACAAGATTGACCTTCCACCGGAATACCAAGTGCACAACACTTTCAATATTTGTGATCTTTCTCTCGTAGAGGCGGTTGAAGAGGACCAAATGCTGAATTTGAGGTCAAATTCCTCTCAAGATGGAGAGGATGATACGGGTGGGACAAGCTGTCCAACAAGTACACGACCATTCACACGAAGCCAAGCTCGGGAATTACAAAAACTCCAAGCTTGGTTCATGCAAATGACCGTGTGTGAGTTGGTGATTGATTCATCTAATGATCTAAATGTTTTCAAGTGTGAAGAGGGACCTTGAAGTGTAATAAATGTACACTCCAAGGCCGCCCAAGGGCTTAGGGACAAGCTGGTCATTTTGCCTCATTTTTGCCTTGTAATATAAATAGAACATGTTAGGGTTATTTGGGTAGTTCTTCCATTATTATTTTGAATCACATGACTTGTAATATTTTGGGTTCTCTCTCTCTAAAACAGCCCACAAGAAGAGAGACACTTGTGTTGTATCTTGGCTAGAAACAAGGATCTTGAGGTCATGGAGTTCCTCTTGGTCTAAGTAAGAACTTGGTGTTCATATTCATTAGTCTTAGGGCCCTTTCTTGATGTTAGGGTTCTTAGCCTCTTGAATATTATATGTCAAGTTAACTATCTTTTTATTATATTGTTGTTGTTGTGTTTGTTGTTGTTGTGTTTGTGATCTTGAAGTCTAGTGAAGCTGTGTGGGGCTCTTTCGATTCACTAGCATTGTTGTTCAACTTGTTAATCTTGTGTTGGTTGGCTGATTTCGTGGCTGGTTGTTGCATATTTGTGTGTTGTGGACTTGATATTGTATCACCGATGCATTCAAAAGTGATTTATATGAGTTTGTGGTTTTGGATATCCTTAAATAGATTATTTTGACTTCGGTCAACATTTAGTGATCTGAGTTTTGGATGGTGATTTTGATGGCGCCATTAGATCTGGAATGTCGATTTTGGATTAGTAGCAGGTTGGTTCAGATTCGAAACCTTTATTTTATATTTTGACTCTCTATTCGAAAACTAGTTAAATTTTGGTCTAAAGGGGTCCCGGGGGATAATTCATTGAAAATGATCTCTTCTCAAAAATTCGATAGTTCTATTGAGTTGAAAATGTCAAATTTAGCCTAGTAGCATAGTTGTGTTGTGTTTGAGAGGTCTCAGATGAGTTTTGGTTAGTTGTTCAAAGTTTGGAGTTTTATGTCGTCGAGTATTAATAGTATCACCTATAGTTAATGAGATATTTTGTTCATGTGTATAGTACAATATATCCATATCATAATTTGGAAACCAACACAAAAAGAATCAATGAATTGCGTGTTCGTATGAGAGAGATATGGTCATTTTAGCGCGGACAACTGTTGATGGTGCAACAGAGGTCTCGATCACGACCTTTAGTCGCAACCATGAAGGGGCGCCACTAAAGGTTCCATCGTTTATTTAAAGCTAAATCGCAAAGTTTTAGTATTTTTGACATTTTGGGAGCTAGGAAGCTCCGTTTTAGGCAATTTTCGATGCATTTTTCTCGTAATATCATTGAAAATATGATTATACCTCTAGTTTTACCATTTACCAAGAGACTCTATTTTATTTTTGATGATTTCTCCCAAAGTTGAGAATCAAAACACCATTTTCACCATTTTTGGGGCTTGAGAGCTAAAATTTGAGCGTTTCCAAATGCGCTTTTGAGATTTCTTTTGTGGATATATTTCTAACCCTTGTATTTATCATTTTTACACTGATTTCATTGTAAATTAATCTTCAAATATTTGATTTTAAATTCGATTTTGGGGTTTTTGCCGGTAAAGCTTAAAAATAGTTTTTTCTTTGATTTGGACCTCATTTTTAACTCGTTTTTGCATGAATTTTCAGTTGTAGGTTCCTAATGTTATGGGGAACGTGTTTCCAAATTAAATTTCAGTTTTACCCTTTTTTCCTTTGGGGTGAATTTTGAACTATTTTTAGAACCGAATCAAATATAGTTGATGTGAGTATCGTTGGACTTCTTTTGACTTATAGATATCATATTTAATTAGATTAGATGATTTTTGTGTTGATTCATGGGAGTAGAGCTTTTGGTTGATGCTTTGGACTGTGTTTTGGCTTGCAGATCTTCTTTAAAGGCAAGTTGAGATGTACCTTGACTTTCTTTGAAGTGTTTATGTGTTGTATGTTTGTTTGTTCGTATTTTGTGAAATGTTTAGAATTGGGGATCCTATTTAGGTGAAATAGCAAGCATCTCACGAGTACTGGAGTCTTTTGACTGGTCGTAGTTGTTTAGTTGCTTATCTTAGTTAGTCTTGATACTTGTGAATATACTTAGAATAGATTGTAGATAGTTAGCGCATTGATCTTGAATAATATTGATAGTGGATACCTAATTTAGAGCTTGAATCATGTTTAGTGGCTTTGATATAACGATTGAGGTTTTAGTGATTTTTAGGGATGATTATGTTATTATCGTTTTTTGATGGAATGATTGAAGTTTAGAGGATACTTAGAGTATGAATAGACTTGTAATAGTTGATGAGGCTTAATGTATGGAACGAACTAGGTTTGGGTACTCCACGATTTATTATTATCGGGATTATTGTTTATTTTGTGTTGCCCGTGTGAGGGCTTATGTTAACTTCATTATGGACTTGAGTAATTATTTATGATCGTGTGCCCGAGTGGGGACTTATATGCATATTTCTTTTGATTTGAGAGGATATATTATTATGATGCCTGAGTGGGGGCTTGACTTGATGTTATTGGTCATGTTTGTGCATTAAATGCCTTATCTATTATTGTGTCGCTTGAATAGGGGTTCGACTTTTCATCATAGGCCTTATCTGTGCATTAGAATGTCGTATCTATCATTGTGTCGCCCAAGTGGGGGCTTGACTTGACATTGTAGGCCTTATTTGAACATTTAATTGCATTATCATTATAGTGATGCCTCGAGTGAGGGGTTAGAAATAATAATATTGATGACTACATGACTATTTATTCTGGTGGTGCCAAGTGGAAGCTGATATCATGAATTATTGATACATTGAGTTGATTCTGAGCTCACTTATACATATATTGAGTGGATTTTGATCTTCATACTGATTGGTTGTGAGAATTACATCCTCATATCACACATGCATATTCGTAAGGCATTGGTACCATTAAGACATTCTGATTTTGTAAGAGAATGAGACACTTTATAAAATGCCTATACCGAGGAATGTGCTAGTAAGGTTGAGTTGAGACATGAGATTGAGATTATAAGAGTATATGGTGTGCGAACCCCCCATGGGTCCTATCTTGGGAGTGCTGAGGCTCAGTAGGTGTATACAAAAAATCATGCGATGGCTTTCAATCATTTATCATCATCACCACATTGCATTGCATCACTTGCGTTGCATGACATTTACTTGGTATGGTTTGATATTGTCATTGAGTGCTTACTTTTATAGTTAATTATTGTGATTGAACCTTATTTGTGATATTGTATATTGACCATTCATTTTACTTTATTACATCATACTATTCTACTTCTTGGTTGATTTGGGAGTTGAGGTATACATGAGACGTAGGGTATAGCCATGGCTTGATTAGTGAGACATGTAGTGTCACACCTAGTGGTAGCATGACATACACTTACTTGTACACTCTCACTACTTTATCACATATTATTGATTTAACATGATAATTGAGCTTGATATACTGTGTTAGTGAGTCTTCCTTATAAATGTTTTCCTATTTTTGTTGATCATAAAATAGCTAGTGTTGGCTCACCTAGACTTATGTGCCTATCTTGTTTATGGATACTGTTATGGCTGTTGTGTTGGGTTACCCTTTTAAGATGAAATGGAGAATTTAATAGTTACATATCTATTTGGAAAAACTTTGGGTAGTTGGGGTGGTAGTTCTCTCCATCGCTTTGGATTAGGATCGGTTATCGACGATGCTTGCTGAGTACACGTGTTTCATACTCACTCTTGTTTCCCTTTCTTTTCTTTTTTTTTTTAATTTTCTGCAGCCCGTACATGTATTGGTTCAAGTAGTAGTTTGTAGATTGTATTCTCTCGATATTAGGGTTATGGAGATCGAGGTAGTTGATGGCAGACTTTAAGCTTACTAGATCTCTTTTTATTTATCTTATGCTTATTCGCATTTAAGATACTTTAGTTATTGATATCTTTCTGTATTTAGAGGCTTGTACTAGTAACAACCAGACCTGAGATGTATCTTGAGTTATTACTTCTCTTATATATATATATTTTGGGGATTCTTCTTCTTCTTCCACTTCAGATTTACTTAATTATTGAGTTGGATTAGGATAGGCTTAATTATATAGAGGGTGTGACAAGTGCCATCACGTGCCTATTTTGGTTTATGACAAATTGGTATCAGAGCCTCAGGTTCATTGCTCTCATTAGTACAGGCCGACTCTAGTAGAGTTTTGCGGATCGATATGGAGAAGTCCGTTATCTATCATCGAGAGGCTACATAACTTTAAGAGAAATCCATTTCTTTGTTCTATTTTATGCGTTCATAGCTTTGCATAACTCAAAATCTCTCATTCTCTCCCTCATAGATGGTGAGCACACATTCTTTGTTTGCTAGGGATTCAGAGCTTGTGCCTTTAGTGTGTAGTAGGAGCAGGGTTTGAGGCAAAGGTCGGACTGGGGTGTCCGGACCAGCTAGAGGTCTGATAGCCGCTAAGCTACGAAAACTAGAGATCAATTACGACAACACGGAATAGTTGAAAGATAGATAAATAAATTAGACACAAGAAGAGAAAATAATCAAGAACAATAGGATATATTAAATCCTAAAACCCCTAATTACATTCATCAACCAACACCTAATTTCTACGGTGACCAAGAGGGAATCGAGGCGCCCTCTGGACCACACGTTTCTAAGCCACGATTCAACAAAAGCTCACCAAACTCTCTCTCAAGAGTAATTTTCATTAATAATTAATCAAAAACTAAGGGAAGTAAGACTAGCTTCTCTATTTATACCCTTTGGGCCATTAATTACATAATTGGGCCCAAAAATGACCCATTTTCAAAAACTAGAAATTTCAGCCGAACTAGACGACCTGCGCCCGCAGGTGCCTAACCTGCGCACGCAGGTCAGGGCGCAGGTGCCACTGGAGTGGTCACCTACTGGCGCATCTCACCACCTGTAGCCGCAGGTGAGAAAGCAGATGCCATTGGTGCATCGTTCTGCTCTCTTTTGCCTTTGTTTAGCCTTTCCAAGGTCCCTTGATCCTCTTTAGATGCAATCACCAACACGTAGAACCCCATGGATGGTACTAAGATGTCGTCAAGTACCTCTCGTTTCATGAACAATCCTTAGAGCGCTTGGAGTTCCCATGCTTGACTTCTAGTGAATGGTTAAGAGCGGATGGGGATTATATCATCCTCTCCATCTTGAGAAGAATTTGACCTCAAATTCTCATCTTCTATCATATCGAACGGTGAGAGGTCACACACGTTGAATGTGTTGTGCACTTGATACTTCGGTGGGAGGTCAATCTTGTAAGCATTGTCATTTATCCGCTCAAGCACTTGAAATGGGCCATCACCTCGAGGCATCAACTTAGCCTTCCTTTGGGTTGGGAACCGTTCCTTCCGGAGATGTATCCATACCCAATCGGCCGATTCAAGCACAAGTCTCCTCTTACCTTTGTTCACTCTCTTGGAGATTGCTTGATTCTTTTAATCAAGTACAAGCCTCACCTTCTCATGCATCCTTTTCATTGCGTCCGCCCTTTGTCTCCCATCTAAGCTAATTACAACATCACTAGACAACGGAGTGAGATCTAAAGGGGTTAGGGGGTTAAAACCATAAACACATTCAAAAGGAGTCATACCAATAGTCGAGTGAATAACACGATTGTAGGCAAATTTGTCTAGGGGTAAGTGATCCTCCCACTAGGCCATTTTCCCTTTAACCATTGTGCGTAGCATAGAACCCAAGGTCCTATTCACAACCTCGGTTTGACCATCGGTTTGTGGGTGGCAAGACGTAGAGAAAAGCAATTTGGTGCCAAGCCTTCCCCGCAATGTCCTCCAAAAGTGACTAAGGAACTTAGAGTCCCTATCACTAACAATGGTCTGGGGAATTCCGTGTATTTTGACAACATGTTCTATAAACAAGGATGCCACATTGGAGGCATCATCACACTTGTGACACAGAATGAAATGAGCCATTTTTGAGAATTGATCAACCACCACAAAAATACTATCTCTTCCCTTCCTAGTCCTAGGTAAACCCAATACAAAATCCATAGATATGTCTAGCCATGGGCGTAGGGGAGTGGGAAGTGGGGTATACAACCCTTGAGGGAGAAGGGGGGATTTCGTACTTCTACAATCCATACATTGACCACAAATTCAGGCGACATCATGAAGCATTTTGGGCCAATAGAATTGTTCCTCTAGGATTCCAAGGGTCTTGTCAACTCCAAAGTGACCCATCATACCTCCATTGTGTGCCTCTCTCACAAACAACTCTCTCCATGAACTAGAGGGCACACACAATCTCTTTCCTTTGAATAGAAATCCATTAAATTTTGAGTAGGGTATAGAAGTTCTATCCCTAAGCCATTTTTACCTTTCCCATTCCTCACAATCTTTAAAGATTTGAGCAAACTTGGGGTCCTCGAGATACAATGTATTCAAGCATTCAAATCCAATCAATTTAGAAGACAAGGTACTAAGTAACACATGTTTTCGGGACAAGGCATCGGTCACAACTTTCTCCTTCCCCCTTTTGTATTGGATTACATAAGGAAAAGTTTCTAGGAATTCAATCCACTTGGCATGCCGTTTGTTTAATTTATCTTGGGCCCTAAGGTGTTTCAAAGACTCATGGTCGGTCCGAATCACAAATTCCTTAGGCCACAAGTAGTGTTTCCAATTGCCCAAAGCTCTAATCAAGGCATACAACTCAAGATCATACGTAGAGTAGTTAAAGGTTGCTCCTTTGAGATTTTCACTAAAGTATGCAATGGGATTTTGGTCTTGCATTAAGACGACCCCAATGCCTACCTTTCTAGAATCACATTCAACTTCAAACATTTTTCCAAAGTTGGGCAATTGTAACAAAGGAGCGGAGCTAAGCATTGTTTTCAAGGTTTCAAACGCCTTTGCTTGCTCGTCACCCCACTTAAAGGGTTTATCCTTTCGGATTACCTCGGTCAATGGGGCGGCTATGGTGCTAAACCCTTTGATAAACCTTCTATAGAAACTAGCCAATCCATGAAAGCTTCTCACATCACTAATGGATTGCGGAGTTGGCTAATTTCTTATAGCGTCTATCTTGGATTCATCCACTTCTACACCCCGGGAGCTTACAACAAAATCCAAAAAGACAACCTCATCAACACAAAAGGAGCATTTTTCAAAGTTAGCAAACAATTGCTCCTTTCTAAGCTCATCAAAAACACATCTCAAATGCTTAGCATGGTCATCTATGGACTTGCTATAAACTAAAATATCATCAAAGTATACCATAACAAACTTTCCTATAAACGGTTTCATCACATGGTTCATTAACAGCATAAAGTTACTAGGAGCATTGGTGAGTCCAAATGGCATAACCATCCATTCATAGAGACCAAACTTGGTCTTGAAGGCGGTTTCCATTCATTTTCGGGACTCATCCGAATTTGATGGTACCCACTCCTAAGATCAATCTTTGAAAACACACAAGAACCATTCAACTCATCTAACATATCATCTAATCTAGGGATAGTGGCGATACTTTACCGTTTTCTTGTTTATGGCTCGGCAATCAACACACATGCGCCAATTCCCATCTTTTGTTGGTACCAATAATACCTGGACCGCACATGGGCTCATTCTTTCCTTGATATATCCTTTGTTGAGAAGTTCCTCAACTTGCCTTGGAGTTCCTTGGTGTCCGTTGGATTACTTCTATAAGCTGGTTTGTTAGGCAATTGTGAACCCGACACGAAGTCTATTTGATGCCCAATTCCTCGAAGTTGGGGTAACCCTTTTGGTAGCTCCTTTGGAAACACATCTCTGAATTCCTGTAAAATAAGAGAAATAGAATGGGGAATAGGAGAAGCAGAGTGGTTAGCATGAAAAACAAGGGCTAAAAGGAGTATGGGCTCCTCATCATTAGCCTTCTCAAACAAATCTTTGTTTCTTGCCAACATCACCATTTTGTACTTCCCCCTCAACTTCCTCCTCTCTTCTGTTTCATTGCTCTCCTCTTTATGGGGTTCCTCCTCCTTTTCTTTACTACCCTTTTCCTTCAGCTCTCTCATTTTTTGATGTATCTCATTAACTTGTGATGGTGAAAGGGGGTGAAGAGTAAACTTCTGACCATTCAACTCTAGAGAATACCGAATGGTTCTTCCATCATGTTTGGTTGAACTATCGTATTGCCATGGCCTTCCAAGTAAAACATGACAAGCTTGCATGGGAATAACATCACATTGTATTTCATCATGGTAATTCCCGATCTTGAATCGGATCACAACTTGTCTAGTCACCTTTAATTCTCCACACTCGTTTAGCCATTGGAGCTTGTACAGGGTGGCATGCTTGGTTGTGGGCAACTTCAAGAAATTAACCATGGCGGGGCTAGCCACATTTGCACAACTCCCACTATTAATGACCAACGAACATATACTTTCTTTGATGAGACATTTAGTATGGAATAGATTTTCCCTTTGACTAGGGCCATCTAAGGACTTACTAATCATCACTCGTCTCACCACAAAGTTTGGGACCTTTGACTCTCCATATTGAGGCCAAGCATCCTCATTTCCTTCCTCTACTTGCTCATATTCTTCTAACCTATCTCCTTCTTGGACAACTCCTTTATTTTCATCTTCTTGTCCCACCTCTTCCCCAAGGTAAAACATTCTCCCTTCTCTAAGGATCACATTCCTCCGATTAGGACACTCACTTGCCTTGTGTACCCAACCTTTACATTTAAAACATTGAAAACCTTTAGAATTAGGAGTTGGATACTTGCTACCTTCATTCCTTGGTGGGTACTTTGGATTAGTTTTCTCAACGGGCCTCTTGTCATAAGCTTTGTTGACGTCCTTGTTCTTGTTCCATCCCGAAGAAGGTTGGGCTACCTCTTTGCTCTTACTCCATGGACTAGCGGATGAGTACCCCTTGGGTTTGAAAGATGTCCGTTCCTTGATGTCTCTCTCAACTTCTAAAGCCGCTTGAAAGACCTCTTCTAAGGTAGCAACTTATAGCAAGTCATGGATGAGGAGATCTCCTTGTTCAAGCCAACCTTGAAACGGATGATGGCATGTTCCGCATTCTCTTGATACTCAAGCTTCAAGATCAATTGTTGAAACTCATCAAAGTAGGTTAAGACATTCTTGTTCCCTTGCCTTAGATTGTACAACTTGGAAAGTAACTCATGTCTATACCTTTCTGGCACATACTTTCTTCTCATGATAGCCTTCAAAGCATCCCATGGTGGTGTTCGTACCTCATTTAAGACATTCTCAAATCTCTTGGCATATTCCCACCATGTGTTAGCAAACCCTTCAAATTGGGCTATGGCATAACAACTCTTCTTGTCATCCATGAGATCGTTGACTTGAAAGACTCTTTCACAAGTAGACTCCCAATTAAAATAAGCTTCGGGATCACTCTCTCCTTTGAAAGTTGGAAGACTAATCTTGATTAAATTGATCCCATTATCTCGACCTCTGTGGCCACCTTGGTTATCATTGTAGTTCCATTGGTTCTCGCCTTGGTGACGATTCCCTAAGTTTCCTCTACCATAAGGTGCCGGCCCAAATCTTTCTCCTCGACCTCAGAATCCTTGTGGAGGAAATGGTCTATTCCTCCAATACTCCGCATGCACGACCTCTTCATCATACCCTTCAAATTCAACTTGTGGGTCCTCTTCTCCTACTCCCTCAACTTAGATGGGTTGGTTTTGGTTACGGGGTATTTGGAGTGGGGGATTTCGATTTAGTGGAGCTTGAGGTGGTGGGTTTTGGTTTTGGGGTGCTTGGGGTAGGCCTTGGTTATGAAAAGTTTGATCTTGGGTTTGTCTAGGTAGGTTGAACATTTGGTGAAATGTTTCTGGGGTGATGGTAGCAGGTGTGTCTTGAGCATGTCCGCTAGATGAGGCATGGGAGTTTTGGGGAGTGGATTGTGGGGAGTTTAGACGACCTTTCTTTTTCACTATCTTTCCTCCCATGGTAGACACACTTCCTTGGAGTGTAGTCATATGACCTTCCATGGCTCCTATTCTACCATCCATGGAATCCATTTTTCGGGTTAATGATTCAATTGCCGCCAAAATTGCATTCGAAGTGTTGACATCCCTAGTTAGGGGTGTTTCACCCTCCGAAGCCATTGTACCTATTATAAAGACACTAAACACAAACAACAAACAAGTTAGTGTTAAAGAAGTAACCTCACAACTCTACACACCTTTTTATGCGTCACACTTGGCCCTGCAAATGTTGAAGGATGGCTTATACTCCGGGTGGTAGCCGAGGTGTCAATTGCTACTCTTGATCGGATTGGATTCTTGTTAGAAAGACTCAAAAGAAATAATTTACGGACTTGAATCAAGAATTAGCGACGAAAATGAAAAATAGAAAAGCACACAAGAAATAGGACTAAGAAAGAAATCAAACTCAAGCACCAATTAACTACTAAGTAGGTGAATTACTAGTTGTTAATTAGTTTTAGGATCGAGGGACAAAGTTAGGAATCAAGAATTGAAACTAAGATAATGGAACTTAAGAAAAATTGGATTTTGAACCTGTGAGGTGCGTTGGGGTGACCTACGAACGCAGGTCATGACCTGCCCTCGCAGGTGGATGATCGCAGGTGGGAAACAGAAACTTGGCAGGTGACCTGCTTTGGTCACCTGCGGCCACAGGTGGTGGCGTAGATTCCCCTGGACAGCTTCTCTGAAAGCTCCGATTTTGCTTTTTTGTGGGCCCTTTTTCACTCTCTCTCTTGGAATTTATCCCTTTTCAAGATCAAACACCACCTTTTTGCTTTATTCTTATCTTGAAGATATGAATGTGCTTCAAGAACCTCAAGAACAACAAGAACAAAAACATCACCAAAATTTTGAACCTCACTCTAACGATCTCAAAATTTGCCGATCTTTCAGATCTAGGTTCTCTTTGACGTGAGGAACACTTTTCAACAATTCTTATCCTTCAAACCTTCACCAACTCAACAAGATCTAGAAATCCAATTTTCTATTTTTTTTCTTCAACTTCAAGAACAACAACAATTGGATTTTCTTCAAGTCTTCACACAACACATATCCAAATCTCAAGATTCCAACTCTAATAACACTAGAGAAACAAACCTAGTGTTGAAACTTCAAGAAAACTCAAAAACACAAAAATTATTTTTGGGATTTTTCTGGAAAAACAAAAAAAATGCAGTTTTTTTTTTTTCGATTTCCTTTTGATAACACACCCAAGATTGAATTCGTGGAAACGAATTCAAGCTCGATTCTAATACCAAATGATAGCCGCTAAGCTATGAAAACTAGAGATCAATTACGACAACACGGAATAGTTGAAAGATAGATAAATAAATTAGACACAAGAAGAGAAAATAATCAAGAACAATAGGATATATTAAATCCTAAAACCCCTAATTACATTCATCAACCAACACCTAATTTCTACGGTGACCAAGAGGGAATCAAGGCGCCCTCGGAACCACACGTTTCTAAGCCACGATTCAACAAAAGCTCACCAAAATCTCTCTCAAGAGTAATGTTCATTAATAATTAATCAAAAACTAAGGGAAGTAAGACTATCTTCTCTATTTATACCCTTTGGGCCATTAATTACATAATTGGGCCCAAAAATGACCCATTTCCAAAAACTAGAAATTTCAGCCGAACTAGACGACCTACGCCCGCAGATGCCTGACCTGCGCACTTAGGTCAGGGCACAGGTGCCACTAGAGTGGTCACGTGCTGGCGCATCTCACCACCTGCGGCCGCAGGTGAGAAAGCAAATGCCATTGGTGCATCGTTCTGCTCTCTTTTGCCTTTGTTTAGGCTTTCCAAGGTCCCTTGATCCTCTTTAGATGCAATCACCAACACGTAGCACCCCATGGATGGTACTAAGATGTCGTTAAGTACCTCTCATTTCATGAACAATCCTTGGAGCACTTGGAGTTCCCGTGCTTGACTTCTAGTGAATGGTTTAGAGCGGATGAGGATTGTATCAAAGTCAGGTTGGGATTATTTATTTAGGCTCTAGAGTTGCTAGTGATGTTAGGTATATCGAGTTAGAGGGGTTGAGGCTAGACCAGACACCACTTGTGACCATACCTATGCCTGAGGATTGCTTGGCTCGAGTGTTAGGTTTTTTTCAGAGGGTGGCTCCTATTTTGATTCAGCATGTTACTTCGGGGCTTCAGACTCCAAATACACGTGTGACTACTAGTAGTTCTCCTAGTGTTGATGAGATATTAACTCCGATTGCTCCATATACAGTGATTTTACCCCTCATGTCCATCAAAGGACAGACTAGATATGTAGAGTTCATGAGCACATACCCTTCTCGATTCGATGGAGATCCTAGTGTTGATGCTTATATATTCTTGCTTAGTTTCCGTGAGAAGTTGCATATGTTAGGCTTTGTGGACTTTAATGAAGTGGATTTCACTGCCTTTCAGTTCTTTAGTCCAGCTAGACAGTGGTGGAGGACTTTGGTAGAGAATAGACCTATTGGATCATCTCCTTTCTCATGGGATCAGTTTGCTCGAGAGTTTCTAGAGGATTTTGTGTAGAGACATGAGAGGCTTGTGGACCAGAGGCTCCATAGATTTGATGATGATAGTGATATGCTTAGTAGAGGCCAGGATTCTTGTGGTTATGCTTGGATAGGGTTAGATCATGGTGGTCATTCAGGTTCTTTGGGCCTATCTTAGTGGGCTCCTACTTTTTTGGATTGCTTCTTATGTGGAGATCTCGGGCACTATAAGAGGGATTGCCCCAGCTTAGACAGAAAAATGCTACACCAGTTGCTCTAGGAGATGACAGATCTCAGTGTCATGTTCCACAGGATGGACTCAAGGCAAGATTTTTTGGTACAGTAGCCACACATGTATAATTTTGTTACTTCTTTGGTTTGTTTTTGTAGTGATTGACCGTGGTTCTACATTCTCCAATGTGTTTATTTATTTGGAATTGAGTCTTGATATGATTAGTGAGATTTATTGGATCTGTTGATAGTTGCTACCCCATAGATATTTCCTTAGTGGTGGATCGGGTATGCCGATCCTATGTTGGGATTTGTTTAGAATATATCACTGGACTAGATTTGATTTTTGTGGGTATTGTGGATTTTGGTGTATTTGGCTATGATTTTCTTGATGGTTATGTTGTGAAATAGTGGTGGATCGATTCGAGGTTTTGGTATACTTTCAGATTGTAGAATGGATTGGACTTATGGTGAGTAGGAGTGGCAACGGACCGGATCGGGCCAATCGGAACGGACGGTCCGCATTTCTGAACCGATCGGTGACCGGAGTTGGTCCGAAAACGGGCCTATCGGACCGATCAGCCCGGGAAAAATTCATTTGCCCGAACCGATTGCCGGACCGAATTCCTGTTCCGCGGATTTTTTTTTTAAAAACTTTTAATTTATAATTTAAATTCAAAATCAAAAGAAATTTTTTAAATTATTTTTTTGTTTGAATTTAAATTAGTTTTCAAATTTTATTAAGTTTTAAAACATCTTTTTGAAAACTTTAATTTTCAAATTTAAAGTTTAAGTTCAAATTTTCAACTTTCAAAACTTTGATTTTGTTAAAGCTGAAATTTAAATTTTCAACTTTGAACGTAAAAGTTTTAATTTAAATTTTGTTTTATTTTTTTTAAAAAATTGAATCTTGAAAACTTTATTTTTTAAATTTATAACTTAAAGTTTAATTATTTTTTTTGAATTCTTAAATTTTAAATAAAAGAAAAATTTAAAAAGAAAATGAAGGCGAATAGACTATAATTTTATTCGAATTAATAAAGAAGTACATGTATTACAAATATTAGAAGAACACCTAATCTACGCAGCCACCTTCTAGAAAGGGTTATGTTTCAACTAAGTCTCGATTATCATACTAATATCTATAATTTCCAAAATATGTTTTTCGTAACTTATCTATAAATTTCTTGGAAACACGATCCGAAATTTGTATTTGGTTTTCTTCATCCATTGCTTCCATGCCATCATCACTATTTTCTCCAAGTGCTTCATCTATTTTGATTTTGGCTTGATGCGATAAATTTGGCAGTCCAGCATTCCTTCGTTCGACGTTGATCCAATCTCTGAACAACACTGATATTTTCAAACTATCTTTTGCTAACGAATACCTATTGTGTCCAATGATAAATCTCCCTGTGCTGAAAGCTTGCTCCGAAGCTACTGAAGATTCTTGCATAGCTAGCACATCCCGAACCACCCTTGAAAGATATGGAAATTGTTCTGTCCGGTTCTTCCACTAAGTTAAAAGTTGAGGATCTCCATTTTCATCCATAATATTTTTCCGTGCCTGATTAATATATTGATCAAAATCATTATTGTTAGCAGAATCAAGACCAAGTTCTTCATCCATAATTTCATCAAAATCATTAAATCTAGCCCTACGACTTAGAAGTTCAGACGGTTCATCATTTAGTATCATGTCCCTATAAATGTCATACAAATGTCTAGCTTTAGTTAATATACTATTTTTACACGATTCAACAGATGGAACTTCATCACTTGTAATTTCTAAATTTTTATAAATCTTTTCAATCATTTTTTTTACACCATGTTCTTTATAAGTTGGGTTGAACAAAGTAGAAGTCAAAAATATTTGAGGAATAGGGAAAAAATATTTTCTAAATTTTTCAATCATATATGTAACCGCCACTTTAAAATATTCACGATCTTTATTTTAACAAATTCAGATGAAATAACACAAACATTTACTAAAGCTGAAGAAATAGTAGGATAATATTGACCAGATATAATATTTGTGGCACTATAAAAAATTCTCAGAAATTTAATAAGTTCTTCACATTCTTTTCGATCCTCGTCGGTGATTCTAAAACTCCGATCCGAATGATGTTTATTATAAAGCATTTGTAAAGGCGCACGATAATCAATAACAACAATAAGCATTTCAGATAAAGAATTCCATCTAGTAGTCACTTCTTTTGAAATTTTTCTAAATGGCATTTCAAATAAAACACAAGTTTTTTTTTAAATTCTTTTATTCTAGACCTTATTTTAGCTTTAAAAACCCATGCACAAGCAGCTCGAATTCTAACACAAGAATCACCAAATACATCAATACCATCCATCACTATTAAATTATAAATATGCGCATTACACTTAACATGAAAAGCATCATCATCAATTGGACAAAGTCTAGGTTTTAAAAAATCAATAGCTTTTAAATTAGCAGAAGCATTATCTAATATGAAACCCATTATCATATCACAAAGACCAAAATAATATAAAATCTCTTCTATCAAACAAGCAATATAGCTACCAGTTTTCCTCTCTTCAACATATTTATATCCTATAATTCCTTTTTTCATATTTCAGTCATGATCAATCCAATGAGTAGTAACAGTAAAATAATCATTACCATTAGGACTTATACCCATATCAGAAGTGATAGATACTTTACCATCAAAATAAGAAAAATAGCAATGAAGAAAATGACAATGTTCACGTTGATATTTAAAAATATATGCTTTAATTGTATTTCTTGAAAAACCTCAAAAATCAGGATTATACACTTTTCGAATATAATGAATAGAATTGGGATGTTCACCAAAATTAAAAGGCAAACCACAAACCGCAATCGTTTTAGCTAATTCTTCACGATCTCTATCCTGACTATATGTGAGTGATGTGCTTGGGCCAGCCGGATTACTATAATCTAAAATATGCTGGACCATGTTAGAACCTTCGACAGATTAGTTAGTATCGGGCAAGGGTGTACCATTTTTTTTAGCCTTAGCGATAGCTTCTAGACGAACATATTCAGGAACACAAGTTCTCAAATGTCTAGTTAGCATTCCTGTCCCACCCTGCGATCCCCCAGTCAGATGTTTGATCACTTTCTTACATTTATTGCAAGTTGCAGTAGTTTTCTCCTTATTTTGGGTCATAAATTTCCAAACTAGTGATCTCTTACTTCGTTCTACTTTTCCTACTCTAGTAAATGTAGGTAAATTTCCTACTTCATCTTGTTCCGGTAATTCCGTAGCCGGACTAGTATGGTAGGGGTATCTTCTAACTCTTGTTCTTCTACATCTTCCTCTTCCTTTACGTCTTCAAAATAATTACCAAAACATCTATCTAAGGCCTCATGGTCTTCTACATTACCGAAAGCAACATCAATAGCACAAGGAAGTTCAAAAGAAGTATCATCAAAATGATTAAGATCATCGTTATTAATTTTAAATCTAGGTGACAATAATTTAGAACTACCTCCACCCCCGCCTCTACTACTACTAACACCCTTATCTTTTTTACCTAAATTTTTTTTAGCCTGACTAAAAATTGATTTCTTACCACTACCTTTTTTACCTACATCCATATTTTAATGTGAAAAAAAGAAAGAAAAAAAGATAAAAACAAACAATATAAATATAATGAAAAATTAATAATAATTAAACAAATAAAGAGATGAAAGTTGGAACGAATGTACTGAACGTCTACGAAAAAGCAGACTTATATAACCAAAAGCCGAAATTGAGAGATGACAATTGAAGCTTGCTTAAAAAAAAATCCCTTCAATTAACAAAATACACAATATTATAGAGAGTATTAGAGAGTAATTAGTAATAGAGAGTTTTTGAGAATTTGTGGGAAAATTAGGGGGAAGAGCGGGTATTTATAGGGAAATATTAGGTGGGGGGCTAGGGGGGATGGGGACGGCTGGGTGGGTGGGTGGGGGTGGAACTAGCCATTGGAGGGCCCACTAATGGCTAAAAAATGGTAAATTTTTTTTGTTTAATGTTACCGTTTAACCGGACAACTGGTTAAACAGCCCCGTCTACACTGGTCAGTGTACCGGTAGGTTTCGGTTTTGGGCCTAAACCAAACTTACCGAACATGAACTATTGAAATCGGAACCTGCGCTGGACGCGATCCAGAATGGGCAAGCCCGGTCCGACTGCCACCGGTAGTGGTGAGTAACTCAAAAGGTTTTCAAGTAAATGATTTTGGTTGGATACGGGAAGATTTTGGAGCTTTATTGCTTTGCGATTTGTTACTTCCTTAGTGATTAGCTATGCTTGCACGGAAAAACTTATGGATAGTGATCACTCATCAGTTAGACTAGAAGAAATTTAGCTTATAAGGATCCTTGCTTTTTGATTTGAAAAGATATTGAAAGGAAAAGGTGCCTAGTTTGTAGCATTTACTGCTTTGGAAGTAAAATGGCTTAATGAAATATTTTGCTCATGAGTTTTAATTTAGAGTATGTGTTACTATTCCATGATTTTTGTGCTAAAGAAATACTGAATGGGAATTGAGTTAAGAAAAGTATAAGGAACATGCACATAAGAAATTTTGGTATATTTGAAACTTATTTATGGGTTCGAGTTAGAAATTTTAAGCCTTGACATGTGTAGTTCTTCAGTGGCTATGAGGAGTCTAGTTGTGACTTTCCTGAGATTTGATTTATGATTTAGGCATCCGTCAGTGAGATATGGTGATTGATGTTTTTCTTCTATGGGTTGATCATCCCTGCTATGATAGGTTATGTATGTGTGTTGTCAAGATGGACTCTTTGCTCTACCAGATTATTGAGGATTTCAGGTTGATTGATGTTACTTGAGTGTAGAGGATTGCATAGGTTATTGCGATGAGTTACTTGAGGATTTGGTTCCTTTTTGAGTGTTCATGTCTATGGTATATGGAGTTTTATGGTGATTCTCGATTTCCTATGAGGGTTGAGCATAAGGATTTGACTATAGTATAATGTCTTAAGTACGATAAGTGTGGCTTTTAAGGTTTTGTGCGAATTTGATGTTGACTTCCGACTTAGCTGTTTTAGTTTGGGGATATAGTGTTATTCGAGTTGATAGTTATGGTATAGGCCTTAAAATGGGTTCAGTATATTGGTGGATGGTTATGTGGTTTCATGAGTTCCTTGGCTTTTTATGGGTCCAATGATGACTTTTGGTTGTGTGGTGCAGTCAGTGTTTTGTGGTGTCTTGGTCAGATTTAGGTTAACCGAGTGCATTCAGAACTTCTCGCGTGATCAACTCAGTTTTTGTGTATAGAGGAAGTTCAAAATTAAGGGAATTCGGCTTCATTGAGAATTTGGATGTATAAAGGAAGTTCAAAATTAAGGGAATTCGACTTCATTGAGAATTTGGTGTTAGATTCTAGTGTTGTGACCTTGTGAGTCATTTTGTGGTTGATTTCTGGTTCTGTAGTGAGACCGGTAATTTTATAGTTGTAACTTCGCTTTGGAGTGCTTGCTTGAGATTCTCGAGGATATTTTCTATCCATTTTCTGTTTTGGTATTTTTCTTACTTGTATGTTTGAGGACAAACGTGAATCTTAGTGGTGGATACTATAATGACCCTCATTATGATTTTTAGAATTTTCTATATTTTGACCATTTTTTCCTTCCCCGTAGTTGCTTTATCTCATTTATGAGTTATGAGAATGGTTGGCACGATTTCCAATGTATTCAGGAGTGATTTATATGAGTTTGTGGTTTTGGATATCCTTAAATTGATTAATTTGACTTTGGTTAATATTTTGTGATTCGAGTTTCGGATGGTGATTCTGATGGCACCATTAGATCTGGAATATTGATTTTGGGTTAGTAGCTGGGTTGGTTTGGGTTCGAAACCTTTATTTTACCTTTTGACCCTCTGTTTGAAAACTAGTTAAACTTTGACCTAAGGGGGTTCCGGGGGCTAATTCTTTGAAAATGATCTATTCTCAAAAATCCGATAGTTCTGTTGAGTCCGAAATGTCAAATTTAGCCTAGTAGCATAGTTGAATTGTGTTTGAGAGGTATCGAATGAGTTTTGGGTAGTTGTTCAAAGTTTGAAGTTTTAGGTCGTTGAGTTTTAATAGTATTACCTGTAGTTAATGAGGTATTTTGTGTAAGTATATTGTACCATTAGATCCGTATCATAATTTCGGAACCAACGCAAAAAAAATCAAAGAATTTATGTTCGTATGAGGGAGATATGGTCATTTTAGCACGGATAGCTGTTGCTGGTGCAACAGAGGTCGCGACTGCGACCTTTAGTGGTGACTGCAATGAGTCACCATGAAATTCCATCATGACCGTGAGCCTTTAGTTGCGACAGTGAAGGGGTTCCACTGAAGGTTCCAACGTTTATTTAAACCTAAATCGCAAAGTTTTAGTATTTTGGAATTTTGATTTCTAACTGTAATGACCAAAGTTTTAGTTCCAACTATAAAGACCCTCTAGGTTATTTTCTCAATTTTCACACTTTTTCGACGTTTTGAGTCTTTCCACAGTGGCTACAGGTCATTTATGACTTGTCAAAACTGTCGATTTGGTTATCGAACAGTTCGTCTAGGTTTTAGGCTCATTTCCTTTTTTTTAGAGCTTTTGCTGTTAAAGAATTGGTCTCGGACCAAAATTCCTAGTAAAAAGCCTCGTATGAGAGTTTCGATAGTGACATCAGCTCCGAAATGTTGATTTTAGGTTAGGGGGACCTTGGTTCAGGTCCCGAGGCTTTCGGACTCATTTTGGGCTATTGGGTAGAATTTGGTTAAAATAAAACTATAGGTGTGTTCCCCACATTTAATCGAAATGATCTCGGATTGAAGTTTTGATGGTTCCGTTGAGTCTCAAATGTCGAATTTGGTATGGTAGCGTAGTTCGTTTACGCGTATGGGGTTCCGAACGAATCCCGAACACCAGATCAAAGTCCATTTGGACTTAGAAAAATCTATTGCCTCAAGTTGCTGGTGTAGCTGCTTAAGCGGCAAGGCCATCACTTAAGCAATGCTGAACAGCCGAGCTATGGTCGCTTTAGCGACCATGTTATCACTTAAGCTATAGTCACTTTATTGACCAGGGTATCGCTTAAGCAAACCGCGCCTCTCCTGACCCATCGCTCTAGCGATCAATCGCTGCTTAAGCAGTAGTCGTTTAAGCGACCCAATAGTTGCTTATGCTGCGATTGCTGGTGATAAATCCCCTTCTTCACCTGATTTCCCTCATTTTTTTTAGGGCCTTTTCTCCATTTTTAGATCTTGAAGTGTGGGAACTTTGGGAAATCATTTATTGAAGCTAAGGTAAGCTAGTTCAACACTCCTTGGTCATTTTTCATTATTTTCCCCATCAAATTCCATCCTTTTTCATTGCAAATTCATAGAAATTAGATCTTTAATTCTGCAATTTTGTGGGCTGATTTAGGCCCCGATTCGGGCTCTGTTTGTGCTCAACTTTTGAGCATGTATTGATTGTCCTTTGAGAGACGTCGTGATGTATTCAATTTTGGAATTCTGTTAGCGGGCCCTATGGGCCTATTTTTAACCTGATTTTGGGCCCGAAGTTTTATATTGCAATATGGGTTTTGTTTTACTCATAATAACGTGTAGATTATTATTTTTATAATACGACTCATTTTTGGGATCGTGAAGAGAGGACGGGCGATTTGTGGATAATAGAGTTGTGGCTCGACATTGATGTAGGCTTCGGTCTACTTTTCTCTATGAGATTGTGTGTTGCATAGATTGCATGCTAGGTAGGGATTATAGGATCGAATTATGACTAGTAAATCATGACTTAGTCTATTTAGGGAACTTGGGATAGAAATGTGATCCGAACCCTAGCCTAGGATACACGTTATGGCCCTAGAACCATAGTATCCTTGATTATAGACATGTTATCCATAGATTAATCTTAATGATCCTTTAGTATAAGACTCACCATATTACTTATCAAATTGGACAGTAGTTCCCCAAATTTTGGAGATATTATTATACTAGTTATGTACTATTGGGCCTGAGGCTAGTTGAACTCCAGGTGAGTATTTTACCCTTAAAGAGGGCACGATTCTAGTTTATAGACACTTAGGAGCTTATGGTCGTATTGTTTAGATACTGGTGATGGCATGCATACTTTAGGGAACATTTATGCTCACTTAATGGTACGATTTCGACCAAAACCTTGATTTTACTATTGTTTACAAAAAAGGGATTTATTTCCACTTTTCACTTTTAAAACAGATTATTTTACAACGAGAATCCTACCACCTTATTTAATGAATTATGAGCTTTAGAATTAAAAATATTATTTTGGAAATTAGACTGAGATTGATTTCGATCCATTATAAATCCACTCTTTTACCACTACTTCTTACTTCGGTCAATAGAGATTTTAAAACTTTCTATGCTATTATGTCGATTTTTTCCTAAACTTGATCTCGGGCAATGAATTTACAGATTTACTCGAATTTATACACTTATTATACTTATATATCTCTCCGATACTGGAACGAGTAGATTGATTATGATGATTATTGGAAGTCCTGATTTGGGACCTGGCTGTGTATACGGATATCCCGAGTCCTCTAGGGGGCCCTTCATCCTTGAGCCATAGTGCCAGAGAAGGATGGTCATCGTAGGTACTGCCTTTACTAGCTATTGAGCTGGAGGAGGTGTATACATTTGGTACATTACGACACTCGAATTGGGTATGGTACTATTGGTTTATGTTGTATTCATTCATTCATATGCATTGCCTATCACCAGTATGATTGTTTGGTGCTTATATCTATCGCCTTTATGGAGGGTTGTATAGGTATAAGCTATGATGGTTGTTTGCTGAGTGTTTGCTTGAACCTTTCAGGCTTATTGGGGCCCGATTAGGTATTGTTTTTCCAGTCTAGCCAATTACTTTACTGTTGGTTATTATGGTTAGTTGATGGCAGGATGATTATGGACTGCTACCCGAGGTTGTTGGTATGTTTTTAACCCCTTTCCTTTTCTATGGTAAATTACATTATCGATAGTTACCTCACGATTAGACATTATGGTTAGGGACCCTGGTTATGCTAGTGTTAGCTTCCCTACTTGGTTATGATCCTTGAGATGTTAGGTTGACTCCTTCAGGTTATTACCTTCGAGTTAGTCCTATATGTGTGTATATATATATATATGGTATTACCGTATATCCCTCTCTTTCCTTGTCTATTCATATTGTCTATGTATTCTTTGGTCTTGTATACTACTATATATCCTTCTTTTACTCTTCATTGGTATATTGGCTAGTGATATACAATATTGTACTTTAGTTCCTGAATACTGTTAGAATAGGATAGTGTATCCTTATTGCTCCATTAGCCTCATTATGCTTAGTTTTCCTGGATAGTTGCATGTAGTTATATTCTTGCTTACATGTTATTTATCCTGCATTATCTTTGGAGATCAGTTGGTCGATGCCTACTGATTACCACGTGTTTGGTACTCATACTACACTTTTGCTACCTGTAGATCATAGTACGAGTAATCACTGTTGACGTGTACATCGTGCAGAACAGCTTTAGACTAGAGGTTTAGGGTGAGCTCCTGGCATTGGAAGTATTCCTGTTCTCCCTTATATTGCTAGTTTGATATCTATTTTGCATTTCGGAGATGACTTGTACTTGTATTTGTTCTTTATTTCACTTTGTACTTCCGTTGTATTAGAAGCTCTTGTACTGACTTCACCAGGTCTTGGGATTGTAATCTACATTAGTCCTTTTATTAGATTCATTTTCGCTGTTTCCTTTATTTCTCTTGATAGTTTGTTACTAGCAGTTTCAGACTACGGGTCGGCTTGCCTACTGGCGGGTTGTAGTAGGTGCCATAATGACCTGAGAAATTGGGTCGTGACAAATTGGTGTCAGAGCATAGGTTTAATGGTGTGTTGGTACAAGAGTTAAGTGTCTAGTAGAGTCTTGTAGATTAGTAAGGAGACGTCTGTATCCTATCTTCGGGAGGCTATTGGGCATTCTTAGAAAATTATATTCTTGACTCCTTGTTATGTATCTGTATTTCTGTGAACCTCTATTACTTCTTTTGACTTCATTCTTTCCTAGATGGATGGCACGAGGTTATCGATAGATGTAAATAGGACCTTTGCGTGTGTTTCTAGAGTTTTAGCTCAGCATCAGACTAAAAAGTTAAAGATTGATATAGAGAGGATCGTCAGTGTCAGCCAAAAAGTCTTGGGCCAGCCCAGGCTATGATAGAGTTTGTGACTGCCTCAATTCTTCAGGATCTAGTGTTGGGGATTTTAAGTCTTTTCATACTTACTTCACAGTCGGTGGTAGTGCCCGGTACATCGAGTGGTTCTCATGCCAGAGTTGGGTTTATTAGTGTTCAGCAGGGCTCTTTGACTGTTTCACAATTGGAGAGGGGTTTCTTGAGTGGCCCATACATACTCCAATACTAAATCCTTCAGAGCATGAGATGGTGCGTGGATTTATCAGAGGGTTAGCTTTACCAATCCATTTGGCATCAGACCATTTGATAGCAGCTGGATCTTCTTTCTCTCAGGTTGTTGATTATGCGAGGACCATAGAGAGGGCATGTATTGAGGCATATGGAGGTGGTGGTAATAGGCCATGTAATCAGTACAGTGTTATTGGTATTTCGTTCGAGAGTAGGGACCTTCCCAGTAGGTATCAACATCACTTGCCACCTATTGGGCCCGTACAGGTAGCACTCATCTTATGGGCAGCTCTCAGGTAGATCGTAGTGGTCACAGTGGGTAGAGTTCTCGTCAGATATTGCGGAGTATTCGGTATAGATCTTCAGTCCTTGGTAGCCATTTTGGATCAACAGGTACAGTACATCAGAGTGTTCCAAGAGACTATTTTGATTGTGGTGAGATTAGCCATTGGTCTAGGGAGTGCCCCAGATGCTAGTTGGTCGTTCAAACAGGGTCAACACTTATTCCTCGCCAACCTAGAGCTCCCAAGGTATGTTGTGAGTACGGAGAGGATGATCATTTCAGTAGAGAGTGTCCCCGACATCAGTTGGTCATCTAGTTGGGGTCAACTCGTGTTTCTCACCGAGTTAGAGCTTCAGGGGTTTGTTATAACTGCAAAAGATCGGTCACTTGTCTAGTGAGTATCCCCAGAGTGGGATTATTAGTCATTTAACTCATCCAGATCAGTCTCATGGAGATATGACACCTTTAGTTAGAGGTAGTGCACTTAGTGCCTCAGTTGGTCATTCAGACACTCAGTCCGAGTTTGGACGCATTTAAATTGTTCATTTTTCAGCAGGCCAGGACTATGACTTTAGATTTCCACCGTGATAGTTGCGCCTTTGATTTCCTACTTTTAGTTTCTATTTGAGTTAAGTTGGGGTTTTCATACCCATCGATGATTATATGCCTTGATTACTATACTGATTGTTGTATGCCTTTGTGTAAATTTATGCTTATTTGACTACCCCCGTAGATGAATTCTTTTAGTAGTGGATTGAGTGGATCAGTACTGTGGTTTTTCCTTGGGGTGTAGCACTTGGGTTAAAGTCCTACTTCCTTTGGCATATTGGCCTTGTTATGGTTATAGAGTGGTAATGATTGCGGTTTTTTATTTTTATGCCTCCTATACTTTATGTTAGTGTTGTTATTATTGTGATTATTACTTTGGAGGTAATAGATTTTTACTTGATAGAAGGCTTGACTAGCATTATCTAGATAGTATTCCTTTCTTGCAATTCTTTTTCGTTTGGTTTAGATGGCTACCTTGGTGGTTGTTTTCCTTCTTTGTTGGCAAGGTTAGATCGATTGTTGAGTGGGTTGTGAGAGTTGAGGTAGGTTGGCCTTCCATGGTTTTGTTGTGGTTCTAGAGTTGGCAATTTGGTTCTATCGCCTGTTTCTGATGTTGAAAATCCTGGCTTGCTTTTCTAGTCTGTTGAGTTTCTAGCATTGGCTATACTTCTCTATAGCCCATTCTTGTGGTTGATAAATTGAGATTTATTCTTCCAATTTGGATAGTTCATCGTTCGGTAGTGGTCTTGATCTTGATGTTGATAGTGAGTTGGGTACTCCATTCTTTCTGTGAGGTGGTTTATGGTTCAGTCGAGTTAAAGTTGGGGTAAGTGGGTGAATTCAGAAATTTTTCATCTCGACACTTATCCTAACATAACTTCGTGGAGTGCTTCTTTTTAGTGATATGTACTTACGAGTATTCGTTGCTATGTATTGAGTGTTGGTTTGACCAAATTCAAGCTAAGATTGTATTTTCTAAATTGCTCTAGTTTTGGCTACCATTGGTACTCCTTGCAGCCTTGGTGAGTTCTTGGTTATGCCTTGATGATGCATTATGCCCTTCAACAGATGTGGAGTTGATTGCTTACGTCTTTAGCTGGTGGTTTTCCTCCATTGTGATTATGTTCTTTGGCAACATTTCAGTTTTAGTTCTTGCGGGAATCGTTGGGGAATATACTTGATTTGTGATAGTGAGATTGGTTTGAGTATTTGATCATAGTAAAGGCTTGTGGGCTTCAGTTTTGGATTTTGACTTCTTGGAATAGTGGCTTAAAGGTTATGATAGAATTTGGAATTTTGATGCGTAGTCATCAACAGGATTAGTTTGGATAGTTGAGATTGAGCGATTCAGCTTTGGTGTTGAGATATCAGCTTTGGGTTGTAGAGATTGGTTGCAGTCTCCATTTTGATATTTGTCTCAGTTAAGATTTCATCTATAGGCCGACTAAGCGTACTTCTTACCTGCTGGTTCGGTTATCTTCAACTCAGATGGGTTATGCTTGATAGATGT
The DNA here is from genome assembly GCA_031232105.1 of Capsicum rhomboideum. Classification (NCBI taxonomy): domain Eukaryota; kingdom Viridiplantae; phylum Streptophyta; class Magnoliopsida; order Solanales; family Solanaceae; genus Capsicum; species Capsicum rhomboideum. The sequence goes on along the minus strand of CP124716.1, from coordinate 56,268,362 downwards.
TGGGGGGATGGTTCGTTGGCACATGGTATTGGATTCTACTGCTCTTGACCGTGATTTTTAGTTTTCATAAGAGTTTTGGATTGTCTGCTCAGCAGAAAAAATGTGTTTAAGTTAGACTTACCATGGTTTCACCCATAGTTGGTGGGGCATAGCATGGTTTCACCCATAGTTGGTGGGGCATTCTGGATTGGATCATTTAGTTTTACGGGTTTATGCTTCAGACTCCTGACTATCCGGTTCAAGGGTCATCCAGAATAGTTGTACCTTTGGCTAGATATCACAGGCTTTGGTCATCTCTATTTGTGTGTCCAGGTAGCACCTTATGTGCATATTCTTATGCTTGCCATTGTGGATTTTCAGTAGATCAGCTTCAGTCTTTCGAGGACAGTGTGATGGGTTTATACTGACAGGACTCGAATGATATTTTGTGTGGTTCAGAGTATATAGCTGGTTTGGAAAGGCAAAACAAGGTTAGATTTAGAAATTAGAGTTGGTTGCATGATTTATGCCTTAGATTGCCTTTAGCTTGGTTGCGCTTGTATCGATGTGTTATCAATGGGTTGTGGTTCAGATTTATGTGCATTAACCGTTCTCGGTTTAGTTGAAGGCCAGTTGGTTTCCGAGGATGAGTTTTGGCTTTTTGGAAAGTGAAGTAAGGAAGTTGGTTGAGAAAGGGATACCTATAACAAAATCCTTTGGAAGTGTTGTTTCTGTTTAGAGTTTATCTAGGGAGACATGCTTGGGTAATGCAGGCCCAGTACCTCATTCTTTTGAGCTTTTGGGCTCTTTCTATCCATTGTCTTTTGCGGACTAAAGTCCTTTTAGTAGTGGATATTGCAATGACCCTTCAGGTCATTTTCTCAATTTCTATGCGTTTTCGGTATTTCAAGTCTTCCCACAACGGATACAGATCATTTATGACTTGCCAAAACTGTTGGTTTGGTTATTGGACAGTTTGTTTGGGTTTTAGGCTCATTTCCCTATTTTGGAGCTTTTACTGTTAAGGAATTGGTATCGGACAAAAACTCCTAGTAAACGGCCTCGGATGAGAATTTTGACAGTGTCATCAACTTCGGAATGTTGATTTTAGGCTAGGGGGACCCTTGGTTCAGGTCCCGAGGCTTCCAGACTCATTTTGGGCTATTGGGTAGAATTTGGTTAAAATGGAACTATAGGTCTGGGCCCCACATTTAATCGAAATGATCTCAAATGAAAGTTTCGATGGTTTCGTTGAGTCCGAAATGTCGAATTTGGTATGGTAGCATAGTTCACTTGCGCGCATGGGGTTCCAGACAAATCCCGAGCACCCGGTCGAAGTCCATTTGGACTTAGAAAAATCTAATGCCTCAAGTTGCTGGTGCATCCGCTTAAGCAGCCAAAGGACCGCTTAAGTTGTAGCCGCTTTAGCAGCAAGGTCATCGCTTAAGCAATGCTGACCAGCCGAGCCATGGTCGCTTTAGCAACATCTTATCGCTTAAGCGATAGTCGCTTTAGCAAGCTGGGTGTCGCTTAAGCAAACCCTGCCTCTCCTGACCCATCGCTTTAGCGATCAATCATCGCTTAAGCGGTAGTAACTTAAGCGACCCAGTAATCGCTTAAGCGGCGACTGCTGGTGATAAATCCCTTTCTTCACCCAATTTTTCCTTATTTTCTTTAGGGCCTTTTCTCTATTTTTGGATCTTGAAGTGTGGGAATTTGGGAAATCATCCATTGAAGCTAAGGTAAGCTAGTTCAACACTCCTTGGTCATTTTTCATTATTTTCCCCGTCAAATTTCATCTTTTTCATTGCAAATTCTTAGATATTAGGTCTTTAATTCTCCAACTTTGTGGGCTGATTTAGGCCCCGATTCGGGCTCCGTTTGTTCTCAACTTTTAAGCACACATTTCTTGTCCTTTGAAGGACCTTGACGGATTCAATTTTGGGATTCTATTAGCGGGCCCCATGGGCCCATTTTTAACTCGATTTTGGACACGGAGTTTTATATTGCAATATAGGTGTTGTTTTACTCATAATAACGTTTATATTATTATTTTGATAGTGCGACGTCATTTTTTGGATCGTGGAGCGAGGACGGACAATTTGTGGATGATTCAAGAGTTGCGGTTCGGCATCGATGTAGGCTTCGATCTATTTTTCTCTATGAGATTGTGTATTGTATAGATTGCATGCTATTTAGGGATTATAAGATCAGATTATGACTAGTAAATCATGACTTAGACTATTTAGGGAACTTGGGATAGAAATGTGATCCGAACCCTTGCCTAGGGTACACGTTATGGCCCTAGAACCATATTATCCTTGATTATAGACAAGTTATCCCTAGATTGATGTTAATGATCCTTTAGTAGAAGACTCACTATATTACGTAGCGAATTGGATAGTAGTTCCTCGGATTTTGGTTATATTATTATACTAGTTATGTATTGTTGGGCCCGAGGCCGTGGTTACGATACCAGTTGGACTCCAGGTGAGTATTTTACCCTTAAAGAGGGCATGATTCTAGTTTATAGACGCTTAGGTGCTTATGGTTGTATTGTTTGGATACTGGTGATGACATGCACACTTTAGGGTGCATTTATGCTGAATTAGTGGTACGATTCTGACCAAAATTTTGATTTTACTACTATTTGTGAAAAAGGGATTTATTCCCACTTTTCACTTTTAAAATGTATTCTTTTACAATGGGAATCGTTCCACCTTATTTAATGAATTATGAGCTTTGGAACTAAAAATTTTCTTTTGGAAATTAGACTGAGGTTGATCCCGGTCCATTATAAATCCACTCTTTTACCACTACTACTTACTTTGGTTGAGAGAGATTCCGACCCTTTCTATTCTATTATGCCGATTTAGTCCCGAACTTGATCTCGGGCAATGGATTTATAGACTTACACTTTTTTAGTCACGGTTTGAGTTTGTACACTTATTATACTTATATATCTCTCCGGTACTGGACGGAGTAGATTGATGATGATGATTATTAGAAGTCTGGGTTCGGGACCAGGAAGTGTATATAGATATCCTGAATCCCCTTGGGGCCCCTTAGTTCGTGAGCCATAGTTCCAGAGAAGGATGGTCGTTGTAGGTCCTACCTTTGCGAGCTATTGAGCTAGAGGAGGTGTATACACTTGGTACATTATGGCACTCGTATTGGGTATGGTACTATTGGTTTATGTTGCATTTATTCATTCATATGCATTGCTTATCACCAGTATGATTGTTTGGTGCTTATATCTATCGCCTTTATGGGGGGTTGTATAGGTATAAGCTATGATGGTTGTTTGCTGAGTGTTTGCTTAAACTTTTTGGGCTTTTGGGGGCCCGGTTAGGTATTGTTTGTCTAGACTAGCCGGTTACTTTACTGTTGGTTATTATAGTTAGTTCGTAGCAGGATGATTATGGACTAGTACCCTAGGTTTTCGGTATGTTTCTGATCCCTTTCCCTTTCTATGGTAAATTATATTATCGATATTTACCTCACGATTAGACATTATGGTTAGGGACCCTGATTATGCTAGTATTAGCTTCCCTACTTGGTTACGATCCTTGAGATGTTAGGTTGACTCCCTCAGGTTATTACCTTCGAGTTAGTCCTATATATATATATATGGTATTTCCGTATATCCCTCTCTTTCTTTGTCTATTCATATTGTATATGTATTCTTTGGCCTTGTATACTACTATATATCCTTCTTTCACTCTTCATTGGTATATTGGCTAGTAATATACAATATTGTACTTTAGTTCCTGAATACTGTTAGAATATGATAGTGTATCCTTATTGCTCTATTAGCCTCATTATGCTTATTTTTCCTGGATAATTGCATATAGTTATATTCTTGCTTACATGTTATTTATGCAGCATTATCTTTGGAGATCAGTTGGCCGATGCCTACTGAGTAGCACTTGTTTGGTACTCATACTACACTTCTGCAGCCTGCAGATCATAGTACGTGTTCTCGTCTTTGACGGTGCATTGTACGGGGTAGTTTTGGATCGAAAATTTAGGGTGAGCTCCTGATATTTGGAGTATTCTTGTTCTCCCTCATATTACTAGTTTGATCTCTATTTTGCATTTTGGAGACCGCTTGTACTTTTATTTGTTCTTTATTTCACTTTGTACTTATGTTGTATTAGAAGCTCTTGTACTGACTTCACCATGTCTTGGGGTTGTAATATATGTTAATCGCTTTATTAGATTCCTTTCCGTTGTTTCCTTTATTTCTCTTGATATTCTGTTACTAGTAGTTTCGTAGGTAGGCTTGCCTACTGGCGGGTTATAGTACGTGCCATCATGACCTGAGAAATTGGGTCGTGACAGCAATGGAGGTCACAATTGTGACCTTAATTCGCAACTGCGATGAGTCGCCATGAAAGGTCATCGCGACCGCGAGCCTTTAGTCGCAACCGCGAAGGGGCACCACTAAAGGTTCCAGCATTTATTTAAATCTAAATCACAAAATTTTAGTATTTTTGTTATTTCGGGAGCTAGGAAGCTTCGTTTTAGGCGATTCTCGATGCATTTTTGTCGTAATATCATTGGGCATATGATTCTTCCTCCATTTTTCTCATTTTCCAAGAACTTCTCTTTTATTTTTCTTCATTTCTACCCAAAGTTGAGAATCAAAACACCATTTTTACAATTTTTGGGAATTGAGAGCTCGAATTTGAGCATTTCCAAAGGGCTTTTTGAGATTTATTTCATGCGTATGTTTCTAAGCCTTGTATTTAACATTTTCCCACTAATTTCATTACAAATTCATCTTCAAATCTTTGATTTTAAATTTAATTTTGGGTTTTTTGCTGGTAAAGCTTAAAAATGGGTTTTCTTCGATTTGGACCTCATTTTAAACTCATTTTCATGTTGATTCTCAGTTGTAGGTTCCTAATGTTATGGGGATTGTGTTTTCAAAATAAAATTCCAGTTTTACCCTTTTTTCTTTGAAGTGAATTTTTGAACTATTAATATCATAGTTGATTAGATTGGATGCGTTTGGTGCTGATTCATGGGAGTAGAGCTTTCGGTTGATGCTTTGTACTGTGTTTAGGCTTGCAGATCTTCTTTAAAGGCACAGTGAGATGTACCTAGACTTTCTCTGAAGTGTTTATGTATTGTATGTTTATTTGTTCGTATTTTATGAAACGCTTAGAATTGGGGGTCCTGCTTAGGTGAAATAGCGAATATCTCCACGGGTACCTGAGTTTTTTGATGGGTCGTAGTAATTTAATTGCTTATCTTAGTTAGTATTGATACTTGTGAATATACTTAGAATAGATTGTACGTAGTTAGTTCATTGATCTTGAATAATATTGATAGTGGATACCTAATTTAGAGCTTGAATCATGTTTAGTGGCTTTGACATAATGATTGAGGTTTTAGTGACTTTTTAGGGGATGATTATGTTATTATCATTATTTGATGGAATGATTGAGGTTTAGAGGATACTTAGAGTATGAATAGACTTGTAATAGTTGATGAGGCTTAATGTATGGAACAAGCTAGATTTGGATAGTCCATAATTTTTTATTATCAGGATTATTGTTTATTTTGTGTTGCCCCTGTGGGGACTTATGTGAACTTCGTTATGGACTTGTGTAATGATTTATGATCGTGTTCCCGAGTGGTGGCTTATATGCATATTACTTTTGATTTGAGAGGATATATTATTGTGATGCCCTAGTGGGGGCTTGACTTGATGTTATTGGTCATGTTTGTGCATTAAATGCCTTATCTATTATTGTGTCGCCTGAGTGGGGGCTTGACTTGTCATCATAGGCCTTATTTGTGCCTTAGAATGTCATATCTATTATTGTATCGCCTGAGTGGGGGCTTGACTTGACATTGTAGGCCTTATCTAAGCATTTAATTGCATTATCTTATAGTGATGCCGGAGTAAGGGGTTAGAAATAATAATATTGATGACTACATGACTATTTATTCTGGTGGTGCCAAGTGGATCTGATATCATGAATTAATGATACATTGAGTTGATTCTGATCTCACTTATACATGTATTAAATGGATTTTGATCTTCATATTGATTGGTTGTGAGCATTAAATCCTCATATGACGCAGGCATATTCATATGACATTGGTACCACTGAGACATTCTGATTTTGTAAGAGAATGAGGCACTTTATAAAATGCCTATACCGAGAAATATGCCGGTAAAGTTGATTTGAGACATGGGATTGAGATTATAAGAGTATATGGGTTGCAAAGCCCCCAAGGGTCCTATCTTAGGAGCGCTAAGGCTCGGTAGGTGTAAACTCTCAAGACAAAGATCTTGTCAAGAAATTTTTTCAGGATCCTGATAAAAGCACTTGGTTCCCAAAGGACACTGCACTCTTTTTTGCTTTGAACAGTTTTTGTCCAAATTGGGTTTTTATTGAAATTTTTTTAATGAGGTAGTTACTAGAGCATTAGGGGTCCAATATGTATCCAACATCAATTAGGGAAGAAAATGATTATCAGTTCCTGGGATCATTGTCTCAAATCCCAAACACTAAAAGGGGTAGTTGAAGCAAAGGTCGCTGGTTGAGATATTGTGAAAAAAGACCATCTATCATTTGATTCTCGGAGCAACACAAAGTTAGGGACTGCATAACAAGGTCTAGAGGAGTAAAGACATCAACCAAACACTCAAAAAGAGAATTATATACAAAACCCCTTGAAATTTTCTTTTGTTTTCTCTTTTTTGTTGTTTTTGTAGTAGCTAATTGGATGACCCCTAATGATGGCTTTCAGACACAACTATAGGAAACTATTTGATGTCAATCTCTTGCAAAGATGTTTGTATCATAGGAAAATAACACCTTATTGAAATAAAATCATATTAGACGTATTTCAATTTGCCATATAGCATAATTATTTCAAACTTTTATTTTTGTGATCAGGAAAAATCTAATTCTCTCCATCATAGGTCCTAAAGAGCCTTGATTTTAGATAAAACATCAGAGGCCTCAAGGAACCCTGATTTCGGATAAAACATTGAAAGTCTCAAAGAACCTCAGACCTAAAAAATATCATACCATGCAGTCGTACTAGGGACTACCGTCTGAGGCCAAATATTTCAAATCACTTTGAATAAAGAACTAGGGATTGAATACCAATGTCTCAAAAGGCCCTACATATCGATTGGCTATTTGAATACGACAAGAGAAAAAAATTCAATCATATTATGCTTATTGTGCATGATCCTCTCAAGTAAACAATTCAGTCATAGTTATAAAAAATGCTAAGAAACAAGAAAGATCATGGAAAATGTCATCCATATTCCTTATATAAATGCCCCATAACTGAGTTGATTAAATTAAGCATCGGGGGACCTAATATCTCTGATATATCATGCCAAAATATAAGTAGGAAACGTCCTAACTTATCAGCACCAACTCTATAAAAGATGGCCTTGATTTATTTTATCATTTAAGGAGTACTAAACTCCCACCCAAACAAGAGTCGTAGCACTTCGGTGAACTAAAATATATATAAAAATGTGAGTGTATTGAAGAAATGACTAAGAAAGAAGTACCATAATTAAATAAAATCGATTGATAACTATCTTTGGTCATTATTTTACCTCAGAATAGTTGAATACCCAAGTGTTTGAAACATATCACTTCATTAAAGATCTTCAGCGCCTGAAAACTTTTTATAAGGACCACTTCAAAAAAAGCCCAAGAAAAAACTTTGGTCTTACTCGAGGAATTGCCTCCAGACCCATTTTAAGAGAAATACCTTGGATAGAGCATTTCCTTTTGGTTAACAATAAGAAAAAGAGAAAACTCAATTCTAAGGTGATATGTGTGTTATTTTCCAACGTACGACCTAGTAGGATATTATTCAGAATGGAAAGAGGTAGGTGATGGTTAAATATAGTTGAAAACTCAATTTAGTTTATGTGTTAACGTTAATTATCTTTTTGTATACTTCTTACAAAGCATGCTTTAAATGTTGAATTATTGGATGATATTACAAGTGTCTAATCAAATATAATGAGGTTGTATAAAAGGCTTGTTGTGGTACAAGTGTGATTGTGTTATTCTCATTGTGATTGTACTTGTTGGGTTTGGAGTTGTTATTGTGAGATGAACCGATAAAGGTAATCGCAATAAAATTCGTGGAACTCAGAGAGTATAAGGGTAGAGATATTGGAATAAAGGTGGAATGACATTAGTTTGGGATAAGGGTGACAAACACTAGATGTTTGGATTATTTGATACATGGAATAAGCTCGTTCCCTGCAGGTCATGGCTAGTGGGCAACCATAAGACCTTTAGCATGTCTGTACATTATATTGGTGAGTTTGATGGTTCCCTGACTGGATCAGGTTATATCGTTGTTGATATATTGGGTTCCTTGAGTGAATCGATTGATAATATTATTGTTATTTGGATCCATGAATGGTCCGACCTATTGGCATATTTGAATTGTATAATTATTTGTTCAAGTCTATTAAAGAGTAAATGTGGCAAGGTTGAGCTTATTGTTGTTGTAATGGTTTGACTTGGTTATTATTGTTAGATATGGTGTTGTGTTGGTGGATTTTTGTATTGAATTATACTTGTCTGAATTGTTGAGCAAGACGAAGTGAAGTATATTTGCTAAGTGTTAAGTGGTCGTAATTGTTTAGAATTGGTTGGCTAGGTGTTCTTATGATGCATGTGTTGTCTTAAATAGCAAGTATTCCTAAAAGTATGATATCACTGATATTAACTGACGAGGTACTAAGGGATTAGGATTCATTATGGTTATCATTATAGAGTTCTTAGTTAAGTGAGATTTAAATGCATAACTTGAGGTGACGAAAGGGCGGAGAGGTGATGCTTAGAATTGAATGTTGAGTGGTGGTTGACTTGTGGATTAGTGTCAACTGTTTAGGGATAAGTGAGGTTTCCATGAAGTGAGTGTAAAATTAAGGAGGTGAAGAATGGTGTTATAGAAGTTAATCTAACTAAGCGAGTTAATTCAGTGCATGTTTTATTTTGAGTATCTATGTTATATTTATGTGATTTAATTTGGGTCGACCGATGATGCCTACCAATACATATAGTTGTACTGATACTACTCTTACTATACCCTTTTTAGGGGTATAGTCTAGTTATAGGATCAATTGAGGTTTCTTCATTGATGCGGTAGAGATCTCCAACAGCTTCTATTTCTTGCCTCTTACAATGGAAGCTGAGTCATTTATATTTTAGATTTTCTTGTAATAGCTCTTGTATCTGTCTAGACTAGATCTTTGGGATAGAGTTTTCTTTGTGTAATTGAAGATTTGTAACTAGGTATTGAAATAAATAAAGGTTTATGTTTCCTTTTATGACTTCTGCATATTTCTAAATGGATGGTAAGGGTTCTCCTATTTAGGTGGATTAGAGTAAGTGGCCTCATGATCCAGTAAGTTTGGGTCATGAAAGTTGATATCGGTGCCTAGGCCGGTCTCACAAGTACAATAGTAAATGTTGAGTAGAGTCCTCCGAATTGGTGTGTTGACATCCACATCTAATCTTTGAGAAGTTATGAAGCGTTCTAGGAATTTTTTCCTTTTATTTCTTTCCTCTGCACGGTCTATATGATTGCTTGTATGGGTTGAGTCTAATTCATATCTCTCGATTCCAATTAGTATCTCAAACGAAACAAAGAGAGGTCACTTGACTCATTTGGAATGACACAAGCAATGAAATTAGAACCTAGAAGATTCCAATTGGTATCTGGCTGTAAGGGTTGTGTGTAACTTTAGGATGATCAATTATTGGTCGCCAAGGACTTGAGTAAAGGACTTATTTAGTGAAATAACGAAAGTGGCTGTATTGGTTAATGATTTTTTTTGAGTGATATTTATGTGATTTGTAACTGCTTGGATAACTGTGAATCTGTGAGAAGTAAAGTAATTGTACATTTCCTATGTGTTGTTGATGATAAATTATGCGATGTGTGGTTTGAATGGAAAATTGGGTGCTTAAGTACCAAGTATTATCGTGATACATGTAAAAGTGGTAGAGAAAATGGTTAATGGTTGTGAAATTTCCTTGCTTCAACCGGTGATTATGTAGAAAGCAATAAAGATGGCGAATGTTGAATATTAATGGAAGTTGTTGTGAAAAATTGATTCTAGTTTGCGATCTATAATCGTGGTATAAAAAGTGGAGTTTTGCTTAATTGATAATCTTTTTACTTTGCTGGGTTCTATCTTGGGATTGTGATATAACCATTGTGCGATTTTGAATTTAAGTGTTACGGAAGGGAATGGGAGTGAGGGAAATTGCAGAAAACTAGAAATTTCTTGGTCACTGCTATTGAGCCGCTGTAGTGGGCACTATCCTGCTACTGTGAGCTATAGCGGGATGGGCTGGGATAGAATCCCTGTCCTGTCTTCCCCTATTTTGTATTTCACTCTCAACTTGTTCCAAACACTGTTTTGAGCTACCAGCTACCACACGATCGATGTAACTCATATAGTATAAGATAAATATTATGCATTCACTGCTAGTCTAATGAAAATGAGCATCCATGTACGAAATAAAATAAAAGAAAGAGCAATTGTTTGTTACATTTCCCAAATAGGGGCAACCCGAATCCATAGCTAGTAAAATAAGAGGGGAGGGGGAATAATCGGATGTGCACTCGAGGGCCTAGTTGGATACCTTATCATCTCCAGGGGATGCGGGGTCGGGGAATTCTTCTCCCAAGCCACTCAGGAAGGAGAACTCTTACACATCCTCCGGTTCCAGCTGGGGAAGCTCCTTTTCAGGGACAACATACTTGAACATGATCTTGACGGTCTTCCATATCTGGCAAGCATGCTATCCTGGGAGCACTCTTTCTTCTTTCTTTATATATCTCTCTTTGGAGATCCACATAGTCCTGTGCAGTGAGAGGTAGGGCTGTGGAACTAGAAGGGGCTGAACCCAAGGGAGGCATGTGGAAATGCTCTCGAAAGCTCCTCACGACAGCTAGGTCCTACTCTAGGCATCCTCGGGAAATTGGGGGCTCAGTAGTAGGGGCATCATCCTCATCATTGTCATCGTCCTTCTCTACCACTTTGTCGTTCTCTCCCTCGCCCATCTTTCTCTTTTTATTGCTCTGGGATGAGGCACCCTTCACCTTGAGGGGATGGAAGGGCGTGTCACTCTCCAAGTCCTGGTCAATATTCTCTCAAGGCAACCCTACCCACCTGCATAACTCGGTACCAGACTATGAAGGTAGGGAGCCTTTTTGTTGCGTCTATAGAAATCTTTCCACTCTGACACAATCTGTGCCTCCACATTCAGTTGTATCCCACGTATAGTGCAAGCCACCACCAGAACTGGAGGGTATGTCTTATCAGAAATGTTATCCAAAGGATGAATCCTCCGGGTCACCAAGTTCAGCCACCTCTGAGTATCTGCAGTGAAGTGCGTGCTCTAAATACCCTCAGGGACGGTCCAATAAACCCTGTCCTGATAGCCTCAGCAACCAGTGTATCCCTCAGCTAGCAGATGTCCATCTCCCAATATTTGGCTACGTACTCAGGATTGGAGACATTCAGCACCCTAGCACCTCATTGATTGTAGCAGCATCCACGAGGACATTCACTTCCCAAAAATAGATAGTGGGGTTGGGGTCGTTACAAAGTGTGGTTGAGAGAATAGCATAGAACTCCCTGACCCAGCTCGAGAACCCATCCCAAGGATCCTCTACTAGTGGCATCCAACCGAATTTCTGAAGCCAGTTGTAGAAATCTGGCGCTGCCTCCACCATCCTCCGGTAGTCTTGGAATCAATCCTGACAATTTTGGTCAGGGAACCTTTGGAAGGGAGGGTTTTTTTTTTCTTGATTTTCATCCATAGAGATGGTAATCCTACAAAAATCAAACAAAAATTAGTTAGAATCCATAGAAGTAGCTAAAGAATTTCAATTTTAGAAAAAGGCTGAGTTTGAAAAATAGCTAGGAGGTACTGCTGCATCCCGCTATAGCAGGCCACATACCACTACCACAGGACTGCTATAGCGAGGCCTCCATAGCGGGATGAGGCTATTATAGCAGCCTTCATCTTCCCTGATTCTCAAACGACACATGAATGGTGCCTTCGGCAAAAATTATCCATTTTCGACATTTTAAGCACAAATCAAGGTGGGGGAAGTATCATAGGACTAGTATATACAAAAATTCAGGCATTTAAACTCCTAAATAAGCCCAAATTGTCAAGAACAAATTCAAAATAACCCTTCACATTCACACTTTTTCAAGCCTAAATTAGCCATGAATTTCATGAATCTTAAGCATAGAATGCCATAGGAGCATTGTAAGTGTAACAGAAGCAACCATGATTCAAAAATTCATCCAAAACCAGTAAAAATTTGATTTCAAAAACCAACCCCAAAACTTACTCTATTTTTACAATTTCAAGTGATTTTCTACGATAATGCAAGTAGTAAAGTAAGGAAACGGAGTTGTAGTGATATTTACCATATATCCGGCATCGAGAGCAAATTGATCGGAGAGGGGAGGGGAGTTTATGTGTGAAAAGTTTGAGAAATGGGCGTGAAACCCATTTCTCAACCCCTTAAATTGTCCCATCCTGCTATAGCAATCTACGGCCTACTATAACGGTGCCGCTATAGCGAGACCCAGTTTATTAGGGGGTGGGAAATTTTTGTCCGTGTTATTTTTGAATTTATTTTAATTTCCAGGAATATGGAGAGGCTCGAGTGATCTAGGGAACTCGTAAAGCTTTTGTCCAAAGTGACCTCGTATAATTTACGATTGCAAAAAAAAAATAGAGAAAGAGAGTGGAGTAGTTAATAAAGCGTAATTTAAAATGGAATGAGATACTGGTAAAATTTGATGTATAAGGTGAGTATCATAGTTTTATTATCAACGAGTAAGCATTAATGACTGAGTGTATTTCATTTCATTCTTTTCCAATCGTGATCATTCGAAGATGAACGATGGGAAATTGGTATATGTTGTAACGACATGTTCCATCGTTACTAGAATAACCTCGTTCAAAGGGCATTGTGTATGGGAATTTTATAAATTTCCTTAAATTGGTAGCATAAAAGGCTTGGTTGAATAATTTTGAAAATTGAAATTTTGGGGTGGGCTGACGTTATCTCGCTATAGAGGCACCGTGATAGCGGGCTACCGGTCGCTATAGCTGGATGTCAAGACCAAAAAGTCCCAATGAATTTTCTTTATTTTCTCTTCCCTCTCATTTGCAAAATGGGATAAGACTTTATTTTAGAAAACCCCTAGGGTGGCCTCGATACTTTGGAGCAATAGAGAGGGAGGGATATGCTTGAACGGGGTGAAACCCGTTATTTTCTTGCAATTTCCCTACCAAAAGTCACTAGAACAGAGTTGAAAGTTTGAGTTTTTGCCTCCATAGCAGTTACTTGGCGCCCAGGTAGGCTAGGTTTAATTGAGTAGCACAAACCTAGATTAAAAAACGTATGCATAACATAGATTGATGGGAGATTCCATGCTTAGGCCTGCAGACACAGTGTTGGGTTGGATAAAAATAATAACTTCAAATATATCAATAAGAATTGTGTTTGTATGTCATGTGTAATAGTTATTAAACCTTGCGTGTATTATTTGTTAATACTAAATCATTTTATGGATAGATATGATGCAATTATGCTTCGGGAGTTGTTGTTAAACTAAGTGAATGTTGATTTAGGGTTGATTTGATATCATGAGGTAAGATACATGAGAATGATAGATGGTGGAATAATCAGGATGATATTTAGAATTAACATGGAAGGTTGGGCGTAACTAATTGCAAACTAGAATGGTTGGGCGTGTATTTAAATATCAAAAGTCTGAGGTTAATTCTAAGGTGATATGCATGTTATTTTCTCTACATGCGGCCTAGTACGATGTTATTCGGAGTGGGAAGAGGTAGGTGATGGTTAGATGTAGTTAAAAACTCAATTTAGTTTGTGTTAACGTTAATTGTCTTTTTACGTACTTGTTACAAAGCATGCTTTAAATATTGAATTTTTGGATAATATTACAACTGTCTAATAAAATATAATGAGGTTGCATAAAAGGCTTGTTGTGGTGCAAGTATGATTGTGTTATTCTCATTGTGATTGTACTTGTTGGGTTTGGAGTTGTTATTGTGAGATAAACCGGTAAAGGTCATCATCATGGAATTGGTGGAACTCAAGGAGTATAAGGGTGGGGATGTTGGAATAAGGGTGGCATAACATTGGTTTGGGATAATGGTGGCAGACACTAGATATCTAGGTTATTTGGTACATCGACTGAGATTGTCTCCTACAGGTCATGGCTAGTGGGCAACCATTAGATCCTTAACATGTGTGTACACCGTATTGGTGAGTTTGACGGTTCCCTGAATGGATTAGGTTATGTTTTTGTTGATGTATTGGGTTCCTTGAGTGAACTAGTTGATAATATTGTTGTTACTTGGATCCATAAGTGGTTCGGGCTATTGGCATATTTGAATTGTATAATTATTCGTTGATGTCTATTAAAAAAGTAAATGTGGCAAGGTTGAGCTTATTGTTGTTAGATATATGGTGTTGTCTTGGTAGATTTTTGTATTGAATTATACTTGTTTGAATTGTTGAGCAAGACTAAGTGAAGTGTATTTGCTAAGTGTTACGTGGTCGTAATTGTTTACAATTGGTTGGTTAGGTGTTCTCATGGTACATATGTTGTCTTAAATAACAAGTATTTCCAAAAAGCATGATATTGCTAAGATTAACTGATGAGATACTAAGAGGTTGGGGTTTGTTATGGTTATCATTGTTGAGTTCTTAGTTAAGTGAGTTTTAAATGCATAACTTGAGGTGACGGAAGGGCTGGGAGGTGATGGTTAGAGTTGGATGTTGAGTGGTGATTGACTGATGGATTTGTGTCAACTGTTTAGGGATAAGTGAGGTTTTCGTGAAGAGAGTGTAAAATTAAGGAGGTGAAGAATAGGGGTATGGAAGTTAATCTGACTAAGTGAATTAATTAAGTGCATGTTTTATTTTGGATATCTATATTATGTTTATGTGATTCAACTTGGGTCGGTCAATGATGCCTACTAGTACATGTGGTTGTACTGATACTACTCTAGCTATACCCTTTTCTAAGGTATAATCTGGTTGCAAGATCAGTTGAGGTTTCTTGATTGATTCAGTAGAGATCCCCAAAAGATTCTATGTCTTGCCTCTTACGGTGGATGCTGAGTCATTTGTATTTCAGATTTTCTTGTAGTAGCTCTTGTACCTATCTAGACTAGATCTTTGGGATAGAGTTTTCTTTGTGCAATTAAAGATTTGTAACTAGTTATTGAAATAAATGAAGAATTAATATTTCCTTTTATGACTTCCACATATTTCTAAATGGGTGGTAAGTGCTCCTATCTAGGTAGATTAGAGTACGTGCCCTCGCAATCTGATTAGTTTGGGTCTTGAAACTAGCACTGGAAAACTATTCCCAGAATAAGAGATAAGCCCCTTGATATATTTCCTTGTATAAAGATATATCGGTGCCTCCAGTCAGGTAAAATCAAGGAAGAAGTAAAGCATGAAACATCGACATTATTGTCACCCTCTTTCTCATCCTCATCCAAGTCCTCATCCTCATCCTTGTAATTTTAAGACCTAATGATGAGGACAAGGATGAGAAAGAAGCAACGCATGAGCCTACATAAAGAACTTAAAAAATGTTAAAGTTTGTAACAAAAAATGAATGAGCAAGAGTTCCATACACTCATGCTCTTCGGATCAGAATGAATGTTCTTGTGATGGTTGAGTTGGATGGAACTATCTAATCCCATACAAAATAAGGGAAGTGGAGGAGAACAAATAGGGGATGTTGAGGTCTTGGCTCATTCTTTAGCCGAAACCCAAAAAACAATCTAAAGCTCTCCAAATTGATGGACCAACCTGGGCCAAAAAGAATCAATAATTTTGGCAGAATTGGTGATGATCTTGTCAAAAGAATGGTTATGAAACCCTACAAATAACAATCAGTATGAACTAAATTAAATTTTCTTCATAGATAAAAGAATCATGAACGGAGATTTGAAGACTAAAAGAAGTTGCAAAACAAGAAATGAAGAGATAATGCAAAGGCAGCTATGGAAAAAGATGTATTTATAGGCAAATTTTCATGAATGCCTCAATCAGTGTAATACGCCTATATCAATGTCATTGTATAAAAAAATAGATAGATTAGATTAATAAATTTTAATTCACAAAGTGCAAAATAATAAAAAATAATAATAAAGGACTAGGTGCAGAAGGAATTAAACAGTTGAAAAATAAATTCTCATTAATTGAGCACTCAAAGACCCATAACAACATAAATTGCAAAATGGAGAGGAATAATTATAAAATAAGGACAGTACAAATATACAAAAGGATGGTAACCAGCCTATGAGACTGCCATGTTCCCTTCTTCTTCACCAAAAGTTTTGGCAAACAAATCAAGCCCTGAGGTTTCTTCTTTCAAAGAGGCAACAAAGTCTTCCGGAGGCAGTAGAGGTGCGCTACGGCGAGGGAGTTCTCGTGATGGCAGACCTCCATATTATCATACGTGTGCTACAACGATCACTTCCTCGCAGAAGCGAGACCACTGACATGAATATTACTTTGTTGCAGCAAAAGAAGTCAGGTAGAATATAGTGCTAAAACTTTTTACTTTCTCTCAAGCTAAAATCTTTTTCACTATCTTGTCAATACACATAATACTTCAGTATTATGCCAACACAACATAATTTATCATAGTCTTAACACACACCAATTTTACTATTGTCTCAAAAAACAATAATTTAATATTATATTGTCATACAATCATATAGTCAATACACTCACATGACTTCTATCGATAGATACCAATTGAATTAGTCCAGATATCAACTGGAATTGACTAGATAACAATTGAATTAATTAAGATACCAATTGGAATAAACTAGATACCAATTAGACTCTACCCAGGTAGATGATAAACTGATACAATATGACAGGAAAGAAGAAAGGGAATGACTCCTAGATGCCTTATAGCTTCTCGAGGATTTGATGTGGACGTCTACACACTAATTCATAGGACTCTACTTGATATTTCTATTGTAATTGTGAGACCAGTAACCTAGGGATCTGATACCAACTGTCACGATCCAATTTACGAGATCGTGTGACCACCTATTTGATTTTAACTCAATAGGAAAATTCTTTACTACCTAATCATTTTAAGCAGAATTTCTTGAAAAAAATATCATTATAATATAATCAATTCAATTGAAAACTCATAATCATATTTAATATCTTCAAAACCATATAATTAATTCAACAAAATACAATATTTCTCAAGGACGTAGTCCATACATGTACAAGAGCTTCTAATACAGAGTAATGGCAAGAAAATAAAAGAGAACTTCCACCGAAAGAATGAGGTATGCAAAAGTTGATGATGGATTTTTGCCACTTCAACAAAGAAACTTCAATCAACCTATAACACACTTACAACCCAAAAGAGTGTAGCAATAGTATTAGTACGCCACACATATTGGTAGGCATAATCGGTCGACTAAGATTAGTTCATGCAAAACCATATATAAATCAACAAAATAAGCAGATAATCTTGTGCAAAAACTTTACATCCTAATTTCACACCACTTATTACACTTTCTCAACCAATCTAAGGATTTCAAATTATCTTTCTTATTTCGATTAGACCCTAGTAAATATTACTAAGCATTTTGTTTCACTTGCGATAAGTTCGACAACCACTAACACAATTACTGACACTTAGCATCATCAAGATAATGCACACCCATTATCACGACTTGACAGTTTAACTATCATTAAATATTACTCTCAAGTCATGTATCACCCATTACAGATTTCTTACCCACAACCCAAATCAACCCAGCAACAAGGTACAATGGTACATACATTTAATCTCAGAAAATAAAGAACCAATTAATGACTTGATCAACCAATTGAGAGCATATTCACGTAAATCAAGTAACCCCAACAACATAGAAAATCAAATATTCCACAACAACGGGTAGTAACCAAATATTCAAAAACATCAAAGGCAAGCAATCAAGGCCATTTAGAGCACCAATCAGACATATCAAGTCATCACATAACCCTAAAATTATAAGCCGTCACATAACCAAACATGGATCTTGTCCACACTGAATCACCAAATGTATAGCATCTATATCTCATCAGTCTTACTCCAACTATATCAGTTATCACAATAATCACTCATCTGTACATATATGCTACAGGGTCTTATTTCTATATAACTAGTAATGACCTGTATGGGACAAACTAAGGTATATGTACCATACCAAAGTGGTACCCACTCCACAATAAAACTGCTCATCTGTAAGCTCACATCTAATTAAAGACACTCAACATTAGAATCATATGTATATTCTCAGTTCTTATCAACATATATTTCCATGTACTGTACTGGCATGGTACTCGCTCCACAACATAACCGCTCATCCATAAGTTCACATCAAACTCGAGCCACTTAATATTAGAACACTATATATATTCTCAGTTTTTATCAACATATCTTAGTATGTTCTCATCTCAGTCATATCTCAAGATGGTACAACAAGAACATAAAATACAATTAGTGCACTTCGTAATCATAAGTCACTTAAAGACAGGCTTCAACAATTATACAACTTATTTATACAAGCATTGTCAACCCAAACAAATATGCAACCACAAACTATGTATGAAGACCAATCAACACGCTTATCAATCATAATACATACAAGAGGCTAAATCAAGTCAAATTCCATAAAAACACCCATAAGTTCCTCTCAATTACTTAACAACAATTATTATGCCAAGGACCATTGAATCTAATTTCTAAGTGTGAGGACCAACCATTAATATTACTATCACATTCTGTCATGACCCAAATGGACAAGAGTGGCACCCACACTAGCCCTCAGTGGGAGAACCATCTAACCTAAATCTCCAACTAATTACCTAGCCATTTTAAATAATAAATAACAATAATCTCGACTAAAACACATAATTAATCTCTACAAATCAAACAAATGATAATAGTACAGAAATAACTACTGCTTACATAATCCCAAGGACCCGAAAGTCACAGTACAAGAACATTCTAAAGACCAAAAATGAAGTCTGAAATATATATCTCAAAAACAAATAATAAAAGAGTGTCTTTGTCCGAAAGAGTGGACATGATAAGGAGAAGATTCAATGGCTTCCTGAAAGTAGGTGCTCACCCTTGGATCGATAAGTTACTGGTCACGAACTAAATCTAAGGTCTCATTCAGTCTCTGGAACATTTTTTGCACTCAAAAAAAAGAAGAAAACATGTAGTATCAGTACAAATACTATATACTAGTAGGTATCATCGACCGACTTAAATTAAAACCCATACATAAACATAAATCAAATAAGAGCAATAATCAGAACATAATGCATAATTGCACCAAACACCACTATCTACAATATAACCTCTTACAGTAGCCAAATAACATAATAGTACAAATAATAATTCTATTAACACCATTGAACTACCATATCAAGATAAGTTCAACCACAACAAAGGAAGAACCTATGATCTTCTACCTAGCACAGCTGTAACATACCTAAGTTACATTCATCTAACTATCTCACAAGTAGTCTCATGATACTTCTATTGATCACAACACTTATACTTAGGAATTAAATAATTAATGGATGAATAATATGAAATAATGCATCACAACCATCAACTCAGTCATAAAAAGTGTACACATATACTAAGGAGTCTTATATTCCCAATAGTCATGATCTGCAGGAGATGACCTCAGTTTATGTACCATACTGATGTGGTACCTGACCCTCTAAATATCAATCTGTATGTAACATGTATCGTCATAGTACCTAACTCACCGAATATCATAATATGTGAATATCACAATCAATATCAATAAGGATACGACAAAATGCACCAATTATACAAAATACACCTTACTTAGACAATTAGTCAAATTCAAGTATTATCATACCATGTATACTATCAACTATCACTCAATTCACCAATTACAAGTATGACCGAAGGCCAATTCATAATTACTCAACTCATGGTTAGGCATATAATTCAAGTTAAGTCTATAACTACTATTTAAACCATAACCTACCTCACGCATAAGCTCGAAATACTCTAATCCACCTAAGCTTTCCTTTTTGTCATAGTTTTAGACTATTCATGGTCTAAAAATAGTAAATAAGGAGAAATCAATAAGTTATTTTCCAATTATAAGCATTAGGAACTAAAACCCATAGGTTTTGACCTAGTTCATAGTCAAAACCACTAATTTGGGGTTTTTCACCCATTAATCCACACAATTTTCCCATAACTCACGTTAAGAAGGAAGAATTCTACATTAGGAAGTTAAGTCTGGCAACATAGAGCCATTTACAACTGATTTTAGGTCTACACATGGGTAATTCTCTTCAGTTCATCACTTTTAGGGCTTAACCCAAGATTTTCTTCCTAACTCATGATTCTACTAATTCTAGAGATTAAAGGAGTTACTTTATGATAGAATAATGGAACAAACTTAACTCAATGATGAAAATCACCAAAATTTGAGAAAATCACCTCACACGGTCCTAGGATAAATTTAAGATGTTTTTGTAAGAAAATAATGTCAAAAATAAGAGAGCCCATGCATTAAAACTACCCCACATCTAGTATAGAGGCCCACTACCTGCTATAGCAATCCCACTGTAGTGACCAAGGGGCCTACTATAGCGATCCCTCCCACTATGTTACTGACAGCTACGACGGTCCACCCTACCATTTTAGTGAGCTTAAACAGTAGCTCGTGGGAACTTCCAGCTTTTCCCCCTTCTACAACACAGACTTTTATTTTCAGCAATACAAATTTATCTGTAATGACCCAAATCAGCATTATGCTGAAATAGGAGATAAAGCTTTTTCCAAGTCTTTCCTAAGACAATTTTAGGAAATTCAAGGCTAGCCTAGCCTTAGATGATTTTTAAGGTTGTTTAAGTCTAAGGAAATCTAGTATTAATATGAGTATTGGTGGGGATGTTGGACTTGATTTTTAGGTAGATGATGAGTTTAGAAGGGTATAGCAACTTTCAACACATGAAATGGGGTTATAGAACTCCAACTATAGAGTTTATCATGAGAACGTTGGTTTGCAATGTTGTATTTTCCTGAGATTTTGCCTCGGGACCACTACAATGAAAAAGAGAACCGTTGCAGTAGTGCCACCTTAGTGGAAAAAGTACCACTGCCGCAGTAGCCTGTAATAGTCGTAAACCGCTATAGTGGTAACTTTACCATTGCAGCGATAACTTAACCACTGCAGCAGTAACATGCAATGTTTTTACACTTTTTAAACTAGAAATATATTTTCATTCCCCACTTTCTGAAAAATAAATCAAGCCAATGGGGAAGGCGAATTTCTGTAAGATTTTAGAATTTTCATCTTTGGAGATAAGTTCCTTATATTCTAAACTTGGATTACTTCTTAGAATACCTAAAAATCATTAGAAACTTGTTCATGGTGGAAATTGGAGTTTAGCTCTAATTCATGAATTTGATGTAAATGGTGGGAATAGGTATGAAATCAGTAGATAATGATTCTAGGGTGTTAGAAAATACTAATGAGAGTAGAATCATAGTTGTTCATGCTAAATAAAGCAGGGTTCATGAGGTTTAAGGGATAGAAAACCCTAAGATGATGAATTAGTGTAATTTTATGGTTAAAATTATGAGTTATTAATTCCTAGTGGTTAAAAAGGAATGAATTGATTAAAATGGGTATGTAATCTTGTTGTTATAGATCAAGAACAAGGTGAAAGAGAAATAAAAGGCAAACTTGTGGCCTAAAGGTGATTTTGAGCAAGGAATCAAGGTAGATTACGGTTATTGTAATAATTAGACTTGCTTGACTTTATTCTTATACATGAATTGAGTATTTTTGTGATTTCTTTCAAGCACTACTTGTGATTATTGGCTGTATTTGCATATTCATACATGTTGTTGATAATGCTATTAAGCTCATGCTGTTCTTGAGGCTATTATGTTGAAACCATTATGCTCATGATATTGTTGATGATATTATTGTTGATGATGATGATATACAAATCATGATGTTCATGATGTTCTTGATGATGTTGATGAGATTGAGAAGTGAAAGAGATGATGTGCACATCTTGCATTCATACATTCATCCATGTGCATTGAATGTTCGGTTATAATCATATGTAGTGATACAACTTATTGTTGAAATTGGCTAAGTGTAAACATACATAAATATGACTCTATATTCCCTTTAAAGTGAAGTGTTATAATTGTGTTGTTGTCTTTGATTATGAGTTTTGTGATGATCGCTTTGCATTTATTTGGTTCACTTATTTGTATGGTGTTGGGTTGAGTCAACCTATGATGCCTACTAGTACATGTTGATGTACTGATGCTACTTGTGCTCTTTTTTTTGTTGAGTGTAAAGTGTCTTCCAGCGTTTGAGACGAGACCTCGACTCTAGCCAGCAGTTCCAAATTTTACTTTAAGGGTAAGTATCATGATCAGGCAGCCCTTGGATCTTCAGCTTATTTTTCATGTTCCTTATTTTGGGACTAAGACATTCCTTTAATTATTTTTGTCTTTTGGACAATCATTTAGTTATAGACTTGAGTATTCGTAGATGTTCTTGTATGGTGACTTCATGTCCCGGGGATGTAATAAATAGAGATTTTTCTCTCTCTATTTTTGGTTTGATGTTTGTTTAGGATTACAACTTTATTTCCTTAATGAATGATTGGGTTTAGTAACTTTATAATGATAAGGTTGATGGTAAGTAAAGTGATGACTATTGAACTTGGTTTTTAAGGGTTGGGTTAAATGGTTATCCCGCCATAGTTTTAGGGTGGGTGCCAATCATGACCATTTGGATTGTGACAAATATGGCATTAGAGCACTAGGTATATAGATCTCATCATATAAGAACAGGTCTAGTAGAGTCTTGTAGAACGGTATAGAGAAGTTTTTACTTTTCTTCGAGAGGCTACAGGGCTTTAGGAAACAAAAATTTCTCTCTCTCTTCCTTTCATTCTATTACTTGGTTCCAATTGGTATTTGGTGATCCAAATTGGTATCTAACTTCTTCATTCTTGATTCGCAGATGATGTACACACATATCTCTCGAACAACAGTACCTACACCAGTCGCTGAGGCCGCAGCTTGGGGTAGACCATGCGTAAGGGGTAGGGATAGAAGAGGAGGAAGAGAAGCAACACCTGTTAGGGGTGGAGCCGGGCAGCCAGAGGATTGGCTAGGTAAAGGACTCCATTTCCTCCCCCACCATAGGATACTTCAAGGTTAGCTCAGGAAGAGGACATGGTGATTAAGGAAAAAGAAGTAGTGGTCCCTGGGAATATAGTGCCTGTACAAAATGGTTCAGCCTAGGTGCCTATGACTGCAGGACTGATTCAGCAAGTGTTGGGATACTTAGACAGTTTGGCTGGCACCGATGTTATTCCTTCGTTTCTAGCCTTTCCATCCCCATCCTTACAATATGCAACTGTTGTGGCACCCAGGATGGATAAAGGCTTAGAGATAGGGGTCTATCCTCGATAGGTACTTAGACCGATGATGACAGATGATGAACATGGACTTTTCTATAAGTTCATGAAAATGAAACCCCCAGTATTTCAAGGTACCAAGTTTGAAAATACTTTTGAGTTCTTGTTGGATTTTCATGAATGCCTTCATAAGATGGGTATTGTTGAAAGATATGGTGTGGATTTTGTTTCTTTTCAGCTGCAGGCCGAAGTCAAGCAAGGATGGATGGAATTGTTGAGTACATGGGTGTTTTACCTCCACTTACTTGGGCCCAGTTCCAGAATGTCTTTCTTGAGAAGTATGTTCCCCATGCTTATCGTGATCAGAAAAAGGATGAGTTCTTGAGGTTAGAGTAGGGTAACATGTCTGTGGTGGCCTATGAGGCCAAATTTCATGCCTTATCTCGCTATGCACTACAATTGATCACTTCACAGGAGGAACGAATTAGGTACTTTGTGAAGGGGCTAAATTCTGTGATTTAGATGGTTACTTCATCTGTGGCTGCATCTGGTAAGTCCTTTCAGGATATAGTTGAGTTTACTAAGAAGGCTGAGGCACTTGAGAAATAGGGAGAAGTGAAAGCAGAAGAGAAGAAGTCTCGAACTTCAGGCCAGTTCAGCGGTACTTTATTAAAATGTCGTGGTTTTTCTCGGCCTTATAATTCATTCATACCTATGTTTACAAGGGGAGCCTGTCTGGGGTCAGTTATAAGCCTTTACAGACATGCAGTTATACATATTTATCCTCTTCATCTTAGAGGCTGCCTTAGGCATCAGGTGCCATGAGTGTAGGGGTTTGGGCCGCATCAGAAGGTATTGCCCTAATTTCATGTTGCAGGTCAATTGACTCAGCAACCAGCTTCTAGTGCTCTAGTTCCAGTAAGTTGTGGTGGTGGAGAAAATAATAGGGGTTATCCACAAAGTGGGCATGATTGCCATACTACAGGAAGGGGTGGCAACCAAGACAATCGAGGTAGAGGATAGGTCGGTAGAAATGGTGCTCAAGCTGGTAGAGGTGGTAGTCAGGGTGATGATAAGGCCCAACTTTATGTTGTTCCGACTCATCCAGAGGCGGAAGCTTCTGATGTTGTCATCACAGGTACTATTCTTATCTGTGGTCTTATGTCTTTTGTATTGTTTGATCCCGGTTCTACTTTCTCTTATGTGTTTGTGAAGTTTGCTTTGGGTTGGGATTTGGACTGTGAATTGCTTGATACTCTTATGTATGTAACTACACCAGTTGGGGTGTCTGTGTGTGTTGATCAGGTTTATAGGGCTTGTCCTGCTATGTTTATGGGGTACAAAACCTTGGTAGACTTAGTAATTTTAGACATGAAAGAGTTTGATATCTTTTTGAAGATGAGTTGGTTGTCTCCTTATCATGCCATTCTTGATTGTTATGCTAAAATCGTCACATAGCGATACTCGGGATGGAAAGGTTAGAGTGGGAGGGTACTTTTAAGCCTACTCCTGTGAGAATTGTGTCAACTATTCGTGCCCAGAAATTAGTAAAGAAGGGGTGTAAGGCGTTTCTAGCCTATTTTCGAGAAGATAAATTTACAGTCCCTCCCATAGCTTCAGTTCCAGTTGTATTTGAATTCTTAAAAGTCTTTCCTGACGACCTTATGGGTATGACTCCGGACCGCGAGGTTGATTTCTACATAGATTTAGAGCTCGAAACTCGACCCATCTCTATCACTCCTTATCGTATGGAACCAGCAGAGTTAAGAGAGTTGAAATCTCAATTACAAGAATTTCTAGAAAAGGGTTTTATTCACCCAAGTGTTTATCCTTGAGGTGCTCCTGTTTTTCTTATGAAACAGAAGGATGGTAGCATGAGGATGTGCAAAGACTACCGCCAGTTGAATAAGGTAACCATTCGCAACAAATATCCCTTGCCTAGGATAGATGGCCTGTTCAACTAATTTCAGGGAGTGACAGTGTTCTCATAAATCGATTTGAGGTCAGGTTATCATCAGCTTAAGATTAGGGCAGAGGACATCCCAAAGACTGCATTCCGAACTCATTATGGCATTACGAGTTTATAGTCATGTCTTTTGACTTGACCAATGCCCCAGCTGCATTTATGAGTTTGATGAATAGGTCTTTAAGTCATTCTTGTATTCATTTGTTATCATTTTTATTGATGATATAATGGTTTACTCCAAAAGTGAAGAAGAGCATGAAGCTCATTTGCATAAGGTACTGGGGTTGCTTAAGGAGAAGCAACTATATACTAAATATTCCAAACGTGAATTTTGGCTATCTTTAGTGTCCTTCTTGGGACACATGATTTCTATGGAAGGGGTTATGGTAGACTCGCAGAAGGTTGAAGCTGTTAAGAATTGGGCTAGTCCAATGAATGTGACAGAAATTCATAGTTTTGTGGGGTTGGCTAGTTATTATGATTGGTTTGTTAAGGGGTTTGCTGTCATTACTTCGCATATAACCCGCCTTACTTAAAAGGAAGTTCCATTTGTATGGGATGACAAGTGTGAGGAGAGCTTCCAAAAGCTTAAAACTTTATTAACCTCAACCCCAATTCTCACATTGCTTATTGAAGACAAAGATTTCATTGTATATTGTGATGCCTCACGGTTGGGCTTAGGTACTATTTTGATGCAGGATCATAATGTGATTGTTTATGCTTCAAGGCAATTGAAGCCTTATGAGAAAAATTACCCCATCTACGACTTAGAATTGGTAGACGTGGTCCTTGCTTTGAAGATTTGGAGGCACTATCTTCATGGAGTGTAGTATGAGGTGTTCACCAGGCACCGCAGCTTGCAGCATGTGTTCACCTAGAGAGATCTAAATCTAAGGCAGAGAAGGTAAATGTAGTTGATCAAGTATTACGATATCTCAATTCTATATCACCCGGGTAAGGCCAATGTGGTGCGGACGCATTGAGATGGAAAACGGTGAGCATGCGAAGCTAAGTGTCATGACCCAAATCACGAATCATGCGGGCACCTACCCAATCTATCCTAGATAGGAGAACCCTTACCACCCAACCATTCAATTATTGCGAAAGACATTTAAAATAGCTTCAAGTATAATTATTATATAAACATTCTATTTAAAATACACTTATTACATTAATATATTACGAAAGTAAATTAAACAATTTCTAAGAACCTAGTCTAAACCGGTACAACGGCACTAAAAAAATGGAGTAATGACTCGACACACGGCATCCATGTATGAGTAGGATGACAGGAGCTGCTGAAGAATAAACACCATTGTACCTATAGAAACTCCAACTGACCTGCAACATGGCTATATCCCAAAATGGAGATATAGTAAATGTAGTATCAGTACAACCACATATACTGTTAGGTATTATCGGCAGACCAGGGTTAGAAACATATATAACATATAACAAATAAGAAGAGATCATGACAAGCATACAGGTTTAACAGCTGAACATACTTATCTTACTACAACTTTCGAACCATCTTTTGTTTGTTTAAGCAATATTAATTTACCCTCAGGCTGGACTAACTTACACAATTCCATGGATAAACATAACCACATTTCTGATCCACTCACCTTGTTCTAACAACTCTACACTATCCTTTCTCTCTCTCATTAATCCTCTTTTGTGAAAATTCTTGCCTCCTATTATACTACCATTAACCATAAGGATTTCAATGACCAAGGCAATTAATAGCATCAGCAACTTTGTAGGAAGGGACACTGTAATATACATCGCGTATATAACTATATACACAGAAGAATAATATTTACACATAATCTAGGACGTACCTTATATTCACACTTTGCTATAATGCACAATCACAATCATCAATATAATCGGTCCACTTAAGGAACCATAGTATCTCATCAAACAACCAGTCCACACAAAGAACTAGTTACACTTAGGCAGATTCTTCAACAAGTTTCACCACAATATAAAAATATATATAAATTTACATTCAAATGCATATGATGAATGTATGTATGCAAGATGTACGTATCATCTCTTTCTCTTATCAATCTCATCATCATCAGTATCATTCTCAACATCATGAACATCATGATCTCAATATCATCATTAATTTCATCAACTCATCATCATCAATATCATCTCAACATCATGAATATCATGATCTCAATATCATCAACTCATCATCATTAATATCATCTCAACATCATAAACATCATGATATCAATATCACCATCAATATTAATATAAATGCAAGATGCAGTCAATAATTATAAGTAATACATGAAGGCGAATCACAAACACCTGATTGAAAGCAGATGCAAGCAACAACAATCGAAATAGAACTTACAATTAATGGCAACCAAGTAAATGCAATCAATAATCACAAGTTCATCATTCCAAAAAATATTCACTAATAGATAAAATCACAAGTATGCCTGAAGGACAATTCACCACTTTCTCAATTGAGCATTATCAAACCCAATCATCAATACAAACATGTTCGAAGTCCAATCAATCAAATATCCATTTTAGGAGTTCACATTCTACCAAGAGTAATAGATACATTCTAAATCATCATCCTATTTCATACACCAATCTAACCCTCTTTTATTCATATTGAAATAGGTAAATTTAGTTACTAACTAGTAACTCCTACACTCAATTCATTACTAAGTTCAAGGTATTATACCCTTTAGTAGATCATTCAACCAATAGGTTCTATTCAACTTACAATTCTAGCTAGAGTCATACACCTTTACACATCTTAATTTCTAGCACTTAGCCAAACTTGACATTAGGTTCTTAAGTTATAACCCATCATAATCAATCCTCCTAACTATGTTCTAGCAATAACATCTCATATTTCAAATATACACAATATCAGGTTCACCCTTTTTAAGGTGTTAAAAACTAGTTCTATAGATTAGAAGGTCACTTAATTCTTCTATTATTACTCGTATTCACATATTAAGCTCTATAAATCATCAAGTAAGTCATACAAATACAAACACCCATCAAGAGATCCACACAAAATAAAATAACACACAATTATATCATTATTATATTAATTTCATAGTTTATCCATCCAAACTCCATGCCTGTAGCCCTAGACATAAATCTCCCGTCAACTACAGTTATTACATGCAACTAATCCAAGTTTACTACACATTAAACCATAACCTACCTCGATCGAAGATATTAGAATAAGCAAGCCACACCAAGGTTGCTCTTTCTTTTCCTTCATGCCTCTATTAGCCTAATCATCTAGAAATCAAATAATTATAAGAGTAATTAAGCGATTACTCTTCGAATAACTAATTTGGGAATTCAACCCACTAATTTTATCCTTATTAATGGTCTAAAACATTATTCAAGGGTCAATTACCCATTAACAAGCTCCATCATGTTCAACCTATCTCCATTAATGGAGTTTCAAGGCTAAAGGTTCCATTTTAAAGAATTCAAGATTCTCAATAATCAAATTTCATATTTTAGAATCACTATTTCATGCTAGGAATCATTAATTAACAACCTAGAAGTAATAGAAGTAATTCTAGGTGATATTATGTCAACCCGTAGGTTTTCCCCAGAATATCATGAACTTAGGGTTCAAATCCCCAAGAATTTCACCATTAAAAATTGTTCTAATAATTTTAAGATGTTAAAGGATTGAAATACAAAGAAGATGATGGAAGAACTTACCTCAATGAAGAAATTTCACCTAAGAAGTTGGAAAATTGCCCCCTAGGTCTTTGGGATGGAGTTTTTGAGTTAAAACCAAAAAACCCATCCAAAACTGACTTAAAAGCTGCCAGTTACCACTATAGTGGTAAAATAACCATTGGAGTGGTATCGTTGTGGCCCATGGCATACACTAGGTTGATTCAGGAGATGTACAATAGAACAAAGACTCGTGTGAGGACAGGAGGAGGAGATTCAAAGCACTTTTCTATTTTGACAGGGTTATACTAGGGATCGACTCTTAGTCCATTTTTATTCGCCTTGGTGATAGATGTATTGACAAAGCATATTCAAAGAGAGGTTCCTTAGCGTATGTTATCTACTAATAATGTAGTGCTTATCGATGAGATCTGGGGAGAAGTTAATGATAAATTAGAGGTTTCGAGAAAGACCCTAGAGTCTAATGGCTTTAGATGAAGTAGGACCAAGATAGAGTACTTGGAGTGTAAGTTCACTGATTTGACACATGAGGTTGATGTGGTAGTGAAGTTGGATTCTCAAGCCATTTGGAAGAGGGATAGTTTCAAGTATCTTGGGTCTATGATTTAGGAGAATGGAGAGATTAACTAGGATGTCATGCACTATATTGGTGCAAGGTTGTTGAAGTAGAGGCTCGCTTCGATAGTCTTGTGTGATAAGAAGGTGCCTCCTAAGCTTAAAGGTAAATTCTACAGAGTGACAGTTCGACCAGCTATGTTGTATGGAGCGGAGTGTTGACCAGTTAAGAACTTCCATATCCAAAAATTAAAGGTGGCAGAGATGAGGATGTTGAGATGGATGTGTGGACTTACTAAGAGGTATAGGGTTAGAAATGAGATTATTAAAAAGAAGGTGGGAGTGACTTTGGTGGAAGACAAGATATGGGAAGTAAGGTTGAGATAGTTTGGGTATGTGATAAGGAGGTTCACGGATGCCCCCGGTATAGCGGTGTGAGAGGCTGACTGTGGATGGTTTCAGATAGGGTAGAGGTAGTAGGCTGAAGAAATATTGGAGGGAAGTGATTAGGAATGACTTGGAGTAGTTACAGTTTATGGACATAACCTTTAATAGAAAGGTGTGGAGGATGCAGATTAGGGTAGAGGGTTAGTGGGTAGGAGTGCATCCTTACTAGTAGTGTGGAGTGCTTTATTTGTAGTTGTGCCTGTAGTTATAATGCTATGCATGTGTCTTGTAGTTTCTTCTTCATGGTGTTTTGGTTTTGTTTGTGATTTCGAATATATAGTTCATGGTATTACTCTGTGGGTGTCTTGTTTCTTTTATTACCTAGTAGTGTGTTATCCCATTTTTGTTGTTTATTTTTATGTTTTTTGCTTGTTATAATGTTATTTGTACTGAGCCAGGGGTTTATTAGAAATAGTGGTATGGACTGCGTACACTTACCCTCTCTAGATGCCACTTTGTGGGAATACACTGGGTATGTTGTTGTTGTTGTTGTTGTAGCGGTAGTGTTGTAGCATTTAATTTCTCAACCTAGATAGTATTCAGTAAAATGGCCATAACCTTTTACTCTGAAAGCGAATTAACAAACGGTTGAATGCGTTGGAAAGAAGACTCAAAGATGTTTCATTTTGTAGGTATTGAGTCCTATAAATCTTTATATTCTAGGAGATATGCTCATTTGAAGTTGACCCTAGTTTAAACTTGGCTCGAAACTCAATCAGTGAGAACACTTCCAACTTTACTTTGTGCTAGGGGTATTGCATGACCTTAGTACATGTCCAATGCACTCCCATACTAAGGAATTAGTCCTATAACTTATAATTAATAAGTTTCTTATGCCTTTACCGCAAATATTTTCAGTAAGGATGAAATGGGTCGTTATACTTAGCATGGCTGGAGGTGTCAAGGCGCCCATTGGAAAGAGAGGTACAGTCTTTGGCTAATGATTTTTTGAGATTGCATGAGATTAGAGAAGGAGGAATATTAGTACATGTAGAAGTCAGGTCCACATTCTTCAACCAAATCAAAAGCAGGCAGTTCGAAGACAAAAAGTTTAGCAATCTTAGAAAGAAAGTGTTTCAAGGTGAGTCTTGAGAGGTCATCCCTGATGATGAAGGAGTGTTGAGGATTCAGGGTGCTTATGTGTACCATGGGTGGGCAACCTGATTTCAACTATCTTGTAAAGGCCCACAACTCTAAGTACTTTATACATCTGGGGGGCACCAAGATGTATAGGGGCTTGAGATAACATTATTAGTGGTGAAGAACGAAGAGGGACATTGTAGATTTTGAGATCAAGTGTCAAAATTATCAGCAGGTTAAGTATGAACATTGGAAACCTAGTGATACGTTTCAAAGGATGCCCACTCTGGAATGGAAATGGGAAAGGATAACTATAGACTTTGTGGTCGGTCTTCCCAAGACTCTGAGGAAGTGTGACTCTATATGGGTCATTATTGATCGGTTGACTAAGCCAACTCACTTCATCTCGATGAGGGTAGATTACAATGTTGCTAAGTTGGCCAAAATTTACATGAAGGAGATCGTAAGGCTTCATGGGGTACCTATTTTGATTGTGTCAGACAGAGGTACTCAGTTCACCTCTAACTTTTGGGAGAAATTATAGTCAGAGTTGGGTTCTAGATTGGACCTAAGTACAATTTTCCATCCACAGATCGACAGTCAGTCAGATCAAATTATTCAAGTGCTTGAGGACATGCTTCGGGATTGTATGATGAACTTCGAGGGTCAGTGGGACCAATATCTACCTTTGTGTGAATTTGCCTACAACAATAGCTACCACTCTAGTATTGACATGGCTTTTTTTGAAGCCTTATATAGTAGAAGATGTAGGTTTCCAATTAGATGGTTTAACGCGTTTGAAGTGAGACCTTGGGGCACTGACATACTCAAGGATTCGATGGACAAGGTAAGGTTTATACAAAAAAAAACTCATAGTAGCTTAGAGCCAACAGAAAAAGTATGCGGACAATAAGGTGAGAGATGAAAAGTTTGAAATGAGGGAGAAGGAACTCTTGAAAGTGTCACCGATGAAGGGTGTGATGCATTTTGGCAAGAAGGGAAAGTTGAGTCCGAGATACATCGAACCCTTTGAGGTTCTGAAAGGAGTGGGGTTAGTAGCCTATAAGCTAGCCTTGCCTCCTAGTATGTCTGGGGTTCACTCAGCATTCCACATGTCCATGCTAAAGAAGTATCATGGAGATGGTGATTACATTATTTATTGGGATCCTGAGTTATTTGACAAGGAGTTATTTACAAAGAGGAACCAATTGCTATATTGAATAGGGACGTGAGAAAGTTGAGAACCGTACTATCGAAGAGGTAACTTGGAAGACGGAGGCGGACATGCACAAGCGATACCCGTACTTGTTCATTGACGCAGGTATTCTTTTCCCTTGCTTAGCTATGTCATTTAAGGTTAGTTGTCGTTCAGGGATGATCGAGTGGTAAATTGGTATTTAATGTAATGACTCAAATCATCGTTACACTGAATTAAAAGGTAAAATTTTTGCCAAGTCTTCCCTTAGACAATTTTTAAGAAATTCATGGCTAGTCTAGCCTTAGATGATTTTTTAAGGTGTTCAAGTCTAAGGAAATCTGGTATTAATGTGAGCATTGGTGGGGATATTGGACTTGATTTTTAGGTAGATGATGAGTTTAGAAAGGTGTAGCAACTTTCGGCGCGTGAAATGGAGTTATAGAACTCCGATTAAAGAGTTTACCATAAGAGGGTTTGTCACGGCCCAATTTCTCAGGTCATGTTGACACCTACTATAACCTGCCAGTAGGTAAGCTAACCCATTGTCCGGAACAGCTAGTAACGAAATACCAATAGAAATAAAGAAAATTGCAGAAAGGAATTAAATAAAGAGACTAATATAGATTACAACCCCAGAACCTGGTGAAGTCAGTACAAGAGCTTCTAATACAACAAGAGTACAAAGTGAAATACAGAATAAATACATATATACATAGCCGTCTCTGAAATACAAAATAGAGATCAAACTAACAATAAGAGGGAGAGCAGGAATACTCTGAACGTCAGGAGGTCACCCCAAATCTCCGATCCATTGGTGCTCCACACGATGTACACGTCAAAACCGAAAACTCATATTATGATCTGCAGGCTGCAGAAGTGCTCCAAAGATAATGCAAGTATAAATAACAGGTAAAGCAGGAATATAAACTACAGGCAACTACCCAGGAAACTAAACATAATAATGCTAATGGAGCAATAAGGATAAACTATCCTATTCTAACATTATTCAGGAACTAAAGTGAAAAACCATATATCACTAGCCAATATACAACTGAAGAGTGAAAGAAGGATATATATACGATATGAATTGATAAGGAAAGAAAGGGATGTATGATAATGCCATATACACGCACACATATATATAGGACTAAACTTAAAGATAATAACCTGAGGGATCCAACCTAACATCTCAAGGAATCATGGCCAAGTAAGGGAGCTAATACTAGCATAATCAAGGCCTCTAACCAAAATGTGACTAATCATAAGATAACTTAGCAATAAGGTAACTTACCGTAATAGACAAAAGAGATTAGAAACGTACCCATAATCTGGGGTACCAATCCATAACCATCCTTCCACGAACTAACCATAAAAACCAACAATAGAGTAACCGTTTAGTCCGTACAAACAATAACCTAACCAGGCCCTTATAAGCCCGGAAGGTTCAAGAAAGCACTCAATAGACAGTAGCCATAGCTTATACCTATACAACCCCCCCCCCCCCATAAGGCCGATAGATATAAGCACCAAACAATCATACTGGTGATAGGCAATGCATATA
Source organism: Capsicum rhomboideum (assembly GCA_031232105.1). Taxonomy (NCBI): domain Eukaryota; kingdom Viridiplantae; phylum Streptophyta; class Magnoliopsida; order Solanales; family Solanaceae; genus Capsicum; species Capsicum rhomboideum. The sequence continues at coordinate 56,234,291 of CP124716.1, read as the reverse complement.
AATGAATGAATGAATGCAACAGGAACCAGAAATACCATGATCAATCTAAGTGCCATAACGTAACAAGTTTATACACCTCATCCATCTCAGTAGCTCGTAAAGGCAGGACCTATAGCAACCATCCTTCTCCAGCACTGTGGCTCACGGATGAAGGAACCCATAGGGGACTCAGGATATCGGTATACATTGCCTGGTCCCGAACCAGGACTTCCAGTAATCATCATAATCAATCTACTCCGTCTAGTACCAGAGATATATATATAAGTATAGTAAGTGCTCAGACTCAAACCGAGACTAAAAGAGTGAAAATTTGTAAATCCATTGCTCGAGATCAAGTTTGGGACTAAATCGGCATAATAATGTAGAAAAGGTCTGAATCTCCCTCGACCGAAGAAAATAATAATGGTAAAAGAATGGATTAATAATAGACCAAAATCAACCTCAGTCTAATTTCCAAAATAGCATATTTAGTTCCACAAGCTCATAATTCATTAAATAAGGTGGTATAATTCCCATTGTAAAAGAATCCATTTTAAAAGTGAAAAGCAGGAATAAATCCCTTTTTAGAAAACAGTAGTAAAATCAAGATTTTGGTTGGAAATCACCAGTATCCAGACACTACAACCATAAGCGCTTAAGCGTCTATAAGCTAGAATCATGTCCTTTCAAAGGATAGAGTACTAACCAGAGGTCGGTCCAACAGGTATCCGTAACCACGGCCTCGGGCCCAACAATATAACTAACATGGTATTAGCACCATAACCCAGGAAAACTACGGTAATTACAGGCTTATTGCCACTAAAAGGATCTAACCGGGGGAATATCATCCAATTTACTAAGTAATACGGTAAGTCTTATACTAAGGATTCTTAATGCCAAACTATAGTTATACAAGTCTATAATCAAGGATAATAGGGTTCTAAAACCATTACGGGTATTCTATGCTAAGGTTCGAGTCACATTTCTATTCTAAGTCCCCTAAATAGTTCAAGACGTGATAATATTAGGTATAACCCATCCTATAATCTTTAGCCGTCATACAATCTATACTATACATAATCTCATAGAGAAAAGTGGACTAAAGCCTACCTCGAAGCCAAACTGTAATCTCGAACCGCCCATGAATAGCTCACCTTTTCTCCACGATCCCAAAATGTCATCACACTATCAAAATAATAATCTACACGTTAATAGGAGAAAATGATACCCATATTGCTATGCAAAAGCTCGATTTAAAACTCGGGTTGAGAACGGGCCCATGGGGCCGGCAAATAAAATCCAAAAATTGAATCCGTCACGAGGTCCCTCGAAGGACAAGGAATATGTGCTCAAAAGTTAAGGAGAAATGGAGTGCAAATCGGGGCTCAAATAAACCCCTAAAGTTTGAGAATTTAAGACGTAAATTCTAGAAATTTACAATGACAAAAGGATGGAATTTGATAGCAAAAATAATGGAAAATGACCAAGGAGTGTTGAACTAGCTTACCTTAGCTTCAATGGATGATTTCCCACACTTTCCCAAGTACCAAGCTCTCAAAAATGAAGGAAAACCATAGAGAAATGAGAAAAAATTGGGTGAAAAAGGGGATTTTAACACCAGCAGTCGCCGCAAAAGCGGTCACTTGGCCGCTAAAGTGGCTACTACTAAAGTCGAAGGTAAGGAAAGGCGGGTTCGCTAAAGTGACATCCGCTTAAGCGGACAAGGAGCGCTAAAGCGGCCCTTAACTATGCAGCCAAGACCGTTAAAGCAGCACAAGGTCGCTTAAGCAACCACCGCTAAAGCGGCTCCTAGACCGCTTTAGCGATCGCACCATATATCAGCCACTAGATTTTTCCAAGTTCAAATGGACTCCGACTGGGTGCTCGGGATTTGTTCGAAACCCCGTACTTGAAAAAAAACTATAATATCATATAAAATTTGATATTTCAGACTCAACAAAACCATCAAAATGTTCATCCAAGATAGTTTCGATGAAATGTGGGCCCCACACCTAGTTCCATTCTTCTCCAAATTCTACCCAATAGGACAAAATGAGTCTGAAAGCCTCGGGACCCAAGCCAAGGGCCCCCTAGCCTAAAAACAACATTTAAGAGCTGATGGAGCTGTCAGAATTCTCATCTGAGGCCGTTTACTAGGTGTTTTGGTCCGAGACCAATTCCTTAACAGTAAAAGCTCCAAAATATGGAATTGAGCCTAAAATCCAAACGAATTGTTCGATAATCAAACCGACAGTTTCGGTAAGTCATAAATGACCTATGGCTACTATGGGAAGGCTCAAAAGGTCAGTAATGCACGTAAATTGAGAAAATGACTTGAAGGGTCATTACAATAATCACTACTAAAAGGACTTTTATTCGCGAAAGTCAATGGATCGAAGGAGCCCAAAAGCTCAAAAGGATGAGGTACTGGGCCTGCATGCTCTAAGTAAGACTCCTCAAATAACCTCTAAGGATAAATAATAGTTCCAAGGGATTTCGTTAAAGGTATCCCTTGTTTCTTCACATCCTTACTTCACTTTCGAAATAGCCACAACTTAACCTCAACAACCAACTGGCCTTCAACTGAATCGAGAATGACTGATGCACGCATATCTAAACCTCAACACCATGACATCAAACCGATACAAGCACAACAAGCAAAAATTCAACTAAGCTAAACGCCACCGAAGACACGATCATACCACCAACTCCAAATTCCAAATCTAACATTTCTTTGCCTCTCCAAACTGGATGTCTACTCTGAACCGCACAGAATATCCTCCGAGTCCTATCCACACAATCACATCACACTAACCTCACAAGACTGAAGCTGATATACTAAAAATCCATAATGGCAAGCATAAAAGTAAGCCCATAAGGTGCTACCTGGACACATAAATGGAGATAATCAAAGCATGCGATCTCGCTAAAGCTACAATTGGTCCAGATGACCCTCGAAATAAAAAGTCATCAGTAGGAAGCACAAACTATAAAAAATAAACGATTTGCTCTAGAGTTCCCCACCAACTGTGGGTGAAATTATGCTAAGCCTAACTCGAGTACACTTTTTCCACTGATTAGGCATTTAAAATTTCTGATGACAGCTGAGAAACCAAGGTCAAAAGCAGTAGAAACCAATACCATGTGTCAATGGACTATCCTCCGAGCATTTATCAAAGTCAATCTATCTGAACTGGAGAAAACTGAATCGATAGGCAAAAAGTAGCCTTAGACAGTCTGTCAACAAATGCTCAACTGAATCAAATCTCGAAATAGAGGTTGCAACCATGTTATGCAATCCATAGTTGTAATCTCAACACCGAAGTTGAACTACTCAATTTTAACAATCTAAACCAACCCTATTGACGAGCAAGCATCCATACCCCAGAATCTATCACTACTTCCAAGTCGTCATCCCAAAGAGTCAAAAACCACAACTAGAGTCAACAAGCCTTTGCTAGGTTCAAATACCCAAATCAACCTTACTATCAGAAATCAAACATATATCCAATGGTTTTCGAAAAGGGTAAAACTAAAATGTTGCCGAAAACATAATCGCAATTAAGGAAAACCACAGGCTAAGGATATGAGCAATCAAATCCATATCCATTGAGGGCATAACCAAGAACTTACCACGGCCACAAAGAGTACCAATGGTACCAAAATCTTGATCAACTCAGAAAATAATGATCTTAGCTTGAACCTGGTCAAACGAATACTCAATGGCGACGAATACTCACTCTCAAAAGGCACTCGCTTTGGTCACCAGTAACTGATAAATAAACATACCACTAATCAGAAGCATCCCACGAAGTCATATTAGGCCAAATAAATACCAAAAATGAGAAAGTTTGAATTCACCTATTTTACCCCAATCTTAACTCAACTGAACCTTGAACTACATTGCAAAAAGAATGAAGTACCCAACTCAACACCAGCACCAAGATCAAGACTACTATCGGGAGACGAACCAGACAAATCGAAAGAACAACCTCAACTTATCAATATTTGGGATGGGCTATAAAATAAGGGTCGCCATCACTAGAATCACAACTAAATCATAGAAGGCCAAACCTTCCTTCACTCCCTCTCAAAATCGATCTAACTATGCCAACAAAGAAAGAAAACAACCAACCTCACCTCACTAAAAGAAAGAGAACCAACCAATCAAGTTAGTTGTCTAAGCCAATGAATAAGAATCATAAGGAAATGGATTCTAACTAGATAACGCTAGTCTAGCCATCTATCAGGTAAGAATAAATCGACGTCAAAGCAATGACAACACTAATAATAGCATAAGGTGCAGGTGGTACAAAATGAGAAACACAACTAGTACTACTCTAAGATCACAACAAGGCCAAATGCCAAAGAAAAGGGATGTTAACCCAAATACTATACCCCTAGGAAAGTATCACATTGATCCACTTGATCCACTAATCAAGGAATTTATCTACGGGAGTAGTCAAGTATGCATAAATCTATACAAAGGCATAAAACAATCCATATAGTAATATCAAGTCATGTAACCACCGATGGGTATGAAAACCCCAACATAATTCAAATTGAAGCTAAGATATAGAAAATCAAATCACACCTATATCGATGGAATCCAAAGTCATAGTCCTAACATGCCCGAAAAAGTATGAATCTGAACGTGTTTGGCCTTAGACTGAGAATTTAAAAGGCTAAGTGCACTACCTCTAACTGAAGGTGCCACATCCCTAAGAGACTGATCCGACTGCATTGACTGCCCAATAATCCCATGCTGGAGACACCCTCTAGGCCAATGACCGATCTCTCTGCAGTCATAACAAACCCCTCAAGCTCTAACATGGAGAGAAACACCAGCTGACAAACTCATGCCTGGGGCACTCCTTGGATCAATGACCAATCTCACCATAATCAAAAAATGCCCCTGGGACTCTCTGATGTACTGTACTTGCTGACCCAGAATGGATGCCATAGCCTGAAAACCTAGACCAAATACCCCATAACATCTTACCAAAACTCTGACCACTGCGACCACCACGATCTACCTGAGAGCCACCTATACTCTGAGGTGCTACCAGTACAAACCTGGTAGGCTACAACTGATGCTGACCTCAGCTAGGAGGATCCCAACCTCCAAAAGGAATACCACTAACACTATGTTATTGGCATGGCCTCTTATCGCCATCTCCATATATCTCAATACATGCCATATCTATAGCCCTCGCATGATCAACAACCTGACGAAAAGTAGACCCAGTTGCTATCAAATACTTTGACGCCGCCAAGTGGCGTGGTAAAGCTAATCCTCTAATACATCGCTGCACCATCTCATGCTCCGTAGAATATAACATATATGTCTGACTGGCTCACTCGAGAAACCCAATCTCTTACTCTGAAACTGATAAAGATCCCTATCGAATGCCAACAAACCCAACTCTAGCCTGAGAATTACCAAGTGCGCCAGGCATCACCACTGACTGTGCAGTATTCACAAAAAGACTCAAAATCCCTAACACGATGTCCTGAAATACTGAAGCAGTCACAAACTCTGTCGGAGCCTGGGCTGGTCCCAGAACCTTTGGCTGACAATGAAGATCCTCGATATCAATCTCTAACTCCCTAGCCCTACGTTGAGCTAAAACTCTGGTAACACGTGCTGAAGTCCCGTCTACATCTATCTATAACCTCATGCTATCCATCTGGGAAAGGGTGGAGTCAAAGGAAGTACTTAGAGGTTCATAGAAGTACGAACACATGACAAGGAGTCAAGGAATAAAATTTCCTAAGAATGCCCTGTAGCGTCTGAAGATAGGATACAGACGTCTCTGTACCGATCCGCAAGACTCTACTAGGCACTTTGCTCTGGTACCAACAACCCCGATGAACCTAGGCTCTAATATCAATTTGTCACTACCCAATTTCTTAGGTCATGATGACACCTACTATAACCCGCCAGTAAGTAAGCCAACCCGCAGTCCGGAACAACTAGTAACAGACTATCAATAGAAATGAAGAAAATAGTAGAAAGGAATTAAATAAAGAGACTAATATAGACTACAACCCCAAAATTTGGTGAAGTCAGTACAAAAGCTTTTAATACAACAGGAGTACAAAGTGAAATACAGAATAAATACATATATACATAACCGTCTCTAATATACAAAATAGAGATTAAACTAACAATAAGAGGGAGAGCAGGAATACTCTAAACGTCAGGAGCTCACCCCAAATCTCTGATCCATAGCTGCTCCGTACATTGCACACATCAACAGCGAGAACTCGTTAAGTGATCTGCAAGCTACAGAAGTGTAGTATGAGTACCAAACATGTGGTACTCAGTAGGCATCGACCGACTGAGCTCCAAAAATAATGCAAGTAAAATAATAGGTAAAGCAGGAATATAAAATATAGGCAACTACCCAGGAAAATAAACATAATAATGCTAATGGAGCACAAAAGATTAACTATCCTACTCTAACAATATTCAGGAACTAAAGTACAATACCGTATATTACTAGCCAATATACAACTAAAGAGTTAAAAAAGGATATATATACGATATGAATAGATAAGGAAAGAGTGAGAGCTACGGTAATGCCATATATACATACATATATATATATAGGACTAAACTCAAAGGTAATAACCTGAGAGATCCAACTAACATCTGAAGGAATCATGGCCAAGTAAGGGAGCTAATACAAGCATAATCAAGGCCTCTAACCAAAGTGTGACTAATCATGAGATAACTTAGCAATAAGGTAACTTACCGTAATAGCGAAAAGAGATCAGAAATATACCTATAATCTGGTACCAGTCCATAACCATCCTGCCACGAACTAACCATAAAAACCAATAATAGAGTAATCGGCTAGTCTGGACAAATAATAACCTAATTTGGCCCCCATAAGCTCGAAAGGTTCAAGAAAGAACTCAACAAATAGTAACCATAGCTTATACCTATACAAACCCCCATAACGCCGATAAATATAAGCACCAAACTATTATACTGGTGATAGGCAATGCATATGAATGAATGAATACAACAGGAACCAGAATACCATGCCCAATCCAAGTGCCATAATGTAACAAGTGTGTACACCTCCTCCAGCTCAGTATCTCACAAAGGCAGGACCTATGGAGACTATCTTTCTCCGTCACTGTGACTCACGAATAAAGGGGCCCAAAAGGGACTCGGGATATCTGTATACACTGCCAAGTCCCAAACCAGGACTTCCAATAATCATCATAATCAATCTACTCCATCCAGTATTGGAGATATATATATAAGTATAATAAGTGCTCAGACTCAAATCAAGACTAAAAGAGTGAAATCTATAAATCTATTGTTGGAGATCAAGTTTGGGACTAAATCAGCATAATAATATAGAAAGGGTTGAAATCTCCCTCGATTGACGTAAATAGTAATGGTAAAAGAATGGATTAATAATGGACTAAAATCAACCTAAATTTTAGGAATTTATAATGAAAAAGGATGAAATTTGATGGGGAAAATAATAGAAAATGACCAAGGAGTGTCGAACTAGATTACCTTAGCTTCAATGGTTGATTTTCCATAAATTTCCACGTCCCAAGATCTCAAAAATAAAGGAAAATCCTTAGAGAAATGAGGGAAATTGGGTGAAGAAGGGGATTAATGTGCCATGAATTTACGGCACTTGAGACGCTTAAAACAAGGAATATTTGCTAGTTTGAGGGTACTTTTTATGGATTTGATGTGTTTGTTTAGTGTTTGCAGGCCATGAGGACTTAGAGAAGAAAATGCTGAAAAATGGACATGAAGGGCATCAGACGAGCTTTACCACGATCGTGATATCTAATCACGATCATGCCTAGGCTTCGTAGGTTGAATCAGAGATGCCACATGCAGGAGGCAAACTGACAAAAGATTCGATGACCGTGAGTTGATGTCATAATCATGCAATGAGGTCGTGAGATGAAAGGGGGAAATCAACCTGTAGGAGTTAAGTGTAAGGAGAACAGACGATGGATCCCACGACCATACATTGAAGGCACGATCATACCATGTGGTCATTAAAAACAGATCTAGATTTGAAGAGTTGCAGGACTTTTAGCATAGGGATCAGATGACAGGAAGCCACGATCTTGGGTTCAACCTAAGATTGTATGTTCTTCTCGTCCGAGGCAGCCAATGTTAGTTTCCTATTTTATTTAAGATAGGATTTGTTAAGTCTATAAATACTCTGTTAGGGTTAATTTTTACGTATTAGACATTATTATTATTCTATAGCACTATTTTGTAGGATTCTAAGGAACTTTCTTGGGATCTTACGAATATTGGTTTTTACGATTTTTATTAAAGTTGAGATTTCAGAGTTTATTCATTCTTGTTGGTTCAATTAATGTTTTTATTCATGAATGATTATTTTGTTCATACAATCATGAGTAACTAAACCTCATAACTAGGGTTGTGGGAACCGTAGCGGATTAACGACGTAGAGTTCAAAGTATAAGGTGTTTCTCGAAGGGTATTAGGGCAAGCATTGTTGTTTCTTCTGAAGTGATTGCTTTCTGACGAGTGGATGTGTTGGGACTCATCCTGTCTCTACCCTAGGCTATAGTAAGGGTAGTAGGATAGGACTAGTGATTCAACAACAAAACTCAGAGTTATCTTCGTTTAATCAGGTTTGTGTAGTAATACAAGAAAGGTTGTATTAGGATCATTGAAAGGAGGCAACATAGCAACACTCATGATGCATTAACCTTTGTGCTTGAGGATAGTCATCCATAAGGGGCATAACATAGTGGTTAGATAACACGTAACCTATCGATTCTGCTTGTTGGATACCTGAAAAGAACACAAAGAACGGAGAACCTATGAAGTTATGAAGTTTTTGTTTATTTGAGTTATTTGGTAAACAAAGTTGATTGGATTTCAACCTATTCCTCGTGGGATCGACCCCAACTTAAGTTGGGTTCTATATTTGAACAGCAACCGCTTTATACTTTCTTAGAGGTGTAATTTGGAAGAAATTAAATTTTGGCACCGTTGCCGGGGAATACGGTTACAGTGTTGATTGATTTTACTTGTTGGAGTTGATTTGTTTTGGTTACTTCAGTTACTTTTCTAATTTTCTGAGGGCACACGTCGGTGTATGACCAACACTCAAAGTCAAGGTAATCCCCTAATTCCACTTGACCAAGGAATTGAAAGAACTCTAAGGAATAATCAAAGAATAGTGAATAATGATGGAGTTCAAGATCCCGCAGCTGTGGGTGTGATACGCCATGGTTACATGGCACTTTCGATGCTTAAAATAAGGAAAATAGGCAATAACTTAGGTGTATTTGGTTGGTATGATGTGGTTTCTATCCTACATTCCAGGAAAACATGGTTTGAAGGTAACAAATGATCAAAAGGAAGAATCAAGCTTGAGAACCAAGTGTCTGAAGATGAAATGACAAGAATCTGCACAAGAGAGGGAGTCAAGACACCACTCACATTCCGTGAAGTCCACTCACGTGACGTGAGTGGCTATCGTGAGTTATCTTCAGAGATGATCGAATGTGGTCTGATTTCTACGGCAGCACTCATGTGGCATGAGTCCACCTACGTGACGAGAAAGAGTGGCGTGAGTCAACTTCTGAAGATGTCTAATTAAGCCTGATTTCATCGAAACTCACCTACGTGGTGTGACTTGGTTCCATGACACCAAGTCACGATACCGTGGAAGTTACAGACTTTGTTCTCCTATTTTGATTAGGATAGGATTAGCCTTGTATCTATAAATACCCCTGTATAGTCCTATGTGTGAGAGTTAGTCAGTACATTATTTTGAGAGATATTTTCTATTTTTTCTGAGTTCATAAACATATTATTGGTTTTGTGATCAAAAACCCTAGATTCGAGTTTTATTCATAATTGAGATTTCAGTTCTTCTTCATTATTGTGAGTTTATAATTATGTATTCATCTTCAAATTCTGATTGTGATCTTGCAATTATGACTAGCTAAACTCATCAACTAGGGTTGCGTGAACCATGAGGAATTAACGAAACGGGTTAAGTGCAAAGCAATTCTGAACCACTGTGAATGCATGTATTGTTATCTCCTTCGCTGTGATTAATCGTCTAACGGTTGCAAATGTTAGAAACTCGCCTGTATTCTAGACTTGCTTGAGAGAGAGGTAGAGATTGGGAAAAGGAAATAACAATACAGATTTGAAGCTATCAACCTTCATCTATTAACTTGAGCCTTAGCGGGAATAGTTATCTGAGATCCAGGACAAGGGTTAGTAGTGCGACGCCCGAAAACCAAGAGGAGAAGAGTAAAATTTATCTAACCAAGGTCGAGAGATATTTAGATGAACCTAACTTGTCAGATTTTGCATGCAACGCAGTGGGACAGTTTTGCCAGCACCAATAATCGGTAGAGTTAAGGAATCATTGGGGATCACAGTCCTAGTGTACTTCTCATATTGACTACAAAATCTATAATCAAAAATCATTACAGTTATTGCTTACTTACAAAAAAAACCAGTTTTTACTTAGTTGCCAACTACTCGAACAAGAACTTAACCTACTTCCGTCCTATTCCTTGTGGGATCGACCCCAACCTAGTTAGGTTCTATATTTGATACAGCGACTGCTTTATACTTCTTAGGAGGCATATTTTAGGAGACATCAAATTTTGGCACCGTTGCCGGGGAATACGGTTACGGAGTTGATTAGTTTAGTTGTTTGAGTTGATTGGTTTTGTTCTTTTTATACTTTTACGGGCATACGCCGGTGTATGCCAAGGAGTCAAGGCAATCCCCTGATTCCACTTGATCTTGAAATAGAAAGAACTCTGAGAGCTAATCGAAGAATGGTGAATACAGACAAAGTTCAGGATCCCGCATCCGCGGGAGATACATTCATAACCAGCCAATTCATCCAGTTGGTCATGAAATAGCGGATCAAACTACTGCTCGATTAACTTGAAAAGAGCCTGCTAGACAAGCTGCTCTTAGGCAAGCAGAGAGGGATAATCGAGCTATGCAAGAGGCAGCTCAGCATCTGGCTGAAACAACCACTTCAAAGATTGCATGTGTCAGTTTATGCTGATCCTGAGGAAGAAGATGTGGCCTACTTTGAGCCAATAAAGACTGGTGCCATTGTTCCACCGGAGTTACCTCCGGGCACTAAGTTTGACTTTACCAGTGCCTTGATTCACCTACTAAACTTGAAGGGTGTGTTTGCGGGTCTTCCTACTGATGATCTAAACATGCACGTAATGAATTTTATGGGGGTCTGTACCTCATATAATCTGCCTGGAGTTAACCAAGAGGCAATTCGATTGAGATTGTTTCCATTCTCTCTAACAAGAGAGGCGACCTTGTGGTTGGCAGAATTATCATGAGGATCCATCACTACTTGGCAAGAATTGAGAAATCAATTTCTGGAGAGGTTTTTCCCACCTTCCAAGATGCTACAGTTGAAGGATGAGATCTACAACTTCAGACAACTACATTCTGAAGCACTTTATAAGACATGGATAAGGTTCAAGAAGAAGCTGCAGAATATGCCAAATCATAGGATGAGTGGTAGAAACTTACTTGAAATCTTCTACAGGGCTTTAAACGTCAATACTAAGGCTGTAACAGATACTATCACTGGTGGAGAATTTATGAGTCTGAGGTGGGAACAAGCTTCAGAAATATTAGATCTATCACTAAGACCAATCGAGGATGGCATACTCGGGAAGCAGAGATGCCGGCGAGAACATATGCTATTGGAGCCTCAGCAGCACAATGGGTTTTGGATGAATCTGTAGCTCAAGAGGTCGCTCAGTTGAGGACAGAAAATGGTCTTCTGGCTAAATAGATTTTGATTAGAGATGCTGAAAAGGTGCATGCTGTAGGTGCACAAGGTAAAACGGCTAGACATGAAGATTATGAATCTGATAAAAGGCGAAGTATCTGGATCGAGAAGTGGCGGGTTTTCGAGACAGGGGTCAGGGGTCTAATCAAGACTCTTGGAACTCAAGCCAAGGGAATCAAGGTCAAAACTATTATGGAGACAATTACAATAAGTCGGGATATAGAGATAGAGAACGAGATCGTGACGGTGATTGGAGGAGTAAGGATTATTATAGGGAGAAGAATGGTCTTTACATACCACTAGAAAGCCGCGATGCTGAGTCTGGAAATTCAAGGATTCAAGACCTTCTTAATAAACTGGTTATGATGTCAGAAAGACAAGAAAACTGTCTAAAAGAGATCAAGATAGATATTTCGGGAATAAGTTAGAAAGTTGAATCTCACTCAACTGCCATCAAACAATTGGAGCAACAATTCGGGCAGTTATCGGTGGTATTAAACCAGCGTCAACTAGGTACACTTCCGAGCAACACCATTCCAAACCCAAAAAATGATGCTCATTGTATGGCTATCACAACAAGAAGTGGAATGACTCTCATTGAGGCACCAAAACAAGTTGAGGGTGTTCATGAAGAGCAAACAAATGCCACAAAAAAGGAAAAGAAAGCTCTAAAGAAGTATGTTCCATTCCTAAAACTTCCTCCACCTTTTCCTCAACGTCTCAAGAAAAAGGTGGATGAAAAAAAAATTGTTAGTGGGGAGATCATGAAAGAAGTTGATGAGCCAAAGACTGATGAAAATAAGGTGAATACTAAAATTGAGAAAGAAAAGGAAGCCTCACAAATGCTAAACCCCATTCCTAGGCCGCCACCTCTATTCCCTCAGTGCTTGAAAAAGAAGAAGGAGTATGAAAAATTTCATAAGTTCATATCCATATTGAAGCAACTTTCTATAAACATCCCTCTCTTTGAGGCATTGGAGCAAATGTCAGGTTATGCAAAGTACATGAAAGAGTTGGTCACAAAGAAGAGAACTGTTAGTTATGAATCTGTTGGTGATTTGCACCATTGTAGTGTTATTGTATCCCGTTCTCTTGTGCAAAAGAAAGATGATTCTGATGCCTTCACAATTCCATGCGCAATTGGGTCAAGTAACTTTGCCAGAGCTTTGTATGACCTAGGTGCAAGCATTAACTTGATGCCACGGGCGGTATTCAAGGAATTAGGCTTGGGAACCCTCGAGCCAACAAGGATGCGGTTGTTGATGGCAGATCGTACGATCAAGAAGCCTGTGGGCATATTATTTGATATTTTGGTCAAGGTTGAAAACTTTATATTTCCTGTTGATTTTGTTGTCTTGGACTGTGAGGTCGATTTTGAGATGCCCATAATTTTGGGGAGACCATTTTTGGCCACCGGCAGAGCATTGGTAGATATAGAGCGGGGTGAGCTGAAATTCAGGCTGAATAATAATGAAGTCACGTTCAATGTTTGTAGAAATATGAAGCAACCAAAGGACATGAGGGTGGTTTCAGAAATAAATATTTTAGATGACCCTGGAGGCAAACCCAAGGGATATCTTGATGAAGTCTGAGTAATCAAGACATCCGCGTCGTGCCGCGGTGTTAAATCAGGCGCTGCTTGGGAGGCAACCTAAGGGGTCTTGCTATTCCTACATTGGCGTTAATTTTGTTATTTTGATCGACATTAGACCCATGCACCTAGGGTTCCACAGGTATGTTCCTAATTCCCTTGTTTTATTTTAGTTTAATGCATTGGGGAATTCGCATGCTTATTTGGTGGGGGCAGAGGTACTTGTGGGTCTATATGTCCTCTTGGGGGGTTTTTGTTGCCGTGATTTTTTTCCCTCAAGTGCTATCATAGTAGAACCAGTATGTTTAGGTTTTTATTTATATTATTTATGTGTTTTTAAGTTTAATTAGGAGAAAAATAGGGGAACCTTAGTGCATTCGTATTTTGAATGTTAAGGATGCTTTTTGATAGTCTAAAGGATGCCCCTCCTAAAAATTTCTATTTTTGAAGTGTGTGTGTAGTATGTTAGTTTGTGAAAGCTATTGGATCTTGTTATGGCACTAGGATTATAGACAAAATAATCGTAGCTAGCATTGCATGAATCGGATAGGTAGTAGTTGATAATGTAACTCTGTGCTATGTGTGTGTGAGGTCATTACTTAGTTAACTTTGTGTATGCGATCCAGAACTTGCGTGGTTAGTCTTGCCTAGGTTAGAGGATAGTGGTTAGGAAAGGATCATAGGCCATTTTTGAATAAGTCCACTTTTAGCCTAAACGCCCGACCAAATGAATTAAATATCCCTTGATCCCGATTTTGAGCCTAAATTGACCAATTTCTTTCATTAGCCTATTCACCTTCCCATTTTAATTACAATGAACCTGTCTTGGCCCTGGTCCCTCCTTGGACACTGTGTACCTCGACTCAGGCAAATAGCCTAAGTTGAGGGTGGCTATTATAGGGGTGCGTAGATTGATTTGGGTATGAAGAAGGGGGTAATAAAAGAAAAAGAGAAAACAAATTTGGGTGTGATGAAAAATAAAAAAATATATAAAGTGAAAGAAAAAAAAAATTGTGTTATGAAGTTTGAGAAAAATCACACCTGAAATCTGAAAATAAAAGAAAGGAGAATAAGGGAGAGTAAAAATGAGAATGCTTGGAAGTTGGAGCCAAAAATAGTGTAGTGTCAAGGAGGTTTGAGTCACCATATCCATATGTACCATACCCGTCCCCAAGCCTACATTACAAGCTAATAAAAGTCCTATAATGATCCTAGACCAACTGTCCAAAAAACTAAGGCATAGAAAATAAGGGCAAGCCTATGGTATTTCATGCACACTGTTTGAACTTCTTTGTGAGAGAGAGTGTTTTGACCGAGTCCCTACTTTGAAATTCATGAGTATACTGTGAGTGTCTGGGACTTCTTTGTTGTGAGAGTACATGGGTTGCACTAATAGTTGTTATTTGTTCGGATAATGTCATTTGCATATATGCTTAGTTGTTTGTTCATAATTTTATGCCATCACTTAATCCCTTCTATGTTATGATAATATGTTGCATGTATGCACACTGTGGTTTTGATTTGCAAGTAGGAGGGGTCAAAAAAATTTTGAGATCAAAAGCAATGAGTTGACTGTCGTAAGTCCCTTAGGTTTCTCTTAATTAAGCATCGTACATGTCTATTTTTGTTTTGTTCGCATGAGGACATGCAAACGTTCTAAGTTGAGGGTGTTGATGTGCCATGGTTACATGGCACTTTCGATGCTTAAAACAAGGAAAATATGCAATAACTTGGGTGTATTTGGTTGGTATGATGTGGTTTCTGTCCTACATTGCAGGAAAATAGGGTTTGAAGGCAACAAATGATCAAAAGGAAGAATCAAGCCCGAGAACGAAGTGTCTGAAGATGAAAGAACAAGAATTTGCACCAGAGAGGGAGTCAAGACACCACTCACATGCCATGAAGTCCACTCACGTGAAGTGAGTGGATGTCGTGAGTCATCTTCAGAGATGATCGAATGTGGTCTAATTTTTACGGCAGCACTCACGTGGCGTGAGTCCACCTACGTGGCGTGAAAGAGTGGTGTGAGTCAACTTCTGAAGATGTATAATTGAGCCTGATTTCCACGACACTCACCTACGTGGTGTGACTTGGTTCCACGACACCAAGTCACGATACAATGGAAGTTGCCGACTTTGTTCTCCTATTTTGATTAGGATATGATTAGCCTTGTATCTATAAATACCCTATATAGTCCTATGTGCGAGAGTTAGTCAGTACATTGTTTTGAGAGATATTTTCTATTGTTTCTGAGTTCATAAACATATTATTAGTTTTGTGATCAAAAACCCTAGATTCGAGTTTTATTCATAATTGAGATTTCAGTTCTTCTTCATTATTGTGAGTTTATAATTATGTCTTCATCTTCGAATTCTGATTGTGATCTTGCAATTATGAGTAGCTAAACTCATCAACTAGGGTTGTGTGAACCATGAGGAATTAACGAAACGGGTTAAGTGCAAAGCAATTCTGAACCACTGTGAATGCATGTATTGTTATCTCTTTCGTTGTGATTGATTTTCTAACGGTTGCAAACGTTAGAAACTCGCCTGTATTCTAGACTTGCTCGAGAGAGAGGTAGAGATTGGGAAAAGGAAATAACAATACAGATTTGAAGCTATCAACCTTCATCTAATAACTTGAGCCTTAGCGGGAATAGTTATCTGAGATCCAGGACAAGGGTTAGTAGTGCGACGCCCGAAAACCAAGAGGAGAAGAGTGAAATTTATCTAACCAAGGTCGAGAGAAGTTTAGATGAACCTAACTTGTCAGATTTTGCATGCAACGCAGCGGGACAGTTTTGCCAGCACCAATAACCGGTAGAGTTAAGAAATCATTGGGGATCACAGTCCTAGTGTACTTCTCATATTGACTACAAACTCTATAATCAGAAATCGTTATAGTTATTGCTTACTTACAAAAAAAACCCAGTTTTTACTTAGTTGCCAACTACTCGAACAAGAACTTAACCTACTTTCGTCCTATTCCCTGTGGGATCGACCCCAACCTAGTATGGTTCTATATTTGATACAGTCACTGCTTTATACTTCTTAGGATGCAGGCGACATCAGAGTGACATTCATAATCATCCACCACTTAATTTGGTTGGTCAGGTGATTGCGGAACAAGTAACTGCCAGGTTGCTAGATGGGGAGAATGCGAGACAAGCAACTGCTAGACAAGTAGACAGAGACCATCGAGTAATGCAAGACGTAAGACAGTGTCGTGTTGCACTTGAGGTAAGACAGAGAAGGCCTAAAGTGCAACAACACCTGCTCTATGAAGAGCTAGAAGAAGATTTAGCCTATTTGGAGCCGGTGGAGACTGGCATCATCATCCCACCCGAACTATCTAAAGGAACTAAGTTTGATATTACAAGTGCTATGATTCACCTCTTGAACTTAAAAAGGGTATTTTCTGTCCTCCCTACTGATGATGCTAACATGCATGTGATGAATTTTGTGGGAATATGCACTTCATATAATCTACCTGGAGTGAGCTAAGAGGCAATTCGAATGAGGTTATTTCCATTCTCTCTTACGAGGGAAGCAACTTTATGGTTGGTTGAAAGACCACAAAGTTCTATTACCAATTGGCAAGAGTTGAGAAATTAATTTCTGGAATGATTCTTTCCACCTTCTAGGATGTTGCCATTGAAAGATAAGATATATAACTTCAGACAGCTTCATTTAGAGGCACTTTACAAAATATGGCTGAGGTTCAAGAAGAAGTTGCAAAATATTCCAAACCATAGGATGAGTGGTAGGTATCTACTGGAGATTTCTACAGAGCTTTGAATGCAAATACTAAGGTTATAGCAGACACCATCACTGGAGGTGCATTTATGAGTTTACGCTGGGAGCACACATCGGAGATTCTAGATTGGATCACTAAAACCAACCTAGGTTAGCATATTCAGAAAGCAGACAGACCCGCAAGTACATATGTTATTGGAGCTTCGGCAGAACAAAGGGCTTTGGATGAATCAGTGGCTCAAGAGGTAGCACAACTGAGAATAAAAATTAGCTTGCTAGCCCAACAGATTACAGCTAGAGCAGTAGAAAAATTCAATGTGGTGAGTGCACATGGCAAAGCACCTAGGTATGAAAAATTTGATTTGAAGAAGAGGCTAAATACTTGGATAGAGAAGTGGCGGGTTTTCAATCCAAGGGTCAAGGGTCTAATCAAGACAATTAGAACTCAAGGCAAGGGAATCAAGGTTGAAACTATTATGGAGACAACTATAACAAATCCAGGTATAGAGACAGAGACAGAAAGTGTGATGGTGATCGAAGGCGAAAGGATAATTACAAGGAAAACAGTGGTTTATATGTTCCATCGGAGAACCATGATGCTGCATTCAAAAATTCAAGAATGGAAGCCATGCTTGCAAAACCTGGGCAGACATTTCAGGGATAAGCCAAAAGGTGAAATCTCATGTAATCACCATCAAACAAATGGAGCAACAATTTGGGCAGATGTCTACCACAATGAATCAGCGTCAACCAGACACTCTTCCAAGTAGCATTGTCCAAAATCCCAAAAATGATGGTGATTGCTTGGCTATAACTACTCAAAGTGGTAAGACTACTGTTGATCCACCTATGCCTGTAGTACTTGATGATGAGGCCGTAATACTTGATGATGAGAATGAGAATAAAACTGAAAACTTAGTGGTTGAGGACAAGGCAGCTCAAGAGCCTCGAGTTACTGAAAAGGAGGTTAAGTCTGATAAAAGAAAGGTGAAAGAGGCCTCACAAGTAGTAAAGCCTATTCCACAACCTCCTCCTTCCACAAAGGTTGAAGAAGAAAGCCGAAGAGGGAAAATATCAAAAGTTTATTTCAATGTTGAAGGAATTATCAGTGAATATCCCTCTTGTTAAAGCTTTGGAGCAAATGCCAGGTTATGCAAAATTTATGAAAGATTTGGTGACGAAGAAGAGAACTGTCAGTTTTGAGCATGCTGATAACTTGCATCATTATAGTGCAATTGCGTCCTATTCCCTTGTTGAGAAAAAAAAAAGACCTGAGAGCATTCACGATTCCTTGTACTATCGGGTCTTACAATTATGCAAAGACTTTATGTGACTTAGGTGCTAGCATTAACTTGATACCGCTAGTAGTTTTCAAGTAGTTGGGATTGGGGTCACCTAAGCCGACTTCTATGAGACTTTTCATGGCGGATCAAACTGTGAAGAAGCCGATGGGAATTTGTATGATGTGTTGGTAAAGGTGGCATCTTTCATTTTTAAGGCTAAGTTTGTAATTCTAGACTGTGAGGTGGATTTCAAGGTTCTCATCATCATGGATGATCATTCCATACGACTGGTCATGCTTTAGTTGAATTAGAATCTGGGCATATGAAGTTTCGAATGAATGATAAACATGTTATTTTCAATGTCTGCAAATCCATAAAGCAGTCAAAGGATATGCGTGTTCTGTCGGTCATTAATATTGTGGATGAGGAGGTACTTGTGGTTCTATTTGAAAAGCAACTGGGAGTTGAGTCACTTGTGGCAGTTATCATAAATTTAGAGAGTGATGGTATTGATGAATACGATGAGAGAGTAAAAGCACTTGTTGGTAGGGGTTCCTACACTTATGTGCCAAAGAAGATTGATCTTGATCTGAAGAATAGAGTGACCCCACTGGCTCGACCTTTTATAGAGGAGCCTCCTGTCTTAGAACTTACGGCTCTCTCTTCCCATCTCCGTTATTATTTCCTGGAAGCTAATAACACATTGCCAATTTTTATTTTAGCAGACTTATTAGAGTGGCCAGTTGAGGCCTTGGTTTCTGTGTTGCAGAGATTTAAGCGGGCCATTGGCTAGACTATTGCTGATATCATCGGGATTCCACCCAAAATTTACACACATAAAATCCAGCTCTAGCAGGACTATATACCTAGCATTGAACATCAACATCATCTCAATCCAGCTATGTAAGAGGTTGTAAAGAAAAAGATCATTAAGTGGTTAGATGTAGGTGTTGTTGACCCTATTACAGATAGAAAGTAGGTGAGCCCGGTCCAATGTGTGCCAAAAAAAGGTGGGATCACTGTGGTTCCAAATGAGAAAAATGAGTTGATCCTAATGAGGCTAGTTATTGGATGGAGAGTTTGCATAAACTATAGAAAGCTGAACTCTTAGATCAAAAAGGATTATTTTTCTATGCCTTTTATGGACCAGATGTCAGACCATCTTGCTGGTAGAGGATGGTATTATTTTCTAAATGGTTATTCGGCGTACAATCAGATTTTCATCGCCCCTGAAAACCAAGATAAAACCACGTTCACTTGTCCAAATGGTACGTTTGCATTCAAGAGGATGCCATTTGGTCAATGCAACGCATCGGCTATTTTTCAGTATTGCATGATGTCTATATTATCCGACATGGTGGAAGACACTATTGAGGTATTTATGGATGATTCTCTGTTGTGGGTAACTCATTCGATGCATGCTTAGCACACCTTGCTAATATTTTGCAAAGGTGTGAAGAATGTAATTTAGTGTTGAATTGGGAAAAGAGACATTTTATGGTAAAAAAAAAAAAAGGCATAGTGCTGGGACACCGAATTTTGAAGAATGGGATTGAAGTCGATAAAGTGAAGATTAAGGTAATTGAGAAGTTACTTCCACCTATTTCTGTGAAAGGTATTCGTAGTTTTTTAGGCCATGCGGGATTCTATAGAAGGTTCATCAAGAATTTTTCTAAGATTGCAAATCCATTGTGAAAACTCTTAGAGAAAGAGGTGAAGTTTGTGTTTGATTATGCATGCCTAAAGGCATTTGAGTGTCTAAAAGAGAAGTTAGTTTCAGCTCCCATCATTGTGTTTTCGGATTGGACCTTACCATTTGAGGTCATGTGTGATGCTAGTGGTGTGGCCTTGGGTGCAGTCCTTGGACAAAGGCGAGAGAAGATTTTGCATCCAATTTACTATGCTAGCAAAGAACTTAATCCAGCATAAAAGAATTATATTGTGACTGAGCAAGAGTTACTTATGGTGGTCTTTGCATTCAAGAAATTTTGGTCTTACTTGATTGGCACAAAGGTGATTGTGTATACTGACCATGCAGCTCTGAGATATCTTATGGAAAATAAGGATGCCAAGCCAAGGTTGATTAGATGGGTGCCTCTGTTACAAGAGATTGATTTTAAGGTAAAGGACCAAAAAGGGACAGAGAATCAGGTTGCTGACCATTTATTAAGCCTTGAAGAGGAGGCCATGCTAAAACTGAGGGATGACCTTGATATTGATGATACTTTTCCAGACAAGCAGGTGTTGGTAGCATCACAAAACTAAATCCCATGGTTTGTAGATTTTGCTAACTTTTTGGTAAGTGATCTAGTTCCATAAGATATGACGTATCAGTAGAGAAAGAAGTTCATGCATGAAGTAAGAAAATTATTCTGGAATAAGCCTTATTTGTTTAGAGTGTGTGGGAATGGTTTGATTCGAAGGTGTATTCCTGAGGTCGAGATGATGAGTATATTGGAAACATGCCCTTTGTCTCCAGTTGGTGGTCATCATGGAGGTGCGTGGACTGCGCACAAAATCTTGCAATATGGTTACTATTGGCCTACCATTCATAAGGATGTTCATGATTATGCTAGGGCATATGACCAATGTCAAAGGCAAGGAAATATCTCAAGACGGCACGAACTCCCAATGACTCCAATCCTTGAGTTCAAATTATTTGATATTTAGGGTATTGATTTTATGGGTCCATTCGTGAGTTTTCGTGGTATGAAGTATATTTTGGTAGCTGTTAAATATGTATCAAAATGGGTGGAGGCAGTTACGCTTTCTAATAATGAAGTTAAGAGCGCCACGACTTTCCTAAAAAAGAACATATTCTCATATTTTGGAAAACCTCGGATTATCATTAGTGATGGAGGATCCCATTCTTGCAATCGATTATTCAAAGCCTTGCTTGAGAAATATGGTGTAAAACACAAGGTGGCAACACCTTACCATTCGCAGACAAGTGGGCAAGTTGAGGTCTCAAATCGTGAGATAAAGTCCATTTTGGCGAAGACTGTAAATGTCACGAGGACCGATTGGGCAAGGAGATTGGATAATGCACTATAGGCATACCGGACCGCATTCAAGACACCAATTGGTGCATCTCCATATTAGCTTGTTTATGGAAAAGCTTGCTATCTGCCTGTCTAACTTGAACATAAGGCATTATGGGCATTGAAGCCATTGAATCTAGAATGGCAAGATGCAGCGAGGTTGAGACTGGAGCAGATGGATGAGTTTCGTCTTCGCGCATATGAAAGCTCTGCCTTATACAAGGAAAAGATAAAATTGTATCTTGATCATAAGAATGAGGAAAGAGAATTTGCTATAGGTGATTGGTACTATTATTTGATTCAAGGCTAAAACTTTTTCCTAGAAAACTAAGATCAAAATAGAATGGACCATATAGAGTGATCACGGTGTTCCCCCATGGTGCAATTGAATTGGCAAATAAGGATGGAAAGAAATTTAAAGTCAATAGCCAAAGGGTGAAACACTATATGGGTGAAGGAAAGGAGGCCCGAATGATTTGTGATTTAGACCTGAATGAGGCTTGAGTAATCAAGCGAACCTGAGTCATGCCACGAAGTTAAATCAAGTGCTTCATGAGAGGTAACCCATGGGCTTGTTGGTGAAGTTTGAGTAACCGACATAGCCACATCATGCCATGATGTTAAATCAAGCTCTTCATGGGAGGCAACCCATGTTTTGTACTTTAATTTTATAGGGTAATGTTTCTTTTGGTGCAGGAAACCATAGAAGAAAAATTTATGCTAAACTAAACTCCATATTGAACCCACGATAGGGTTGTACAATCGTAACTTGAACACACGATCGTGGGTTTAGTCGTCTGATGGGAGTTCTGCAAGGTGACAAGTTAAGGAGTCATCCCACGATTGGGTATCACGATCGTAACATGAAGTCACTATCGTGGTCTTAATCATCTGATGATACTCCTGCAAACCTTCAAAATAGAGCATCGAATATACGATCATGAGTCACGATCGTGATTACAACCCACGATCGTACATAAGGATCGTATGTTCTCAGGTAAGTTTTCTTATTTCATCAAGCTACGACAAGATTGTACGATCGTAGAATCAAACCACGATCGTACAATCCCTCCATCTGAAAGACCCAATAATTTAAAGGTCGCGACCTGACCCGACCCAAAAATAAGGGATAAAGGTATAAATATATGTTGAAACTGTCCCTTGGCCTCTTCCTACAATTTCAAAGTGGTTTCTTAGCAAATATAGCAAACCCTTTGTATTTCAAAGCTAAAAATGACAATTACCTTCGATTTCAAGTCGAATCTCATTGTTTTCCCCATTTTCTTCTATTTTCAACACTCTCATATTAGACTGTAGGTGCACATCACTCATTAAACTGAAATTTTTGAGTATTTTCTTAAGTATTATCGATGGGTTATTTTGATTTAAGTGGGTAAAGATGAAAATAGGTATGTTCAGTTTTAAAAACACAGGGGAAGTCTGAGTACCCGATTGTGCTTACGCACTTTAAAATTCTAGTCAAAAGTGGGGTCAAAAAGGGTCAAATTATGGGTCCAAAGGTTAAGTGGTCAAATCAAATAGTGTTTGAGGTCCCACGGCACAACCCACGATCGTGAGTTCTAGTTACGATCGTAAGTTAGATCGTTGTAGGATACTGGTTGATGATCTTCAAGAGTTTATCAAACGAGCACATCCCACGATCGTAACATCAACATACAATTGTGGTATGTGATTGTCTGAGGTGACATACTTTGTTGGTTTCAGGGATCAAACCCATAATCAGAAGGCACGATCATACCTTCATTTCAAGATGGTAGGTTGTGATCGTCTGATGACTATACCACAAGTAAAATTTTACTAGATCAACCTATGATCAGAAGGCACGATCATACCTTCATTGCACGATCATAGGTTGGATCATCTATTATATTGCACTGTGATCTAACAGGTTTTGCAAATACAGGTAACATGGCACCCAAGTCCAACGCTACTTTCGTTAAGGCTCTCCGAGAACAAATTTCAAAGGAGAGGGACCCACCAAGTTCCTCGGAGAGTGGGTCAAGTGTGAGCGGGTCAGAAGAGGAGTATGACATTAGCTCTTCCGATGACCAAGTCACCACCAGGGAGACCAGGATCTAAAAAAAGGCCAAGGGGGCTACAACCTCCACGGCTATTGTTGTAGCAGACTCTCCCGTCAACGTTCCCCAGTTTGAAGAGGGAACAAAAGACACCTAACAAGGCCAGAGTAAGGATGATGATGATGAGTCCCAATCTACTGAGATAGACTCAGCACCTTCAAATAATGATCCTCCAGCAGAAGCGAGTCAGAGGAGGCTTGGTCCACGACATTGGCTTAATCCAAACTCTCGATAATACTTTGTGGACTGGGTCACTCTCAAGGATAATGGGAACCAACAAAGGAGCATCCAAGGGGTACCACACATATTAAATTAGTCTTTACAGAAGTTACCAGAAATGGTACAGGTTTTTCAGCAGTATCAGTTGGGGTGGATGAAAATGCCACTCCGCCTTTATAGTAGAGAGCTAGTGAGGAGTTCTATGCGAACTATGCCACGACCCTTAAGAATATGACTCCCTCCGATAAGGACAAGGATATGAAGAACCAGCCCAGCTTGGATATGATAATGGTGCAGTAAAAGGCAGTTGATATTTCTGTTGAGGCTATTTCTAGGTTCTTGTTTAGAGAGCATTTTACACCACCTGCAGAGAATCCAGAGTCTGATTATCGGATGTGAGAATTAAAAAGGGTTAAACAGTTTTCCGCTGAGGACAAGACGATGCACTTCACTTGGCTAACGGGACATATTTTTGAGGCTGGCATAAATGCCACTTGGGTAAATGGATCATATATTACAAAGAAGAGTCTCAAGTTTGCAGCCAAGGCATGGTGGTCCATTGTGAGGCATCGTATAGCACCCACAGCTAATGATAATATGTTGGTTACGACAAATGCCTGCCTAGTAGCTGTATTTGTTGCAGGGTTGGAGCTGAACATTCCATACATTATTGTGCATGAGATCAGAGACTGAGCCTTAGAGAGCGGCTCTACCCTTCCATTCCCATGTTTGGCTACACAGTTGATGTAAAATGCAAAGGTTCTATAAATTCTGCTAGTGGATAAATTTCTCCAGCCCACTAAGACTGTGGATTTGTCCATGATAAAATACATGCACAACCCTGCAGCCCCAGTTCGAGGTTTGGGGATCCCAGAGGTAGAAGGGGATGTCTTAAGTGGTGATGTACCGACAGCTTCAGATACAGGTGCTTCACATTCGTCTGTACCAGCAGGTTCTCACCCAAGGACATTGGTTCCGACAGGGTACACTTTGATTTCATTCACTCAGTTGGAGGAGATTCTCAAGAACCAAGTCTTACATGATGCCCAAATTCGAAACTTGGTGGTAGGGGTCAAGCCCCATGTTACTGATGAGATTCGGGCGACTGTATGAGTGGTGCAGACACGAATGGACAGTATGGAGGGTCGACTCATGACCAGAATTGATGCAGTCCAGCTGTATGACAAGGTTTCAATCTGGACAGAGTTGACCGATTTGAAGAAAGTGGTCCAGACCTTAGCTGCACAACGTGACATGGCACCTCTACCTCTACCACCACCTATGCCTTCCAGGGCATCTATTCAGACGGATATTGCCTCACTGGTCACCTGATTCTACACTCCTCTCACTCTGTAGATTGAGCTAGAGGAGGAGGAGGAGGAGGAGGAGGAGGACAGAGGTCTTAAACCTAGGAAGAGGCCGAGGCAGGATGTGTCTGAATCGAGTAAGAAGAGAGAGAGATTTGGTAAGAAGAGAAGATGAAAGGAGAGAGTCACTGAGGAGACCTTCGAGGGAGTTATTCCGAAGGGTGAGACTACAGGAGGGGGTCCAAAGATGGCTCTCATATCTATTCCTTTGAGTGCCTCGACCACCGTCAGGGCCAACATTGATTTGAGTATCGAGGCTACTCTTGTTGATGTCACTGTGGGGGAACTAGTTGCATCCCCAAGGGACCTGAGTTCCATCGGTGCCTAGAGAACCCCAGGTATGCCTTTTACCCTAGTTTTATTTTTTAAGTGATTTTGTGCTATGGGGACATGGCATGATTTCAACATTGGGGGTGGGGGTATACCACAGCTGAGGATTTTTGTTGCCTTGTTTATTTTCCCTCGGTTGCACTATCATAGTTAGAACCAACATGTTTAGGTGCTTTTATATTTGAAATTGTTAGTGTATTGTGTTTAGTCATTGTAGTATAACTTAGAGTAATAAAAGAGAACTTTGGTGTTGTCTGGCTAAATTAATCATGCTTACCTGCTTTCAAATTGTTTTAAATGATACCCCTCCAAAAATATGTTTTTTGTAATGTAGTGTTTGCATAGCCTATACTGAAACCGATGTTAGGATCTAGATATGGCATTAAGATTATAAATAGGACAACCTGACCGACCTTGCATCAACTGAATAGGTAGCAACTTAGATTACAGCCTTGAGCCATGAGTGAGTGAGATGTATTACCTAGTCGGTATGTGTGTCCGATCTAGAACTTGCTCGGTTAATCTCATTAAAAGTTGTAGGATTAAAGGTTAGGAAAGGATCATAGGTCGTATTTAAAGTAACCCACTTTAGCCTAAATAACCTACCAAATGATGTGTATCCTTTGAACCCAAATATTGAAGTTTGAGTAGTGAAAAGAAAGAAAAAGGACATGGGTGCGGTACAAAAAAGAAAACAAAAAAAGGAAGAAAGAAAAAAAAATAGTTGTGAAAGGTGTAAAGTAAAGCCGCACCCGGGGTCCGAAAAAGAAATAAATGGAGAAAAGGGAGGTAAAAAAAGAGGAGGAGGAAAAGTAGAGCCAAAAATAATGGAGTGCCAAGGAGGATTGAGTTACTTTACCCAAATGTACCACACCTGTCCTTGAGCCTTTATTACGAGCCTAGAAAGACCTATAGTGATCCTAACCTGACATCTGAAAGTTGAAGTGTAGAAAATAAGGCAAGCCTATGGTATCAAAACGTGCACAACCGGACTTTTTTTTTAGAGTGAGAGATTTGATTTAATCCCGGTGTAGATTTTATTACATATACTGAGTGATTAGAGACTTCTTTGTTGTGAGGGAATAGGGGCTATAATCTAGTTGTTGCTTGTGTAGGTAATATATTGGTCAATGTGTTAGATTGCCTAGTTACAATGTACTGCCATATCCTGATCCCGTTGTGTTTTAGTACTTGTATAGCATATACACTGCAATGGTTGTTTTTTATGAGAACAGAGGGAGTTGAACACAGAAATTGGTTTGCATGCATATTTAAAGGAAGTTGACTGCCATAGTGACCTTTATTGTACTCTAGGTTAAGCGTCTTAGATTGGTTAGGATTTTATTTGCCCGAGGACATGTAAACGTTATAAGTTGAGGGTGTTGATGTGCCATGAATTTATGGCATTTGAGACACTTAAAACAAGGAATATTTGCTAGTTCGAGGGTACTTTTTGTGGATTTGATGTGTTTGTTTAGTGTTTGCAGGCCTTCAGGACTTAGAGAAGAAAATGCTGAAAAATGGACATGAAGGGCATCAGACGAGCTTTACCACGATCATGGTATCTAATCACAATCGTGCCTAGGCCTTCGTAGGTTGAATCAGAGATGCCACATGCAGGAGGCAAACTGACAAAATATCCTACAACCGTGAGTTGATGTCATGATCATGCAATGAGGTCGTGAGATGAAAGGGGAAAATCAACCTGCAGGAGTTAAGTGTAAGGAAAACAAACGATGGATCCCATGATCGTACCTTAAAGGCATGATCGTACCATGTGGTCGTGTGAAGCAGATCCAGATTTGAAGAGTTGCAGGAATTTTAGCACAGGGATCAGATGACAGGAAGCCACGATCGTGGGTTCAACCCACGATCGTATGTTCTTCTAGTCCGAGGTAGCCGACACCAGTTTTCTGTTTTATTTAATATAGGATTTGTTAAGTCTATAAATACTCTTTTAGGGTTATTTTTTACGTGTTAGACATTATTATTATTCTATAACACTATTTTGTAGGATTCTAAGGCACTTTCTTGGGATCTTACGAAAATTGGTTTTTACGATTTTTATTAAAGTTGAGATTTCAGAGTTTATTCATTCTTGTATGGTTCAATTAATGTTTTCATTCATGAATGATTATTTTGTTCATAAAATCATGAGTAATTAAACCCCATAACTAGGGTTGTGGGAACCGTAGCGGATTAACGACGTAGAGTTCGAAGTACAAGGTGTTTCTCGAAGGGTATTAGGGCAAGTATTGTTGTTTCTTCTGAAGTGATTGCTTTCTGACGAGTAGATGTGTTGGGACTCATCCTGTCTCTACCTTAGGCTGTAGTAAGGGTAGTAGGATAGGACTAGCAATTCAACAACAAGACTCAGAGTTATCTTCATTTAATCAGCTTTGAGCAGTAATACGGGAGAGGCTGTATTGAGATCATTGATAGGGGGCGACATAGCAACACTCATGATACATTAACCTTTGTGCTTGATGATAGTCGTCTACAAGGGGCGTAACATAGTTAGTTATACGATACTTAGCCTATCGATTCTGCTTGTTGGATACCTGAAAAGAACAATAAGTTATTGGGGAACACAATCCTAGTGCATCTCTCATCTTGATTTTAACCTCAGCAAACAATTACTAGTTTACTTTATAAAACCCTTTTTTTTTACTTATTTGCTTATTTACCAAATCACTCAAATAAACAAAGTTGATTGGATTTTGACCTATTCCTCATAGGATTGACCCCAACCTCAGTTGGGCTCTATATTTGAACAACGACCATTTTATACTTTCTTAGAGGTGTAATTTGGGCGACATCAGGGATTTTAACACCAGCAGTTACCGCTAAAGTGGCTATCACTAAAGTAGCTACTGACTGCTAAAGCAGAGGGTAAGGAAAGACGAGGTTCGATAAAGTGGCATCCTGGCCGCTAAAGCGACATCCGCTTAAGCAGACAAGGATCACTAAAGGGGACCTCAGCTATACAGCCAAGGCCGCTAAAGTGGCATAAGGTCGCTTAAGCGACCACTGCTAAAGCGGCTCCTAGGCCAATTTAGCGATTGCACCAGATATCAGCCACCAGATTTTGCCAAGTCCAAATGGACTCCGACCGGGTGCTTGGGATTTGTTTGGAACCCCGTGCATGCAAATGAACTATGCTACTATACCAAATTCAATATTTCAAACTCAACGGAACTATCAAAACTTTCATCCGAGATTATTTTGATTAAATGTGGGTCCCATACCAAGTTTCATTTTTCACTAACTTCTACCCAATAGCCTAAAATGAGTCCGAAAACCTCTGAATAAGGGTCCTCTTAGCCTAAATCAGCATTCTAGAGCTGATAGCATTATTGTTTTTCTCATCCGAGGCCATTTACTAGGAGTTTTAGTCTGAGACCAATTCCTTAACAACGAAAGCTCTAAAATAGAGAATTGAGCCTAAAATCCAAACGAACTGTTCGAAAACTGAGCCGACAGTTTCGGTAAGTCATAAATGACATATGGTTGTTATGGGAAGGCTCAAAACATCAGAAACATGCATAAATCAAGAAATTAACTAGGAGAGTCATTATAGGGTTGGCTCGATATCGTATTTCGAGGAATGTATTGTAAAATGGGCATAACTGGACAGAGGCCCCAAGATTCTACCTCAAGATCGTTGCAATAAAAAAGGTAACCACTACAAAGGTACCATTGCTGTAAAAAAAGTACCACTGCAACAGTAGCCTGTAATAGTCGTGAAATGCTGTAGTGGTAAATTTACTGCTGCAGTAGTAACTTAACCGCTCCAGCGGTAACACACAGTGTTTTTATAGTTTTTAAACCAGAAACACGTTTTCATTCTCCACTTTCTGAAAAATTAACCAAGATACTGGGAAAGGCAATTTTCTGCAAGATTTTAGAAGTTTTTATATTTGGATGTAAGTTTCTTACATTCTAAACTTGAATTACTTCTTAGAATTCCTGAAAATCATTAAAAACTTGTTCATGGTGAAAATCAGTAGATAATGATTCTAGGGTGTTAGAAAAGACTAATGGGAGTAGAATCATAGTTGTTCATGCTAAATGAAGTAGGGTTCATGAGGTTTAAGGGATAAAAAACCCTAATATGATGAATTAGGATAATTTTATGGTTAAAGTTGTTAGCTATTAATACCTAGTGGTTAAAAGGGACGAATTGATTGAAATGGGTGTGTAATCTTGTTGTTATAGATCAAGAACAAGATGAAAGAGAAAGGAAAAGCAAGCTTATGGCCTAAAGGTGATTTTGAGCAAGGAATCGAGGTAGGTTACGGTTTATTGTAGCAATTAGACTTGCTCGACTTTGTGTTTATACATAAATTGAGTATTTGTGATTGCTTTCGAGAACTATTTGTGATTATTGACTGCATTTACATATTCATACATGTTTTTGATGATTTTATTGAGATCATGATGTTCATGAGGCTATTATGTTGAAATCATGATGCTTATGATGTTGATGTTGACACCCAATTTTGGCCCGATATTTTCAAAATAAACATTTTTGTGCTTCTTATTTGTTAAAGAACACAAAATTTAATTTTTACATATTTTTGTTAAATTTAACACAAGTTATTGATAATTATCCTCATTTTTGAAAATGTTGGCATTTTTATTAATTTATTATTATTTTTAATTAATTTTTAAATTACTCCTAATATTTGCACAGTATTTTTTATAAACAAATGTTATTTTAATTTTGTTAAGTTTTACCTTGGTCTTCAATTGAGATCACATTTTTATCTAGCATTAAATATATTTTTAAATTTATTTTAAGCACAGTCTGTTAATTCATAAAAGACAGATAATATATTTTTTGCACAGATAAGTTAAATATCCATAGTTTTGGATAAGATCAAATAGTCATGGTTTTGGATAACTCATGGTTTTGAATAGCCCATGATTTTTCTAAAACCATGGTATTGAGAAAACAATTTTGCTCTTGAATGGTTTTATTATGTCTATAAAACTAGTCTACTCTCTTCACAATTAATGATGGTGAAACCTTCCAAATTTAGGAAGAAACTCAAAATAATCATTTTTTTCTATTTCTCAATTCTTTTCTGGCCGCCACCCACCAGAATCCAACTCCAGTGACCTCCACCACCTCACCGAAACACAATCCATCCACTGTATCTCCTACCCGTTCTCCATTCTCCATCTTCGGCAAGCTCACTGCCGGAGCAACCACCAGTAAACCAAACAACCCCTTCATTCATTTTTTGGCGGCCACCCCGCCAGAATCTGGCGAAACAACAACCTAAACCCATCTGTCCCACTGTCTTTTTCTCCTTCACTTCACTGCTCCGATGAGCTCATCGCTTGGATGGGCTCGCAGCTCCAACCACCAACCCGTTTCTCCCTTTTTCAGTGGACTATGAGTGGCAAACAACAACAAATAACTAGATCCACCACCGAAAAAGCCATCTCCAGCTAAAACCCACAAACCAACCAGCTCGCTATTCCACTCTCTACAAACCACTAGCGACGTTCATTGTCCAGATCTGGTTAGCGAACCAGTAACAATGACGACACAGGTGAACAACAGCCTCACCGCTTCAACAACGACGAACCAGACCCACAAAGCTCTGACGAAATCCAACAACAATCAACCAGCAACGGCGGAGCCAAACTACCTTCGGCGACAACCTCAAAACTCCCAGATCTAGCCAGAAAACCTTCTTTCGGGTAAAACCTTCTCCTTTTACTCCATCATTATTTTGTGTGTTTGTGTTGATAGAATAAGGTTTGAACTTTCTGGCGAACTTTGTTATTTTCTATAATTTTTACCACTATTTGCTTGTTGCTATTGATTGTTTTGTTATTTTCTCTAATTTTGTTTCTATTGAAATTAAGTTACCATTTGCTGGTTTGCTTTCGTTCTTATCAAAGTTGTTATTTTGTCTAGGGGTCATTTGGTAAGGTGTATAAGAATAATGCAAAATATGGTGTATTAGTAAAGCTTGTATTAGTAATGCTAGTGTTAGCTATGCTTGTGCTAGTTATGCTTGCATTTTTCTTATGCAGTGCTTGGTTTGGTGTATTAAAAATAACATGAATTGCATAATTTCTAAAAAAAAATATTTTTTTACAAAAATACTCTCCATAAATATAGTGGAAAGGATGTGAAAAAGATTTTGAGGAATAATTGTGTCTTTAATCATGCTTATGCATGTGTTAGAATCCATTGCATTACTAATACCATAGATTTTGAGATATTAATAATACACACCTGAATACACAATAGAGTGTATATCTAATGGCTAAGAAAATATAACAAACAAGGTACTAGTAATACACAAGACTAATGCATGCATTATTTCTTTTAATACACTCTACCAAACGCCCCCTCGATGTATTAACCACTAATTTGGACTATTGCTTTACATCTTTTTCTTAATTTTGGTCACTATTACTTCATTTTTTATTTTACCATTGCTATGTTAATATTATGAACATTTTATCTTTACTTTTGCACTTCTTATATGTTTTCCCAGTAACTCAAATTGCTCGTGAAGTTTGACTTATACAACTTGGACTTTAACATTATTTTGTCGAAAGTTTTCATAGGTTTATTTATGACTAGTTGATAATGATCTGTTTTTATCTTGTTTTGATCCATGTTCGTGGTTATTTTGGCTACTGTTTAATCTTTGTTTTATATATCATTGATATTTTTGTGTTTGGAAAATAATATACTTGGCCAATGATAAAATCTCTCTGTCGGATTTTCGAGACCTCACCATTATAAAAGACGGATGTTATTTTTAAGTTCAACTATTTGTCAAGTTCGATTATTTGCCAAGTTCAATTATGTTTCAAGTTCAATTATTTTTATAAGTTATGATTATTTAATATCAATTATTAGTTTAATTGGCCGATGAAGAAATTTTCATCGATTTTCAAGGCCTCCCATGTATATAAGATGGGTTTTACTTTTTCATTTATTATTTTATTTCATTCTTTGTGTATAATTTTATGTTTATTATATTTGTGAAAATGATTTTATCTCCTCCTCAATTAAAAATGAGTTCAGTAGGGACCCACTTTTATGCATTTTGAAGGGTGCCTAACACCTTCCCTTTGGAATAACTTGAACCCTTACCTAGAATCCAATTGGTTACGTAGACTAATATTTCTTTAATTGAATTAACAGGTTTCCTAGTTTTCCTAAAATTAGGTGGCGACTCTTAATTTTTTTCAAACGATTATTAATTTTATTTTTTGAGTCCCGAAATTACGGCTTATGAAAATAGGAATCACGACAGAATGATGACTTCTCTGGGGATTAAAGGTTCTAACCATTATGAGTTTATTTTTTCAAATGAGTAGGTTTTACTTTTTACAATTTATATGATGCTTTGTATATTTTGTTGATCATTTATATTTTGTATATTTATTCATTACTTGTTTAATTATATATATATGTATCATCATTGCATTCATCGCATACTTCCTTATTGATATTAAATTATTTGGGATTCGTGGTTGTCGTCGCCCCTATTGTTCAACTCCAAATGAAAGTGTTGGAAATACGACAGGTTATTGGTACGTTAGGCGTCCAATGACTGTTTGTATTTTCAAACCCAAGTTGTCCACTTGAGAACCTGGTCAAAGCCCACTCTAGACACATAGGATAGAGAAAAATTAAATCCCACGAAATAGACATTTTGACCTAAGAGACTCGGTATCCAAAGGGTATCAGGCCCATTAGTGAGACCACCTTGTGTCCAAAAGGCCCATGGTCTAAAAGGACAATCATCCATTATGTGTTTAAATTGAAGGGTGTGATACCGATTTTAAAAAAAAATATTATTTGTCCATTTCATTTTTGAAGTTTCTCGAACTACATTTGACCTGATTCCTGGCTCAACGGGATACGTAGGCGCCACAACGGCTCGGTCACATTCCCCATAAACTTTTCATCTTTCTTTATAATGGAAACTGGGCAGGTCTCAAAAATTCTACAAAAGAATGCATTTTGTTACAGATTCAACACATGAGTTCGTTGAAGCCGAAAAAAGGACAGAATTTTTGAGAAGGTCTCAAAAATTCCACTCAAAGTAGCTTCAAGAAGTTAAAAAAAGTTCTTTTGTGTTCTAAACTGAGGCAGAATTTTTGAAAAAGGTCCTCAAAAATTTTGTCAAGCTTGCACTTTAAGATTGGATGAGTTTGCAAACATGTGACCTTGGACTCCATGAGGCACCAATATTCAAACCAAAAGACAAATCAGGGGAGTCTTTGACTATGCAATTACGCTCTTTCATTTTATTATAATTTTCATGACTTTCCTGATTTCACTCTTTTCTCATCATCGTCCCCGCCAACAATCGGGGACGATCACAATAATATGCATTTATGGTAGATAATTGGGAAAACCGTACAATCCCGAAGGCATCCTGAGAAGGACACAACAACAAGTGTCCTTGAAAAAAATCAAGTAGGCCACAATATGTCATCCCTGTAAACAACTGGGAGATGTTGTTTAGCTAAAGATGTCGATTGACATCGGACATACGAGGCATCACTCCGAGTTTGTCTATATCTTTGCATTCATTATTTTTGTGCATTTATTGTATATCATATCTGAACGAACTACACACAATTGATTCTTATCCATCGGGATAAGATACATAGCAGCCCTCATCGGGTTCGGTATCCCTTATTTAAAACTTTAAAAAAAAAATATTTTATAGAATCTTGTCTTTGACTCAGTTAGTGCCAACAAATTTAGAAGTGTGCAAATAATTAATATGATTGAGAAGGAAGACTTCGTTGTAAACCTTAGGTTCTTTTGGTACCTCTCATTCGTACTTTTGTGACACTTAAAAAGGTTCTCTTGCACGCATTAGAGGTAAGAATAAAACCGACCTCACTGTTTCATGTGGATTGTGTTGCGAGTGTTAGATTAAATTCAACTGCATTGCACTGTTGATCTAGAACTTGACCCAAATATTTATTGAGGCAAAATCCTGAGTAATAGTTGGTTTGAGAAAGGAACGTAGGCCTTCTTTGATTCGATTGTGCCTTTTAAGCCTACCAAATGACATTACTCCCTATCTTGTCCCCCTCTGAGCCTAAAGTCTCTTTTTTGGACAACCACATCTTAGCCTATACCCTTCTAAGTGCTTATATGCACTATGTCTCTCTTGGTTCCACCTTTTGGAGTGTGCTAAAGATGTGCAAATTTTAGAAGAGGATTCAAGTTTGAAGCTGCCCAAAGGCAAAGTTGCAAAGTCCTTGAAAGTCAAGAAGGTAAAAATGACTTTAAAAGAAAGAGAAAGAGTCAAAACTCTCCACAACGTTAGGTCAAGGAGAAACCCCAAATAAAGGAGGGAGAACACTCCAAACAAAAGATGAGAAACTTTAAAAGAAAAGATGACATCAGAGTCAAAGGAGGAGATTCTCCATCAAACAAAAAGTTTTAAAAAAAATCAAAATAGAAGGAAGAGACAATAAAGAAGATCAAGCTTCAACAGTGTGACAAATGTCAAAAGTACAAGTTCAGTTTGACACTCAAGGAGGGATTAAGTCACTCTCATCCCCAATCAATATCTTACCCGTACCTAAGCCGATATTACAAGTCGATAGCAAGTCCTACATGATCCCATTCCAAATGTTCTCACATTAGTGGATACTTAAAATGAGGGTCAAGCTTATGGTATCACAGTTGCATGCTTTGAACATTCTTCTGAGAATGAGAGAATTTCCCAAAACGTCCTCAAATTAAAAAAAAATACTTTAAGTATGTGTGAATGAGGACTTCCTTTGTGGTAAAGGCACTTAAAACCTGAGGATAGGTCTAGTTCAAACCCTTTATTTGAAGTAAGACGAACAAATCTTATCGATACTTAGGTATGTTTAAGGTACCACTTGAAGTTATATGAATTATCTCGAAGTCGATCTCAGTTAGAAGAGAAGTGAAAGAGAAATTTCTATGCTATGCTAACTATTGGTATCAATTACAGTCAAGACTTGATTCTCTTTTCTGCTAAAAAATAAAATTGGGGCAAGCACCCATCTTTGAATATCTGTCAAAGCAACTCGTTGGTCCTTTCATTGACAAGGTTCATTTCTTTAATTCGTGTCATCCTTTTACCAAAGTGACACATTATGTTATATTAGATTGTCACCTCCATCTTCGTGACATGTTATATTTTATTGGATCATCACTCCATCTTTGTGTCACGTTAAGTTATGTTGGATTGTCACTTTATTTTGTGTCACATTAAGTTTTTTTGGATCGTCACCTCCTATTTATGAGATTTTATGTTGGATTGTTACTCCTATATTTGTGACATGTTTTACTGGATCATTACCACCTATTTATGACATGTTTTATTGGATCGTCACCTCCTATTTGTGACATGTTATGTTGAATCATCAATCTTATATTTGTGACATGTTTTATTGGATCGTCACCTATATTTGTGACATGTTATGTTGGATCGTCACTCCTATATTCGTGACATGTTTTATTGGATCGTCACCTCCTATTTGTGACATGTTATGTTGAATCGTCACTCTTATATCTGTGACATGTTTCGTTGGATCGTCACCTCCTATTTGTGACATATTTTATTGGATCGTCACCTCCTATTTGTGACATGTTATGTTGGATCGTCACTCCTATATTTGTGACATGTTTTGTTAGATCTTCACTCCTATATTTGTGACATATTTTGTTGGATCGTCACTCCTATTTGTGACATGTTATGTTTGATCGTCACCTCTTCATTGTGACATATTCCATTTGCAACTAATAAGTTTAGTGCAGGTGATTATAAGACACATTGAGAAGTCACCCCATTCAAAGTGACATGTTGCATAAGGTATTCATAGTTCTTAGTTTTCCTTATATTTCATTTGCTACTAATAAGTTCAGTGCAGGTGATTATGATACACATTGGAAAGTCACTCTGTTCAAAGTGGTATGTTAGGTCGTCCGCCTTTCAATAATACATGTTGGAAAGTCACCCTGTTCAAAGTGGCATGATAAGTTCAAAATTGGTCGTTCGCTATTCAAATAGACAAATTGGGTTTCCACCTCATTCAAAATGGCAAGACAAATTCAAGTAGGCCGTTCGCCTTTCAAAGAGACAAATTGGGTCGCCACCTTATTCAAAGTGGCATATCATGTTCAAGTTGGTCGTCCACCTTTCAACGTGACAAGTTAGGTCGTCACCCGTTCAAATGACATATCAAATTCAAGTTGGGTCGTCCGCCTTTCAATGAGACAAGTTAATCCGCTACCTTATTCAAAAGTACGTGAATATTTTATCTTCGAACAACCCTTCCTCTTTTAACAGAAGACAATCTATCCCTTCTGATAGATGAATATTGTCAAAGTTCTATTGATGTATGACATGGTTCTTTGCACATGTCATTCTTTTTCTTCTTCGTCTAACCAAAATTGGCTACACGTCAACTTCTTCATTCAAAGATTCTTTCATCATCCCCGAATGAAGAAGGAGCAGTTGTTGACACCCAATTTTGGTCCAACATTTTCAAAATAAACACTATTGTGCTTCTTATTTGTTAAAGAGCACATAATTCAATTTTTACATATTTTTATTAAATTTAACACAAGTTATTGATAATTATTCTCATTTTTGAAAATGTTCAGATTTTTATCAATTTATTATTATTAATTAATTTTTAAATTATTCCTGATATTTGCACAGTTTTTTTTACAAACAAATGTTGTTTTAATTTTGTTAAATTTTACCTTGGTCTTCAATTGAGATCACATTTTTATATAACATTAAATATATTTTAATCACAGTCCGTTAATTTATAAAAGATGGAGAAGATATTTTTTGCTCAGATAAGTTAAATATCCATAGTTTTGGATAAAATCAAATAGTCATGGTTTTGTATAACTCATGGTTTTAAATAGCCAAAAAATCATTGTATTGAGCACACGATTTTACTCTTGAGTGGTTTTATTATGTCTATAAAACTAGTTCACTCTCTTCACAATTAATGGTGGTGAAAATTTTCAAATTTGGGAAGAAACTCAAAATAATCATTTTTTTCTATTTCCCGATTCTTTTCCGACCGCCACCCATCGAAATCCAACTCCGGTGACCTCCACCACCTTACCGACACACTGTCCAACCACCATATCTCCTTCTCATTTTCCATTCTCTATCTCCGGCAAGCTCACTGCCGAAGCAACCACCAGCAAACCAACAACCCCTTTATTTTATTTTTTCGGTCACTGCCCCGCCAGAATCTGACGAAACAACCTAAACCCATCTATCCCGCTGTCTTTTTCTCTTTCACTTCACTGCTCCGATGAGCTCATCGCTTGGACGGGCTCACAACTTCAACCACCAACCCATTTCTCCCATTTTCGGTGGACCACGAGAGGCAAACAACAACAAACAACCAGCTCCACCACCGTAAATGCCATCTCCAGCTAAAACCCACAAACCAACCAGCTCGCTCTTCCACTCTCCACGAACTAATGGTGACGTTCATTTTCCAGATCTGGTCGGCGAACTAGCAACAACGACAACACGGTGAATAAAAACCTGACCTCTCCAGCAATGATGAACCAGACCCACGAAGCTCCGGCGAAATCCACCAACAATCAACCAGCAATAGCGGAGATAAACCACTTCCAGTGACAACTTCAAAACCCCCAGATCTGGCCGGAATACATCCTTCCTGGTGAAACCTTCTCCTTTTGCTCCATTATTATTTTGAGTGTTTGTGTTAGGAGATGCAATTAAAAGTGACAAATAAGTTTGTCAATTAAGTGGGGGTCCTTAAAGTTTTAAAAATTAGGTAAAAGTGACAAAAAAAATTCAGCTTTTTATTTTTATACTTTCGCCCCAACAACTATAGAAGTTGTCTCAACAACTATAGAAGTAGTCTCAACAACTACAGAAGTTGTCCCAACAACTACAGAAGTTGTTCGACAACTGTGCGAAGTTGTTGGACAACTAAATAGTTGTCGGGA
The DNA here is from genome assembly GCA_031232105.1 of Capsicum rhomboideum. NCBI lineage: Eukaryota > Viridiplantae > Streptophyta > Magnoliopsida > Solanales > Solanaceae > Capsicum > Capsicum rhomboideum. The sequence goes on along the minus strand of CP124716.1, from coordinate 56,195,796 downwards.
CTAATGCAGTTGTTGAACAACTGTGTGCAGTAGTTTGAAGGACTTGACCCACTAATATTGCGGGACCCACTCAGCCCTTTTAATTAATTGGAGACTTGAGAGACATTCTCAACTAATTTTTCTATTTGTGTTGATAGAATAAAGTTTGAACTTTCTGGTGAACTTTGTTATTTTCTCTAAATTTTACCACTGTTTGCTTGTTTCTGTTGATTGTTTTGCTATTTTCTCTAATTTTGTTTCTATTGAAATTAGGTTACCCATTTGCTGGTTTGCTTTCGCTCTTATCAAAGTTGTTATTTTGTCTATCAATGTATTAACCACTATTTTGGATTATTGCTTTACATCTTTTTGTTGATTTTGGTCACTATTACTTCATTTTTTATTTTACCATTGCTATGTTAATATTATGAACGTTTTATCTTTACTTTTGTACTTCTTTGTCACACCCCGAATCCCAACAAGGCGTGATTGGCACCCGTAGCCGATAAGGCCCGAGAGAACCAAGCTATGCTTCTATACATTCATACGCATGCCATAGGAAACACCACTATCACATAAGAACATGAATGGCTAATATCGAAAATCATGGAACATGTGACATATATATATACACATTTGAGAAACTTGGCCGTTGAGGCCATCAAAACAAGACTTCATGATTCATCTTATATACATATACCCACATGCGTCTACAAAAGCCTTTAACAGATGCATTGACCAAAACAAACTAAAAGTCGGGACAAGTCCCCGCTTTATACAACATGTACATCACCAAAACATATATACACTCTGACTCAGAGAAGCCCCGAATTAGCTGGAGCTCATCAATGAACTACTAACAACTTGCAATCTACTGAGGAGGCCTACTGGTACCTGCGCCTGCAGCAAGTAAGGTAAATTCCCCAAGAGGGGTCAATAAGGAATAAGTACTGAGTATGTAAGGCTCAAATGAAACTATATAGCACATGAACATATCAATGAACTCAATACAAATGACTAATCAAAGTGAGTAAGTCACCATTTTGCATTTTGGAAACCATGTGTACTGCTTTCATTACTTTCTTTGCTTTCTTTACTTCAATGCTTGCTTGTCAATACATGTGTCACAATGTACCTGGGCCCCGACTGATCAGTGGGTCTTTACATAACATATCGTTATGTTGGGATCAGCTCGAGCTAGGCTTATGCCCCTAGAGCTACCACACATAAATCAATGTATCGGGATTGGCTCGAGCTAGGCTTATACCCCTAGAGCTGCCACCCATAAATCAACATATCAGGTTCGGCTCAAGCTAGGTTTTCACCCCTAGAGCTGCCCCCTGTCAGGTTCGGCTTGAGCTAGGCTTTCGCCCCCAAAGTTGCGCTCTGATCCAATAATCTCGGGATCGGCTTGAGCTAGGCATTTCGCCCCCAAAGCTGCCACCCGTACTTAAACATTAACCATATTTGCATTACTTTATTCATTACTTTGAGATTGATACAATGATGGTCATAACTTTAATTGAAGCTTTGGATCATTAACCAATGAGTGAGAGACATGTGAATAGCATTATTGGAAACATTACCTCATTGGAAACATAACATTATTGGAACTATTGGACAATAATCAATGGATAAGATACATGAGTATAATCACTATTGGAACTTTGGAACACAGCCTTATTGGGCTTTTGGAATACTATTCATGGACATGAGACATGATACATGAGACTCACAATTGATCAATAAGTAGGAAACATGTAGTAGAGACAATTGATAACCGGATATAGGATACCTTAGTACATTTCGGGAATGAGTAGGTACCATAACAAAGTGTACACTATATACTGCAGAAGGATAAGGAAAGAGGAACCTTACATACCTTCACTTACAAGTATGAATACACAAGCCTATGTATAAACACAATAGTACAGCTTCTTCCTTACGTCTTACTCTATAATACAAGTTCATACCGGAACTTACATTAGCAACTAGTCACTATACAGGTGTACAAGACGACAATGAACTATGTGACCACCATATAACGTTATGTCACCCCCTTACAATACCATCCGCTGAATTTCCATATCAACAACACCATAACATTACACACATTGACCAAATATCATACATCGATAGCATTTCACACCACACTTACCCTTTACGCTTTTCCCTTTATCATCCAGTCGTAATTATTCCTTTATAACAACATATGAACAATCATCCATACTTAACATAGTCCAACACACCTCCATACTACACTTTAAAGTCATTAAAATGACATCACAAGTTGATAATTACATCCAAAAAGGGTATAGGGGCCTTCGGGGATCAACTAGAGACGGAAGCATACAAAACCAAATCTGGAGGTGACCTGTGCTGCCACCTGCGCACGAAGGTGGATGAGATGCACGCGCAGATGGCCCCTGGAAAATTCCAGGGCCTTCTGCGTTGGCATCTGCGCCCGCAGATGCCCTCGTCTGCGGGGGCGGATGCCCGTTTTGGTCCGAAATGACTTTTTTGGGGTCTTTTAATGCCATGAATGGTCCATGATCACAATCAAACATATTTTTGATCATCTTAAACACCAAAATTCATCCATAGTCTCACAACACACATAACAACACCCAAAACTACATTTCACGGCCAATACGACACCAAAACCATAACCAATATCGCAACAACAATTCCAAACGTTATGCACAAGAATAAGACAAAGTAAGACTATAATCACATCTCACATGTCAATATTTACTCCACCAAGTTCACTTTCTTCAAAACCACAAGTTCATAGTTATGTTTACAAGACAAATCACCCTCCGATTTAGCAAAATGTACACTTCACTTATTGTGAACTTCTCAATGCTCCGCCAACATAACCAACATAATATACACCATATATTATGCATAAAATATATTAATCCATCATAATAAACACTTACCAAGTCTTACCAATTGATGATCTTGGCCAAAAGAGTGACTTAGGGTTCTTGAGAGCAAAGGAGATATGTTTAGTAAAGTCTAGAAAAACATGAGAGCTTAATGAAATAAAAAATCTGATTTTCCTATTTATATAGTCCCTCATGTCTCCCTTATATTTTCCTTAGCATTTAATGCAATGTTGATTGGTCAAATGGATCAAATTTGGAAGAATGGGTCAAAACCCCCATGTTGGGCCATGTCTTCTTGTTATTTTGGGCTTCATTTTTGGGCCCAATCATACAAGACTTATTAAATGCCCACAATTCAATACAAAATTCATCAATTCTCTCATGTTTTCATTTTTCCCTAAATGTTACAATTGTCAGCTAAACTCAGAAACGTACGGGGTGTTACATTCTTATATGTTTTTCCACTAACTCAAATGGCTCGTGAAGTTTGACTTATACAATTGGGACTTTTAACATTATGTTGTCGAAAGTTTCCATATGTTTGTTTATGACTAGTTGATAATGAGCTGTTCGTTATCTTGTTTTGATCCACATTCGTGGTTATTTTGGCTACTGTTTAATCTTTGTTTTATACTATCATTGATATTTTTGTATTTGGAAAATAATATACTTGGCCAATGATAAAATCTCTCCGTCGGATTTTCGAGGTCTCCCCATTCTAAAAGATGAATATTATTTTTAAGTTCAATTATTTATCAAGTTCGATTATTTGCCAAGTTCAATTATGTTTCAAATTCAATTATTTTTATAAGTTATAATTATTTAATAGTATCAATTATTAGTTTAATTGGTCGAAGAAATTTTTTTTATCCATTTTCAAGGCCTCCATGTATATAAGATGGGTTTTACTTTTTCATTTACTGTTTTATTTGATTCTTTGTGTATATATTTTATGTTTATTATATTTGTGAAAATGATTTTATCTCCTCCTCAATTGAAAAATGAGTTCAGCCGGGACCCACTTTTGTGGATTCCAAAGGGTGCCTAACACCTTCCCTTTGTAATAACTTGAATCCTTACCTAGAATCTAATTGGTTACGCAGACTAATATTTATTTAATTAAATTAACAGGTTTCCTAGTTTTCCTAAAATTAGGTGGCGACTCTTAAATTTTTTCAAACAATTATTAATTTTATTTTTTGAGTCCCAAAATTGCGTCTTATGAAAATATGGATCGCGACAGTTGATGATAGTGATGATGATGAGTTAATGATGATGATGATATATAAATAATGATGTTGTTGATGTTGTTGATGATGTTGATGAGATTGAGAAGTGAAAGAGATGATGCGCACATCTTGCATTCATACATTCATCCATATGCATTGAATGTTTGGTTATAAACATTGTTGACACCCAATTTTGGCTCTCCTTTTTCCCTAAATTAATTTTTTTTTTCTATGCTTAGGAGTTTCGGTGACTTTGCCAAAATATCTTTTTTTTTTACTTTTCAAATTAATTTTCATAAATTTGGCGCCAGTAATGATTTTGAAAATACTATTTTCATTACTTTATGTATATATATATATATATATGTATATCAAGTCTTATAAAATTGTTCGAAAGTAAAATAATATATATATTTATAATTTACTTTTTTCACTATTTTTCCAACAAGATATTAGTGTATTAATTTTTATATCGAACTCTAAATAATTTTTGCTATATTGTTACATTACCCTATTTATAGTGTCATTTTTTTTAATTTTTTTTACAAACTATAGTCTTGCGAATTATTATTAATATACATGTATATATAGTAATGCATATACGTGTTTGTATGTATACGTACATGTATGTGTATAAAGATGCACGACTATGTATGTACATAGGCATATCTTTTGGGAGACTAATTAGGACTAAAGATAGCATCGCTAATTTAATTAAGTGAAAAAGATTGGGAAAATCAGATTATTTTTTTTATAAACTAATTTATTCATCCATACTTGGGCTAAATCAACTTAATTTCAGCCCAAGTTTACAGCCCAATTCCACCTAACCCGGCCCAAATCCATTAAGGGATAATCTCTCTTCTCTCTTCACTTCATCACCTCCATCAGTAAATAACTCAACTAAAAAGACCCTCCATCGACACCCACACCAAACTCCAACCTAACCTCTGCGACTCCCATCTCCCTCACCCCGAGAATCCGCCGGATTCGGCGCTCACAGACCTCTGTCACCACGTCAATCATCTCTAAGAATCAACAGTGCCTTATCCTCACCCAAACGGCTAATTTCAACCTTCCACTGGCAAGAGAGATCTTGAAATCTCTTGAAAACGACGAATACATTTCGAAATCCATGGATAAAGCTTGTCCACGTCTCTTATCTCGATTCCAACGTCTCGTGGCTGAAGTCAAACATTCAAATCGACTCCTAGAGGTAAGATTTTTTTTTTACCTCTACCTGTTCATCTTATCTTCTATGTCTCTCAAATCTATTTAGAGAAGTGACCTATTATTTTAATCTTGTTTTGAATTCGGAAGCCAATTTTTTTTTCAAACGAGTGAACTTCGATTTTTCACTATAAATAGGGCCTCAAATGCCCTCAAAAAAAAGGGGGAGAAAAGAGAGAAGTTTTTGAATCATCCATAGTCATTTTCATAGGTTTAAGTTTAGAGATTTGGATACTCTTAGGGCTCTTTGGCTAAAGTTCTTTTAATTTGTCCTCGGGAAAATCTGAATTCTTCGAAGGGAGTTGATAGCGGAGTCGGAGTAGCTAGCTTGAAACTCGACACTTGACGGACTCAATCGCTGCCCTACAAAAGCACGTTTGGAGTTACGGTTTGACTCCATCTCTGTCCAAATCAGAGTTGTGCTTATCACTAAATCTATTACTCATGTCTAGCAGCCTCGGCTTCGCGTAAAAGAGTCCAGTGTCCTCTTTCTCTCTTCCTAGCCTTATATTTTTATTGACATATACATCTATGTTCTGTCTTACATTTTATGAATGTGTATTTATTCATTTTTCTGATTATATGTGAACTCATAAAGAATGACTAAGTATATCAATAAGTTTATTTGCTTGTCTTCCCTTCTCCCCTAAACATCAATCTTGATTTAAACACTTTTGGAATAGTAATTGTCAAATGTTTTCAGCCTTTCTTTACTTTTTTTTGGAAGTTACAAATGTTTTACGTACAAGGGATAAGAATCTGAAAATGTCTTCACTAATAGACAACTTAAGTGACTATTTTGGGTCATCCTTTAAACTATAACAACAACTTTCTAAAGTAAAGATTTCTTGTGCAAAAATATAGCTTTCCAAGAGTTAGAATGCAGATTTTCAAAGGGTAAAACCCAACTCTTTTATAAACTTAACATACAGATTTTTTGGTGTAAAAGGTGCAGTTCTTTTGGAGTAAAAAACACAACTTTTAAAGAGTTGATGGTGCAGATTTTTCTTTTTGGAGTTAAAAATGTCTTTTTTAAGAGCTTGAAAGTGTTGTTTCTTTAGAGTATAATAACATAGCTTTCAAATGGTAAAAATACACTTTTTAAAGGGCAAAAATTCTTTAGTTTGACATTGAGAATTTTTTGTTAACTTAAGTTGATAGAGAAAGTTACTTTCTCTAAAATGGATTGCTCAGGTTAATTTCAAAGCAAGACAAATAAGATATTTAACGTTTTCCTTACTACTTTGTTTTCTAAAGTTCAAATATTCTACAATATTTTCCCATTTTACACATATATGTTGCTTTCTTGTAACCTCTATACACGTTACTTACATATTATCTTTCATAAGCCGCGTCTATAATCTGAGCAATTTGTTTTGACATTAATTTTTTCGTTCTCATTTAACTGATTATCTTTTTATAGCTTTTCTTTAAAATAAGTAAAAATAAATATTCCCCAAATATCTTTTTTCTAAAACTAAGTTTAAGGACTATCTTCGGATAGGCTCTGAGGGATGCTTAACACCTTCCCCTCGAGTAACCAAAACCCTTACTCAGAATCTCAAATATTTTTTTAAGACCAAAACAGAGTTTTACATTACAAAAATGGTTTTCCTAATTTTTTCTAAAAATTAGGTGGCGACTCTAAACCTTTTCAAAACCAGTTAGAAGAGCCGGATGTTGCAAACGTATTTTGACCAGTTCAAAATAAGGGCGCGACAGAATGGTGACTCTGCTGGGGACTTAACTTAGGTTTTTACCTTAGCAGACTTAGTTTAGAATTATTATTTGGAAATATTTGTTCTCATTAGCTATCTGCTTTATTTACATTTATATCATGCTTTGTTTGAAAGGACGCAAGCAAAATCCAAACCTGCGTTCCTTATTTGTTTGATTAACACTACTTGTTACTTCTTTATCATTCGCATTTTCCTATCGAGTCTTTGGCCGTACACACTCACACACTGTGGTTCACGCGGGGGGTGTCACACACTCCTCCAAACCTTCTTTTGACTTCCTTAGTTTCAGAGTCGGTGCAATTAAGTTAGTGTGCCTTCTCGCAGCTATTCAGACCTACTCTTAAACGTTTAGGAAAAACTCTTACTCTAGAAATAGGTCATATTGCATACACCTTAGGCGGGATGGTCCAAGGTATCGTCTTTGCAATTAGGAAGCCGCCCTTTTGTCAAAGGTTACAAACCTAACGACATACTTTTTATGTGAAGATTGATGTGAATGATCCAAACTTAAACACATAACGGATTTGGAACAAACAAGTCTTTCATACCCTTTACCCTCTTTTCTTTCAGATGAATATCAATCAGAACCTACCGGATATCCAAATGGTCATCTCATCTCCCGACAGTTTGCAAAATTGGTGGAGGAATATTCGTGTAGCACATGAGGGAGAGGTTCGAGAGCATTTGGGTGCTTTGTTATCACTCATGAGGACTCGAGCTGACAGAACCCTCATTACTCTGTTAATGGAATTCTGGGATCCATCCACAGTAACCTTCAAATTCCTGGATTTTGAAATCACTCCCACTTTAGAGGAAATCGGTGAGTTTGCTGAGCTACCGCTTCAAGGAAGATTGCCAGTACTCCCATCATCTGTAAGGAAGGAGGATTTTCTGAGGCTTTTAGGATTGGACATTTTTCCGTCATTAAGGAATGTGGAAGGAGGAAAGGTGAGGTTGGATTACCTTTTTAGAAGGTTTGGTCGTCTTGAAAGCTACGATGAACATCGAGGTGAATTTGTTTGCACCCGTAGGCAGTGGCTATATATGCGGCCCAGAGTCTTCGTGTTGGCTTTCTTAGGAACCATGGTCTTCCCAATGAGATTTCGTTGTATCGACATCAACATTTTACCGGTAGTGATGAGTATCTTCAGAGAGCCGCAAAGACTTACATTGGTACATATGATCCTTGCTGAGGTATTCAGGTCATTGTCTGCATGCACTAGAGGCCATAATTTCTTCGGAGGATGCAACTTATTGTTGCAAATCTGGGCAATGGAACACTTCTACCGTCGCAATCCCCAAATGGACTACACCATTGACGCGCGCAGTCGGATCCAAAGCCATGAAGATCGGCTAAGGTATTGGATCGCACCCACAGGAGAGGCAGAATGGCGCGAGTATTTGACTAATCTTACCGGAGATTCCATCCAGTGGAGGTATCCTTGGATGACAGGATTGGCTTTCGTCAGGACTCGACACCTTTACTTCATTGAGTTAATTGGTCTAGGAGGCATTCAGCCGTACGCGCCTCTTCGAGTGCTGAGACAGTTTGGCGTGGTTCAGGATATACCGCTCTGGTCAGTTATGGTGCTACATGAAGACTGTTATGGTGATTCAGTTCCAGCAGCACGTGTGAGAAAGTTACAAGCAGAATGGGACTACATGATTACACTGCACATGGAGGGAGAAAGGTGGTGCACGCCGGAATATTACGCATGGCGTACTACCGTGAGCCACATGGTTCAACCAAGTGTGGATGGATGCAGAGGATTCACAGATACTCAGTGGGTCGAGTGGGTTAGGGAAGCAGTACTTCATCACATGGACCTCACCACGCCAATGTATAATCAAATAGTTCCAGGCTCAGTTGATTATCTAATACCGATAATCGAGGAGGATTCGGACGAGGTAGAAGAGGATCCTGAAGAAGATCCCGTGGAAGACACAGAAGAAGACCCTGAAGAGGACCCCGAGGAATGGATGGAAGAAGACCCCTAAGAGGGTTCTGAAACTGGCTCCAATATTTATGATCCTGAAGATGGGAGGGCGATGGATACAGACTTGCCACCTGAGTATAACCCCGATGGATCCCCAGAGTACCATCCAAGGTCATATGATGACATGAGTAACAACGATGATGATGATGATGATGCGTTGCCCTAGATTTGTTTTTTTTGTTGTTGTGTTTTTCCTTTCTATCCCCTAAAAAGCCGCATGGCCAATCCCAGTGTATGCCCTTACGGCCGCCCATGTACTTTCAGTTCCTTTTAGGTTTCCTTTGCTCTATTTCATTGTAATCTTTCGAAGTCGTTTTTGCTTAATGAAAGTCGTTTATTCTAAATCCAGATGTGTTTAAAATGGATCATTTATAATCAAACTGATTGTATCGTAGGCCCACCTCTGGCAAGAAGAGGACCCATATTAGGACGCGTTTTGAATGTCGTCAACTTGGCGTATATACGTGCTACTTATTTGTTACCTTTTTTTTAATATCTCCCAAACTAACATGGTTTCCTTTTTCTTCTTTTCTTTTCTCTTTGTTCATTATTAATCCCCCACAGAACGTTGATTTGTGTCAACTTGCAAACTGGCTGAATCACAGTATAACCTTCGATCTAAAGGCAAAATGACCGAAGAATCTAACAACGCTTCGATGTTACCAATAGATGTTGTCGAAAGTTCCTAAAAGTTGACAGATGCTCAAAACGACGAACAAATGGCCAGCATGGCGCAAGAAATTGAGATCTTGAAGGAAGAACTGCGTCAAGTGCGAGACTTAATTAAGCTTATGGCTGCTACCTTCCCCGGTCAATTCCAATTTCCAAATGCTGAATTACCTCCGGTCACCCCTGCAATCTTAACAAACCCACCTACGCAAACCCCACATGTTCTGACTTATGGTCAAGCTCCACTTGCTCCTCCACCCGCCGCCAGGGATGCACCTAATCTTTTATTGCCTACCCAGAACTTCACTGTTCCCATTTACCCAACAATGCAGCACATACCTGAGGCACATGTCACTGGTGAGACACCTGTGCCACCTGTATATGCTACTGAAGCTCCTACTTTCGCGACATCCGCGGCTGTCAAAGCCCCGTATGAGATCGATCAGTATGTGGGATTTGAGAAGGGCATCCAATTGAATGGAGAAAGGTCAATCGTAGCTCAACTTGAAAGTTTGAAAAGGGCATTTAAAAACATGCAAGTCACTAGAGGAACCGAGAGCCTGGATTATGATGATTTATGCATCCATCCAGACATCGACATGCCAGTTGGGTACAAACCACCAAAGTTTGATGTATTTGATGGAAAGGGCGATCCTCATGCACACCTAAGAGCTTACTGCGACAAACTGGTTGGGGTAGGAAGGAACGAGAAGTTGAGGATGAAGCTGTTCATCCGAAGTCTATCAGGAGAAGCTCTAACCTGGTATACTCGCCAAGACCCTCGTAAATGGCGCGATTGGCAAGAAATGGCTGAAGATTTTATGAGTCGCTTTAGGTTTAACACCGAAATCACCCCAGACAGGTTTTCATTGGCCAATATACAGAAGAAGCCATCGGAGTCATTCCAGGAGTATGCATGGCGATGGAGGACTGAGGCTGCTAGAATCCAACCCCCATTGGACGAGAGTGAACTCTCCAAGTACTTTATCCGAGCTCAAGAAGGTGGTTACTTTGACAAGATGATGTCAATGATGGGCCAAAAATTTACAAAGCTGGTCAAGATGGGAGATTTCATAGAAGAGGGCATCAAGTCAGGAAAGATTCAGTCTATGGTTGCATTGCAAGCCGCAAGTAAAGCCATACAGTCAGGTTCCATTGGCGTTAACAAGAAAAAGAAAGAAGATGTCTCAACCATTACACCGTACTACCAGCCCGGAAGTTCTTCCTACCATTACCCTAACAACCCCCAAATTATTGCACATGTCCCTGTATACAACACTCAGCCACACTATAATCCACCTCGAGCTCCAGCACACCAAAATCCACCAAGACCATATGTCCCTGTCCAAGCTACAGTGCACCAAAATAAACCAGCATATGCGCCAAGACCACGTCCAAACCTTGAAGCCAGAAATACCCGCACCTACACACCTATTGCTGAACCTTTGGCTCAACTATTTAAAAGATTGAGGGCAGCAGGATTGTTGCACCCGGTTGAAGGAAAAGCCCTTGATCCGACCTCTCGAAACTTTGATGGAAACAAGCAATACGCTAACCACTCGGGAGTCTAGGGGCACGACACGGAAGAGTGTTATGGTTTGAAGAACCAGATCGAGTCTCTGATCAGAAAAGGAGTAATCAAATGCACCCCAGCTCCTCCAAATGTGAATAACCGAATCATGAGAATCGAGATGTCAACATGATCACTCTGGAGGAAGAATATGATTTGGAGGGAGCCATTGTGCCTGCTCGAAATACAGAGGAAGTTGCCACCACATCTCCAGCGCAACCTTTTATCACAGTTCAGTTAAGGGAGCCTTTGACTGTTCAGACTTACCTGTCGAGAGTTGTAGTAACCACTGTGGCTGCTGGAAAGCCTGACTACGACACTAAAGCAGTCCCATGGGACTACCGAGCAAAAGCCAAGGGCAAGACGATAGACGCAGCTGTAGCTCAAGGGATGACCAGGTCAGGAAGGTGCTATGCCCCGGAGGATCTAAATCGAGGGGTTTTGGGGAAAGAACAGAATCCAAAGAAGAATGTTTCCGATGTTGAAGCTGTAGAATTTTGGAAGAAGATGCAACCTAAGGACTATTCGGTTGAGTAACAGCTGAAGAAAACGCCAGCCCATATCTCCATTATGTCCTTACTTATGAGTTCTGAGGCCCATAGGAATGCTTTAATGGAAGTGTTAAGCGGAGTTAGTATACCGAAAGAGACCACAAGTGAAACCTTGGCTGCAGCAATCGGGCGTATGGTGGAAGCAAATAAGATCTCTTTCCATGATGATGAGCTACCGTCAGAAGGGGTGGGGCACAATAAAGCACTTCACATTGCAGTCAAATACTGTAACAAGATTGTGACCAGGGTTCTAATCGATGGTGGTTCTGGTTGTAATATCTGTCCATTCTCCACTCTAAGAGATTTGGGCGTGAATATTAAAGAAATAAGAGAAAGTCGGGTGAAGGTAAGAGCTTTTGATGGATCACAAAGGGGCGTCATTGGAGAAATCTTCCTAACATTGCAAATAGGGCAGCTGAATTCCCTACCCTATTTCAAGTAATGGACGTGGCGTCCAGCTACAACCTATTGTTGGGAAGGCCATGGGTCCACATGGCGAGACCAGTTCCCTCAACTCTCCATCAGTGTGTAAAGTTTGAGTGGGGTCGCACGAAAGTTACCATTCATGGGGAGCTCAGTCATCCCATATATTCTGTTAATTTTGTTCTAGTCACGGGGGAATTAGATGGAGCCACTTTTCATACTCTGGAGATCATGCAAGCTGCAAGGATCAATGAGGAAGTAGAGTCAGTTGAAGTGAAAATGTCAAGTGCAGCAAAGATGGTTGCATCTGAGATGTTAAAGTATGGGTATCAGCCTAAGACGGGACTAGGACTAAATGCCAACGGTATAATTGAGCCAATCCAGCTAAAACATCAGAGGGGTACCACTGGGCTAGGATACGAGCCCACTCTAGGAGAGGTGCATGGTATAGGATCAGGTAAGACGGTGTTTGTGCCAGCCCAAGTTTCAGATTCAGAGCAAGCAGTTGATGAGGACATCATAGAAGGAATAGGGAATCTGTTTGTGGCCGTGATTGAGGAAGGACTGGAGATAGATCTCAAAGAGCTGACTGTCCGTGATATTGAGCCTGGGGAAGTCTTGCAAAATTGGACCATTAGCCCAACCCTGTTTCGGCGGGAGTCCTGGTAGTGTGGAATCGTAGTCAATTTCAAAATCGTTTTTTGCATGATCAATTGAGGCTTGAATCATGCCTAAGCCCTTTTTGCTACTCGCCTCTTGCTAAAGCCAAGTGCTTTTCTTTAATAAAAGTCTTTATTTTCTAAAATATATACTTTCATTATTTTCCATTAAAATATATTTATTCTGCTCACCTTTTATACTTTCAGTGCTAATATTAATAATAATCCTCGTTCAACGATTATTACGTGTAACGAATCCACTGAGCAAAATACGAGCAATGAGCATGATTATGAGGAATATGAAGAAAGCATGATGCCTGAAAACCTGCCACATGAGATTGAGCAACTTGAAAGTTAGAAGAAGCCTAATCTGGATGAAACTGAGGTTGTCAATTTGGGCGATGAAGAAACGATGAAGGAGACGTGAGTCAGCATACATTTGGAGGCCGAAAGAAAGCAAGAACTGATAAAATTGCTCAAGCAATATGTTGATGTGTTTGCTTGGTCTTATGACGATATGCCAGGGTTAAGCACCGATATCGTCTCACACAGGCTACCAATTGATCCCGCATGTCCGCCCGTGAAGCAAAAGACAAGGAAATTCAAACCCGATTTGAGTTTGAGAATCAAAGAGGAGGTGACCAAGTAGATAGAAGCAAATGTCGTAAAGGTCACAAATTACCCTACATGGTTGGCCAACATTGTGCCAGTACCGAAAAAGGACGGAAAGATAAGGATATGTGTAGATTATCGAGATCTTAACAGGGCTAGCCCTAAAGATGATTTTCCTCTTCCAAACATTCACATACTCATTGATAATTACGCGAAACATGAGTTGCAGTCATTTGTTGATTGCTTTGCGGGATATCATCAAATCTTGATGAATGAAGACGATGCTGAGAAGACAGCTTTTATCACTCCATGGGGAGTATATTGCTATAGGGTAATGCCATTTGGACTCAAAAATGCCGGCGCAACTTATATGAGGGCCATGACTGCCCTTTTCCATGATATGATTCACAAGGAGATCGAGGTATACGTGGATGATGTTGTTATCAAGTCCAAGAAGAGTTCAGATCATCTGGATGATTTACGGAAGTTCTTCGAAAGGTTGCGTAGGTACGACCTGAAGTTGAATCCAGCAAATGTGCTTTTGGAGTTCCCGCCGGGAAATTATTGGGGTTCATTGTTAGTAGGAGAGGTATAGAGTTGGATCCATCCAAAATCAAGGCAATCCAGGAGTTACCACCCCCTAAGACCAAGAAGCACGTTATGAGTTTCTTGGGAAGACTCAATTACATCAGCTGGTTCATAGCTCAGTCCACGATAATATGTGAGCCCATATTCAAGTTGCTGAAGAAGGACGCCGCCGTGAGATGGACAGAAGAATGTCAAAAAGCTTTTGACAGAATCAAGGGATACTTGTCCAACCCGCCGGTATTGGTTCCACCAGAACCCGGAAAGCCGTTGCTATTGTACATATCCATTATGGATAGCGCATTTGGGTGTGTGTTGGGACAGCATGATGAAACAGGGAAGAAGGAGCAAGCCATTTACTACCTAAGCAAGAAGTTTACACCGTACGAAGCAAGATATACGTTGTTGGAACGAACCTGTTGCGCGTTAACTTGGGTGGCACAAAAGTTGAGACATCACCTGTCCGCATACACCACATACTTGATCTCAAGAATGGATCCACTCAAGTACATCTTCCAGAAACCAATGCCTATTGGAAAATTAGCAAAATGGCAGATTTTGTTGAGTGAGTTCGATATTGTGTATGTGACACAAAAAGCCATTAAGGGACAAGCTCTGGCTGATCATCTGGCAGAAAATCCCGTAGATCAAGATTACCAGCCACTCAGGACCTACTTCCCCGATGAAGAAGTGTTGTTCGTAGGGGAAGACATCTCAGAATCATATGATGGATGGAGGATGTTCTTTGATGGAGCATCAAACTTTAAAGGAGTCGGAATTGGAGCAGTCTTGGTCTCAAAAACAGGTCAACATTATCCGATCTCAGCAAAGATCAGGTTTCCTTGTACGAACAACATGGCAGAATAAAAGCTTGCATTCTAGGACTCAGGATGGCTGTAGATATGAACATCAAAGAGCTATTGGTGATAGGAGATTCAGATTTGTTGGTTCATCAGGTACAAGGTGAATGGACCACTAAGAATGTCAAGATCCTTCCTTACGTGCAATGTGTCAAAGAGCTGAGCAAAAGATTCACGAAGATTGAGTTCAAACATGTCCCTCGAATTCAAAATGAGTTTGCCGACGCCCTGGCTACACTATCTTCAATGATCCAGCATCCAGATAAGAATTACATTGATCCCATCAAGGTAGAAATACACGATCAAAATGCATACTGCTTCCACGTAGATGAAGAACCAGATGGAAAGTCGTGGTATTATGACATCAGGAGGTTGCTCGAAGCAGGAGAATATCCAGAAAGCGCCACCAGCAAGCAAAAACGAACTTTGAGAAGGATGGCTAACCATTTTTTTCTCAACGGAGAAATCCTATATAGGAGGACTCCCGATTTGGGATTGTTGAGATGTGTAGACTCCACAGAGGCAACCAGGCTGTTGGAGGAAATACATGCAGGGACCTGTGGTCCCCATATGAATGGGTTCATGCTAGCAAAGAAGCTTTTGAGAGCCGGATACTTCTGGATGACTATGGAGATGGGATAGCATTCGATACGTGCAGAAATATCATCAGTGTCAAGTGCATGGAGATTTTATACGAGTTCCACCAAATGAGCTCAATGTGATAGGTTCTCCTTGGCCGTTTGCTGCTTGGGGCATGGACGTTATTGGGCCCATTGAGCCTCCAGCATCGAACGGACACCGTTTCATCCTGGTAGCTATCGACTATTTCACAAAATGGGTTGAAGCATCAACGCATAAGGCAGTAACAAAGAAAGTGGTAGCAGATTTCGTTCGCAGTAATATAGTCTGCCGGTTTGGAATTCCAGAGTCAATTATAATGGATAATGGTGCCAATCTTAATAGTGATCTCATGAGAGATACATGTGAAAGATTTAAGATCTCTTACCGAAATTCCACAGCATATCGTCCACAAATGAATGGAGCAGTTGAGGCAGCGAACAAGAATATCAAGAGGATCTTGAGGAAAATAGTGGACAGTAACAGGGAGTGGCATGAGAAGTTACCCTATGCTTTGCTCGGCTATCGCACCACAATCAGAACATCCACTGGGGCAACTCCCTACATGCTGGTCTATGGTTCAGAAACAGTGATACCCGCAGAGGTGGAAATACCTTCCTTGAGAATCATCTAAGAGGTCTATCTAGATGATGCTGAATGGATTCGTTGCAGGATCGAACAGTTGATGCTCATTGATGAGAAAAGAATGGACGCAATCTGCCATGGTCAACTCTATCAGAACAGAATGATCAAAGCGTTCAATAAGAAAGTCAGGCCTCGACGATTCACACCGGGGCAGTTAGTTTTAAAGAAAATATTGCCTCACCAAGATGAAGCTAAGGGGAAATTTGCGCCAAATTGGCAAGGTCCCTACATGGTTCACCGAGTACTCTCAGGAGGAGCAGTAATTCTCGCAGAAATGGATGGCACAGTGAGCACGAAGCCGATCAATTCAGACGCTATCAAGAGATACTATATTTGAAGACATTAGGACTAGTTGGTATTTCCTTGTAATTTTGCATTTTAATGTAACAGAACTACGTATTAGCCTGACTTCCCACGGCGGGATACGTAGGCAACCCTTGTCGGGTCCGGTCTCCTTAGAAAAACCAAAAATATCATCTTTCATGTATTCAGAACTACGCTCGACCTGACTTCCCTTGGTGGGATACATAGGCAATCCTCATCGGATTCGGTCCCTTCATATTTTACTCTTTTATTGTGTTGAACTACGACTTGACCTGATTCCACTTGGATATGTAGGCAGCCTGAGTTAGGCCCGGTCACTGCATTTCATATTTTCATTTCTCCCTTTGTGCTTGAACTACGTCCTGGCCTGATTCCACTTGGATACGTAGGCGGCCTGAGTTAGGCTCGTTCGTTGCATCTCACATTTATTTCTCTACCCTCGAACTACGTACAGACCTGATTCCCATTTGGGGATACGTAGGCAACCTTAAAGGTTCGGTCTTACCTTTAGGAAAAACCCTCCTTTACCCACTGCATAGCCCCAGAATATACGTGATCTCGCCATCAAAATTATTGGAGCATCGACAAAAGCCAGAGAAATTTCATTCGAAGGATAAGGCTACGTTGGGTTACGATCGATAAACGGAGGCTCAACGGATTTCAAAACATGTCATAATCTGAAAAGGATAAAGGATTACTATATATATATATATATATGTACTTTTCAAAATTATTTTCCTACTTTTCCACTTACCAAGTTTTCGAGATTGGAAAAGATCGAGCAGTCAAGGAAGTATTGGAGGATTACGTTGACGAAGCCAGGATCCCCCGAGTCGACACAAATCAACATCCCCTCCCAATTAAGAATTTTTCTTTGAGCACAGGAAAATATAAATCAAAAAGGACGATATCAAGACAAGCTGTTGGACATAATTGAAGATATCACGAGACTTATCACTACAACATGAGCCAAAATTTTCTCTCCCTACTCTATTTTTAACAACATTTATACTGATTTTCAAGAACTCTAAGAGTTTCATTTGAATTCTTTTGCAGGTACGTCAAACGTCCGGACCAAAGATGACAAAGAAAGGGGCCCCTCATAGGACAATTAGGTTATTTTACTTCTTTCAGTAGACTCCACCAATCGGAGCTCACCACCTGACTACGTCAAATAACTCCCTAATCGGAGAATGTCGTCTAACTTCATCAAGATCCCATATTTCGAAGACTGTGTATAAGCAAACAAAGTCAGATCCCAGCATTACGAGGACTGTATATAAGCAAACAAAGTCAAACTCCCGCATTTAAAGGACTGTACATAAGCAAGCAAGTTTCGTGTTCTGAAGATTGTACATAAGCAAGCATAACGACCCTCTGCCGTGTCGGAGGATGTAAATAAGCAGTGCAACTCTTCGCCATATCAGAGGTTGTGTATGAGCAAGATGACACTCCACCACATCGGAGATTGCAGATAAGCATAACGATGCTCCGCATATCGGAGAATTGTATTCCAGCAAGCAAAGCATGCTCTGCCAATCAGAGATTCACAACATAGCAAAGCAGTACCAAAAGTCCGCTATAGTAGCAGCATTAGATTCCAATAAGCAATATCATCATCGAGTTTGCATTGGAGATTACCTTGCCAGAAGAAGGCATTTACTTATAAGCAACTGCCCCGCCAGTCGGAGGCTTTACTCTTAAGTAAAATTGCCTCGCCAGTCGGATGGCTTTTACTCTTTTGCAAATCGTCCTGCCAGTCGGAGGCTTTTACTTTTTTAGCAATTGCTCTGCCAACAGAGGCTATTACATTCCAGCAATTTCCCAGCCGACGGAGGCTTTTACATTCCAACTGTTTCCCCGCCATTCGGAGGCATCTACACTAACATAACAAAGATTACAATCTTAGTTCGAATATCTACACTCTTCTCTTTACATTTCAATCTCAATTTGCAATTTTTGCACCGCAGCAGGTACTTTTCACCCCTTTTACCTATTTTTGCAGGACAACACATTACAACGTGGAACTACCTCTAAGCAGCGATTGAGGCATTGATTGATGAGGAATACCAAACTCACAAGCTAGAGTTCAAAACTAGCACTCCGACTCCGATTCCCATAATCAATCATCCGCACTTCCAAGTCGGAGCACATCTACTCCTACGAATATCATTACCCTTCTCTAATACATCTTTCGGGATCCTCATTAGAGATACTTGAGGGCCTACCCCCCCATCCATAATCTGACATGATTTTTGTAGAGACGCAGGACATACTTAAGTAGAGCCCCATTTATGGTTGTGTTGTGCACCACATTTATAATCGGGAGGCTACGAAGTATGCCCCATCCCAAAAGGATTATGTCGTCCAAAGTTTATTTTTCCCATTAACACCATGAAATTCTTTCCAAAAGAAGCCAGTGTCAACCATAAATCTTACACTGGGGAAAATTTTGAGGACCGCCTCCAAATTTGTCGTAATTCTTCATTCTAGAATTACAACCGACCTGATTTCCTAGGGATATACATGTATCCCAAATGCCAGCAGTCGAATCCACTCCATTCACGCCGAAGTACTCTTATCTCTAGCACAAATAATACTGGTGTCGTCATAAGCCTGACACTGGGGCAAATTTTGAGGATCTCTCAAAATTTTATATTTTTTGAACTACATCGGCCTGATTCTCAAGAAACCTGAGATATGTAGGTTACTCAGAAACCAGAGTTCGGTCGAATTCATAATCACTCTCATGCAGACTCTATCTTCACATTCCACCTTCCACCTTCCGAGTGTATCCTTTCCAAAACCAATCTGATTTACCAGTCAAGGCAAAATTGGTTAACGTCAACGTCTTTGCCCAAAGACTCTTTCATTATCTTTGGTCTAAGAGGGGCAAGTTGTTCACACCCAATTTTGGCTCTCCTTTTTCCCTAAATTAATTTTTTTTTCTATGCTTAGGAGTCCCGGTGACTTTGCCAAAATATCTTTTTTTTTACTTTTCGAATTAATTTTCATAAATTTGGCGCCAGTAATGATTTTGAAAATACTATTTTCATTACTTTATGTATATATATATATATGTATATCAAGTCTTATAAAATTGTTCGAAAAGAAAATAATATATATATTTATAATTTACTTTTTTCACTATTTTTCCAACAAGATATTAGTGTATTAATTTTTATATCGAACTCTAAATAATTTTTGCTATATTGTTACATTACCCTATTTATAGTGTCATTTTTTTTATTTTTTTTTTACAAACTATAGTCTTGCGAATTATTATTAATATACATGTATATATAGTAATGCATATACGTGTTTGTATGTATACGTACATGTATGTGTATAAAGATGCACGACTATGTATGTACATATACATATATTTTGGGAGACTAATTAGGACTAAAGATAGCATCGCTAATTTAATTAAGTGAAAAAGATTGGGAAAATCAGATTATTTTTTTTATAAACTAATTTATTCATCCATACTTGGGCTAAATCAACTTAATTTCAGCCCAAGTTTACAGCCCAATTCCACCTAACCCGTCCCAAATCCATTAAGGGATAATCTCTCTTCTCTCTTCACTTCATCACCTCCATCAGTAAATAACTCAACTAAAAAGACCCTCCATCGACACCCACACCAAACTCCAACCTAACCTCTGCGACTCCCATCTCCCTCACCCCGAGAATCCGCCGGATTCGGCGCTCACAGACCTCTGTCACCACGTCAATCATCTCTGAGAATCAACAGTGCCTTATGCTCACCCAAACGGCTAATTTCAACCTTCCACTGGCAAGAGAGATCTTGAAATCTCTTGAAAACGACGAATACATTTCGAAATCCATGGATAAAGCTTGTCCACATCTCTTATCTCGATTCCAACGTCTCTTGGCTGAAGTCAAACATTCAAATCGACTCCTAGAGGTAAGATTTTTTTTTTACCTCTACCTGTTCGTCTTATCTTCTATGTCTCTCAAATCTATTCAGAGAAGTGACCTATTATTTTAATCTTGTTTTGAATTCGGAAGCCAATTTTTTTTTCAAACGAGTGAACTTCGATTTTTCACTATAAATAGGGCCTCAAATGCCCTCAAAACAAAGAGGGAGAAAAGAGAGAAGTTTTTGAATCATCCATAGTCATTTTCATAGGTTTAAGTTTAGAGCTTTAGATACTCTTAGGGCTCTTTGGCTAAAGTTCTTTTAATTTGTCCTCGGGAAAATCTGAATTCTTCGAAGAGAGTTGATAGCGGAGTCGGAGTAGCTAGCTTGAAACTCGACACTTGACGGACTCAATCGCTGCCCTACAAAAGCACGTTTGGAGTTACGGTGTGACTCCATCTCTGTCCAAATCAGAGTTGTGCTTATCACTAAATCTATTACTCATGTCTAGCAGCCTCGGCTTCGCGTAAAAGAGTCCAGTGTCCTCTTTCTCTCTTCCTAGCCTTATATTTTTATTGACATATACATCTATGTTCTGTCTTACATTTTATGAATGTGTATTTATTCATTTTTCTGATTATATGTGAACTCATAAAGAATGACTAAGTATATCAATAAGTTTATTTGCTTGTCTTCCCTTCTCCCCTAAACATCAATCTTGATTTAAACACTTTTGGAATAGTAATTGTCAAATGTTTTCAGCCTTTCTTTACTTTTTTTTGGAAGTTACAAATGTTTTACGTACAAGGGATAAGAATCTGAAAATGTCTTCACTAATAGACAACTTAAGTGACTATTTTGGGTCATCCTTTAAACTATAACAACAACTTTCTAAAGTAAAGATTTCTTGTGCAAAAATATAGCTTTCCAAGAGTTAGAATGCAGATTTTCAAAGGGTAAAACCCAACTCTTTTATAAACTTAACATACAGATTTTTTGGTGTAAAAGGTGCAGTTCTTTTGGAGTAAAAAACACAACTTTTAAAGAGTTGATGGTGCAGATTTTTCTTTTTGGAGTTAAAAATGTCTTTTTTAAGAGCTTGAAAGTGTTGTTTCTTTAGAGTATAATAACATAGCTTTCAAATGGTAAAAATACACTTTTTTAAAGGGCAAAAATTCTTTAGTTTGACATTGAGAATTTTTTGTTAACTTAAGTTGATAGAGAAAGTTACTTTCTCTAAAATGGATTGCTCAGGTTAATTTCAAAGCAAGACGAATAAGATATTTAACATTTTCCTTGCTACTTCGTTTTCTAAAGTTCAAATATTCTACAATATTTTCCCATTTTACACATATATGTTGCTTTCTTGTAACCTCTATACACGTTACTTACATATTATCTTTCATAAGCCGCGTCTATAATCTGAGCAATTTGTTTTGACATTAATTTTTTCGTTCTCATTTAACTGATTATCTTTTTATAGCTTTTCTTTAAAATAAGTAAAAATAAATATTCCCCAAATATCTTTTTTCTAAAACTAAGTTTAAGGACTATCTTCGGATAGGCTCTGAGGGATGCTTAACACCTTCCCCTCGAGTAACCAAAACCCTTACTCAGAATCTCAAATATTTTTTTAAGACCAAAACAGAGTTTTACATTACAAAAATGGTTTTCCTAATTTTTTCTCAAAATTAGGTGGCGACTCTAAACCTTTTCAAAACCAGTTAGAAGAGCCGGACGTTGCAAACGTATTTTGACCAGTTCAAAATAAGGGCGCGACAAACATATGTGGTGATACAACTTGTTATTGAAATTGGCTAAGTGTAAATATACATAAATATGAGATTGTGTTTCCTTTAAAGTGAAGTGTTATAATTATGTTGTTGTATTTGATTATGAGTTCTGTGATGATCGCTTTGCATTTATTTGGTTAACCTATTTGTATCGTGTTGGGTTGAGTCGACATATGATGCCAACAATACTTGTTGATGTACTGATGCTACCTGTGCTCTTCTTTTTATTGAGTACAGGGCATGTTTCAACAATTGAGACGAGACCTCGACTCTAGCCAGCAGTTCCAGATTTTGATTTAAGGATGAGCACCATGACCGGACAACATTTGGATCTTTAACTTATTATTCATGTCCCTTGTTTCGGGATTAAGACATTCCTTTAATTATTTTCGTGTTTTGGACAATCATTTAGTTATAAACTTGAGTTTTCGTAGATGTTCTTGTACGGTGACTTCAGGCTCCGGGGATGTAATAAATAGAGATTCTTCGCACTCTATTTTTGGTTTGATGATTGTTTAGGACTGTAACTTTATTTCCTTAATGGATGATTGGGCTTAATAACTTTATAATGATAAGGTTGATGGTAAGTAAATTGATGACTATTGAACTTGGTCATTGAAGGTTGGGTTAAATGGTTCTCCCGCCATAGTTTGAGGGTGGGTGCCAATCATGGTCGTTTGGGTTGTGACATTATCCTATCACGACAAACACTATAACCTGAGTTCTATACACCCAAATTTCATTTCGAAAGTTTTTATAGATCACTAAACTTCTTAGCTATCACATCATACCTATAAAACCAACACATCAACCACCACAAGATACAAAGGGTCTCTACACCACACGATACTCAGACTCCATCTGAATTCAACCTAGCCTGAGATTTTCACAACTCTCATCCTAGTGACAACTCTAACCGAACTCTTACACACTGCCAACACTACAACGATAGAGTGAGTCATTACATCATATACTAATTAAACAATCATTCGTCCCTAAATGACAACTAGAAAAGAAAGAGGAAAACAAGTGAGAATTACCTGAATTGGTGAACATTTGAGGATAACGCTTGCACATGTCCACTTCAGTCTCCCAAGTGGCCTCCTCAACAGGACGGTTCTTCTACTGGACTTTTATGGACGGAATCACTTTGGTCCTTAACTTCCAGACATCCCTATCAAGAATGGCAATAGGTTCCTCTACATAAGAGAGGGATCAAGCAACACTGAATCCCAACGGATGATATAATCTCCATCCCTATGATACTTCTTAAGGATCGAGACATAAAACGCGGGATGAAATCCTGACAAACTAGAAGATAAAGCCAACCTATAAGCCACAGACCCTACACCCTTCAAATTTCAAATGGTCCAATGTACCTTAGATTAAGATTACCCTTATTCCGAAATCACACCCTTCATGGGTGAAACTTTAAGCAACACAAGCTCGCCCATTTTGAAATGCATCTCTTACTTTTCTATCCGCGTATTCCTTCTATCGGCTTTAAGCTGCCACTTACTTCTCTTGTATGAATCTTACCTTCTTCATCGACTCCTTTAACAAATCAGTGCTCCAAGATCTCACCTTAAAGGCATCAAACCACCTAATGGGTAATCTGCACCTCCATCCATATAAAGCTTCGAAAGGAGCCATGTTTTAACTTGAATGATAGCTATTGTTGTACTTGAACTAGCACAATGGTAAGAACTAGTCCCAATGACCAGAAAAATACATCACGCATGCCTGAATTATGTCCTCCAACACTTGGATCATCCACTCAGACTGCCTATCAGTCTGAGAATGAAAGGCTGTACTAAGATCCAATCTAGTGCCCAACTCTTCCTAAAACTTTTATCAAAAGTTAGAGGTAAACTGCGTACCTCTATCCAAAATAATAGAAATGGGAACCCCATACAGTCGAACAATATCCTAAACAAAAATCTTGGCCAACTTGGTTGCATTATAAGTCACCTGTATTGGAATGAAGTGTGTAGACATAGTCAACTGGTCCACAATCACCCATATTGAATTTTATTTTCCCAAAGTCTTGAGAAGGCCAACCATAAAATCCATGGCTATCCTTTCTTACGTCCATTCAGGAATGGGCATCCTCTGAAGAGTACCACCAGTCCTTTGATGTTCGTACTTCACCTCTTGGCAGTTCTGGCACTTAGCCACAAGATTCACTATATCCCACTTCCTATGGCACCACCAATAGTGTTGTCTCAAGTCACAGTACATCTTGGTTACACCAGGATATATAGAGTTCCTGAAACTATAGCCTCCTGAAAAATGGTTGGAATCAAATCACCGAGACGAGGCACACAAACTTGTCCTCTAATCTGCAACACACTTTCGTCATTAAGAATGGCCTCCTTGGCCTCACCTTGTAATACTTTGTCCCGAATCTTACCCAACTTCTCATCTACAAGTTGCCTAGCTTTGATTTGGTCAAGAAAAGTAGACCTTACCTCAACATTAGCTAGCAGTCTTTCCTTCTCGATCACCTGCAATATCAGCAAACTATTAGCTAAGGTCTGAACCTCCCAAGCTAAGGGATGTCTAAAAATATCTAGACATTCCAAACTACCCATACTTCTTGTCTTCCGACTCAAAACATCTTTTACCATATTGGCCTTGTTCGGATGATAGAGAATCAAGATATCATAATCCTTGAGTAGTTTCATCCACCTTCGCTGACTCAGATTCAAGTCTTTTTGAGTGAAAACATGCTGCAAGCTACGATGATCAGTGAATAATTCACACTTCACCCCATACAGATAATGACGTCGTATCTTGAGAGCAAACACCACCGCTGCCAACTCCAAATCATGGGTGGGATAATTCTTCTCATGAACCTTTAGTTGCCTTGATGCATAGGCAATTACATTCTTGTTCCGCATCAACACAACACCTAAACCAGAACGTGAAACATCATAATACACAATAAAGTCTTTACCTTCAATAGGCAAGGTAAGAATAGGAGCCAAAGTCAGCAAAATCTTGAGCTTTTGGAAGCTCTCTTCACACTCATCAGTCCATACAAAAGGTACTTCCTTCTGAGTCAATAGAGTCAAGTGTGAAGCAATAGAAGCAAACCATTTCACGAAACCTACTATATTAACTAGCCAACCCCATAAAATTGTGAATCTCGGTCACAAAGGTAGGCCTAGTCCAATTTTTTACTACCTCAATCTTTTGCAGGTCTACCATAGGCCATTCTTTAGAAACTAGATACCCCAAGAAGGATACTGCAGACAACCAAAACACATACTTAGAATATTTAGCGAAGAGTTTCTTCTCCTTTATTAACCCCAAAACAATACGCAAGTGAGCCTCATGCTCCTTCCTACTCTTGGAGTATACCAAAATATCATTAATAAAAACGATAGTGAAAAAATCCAAATACAGCTTAAACAACCGAGGCGTTAGTCAATCCAAAGGACATTACCATGAACTCATAATGACCATAACGAGTTTAAAAAGCACTCTTTAGCATGTTTTCAGCTCGAATCTTAAGCTGGTGGTGACCAGATCTCAAGTCAATCTTAGAAAACATGGAAGCACCCTACAACTGATCAAACAAGTCATCTATCCTAGGCAATGGGTATTTGTTACGAATTGTAACCTTGCTTAACTGTCGGTCGTATATGCATATATATAGACTACCATCCTTCTACTTAACAAATAAGAAAGAAGCACCCCATGAGGAAGAACTATGATGGATGAAACCCTTACCCAACATTTCTTGCAACTAGACATTTAGCTCCTTTAGCTTAGTCGGTGCCATTCTATAAGGAGGATAGAAATGGGACAAATGCCCGGCTCTAAGTCTATGCAAAAATAAATGTCACGATCAAGTGGCATCCCAAGTATATCATCAGAAAATACTTCTAAGAATTCACATACTACTAAAAATGATGCAATAGGAGGGACCTTAACACTAGTATCCCGAAGATGACCTAGAAAAACCCGACACCCCTTCCCAACTAACTTTTTGGCACTAATCAAGGATATAAGTCTCAGAGGAGCAGGCTTATAATCACCCTCCTACTCCAATCTATCTATCTCGGACATAGCTACAATGACTATCTTGGCATGACAGTTAAGAATCGCATGGTATGAAGATAAGCAACTCATCCCCAAGATGATATCAAAATCCACCATGTCTAGAATTACCAAATTAGCCCAAGTCTAATATCCTATGAACAATACAGAACAAGCCCGATAAACCTGATCAACAACTACCAAACCCCAACTGTCATGGACACATACATAGGAGTATCAAGCATTTCACAAACCATATCCAGATCCAAAGCAAACTTTACAAAAACATATGAGAATGTGGAACCCGGATCAAACAAAACATTAGCCATGCGGTCACAAATAAGAATAGTACCTATGATCACCGTGTCTGAAGCCTCAGCCTCAAGCCTGACTGGAAAAGCATAAAAGTAGGCCTTATCATCTGTCTGAGCACCATATTTGCCAGCCTATGCACCACCTCGATGAGCATGTCCCCCACCCCGATTGGCCTAGTAGCCATCTTTACCTGTATGGTGACCACCACACCCACCTTGTGGATAACCTCTACCATTACCTCCAACTCCCCTACCTACTGGAACCAAAGCTTGGGAAGTCTGTCGCTGGCCTGACTACTCAGTGTGTCTAAGATTAGTGCAATACCTTTTAATGTAACCAACCCTACTGCATTCATAACATGTACAGTTTAGAGTAGGTTGCTAAGCTGATGAGCTGAAGGAACATAACTACCAGACTCTGAAAATGGTTACTGACCTATAACGGCCCCTTAGCAGACACATGCATCATGAATTGAAGAGGTCGGGCATATTAGCCATGCAAACTATGGCTCGGAGAATAAGAACCACTATAATTACCCACCTTGTGGGACTTCTTCTCCCCTATCTTAACGTAACCATGTTGTCTCACACCCTCTACCTTCTTCACAAAATCAACTATCTCTTAAAAGGTTTTATCTGAAGATGTCATCTGAAGTGCAACAACTTAAAGGCCAGTATTCAACCCCTTCATAAACAAATAAATTTGTCCTCCTCAATAGTCAACAACTGCAAGGAATACTTGGATAAAGCATGAGATTTGGCCTCATAGGCCGCAACAGATATGGTTTCTTGCTTGAGTCTAGTGAACTTATGCTTTTTTCTGTCCCTCAGAGTGCATGGCACATATTTCTCCAAGAAGACTGAATGAAACTGAGCCCAAGTCAACAACGACAAACCTGTAGACCTACACTCAACGAATGCCCTCCACCACATCTTAGTATCCCCCTACAACTAAAAAAAACAAACTCCATACCATATTTCTCCACCACTCCCATTTTGTGAAGCCTTTAATGATAATCAATGATAAATTCATAGGCATCTTCCAACTCAGTACCATGAAACACATGAGGCTTCATTTTAAGAAATTTACAAAATAAGTCATGTTCATCTCAGGTCATTACCGGACCCAATACCTGACGTGGAAAAGCATCAGTCTCTAACCCCTCATCATTCTGGTGCCATGGTAGCGACAGGCTGCAACCCTAGATGTTGAACAATTAACACTATTGTTATAACACCTGTACCGGCTAAACCACTCAAAAATCCCATAACCTGTTGAATCAACTCTGAGGATACAGAATTTGTGTTGCACCTCCCTGTATGGACACAACATCTCCTTGAATCGGTACCTCCATATTCTCTAGTACCACGTCATTATTCTGAACCATATTTGGAGCATCCTTATGTGGGGGAGGAAATGGTGATCTCTGCCTTGCCGGACCTCCGATAGCCTGGGCTCCACCCCTGGCGGGTGCTGCCCTTTGACCTCTTCCCCTTTCTCTCCCTTCCACTCTGACTCTACACCGAACTATGGCCCCAACGGCTGGCTCAAGTACTGCTGCTGCTTTATTTGTGCGTGTATTCACCATCTGCGAGACAAGAGTGAAAAGAGTTAGATACCTATTTGGATCACCAGATACCAATTGGAATCAAGTATTAGCACGAAAGAAAGAAGAAGAGATAATTTTCCAAAGCCATGTAACCTCTCGAAGAAAAGTACATACATCTATGTATCATTCTGCAAGACTCTACTAGACTCATTCTTGTACAATAAGATCGATGAACCTAGGGCTCTGATACCATCTTTGTTACGACCCAAATGACCGTGAATGACACACACACTAACTCTCGGGTAGGAGAATCATCTAACCCAAATCTCCAACTAATTATCTAGCCATTTTAAACAATAAATAATAATAATCTTGGCTAAAACAAATATTTAATCTCTGTAAAATCAAACAAATGATAATAGTGCGGAAATAACTACTGATTACATAATCTTAAGGTCCCAAAAGTCACCGTACAAGAATATTCTAAAGACAAAAAATGAAGTCTGAAATGAATATATGAAAAAGAAATAATAAAGGAGTGGCATTGTCCAAAAGAGTGAACATGATCAAGGTGAAGATCCAATGGCTCACAGAAGGTAGGTGCTCACCCTTGGATCGATAAGTTGCTAGTCACGAACTAAATCCAAGGTCTCATCTCAATCGCTGAAATACTTTCTGCACTCAATAAAAAGAAGATCACAGGTAGTATCAGTACAAACACTATGTACTGGTAGGTATCATCAGCCGACTTAACTTTAAACTCATACATAAACATAAATCAAATAAGAGCAATTAGCAATCAAAACATAACACGTAATTGCACCAAACACCACTATCCACAGTATAACCTCTTACGTAGCCAAATAACACAATAGTACAAATAATAATTCTATTAACCCATCTCAAGCTAAGTTCAACCACAATAAAGGAAGAACCTATGAAGTTCTACCTAGCACAAGTGTAACATACCCAAGTTACGTTCATCTAACTATCTCGCAAGTAGTCTCATGCTACTTCTATTGATCACAAAACTTATACAAAGGAATTAAACAATCAATGAATGAATAATATGAAAAAATCCATCACGACCATAAAATTGATCATGAAAAATGCACACACATACTAAGGGGTCTTCTATGTCCAATAGTCATGACCTGCAGGGAACGAGCTCAGTTCATGTACCAAACCGGCGTGGTACCCAATCCTCCATTTATTAATTTGTAAGCAATATGTATCAGCATGGTACCCGACCCACCGAATATCACAATATGTGAATATCATAATCAATGTCAACAAGGATATGATGAAATGCACCAATTATGCAAAATACACCTTACTTAGACACTTAGTCAAATTCAAGTATCATCATGTCATGTATACAATCAACTATCACTCAATTCACAATTCACAAGTATATTTGAAGGCCAATCACAATTACTCAACTCATGGTGAGGCATAAAATTCAAATTAAGTCTATAACTATAATTTAAACCATAACCTACCTCAAAAGGCTACTTAGGCGGTTGCACCAGAACCAGATTCAACTGAAAATTAGCTAAGAAAAATGACTCCAAATGAACGATCGAGAGCCCTAAAAAATAATTCAATAATGCTACTAGGCTAATTTCAACATTTCGGACTTTATGAAACCATCAGATTTATCAAATGAGGTCATTATCAATAAGTTAATCCCCCAAAACCCCTCTAGGCTATTTTAACTAATTTCTCGTCTAAGAGGTCAAAACTCTAAATAAAGGCTCGAAACCCGAACCAACCATGTTACCAACCCAAAATCGACATTTCGGATCTAACGGAACTGACAGAATCACCATCCGATGCTCGAATCACAAAATATTTATCAAAGTCAAACTAAACACGTATAAGGCTACGCAAAATCTCAAAGTCACTCAAATCACTCTCGAACGCTTCGGGGACCATGCCAACCATCCCACAACTCATAAATAGTATATAGCAACTATAGGGAAGGTTAAACAGTCAAAACACAGAAAAAGTTGAAAATCACAACAAGAGTTGTTACAATAAATTCTCCAGATTAACTGATCTATACCCGCGATAGTCCACCACCGGTAATGGGATGTGCCGCCACAGATTAGAAGAAGACAGTTGATTCTATGGAGAATCATTACTTTACATGGCGATACTTTTTTTTAATTAATACTAATAATTTATTTAATTTATGTCAAGGTGGAATTTTTTGTCCATGTGGCAAGAATTTATAAGTAAAAGAGAGAGCGTAGTACACACACCATCACATTTAGTTGAGGTGTGTTTCTCAAATTATGGAGTTATAGTTTACATATGAAACTCACACTTCCAATGGTTTAGGTATGAAACTAAAAAAAAGTGATAGTTTAGGTGTGTTTTTCATACTTCTCTCTTTCAAAATCCTATGAAACTTGCAGTTAGATTCCAAATTTGAAAAATAATTTATAACCCATTTTCAACTTCATTTTTATAATTTCTAATAAAGTTTTCTCATATTTGCAAAAAAAACATAACCAAACATAACTCTAGTTTCAGTTTCGACTTCACAAATTCTAAAAAATATTGAAATTCATGGACAAAGTCTACTTAGCTCCCGTTTGGTCATACATTTTGAAGTTGAAACTTCAAAATTTGAATTTCTAAAGTTGTAATTTTTAGAATTTGAAACTATGTTTGGACATGCATTTTACTTGGAAAAAATTAAAATTTAGAGAGTGAAAGTCCCAAAAACTCAAAAATTGGTCTTGAAAAATATTTGAAGAGTAGATTTTCAAGATTTAATCAAGTTTTATGATCAAACAAATATTTAAAGATAAACTTTCAAAAATTCACCCCAAAATTTATGGCCAAACACTAACTTAGGACCCGTTTGGCCATAATTTTTTTTTTTTTTTTTGAAAATTTATTTCACTTTAGTGAAAAAAGTGAAAACAAATGATGTTTGACCATGAAATTTATTTCACTAAAGTGAAAATTTTTTCCGAAAAAGTGAAAATAACTTTTTCTTGTTTTCACTCATACTTCTCTAACAAAAAGTCAAAAAGAACTCTAATTTATTTTCATGGCCAAACATAACTCCAACTCCAACTTCCACTTCAACTTCAATTTCAACTCCAAAAAATTTAATTTTCATGGCCAAACGTCTACTTAAGTTGAACAAGATTTTCCTTTTTTTCCTCCCTCCAATACAGGAGGGCGAATTTGTCAATTTAATTTCACATAGGTGCCAGCCTTATTGTGTGCTCACCACCTCTTTTCATTCAAATTTAAAATGCACATCAGATATGGAGTATATATTTATATTGAAATAATAAAAGAAAAAAAGAATTTATAAACTCAAAGGCCGTCTCTGTTTTTGTGACTATATATATATATATATATATATTTGTGTACTGTCTCAACTCATTGATTCTCTTTCAACTTCCTCCAGACTGTAGAGAGAGAAAGCAAGCAAGCCGGCCACAAGTCATCATCAGTTGTCTTTGCTTTTCAGATCCATCTTCATTTCGTTTTCGGCAACCGGTGACCTAACTTATGCTTCATCAGATCTTACTTTGTTTAATATGGTTGCTTAGTAAAGTAGCTAAGAAGAATCCAAGTATTTCAGTTTCTGCTTTGAGATCTGTAGAAAGTGCTAATAGTTCCTGATGTTGAATGGCTTCTTTTGTTTACCTGATTTGTCTACTGCTCTAATTATTTAGTACATGTTAGATTTAGGAGGTGATATTTTGTTATATTCAGTTGAATTTTCCAGATCTGTTGTTTTAATGGTGAATCTGTCATGAAGTTGATCTGCTCTGAGTTTTTTCCTAGATCTACGTGTTTTTTTTTTCTATTGATTCACCATTGGAAGTTTAAAGGCACCTTCTTCTTGTTGCATGGTTGGGGGCTTTAGGATCTCTGCCTACTCATTTTGGTTACCAGAAAAGTTAGCTGAACTTTGAGGGATCATTTTCTGCTGCTATAAGAACAACGTAAAGCTAATTTTTTATGATGGTCAAGTGTCCAACATTGTATTTGCTTAACCGAGCTCCAAATTGTCTGGGATTTAGAGCATATCATTTTACTAACTTACAAGTAAGCAGCATATGACTAAAGAAATTTACGTTGAGTTCCCAATCGATCTGTGTTGTTATTTCTATGTGTTAATACCTCAATGTGTATACTTTGCTAACAGAACTGTAATTTTTTTGAAAAAAACATTTAACTCATGCTAAGTGTGCTCATTTGACTTTCTTTTACTTTCAGTTGATTTAAAATGGCTGATGGCGAGGATATTCAGCCCCTTGTTTGTGACAATGGAACTGGAATGGTTAAGGTAGTCTTTGTTTGTAGACTTGGTTTTACAGGAAGCACTTTGATAGATAACATTTCAATGTAAGCAAACTGCATATATATATTTTTGTGAATGATTTGTGTTTGAAATGTAGGCAGGATTTGCCGGTGATGATGCTCCTCGAGCAGTGTTTCCCAGTATTGTGGGTCGTCCCCGTCACACTGGTGTTATGGTCGGAATGGGACAGAAGGACGCCTATGTGGGTGATGAAGCTCAATCTAAGAGAGGTATCTTGACCTTGAAATACCCCATTGAGCATGGTATTGTCAGCAATTGGGATGATATGGAAAAGATATGGCATCATACTTTTTACAATGAGCTTCGAGTTGCTCCTGAAGAACACCCTGTTCTCCTGACTGAGGCACCCCTTAATCCTAAGGCCAACAGAGAGAAGATGACCCAGATTATGTTTGAGACATTTAATGTTCCAGCTATGTATGTTGCTATCCAGGCCGTGCTTTCATTGTATGCTAGTGGTCGTACCACTGGTTCGTACTAGTCCTTCCATGATCCACCTTTGTCTGCCCAATGAAATAACTGTGTTCTAATTTTGACTTAATAAATTACTTTTGGCAGGTATTGTGTTGGACTCTGGTGATGGTGTGAGTCACACTGTCCCTATCTATGAAGGTTATGCGTTACCACATGCCATTCTTCGTTTGGACCTTGCTGGTCGTGACCTTACTGATAGCTTGATGAAGATCCTCACTGAGAGAGGTTACATGTTCACCACCACTGCTGAACGGGAAATTGTCCGTGATATGAAGGAAAAGCTTGCTTATGTGGCTCTTGACTACGAGCAGGAACTTGAAACAGCTAGGAGCAGTTCCTCCATTGAAAAGAATTATGAGTTGCCAGATGGACAGGTTATTACCATTGGTGCTGAGAGGTTCCGTTGCCCAGAAGTTCTCTTCCAACCATCGATGATCGGAATGGAAGCTGCGGGTATCCACGAGACTACCTACAACTCCATCATGAAATGTGATGTAGATATTAGGAAGGACCTCTATGGTAACATTGTTCTCAGTGGTGGCTCCACCATGTTCCCTGGTATTGCTGATCGGATGAGCAAGGAAATCACTGCTTTGGCTCCAAGCAGCATGAAAATTAAGGTTGTTGCACCACCTGAGAGAAAGTACAGTGTCTGGATTGGAGGATCCATTCTTGCATCCCTCAGTACATTCCAGCAGGTGAGCTTTTATTCTTCTGTGTTAATTTTTTTTCCTGTACAAATTACATTTGCTAGTTAGACACTGAATATGTGTTGTCTTTGTGCTTGATCAGATGTGGATCTCCAAGGGCGAGTATGATGAGTCTGGTCCTTCCATTGTCCACAGGAAGTGCTTCTAAGGTGGTCTTATATTTACTTAAAGTGCGAGTTTCCCGTTTGTTTTCCCGGTTTTGCTATTATGTCCCTAGTGAATTTGGTTTTCCTGTGATGGAGAAGTTTGGTGGTGGGGCTACGAATGCAGGGTGTCAAACAACAAATTGCCAGCATTGCCTCATGCATTGCCCGTTTCTGTCTGGGTACACCATCCCTTGGTCGAAGTCTCTTTTTTAGGTTGTTTGTAGTTGAAGGAGAGTGATTGTGATGTTTTTTCCTTGTCTTTTCTCTCATTTTCTCCTTTTATCTGATTTCGCTCTTGTGGTTCTTTTTTTTTTTCTGGAAACAATAATGTCAATATTTATTGAATGAGAAAATTCCTATATTATATCAGTTTGAGGAAATCCCTACTATTTTTGTGGATACTTCATTTTTCTATGGGCAATCTTTTGTATTCTATTGTTGCTGTATAGGATATGGCTTCAGAACTTCCTCAGCGCATGTTCTCTCAAGTCTGTTTGGCATTTTGCAGCAAAAGTTGAGGCTATAAAAACTCTATTGCAGATTACCTCTTGGATGATGAGGGGTCTCCACATTGCCTATTATATAGTATTTCTTTCTTTTCTTCAAATACGTAGTATACATTTATTGAATTTGTCCTTGTGTTTTAGGAGAAACCCTACTGTAGGATCGGAGGGATTTTTGAATTGTCTCTTGCACGAGTTTATTGATGGTACCATTTGATTAGGGATGAGTATTTAGCTTACTTTTTTTTTTTTTTTTTTTAATTGGGTATACTGAATACCGAATTGAAGTTCGTCCGGTTCGGTGCTTCAGTATGTGCATGATATGGTTGGCTATTAATTTAAGAATGGGCTATTTTCTATTTTAAAATGAGCTATTTCGATTCTTATAATTTAATATTATAAAAATTCTATTGTAATATAAGCACCTAATGGTCGGGGCCACATAACTACAGCAACAGCTAATTAACAAATCTAACTGCTCAGTTACTTTTTCTCCTTTTTAATCCAGTAGAGCAAGCATCCTAGTGAACTTGACTTCTTTGTAGTAGAAGCTTTCGAGTGTAAACTCCACTTGTTATCTTAGCAATACTGATTTACATATTAAGGGTGTGTTTGGTATGGAGGAAAATATTTTTTCTTTCTCTTGTTTGGTTGCAATAAAATCTTTGGAAAATATTTTTCAAAGCAACTTATTTCCTAAAATTGGTAGAAATGACTTCCATAATGAGCCAATTAAGTCATTTTTGGGATTTAAAGTTGAGGCGCTAGAGATGCGAATCATTGCCCCACAAACACGCAACTCGTGATGATCCCCTGCTCTTCAACGATCTCAAATTTTAGAAGCAGTTTATTTCATCGTTGTTTCTTTCCAACTCGAAGGTTTTCATCACCATCTTCCCCATTGCTATTTCTACAAGAATTTCAAAATATGCTCCATAATCACTTATAAATAAATTTTCCATTGCCTCAACAATCATAGTTCTACAGTTTTTGGTTGCAAATTTCTTTCAAATTTTTCATCTTTCACTTGTTTGGGTTTCTGTTGGAGTACTTGCTCATGTGATTTGAGTTTAATGTTCTTTGTAAATTGGGGTTTGGGTTTAATTTTCATGTTATTTTGAGTTTGATTTCTCTTGATGAAGTTATGTATTGAGGCTTTTAACTTACGTTTTCTTTGGTGAATTTATGAATTGTGGCTTATGCTTTCCGGTTGTTCCATACTTATTTTGGATTTGACTTATGTATTTTTATTGTCTTCTTCATTCTCCAAAACAGCCTACTATGGCACATACACCAATTGATTTCTCTTGATGAAGTTATGTATTGAGGCTTTTTCGTTTTCTTTGGTGAATTTATGAATTATGGCTTTTGCTTTCCGGTTGTTCCATACTTGTTTTGGATTTGACTTATGTATTTTTAATTGTTTTCTTCATTCTCCAAAACAGCCTACTATGGCACATACACCAATTGATTTCTCTTGATGAATTTATGTATTGAAATTGATATACCTGTGTGAGAACCCTTGAAGGATTATGATTCTTCAATTTTCATACCAAAGCAAGCCAGTCAGCAGAAAATCCATACACAACTACCCTCAATCTCAAGATGTTGATGAGGAATTCAATGCCACTGTTATATGGCTTCTTGTTGGCCATTTCAAAGATAATCTTATTAGCTGGCTATAGGAGTGACAAAAAAAATCTGAGATGTTTCGAAAAGAAATGATATCTTTTGGGCTTTTGAAAATTTAGACATCTCAGAAATAACTAGATAGATTGAAATTCTTGAACGGAGTACACTTCTTTCTATCCTTTTTTGCATCTCAGGAAAGTGCTATTGTATATTTTCTTTTTACGTTTTTTCTCTATTATATCATACACATAGTTACATTGGTCACTGAAATAGATGGACTCGACTAACAAAGATGACGATAGTGCAATAATCAAAGCTGAAACCACATATGTTTTAATTTTTGGGGTTGCGATTATTGTAGCCTGCGAGAATCAAAGTAGCATTGCAAGAGAATCTTATACTATAAAGATCAAGAAAAAGAATTTTACATGAATAGCATTTTAAATTGAAGTGATGTTCATTATGTAGGTCAGATAAGAATGAGCAAGTATGTGTTTTGTGAACTATGCAGTGGTCTTAGAAGAAATAATTTGTTGTGCTTAATCAAAACGTTGTCTATTCAAATGAGTAACTTTTAATTCTATACTCTCTAGATAGCAACCCCTACTAGAGCATGTCCACCTCCGACCACCACAAGCAACTGACAACCCAACCCCAAATGCCACCAGCTCCACCCGAACCTCCGAATAATATAACCATAATGGAAGAAGACACAGAACCAAAGCATCCATTCAAGGATGCCCTTCTTAACAAAGAAAAATCCCTCAATCAGGATTACAATGCCCAACCAAAGGATTCCTTCACTGAATTCAATTCCAACCAAGATGCCATACATTTATCTGAAGCAGATAGACAAAGAATATATCCTCCATGGCGCAATTCAGTCATTGTAAAGGCATTTGGGAAAACGTTAGCACATGGCTACCTTAATAATAAATTAACAAGCACATGAAAGTCCACGGAACCTTTGATTCTGATTGACTTAGGATGAGATTACTATATTGCTAAATTCAACCAGCTAGAAAATACACATAAGGCATTGCACGAAGGGCCATGGTTTGTCACCGGACAATTCTTCTCAGTCAAATAATGGAAACCAAATTTTATCCCAGAGGATACCCCACTCACACACACACACTAATTTGGATCCGCCTCTCCCAATTACTCACTGAATTTTATGACCAAAAAATCCTTGAAAAAGTCGGCGTAAAATTGGGTACTCTACTCAAAATAGATACCTTCACGTCTCCTGCGCTAAGGGGATGCTATGCTTGCATCTGCATCCAAGTCCCAATTGAGGTCCCAGTAAGGAACCATGTGACAATTGGAGGCCATAAACAAAGGGTACTTTATAAAGGTGAGGAAGTGCCATGCACTGGTTGTGGTCAGATTGGACACACTCTACCCTTTTGTACTTTTATCCCAAAAACTACTCTCAAATCTGACACCCCTTCCTTCTCAGTAAAACCCATCAACAATGAGGAATGGAAAGTAGTATCCTTTCCTATAAAAAAAAACCCAACAAGCCTGGATTGGACAAGCGAGACTCAACCAGACACCAAGACTCAAGGGCGCCACACCAGGTAAAAATGTTTGATCCTAGAATAGGTACATTTCTGAAAACCTCTAGTCCTTCCCCAAATGTTCCCCTTGACGTTGGTTGAATTTTTCCCAGAAGGAACACCAAATTTCATGAAATTAATAATAAAAAATAAAAAGAAGACGAAAATGGCATGCTGTCCCTCCCTTTACCTAGCCCCACAACAACTAAAGCCAAAGTCAACCCTGCTACTGACTTTGGTATGGACAAGCTATATTCCACTAAGGCTGACAAATAGCAAAACAGCTTTTATTCCCATTTCAAACGCGTTTAAATCTCCCACTCTTTTTGCCATTAACTCTAAAGGGCCCACTGGGGCCTTTTCCCCAACTACTCGTAGTTCTTCATCGGAGACCTAATGGATACCTCCATCTCTATTTCTTTCAAGGGGAGTAACTCATCCACTGCCCAAAATAATCATCATCCTGAACACTTGAAGTGACCAAAGCCAT
The DNA here is from genome assembly GCA_031232105.1 of Capsicum rhomboideum. Classification (NCBI taxonomy): domain Eukaryota; kingdom Viridiplantae; phylum Streptophyta; class Magnoliopsida; order Solanales; family Solanaceae; genus Capsicum; species Capsicum rhomboideum. The sequence goes on along the minus strand of CP124716.1, from coordinate 56,157,748 downwards.
CACGTCAATTAACGTTGCTTCAACTTCCCTTTTTAGTAATATTTAACGGGCGGCTTCAACGCCCACCCCAAATCACTCTCCTTCTCAAATCTCTCTCATCTCACATGGTGAATCAAACTCAAGCAGGCACAAAGAAAACACTGGTCTTTATACAACCCCACTACCATCGAATGGAGTGCCAACCTCTTGGATAGAACTAGCACTCCATGCGAAGTCAGTCTCCCTGTGCGTGAATGTCGGCGACCAGCCGATAGTTTTGATAATTCAAGACCCAACCTACCTTGATCAAATTATCGAGGGAGTGGACCAAGCGGTGGAGGGACTAGGGAACAAATATGGCAACAGACTCTACTAGTATCCCAGTGACTAGGAAACCTCAAAATTAGCACCATGGAATAACTGAGTGCTCTTATGACCCAAACATTCCAAAGCATGCCTTTTTTTCCAAAAACTCCTTACCTCATGAGTTCCCAAACACCGACCTTCATCCCCTGGGTACCACCAAGTAACTTCTTACAGTGGCACTAACAATGGGTAGGAGACCTAGGAGAGGAAACCAAACCCTGTTGGACTTACCCAAACAGTGTAATGAGGAGATGGAATGTTTATTACCAGCCTTTGGAGATCCAAATACGGAGATTTTCCTACTGGAAAAGCCGCTTTACAGATAATTTAAAGAGCCATACTTCACAGCTATTATAATATATTCAGTGAAGGAAACGACAATGTACTCTATGAATCTGAGGAACTTGATGGACCAGACTTAGTCGAGAGTAGCTATCAAGCCTCAGGTCTCTCAAACCATCCAATCCCAGGTGGGAAGGGGAAGAGCTTAATCGATCCACCACCCCAGCCAAATCTTATGAAATTCATCATTTAGAACACGAGGGGAGCCAATAACGAGAACTTCCGCCATCAATATGAGGCGGCTATGGTCAAGTTCTACAAGCCCATTATGCTAGTGTTGCTTAAGATGGCTGAGCTCAAAAATCTCACTGATGTCCTCAAATTTGACACTCACATTCAATCTGCTGTTGTTGGCCTTTTCGGGGGCATTGTTATTTTGTGGAAAGAAAATTCTCTAAAGCTCTATAGCTTTACAGTCTCTCCTCAGAGGGTGCATGTTGTGGTGAAGGTACTCCCTAACTCCCTTTCATGGGTTTTTTCTGCTATCTATGCGAGTTCAAATTTCCAAACTCGCCTTAAACTCTGGGATAAGCTTTGTAATATTTCCCAGACTCTCATAGTCCTTGGTTTATGGGAGGAGACTTCAACGAAGGTCTCCAAGATAAGGACAAACTTGGTGGAGTTGCTATTAGCAATAATAAAATCAGTCTTTTCTGGAGCTATCTAAATTAGTGTAACATGGTAGACCTTAGTTTTAAAGGATGCAAATACACTTGGACCAATAAACGGTACAGAATCATCATAGTCTCATCTTAAAAAGACTAGACAAATGTGTGGCTAATTCCTCCTAGGTAAACCAATACCCAGGAAACACTGTAACACACCTACCTAGGACTAAGTCTGGCCATTGCCCACTCCTTATCAATCTTTCCCCTACCAAATCCTCCACAAATAACAAGCCTTTTAGAATAGGACCCATGTGGTGTGGGCACCCTTTCTTTAAATGCCTTATTGACCAGTACTTTGCCTCTCATAATAGTCTCAACCAAGTTATTGCTTCTTTCCAGATCAAAGAAATAGACTGGAATAAGACTGTGTTTGGAAACATATTTAATAACATGCACAGGATTCTTGTTAGACTTGATGGCATCCAAAAGTCTAGGAATTACCATCATAGCACATTCCTCCAAAGCCTTGAAAATGATTTTCTTCTAGACTACAATACTCTCCTCAAATCTGAAGAAGATTTCTAGAAAACTAAGTCAAGAATTACCTAGCTCAGTGATGGAGATGCTAACACCAATTTCTTCTACACCTCCACTATCAACAAAAGAAGGAAGAATAGGATTTCCTCTATCAAAGATGAGGTTGGTAATATTGTTGAAAATAGTGAGGACATTGCTAATACTATGGGCAAAGAAGAAAACTAAACAAGTAAAGAATACTATGAGCATACTTCCACCTGCATATAAAAAAGTTTCCAACGATGATTCAAATCGTATCTCTTAATAGTTCTACAAGTATAATATCAGTATAAGACTACACATGAATATATATATCAAAGAAGGCTCAATACACGATATCAAACATGTAAAAGGAATGCAAGTGATGCAATGCAATGCAATGGCCATAATGTAATGTCTCAATATCACCTCGTATATACCTTTCGAGTGAAAGCTTCCAGGATAGGACACCATGGGGGGTTCACAACTCATATACGCTCACAATCTCATATCTCAATCAACCGTGCCGATACATTCATCGGTCAAGATTTTTATAAAGTCTCTCATTTTCTTTCAAATCAATATCTCTCTGTGGTTCCAATTCCATGAATGTAGATAATTGAAATGAGGATGCATGCTCATAACCAAAACAATATTACATAATGAATCAATTCAATGATGGTATTAAATGGGCTCAAATATCCTCAAATTTTAGTAAAACATGATATAAACTATCGCATGACAACATAGTAATGAATAGTCATGTAAGACACCAAATATATATTAATTCAAGCCCCCACTCGTCCATCATAATAATAATGAAGGCAAATAATGCTCAAACAAGACCAATACCAACCACCACTCAGGTATTACAACAATAATCATCCCTCAAATCAAATATAATATACACATAAGCCTTCACACGGGTGTCACAACAATAATAATCACTTAAGTCAATAATAATACTCATATAGGCCCCCACACGGGCAACACGATAAAATAACTAGTTTCAAAGTATAAACCTCGGGATGAAATCCCCAACTCATAGCATACTCTACATGAATGGTTAACTACCTACCTCAGTCTGAAGAAAGTTAAGCCATAGCCTACCTTGAAAGTCTAATCTCAAGCTCGAATCCTTCCACACGGAGCCTTTTCTTTATGTGCGGCCTCAAAATGAACCAAATCTATCAAAAACATAATCTACATGTCAAAAGGAGTCTAACGATACCTATATTAGCTACTTTCATTTTGGATCCAAAAATAATTCAAAAATCAACCTTAAAGGAACAAGGATAAAACTGAAATTTTATTTAAGAATCATATTTCCCATACTCTAAGGGTTCTAAATATGAAAACCCATTGAAAAATAAGTTGAAATCAAGGAAAAACCATTTTCCCTCTTTACCGAGTCAAACCCCTAAAATTCAAGTTTAGAAGATGATTTAGTGAAATAATCAATGAATAAGGATAGAAATCATGTTTAAAAGCTCACCCAAGTCCAATTTGATGAAAAATCATCTTTGAAATAGCCAAAAGCGAGACCTTAAAGCTTGAAAATGAAAGAATGGAATAAGGAGAAGAAAAATGGAATTTATATCAGCAACATCGCCTAGGCGGTAAAATGGTCGCCTAAGCGATGTCGCCTGAGCGTCTAGACTACTGCTAAGGCGGTAGTCACTTGCTATGCAGGTGACAGCTAAAGCGGCACATTTTCCACTTAGGCGGCATCGCCAAGGCAGAAGAACCATAACTGAGGCGATGCTACCTGGACCGGTTGACTATTGCTAAGGCAAGCCTTTGGTCCGCCTAGGCTCTACCGCTAAGGCGACCAAATGGCCGCTTAGGGGGTTGCACCAGAAACCAACTGAAACATAAGGGACTAAAATGACTCCGAATGGACCCTCGAGGTTTGATCGAGAGTCTACAAAAATAATCTGATTATACTACTAGGCTAATTTTGATGTTCTGGACTCAATGGAACCATTAGATTTATCAAAAGAGGTCATTATCAACAAGTTAACCCCCAGAACCCCCTAGGCTATTTTAACTAGTTTTTCATCTTAGAGGTCAAAACTCTAAATAAAGGCTCAAAACCCGAACTAACAATGCTATTAACCCAAAATAGACATTTCATATCTAATGGAACAGACAAAATCATCATCCAAAGCTTGGATCACAAAATGTAGACCAAAATCAAACTAATCACTTTCAAAGCTACTTTAAACCTCAAACTCACTCAAATCACTCTTGAATGCTTTGGGGACCGTGCCAACCCACCCCGCAACTCATATAAGGCATATAGAAATCACGGGAAAGGTCAAAATAGTTAAAACACAAAAAATATAAAATTCATATCAAGGATTGTTACATTATCCATCACTAAAAAACTAGTTTGTCCTCGAACGAAAAGCAAATCAAGTACCTGAGTCAGTAAAAAGCTGGGGATACCTATATCGCATGTCGGAGTCAACCTCCTATGAACCCTCTTCAACATGGTGATGTCTCCACTGAACTTTCACAGAATCAATATGCTTAAACCTCAACTTCCTAGTCTGCCTGTCGAGGATAGCAATAGGCTCTTCCTTGTAGGACAAGTCATGATGTAATTCAACAGAATCCCATCGGATCACATGTGAATCGTCTGGAAAATATCTCTTCAACATAGAAACATGGAATATCGGATGGACAACTGACATATATGGAGCCAAAGCAAGCCTATACGCCATATCTCCAAACTTCTTAATAATATCAAAAGGGCCAATGAATCTCAGACTAAGCTTCCCTTTCTTTTCATCTCTCATCATACCATTCATGGGTGATACCTTCAATAAAACCCACTCTCCAAGTATGAATGCAATATCACAAATTCGATGGTCGACAAAACTCTTCTGCCTACTCCGAGCAGCCACAAGCCTTTGCTGGATCAACCTCACTCGATCCATCAAATCTCTTAATAAATCAGTATCCCAAGGCCTAACCTCAAATGAATCAAACCATCCCATGAGGAATCTATACCTCGGCCCATACAAAGCCTTAATAGACGCCATCTGAATGCTGGAATGGTAACTGTTATTGTAGGCGAATTCCGCTAAGGGAAAAAACTGGTCCCAATGACCACCAAAATCCATAACATACGCTAAAACATATCCTCTCACCTGATTGGTCTTCTCTGATTGGCCATCCATATGAGGGTGAAAAGTTGTGCTTGTATCAAGCTAAGTACCCAACTCACTCTGCATAGAACTCCAAAAATTTGAGGTAAACTGAGTACCTCTATCAGAAATAATGGAGATGGGTACACCATGCAACCGAACAATCTCTCGAATGTAGATTTTTGCCAACTTCTCTGCATTATAGTTTACCTTCACAGGTATGAAGTGCGTTGATTTAGTCAACCTATCCATAATCACCCAAATAGAATCAAACTTCCCTAAAAGTCGGGGTTTGACCAACCATGAAGTCCATAGTATCCGCTCCCACTTCCATTCGGGAATAAGCATCCTCTGTATAGTACCACACGGTCGCTGATGCTCATACTTCACTTGCTGGTAATTCAAATACTTGGCCACAAACTCAATAATGTTCTTCTTCATACCACACCACCAATAGTGTTGCTTCACATCATGATACATCTTAGCCGCTCCTGGATGAATATAATACTTTAAACAATGAGCCGCCTCCAAGATCAATCTAATCTACCCACCAAATCTCGACACACAGATACAACCACCGATTCTCAAAACACCATCGAGGTCAAGAAAACTAGTCTTTGCCTCAGCATTTAACATTTTATCACGAATCACTCTTAACTTCTCATCATCAAACTGACAAGCTCGAATCTGCTCCATCAATAAGGCCCTAGTATCAACATCTGCTAACACATGCAAAGGTATCAAAATATTAAGTCGAACCATTTAGTTTGCCAAAGACTGAATGTACAAAGCTAAAGGTCTCTCCCCTACCAATTGATGAGTCAAACTCCTCATACTTACCACCTTCCAACTCAAGGCACCTGCTACCACATTAACCTTTCCCGACTGATAACGAATGGTGAGATCATAATCTTTGAGCAACTCTAACCATCTATGCTGTTTCATATTAAGATCTCGCTGAGTAAGAAGTACTGAAGGCTACGATGATCGGATAAAATCTCATAATGAACTCCATAAAAGTAGTGTCTCCACAACTTCAATACAAAAAAAATCGCGACTAACTCCAAATAATGAGTGGGGTAGTTCTTCTCATGAGGCTTCAACTATCGAGAAGCATAAGCAACCACCTACCCTTCTGCATCAAAACACCTCCCAAGCCAACTCCAGAAGCATCACAAAACACAGTAAAACCCATGGCCTCCTTTGGGAAAGTCAAGATAGGAGCCAAAGTCAATAACTCCTTGAGCTTTTGAAAGCTCTCCTCATAAGCATCCGACTACTGAAAAACAATTTTCTTCTGAGTCAACTTGGTCAAAGGAGCCACAATAGAAGAGAAACTCTGACAAACCAATGATAATAAACCACTAAGCGAACAAAGCTCTGAACCTCGGTAGGAGGAGTAGGTCTAGCCCAATCACAAACTGCCGCTACCTTGGCCGAATCAATCATTATACCATCTTTGGTCACTACATAACCCAAGAAAAAAATAGAATCCAACAAAAACTTGCACTTGGAGAACAGGGCATACAACTTCTCATCACGCAATCTATGAAGTACAACCCTCAAATATCGCACATGCTCGACCTTATTCTTGGAATAGACCAAGCTATTGTAGATGAACACAATCACAAAAGAATCAAGATATGGTCAAAATATCCTGTTCATCAACTCCATAAATACTGTCGGGGCATTAGTTAGCCCAAAAGACATAACCAAGAACTCATAATGGCCATATCGCGTTTGAAAGACTATCTTTGGAATATATGAATCTCTAATCTTCAATTGATGGTAACCAGATCTTAAGTCAATCTTAGAAAACACTGAGGCACCCTGAAGCTGATCAAATAAATCATTAATACGAGGAAGAAGATACTTGTTCTTGACAATCACCTTGTTCAATTGCCGATAATCAATACACATACGCATGGATCCATCCTTCTTCTTCACAAATAAGACAAGAGCACCCTAAGGAGACACACTTGGCCTAATGAAGCCCTTACTCAATAAGTCCTATAATTGCACCTCCAATTCCTTCAACTCTATCGGGGCCATCCTATAAGGAGGAATGGAAATTGGCTTAGTGCCCTGCTCTACATCAATAGAAAAAACCACATCCCTATCCGGAGGAACACAATGTAAGTCCATAGGAAAATAATCCATGTACTCACTAAGAACTCTAAAAAAATACATAGGAGGTGGTGAAGCAATACTAGTATCGCGAACAAAGGCCAAATAAGAATGACACCCTTTTCTTAGCATGCGACGAGCACGAAGGAAAGATACAACTCCTTTAGGACATGAACTAGGAGTGCCCTTCCACTCTAATCTTGGCACACCTGGAGTAGCTAAAGCCACGGTCTTGGAAAAATAATACAAAACCATATGATAAGAAGCCAACCAATTCATACCCAATATGACATTAAAATAAACCATATCAAGGATAATCAAGTCCACCCAAGTCACCCGCCCCAAAAAAGTTAACCACACATGATTGGTACACCTAATCCACCACAAAGAATTGCCTACGAGGGTAGAAACATGAATATGCATAGCAAGGGACTCACACATAGAATCAATACCAATAGCAAAATATGCATTCACATAAGAAAATATGGACCCAGGGTCAAATAACACAGAAGTAGGATGATAGCAAACTGGGATGATACCTGTAATCACAGAATCAGAGGCCTCTGCCTTAGGTCTCCCAAGAAAAGGATAGCACTGACCATGCCCGCTACTAGATGAGTAACCTTGCATCCGCTACCACGAGCTCCCTGAGATTTACCTCTGGTACCTCTAGATCCACCTCTACTGCCCTGTGTACCACCCCTAACTGCAGACACTAGAGTCGGATAAAGCTGAGTTTGAGAACTCTATTGGGGAGGACTCAAAACACACTAGGGACAATCCCTCGCTAAATGACCAAACTTATCACATACAAAACATCCCCTGCTAATAAAATCACACTGAGAAGGACCAAAAGAAATAGAACACCCTCCAAGGACCAAAAGAAATAGAACACCCTCCATAATCTGACTAACTAAAAAAAAAACCTCGGCCTGCATGACTCAATCTCTAACTACTTGAAGCCTCAGAACCCAAAGACCTACCACCTGAACTCTACAAAGCTGCCTGAACTGGTCTACCCTGATAACCATGCGAACCTCTATAAGAGAAATCTCTACCTCGGGATGTGCACACTATCTCTTTCTCTTCTTAATCTCATCAACATCTTCAACAACATCATGAACATCATAATTTGTATATCATTATCATCATCAATATCATCAACAACATCATGAATATCATGATTTCAATATAGTAGCCTCATGAACATCATGAGCTTAATAACATCATCATCACCATCATCTTAACATCCTCAACAACATGTATGAATATGTAAATGCAGTCAATAATAGTGCTCAAAAGCAATCACAAATACTTAATCCGCGTATAAACACAGAGTCAAGCAAGTATAATTGCTATAATAAACTGTAACCTACCTCGATTCCTTGCTCAAAATCACTTTTACGCCACAAGCTTGCCTTTTCTTTCTCTTTCACCTTGTTCTTGATCTATAACAACAAAATTACACACCCATTTCAATCAATGCATCCCCTTTTAACTACTAGGAATTAATAACTAACAAGTTTAACCATAAAATTACCCTAATTCATCATCTTAGGGTTTTCTATCCCTTAAACCTCATGAACCGTACTTTATTTAGCATGAATAACTATAAACAACTATGAATCATTATCTACTGATTTCATACCCATTCCCACCATACTACATCAAATTTGTGAATTAGGGATAAACCGCAATTTTCACCATGAATAAGTTTCTAATGATTTTCAAGGATTCTAAGAAGTAATTCAAATTTAGAATGTAAGGAACTTAACTCAGAAGATGAAAACTTCTAAAACCTTAAAGAAAATTGCCTTTCCCAGTGCCTTGGTTCAGTTTTTAGAAAATGGGGAATGAAAATGTGTTTCTAGTTTAACTGTAAAAATATTGTGTGTTACCACTGTAGCAGTTAAGTTACAGATGTAGTGGTAAAGCTACCACTATAGAGGTTCGCGACTATTATAGGATACTGCTGCAATAATTCTGTTTTTTACGCGCTCCCAAGGCAGAATCTTAAGGTCTCACACCAATTATGTTCATTTTACAACACATTCCTCAAAATACGACATCGCGAACCAACCCTTCCGCAGTAAACTCTATAACCGGAGTTCTATAACTCCATTTTATGTGCCAGAAGTTGCTACAACTTTTTAAATTCTTCATCTATCTTAAAATCAAGTCCAACACACCCACCAATACTCATATAAATATCAAATTTTCTTTGATTTGAACGCCCTAAAAAATTCTTAGATTTGAATGCCCTAAAAAATTATCTTAGGCTAGGCTAGCCCTGAATTTCTTAAAAATTGTCTAAGGCAAGACTTGACGAATGTTTTACCTTTTATTGCAGCGTAACAACTATTTGGGTCGTTACATTAGATACCAATTTACCACTCATTCATCCCAAAATGACACTATCCAGAATGACATAGCTAAGTAAGGGAAAAGAATACATTAGTCAATGAACAAGTGCAAATATCCCTTGTGCATGCCCGCCTCCATCTCCCAAGTTCCCTCTTCGATAGTAAGGTTCCTCCATCAAACCTTCACTAAAGGAATGAATCTGGTTCTTAACTTTCTCACGTATCTATTTAATATAGCAATTGGTTCCTCTTTGTAAGATAATTCCTTGTCAAACAACTCGGGATCCTAACAAATGATGAAATCACCGTCTTCGTGATACTTTTTTAGCAAGGACACATGGAATACTGGGTGAATCCCAGACATACTAGGAGGCATGGCCAGTTTGTAGGCCACTGACCCTACTCCCTTCAAAACTTCAAAGGGTCCAATATATCTCGTACTCAGCTTGTCTTTCTTGCCAAGATGCATCACACTCTTCATGGGTGACACCTTCAAGAGTACCTTCTCCCTCTTTTCAAACTTCACATCTCTCACCTAATGTTCGCATACTCTTTCTGTCGGCTCTGAGTTGCTATGAGCTTTACTTGTATAAACCTTACCTTATCCATCAAACCCTTGAGCATGTCAATGCCCCAAGGCCTCATTTTGAAACCTTGAAACCATCCAATTGGATACCTACATTTTCTACTATATAAGGCTTCAAAAGGAGCCATGTTGGCTTCAAAAGGAGCCATGTCAATACTAGAGTGGTAGCTATTGTTGTAGAAAAATTCACACAAAGGTAGATATTGGTCCTGCTGACCTCCGAAGTCTATTACACAAGCTCGAAACATGTCCTCAAGCAATTGAATAGTTTGCTATAATTGAACGTCAGGTCTGTAGATGGAAATTTTTATTTAGGTCTAATCGAGGACCCAACTCTGACTGGAATTTCTCCTAAAAGTTGGAGGTGAACTAAGTACCTCTGTCCGACATAATCAAAATAGGTACCCCATGAAGTCTTACAATCTCCTTAACATTAATTTTTGCAACTTAGATGCATTGTAATCTACCCTCATCATGATAAAGTGAGTTGACTTAGTCAACCGATTAATAATGATCAATATAGAGTCGCACTTCCTCAGAGTCTTGGGAAGACCAACCACAAAGTCCATGGTTATCTTTTTTGATTCCCATTTTGGAATGGGAATCCTTTGAAAAGTACCACCATGTTTTTGATGTTCATACTTAACCTACTGGCAATTTTTACACTTGGTCACAAAATCTACAATGTCCCGCTTTATTCTTTACCACCAATAATGTTTTCTCAGGTCCCTATACATCTTTGTGGCTTTCAAATGTATAGAGTGCTTAGAATTGTGAGCCTTTGCAAGAATAGTCAAAATTAGGTTGCCCACCCATGGTACACAAAAGCACCCCCGAATCCTCAACACTCCTTCATTATTAAGGATGGCCTCTCTTGCCTCACCTTGAAGCACTTTCTCTCTAGGGTTGCTCAGATTCTTGTCTTTGAACTGCCTGCTTTTGATTTGCTCAGTTTTTATGATTTTCAAGGATTCTAAGAAGTAATTCAAGTTTAGAATGTAAGGAACTTACCTCCAAAGATGAAAACTTCTAAAACCGTGCAGAAAATTGCCTTTCCCAGTGTCTTGGTTTGTTTTTATGAAAATTGGGAATGAAAATATATTTTTAGTTTAAAAACTGTAAAATACTGCGTGTTACCACTGTAGCAATTAAGTTACCGATGTAGTGGTAAAGTTACCACTGCAGCAGTTCACGACTAATACAGGCTACTGCTGCAGTGATTCTTTTTTTTGCTATAGCGGTCCCAAGGCAAAATCTTGGGGTCTCACCCCAATTATGTCCATTTTACAACACATTCCCCAAAATACGACATCGCGAACCAACCCTTCTATGGTAAACTCTATAACCGGGGTTCTATAACTCCATTTTACGTGCAAGAAGTTACTACAACTTTTTAAATTCTTCATCTATATTAAAATCAAGTCCAACACCCCCACCGATACTCACATTAATATCATATTTTCTTAGAATTGAATGCCTTAAAAAATTATCTTAGGCTAGGCTAGCCCTGAATTTCTTAAAAATTGTTTAAGGGAAGACTTGGAGAATGTTTTACATTTTATTGCAGCGTAATGATGATTTGGGTCGTTATATTAGATACCAATTTACCACTCGTTCATCCCCAAATGACACTACCCAGAACAACATAGCTAAGTAAGGGAAAAGAATACATGAGTCAATGAACAAGTGCGGATATCGCTGGTGCATGCCCACCTCTATATCCCAAGTTGCCTCTTCGATACTAAGGTCCCTCCATCAAACCTTCACTAAAGGAATGAATTTGGTTCTCAACTCTCTTACATATCTATTCAATATAGCAATTGGTTCCTTTTCGTAAGATAACTCCTTGTCAAACAACTCGGGATCCTAACAAATTATTTAATCACCATCTTCGTGATACTTTTTTATCAGGGACACATGGAATAGTGGGTGAATCCCAGACATACTAGGAGGCAAGGCCAGCTTGTAGGCCACTGACCCTACTTCCTTTAAAACTTCAAAGGGTCCAATGTATCTCATACTCAACTTTTCCTTCTTGCCAAAATGCATCACACTCTTCATTGGTGACACTATCAAGAGTACCTTCTCCCCCTTTTCAAATTTCACATCTCTCATCTTACTGTCCACGTACTCTTTCTGTCGGCCCCAAGGCCTTATCCATCGAATTCTTGAGCATGTCAGTGCCCCAAGGCCTTATTTTGAACATATCAAACCATCCAATTAGAGACCTACATCTTCTACCATATAAGGCTTCAAAAGGAGCCATGTTAATACTAGAGTGGTAGCTATTGTTGTAGGAAAATTCACACAAAGGTAGATATTGGTCCTACTGACCCTCGAAGTCTATTACACAAGCCCGAAGCATGTCCTCAAGCACTTGAATAGTTTGCTCTAACTGACCATTGGGTCTGAAGATGGAAAGATGTATTTAGGTCCAATCTAGGACCCAACTTTGACTGGAATTTCTCCTAAAAGTTTGAGGTGAACAGAGTACCTCTGTCCAACACAATCAAAATAGGTACCCCATGAAGCCTTACAATCTCCTTAACATTAATTTTGTCAACTTAGCTGCATTGTAATCTACCCTCATCGTCATAAAGTGAGCTGACTTAGTTAACCGATCAATAATGATAAATATAGAGTCGCACTTCCTAAAAGTCTTGGGAAGACCAACCACAAATTCCATGGTTATCCTTTCCGATTTCCATTTTGGAATGGGTATCCTTTGAAAAGTACCACCATGTTTTTGATGTTCATACTTAACCTACTGGCAATTTTTACACTTGCACACAAAATCTACAATGTCCTACTTTATTCTTTACCACCAATAATGTTTTCTCAGGTCCCTACACATCTTTGTGTCTTTCGAATGTATAGAGTGCTTAGAATTGTGGGCCTTTGCAAGAATAGTCAAAATTAGCTTGCCCACCCATGGTACACAAAAGTACCCCCGAATCCTCAACACTTCTTCATTATTAAGGATGGCCTCTCTAGCCTCACCTTGAAACACTTTCTCTTTAGGGTTGCTCAGATTCTTGTCTTCGAACTGCCTGATTTTGATTTGCTCAGTTTCTAATGATTTTCAAGGATTCTAAGAAGTAATTCAAGTTTAGAATGTAATGAACTTCCCTCCAAAGATGAAAACTTCTAAAACCTTGCAGAAAATTGCCTTTCCCAGTGCTTTGGTTTATTTTTTAGAAAGTGGGGAATGAAAATGTGTTTCTAGTTTAAAAACTGTAAAAATACTGCGTGTTACCACTGTAGCAGTTAAGTTACCGATGTAGTGGTAAAGCTACCACTGCAGCAGTTCGCGACTATTATAGGCTACTGCTGCAGTGATTCTCTTTTTTGCTACAGCGGTCCCAAGGCAGAATCTTAGGGTCTCACCCCAATTATGTCCATTTTACAACACATTCCCCAAAATACGACATCGTGAACCAACCCTTCTATGGTAAACTCTATAACCAGAGTTCTATAACTCCATTTTACGTGCAAGAAGTTGCTACAACTTTTTAAATTCGTCATAAATTTTAAAATCAAGTCCAACACCCCCACTATTACTCACATTAATATCATATTTTCTTAGAATTGAATGCCCTAAAAAATTATCTTAGGCTAGGCTTGCCCTGGATTTCTTAAAAATTGTCTAAGGGAAGATTTGCCGAATGTTTTACCTTTTATTGCAGCGTAACGACGGTTTGGGTCGTTACAGTAATACCAATTTACCACTCGCTAATCCCCAAATGACACTATCCCGAACGAAATAGCAAAGTAAGGAAAAAGAATACATGAGCCAATGAACAAATGCGGATATCGCTTGTGCATGCCCGCCTCTATCTCCCAAGTTGCCTATTCGATAGTAAGGTTCCTCCATCAAACCTTTACCAAAAAAATGAATCTGGTTCTCAACTCTCTCACGTATCTATTTAATATAGCAATTGGTTTCTCTTCGTTAGATAACTCCTTGTCAAACAACTCGAGATCCTAACAATTGATGTAATCACCATCTTCGTGATACTTTTTTATCTGGGACACATGGAATACTGGGTAAATCCCAGACATACTAGGAGGCAAGGCCAACTTGTAGGCCACTGACCCTACTTTCTTCAAAACTTCAAAGGGTCCAATGTATCTCATACTCAGCTTGTCCTTCTTGCCAAAATGCATCACAGTCTTCATGGGTGACACTTTCAAGAGTACCTTCTCACCCTTTTTAAACTTCACATCTCTCACCTTATTGTCCGCGTACTCTTTCTCTTGGCTCTGAGATGCTATTAGCTTTACTTGTATACACCTTACCTTATCCATCGAATCTTTGAGCATGTCAGTTCCCCAAGGCCTCATTCTGAACACTTCAAACCATCCAATTGGAGACCTACATCTTCTACCATGTAACGCTTCAAAAGGAGCCATGTCAATACTAGAGTGATAGCTATTATTGTAGGCAATTTCACACATAGGTAGATATTGGTCCTACTGACCCTCAAAGTCCATTACACAAGCCCAAAGCATGTCCTCAAGCACTTGAATAGTTTGCTCTAACTGACCGTTGGGTCTGTGGATGGAAAGCTGTACTTAGGTCCAATCTAGGACCCAACTCTGACTGGAATTTCTCCTAAAAGTTGGAGGTGAACTGAGTACCTCTGTCCAACACAATCAAAATAGGTACCCCATGAAGCCTTACAATCTTCTTAACATTAATTTTGTCAACTTAGCTGCATTGTAATCTACCCTCATAGTGATAAAGTGAGTTGACTTAGTCAACCGATCAATAATGATAAATATAGATTCGCACTTCCTTAGAGTCTTGGGATGACCAACCATAAAGTCCATGGTTATCCTTTCCGATTTTCATTTTGGAATGGGCATCCTTTGAAAAGTACCACTAGGTTTTTTGATGTTCATTCTAACCTACTGGCAATTTTGATACTTGGTCTCAAAATCTACAATGTCCCACTTTATTCTTTGCCACCAATAATGTTTTCTCAGGTCCCTATATATCTTTGTGGCCCTCGAATGTATAGAGTACTTAAAATTGTGGGCCTCTGCAAGAATAGTTGAAATTAGGTTGCCCACCCATGGTACACAAAAGCACCCTCGAATCCTCAACACTCCTTCATCATTAAGGATGGCCTCTCTAGCCTCATCTTGAAACACTTTCTCTCTAAGGTTGATCAGACTCTTGTCTTCGACCTACCTGCTTTGATTTGGTTAAAGAATGTAAACCTGACTTCCACATGTGCTAGTACCCCTTTTTCGCTAGTCTCCTGCAATCTCAGAAAATCATTAGCCAAAGACTGTACCTCTTTTTCCAATGGACGCCTTGACACCTCTAGCCATGCTAAACTTCCCATGCTCACTGATTTCCAGCTCAATGCATCCGCCACCACATTTGCCTTACGCAGGTGACATAGAATTGAAATATGGTAATCCTTGATCAACTCCATCCACCTTCTCTGCCTTAGGTTGAGGTGTCACTGGGTGAAGACATGCTGCAAGCTGCAATGGTTGGTGAATATCTCACACTTCACCCCATAATCATAATGCCTCTAAATCTTCAAAGAAAAGACCACAACCGCCAACTCCAAGTCATGGGTGGGGTAATTTTTCTCATAAGGCTTCAGCTACCTTAAAGCATAAGCAATCATGATTTGATCTTGCATCAAAACAACACCTAAACCCAATCGTGAGGCATTACAATATACAATGAAATCTTTACCTTAAATAGGCAATGTGAAAATTGGGGCTGAGCTTAATAAAGTTTTAAGTTTTTGGAAGCTATCCTCACACTTGTCATCCCACACAAATGGAAATTCCTTCTGAGTAAGACGGGTCATATGCAATGTAATGGAAGCAAACCCCTTATCAAACTAACGATAATAACTAGACAACCCCATAAAACTATGAATTTCTGTCACATTCATCCATCTAGCCCAATTATTAATAGATTCAACCTTCTGCGGGTCTACCATAACCCCTTCCGTAGAAACCATGTGTCCCAAGAAGGACACTGAAGATAGCCAAAACTCATTCTTGGAATATTTAGCATATAGTTGCTTCTCCTTAAGCAACCTCAATACCGTATGCAAATGAGCTTCATGCTTTTCTTCTCTCTTGGAGTATACTAGTATGTCATCAATAAAAATGATAATAAATGAATCTAAGAATGACTTAAAGATCCTATTCATCAGACTCATAAAAGTAGCTGGGGCATTGATCTAGCCAAAATACATAACTAGAAACTCGTAATGCTCATAATGAGTTTGTAACGCAGTCTTTGGGATGTACTCTGCCCTAATCTTGAGCTGATGATAACTTGATCTCAAATTAATTTTGAGAATATTATCGCTCCCTACGACTGGTCGAACAGGTCATCTATCCTACGCAAGGGATATTTGTTGCCAATGGTTACCTTATTCAATTAGCGGTAGTCTATGCACATCCTCATGCTACCATCCTTTTTTTTACAAACAAAATGGGAGCACACCTAGGAGAAACACTTAGGCGAATAAAATCCTTTTCTAACAATTCTTGTAATTGATATTTCAATTCCCTTAGCTCTGCTGGTGCCATACGATAAGGAGGGATAGAGATGGGTTGAGTTCCATGCTCTAAATCTATGCAAAAATCAACCTCTCAGTCTGGAGGCATACCTGGAAGGTCATTAGGAAAGACTTTTAAGAATTCACACATAACTCGAACTGAAGCTGTAGGAGGGACTACATATTTATCTTCCCAATGATGGACTAGAAACTCTCTACACCCCTTCTTTACTAATTTCTGGGCACGAATAGCTGACATAATTCTAATAGGAGTAGGCTTAATAGTACCCTTCCACTCTAAATTTTCCATCCTGGGCATCGCTATAGTGACGTTTTTAGCATAACAATCAAGAATGGCATGATAAGGAGACAACTATCTCATCCCCAAATGATATCAAACTCCTCTATGTCTAAAATTAGTAAGTCTGCCAAGGTTTTGTACCCCATAAACATAACAAGACAAGCCCTATAAACCTGATCAACACACACAGACACCCCAACTAGTGTAGACACATACATAAGAGTATTATACAATTCATAGTCCAAATCCCAACCCAAAGTAAACTTCATAGACACATAGGTGAAAGTAGA
Organism: Capsicum rhomboideum; assembly: GCA_031232105.1. Taxonomy (NCBI): domain Eukaryota; kingdom Viridiplantae; phylum Streptophyta; class Magnoliopsida; order Solanales; family Solanaceae; genus Capsicum; species Capsicum rhomboideum. The sequence continues at coordinate 56,140,534 of CP124716.1, read as the reverse complement.
ACCAGGATCAAACAATATAGAAGCCATATAATCACAAACAAGAATAGTACCTATGATCACAGTATCAGAAGCTTCTGCCTCAGGATGAGTTAGAACAACATAAAGTTGTGCCCTATCCCCACCCTGATCGCCATCTCTACCAGCCTGAGCACCATTTTTACCGACCTATTCTCCACCTCGGTTGGTTTGGTTGCCACTCCTTCCTGCAGCCTGGCCACCACACGCACCTTATGGACGACCCCTACCATTTTCTCCACCACCACGACCTGCCAAAACTAGAGCACTAGAAGTTGGTTGTTGAGTCAACTAACCTGCAGACAAGAAATTAGGGCAATACCTTTTGATGTGGCCCAAACCCCCACACTTATGGCACCTGATGCCCAAAGCAGGCCTCTGAACTGAAGAGGATGAAGGTGTATAGCTACATGTTTGTGAAGGATGATAACTAACCCCAAAAAGGCCCTCTGCGGACACAGGTATGGCTGAATTATAAGGCGGAGCAGGACCACGACCCTTCAAAAATGTACCACTGAATTGGCTTGAGGTCCGAGCCTTCTTATCTTCTACTTTCACTTCTCCCTATTTATCAAGTGCCTCAGACTTCTTAGAAAACTCAACTATGTCCTGAAAGGACTTACCAGATGCAGTCACAAATAAAGTAACTATCTGAATCCCAGAATTCAGACCCTTCACAAAGTACCTAATCTACTTCTCCTCTTAAGTGATCAATTGTAGTGCATAGCAAGAAAACATATGCAATTTGGCCTTATAGGTCACCATAGACATGCTACCCTACTCTAACCTCAAGAATTCATTCTTCTTCTAATCATGATAAGTACAGTTGCTCCATTTTTAGGGACCACTACTTCTTTTTCTTTAATTACCACATCCTCCTCATAAGCTAACTCCTGAGCACCCTGTGGTGGGGGAGGGGAGGGAGTCCTTTGCCTAGCTGATCCTCTGACTGCTTGGGCTCCACCCCTAATAGGTACTACTCGTATTCCTCCTCTCTTGGCCCTGCACCTCATGCGTGGCCTGTCCCAAACTGCAGCCTCAGTGGCTGGTGCAGGTGCTGCTGTTGCTTGGGAGGAACATGTGTTCACCATTTACAAAACAAGAATGAAGGAGTTAGATACCCATTTGGATCGCCAGATACCAATTGGAATCAAGTAATAGTATGGAAGGAAGAAAGAAAGGAATTTTTTTTTCCTAAAGCCCTGTAGCCTCTCGAAGAAAAGTATAGATGTCTCCGTACCATTTCGCAAGACTCTACTAGACCTGTTCTTATATGGAAAGATCTACGAATCCAGTGCTTTAATACCTTCTTGGTCACGATCCAACCGGTCATGATTGGCACCTACCCTAAACTATGGCAAGAGAACCAAACATAACCCAACCCTCACTTAACCAAGTATACATTCATATTCACCTTATACAAACTCCACCATTTTTTAAGTTCTAAAACTCCATTATTAGTTAAATTGATAAAAATTTCAAACCAACAAAATCATTAAGTCACTAATAGATTGCAAAAATCCTCTATTTATTACATCTTCGTAACCTGAAGTCACCGTACAAGAACATCTATGAATACTCATGTCTATAACTAAATGATTGTCCAAAAGACGAAAATAAATAAAGGAATGTATTAGTCCCAAAACAAAGGACATGAACAATAATCTAAAGATCCAAAGGGTGCCCGGTCATGGTGCTCACCCTTAAATCAAAATCTAGAACTGTTGGCTATAGTCGAGGTCTCATCTCAAATGCTGGAACTCGCTCTGCACTAAACAAAAAGAAGAGCACTGGTAGCATCAGTACAAGTATTGGTAGGTATCATTGGTTGACTCAACCTGACACTATACAAATAAGTAAACCAAATAAATGTAAAGCAATCATCACAAAACTCATGATCAAAGACAACAACACCATTATAACACTTCACTTTAAAGAAAATACAGACTCACATTTATGTATGTTTACACTTAGCCAATTTCAACAAGAAGTTGTATCACAACATATGATTATTACCGAACATTCAATGCACATGGATGAATGTATGAATGTAAGATGTGCGCATCATCTCTTCCTCTTCTCAATCTCATCGACATCATCAACAACATCATGAATATCATGATTTGTATATCATCTCATCATCATTAATATCATCAACAACATCATAAACATCATGATTTCAATATAATAGCCTCATGAATATCATGAGCTCAATAACATCATCATTACCATCATCTTAACATCCTCAACAATATGTATAAATATGCAAATGCATTCAATAATCAAAAGTATTACTCAAAAGCAATCACAAATACTCAATTCACTTATAAGCACAAAGTCAAGCAAGTCTAATTGCTATAATAAATCATAACCTATCTCAATTCCTTGCTCAAAATCACCTTTAGGCCAACAAACTTGCCTTTTCTTTCTCTTTCACCTTGTTCTTAATCTATAACAATATGATTACACTCTCATTTCAATCAACTAGTCCCTTTTAACCACTATAAAATTGCCCTAATTCATTAGCTTAGGATTTTCTATCCCTTAAACATCATGAACCTTACTTTATTTAGCATGAACAACTATAATTCTACTCCCATTAGTATTTTCTAACACCCTAGAATCATTATCTACTGATTTCATACCCATCCCCATCAAACTACATCAAATTCATGAATTAGGGCTAAATCCCAATTTCCACCATAACAAATTTCTAATGATTTTTAGGGATTCTATGAATTGATTCAAGTTTATAATGTATGGAACTTACCTCTAAATATGAAAACTTCTAAAATCTTGTAGAAAATCGCCTTCCCCAGTGCCTTGGTTCATTTTTCAAAAAGTTGGAAATGAAATCATGTTTCTAGTTTAAAAACTTTAAAAATACTATGTGTTACTACTGCAGCTGTTTAGTTACCACTGTAGCGGTAGCGCTGCACCGGTAAAGTTACTGTTGTAGTAGTTCATGACTATTACAGGCTACCGCAGCATAGGTACTTTTTTTGCTGCAGCGATATTTTTTCCGCTATAGTGATTCCCTTTTTCGCTGTAGTGGTCCTGAGGCAGAATCTCAGGGCCTCTCCCTAATTGTTTCCATTTATAACACATTACTCAAAATACGACATTGCGAACCAATCCTTCCATGATAAACTCTATAACTGGAGTCTATAACTCCATTTTACGTGCCGAAAGTTACTACGACTTCCTAAATTTGTCATCTATCTAAAAATCAAATCCAACGCCCCCTATAATTCTCACATTAATACAAAATTTACTTATACTTGAACACCCTAAAAATTCATCTAAGGATAGGCTAGCCCTGAATTTCTTAAAAATTTTCTAAGGGAAGACTTGGCAAAAACTTTATCTCCTATTGCAGCGTAATGATGATTTGGGTCGTTACAAGTTAGAAGATTACAAAATCTATGGAGACATTCTGAGAAAAAACACAACAACAAGTGATTCCCCTAGGTAATTAGGAAACCACCTTAACACACAATTTTCAAAGATATTCTGGGAAGAAACACAAAAACAAGTGCCCTCGAATACAATCAAGGGGCCACAATACATTGTCATAAAACAACAGGAGACAATCATAGAAATAAACTATCCCTATAAATAATTGTAAGACCATAGCCATAAGCATCCCAGTAAAAATATCAAGAGATGCTCTCTAGCTGAAGACATCACTCGATACCCAATTCAAGAGGCACCGCCGAGTTTGTCTACACTTTGACATTAAATTTTGTGCATATTTTTATATTCAGTAAATATCTTTGATTTTCTTTGCCTTACATTCTTTCAATAGATGAAATATTTTATATCATATCTGTACAAACTACGCATACCTGATTCTCTTCTCTCAGAATGAGTTATGTAGGCAACCCTTTTGTGTTCGGTATCCCTTATCTAAAAAATCACAAAAAATATATTTGTTAAAATCATATATTTGACTTGTTTGGTACCAACGCAGTTTGAAGTGTGCATAAGGTAGAACAAAAATAATGGGTATATTGGAGAAGACTGACTTCATTGTAAATCATCTTCCAAAAAAAATGCTCTCAATAAAAACCCTAGCCTCCGATGACCATAATCGATTTCCCCTGCTTTTCGGTGGCCATGGCCACTACATCTAAAGGGAAACCTCCTCCTGAAGTTGAGAAACCCTTGTCTTTAACCGCACACCATTGAATTTTATGTTGAAATTTAAAATGGAGCTAGTAAATATCAAACCTATAGCGATGAAGCCTCATATTTCTTATTTTCATGGGGAACCTACAAATAAAACTTACAATACGCAGTGATTGGAATGTTTTCGTATGGATGGCTGGATATCCAAGATTTATGAAAAATAATCCCAAAGCAATGCGAATTGAAAGGAGACTGCAATATTGGTCTATTGAGCATTAGACATGTGTTGATTTAGAGCAGGAAATTTAGAGGATTACGTGAATCTATTGTCAAAACCAGCATTCTATCTAACTCCGAGACAATGGACATATCCCATGAGAACATTAAAGTGGAATCATCTGTCTGACCCAGAAGAAGAAACTACTACATCAATTGCCTAGATTTCGTTTCCATCACTACCCCCTAATTTTTTTGGGAAAGAAGCTATATTTTCCCTTGCTGCTGCTGTTGGAAAACCATTACAGGTGGATATGGCAATCAAAAATCAAACTAGACCTAGTTGTGCTAGGGTCAAGGTGAAAGTTGACTTGGAGAATTCCCTAAAAGGATCGACATTAGAATGGGAAAGCAATCAAGAAAAGTTATGGAAAAATGGGTGCGAATCAAATATGATTAATGCCCGAAGTATTGTAAGAATTGCAGAATTCAAGGACATAATGAGCAACAATGTTATGCTTTGCATCCATAATTGTATCCCAAAAGAAAGAACAAGAGGAAGCTGAGGAAAAAGAACCAAAGAAGGATGTGGAGAAAGTGGAACAATAGAGAGACAATGCACCTAATAATAACTAGGAAAATAACAAAGACAAGCATGCGGACAATAAAGGAAAAAGAAAAGAAAGGGATGATTTTCAATTGCAAAGGAATAAAAAAAGAAATAATAGAAGCAGAAGACAAGGAAGATAGAATATAGAGCAAGCATGAAATTCAAAACAGCTGCAACCAGAGAATCAAGTGAAAACTGTCAACTAATTTGAGGCTTTGAATAATGACATGGAGGATGGGAGTGCACAAGAATCACAACAATCAATCAAACCAAAGAAAAAGAAAGAGCTACAGAGCAAACTCCTAGTAAAAGCAACAAGGAGCAGAGTGTTTTAAATAATAGAGAGCATAGTGGGTCGAACAATAAAGAGATAAGATCAAGTGGCATTGAGAAAGAAGAAACCATCAAGCAAAAAGATCCAAGCAGCAAAGAAAGTGAAAAAAGTATGGAGGAAGCCTCAGGTACTGCTCTTGTAATCTGGAAACCTAAGACACAGAAGGACAATATGGAGCCAAATAAAAGTGGAGAGATGACACCAAAGCCCATCACAATTATGGTTCCAAAGTTACAGGAATTAACAGATGCACAAAAATAACAAATACAAGAAGAGGAGGAGGATGAAGACCTAGAGGCCAACATTCAAAGTGTAGGAAAAGTAAGGGATTTATGTCCCAGACAAATACATGATCTGAAGAATACAACAAGAAAGAGGAAATAAAATCAACCAACTTTACCTTTATAGGTGAAAACAAGGAGCAACAGAGACAAACCAATCAGTGGTGATCAATGATTGGAAAAATACTTTTCTGGAACATAAGGTCTGTGAATTCTCAAAATGCTTTTGAGTGACTCATAGAACTTAATAGAATGCATCAATACTCTTACATAGCACTAATGGAACCTTTACATAGCACTAATGGAACCTTTTCAAGGCCCAGAAGATCTTAATCAATACAAAGAGAGACTTCATTTTAAACATACAGTAGCAAATTGTTCTTCCAAAATCTAGATTTTCTGGAAAGATGAGTAGGAAGGACAAGTTTTGAAGGATATCACTCAATAAGTAACTGTGCAGTTCAAGGTATATAGCAATTTTTTCAAAGTCACAACTGTATATGCAACTTAAGTCATGACTTAATTCTCTCTTCACATGATTCACTATTCAAAAAATGAAATTGGACAAAGCACCCACTTTTTAATACATGTTAAAGCAACTTGTTGGTCTTTTCCCAACAGAGTTCATTCATTAATTCAGGTTATCCATCCATCAAAGTGACATGTTGAGCTGTTGTATTGTCAAAATGGCCTTTGAATGTTTTTCCTTAGATTTTTTACTAAAGTTACTAGCCCAAGCGATAACATGTCTACTAATTATTTTTTAGTATAAGTATGTACAAGAGATGTCAATTGATTGTCAACAAGGTGATGAACACTTATCTAAACCGACTTCAAGTAGACTCCACTTATCCAGATCGACATTAAAACATTGTCTTACATGACCACTTCTTTTAAATATAGGAGACGTTGCAAGGGGAGTTATCAACTAGTCAAAGAACCATTCAAGTTGGGTCTTCCATCTCAATGAAACAAATTGGGAAGCTACCTCATTCAAAGTGACATATCACATTCAAGTTGGGTTGTCTACATTTTAATGAGATGAGTTGGGAAGCCACCTCATTCAAAGTGTCACATCACATTCAAATTGGGACATACACCTTTAAATGAGACAAATAGAGAAGTCACCTCATTCAAAATGGTGTAACGGGTTATCCACCTTTAAATGAGATAAGTTGGGTAGTCACCTCATTTAAAGTGACATATTACAATAACTTTGGAACGTCCTCCTGTCAACGAGACAAGATTAGTCGTCCGCCTTTCAAGGAGACAAGTTGGGTAGTGTAACACTCTAAAAATCCAAGCTAAGATTAAAACCATACTTCAAGTACATATAGAAAAAAATACATATTTTGGTAGTGTGGGAAGTGATTTAGATATGTATTAAGGCCACAAGTAACTCCTAGCTCATGGCCAAGTTAAAACCTTTCTTACCGATTGGTTTTTTGTGAAGAATCTTTCTATAGTTAACTTCAAACAAGCATAAATCCTAGATTCTGAAGTATTTTTGAGCTCAAGTCCAACCAAACAAAAGGTCTTTGATTTCTCTTTCCAATGCGTTTAATTTATCATTAATCTAGCTTTGGAGCTAAGAGTTATGGCTATTTTAGTGAAGCACTGTCTAGCAGTGAGCTCCCACGAACCATGGTACGATTGTGGTTAGATTGTATGACCGTACCATGCTTTCGTATGCATGAAACAAACCCAAATAACTTCAAATTGACAAATATACCTCCCAACCACAAGAGGATCTCATATTCTTGGTTAGAAACCATGATTGTGGGTATGATCTTGGTTCCGAAAGTTGATTCGGCTTGGACTTCCAACTACGGACCAAGGTACGATCTTAAGAGGGTCCCACAAGTTGTACCATGGCTCATCTGATGAAATCCAAAGAATTCATAAGACCATCCACCAACCCACAAGCACCACCATAATTGTAGGTGGGTCCCACAATTGTGGGATGGTCTGTTCGTCATATTCTGCAGCTTTTCTAGTTATATTTTACAAGGGGTATTCTAGTCTTTTTCCATTACTTAGACCCATAAACTACATCATTTAATATATTCCAAGGTTGTTTATTAAGTCTAATATTAACTTAAATCCCTCATTACTCAAATTTAGTCAACACTTAGCATTAAATAGAGAAAAAAGGCGATTTTTCTTCCTTCAAGGTAAATTAGGGTTCTTCAATTTTAAGCTCCAAGCTCAAAGAATTCACCAAGGTTTCTATCTCCAGTTATGTGGGATTTTATCATTGGGTTTCCTTTTACCCATTGAGTCCCAAAGTTATTTCAAAATCTTAGTTTAATTCACTCTTTGAGCTTAGGGTTTTCATGAAAAGTGTGAATTCCATTATCTTTCAGTTTCTTACCTTGACTAGACCATGAATATATGTTTTCTCATATATTTGAGAATATTTACATACGCATGACTATGAACTCTCATTATATTGATAAATTACTGATTTTGGACTTGAGTTATGAAATTCCTTATTACGTTCAAATTATAGAATTGCCATTTGTAGTTGTATTATTCAAAGATGGCAAGTTATGAACACCCGATGACCTAGGATTTCAAGCATATGTTAATGAATACTTAGTCCTCTATGTTTACATGATGTAGAATGCTTTCAGATAAAGTATCTACTACATTAGACTCAGATATCAGTATTTTGAGCTTGTTAGTTATTCATTCTGAATCAACTATCCAGTTATCAGTTGGTATTCAGTTGGGAGTAGTACTTAGCAACAAGTGGACGTAGGGATGAAGGTTAACCATTAGTTACAATGAGACCTTTAGCAGAAATCCTTAAGTTCCAGAACTACGGTGCCTTCTAAGGGGTCACCTGTCATACCAGGCTTGACACCTTAGTTCTTTCGGACATCAGTTTCATGGATCCATGTTAGTCAGTGTTTATACCTTTAGCAAGGTATTGAACACCCTTCTATATGGGGTTATAGGTTAGACCCCTATTAGCTCAAATTGGGGTATGCCGGTTAAGAGTATCTCCCACAGTTCAGACCCATAAATTACATGACCTTGTATTAAGTTTATTAAGCACATTATATAGATACATGTTTATTACTTGGTCATCACATCAGTTTACATTCTTTAGTTCCATGCTCAGTTTACCATGTTACATTCAACATATTTAGCTTATATTAGATAATTCATATCTCACATGCTCAGTAAATTCAAAGTACTGATCGCATACTTTCCTTATCACTATATTATCTTATAATATAGGTTCTAACATTCAACATCCCGCTCGAGGCTTGTACGATTCAGCATCATATCCGCAGTAGTGTTTTGGCGAGTCCTTATTATTCGAGGACCAGTTATCAGTATTTCTTTTTAGTATTTTTCTTAGTTCCAGACAGTTAGAGTTAGTTGGGGGCTTGTCCTAACAACTCATCTATTTAGAGGTTTTTTAGGCAGACAGTTAGATTTTTCAGCATATTGGTTATGTCAGACAGAGTTATCTTTGATTTTTAGTATTGGTTTTATTCATGACTATATCAGTTTAGTTTAGTTTCCGCTTAGTATTTCATCATTTATTTCATTATACTTAATGTCATGCCAGGCCACGGGTTAGTTTGGGGTCACTTATGACTCTAAGCACCGCGTTATGACTGGGGGGTAGTCTTAGGTCATGACAAACTTGGTATCATAGCCTCAGGTTAAATATGTCTTAGGGTGTCTGAAAGTCACGTTAAGTAGTGTCTTGTTTATGGGTGTGAAGCGTGCCTAATGCGCCATGGTTACATGACACTTTCGATGCTTAAAACAAGGAAAATATGCAATAACTTAGGTGTATTTGGTTGGTATGCTGTGGTTTCTGTCTTACATTGTAGAAAAACAGGTTTTAAAGGCAACAAATGATCAAAAAGAAGAATCAAGCCCAAAAATAGAGTGTAGGAAGATGAGAGATGAGATCTGCACCAGATAGGTGATTCACGACAGCACTCATGTACCGTGAGGACCACTCACGTGACGTGAGTGGCTGCCGTGAGTTGACTTCCAAAAGATCAAAAGCTGACTGATTTCCACGCCAGGCAGTCACATGGCGTGATTAGGTGGCATGAGTTATGTTCTGAAGCTGTCAATTTGAGCCTAATTTCCACGACACTCACCTACGTCGTGTGACCTGGTTCCACGACACCAAGTCACAATACCGTGGAAGTTGCCGACTCTGTTCTCCTATTTTGGTTAAGATAGGATTAGCTTTGTATCTATAAATAACCCTATATAGTCCTATGTGCGAGAGTTAGTCAGTACATTGTTTTGAGAGATGTTTTCTATTGTTTCTGAGTTCATAAACATATTATTGGTTTTGTAATCAAAAACCCTAGATTCGAGTTTTATTCATAATTGAGATTTCAGTTCTTCTTCATTAGTGTGAGTGTGCAATTATGTTTTCATCTTTGAATCCTTCTTGTGTTCTTGCAATTATGAGTAGCTAAACTCATCAACTAGGGTTGTGTGAAGCATGAGGAATTAACAAAACGGGTTAAGTGCAAAGCAATTCTGAACTGCTGTGAATGCATGTATTGTTATTTCTTTCATTGTGATTGATCTTTTAATGGTTGTAAACGTTAGAAACTCGCTTGTATTCTAGACTTTCTCGAGAGAGGGGTAGAGATTGGGAAAAGGAAATAACAACAGAGATTTGAAGCTATCAACCTTTATCTAATAACTTGAGCCTTAGCGGGAAGAGTTATCTGAGATCCAGGACAAGGGTTAGTAGTGCAAAGCTCGTAAACTGAGAGAAGAAGAGTGAAATTCATCTAACCAAGGTCGAGAGACGTTTAGACGAACATATCTTGTCAGATTTTGCATGCAGCACAACGGGACAGTTTTACCAGCACCAATAACCGGTAGAGTTAAGAAATCATTGGGGATCACAGTCCTAGTGTACTTCTCATATTGACTACAAACTTTATAATTAGGAATCATTACCGTTATTTCTTACTTACAAACCCCCCCAGTTTTTACTTATTTGCCAATTACTCGAACAAGAACTTAACCTACTTTCGTCCTATTCCCTATGGGATCGACCCCAACCTAGTTGGGTTCTTTATTTGATACAACGACCGCTTTATACTTTTTTGGAGGTATATTTTGGGTGACATCAAATATTGGCGCCGTTGTTGGGGATTACGGTTATGGAGTTGATTAGTACTGGTTGGAGTTGATTGGTTTTGTTTTTACATACTTTTGAGGGTACACTCCGGTGTATGCCCAATACTAGGAGTCAAGGCAATCACCTGATTCCACTTGATTTTGAAATTGAAAGGACTTTGAGAGCTAATCGAAGAATGGTGAATACTGACGAAGTTCTGGATCCCGCAGCTGCGGGAGACATTCATCACTAACCAATTCACCCAGTTGGTCATGAAATAGTAGATCAAACTACCGCTCGATTGACACGGGAAGAGCAAGCTAGGCAAGCTTCTCCTAGACAAGCAGAAAGAGATAATCGAGCGATGCAAGAAGCAGCACAGCGACTGGCTGAGGCTGAAGAGCGACAACGACGACTGAGAGCACAACCGAGACCATATGTGCCTGTTTATGATGATCTTGAAGAAGAGGATGTGGCGTACTTAGAGCCAATAGATAATGGTGCCATTATTCCACCTAAGTTACCTCCGGGCACTAAGTTTGACATTACCAGTGCCATGATTCACCTGCTAAACTTGAAGGGTGTGTTTGTCGGTCTTCCTACCGATGATCCAAACATGCATGTGATGAATTTTGTGGGGGTCTGCACATCATATAATTTGCCTGGAGTTGACCAAGAGGCTATTTGATTGAGATTGTTTCCATTCTCTCTAAAAGGAGAAGCAACTTTGTGGTTGGCAGAATTACCACGAGGATCCATCACTACTTGGCAAGAATTGAGAAATCAATTTCTAGAGAGGTTTTTTCCACCTTCAAAGATGCTACAGTTGAAGGATGAGATCTACAACTTCAGACAGCTACATTCCGAAGCACTTTATGAGACATGGATAAGGTTAAAAAAAAAGCTGCAAAATGTGCCAAATGATAGGATGAGTGGTAGAAACTTACTTGAAATCTTCTACAGGGCTTTAAACGTCAATACTAAGGCTGTAGCAGATACTATCACTGGTGGAGCATTTATGAGTATGAGGTGGGAACAAGCTTCAGAAATCTTAGATCGTATCACTAAGACCAACCGAGGATGGCATACTCAGGAAGCAGATATGCCGGATGGCATATATGTTATTGGAGCCTCAGCAGCACAACGGGCTTTGGACGAATCTGTAGCTCAAGAGGTCGCTCAGTTGAGGACAAAAATTGGTCTTCTGGTTAAACAGATTGCGGCTAGAGATGCTGAAAAGGTGCATACTGTAGGTGCACAAGGTAAAACGTCTAGACATAAAGATTATAAATCTGATGAAGAGGCGAAGTATCTGGATCGAGAAGTGGTGGGTTTTTGAGCCAAGGGCCAAGGGTCTAACCAAGACTCCTGTAACTCTAGGCAAGGGAATCAAGGTCAGAACTACTATGGTGATAGTTACAATAAGTCAGGATATAGAGATAGAGAACGAGATCGTGACAGTGATTGGAGGAGGAAAGATGATTATAGAGAGAAGAGTGGCGTATATGTTCCACCTGGAAATCGCGATGCTGACTCTGGAAATTTAAGAATGGAATCCCTTTTGAATAAACTGGTGAAAGGGTCAGAGAGTCAAAAATAATGTATGAAGGAGATTAGGTCAGACATCTCAGGAATAATTCAGAAAGTAGAATCCCATTCGACTGCTATCAAATAGTTGGAGCAACAGTTCAGGCAAATATCAGTGGCACTGAACCAACGTCAGCCAGACACCCTTCCAAGCAACACCATCCAGAATTCGAAGAATGACAACCATTGTCTGGCCATTAGTACTAGAAGCGGGAAGTGCACCACAAATCCACCTATACCTGCCGACAGTGGTAAGACCAATGAGCCGATGTTATTGATGTAGAAACTGAGTTAGAGCCGGATAATTCAAGGGAGAAACATTTCCAGATCATCATGATACTAGCGAAAAGGCAAAATCTGAAAAGAGGCAGGAAAAGGAAGTACCACAAGTGCTGAAAACTATCCCACAACCTCCTCCTCCCTTTCCTCAAAGGTTGAAAAAGAAGGTTGAGGAAGGCAAATATCAAACGTTTATTTAATGTTGAAGGAGCTGTCAGTAAACATCCCTCTTGTTGAGGCATTGGAGCAGATGCCAGGTTATGCAAAGTTCATGAAAGACTTGGTGTCAAAGAAGAGAATTGTTAGTTTTGAGCCAGCAGATAACTTACATCATTGTAGTGCAGTTGCCTCGTGTTCCCTAGTTAAAAAGAAGGAGGATCCAAGAGCTTTCACAATTCCTTGTACGATCGGGTCCTACAACTTTGCTAAAGCACTGTGTGATTTGGATGCCAGCATTAACTTAATGCCGTTAGCAATTTTCAAGAAGTTGGGGTTGGGATCACCAAAACCAACCTCTATGAGACTTCTCATGGCCGAAAGGACTGTGAAAAAGCCGATGGGAATTCTGTATGATGTTTTGGTAAAGGTTGTATCTTTCATATTTCCTGCTGACTTTGTAATCCTAGATTGTGAAGTTGACTTCGAGGTTCCCATCATATTGGGAAGACCATTCCTTACCACTGGTCGTGCACTGGTCGACATGGAAACAGGGTAGATAAAATTCAGGTTAAATGATGAACAAGTCACTTTCAACGTTTGTCGTTCCATGAAGCAACCAAGAGATAAGCGGGTGATTTTGGTAATAGATGCGGTTGATGATAGTGATGTCGTTGTGTCTCTTGAAGAAAGGTTGGGGGTAGAAGCTCTTGCGGCCGTGATTATGAATTTTGATAGCAACGGTATTGAGGAATACGATGAGATGGTTGGTGCACTCATTGGTAAGGGAGCATACACTTACGCTCCAAAGAAACTTGATCTCAATTCAAAGAATAGGGAGACCCCACCAGCTCGTCCATCTATTGAGGAGCCTCCAGTTTTGGAGCTTAAGGCTCTTCCGGCTCACCTTTGCTACACATTTTTGGGAGCTAACAACACCTTGCCTGTGATTATTTCTGCTAAATTAGTGGAGTGGCAAGTAGAGGCACTGGTTTTGGTATTGAGAAGATTTAAGAGGGCCATTGGTTGGTCCATTGCTGATATTATAGGAATTCCACCCTGGTCTTTGCACTCACAAAATTCAACTTACTCTTGAGTGCGTATCCAACATTGAGCACCAACGTCGTCTAAACCCACCTATGCAAGAGGTTGTGAAAAAAGAGATCATTAAGTGGTTAGATGCAGGAGTGGTTTATCCCATTGCTGATAGCAAGTGGGTGAGACCAGGTCAGTGTGTTCCAAAGAAGGGAGGAATCACTGTGGTTCCAAACAACAAGAATGAGTTAATCCCAATGAGGCCGATTATCGGATGGAGAGTTTGCATGGATTATGAAAAGATGAATTCCTGGACAGAAAAAGATCATTTTTCTATGCCCTTCATGGATCAGATGTTAGACCGTCTTGCCGATAGAGGATGGTATTGTTTTCTCGATGGCTATTCGGGGTATAATTAGATTTTAATTGCTCCAGAAGAGCAAGAGAAGACCACTTTCACTTGTCCATACACGACATTCACATTTACAAGGATGCGTTTTGGTCTATGTAATGCACCGGCCACTTTCCAACGTTGCATGATGTCTATTTTCTCCGACATGGTGGAAGACACTATTGAGGTTTTTATGGATGATTTTTCTGTTGTGGGAGACTCATTTGAGGATTGCTTGGCACACCTTGCTAATGTGCTGCAAAGATGCGAGGAGTGCAACTTAGTGCTAAATTAGGAAAAATGTCACTTTATGGTCAACGAAGGTATCGTATTGGGGCATCAGATTTCAAGGAAAGGTATTAAAGTTGATAAGGCAAATATTGAGGTAATTGAGAAGCTACCCCCACCTATCTCTGTGAAAAGTATTCGAAGTTTCTTAGGTCATACTGGCTTTTATAGAAGATTCATCAAGGATTTCTCTGAGATTGCACATCCTTTATGCAAACTTTTGGAGAAAGAGGTGAAGTTCGTGTTCGATGAGGCATGTCTAAAAGAATTTGTGTGTCTTAAGGAGAAGTTGGTTTCATACCCTATTAGTGTGTCACCAAATTGGACAATGCCTTTTGAGGTGATGTGTGATGCTAGCGGAGTGGCTTTGGGTGCAGTCCTTGGCCAACGACGTGAGAAGATGTTACATTCGATTTACTATGCTAGCAAAGTGCTTAATCCAGCTCAAAAGAATTATACTGTGACTGAGTAGGAATTGTTGGCAGTGGTCTTTGCTTTTGAGAAATTCAGATCTTACTTGATAGGTACGAAGGTGATTTTGCATACAAACCATGCAGCTCTTCAATATCTTATTTCAAAAAAGGATGCTAAGCTAAGATTGATTCGGTGGGTACTTCTATTGCAAGAATTTGACTTTGAAGTTAAAGATTGTAAGGGAGCCAAAAATCAAGTTGCTGACCACCTATCACCTCTTGAAGATAAGGCCATGCTTAAATTAAGGGATGATCTTGAGATTGATGATACCTTTCCAGATGAGCAAGTACTGGCAGCATCTTAAGACTTAATCACTTGGATTGCTGATTTTGCCAACTTTTTGGCAAGTGATCTAGTTTTGAAAGATATGTCATATCAGCAGAGAAAGAAATTCATACATGAGGTAAGAAAATTCTTCTGGGATGAGCCGTATTTATTTAGGGTGTGTGCAGATGGAATAATTCGAAGATGTGTTCCAGAGGTCGAGATGATGAGTATTTTGGAAGCCTGTCATTCATCTCCAGTTGGGGGTCATCATGGAGGTACGCGGACTGCTCATAAGATCTTACAATGTGGGTACTACTGGCCTACCATTTATAAAGATGCTCATGACTATGCTAGAGCTTGTGACCAATGTCAAAGGCAAGGCAATATCTCACGCAGACATGAACTTCCCATGACAACTATACTTGAGCTTGAATTATTTGACGCGTGGGGAATTGACTTTATGGGCCCTTTGGTGAGCTCACATGGGATGAAATACATCTTGGTAGCTGTCCACTATGTGTCTAAGTGGGTGGAGGCAATTGCGCTTCCAAATAACGAAGGAAGAAGTGTAACATCATTCTTGAAAAAGAACATATTTTCACGATTCGATACACCCCGAGTTATCATTAGTGATGGAGGATCCCACTTCTGCAATCGTCTATCCAAGGCCCTGCTTGAAAAATCTGGTGTTAAACATAAGGTGGAAAAACCTTACTATCCTCAGACAAGCGGGCAAGTTGAGGTGTCAAATCGTGAGATCAAGTCTATTTTGGAAAAAATAGTGAATGCCAATAGGACTGATTGGGCTTGAAAATTGGATGATGAATTATGGGTATATCGAACTACTTTTAAAATGCCAATTGGTGCATCACCATATCAGTTGGTTTTTGGAAAATCTTGCCATTTGCCTGTCAAACTTAAACATAAGGTGTTATGGGCTTTGAAAAGGTTGAATTTAGACTGGAGTGAAGCGGCTAAATTGAGACTTGAGCAGATGAATGAGATGAATGAATTTCGTCTCTGAGCTTATGAAATTTCAGCAATATATAAAGAGAAGATGAAATTATATCATGATCGTCGAATTGAGAATTGAGAGTTTCACCCGGGAGATTTGGTGCTACTTTATAACTCCAAGCTTCGCTTGTTTGCTGGAAAATTAAAGTCCAAATGGTCTGGACCATTCACGGTGGTTAGGGTATTCCCACATGGAGCAATTGAGCTATAAAGAGCGGATAATGTTCTATTCAAGGTCAATGGGCAGCGTGTTAAGCATTATGTGGGAATCACGGAAGAAATAAAGACATGTGAGGAACTTGAGCTTGATGAAGTCTAAGTAGTCAAGCTAGCCATGTCGTGCGATGACGTTAAATCAGGCACTTCATGGGAGGCAACCCATGGGCTAGTTGGTGAAGTCTGAGTATCCAAGTTAGCCGTGTCGTGCCGTGACATTAAATCAGGTGCTACTTGGGAGGCAACCCACGATCTGAGAATGTTGTGATCTGAGCATAAGAGGAACAGTTAGCTCAAATTCACAAGATTTACCTGACTAGGTCCAGTACTAGTCACGCCACAACTCACATCACGTGAGAGTACATACGACACGTGGGTGGTATCGTTAAAATCAGAAGTAAATTCCAGGTGTCTGAAACTCATCGACGGTAGAGGACCCATGTGACGCAGGTATACCCACGTCACGTGTGTGATCTTGTGAAAATCAGAGACAACTTTCAGAGTCCAGAATCTCAGCTACGCGTGACGTTAGTATAACCCACGTCACGTGGGTTGTTCTGTGGAAACTAGAACCTGCAGAAAGCCCGAGACCCGACTCGACCCGCCCCGTTTCTTTATATAAATTTCAGTACCCTTCTTCTTTACTCGATAAAAATTAGAACCCACCCTACTAATTCTCTAATTTAAACTCATAACATAAACCCTAATTTTTCAACTTTCTCTACACTATCAATCTTAAATCCAAATTCCCACTACACTCCCAAAGACCAAAGTCCTAAATATTCATCTTCTCTTTTCCTAATTTTCGAAATTCCCCAATCTTCATCAATAATTTGAAAACAACCCGACCCCAGATTCGAAAACCTGACCCCCACCCCAAATTCTGACCCAAATTCTACTCAAATACCCCACAATCCGACCCAAACCCGCAGCGGGTGTGGATAGGCTACCTACCCTCGATCATTATATAGAGGTGACCCGTATAGAAGATATTAGTTTGATACAGCAGCGGGGATATCTTGATACCGATGAGTACCGTACAGGGTCCTGATATGACCGAATTAACACAGGAGGTGGCAGCATTGAGAGAGGAGTTTAGAGCTTTGGCATCGAGCAGCACACCTGTTATCCCACCTATGCCTGTTCCGGCAATAATTCGACTAGCCTTTGAGGTGGATCTGTTTGTCGACAAGGAGCCTCCTATTGATAGAGGCAAGAGACCACGCAGTTCGGAGGACCAGGTTGACAGTGGTGACGAGTATAAGGGTGATCTCCGGAGAGCGGTAAAGGCCTCTAGGATGGAGTACCATGCTATCCAGATAGCGGAGGAGCATAGGGCACGTGGTGCATCCTCCATTCAGGCACCTTCTCCACCGGATGCACCTAGCAGAGAGCCTAGAGGGCAGACTGATGATCTCGCTATGGGTGGGCCCACTTTCGGTGCCTAAGGCGCAACAGGTATGTCTGCACTCCCTTGTATTTTATTGATAGCTTTACAATGAGGGCAATGCACCATTGTTAGTTGGGGGTGGGGGTGTACCACTACTTGGGGTTTTTTGTTTTCGTGTTTCTTTTCCCCCGAGTGTGATATCATAGTAGAACCGACATGTTTAGGGTGTTATTTATAGTATCCATGTGTTTAATTAAGAGAAAAATAAGGGAACCGTAGTGCAGTCTAGTTTTGAACAAAAAAATTATGCTTTTTGAATTTTAAGGATACCCCTCCTGAAAATTTTTTATTTTGAAGTATGTGTGTGTAGCATGTGTATGTGTGATAGCTGTTGGATCTTGTTATAGCACTAGGATTATAGATAAAATAACTGTAGCTAGCATTGCATGAATCTGATAGGTAGTAGTTGATAATGTAACTATGTGCTATGTGTGCGTGAGGTCATTATTTAGTTAACTTTATGTGTGCGATCCAGAACTTGCCCGGTTAGTCTTGCCTAGGATTAGAAGATAGGGGGGTTAGGAAAGGATCATAGGCCATTTTTGAATAATTCCACTTTTAGCCTAAATGCCAGACCAAATTAATAAGTATCCCTTGATCCTGATTTTGAGCCTTAATTGACCTATTTCTTTCATTAGCCTATTCACCTTCCCATTTTAATTACAATGAACCTGTCTTGGCCCTGGTCCCTCGTTGGACACTGTGTACCTCAACTCAGGAAAATAGCCTAAGTTGAGGGTGGCTATTATAGGGGTGCATAGATTGATTTGGGTATGAAGAAGGGGGTAGTAAAATAAAAAGAGAAAACAGATTTGGGTGTGAAGAAAAAGAAAAAAAAAAGAAAAAAAAAGTTGTGTTGTGAAGTTTGAGAAAAATCACACCCAAAATGTGAAAATAAAAGAAAGGAGAATAAGGGAGAGTAAAAATTGAGAATTGTTGGAATTTGGAGCCAAAAATAGTGTAGTGTGTCACCATATCCATATGTACCATACCCGTCCCCAAGGCCTATAGTGATCCTAGTCCAACTGTCCGAAACTTAAGGCATAGAAAATAAGGGCAAGCCTATGGTATTTCATGCACACTGTTTGAACTTCTTTGTGAGAGAGAGTGTTTTGATCGAGTCCCTAATTTGAGATTTATTAGCATACTGTGAGTGCATGGGACTTCTTTGATTGTGAGAGTACATGGGTTGCATTATTAGTTGCTATTTGTTAGAATAATGTCATTTGCATATATGCTTAGTTGTTTGTTCATAATCTAGTGCCATCACTTGATCCCTTCTGTGTCATGATAATATGTTGCTTGTATACACACTATGGTTTTGATTTGCAAATAGGAGGGGTCGAAAAAGTTTTTTGTGCCAAAGGCAATGAGTTGACTGCCATAGGTCCCTTAGGTTTCTCTTAATTAAGCATCGTATATATCTATTTTTTCTTTTGTTTTCCTGAGGACATACAAACGTTCTAAGTTGAGGGTGTTGATGCGCCATGGTTACATGGCACTTTCGATGCTTAAAACAAGCCAAATATGCAATAACTTGGGTATATTTGGTTGGTATGATGTGGTTTCTATCTTACATTGCAGGAAAATAGGTTTTGAAGGCAATAAATGATCAAAAGGAAGAATCAGGCCCGAAAATAGAGTATAGGAAGATGAGAGATGAGATCTGCACCAGATAGGTGATTCACCACAGCACTCACGTTTCGTGAGGACCACTCACGTGACGTGACGTGAGTCAACTTCCAGAGGATCAAAAGCTGCCTGATTTCCACGCCAGGCAGTCACGTGGCGTGACTACACTCACGTGGCATGAGTTATGTTCTGAAGCTGTTAATTTGAGCCTGATTTCCATGACACTCACCTACGTGGCGTGACTGGGTTCCATGCTACCAAGTCACGATACCGTGGAATTTGCCGACTCTGTTCTCCTATTTTGATTAAGATAGGATTAGTTTTGTATCTACAAATACCTCTGTATAGTCCTATGTGCGAGAGTTAGTCAGAACATTATTTTGAGAGATATTTTCTATTGTTTCTGAGTTCATAAACATATTATTGGTTTTGTAATAAAAAACCCTAGATTCGAGTTTTATTCATAATTGAGATTTCAGTTCTTCTTCATTATTATGAGTGTGCAATTATGTTTTCATCTTTGAATCCTTCTAGTGTTCTTGCAATTATGAGTAGCTAAACTCATCAACTAGGGTTGTGTGAACCATGAGAAATTAACGAAATGGGTTAAGTGCAAAGCAATTCTGAACTGCTGTGAATGCATGTATTGTTATTTCTTTCGTTGTGATTGATCTTCTAATGGTTGCAAACGTTAGAAACTCTCCTGTATTCTAGACTTGCTCGAGAGAGAGGTAGAGATTGGGAAAAAGAAATAACAACAGAGATTTGAAGCTATGAACCTTTATCTAATAACTTGAGCCTTAGCGGGAAGAGTTATCTGAGATTCAGGACAAGGGTTAGTAGTGGGACGCTCGAAAATCGAGAAGAGAAGAGTGAAATTCGTCTAACTAAGGTCGAGAGACGTTTAGACGAACATATCTTGTCAGATTTTGCATGCAGCGCAGTGGGACAGTTTTGCCAGCACCAATAACTGGTAGAGTTAAGAAATCATTGGGGATCACAGTCCTAGTGTACTTCTCATATTGACTACAAACTCTATAATCAGGAATCGTTACCGTTATTGCTTACTTATAAAACCCCCCCAGTTTTTACTGATTTGCCAACTACTCGAACAAGAAATAAACATACTTCCATCCTATTCCCTGTGGGATCGACCCCAACCTAGTTGGGTTCTATATTTGATACAGCGACCATTTTATACTTTCCAGAGGTATATTTTGGGTGACATCAGCACCACACTTATGAGTGAGAGGCTATGAAATGTTTTAGGAAGAGTTTCACTTCTTTTATGTTTATATCGTGCGATGGAGTGTGAAATCTATTAAAAAATTCTCCTAATTCATGCCCTAAGGGTTTATAGAAAATACCTCCTAGAAGAGCTAACAGAAGGAGAATTGGAAATGAAAATGGTAACAGGAATGGGAACCAATAAGCACCACCAGTTTCAGCAGACACTTTCTAACGAGCAAGTCTCTCATGCTGAGTTCAGGGATGCTTTTATGATACTAGCTGAGGCCGTGACCACTCAGGCTAATCAACAGTTTAGTGCCCCAATCAATCCTACTGGTACCACAGTAGCAACTAGAGTTTGGGACTTCACTCGGATGAATCCTTCTGAGTTCCATGGTTCTAAATTAAGGAAGATCCATAAGAGTTTCTTGATGGTATTCAGAAGGTTACTAAAATTATAGGTTTCACTCCAGTTGAGAGTGTTGACTTGGTTGTTTATCAGTTGAAGGGAGTACCTCAAACTTGATGTAAGTAGTGGAAGGAGGATAGGGATATAGATGTAAGACTAGTAGAATAGGATGAGTTTATTGCCACTTTTCTAAATAGGCTCTTCCTTATTGAGCTAAGGGAAGCCAAGGTTTAGGAATTTATAAATCTGAGGCAGGGCAATATGAGTGTGAAGGAGTATTCTCTTAAGTTTACTCAACTTGCAAAGTATGCTCCGACAATGGTTGCTAACTCTAGAGCCCACATGAGTAAGTTCATCTCAGGTATTTCTGAGGATGTGGTTAAGGAGTGTAGGACTACAATATTGGTCAAGGAATTGGACATCTCCAGGTTGATGGTTCATGCCTAATAGATTGAGGAGAAAAAGATCAAAGAGAGAGAAAGGAAGAACAAGAGGGCCGAAATAAGTAGTTTTAACTTCTCTCAGCAGCGGTCAGATGGTGGTAATCATTCTTAATTCCATCAGAAATCTTCAGCTCTAGCCCCATCATCTGCTAGTGCTCCAGTTCTCAAATTCAGGTAGGATAATTGGGATAGGGCATCAGGATCTAAGTCCCAAGGCAGTGTTACTAGTGGTCGTACTCACCTGGTGTACAAGAAATGTGGAAAAAACCACAAAGGTGAGTGTATGGCCGGCAGTGGAAATTGTTTTCGGTGTGGTAAGCTAGGTCATAGACTGAGGGAGTATCCAATGGCTTTACATAAGAGAAGGGATGGTCGCCAGCAGAATCAGACTAAGTCTTCAGTAGCCCCAGCAGGTTGTCTGACCCAATAGGGTACCTCATCTAGTAAAGCTGGTGGACAATGTCAGAATAGGTTCTGTGCCCTATAGACTTGACAGGATCATGAAGGTTCTCTTGATGTGGTCACTGATATGTTACATGTCTTTCATATTCATGTCTATGCATTGTTAGATCTCGGAGCCATACTTTCTTTCATAACTCCCTATATAGCTGTAGACTTTGGTGTCAGTCCTAAAATCCTTTCAGAACCTTTCTCGATCTCTACTCCAGTCGGTGATTTAGTTGTAGCTAGATGAGTATATAGAAATTATCCAGTCACAGTTTCTCAGAAAGTCACCTCAGCTGATCTTGTAGAGTTAGACATGATAGATTTTGATGTTATTCTTAGCATGTATTTGCTCCACTCTTGATATGCCTTAATTGATTGTAGAAACAGAGTTGTCCAGTTTCAATTTCCAAATGAGCCAGTCATAGAGTGGAAGGGTAGTACCTTGGTTCCTATAGGTCGGTTTGTCTATTACCTTAAGGCTAGAAAAATGCTTTCCAAAAGGTGCATCTATTATCTTATTTGGGTTAAGGATTCAAAATTCAAAACCCCAACTCTTGAGTCAGTTCCAGTGGTTAATGAATTCCCAGAAGTGTTTCCCAAAGATCTGCCTTGAGTTCCTCCCAAGCAGGAAATTCACTTCGGAATAGATCTCCTTCTGGATACCCAACCTATTTCAGTTCCACCCTTCAGAATGGCTCCAGCCATGCTTAAAAAATTGAAAAAGTAGTTGAAATATCTCCTAGACAAGGGTTTGATCAGGCTCAACAACTCTCCATGGGTTATCTTATAATATGCATCAATTATCGTTATTTGAACAAAGTCACAATCAAGAATAAGTATCCCATTCCCAGGATTGTTGACTTGTTCGACCAGCTTCAGGGTGCCAATTTCTTCTCTAAGATAGACCTCAGATCCGACTATCACCAGCTCAAAGTTAGAGAATGTGACATTCTGAAGACAGCCTTCAGAACTCGGTATGGCCACCTAAAATTTGTTGTTATGTCTTTTTGACTAACGAATGCTCCTGTAGGTTTTATGGACTTGATGCATAGGGTGTTAAAGCAGTACTTGGACATGTTCGTCATTGTCTTTATTGATGACATCCTTATTTATTCTCGGAGTGAGGATGAACATGCAGACCACTTGAGGATTGTCTTACAGACTCTCAAAGATCGCTAGTTATTTGCTAAGTTTAGTAAGTGTGAATTCTTGTTAAAATTAATAGTAGCATTCCCTGGTCATATCATTTCTAGTGAGGGTATTAAGGTTGATCCTCAAAAGACCGAACCAGTTAAGAATTGGCCTAAACCCATCTCTCCATCGGATATTAAGAGTTTCTTGGGTTTAGCTGGTTACTATAGGTGGTTTGTTGAGGGATTTTCCTCTATTTCTTCCCCTATGCCCAAATTGACTCAGAAGAAAGTCAAGTTTCAGTGGTTTGATTCTTGCGAGAAGAGTTTTCAGGAGTTGAAGACTCGACTCACCTTCACTCCAGTTTTGGCTCTGCCAGAGGGCTTAGATGGGTTCGTGGTTTACTGTGATGATTCTAGAGTTGTCCTCGATTGTGTGTTGATGCAATATGGCAAGGTTATAGTACATGCCTCTAGACAGCTCAAGCCTCATAAGAAGAATTACCTGACTCACGATCTTGAGTTGGCAGCAGTAGTTTTTGCCTTAAAGATTTGGATGCATTATTTTTATGAGGGTCATGTAGATGTGTTCATAGATCACAAGAGCCTTTAGTATATGTTCAGACAGAAAGATCTAAATCTTTTTTAGAGGAGATGACTAGAGTTGTTGAAGAACTATGATATGAGTGTCTTATACCATCTGGGTAAAGCTAATGTTATGGATGATGCTCTTATTAAGTCGTCTATAGGAAGTGTTACTCATATAGAGGATGAGAAAAAAGAGTTAGTTCACGAAGTTCACCAGCTTGCTAGATTGGGAGTTCAGTTGGTTGATTCAATTGAAGCTAATATCTTTGTTCAGAATAATTCAAAATCTTTGTTGATAGATGAGGTGAAAGAAAATCAAGATAATGATCCTATTTTGCTTAAGTTGAAAGAAGCAGCCCATAGACAAAAGGTTGAGGTTTTCTCCTAAGGGAAAAAGGTGTTCTTCATTCTCAGGGCAAACTAAGTGTTTCAGACGTGGATGACCTGAGGCAACGGATGCTAACAGAAGCTCACAGTTCTCAGTATTCTATTTTTCCAGGAGCCACTAAGATGTACCTTGATCTATGGGAAGTCCATTGGTGGAATGGAATTAAGAAGGATATCACGAAATTTATGGCCAAGTGTCCAAATTACCAGCAGGTTAAGGTTGAGAAATAGAGGCCTGGTGGTATGATTCAAGACATCAATATTCCTACTTTAAAGTGGGAAGTAGTGAATATTGACTTCATTACAGGGTTGCCTCGTACTCACTAAAATTATGATTCTATTTGGGTTATTGTAGACAAATGACAAAGTCAGCCCATTTCTTGCCAGTTAACACTTCAGATTCAATCGAGGATTATGCTATACTCTACCTTAGAGAGTTGGAGAAATTGCATGGAGTCTCTTTGACTATCATCTCAGATAGGGGTACTCAGTTTACCTCTCAGTTTTGGAGGACTTTTCAGAAGGGTCTTGGTACCCAAGTTCATCTCAGTACGACTTTTCATCTGCAAACAGATGGTCAGGTAGAGTAGACCATTCAGACTTTAGAGGACATGTTGAGAGTGTGCGTGATTGATTTCAAGGGGAGTTGGGATGATCATTTGACTTTGATTGAGTTTTCTTATAATAACAAGTATCACTTCAGTATTTAGATGGCCCCATTCGAAGCACTTTATGATAGGAGGTGTAGATATTATATTGGTTGGTGTGAATTTGATGAAGCTACCCTGATAGGGCCAGATTCAGTTATAAGGCTATGGAAAAAGTTCAACTAATTAGAGAAAGTCTGAAAATAGCCCAGAGTAGTCAGATATCTTATGCAGATGTGAGGAGGAGGGAACTTGAGTTTGCTATTAGTGATTTCATCTGCTTGAAAGTTTCACCTATGAAAAGGGTGAAGAGATTTGGCAAGAAGGGAAAACTCTATCCTTACTATGTTGGTCCTTATAATATTATGGGTCATTTTGGCAATGTAGCCTATGAGTTAGACTTGCCTGCAGACTTAGCATTTGTGCATCCGGTTATTCATGTCTCCTTATTAAAGAAATGCATTGGTGATCCTGCATCGGTTATTCCTTAGAGAGTGTGGGTGTGAAAGATAGTCTTTCTTACAAGGAGATCTCAGTTAAGTTGAGGAACAAGGAAGTCGCATCAGAAAAAGTTCTTTGGCAAGATTAGCTACTTGAGGGAGCTTCTTGGTAATCAGAGGCGGATATGATGACCAAGTACCCCCATTTTTCTCTTCGAATTCAGTTCTAGCTTGAGGTAATAGTTTCCCCTTAATTACTTCTTTTCGTTTTATATCACCTAGTTATTCTTATGTCATAGCATGCATTCATGGGTCTAATTCAGTCCATGCTTCAATTACAGGCTTAGTTATCATGTCAGTATTCAAATCTTAGAAATTCAGTGTTGGGATTGTAGCTCTTTCCCTATCTTTTCAGCTTAGATAGTTTACATTCGGGGACGAATGACCCCAAGGGGGCAGATATTGTAACACCTCAAAAATCCAAGCTAAGATTAGAGCGATGATTCAAGTACATGTAGAACCAAACTTCATGCTTTAGTAGTGTGGAAAGTGATTTAGACATTTATTAAGGCCACAAGTAACTCCTAGCTCATGGCCAAGTTGAAACCTTTCTTACCAATTGATTTCTTGTGAAGAATCTTTCTATAATCAACTTTAAACAAGCATAACTCCTAGATTTAGAAGTATTTTTGAGCTCAAGACCCACCAAATGAAAGGACTTTGAGTCTTATTTCCAACACATCTAATTGATTATTAATTCAGTTCTAGAGCTAAGAGTTATAACCATTTTAGTGAAGCACTGTCCAGCAGTGAGATCCCACGAACCATTTTATAATCGTGGTTAGCTTGTACGACCGTACCATGCTTTCGTCTGCATAAAACAACCCCAAATACCTGAAAGTTGACAAATATACCTCCCAACCACGATAGGATCCCATGATCTTGGGTATGATCTTGGTTTCTTAAGTTGATTCGACTTGGACTTCCAACTATGGACTAAGGTACGATCGTGGGAGGATCCCACGATTCATACCATGGATCATTTTATGAAGTACAGAGAAGCCGCAAGACCAACCACCAACCCACGAGCACCACCATGATCGTAGGTGGGTCTCACGATTGTGGGATGGTTAGTACGCCATATTCTGCAGCTTTTCCAGTTATATTTTATAAGGGGAATTCCAGTCTTTTCCCACTACTTAGATCCCTAAACTAATTCATTTAAGATATTAAAAGGCTGGTTATTAAGTTTAATATTACCCTAAGTCCCGCATTACCCAAATTCAATCGATACTTAGCATCAAATAGAGAAAAGAGGTGATTCTTCTTCCTCCAAGGCAAATTAGGGTTCTTCAATTTTAAGCTCCAAGATCAAAAAATTCACCAAGGTTTCCATCTCCAAGTATGTGAGATTTCATCATTAGGTTTTCTTTCACCCATTAAGTCCCAAAGTTATTTCAAAATCTCATTTTAATTCACTCTTTGAGCCTAGGGTTTTCATGAAAAGTGTGAATTTCATTATTTTTCAGTTTCTTACCTTGACTAAAACATTAATATATGTTTTCCTATATATTTTAGAATCATTACATACTCATGACTATGAACTCTCATTATATTGATAAATTACTAATTTTGAACTTGAGTTATGAAATTCCTTATTACGTTCAAATTATAGAATTGCCATTTGTAGTTGCATTCTTCACCGATGGCAGGTTATAAACACCCGATGAACTAGGATTTCATGCATATGTTGTAACACCCCGTACATTTCCGACCCTACTTGATTGGTGATCTAGGGCGTATTTACATGCCTTATTGCCAACTTTGAACCATGTTTACCTTAGTTTTGAGAGCAATAAATGCATATTTTGTATTGTTTTTGATGGACTATTGATATTGTGCTAATGTTCGCAAATAAAAGTCGAAGAAAGGAAGAAAATCAGAGTTTAAGTTTCAGGCACACCCAGGGGCGTGTCGGTCCGCTTTTGACAGAATTTTTTTGGCATAGGCAGCATAGGGGCGCGCCAGGCAGCGTGCCATGCTGCTTTTTGCCAAATTTCTTCTCCGACCACTAGTCTCTAAATAGGGCTCTTGGGTTATGGTATCATTAATCCATCTTGGTGGGACTACTCTTGGACGATTTTGGCATCCTAATGAGGTTTAATTCTACTTCCTTTTTTTTTTTTTTTTTTAATAATTTTTATCAATTTATGATAAATTAAGCCATGAGTGGCTAAAAATAGCTTATTCTTGGGGTCGAGGCTACGAACATGAATCTCGTGAGTTGAATATTGTCTTAACATTTATGGAATTCTTTAAACATGAGATAGTTGGTGGTACATGCATTAAATTTGTTGGGCTAGATGAATCTTGTGCTATTGGGCTCAATTGAGGCCCAAAATCATACAAAAGACATGGCCCAAAATGGGTAAATGATCCATTCTTGCTTTGACCAAAGTAAACCATTATTTATTGACCCAAGTGTGGATAAGGATGTCCATGAGGGTCTATATAATGTGGAAAAATCAGATTTTTATTCATTTAGACACACATGCCATTTCTAGAATTTCCAAAGATATTTCTCATCTCTCACAAACCCTAAGTCATCACTCCTTTGGACAAGATCACTCTTTTACAAGCTTGGGTAAGTGTTTATTCTTGTGATTTAATATATTATATGTATGAGAGATGGTGTAGATCATGATGGTTATGTCTAAAAGTGTTGAGTAGTGCACTCTTGCTTTTTTGCTAAAAGATGTGTCATCTATGTGACTTGAACTTGAAAGGAGACTTGAGGTTTTGATGGAAGTGAATGGTGTGGATGAAATATCAACATGTATGGTGTGGTTATGTCCTTAACTTGCTTTTTCTATATGTATAACTTGTGGGATTGTTGTTATGAAACATATTGAGGAGACTTGATGGAGTAATTGTGATATAGCGTTAATGAGAAAGCGTAAAGGATAAACTTGGTGTGAAATGCTATTGGTTTATGATGTCTTGGTCAATGTGTGGAATGTTATGGTATTGTTTGTATGACATGACAATGCCGTAAATGGTATTGTAAAGGGTGAAATGGCGTTATAGGGCAATCATGTAACTTATTGTCGTCTTATGCACTTGTAAGGTAGTTAGTTGTTAACGTGAGCTCCGTTGTGTACTTATGTTGTAGAGTAAAACGTAAGGAAAGAGCTAGATTATTGTATTCACATATAGGACTGTGTATTCATATTGGTAGGATAAGGTATGTAAGGTTACTCTTTCTGTATCCTTCTGCAGCACATATTATTCACATTGACATTGTACTGGTTCCATTCCGAAATGTGCAAAGGTATCCATTTCAAGTTGTCATATAGTATTACTCACAGGACCAATTGTGATTCACATGTCTCATGTTCATTGACTAATGTTTCAAAGTTCCAATAACGTAAAATCACCAATGTATCAAGAAGTAATGTATAATTGTTTGTATATTCTTGAGTGGCATCCCAGGGGTGGAATAAACACCTAGCTTGGGTCAATCCTAATATCATGGGTAGTATCCCAGGGGTTCAAAAGCCTAGCATGGGTCGATCCAAATATCACAGTAACATCCCAAGGGCGACAGAAAAGCCTAGCATGGGTTATCACAGTAACATCCCAGGGGCAACAGAAAAGCCTAGCATGGGTTATCACAGTAACATCCCAGGGGTGATAGAAAAGCCTAGCATCGGTTAATCTCATCCCAGGGGTTAAAATACCTAGCATGGGTAATCCTTTTCACCACTGATCAGTTGGTCATTACAATTTTCTTAATGCAAAGAAGGATAAAGTTAAGTAATGAACGAGAATGATGAATGAATGTAAAAGCAAAGAAAGTAATGAATATAACGTACATGGTTTCTCACATACAGAACGATGGTTTATTCATATTGACTATTCTCTTATATTTGATTCCATTGATGTTCTTATGTATCATGCAGTTTCATATAGCCTTACATACTCAGTATATACTGACGTCCCTTGGGGGACTTACCTTACTTGCTGTAGGCACATGTACTAGTAGACCTCCACAGTAGGTTGCGGGTCATTTGCAGATCTTTGGTGAGCTCCAATTGGTTCGGGGCTTTTCGAGTTACATGTGTACATTTGTTTTGGTATTGTAAATGTTGTCTAAAGCGGGGACTTGTCCCGACTTTAGGTTGGTTATGTCCATGTATCTATAGAGGCTTTGTAGATGTTGTGGGACAAATGAAGGCAATGTAAAGAACGTATGATCTTGACGTGATGGCCCAGACGGCCAAGTTGCATATTTATTATATATTTCCCATGACTTCTGCCATTGGAATCTTATATCTATATGTGATGGTGATGTTTATCGAGTGATGTGTATGAGTGTATATGAATGAAGATTGGTTCTCTCGGGCCTTAACGACTTCGGGTGCCAGTCCGCCCTATTGGAATTCGAGGCGTGACATATGTTAAAGAATACTCAGTCTTCCATATTTACATGATGTAGATTGCTTTTCAAATAAAGTGTCTAATACCTCAGGCTCAGATTTCAGCATTTTGAGCTTGTCAGTTATTTGTTTGGAATGAACTATCCAGTTATCAGTTGGTATTCAGTTGGGAGTAGTACTTAACACCGAGCGAACGTAGGGATGAAGGCTCACCCATCAATTAGGATGAGACCTTCAGCAGAAGTCCCTAAGCCCCAGAAATACAACGCATTCTAAAGAGTCACCCGTCAGACCAGTCTTGACACCTTAGTCCTTTCAGACATCAGTTTAGTGGATCTACGTCAGTCTGTGTTCATACCCTTGGCAAGGTACTGAACACCCTTTCAACTGGGGTTATAGGTTTTACCTCAGTTAGCTCAAATTGGGGTATATCGATTTAGAGTATCTCCCGTAGTTCAGGCCCAGACATTGCATGACCTTGTATTCAGTTTATTTAGCACCTTATATAGTTACATGTTTATTACTTGGTCATTGCATCAGTTTACATTCTTTAGTTCCATGCTTAGTTTACCATGTTACATTCAGCATATTCAGCTTATATTAGATAATGCATATCTAACATGCTCAGCATATTCAAAGTACTGATCGCATACTTTCTCTTGCACTATATTGTCTTATAATATAGGTTCTAACATTCAGCATCCCGCTCGAGGCTAATACAATTCAGCATCATATCAACAATAGTATTTTGGTGAGTCCTCATTATTTGAGGACCAATTATCAGTATTTTTTCAGTACTTTTCTTAGTTTCAGACAGTTGGAGTTAGTTGGTGTCTTGTCCCAATAACTCATCTATTTAGAGGCTTTTTAGACAGACAGTTAGATTTTTCAGCATATTAATTATGTCAGACAGAGTTAGCTTTGATTTTCAGTATTAGTTTTATTCATGACTATATCATTTCACTTTAGTTTTCACTCAGTATTTCATCAGTTATCTCAGTATGCTTAGTGTCATGCCAGGCCATGGATTAGCTCGGAGTCACTTGTGACTCTAAGAATCGTTTTACGACTAGGGGGTAGTCTCGTGTCTTGAAAGGTATCCACCTTATTCAAAGTGTCATATAATGTTCAAGTTGGGCCGTCCTTCGTTCAATGAGAAAAATTGGGAAGTCAACGCATTTAAGGTGGAAAATCATGTTCAAGTTTTCCATCCACCTTTCAATGAAACAAGTTGGTGGTCACCTCATTCATCGGAAAGGAATAAACTGTGAAGAGACTTTCTCGGCTACTGTATGATTTACCTCTGTTAGTTTTTAGTTATAGTTGTACTTGCAAGCTTTGATCTTGAATTACATCAGATTTATGAAAAAACTACCTTTCTCAATGGAGAATTAGATGAAGAAATTTATATGGAAGAAACTGAATGTTTTATTAAAAAGGGTCACGAACAAAAGGTTTGTAGACTTTTGAAGTCTATTTATGGCCTCAAACAATCTTTAAGGCAGTGGTATACACGCTTTTTGAATGTTGTCATATCTAATGATTTTACCATGATGAGTGAAGATCATTGTTTTTATACCAAAAGATCAAGAAAAAAACTTGCAACTTTAGCATTTCATGTAGATGACATACTTATAGTTGGAAATGATAAGGAGTTCATAACTGAGATTAAATCATGCTTGTCATCCCAATTTAGATGAAAGATATGGGTGAAGCTACATATATTCTTGGAGTTAAGATTTCAAGAGATCATCCAAAGAAACTATTGTATCTCTCCTAAGAGAATTACATTATAAAAATTCTTGAACGATTCAATATACAAAAAGTAGCCTTGTTGATACACTATGCAAAATAGTAGCCCTGTTGATACTACTATCAGTAAAGGCCAAACCTTGAGTAATCAAATGTGTCCTAAGACTCCAAAAGAGAAAGAAAGAATGAGCCGAGTTCCTTATAGGAGATCAGTCAAAAGTCTTATGTATGCTATGGTATATACTAGACCTGATATATGTCAAGCAGTTGGCTTGGTAAGTAGCTATCAAACCGACCCAGGTTTAGCATATTTACAAGCAGTAAAGAGAATCATGAGACATATAAAGGGAACTGCTGATTATGCACTTTGTTACCAAGGTAACAAAGATATGTGATTAGTTAGATACAATGATGCTAATCATGGAGGAAGTCTACCTCAGGATATGTTTTCTTACTTAGTGATGGTGCCATATCATGGAGTATTAAGAAATAATCATGTATATTACTATCTACAATGGAAGCCAAATATAAGGCTCTCACATCAGCGACATAAGAGGTGTTTGCTTGAAAAACTTCTTGGAACACATATTGGATATCACATTGAATATTGAACCAGTATTAGTCTACTGTGATAGTGAGGCTACTCTACCAAGGACCCTAAGTTTCACTATAAAACCAAATAAATAGATATTAAGTATAACTATGCCAGAGATGTGTCTAGATGCAAGGTAGTGAATGTGAAGTACGTGTCTACAAATGATATGTTAGCAGATCAATTGACCAAGCCTTTGTCTAGATATGAATTTGTGATACACATTAGGTCTTAAGGATTTCCTAGATTCTAAGATACTTCATTATGTCTTTTATTTTCCCATGTTCACAAGACAAATGTTCTTTAATTATCAATAAAGTTGATTTACATACATACATATTTTAATTTTTGAATTTTTTGTGCATTCTTTAATCATTTGTTTATAATAAGTATGTCGAGTAGATAAGAGGTTGAACTTGTCACACAGGTAACCACCTCCTTATCTTAGTGATGAATAGAGATGAGACTAGATTTTAAGCAAAATTATCAAATGGATAAATTGAGAGCTATAAACATAAAACTAAGAAAGTCACATAAATAATGACATAAGGCCGTTAAGGTGAAAGATGTTCACCTAGTCTACTTAGTGAGAAAAATATGAGTTATTGTAGATCAAGTTACTCAAACTTAGACACATGTGGTGTCTGGATATCATTTGTACAATATTCTAAATGAGACAAATACATATGCTCCATGAGAAAGGAGAAAATGATGTAGCACGTGTTTCATACCATGTGTGCTAATGTCGATCAATTGGGTTAAACATAAGTCCATTCTTAACTTATTATTGAGTGAGAGACAGAGCCTTTATGGTGGTTAAATATTTGTGCCCATGCTGACTCTAATCAGATACTTGAGACTTAGTTTGATGTAGCTATCTTAGTGTGTTTCCCAAAGACCGTGAACACAAATTCTGATTGGAGGAACATATCTAGAAAAATAGTTAAACTAATGTAAAGGGAATCGTGGGAAGAGGAAAATCATAAATATGAGTTATGATTGTGAATACAAGAAATGATGATATATGAGATAATAAGATTATATCAAATTTGATTCATACGATCTGGGGTACTGTATACTTTACGATCTACTTGCAGGTTTGCGCTCGATGAGAGGCTATATACTCCTAGTAGATGTATAACTTTTTGCTCTCAGAGTATGCGGGTTGCACAGTCTACTTTCCTATATGAATGGTAGTGGAGATACAAAGAGAAGATGATTTGTTTCTCAAATTAGAAAAGCACTCTCATTATGTGTGAGTGGGAGATGTAGAAAATTTGGGCCCACCCATAAGGGGTTTTTTCAAGGCCTATTAGGGTAATTAAGTTAGCCCTAATAGTTTCTATATAAATACACATATGGTGTGTAATTACAAATACTGCAGATATAAAAAATACAATATTTTCTATGCTTTATTCTTTCCTCAATCAGTTAGGATTTCGGTTGTGGTATAGGGGGTAGCTCCAACATATCGTAACAACCATCATCGACCAGTGATTCCAACTGGGGTTCATCCTATTCTTCCACTTCAATTTAGAGAAGAACAAGTAGGTTCTCATTTATGGTTTACGTATAATATCTGATTAGTTAAGATTGACATATTATATAAACCTTTATCCAATCATACAACCCTCTAACTCCGATGAACAAACAACGCATCAACCAAACAAACTCTGGTCAGTCGCTTTCCCCTATTCATATCATTTTATCTGTTTGTAGGTCATCTTTAGGGAATATCACTATTATAGTGATGACATCGTTGCTCCAAGAGCTTTCATATCTGACCGAAGGATTTCAAACTCTGGCCATCTTTATTTTCATATTTTTCTATATATCTTGCAACTATTGTTCAATCTTTGTTGCTAATTATTTTTTTATTTCTTCTTATTTTTTATTCTTGACACTGATTTGATAGTTTTGAGGTGTTTCTCAGTAAATATCATTATTTTTCGGTAAACTTCGTCTTCTCCAGTAAACATCGTTGTTTGGCTATGATCCTATTGCGTTGATTATTCACAGTAAATTGATTTTAATGGTATTATTTTTATCATTTATTATTATTATTATTGTTGTTATTATTATTATTATTATTATTATTATTATTATTATTATTATTATTATTATTATTATTTTCTATGGTTGATCGATAGATTTTGCTGATCTATACATTCGGGTAAATCTCAAGGTTGTTTTCATTATTATTTCTCCCTTGGTTTTATTTGTTGTTATTCAATGGTGATACCTTCTCCATTATCATACTATGATTGCTACTACTATTTGGTTGTTCATGGACGATTTTGCGTTTATTTGTCCATATTTCTCAATATTATTTTTCCTGGGATATTAGCTAAATTGAGCAAAAAGTATTAATTTTAATTGGCCAATGAAAAAATCTCTCCATCGATTTTTGAGGTCTTTTGTAATAAAAGACTAATTTTATTTTCAACTTCAATTTTTTGGTGTTAAGTATAATTTACATGACTGATGATGAAATTTCTGTCAATTTCCAAGGCTTACCAAGTATAGAAGATGGATTTTACTTTTCATTATTTTCACGATCTAAATGATCGTGAGTGGCACCACACTAACCCTTCAGTGAGAGAACCATCAAACTCAAAACTCTTAACCAAACACTTAGCCATTTTAAAATAATTCCTGACCAAAAGAATAATAATCTCCAGTAAAAACAACTGATAAAATTAATATATAGAAAACAACTACCTATTACATCATCCCAAGGGCCCAAAAGTCACCGTACAATAACATTTTAATCAAACCAAAGTCAAATACGATAATCCCAAAAATAAATAAACAAGGGATGGCATTGTCTGAAGGAGTAGACCTGATCAATGAGAAGATCCAATGGCGGCCTAAAAGTAGGTGCTCACCCTTGGATCGAAAAGCTGCTAGTCACGAACTAAATCCGAGGTCTTATCCCAATCACTTGAACACTTTCTGTACACAACAAAAGAAGAGCACATATAGTATCAGTACAAATACTATGTACAGGTAGACATCATTGGCCGACTCAACTCAGACCCACACTTAAATGTAAATAAAGTATAAGTAAATTAGCATTCAACGCATAACAAGTAATTTCAAGAACCAAATATGACTCTACAGAAAATCCCTTAGTCAACCGATACTTCTACTAGATCAACCCTCATACACATAAGTTCAAAAACAAGGGAAAGTTTATGACTCCTCCAACTACCAACAATATAATTACACCAATCAATTATCATCAATCCATCTCACATGAGTAGACTTAAGATACCTTGATTTCAATACAACATGTCATGAAATGCAAATGAGAAATCAAATGACTATGAACGTGCATCAATTCACAAAACAATCATCACCTCATCTCAATCAGTACATACACACTAAAGAGATTTATCTGACCAATAGTCATGACCTCCAGGGGATCAGCTTCGTCCATGTACCATATCAATGTGGTACCCAACCCTCCAAATATAAGTAACATGTACCAATACGGTAAACGACCCTCCGAATATCATAATAAATGAATGTCAATCAATGTCAACCATGGTATAATGAAATGGACCATTAATGGAAGTACACACATTTTAGACACTTGGTCAAATTTAAGTCCATCAATTCATGTATACGACCAACATACACAAACTCAACAAATCACAAGTATGCCCGAAGTCCAATTCACAAATACTTAACTTATGAATAAGCATGAAATCCAAATCAAGTCTATAACTACAATTCAAATAATAGCCAACCTCAAAACACAAGCCAGAATGCACTAATCCTCTAAAACTTTTCCCTTTCTCGCTGCTTCAGATTGTTCTCAGTCTAAAACTAGTAAACAAGGAGAAATCAACAACTTATTCTCCAATTCTAAGCATTAGGAACTAAAACCCATAGGTTTTGACCTAGTTCATAGCCTAAACCACTAATTCAGGGGGTTTCACCCTTTAATCCTCCCAAATTCCCCATAAATTGCATTAATGAGGAAGAATTATAAGTTAGGAAGTTAAGTCTAGAAACTTAGAACCATTTACAGTTGATTTTAAGCCTACCCATAGGCAATCCCATCAGTTCATAAATTTTAGGGCTTTAACCCATGAATTCTTCCTAATGCTTGATTCTAGTGATTCAAGGATAAAATGAGATTAATTTATGTTAAATGGGTGTAACAAAATTGCCTCAAAAGTAGAAAACACCCAAACCATATGAGAATCACCCCACACAAGTCTTATATTGAGTTTTGGCTGTTTTGGGAGAAAATAATATCAAAAAGAAGAACTCAACATTTAAACACTGCCTGATGACTACTGTAGTAGTTTACTGCCCGCTATGATAGTCCCGTTATAGCAGCCTAGTGGCCCCATCATTGCGGTCCCTCGTCTCTCATCCCTGGCCACGGTAATGATCAGCCAAACTACTATAGAGGTCCCGCTATAGCGACACTGGGGCCGCTACAGTGGAGCTTAACCAATAGATCAGGGGAAATTCCATATTTTCTCCTTTTACAACACAACATTAGTTTTTCAACAACATGGTTTTATCTTATATGGAAAACACTATAACTGGTGTTGTATACACCAAAATTTTGTTCCGGAAGTTTCTATAGATCACTAAACTTTTTATGTATCACGTCGCACCTATGAAACTAATACACCAACCACAACAAGACAAAAAGGGTCTCTACACCACATGACACTCAAATTTCATCTGAACTCACCCTAGCCTGAGATTTTTACAACTCCTAGCTTAAGAAAAACTCTACCCGGGCGTTTACACCCCAACTATCGCTATATCAATAGAATGGGTCGTTACATCAGATACTAATTAAACAATCGTGAATAATTGAGAAACGCTTGTGGATGTCCTCTTCAGTCTCCCAAATGGCCTCCTCAACAAGACGGTTCTTCCACTAGACTTTCATAGATAGAATCACTTTGGTTCTCAATATCTGAACATCCCTATCAAGAATGACAATAGGTTCCTCTACATAAGAGAGATCTTCATCAAGCAAAATTGAATTCTAATGGATGATATAATCACCATCCCCATGATACTTTTTAAGCATCGAGACATGAAACACGAGATGGAATTCCAACAAATTAGGAGGTAGAGCCAACCTATAATACCCCAACCCTACACCTTCTAAGATCTCAAAAGGTCTAATATACCCTAAACTAAGCTTATTCTTATTCCCAAATTACATCACACACCCCATGGGTGAAACTTTGATCAATATATGCTCGTCTTTCTTAAAATACACATCTCGCTCCTTCTTATCTGTATACTCCTTCTGCTATCTTTGTGCTACCACCAAGTTATCTTGTATGAACCTTACTATTTACATCGACTCCTTTAACAAATTAGTTCCCCAAGGTCTCTTGTCAATAGCATCAAATCACCCAATGGGAGATCTATACCTCCTCTTATGGAAAGCTTTAAAAAGAGTCATATCTATACTTAAGTGATAGTTGTTGTTGTACGCAAACTTTCACAATGGTAATAACTAGTCCCAATGACCACCAAAATCTATGACATACACTCGAATCATATCTTCCAACGCTTGGATTATCCACGTAGGCTACCTGCCAGTCTGAGGATGAAAAGCTACACATAGATCTAATCTAGTGCCCAACTCTTCCTAAAAAATTTCCCAAAAGTTAGAGGTAAACTGTGTACCTCTATCCGATATAATAGAAATGGGCACCCCATGCAGACGAACAATCTCCTTAACATAAATCTTAGATAACTTTTCTGCATTATAACTCACCTGCACTGGAATGAAGTGTGCATACTTAGTCAACCGGTTCATAATCACCTATATTGAATCATCTTTTTTCAAGGTCTTAGGGAGACCAACAACAAATTCCATGGCTTTTCGCTTCCACTTTCGTTTAGGAATGGGCATCCTTTGAGGAGTACCACCAGGCCTTTGATGTTCATACTTCACTTTTTGGAATTTCTAACACTTAGCCAAAAAATCCACTATATCCCTCTTCATATAGGGCCACCAATAGTGATGCCTCGAGTCACGATACATCTTGGTTGCACCAGGATATATGGAGTACCTCAAACTATGAGGCTCAGCAAGAATGGTCAGAATCAAGTCGCCTATATGAGGCACACAAACCCATTCTCTAATCCTCAACATGACTTCATCATCAATAATGGCCTCCTTGGCCTTACCTTGCAACACCTCATCGCGAATCTTACTTAACTTCCCATCTTCCAACTGTTTATCTTTTATTTGGTCAAGAAAAGTAGACCTTGCCTCTATATTATCTAAAGTCCTCATCTCTCAGTCACCTGCTATCTCATAAAACTATTACCTAAGGTCTCAACCTCCCTAGCCAATGGATGTTTAGAAGAATCCAAATATGCCAAACTACCCATACTATCCATCTTCTGACTCAACACATCCGCTACCACATTGGACTTGTCTGGATTATAGAGAATCAAAATGTCATAATCCTTAAGTAGTTCCATCCACCTTCACTATCTCAGATTCAGGTCTCTCTGGGTAAAGGCATATTGCAAGCTATGATAATCC
Organism: Capsicum rhomboideum; assembly: GCA_031232105.1. NCBI lineage: Eukaryota > Viridiplantae > Streptophyta > Magnoliopsida > Solanales > Solanaceae > Capsicum > Capsicum rhomboideum. The sequence continues at coordinate 56,101,979 of CP124716.1, read as the reverse complement.
GTGAATACTTCACACTTCATCCCATACAAATAACATCTCTATATCTTGAGACTGAATACCACCGCTTCCAACTCCAAATTATGGGTGGGATAACTCTTCTCATGAACTTTCAGCTGCCTGGAAGCATATGCAAACATGTTCTTTTCCTACATCAAAACAACACCTAAACCAGAGTGTGAGGCATCACAAAACACAATAATGTCCTTAACCTCCACCAGCAAGGCAAGGATAGGAGCTAAAGTCAGCAAGGTCTTAAGCTTTTGAAATCTCTCTTCACACTCATTAGTCCCTACAAAAGGCACTTCTTTCTGAGTTAACTGAGTCAAATGGGAAGCAATAGAAGCAAACCCATTCACGAGCCTGTAATAGCAACTAACCAACCCCATAAAGTTGTAAATTTTGGTCACAAAGGTAGGCTTAGTCCAATTTTTAACCGCCTTAATCTTTTGTGGGTCTACCATAACCCCTTCTTTAGAAACCACGTGCCCCAAGAAAGACACTGAAGACAACTAAAACTCACACTTAGAATATTTAGCATAGAGTTTCTTCTCCTTTAGAAACCCCAACATAATGCACAAGCAAGCCTCATGCTCCTCCCTACTCTTTAAGAATACCAAAATATCATTAATAAAAACAATAAAAAAAAAATCCAAAAATGGCTTAAACACCCCATTCATCAACCCTATAAAAGCAGTTGGGGCATTACAATCCAAAGGACATCACCAAAAACTCATAATGACCATAATGAGTTCAGAAAGTAATCTTTGGTATGTCCTTGTCCTGAATCTTAAGATGGTGGTAACTGGACCTCAAGTCAATTTTAGAAAACATTGAAGCACCCTTTAACTAATCAACTAAGTCATTTATCCTGGGCAATGGGTAACTGTTATGAATTGTAACTTTATTCAATTGTCGGTAGTTTATGCATATACATATATTACCATCCTACTTCTTAACAAAAAAGACAGGAGAACCCCACGGAGAAGAACTAAGAAGAGTGAATCCCTTACCCAATAATTCTTGCAATTAAGCCTTTAGCTCCCTTAGCTCAATTGGTGCCATTCTACAAGGATGGATGGAAATAGGACAAGTGCTCGACTCTAGGTCTATGCAAAAATCAATGCCATGATCAGGTTGCATCCCAAGAATATCATCAGGAAACACTTCTAAGAATTCATAGACCATTGAAACTAAGGCAATAGGAGGGACCTCAGCACTAGTATCCTGAAGATAAGCTAGAAAAACCCGACACCCCTTCCCAATTAATTTCTTGGCATAAATCAAATATATAAGTCTCAGTGGAGCAGGCTTATAATCACCCTTCTACTACAATCTATCCATCTCTAGCTTAGCCACAGTGACTTTTTTGTCATGACAGTCAAGAATTGCACGGTATGGAGACAACTAACTCATCCCCAAGATGATGTCAAAATCCACTATAATTAACAAATTAGCCCATGTATGATGCCCTATAAACAATATAAAACAAGCTCAATAAACCTAATCAACAACTACCAAAACCCTAACTGGTGTAGACACATACGTAGAAGTATCAAGCATTTAAAAAACTATATCCAAACCCAAAGAAAATTTAACAGAAACATATGAGAATGTGGAACTCAGATCAAACAAAATAGTATCCATGTAGTCACAGACAAGTATAGTACCTGTGATCACCACATCTAAAGATTCGGCCTCTGGCCTGCCTAGAAAAACAGAAGTAGGCCTTATCACCTGCTAGAGTACCACCCCTGCCATTCTTTGCACTACCTTGATCAGTATGTCCACCACTCCAGTTGACCTGGTTGCCACTTTTACCCACCTGGTGACCACCACGCCCACCCTGTGGATGACCCCTACCATTACCTCCACCTCCTTTACCTACAAGAGCCAAAGCTTGGGAAGTCTGCTGCTGGACTGTCTGACCGGAGTGTCTGAGATTAAGGCAATACCTCTTAATATGACCAACCCCACTGCACTCATAACATGTACGGTCTAAGGTGGATCTCTAAGCTGATAATGACAAAAGAACATAACCATGAAAATCTAAAATGGTTGGCTAGCCCTTGATAGACCCCCAACAAACACAGGCATCATAGAATGAATGGGGTGAGCTGGATAGCCCTGCAAACTCTGGCCCCAAGAATAAGAACCATCATAATTATCCACCTTGCCTTACACCATCTACCATTTTCATAAAATTAACCATGTCCTGGAAGGACTTCTTCAAAGATGTCATATGAAGTGCCGAAACCTGAAGACCGATATTCAACCCTTTCAAAAACTAATGAATCTTCTCCTCCTCAGTAGTCAACTACTGTGAAGTACATATAGATAAGGAATGAAATTTGGCCTCATAGGCTAACCCAACATACTTCCCTGCTCGAGTCTAGTGAACTCATCCTTGTTCCTGTCCCTCAAGAGTACGTGGCATATATTTCTCCAAGAAGACATAATAAAACTGAGTCTAAGTCAAAGGAGGAAAACATGTAGATCTACACTCACCGAATTCCCTCCACCACATCTTGGCATCCCCCTTCAACTGAAAAAAACCACACTCCACACCATACCTCCCTACTACCCTCAACTTGTAAAGCCTTTCATTCCAATCAATAGTAAATTCGTAAGCATCTTCTGGGTCAATACCATAAAAAATAGGAGGCTTCATCTTAAGGAGCTTATAGAATAAGTCATGCTCATCTCCGATCATCATGACCCAAAACCTGCCATAGAAGAGCACCAATTTTTAACCCCTCGTTCATCCTGGGTGCCACGATAGTGGAATACTACAACCTTTGACGCTGAACAATTAGAATTGCCAGTGTAGCATATGTATCAGCTAAACTACTCAAAAACCCTAAAACCTATTGAATCAGCTTAGAAGACATCAAAACCTATCTCATCTCCCAGAATTGGTACATCATCTGCATGAATTGGTACCTCTCCATCCTCTAGTAACACTTTCTTATTATGGACTATGTATAGAACATCATCATATGGGGGAGGAGATTTTGATCTCTTACTTGCCAGACCTTTGGTTGCCTGAGATCCACCCTTGGCGTGTGCTTTTCCATGGCCCCTTCCCTTACTCTGCATCTAACATGAACCATAGCCCCAGTGGTTGGTTAGGGTACTACTGCTACTTTCTCAATACGTTTCCTAACCATCTCTGAGACAAGAGTGAAAGAAGTCATATACCAATTTGGATCATCAGATACCAATTAGAATTAGGTTTTAGCACAAAAGAAAGAATAAGAGTGAGATTTCCTAAAGTCCTGTAGCCTCTCAAAGAAAAATACAAAAGTCACTGTACCATTCTGCAAGACTCTACTAGACTCATTCTTATACGATGAGATCAACGAACCTAGGGCTATGATACCCTTTTTGTCATGACCAAAATAGTTGTGAGTGGCACTCACACTAACCCTCTAGTAGGAGAACCATCAAACCCAAAACCCTTAACCAAACACTTAGCCATTTTTGAATAATTCTTGACCAAAAGAATAATAATTTCTAGTAAAAACAACAAATAAAATTAATATATGGAAAACAACTACCTATTACATCATCCCAAGGACCCAAAGTCACCATACAAGAACATTTTAATCAAATCAAAGTCAAATACGATAATCCCAAACATAAATAAATAAGGAATGTCATTGTCCGAAGGAGTGGACATGATCAATGAGAATATACAACATCGAACGAAAAGTAGGTGCTCACTATTAGATCAAAAGTTGTTGGTCAGGAACTAAATCCGAGGTCTCATCTCAATTGTTGGAATACTTTTTGTACTTAACAAAAGAAGAGCGCAGGTAGTATCAATACAACCATTATACACTGGTTGGCAACATCGGCTGACTCAACTCAGACCCAAACGTAAATCAAGTATAAGAAAATTAAAATTCAATACATAATAAGTAATTTCAAGAAACAAATATGACTCAACAGATAATCCCTGAGTCAACTAATACTTTAACTAGACCAACCCTTATACACATAAGTTCAAAAACAAGGGAAAGCTTATGACTCCTCCAACTACTACAAATATACGTAACCAATCAATTATCATCAATCTAAGACTTAAGCTACCTTGATTCCAATACAACATGTCATGAAATGCTAATGAGCAACCAAATGATTATGAATGTGCAACAATGCATCAAACCATCATTACCTTATCTCAATTTGTACATACATACTAAAGGAACTTATCTGCCTTATAGTCATGACCTGTAGGGGACCACCTTCATCCATGTACCGTACTAGTATGGTACCTGACCCTTCGAATATAAGTAACATGTACCAATGTGGTACCCAACCCTCTGAATATCATAATAAATGAATGTCAATAGTACTGGCTGCTCCTCTGGCACCCCTACCACGGCCCATAGGCTGCATACCTCGGCCCAAAGAAGGAGCCGATGCTAATGATGCAATGGCCGATCCTGCCGGTCGTGCTACAACACCCATACTCCTTTAGGGACACTCTCTCATCATGTATCCTGTCATGCCGCACCAGAAACAAGCATTTGTCCCCACTCTGTATGTGCCTGCATGAATACGCCTGCAGTGCTGACACTGCTGATGAGAAAAACCTGCTGCCTGTGATCCGTGACCTCCACTACTCTGCCCAGCTGAACCACCTCTAAAACCTCTAAACTGAGAGTGAGAACCTACTGTGGAATGAGAGAACGATGGCCTAGGTGGTATAGGAAACATACGAGGCCTAGATACTCCTTGAGACACCATAGATGGTCCCATAGGTCTAGCCCTTTTGGACTGTCCTCTGTCATATTCATGTACCCTTCGTCTCTGTATTTGATCTTCCATTTTCTGCGCAAAGGCTTGTATTCTCGCTATGTCCATGTATTTGTTCAAGGCAGCAATGGTGCAATCCCTTACCAAATATGGCTCTAACTTGTCCACGTATCTATGGACTCTGTCTGTCATCGTAGCCACAATATTTGGTGCATATCGAGCCAAGGAATTAAATTGCAAACTATATTATCTCACGCTCAAATTTCCCTGACGGAGATTTAGAAACTGATCCGCACGTGCCTCGCGGATCTCATAAGGAAGATAATGATCAAGGAAAGCCACTTTAAACTCTTCCCACGTAGGTGGATTTACACCAATATCACGGGATTTCTTTCAATCCTCATACCACAATATCGCCTCTCCTTTCAGTCTGTACTCAACAAGTTTAACTGTTTTTACCCCCGTCACGTGCATGACACTCTAAATCCCTCTGAATTTGATCCACGAAGTCCTGTGGATCTACTTTTGGATCTGGCCCTGTGAATATAGGAGGATCCAGTTTCAGAAAATCCTATGTTCTGTGATTCGCCACTCTAGCCGCATCATCATCATGTGTCATTGGACCAGCTTTTCCTTGACTTTGGGCTTCCACTAACTGTGTCAACATATGTACTGCATTTCTAAGGTCCTGATCTGTGGTGTTCATTGGTGGTGCTGCGGGTACTTCCCTACCAACTGGCTCTTCCAGAGCTGGAAAAGTAGAAGAAGACCGCGAGGAAATTTCAGCATGTGCTTCACCTTGACTAACTTGGTCAGGTGGTAATCTACTCATCCCTTCTTCAGCAGGCATATCCACCTGCTTACCTTTACCTCTACCTCTTCTCGTGATCGGCATGGTTACTATATCAAAGAGAAACATTTACCATGGTCAGATTATAATTCAACTTACAACAGTGGCTCTATTGCACGATCTAGAAGTGAAGAAAAGAAACATCATCCTAAATGTCCCGTAGCCTCCTACTTATAAATATGGTGCACAACACATCGATAAGTAAGACTCTACTCAGACATGGCTTTGTAGACACCCTTAGAACGACCTTCTCAGATACCACTTTTGTCACGCCCCGAATCCCATCGAGACATGATTGGCACCCGTAGCCGATAAGGCCCGAGAGAACCAAACTTTGCTTCTATTCGTTCATATGCATATCATAAGCAACACCACCATCACGTAAGAACATGAAAGACGAATAACGAAAAACATGGAACATGGGACATATAAACATACATATGCGAAAATTGGCCGTTGAGGCCATCAAGTCAAAAACGACATGTACCCTTTACATTTATACACCCACATCCATCTACAAAAGCCTCTAACAAATGCATTAACCAAAATGAACTAAAAGTCGGGACAAGTCCCCGAACTATACAACATGTACAACACTAAAACATATGTGCAACTGTGACTCGGAGAAGCCCCAAACTAACTGGAGCTCACCAATGATCTGCAACAACTGGCAACCTACTGTGGAGGCCTACTAGTACCTGCGCCTGCAGCAAGTAAGGTAAATCCCCCAAGAGAGGTCAGTACAAAGAATGTACTGAGTATGTAAGGCCATATGAAACTTGTATGATAAGCAAATATGTCAATGAACTCAAATACAAATGAATGATCAATATGGATAAGTCACAATACTGTACTTTGGAAACCATGTATTTTGCTTTCATTACTTTCTTTGTATCTTTGCTTCAATGATTATTCATATTTGCCTGTGACCTGTGATACCCGGGCCCTGACTGAACAGTGGGTTTTAAACATAACATAACATTATGTTGGGATCGGCTCGAGCTAGGCTTATGCCCCTAGAGCTGCCACCCTATGAATCAAAGCATTGGGTGTGGGTTCGGCTCGAGCTAGGTTATTACCTCTAGAGCTGCCACCCATAACCCAAAATATCAGGTTCGGCTCGAGCTAGGATTATACCTCTAGAGCTGCCCCCTGCCAGGTTTGGTCCGAGCTAGGCTTATGCCCCAAGGACTGCCCCCTGATCCAATAATCTCGGGATCGGCTTGAGCTAGGCATTTCACCCCCAAAGTTGCCACCCATACTTGATCATTAACCACATATGCATTACTTTATTCATTACTTTGAGATTGTTACAATGATAGTCATACTTTACTTGAAGCTTTGGATCATTAACCAATGAGTGAGAGACCTGAGAATAAACATTGTTGGAAACATAGCTTTATTGGAAACACAACACCATTGAAACCATTGGACAATAATCAATAAACAAGATACATGAATATAACCACTATTGGAACTTTGGAACGTAAGCTTATTGGGCTTTCAGAACATTATTCATGAATATGAGGCATGAGATTCACAATTGATCAATGATTAAGAAACATATGATAATGACCATTGATAATCGGATATAGGATACCTTAGCACATTTCAGAATAGGACAAGCATAGTGTTAATGTGAATACTATTTACCGCAGAAAGATACGGACAGAGTAACCTTACATACCTTGTATTCTCAATACGAATATACAATCTTAGATGTGCATACAATAGTCCCGCTCCTTCTTTATGTGTCACTCTACAATACAAGTACATATCGGAGCTTACATTAGCAACTAGTTACTATACAAGCGTACAAGATGACAATGGACTATATGACTGACGTATAACATCATATCATCCCTTACAATACAATCCACTGCATTTTTCATATCAACAACACCATAACATTCCACTCATTTACCAAGATATCATACATCAATAGCATTTCACACCACACTTACCCTTTATGCTTTTCTCTTTATCATTCCATCACAATTACGCCTTCACGACAACATATGAACAACCATCCATAATTAATAGTTCAACACACCTCCATACGACACTTTAAAGTCATTAAAACGGCATCACAAGTTGATAATTACATCCAAAAAGGGTATAGGGGCCTTCGGGGATCAACTAGAGACAAAAACACACAAAACGGAAACCTGGGCTGACCTGCGCTGCCATCTGCGCCCGTAGGTGGATGAGGTGCATGTGTAGATGGCCTCTGGAAAATTTCAGGGGCATCTGCATTGGCATTTGCGCCCGCAGGTGCCCTCGTCTGCGGCGGCGGATGCCCATTTTGGTCCGAAATGGTTTCTTTTGGGTCTTTTAATGCAATGAATGGTACATGATCATAACCAAACTTATTTTGACAGTTTTTTGATCATCTTAAACACCAACATTCATCCATGGTCTCACAACACACATAACAACACCCAAAACTACATTTCACGGACAATACGGCACCAAAACCATAACCAATTTCACAATAACAATTCCAAATGTTATACACAAGGATTAAACAAAGTAAGACTATAATCACATCTCACATGTAAATATTTACTCCACCAAGTTCATTTCCTTCGATACCACAAGTGCATATTCAAGTTTACAAGACAAACCATCCTCCGATTTAGCAAACATGTAACATATCACACCTTGTGAACTTCTCAATACTCCACCAACTTAACCAACATAATATAAACCATATATCATGCATAAAATATATTAAACCATCATAAGAAACACTTACCAAGTCTTACAAGTTGATGATCTTGGCCACAAAGAGATGAGAGCTTAGGGTTTGTCTATTTGAGAGAAAAATGAGGAAAAGTTAGAAAAGGGCATAAGAGTTCAATGGAAATAAAAATCTGATTTTTCTCTCTTTATATAGTCCCTCAAGTCTCTCTTATCTCTTCCTTAGCATTAAATGCAAGGGTTGATTGGTCAAATGGAGAAAATTGGAAGAATGGTTCAAAATCCCATGTTGGGCTATGTATTCCCTTATGATTTTGGGCTTCATTTTGGGCCCAATTGTGTAGGACTTATTAATGCCCACATATTAATACATAATTCATCAAATCTCTCATGTTTTCATATTTCCATAAATGTTACGATAGTCAGCTAGACTCCGAGACGTACGGGGTGTTACAACCTCAGATTCACAAACCCGTTTGGCATCTTACCTCATGTTGAATCAATTACATTTTCCCTATTCGGGTTCTTACCTCAGACTAAATCAATTAGAGATGATATATTCCCTTTCAAAATTAGTGTGTCTAATGTTAATATCCCGTGATCCATGAAATGAATGAATATGCATGATACAACAACAACAACAACAACATACCCAGTGTATTCCCACAAAGTGGGTGAATATGCATGATAACAATTATAAAAAAGTGTCACGACCCAAAATCGAGCCATGATGGCACCTACTATAACTCCCCCCCCCCCCAATAGGTACGCTAGAATCCATAGCCAAATATGTAAAGTAAAAAGCAAATGAGCAATGAAAGAAGTAAAAATGGGATAAACGAGCCAAATATACATACACACAAACAAAATAGGTCCCGAAGGCAGTGAAAAAGTATAAAATAAATACAACCATCCCCAGACTCGGTTCCACCAGTACAATAGCCACTAAATACAAAGGAGAAAAAACTAGCCTAACATATGACTATCAAAAAGATGCTAGTAATATAGACTATATATAAACAAGAAGGAAATGGACAAGTCTCTGGGGACCCTGAGCTCACCGCTAATCAGAACAACAAGTCTCCAAGAATGAGTAGAATCAGTGAGGATGGCTAGAGACGGGGTCTGCATCAGCAAAAGATGCAGAAGTATAGCATGAGTACAAAACATTTGTACTCAGTAGGAATCATAGGCCGACCAAGCTCAAGTGATAGATATAACATTAAGTTACGATAAAATTATCCTGTACGAAGAAAAAACCAAATAATCTATAACACAACACAATAATAATAGTATACAAGACAAAAAAATATTAATGTACGATGCACTGCTATATAGTATGATAATATTCAATATGGTAACCAATGCAGTGAAATCCCAAAACCGTACCTCGGGCTCACATGAAATCTCACCTCAGACGCAATAAATAGTGAAAGCCCAAAATCTTACCTCAAACCCGCCCCCTAAATCTTACCTTAGACATGATAAATAGTGAAAGCCTGAAATCTTACCTCTTACCCATCTGGAATATCACCTCAGACATAGTAAAACAGGTAGAAAAGGACTGGAATCTTACCTCAGATCGAGTAAAAGGTAAAAGAGTCCAGAATCTTACCTCAAACTTGGTGAAGAAGTGGTACAATTTTCTTTTAAAATATAAAAGCTATATTTTTCCTCAGTACCTTAGCTATGACCCATACGTAAGAATGTACAAATATGTATAAGCATAAGTATACATATGAAATAATAAGGCAATATTCACAATATAACCACGATTAATCAAATCATAATGTACCACAAGTCTCAGTCCATAAGCCTCGCGATTTTAATAAAGGAGAGATAATCAAAATCATAGCACAACATGAGCTACCACCCATAACCCAACCTACCATGAAATCCTAACCCATCATCTATCCCGAAAAGCCATAATCACAATCTGAGCATAATACTAGGCAAGTAACCCACCATGTAAATCTCAAGTAATCACTCCATTACTAAGACCCCAAATTAGGCCAACAAGTCATAATTCAAGTCATCCCTATCCATACTCAACAATTTACCTACCCTAGTGCAACTTATGTAGTATACTATCAACTCAAGCCAAGTATATGATACGCCCAAATTACATCACTTTTTAGAATTATAAAGCGGTCACTATCAAATATAAAACCCAACTAGGTTTGGTCGAATCCCACAGGGAATAAGGTTAAAACTAAGCCTTATGCGGTTATCTTCCTATTAGTCGATTATTTCCATAAGAGTAGGGGTTTATAAAATTGGTTTGTTACTTCAATATTGAATGCGATCAAGAACAATAGTGATAATTAAATGGAATGTATTCAGTTAATAGAGAGAACTAGGTCTGTGTTCACCATGATTTTATAACACAATTGGGTCGCTAATGATAGTCGACTCTTCTAGTGCTAGGATGCAAGGCTATCGATTGCTTCAATACATCTAAATGTTTCTCAACCTACTTAGATGATTTTCACTAAAAATTTCTCAAACTAAGAGTGATGAAAATTTAAAACTCGATAATTGTCCCAAGTTGGCTAATCTTATTATAGAATTAACCATTAGACGAGGGTTGAAAACCTCAAATCATTGTTATAAATTCTTTTTCCTAGTTTTAACCTCTTTACATAATCACGTTAAATCTAAGGTAAGTTCTAATGTTTACAACCACTAAAAATTGATTAAGATGAAAGAATTAACAATACGAACATTTGCACTATATGAATCTACACCGCTATTGACCCTAAAGATGTCAATTCACCATGGATCACACAACCCAAATTATGGGGTTTAGCCACTCATAGATTTTGAAGCACACAAAGTCATAGAATTCATAAGATAAGGAATTAACTTATGCAAATGAAATCAAAACTTCAATTGTATTCAAAAACTAAGTTGAATTGCTCAAAATCCACAAAGTAACGTAAGAACAATGAAATGTTTCTCTCTAAAATGGTGAATACTAAAAATAACCCTAATAGTATCTATTTATAATACAAGGATTTAAAAATCTAACTAAAATCAAAGAAAAGACCGCCTCGCATCTCATGGTCAAGTTAACGGCTCGTCGCCTGGGTGACAGTCCGTCACTTTAACCGTCGATGTTATCTAGTAAGATTTGCTTGAAAACTCTTAAGCCACATAGTTTGGAAGATGGTCCGTCGAGGCACTGACGGTCTGTGAGCTTTTTTATCACTTGAAGTCCTTCACTAAGCCATTCTGTTTAAGGGTGATAGTTTGGGCGACAATTTGTTGGAAGGTTGACAGTTCGTCAACTTGGCCATCGACTAGCCAACACCTAACATCTCATTCTGTCTAAGCTCCATGATTAAGAAGATGGTCTATCGCAGGGTTGACGGTCCATCATGTTTGCCTTCAATTCACTCTTTTCAGCATAAGTAACCCTCTTTCTTGCCTTGGCATATTTTCCTACAAATGAGACAACAAAATAATCGTATCATACAAAAGTTTCTTAAGAACTTACACTTGTTCATGGTTAAAAACATCAAATGTGTCGTCAAATGCTAGGACATCAAGACAAAAAATAAAAACCATAATCTACCTCAAGGCCGAACCACAACCTCAAATAGTCAAGATGAAGCCTCCCCCTTCTATCAAGACTTAGTACTATCCCAATTTATCAACAATATAATCTATATGTAAATTTGAGACTAACGACACTCATTATATGGTCTAGGTTGGAATTCGGGTAAGAAATTAACCTTCGAGGCCCGTTAATGAAACTTGAGTTTTTCTTCACAATTATCTTACTCATAAGGTAAGAAATCCATGTCCAAAAGCTGGGCTGAGACAGAATCCAAATTGACTTGAACTTTGAAGAAACCCAAGAATTTCAAGAAGATAATATGGATAAAAGATGAATTTAATGCTAGAAAGAGGAAGAGGAAGCAAAGGGGAAGAAGATGGACTTACAAGATAAAGAATCCACCAAGAAATGTTCAAATTTCTCCCAAAATCAAGCTCTTAAAGCTTAGAATGACAATAAGAAAATATGAATGAAATGAGTTTCTTAAACTCTGCGATCTGTCGCACTAGCAGAGGATTCACCGCAGGCGCAATTTCACAGGTGAGGTGTATCTTCCACTATGGATGAAGCCAAAAAAGACGTTGGGCTCCTCGGGAGCAAGTCCACTGTGGTGGAGAAAGCTCTGCAGGTGCGAGATTGGGTGCACAACGCATCCTCCGCAGGTGTGAGGGAGGCTCTACAGGAGCCATCATTCTTGGACTTATCAACCTTTATTGGTAAGACCAAGGCTCCATAATTGTAAGCCAAGATCCACAGAAGTTTTTACACCAGATACAACAGCACCAGCAAAATAAGCCTAATAACGCAAGTCCAGAACGACCCCTAAAAACACATTCAGAACCCCATGACCGCAATCTGAGTATGCTACCAAATTGGAAACGATGCTCTAGACTCAATAGAATTATCAAAATAGCCAATTAGGGTCATTTTGACCAAGTCAACTCTTGGCCAAAATTCAAATAATCCCAATCAAGTACCCAAAATGAGTCTGAATGACTCAGAACCCAAAACAAAGGTCCCACTAATCCAAAAACTACCTCTTTGATCTAATAGAACTGAATAAATCCCTAAATGGGCCCATCTTTCATGAATGTTGAATAAAGTCAATCATTTCCAAGACCAAAACCTCAAAATTGAAAAACTCACAGAATTCGCGACTAAATATCTCGAGAATTGCACCATCCATCCCTGCAGTCCAAAAAACCCTATAAAAGCTATGGGAAGGGTTGAAACAAAGAAAATACATGAAAACACAAAAATGACTAGGAGGGCCATTATAAAGAAAATTGAATGCAATAGAGAGAGATATAAAATGCAAAGCGGTTCTTAACTCATAAGCATAGGCTACAAGCCTCAATATCAAATAATGTTCCAACTATTGCCTGTAGGATACAATTCTATTTCCATACCATTACTTTCCATATAGTATCAATCATGACATTTAACTCTTCATATAATGAATAGTGCATCAAATAGGCCAAAATACAATATACAAGTAAAAAATTCCAACCATTCATCGGTGTAAGCCCCAATTCGGGTATCACAATATCAATCCATCTCATTAATTACTTTAATCCACTAATTCACCCACCTAATAACATGATTTACATGATTAATTTCCACCCAAGCTAAGTCTGAAGAAGAGTAAGTCATAACCTTCCTTGAAGTCAAGCTCTAAGCCACCAAGGGTGATAAAGTAGACCTCCCCTTCCGAACTCAAAAGGTCCCAATATATCAAAAAAATGCTCTACATAAAAACACGAGTACATTATACTCATATTGCGATATAAAAGTTTGGGTAAAAAAATCAAACCTCAAAAATCAGTAACAAACCTAGAAAATTCTTAAATCACTTTACACATAAGATAAGGAACTCAACTATGAAATTTTATTGAAAACAGAGTTCAAATCGATCTTCAAATTATCAAAATATGATTTCTTAACTCTAGGCCCAAAATACCCGATTTTCATGTTCATATACGGTTGTAAATGATGAAATAATTGATAAATTATAAATTTGATACCAAAATTGATTTACCCATAACATAAGGACCCTAAATATGAAATTTCATCAAAAACCTAGTCTGAATCGATAAACCACCAATTTTTTTACAAACTCTCAAATAAAAAGGAAAACCAGCTAAAGAAATTATAGAAGAATGCCAAAAATAAAGATTAGATATTTACCCCCTTGTTAAATTGAGAAGAATGTCATGAAAATCACTCAATTTCGATCTCTAGAACTCCCAATGTGTTCTTTTTTTTTTGGTAACTAACATTTGTATTAACAACCAAAAGTGGGATTTACAAAGCCACAGTAAAGTAAAACTCATCTTTGCTGTCTCAAAAAGAAAGCAAACTAATCTACCTTAATTATCTATCCAGTAGGGAATTAGCAGCTAAGTAGGCACACCTTCTAGGGAGGGTTTCCTAGCATGTTGCATACCACTGTTATGATGGTAATGTTGTCCTTAGATAGCTCAATGCTACAGACAAACTCATGTTGAATCAGAAAGATAATGTTCAGAGTAGTTCCTGGACTTCGTTCGCTGCTCAAAAGTTGCATACACAAGTAATCTGCCTGGCAACACTTTTAATGTCTCTATTTTTCTTCTCAACTAAACATTAGTTCCTTTCTAGCCAAATAGAATGTATAGTCTCGGTGTGTATCAATTTAAAGACCTGTGCAACCTAAGTTCTGCCCTTGGTGCTATTAATCATCTACTTTAGATGTTGTATCATATACCCATAGGTGGAGGTTGTACTTGGAGCCATACAGACAGCCTTTGCTATAGAGTCCTGGCAAAAATACATTGAATAAGAAGTTGATATCTATTCTCAGTAGGATCCTGGCATAAAACACAATTAGTATCCACTGGTATCCCCCACTTAGCCAATCTTTCTCCGGTTAGTAGCCTGTTTTATACATACAGCCATGTTGTGAATAAGGCCGCAGGTCGAGTATCATTTTTGTACATTAGGAATTTCCATGGTACCCTATTAATATTGTCTAGAAAGGATAAGTATAGTCGTTTGATTAAACTCTTTCCACTACCATTATCCATGATGCTAGTTTGCATATACTCTCTTGATTCCATGATTTTATTAAGCACAGTAGGCCAGTTGAGGATGTCATACCTCAAATCCCACTGGGGAGAAATGGCACCCGAAGCCGTTAAGGCCTGAGAGAACCAACCTATGATCGAGTACATTCATATGCATGTCACCAAGTGAACAACATTCTGTTACATAGATACAAGATATCAATGACGGAAGCCATGGAAAGACATTCAAATAGATATGAAACTTGTCCGTTAGGGCTACCACGTCAAAAGGGTCATACATTCCTTTGTTTGACTTACAATGTCTAAAAATCCTCTAACAGATACATAACCATGCCTAAAGTTGGGAAAAGTCCCCGCTTTATACAATTGTTACACAGTACCAAAACAAGTGTATACAAGTGACTCGGAAAGCCCCGAACCAATCTAGAGCTCATCAATAGTCTGCAGATAACCCGTGTCCTACTGTGAAGGTCTACTAGCTCCTGTGCCTGCAGCAAGTAAGGTAGGTCCCCCCAAGGGACGCCAGTACGAAAGAATGTACTGAGTATGTAAGGCTATAAGTAACTGTATGAAATATAGAAACTCAAGTGGAACCAAATACAAGTGAATAGATAATATGGATAAACCACCGTACTGTATATGTGGAACCATGTACATTACATTCATTCCTTTCCTTTTTACGTTCATATCAATATCAACATCAATCATACAATGCTCGGGACCAACTGTTCAGTGGTAAATAACATTGGGATCCGCTCGAGCTAGGCTTATGCCCCCAGAGCTGCCACCCATAAATCAATAAATTAGGTTTGGCTCGACCTAGGTTTTCGCCCCCAGAGCTACCCCTTGTATCCAATAAATCAGGTTTGGCTCGAGCTAGGCTTTCGCCCCCAGATATGCCCCCTGTACTCAACAATAAACCATAAATGCATTACTTCATTCTTTACTTTTTGTGCGATTGTTACATTGTTGGTCATAACATTATTGAAACTTTGGAACAATAGTCAATGAATAAGATACACGTGAATAACAATTGCTAACAACCTAAAATGAGATACTTTAAAACATTTCGGAGTAGAAACAAGTTCGGTAATGATATAAACAATAGGTGCTTCCAAAGGATACGGAAAGAATAACCTTACATACCTTATCCTTCCAACGTGTGACTATAACAGTTAAGCTCTTCCTTAATGTGTTACTCTACAATATGAATACATAATGGAGCTTACATTAAAAGTCAACTACGTTACAAGTTCACAAGGTGATAATAAACTACTCGACTGCCATATAACTTCATTCCACCCTCCTACAATACAATTTACTGCCTCACCATACCAACAACACCAAACCAGTCCACATATCAACTTAGATATCACAAACCAATAGGAATTCACACCAAGTTTATACTTTACATTTCCTCCTCAACACATCGTCACATTTACTCCATCAAGTCACCTAAATACCTTTCACAACAACACATTAAAGACAATCCACAATTGATACAATCCAAAATACCTCCAAACTACCCCCTTAGAGCTTTCCAAAACGTACCATGAGTTGGTGAATGCATCTAAGAAGGGTAGAGGGGCCTTGGAGGGTCAAAGAGATGCAAAAACAAGCCAAAAGTGGTTCTGGAAGGACCTATGGAGAAACCTGCACCTGCAGGTGATGAGGTACGGCCACATGTGCCCTTTTGGCTCTGTCTAGGGCCACCTACGAAGTCACTTGCGCGGGCAGGTGGCTCATCCGCGAAGGCGGATGCCCGAATTGGCTTAAATGAGTCATTTTTAGGTCCATCTTTGTAATAAATGGTCCATGTCCATAAGTGAGCTTCTCTTTCTCATATTTTAGGTTAACTTTGATGCCAATGAACAATTATGGTTTCAAAATGCACATGAACATCACCAAACTATATTCTCCTTTCTGTACACCACCAGTTCCATGCATAATTTCATAACAACATTTCCACAAGTCATACACAAGGAGGAAACAAGTTAGGCACATAACCATATATTGACATGTTGAAATTTCATCCATCTAATTCACTTCCTTCAAGACTTTAAGTCCCCTTTCAAGTTTAAACCACATAGAAGGCAAATCCTTTAATAAAGAAGCAAAAGTGGATTGCTTCACAACACCTTTTAAACATAACCAACATGATCTACACAACCCCTGATGCATATAATATATTAAACCATATGAGTAAACACTTACCAAGTCTTGCAAAGGGAAGATCTTGTCCAAAGGGGTTGTTGCTTAGGGTTTGAGAGAGGAGAAATATCTATTGGAAAAATCTAGAATTTTGCAAGTGTATTATTGTGATTAATAGCTGATTTTTAGCTTATATAGTCCCTCCAAAACACCTCTCTTTATGGTCATCCTTAGCCAAACTTTTGGTCAAAGATGAGGTGTTTACTTGGTCAAATCTAGAATGGATCATTTCCATTTTGGGCCATGTCTTCTTTACTTACTTTTTTTGGGCCTCAATTGAGCCCATTAGCACAATATTAATTCAGCCCAATAACGTTAGTGGGTAATACACCAACTATCCCAAGTTTAAATAATTCCATAAATATTAAGGTAGTCAAATAAGTTCTGAAAGGTACGGGGTGTTACATCCTTCCCCCCTTAGGAACATTCGTCCTCGAATGTTAGTAACATTATCCAATTTACACAAGTTCAAGTCTAAGTTTATTCTTCATATTACCACATAGACATAATACTATATATACGTACTTGTTCTTTCTCCAATTCCGCATCTTGAACTTTCTCTTCAGTTTGAAATAAATGCGGGTACTTAGATTTCATCATTTCCTCGGCTTCCCATATGATTTCTTCTACTTGCTAATTTTTCCAAAGCACTTTTACAGAAGCTACTACTTTATTTCTTAACCTCTTAACTTGTCGATTCAGAATAGCAATAGGTATTTCTTCATAGGTGAGATCTTCTGTAATTTGTACATCTTCAGTGGGAGCAATACGGGATGGATCTCCTATGCACTTCCGAAGTATTGAAACATGAAACACTGGATGAACTGTGGAGAGTTCTTAGGGTAATTCTAATTCATACAGAACTTGACCAAATCTTTGGATAATCTTATATGGCCCTATATAACGTGGACTCAGCTTTCCCTTCTTCCCAAATCTCATTACCCCTTTCATTGGTGATACTTTCAAGAATACCCAATCACCTAAGGCAAATTCTATCCCCCTTCTTCTAACAGCGGCATATGACTTGTGTCGACTTTGGGCCACTTGTATCCATTATTGTATCACCTTAACCTTCTCCATGGCTTGATAAACAAGATCCGGACCAAATAAGGCAGTTTTAGCAGCTTCAAACCATCCAATTGGTGATCTACACTTTTTTCCATATAAATCTTCATAAGGCGCCATTCTGATACTTGAATGATAGCTATTATTGTAGGCAAATTCAATAAGAGATAAATGATCATCCCAACTACCTTTAAAGTCTAATGTGCAAGCTCGTAGCATATCTTTAAGTGTTTGGATAGTACGTTCCGCTTGTCCATCTGTCTGAGGATAAAAAGCTGCACTTAAATTCACTTGGGTACCCAAACTCTTCTGAAAAGACTTAAAAAATTTTACAGTAAATTGAACTCCCCTGTCCGATATAATAGAGATTGGAATTCTGTGCAATCGAATTATCTCTTTAATATACAACAGCGTATAATCTTCAGCTGTGTAGGTGGTCTTGACCGATAGGAAGTGTTCTGATTTGGTAAGCCTGTAAACTATTACCCATATGGAATCAAATTTCCATAGTGTATGAGTCAAACCCATTATGAAATCCATGTTAATCATGTCCCACTTCTAAATTGGAAGATTTATACATTGTATATAACCTGTAGGCTTCTGATGCTCTACTTTTACTTGTTGACAATTTGGACATTGGGCTATGAATTCTGCAATGTTTTTCTTCATGTTACCCCACCAATACATTTATTTAAAATCATGATACATTTTGGTGGTTCCCGGATGAATAGAATATCGTGAATGATGTGCCTCTGTCATAATCTGTCTCCTTAGCTCATCTACATCAGGTACACACAATCTACCTTGGAACTAAAGTACTCCTTCTTGCGTAAGATCAAATGCCTTTGTCAAACCTTGTTGCACATTCTCCTTCAACTGCAGTAAAATAGGATCCGCATACTGTTTTTCCTTTACTTCAGCTACTAATGAAGATTCTGCCGCATTCTGCACCATAATTTCTTCATTTGGAGTTTCAAGAAGACGAACCCCCAAACTGGCTAATTGATGTAGATCCTTGACTATACCTTGCTTTTCCGTGAGCTGGCCATCAGTGCTTCCTATTGCTTTACGGCTTAAGGCATCGGCTACCATATTTGCTTTTCCCGGATCATATAAGATGTCGATATCATAATCTTTTAGTAATTCCAGCCATCTCCGCTGCCTCAAATTTAGATCCTTCTACTTGAAAATAAACTGTAAACTCTTATGATCAGTGTATATGTCAACATGAACCCCATACAAATAGTGATGCCATATCTTTAAAGCAAATATCACAGCTGCTAGCTCAAGATCACGTGTTGGATAATTTCTCTCATGTGGTCGCAACTGTCTTGAGGCATAAGCTATTACATTACCTTGCTACATCAATACATATCCTAAGCCAACTCGTGAAGCATCACAATACACGGCATACCCTTCTGTGCCTTCTGGAAGTACCAATACAGATGTAGAAGTCAATTTATCTTTCAGATCTTGTAAACTCTTCTCACATGCATCATTCCACTGAAACTTGGTTGCCTTGTGTGTTAGCTTTGTTAAAGGTACCGAAATGGAAGAAAACCCTTCAACAAATCTTCTATAATAACCTGCCAACCCGAGAAAACTATGAAGCTCTGTAGGTGTCATAGGTCTTGTCCAATTTTTCACAGCTTCTATCTTTTGTGTATCAACCCTTATTCCTTCATCCGACACAATATGACCCAAGAATGCTACAGATTTTAACCAAAATTCACATTTAGAGAACTTTGGATATAACTAACGATCACGAAGAATCTGTAACACCTATCGTAAGTGATTAGCATGGTACTCTTGTGATCTTGAATAAACCAAAATATCATCTATAAACGTTGTCACGAACACATCTAAGAATGGCTTGAACACCCTATTCATCAAATCCATAAAAACTGCTGGTGCATTTGTTAGCCCAAATGACATAACTAAAAATTCATAATGAACATATCGTGTTTGGAAAGCTGTCTTGGGTATATCTTTTTCTCTAACCTTTACTTGATGATAACCCGATCTCAGTTCAATCTTTGAGAAACACTTGGCACCCTGTAACTGGTCAAACAAATCATCAATTCTGGGGAGGGGATATTTGTTCTTGACTGTTACCTTATTCAATTGCCAATAATCAATGCACATTCTCAACGTGTTGTCTTATTTTTGTACAAATAACACTGGTGCACCCCAAGGGGACATACTAGGCCTTATGAATCCCTTTTCCAGCAAGTCTTTTAATTGCTCCTTCAATTCCTGTAACTCTTCTGGGGCTATCCTATATGGAGGAATAGAGATAGGCTGAGTGCCTGGAATCACATTAATACCAAACTCTATTTCCCATTCTGGAGGCAAACCTGGAAGATCGTCAAGAAATACATCAAGGAATTCATTTACCACTGGAATCGATTGAAGAGTTGGTGGCTTCACATCGGTATCTTACACTCTTACTAGGTGGCATATGTACCCCTTGGATATCATTTTCCTTGCCTTAAGATAGGAAATAAATTTACCTCTCGATGCTCCAACATTACCCCTTCATTCAAGGACGGTCTCTTGTGGGAAATGGAAATGTACCTTCTTAGCTCGGCAATCTACCATGGCATAACAAGAAGCCAACCAGTCCATACCCATTATAACATCAAAATCTACCATTTCCAGCTCAATAAGATCAGCCAATGTATTATGATCACAAACAGTGACCATACAATTACGATAGACTCTCTTAGCTATAATAGACTCACCAACGGGTGTGGATACTTCAAATGGATTAGCTAATAATTCTGGTGTTCTTTTGAATTTTTTAGCAATCAATGAACATATGATAGGGTAGATCCCGGATCAAACAATGCATATAGATTATGTGAACATATAGATAATGTACCTGTAACTATATCAGGAGAAGCCTCATAATTCCGATGATCCGCTAAGGCATAGGTACGGTTCTGGACTCCACTAGAATTAGCTGCTCCTCAAACACCTCTACGATGCCCAGTAGACTGTACACCCAATGAGGATGATGCAACGGCTGATCCAATAGGTTGGACCATACTACCCGTGCTTCTCTGTGGGCACTCTCTCATCATGTGCCCCGACATACCACACCAAAAGCAAACATTCTTCCCAAATCGGCATTTTGCCAAATAAAACTTCCCATAATGCTGACACGGCTGACGAGAAAACCTCGATTGGCTCAAACTTCCTTATTCTCGATACCCAGCTGTCTGTGAACCTCGAATCCCAATAATTTGCCCAACTTGACTATAACACCCCGTAGGTTTCCTGGAATGGATAAAAGTCCTAATAAAACTAATAGGACTCTATAGCAGATGGTGTAGCAAGTCTGCAAAAGACTAATGCACGCTAACGATATCAAAATACCGACGCAAGCTATTAGTCTATCAGCCAAAGCAGAGACACATTACTTGAAAGTCAGATTACTTAAAGTGCCACACGGAGTTTTCTCACCCCTCTTGTTGCTTACTTAGTTTCTTGCATTAGAGACAATGTAATATTTCTAGCCGGGAGTGGAGATAGTAGTATTAGTAGATTGAATGATTGGTCAATCATGAGGTTGACATTATTTTTTATATAAAACTTAAGAATCAGTCCTTATAGAGTTACGTTTTGATTTTTCTTAGCCATGGTTCTTTCTTGAGAGTTTATTTTAATGCTGAATCAAAAAAAAATATTTTGTTCTTTTTGTATTTATGTCTTTGAGTCTAGAGTTATATTTTTCCTGATGATAAATTGATGGGCTACTTTCTTAAGGAAATAAGTCATGTTTTGAGTTTAAGTAAAGTAGAGAGGGTTTTACTTAGATGATAATAATTTTCTGATTAAGGCATGATACTTGTTTTATTTAAACGATAGACCCCGCCAATAAATAATTACATGAGCTTTAATTGCACAAATAGATATGTGTATCTATTTATGTGACATTAAGAAAATTGCTAAAAATTCTTAGAGTGCAAGTTTGAAAGTTAAATTAAATAGCTTAATATAGTCTAATGCCACTATGAATGAGTTATTTTTATGTTTATGCATGCAATCTAGAACTTTTCTGATTAGTCGTGTGAATATTCAAGATAGCTTAATAAGAGTGAACTTAGACCTACTTTGTGGAATAGAAGTCAGTATTAGCCTAAATTAATCTTCCAAATAATTATAATATATTACTAGCCTCACATTTGAGCTTTTAAATTTTTTTTGTTGGCTAGCTATAACTGTAAATCCATATCCCCTGTTTAAAAACAATTATTTTCTTAAAACATGTTTCTCTTTAATACTAAAAGTGAAATATGAGGCATAAAAACCCTAATCTGTGGGAGAAGGATAAAATAAAAATGATATATAGAGCTTCAAACCTAAGCTGAGGAGTAATTGTTATGATTAGACCTTGATATGGTATGAAAAGAAAAAGAGTATATATATATATATATATATATATATATATTCCTTTTCTATTGATACTAATGAAGAAAAAGACACCAACATCAATGAAGTAAAGAAAGAGCATAGAAAGAAAAGAAGAAGATAGAATAAAAGTTAAAAAAGTAAAAAAAGATGAAAAGTGAAATTTATAGTGTTTAAGGATGGTGTAGTCGCTATTTCTCAAAATATGTACTCTATCTGCCCCGAAGCCTACATTTCAAGCTTAGAAAAGCTCTATGTGATCTTAATAATCTTTTGGAGATATTGACATTTGAAAATAAGAGCAAGTCTTTGATATCTGCATGTATAACATATGAATTCCTTGTGAGTGTGATTGTTCTCTTTTTCTTTAAAGTATTTTTTCTATTGTTAATGTATATATGTGTGTGTTATTTTTGTGACACTTCTTTGATCTATTGTTAGGGTACTTAATGAAAAATAATGAATAAAGTTAAACTTCATAAATTATGTTTCTTGTATGCATTGAATAGATAATAAAGTATAATGTCATAGATTGAGGTTGCATTATTAGTTATGTCAATCTGATGTAAGGCAATTGGTTTTAAAAAAATTGTGAAAATAAAGGGGGCCAAAACTTGTTTTGAAAGAGAATACCGGTAGAAACTTCTTGAAACTATTGTAGGGAACATGCTTTGTCTTACTTGTACATAGTTAGTATAGTTGAGTCTATGGTTACTTGCTTGAGGACAAGCAAAGACTTAAGTTAGGGGTATTGATGTGTCTTGAATTTATAGCACATCTTATGTCTTTGTCTTTTACTTGATGGTTTTATTCTTCTTATGCTAATTTTATTTTATTTTTATGTTAGTTTATTATTTTGTAAGTTTTTAATGGCCAAATGGCCAAAAGATGTATATGTAAAATTTCAGTTTTTGGGTGATATACTATTGCACTTATGATCATTGATGAATTGATAGACCAGCGAGCGGATTGTGAAAAACATCAAAGAGTGTGTCAACTAGGACCCTACAAAAAATGACCAGAATACGAGGTAACATATGATCGTGAATCCAATTTAACAGCTTGTACATGAAGAAAAAGACTAGAACTAGAGAGGAACCTGCGAGTAAATTGACAAACCATGAAAGTAATTCACACTCGCATGATAAAATTATGATGTATAGTCTAAAAATCCTTAAAGGTAATCAACGGAGACTGAATGGCGATCATGGATTGGTTCACAGATCATGTCGGAAGGTTAATATGTTATTTTTAGGATTCAAGCTTCTTGGAACATTATTAGACATATTGTTTCTTTTGAAAAGAGTTGTTAGTTTTAGTTTTGTGTTAGTTTTTGTCGCTCGATTTTAGTCTAGTTTTATAAGTTTATCTCTTTTTAGTTCTTGAACAAAAATCATCATTATTCTTTCAGGCTTTAGTAATCAAAGTAAGTTTATGCAATCTCTTTATTTTAGTTTCAGTATGAGAAGCTAAATCCTCAAATAAGGTAGTGCAATCTAATAAGATTGTAAAGTTCATAAGGTTTTCATGTGTTGCATGATATTAGCGTTATAAGATATCAAACTTTCTTTCATTCTTAATTAACTAGTTTGTGGCTACAAACATGAACCTACGCCATAATATCTTAATATTTAGACTCGAAAGAGCGGTTAAAAATTTGGTAAAGGAATCTTTGCATGAACTCGAGACGCTAACCCTCATTTGATAAATTCATATTAGGAATAATAATATTTACTTGACATGCTCAGTCATTCTTATGTAAATAACCATATAGTTGTGGAAGTATCATATGGAGATAAATCATTCAAATCTTAAACAAGATTGAATGGTTGTACATGTATTAACTGCATATCTATAACTCAAAATATATATATTTACATGAGAACCGATTAACAAAGCAATTCATTATGGGGATATAATCTTAGTGTTTTAATATCATAAGTATACAAACTTATTTACTTAATGTAATTTTAATTTTAGTATACAATTTCTCTATAACCCTTACATAATAGAAGTTGACTACAAAAATGGTAGTTAATCCGATAGTTAGCACAAGTTCTCCCTATTCTCTTAGAATTTAATTCCAACCTTGTCGGGTCATATTTTCATACGGTCGTTTTACATCATAGAAAGATGTATCTTGAGCGTATCAGAGTTTCTACGATCGGGTCCATCCAGATATAAATTTCCTTCACATACTTCATGAATTCTTCCCTGAAGGGATCCATTTGTCCTTGCATGATCCCAGTCCTAGAGCCACCAATTCCAGCATTTCCCAACCTATCTTCAACACCAAAATTGGTTTGACTATTTTTTAGGGGTTCCCTGATCAATAGCGATCATATTAATTAGGTGGCACTCGGGTCCTCGAGTTCATATTGTTGTTGATGTTGCACAATCATCTGGTTGTGGTGGGATGACGGGATTTTCACCACCATTTTGAGGTTTGAGTCTCCCTTCCATCCCTACAGAGATCTAGAGCGGCATGTTCGTCCTTGTCTTCCCCGCTGGGCATCATATTACTGGTCACTCCTATCAGCCTTATAGAAATCCTATCCATTGTCAAGGGTATAGTAATCTCGTCTGTCATCAAGGGTATTGTCCCTTTTTGTCAACGTTCCTAACCTCCTTTGTGAATGAGGATCCTAGTAGGCTGGGTCATCGCTCCGGGTTTGTTCTAATATTAAAGTTGTCTTTGTGAAACTGGGTGGTGCCATCAAATCGTCCACATACAATGGTATTTCTTTGTATTTGGTTGTCGTTCTATTGAGTGTTTCCCTCAATGAGAGACATGACAACAATTTTTCTTTTAAAATATATTAGAGAAAGTTAGCAAAGAGTAAGAATATTCCAAAACAACACTACAATTGTCATGATCCCATGGTGGGTTGCAAATTATTTATCCCTAAATCAGTGAATAATTGAATGAGTTAATATGGTTCAAGAAAATGCAGATTGAGATGACGAAACAATAGGATAGTTAATGCCAAATTGAAGCTTGTTAAGCGTGATTAAAAAAAAGTAGTAAATAATAAGATAATCGACAAGATAAAAGTGACAATTTTTATTAGCATGTTCTCTGGTGCAGCTGTCCAACAACGTCATTGGGAAAGCAAGTATTAAATGAACTTGAGAGCTAGAGAGATTTTTGTTACTTAATTTCAAGGTAATAGCTAGTGAATCATGAAAATTGCAACGGGATGCAAGTGATGGATAGAGATATATTTAAAGCTAATCCATGAGAAAAAATTTGCATGAATTTTTCCCCCATGATCATCGACCATATCTGAATGTTATTTACGTTACGTGTAGGAATGTGTAATTGTTGAAGAGGATTCAGAATTCTATGGGAATAGTTACACTTTTGAGTTTATCTTGACGGTTCATTGTTATATTTCCGATTCCACACATCTGGAGCTAGATGGATTTGTGACATGATCCCAGATCTTCATGACATGGTCTCGGATCCTTAATGAACAAGGTCAACCTTATCGGTCAAGTCTAGATGTCGGGTCCGGTATCGCCTTTGCTGAGTCATGTATGTTCTATCTATAAGCATGTTTTAAAGAAAGAATAGATACACCTATAGAATTATACCTAGCAGACGATAGAATAAAATACCCTATTGAAAAAAGCATAATAAGTGCAGTAAAAGGAAATCTAATATATCAAAAATTTAAATTTACAGTTAACCCAAACTACTCAGTAGTAATAAAGGATAAAAATATAGATAAATCATTAGTATTATATTGGAAATTATCAGGAATAGAATTAACCCCAGGTAGTAAAATATTTACCACAAGATGCAAAAACCGACCATGTTTCACCTTCTAATATGCCCAACTGATAAATCTGGATTTACATCCATACAAATACCATAATGTTAAATACAAAATCCATAACCTAATGTACACCAAAAATCAGAAAAGGAGAAGAAAATGGTAATTTCTAATATTTCTGGTTTGTTAAAAAGCTACCTAATAACCAACCAAAATGAAGAAAAAAAAAGTACGTACAAAAAATTATTAATTAGAGTAGAAGAAAAAAAAAAAGGAAAAGAAAACGTGAAGCCGAACGTAGAAGTCTCTCCACCGTAGAAGGTCATACCCGCTCAATAAAATATTTTGTGCTTCCTTCATGTTTACGTCCCTTGAAAAATTAATTGATTACATCATTGCCTCTTTCCTCTCTCCAATATAATCGTTTGTCTCGCTCAACAAGGCCTAGATATTAACCCAAAGGATATTTGATTAATTTTGTCAATCATCGGTAAAAATGGGAGCATGTGCAAGCAAGCCTAAGGTCTTGGAGGGTACCGCTCCACATGTGGCGGGAGAAGACATCGTGAAGAACGACAGGCAAGAAGGAATTGTGGGCGATGATGTTCCCAATAAGCCCAACTCTCTCAATAATTTATTCAAGGAGGTATTCTTAATTATCACAATCACCACTTCATTTAATTTTTCTTTCTTTATGTATATGTACATATCATAATCCAACTATTGCATGTATATACTGATCTTATATCTGTCCTTTTTTTGTTACATCTTTATTTATTTGAAAAGGCTTTATAAAGCTGGAATACACAGGTAATAATCGAGATAAAACTCTTTCAACTTTTGACGTATTTTTCATGCAACTAATTTGATATTACCATAGTTTCTCAATGTTAAAAGAAATATTTTCACATAATAGCGTTGGTCTTGTTGGAAACTTCAGTTATTTACTTCCCTGGGTTGTTATGAGGTTATTCACACAAATGCTTCTATTTTGGGATAGTTTTAAAAAAAATTCTCTCAAATTTGATGGTTCTTAATTTTTGTCTTTCACCATTTTAAGTAATAAATAAGTGATCAAAAATACCCCAAACACCGTGATAGCAAATAAATTTTCACAGGCATAAGTTTATACGCTCGTTGATATATCCCACACAAGTTATGCCATATATCAGAAGGGCATGTATAATGTAATCCTAGAAAAACAAAAAAACAGACACAACATACAGACTCATACAAATACTCTACCATAGCTATCGATTTTTTTATCTAAAAAAACAAAGAACATATGCTCCATAAAGCATAACTACAGTATCTGAACACTACAAAAAATTCTGAAAAAATACTATACAATTTATACGGCATAACCTAATTCCTATAGAACTTATGCCAAGTGAATTAAGGCCTCATTTGTTTGTACTTAATGAAGGTCTGAATCTGACCTTAGGCTATTAAGTACATTTGTTTATATTAAGATTTAAGCTCTTAATAGGTCTTAATCATTAAGATGTGGAACAAAGTCTTAATATCATTAAGAGGTATTCTTGTGTGTGATAATATTCACCACCACTCTATCCACAATTACTAGTCACCACCATTCTATCCAAAATTACTAGTCATCACCACTAACCACCTCCGCCGCCACCACCATTGTCAACCACCATTACAATCATCAATCACCACTCACCTCTACCTTCACAATCACCACTGACAACAAACATCACTACCAATCCACTAATGTCAACTGCTATATACCACATCTACCACCTTTATTATTATAATTATCTCCACCGCCATCGCCACCTCCAACGCCACCACCACTATCAACCACTACCGGCCAATCCCTACTATGAACAAACCAACTCCACTATAATAATTAGGACCAGCTCAAACTATGTACCACTAACAGATCGTCAACCTCCACACATTCTTTGGCCACCACCACCACAGTTAACACCTACGTCGCCACCTACATCACCACTATCAGCTACTACCATCAATACAGTCTATCCCTACTGACAACCATGTCTACAATCACTAACATCATCTCCAACTACCATCAGCACATCCACAACATTTTTCAGCGACCACAATCAACACCTCAACTACTAAGATCAACTAACTTCACATCACAACCACCACCACCACTATCAATCGTCACCATCATGACAATCACTACAACACCAACCACGTTCATTACCATAGCTTTCACCATCACCATTTCTGTCCACCGACACCAACTATTATCACAACCACCACCATTACAAACCATCTCCATCATCTCTAGCAAACATAAATGTTTCACTTTTTTTAATTAAATAATAATTTCATTTTATTAGATTAATATTTTTCTAAGATTTTATTAATTAATTATTTAAATTATATAATTATTGTGTTTGGAGATAAATAAGTTATGCACATTCAGATATTAAAAAACCAATTGTTTTAATCATTCAGTATTCAGATCTAGATACAACATCTTAATAATTCTGATATGTATTTAGATTCAAACATCTTAATATTAATTAAAACAAATGCAACCTAAGTCCGGATAGATAAGAATACATTGAATCATAAATTTTCATTAAATGAATAGAAGAAACAAAAAAGTTAAACACCTAAAAATAAGGGGTAAAAATTAAATGCCCGTCCATTTGAGGAGAAATTCATGCAAAAACTTGATTGTTAGTATCTACATGGAATTAAGGCCACAAATATTTTTGAGGTGAAATTCATGCAAAAGCTTAGTCGCTATGCTACATTGGCTTTGATATTTGGTTTTAACTATTATAATTAATACAAATAGATCTAATCATTTAGCCAAAAAAAAATCTAATCATTTAAGGAAGACACTTACCAAAAAATAGAAAATATAAGCACTCTATCTGTTTAAATTTTTTCGTCCTACTTTCCTTTTTAATCAGTTTAAAAAAAAATGTCACTTCCATTTTTTGACAATTCTTTAATTCTTACTCTCCACATGGTATGTTTAAGACCACAAGACTAAAGAAAATTTGGATACATTCGACATATCTTTAATTTGAAACCTCAAGATTCAAAAGACATCTTTACTTTCATAAACTCCGTGTCATGTCAAAACAAGACAATCAACTTGAAACGAAGGGAGTATAGTGTATGCTTGCACATAGATTCATTCCCACTTAATCAAGACTACTTAAAATACATTCATAATTCAGGAAACACTTAGGGTGTGTTTGATACGAAGGAAAATATTTTCTATAGAAAATGTTTTCGTGAAAAATAAGTGGATTTTTTTTACTTATAGTATGTGTTTAGTTAAGAAGAAGAAAATATTGTCCCAAGAGATTTAGGTATAATCTAGAAAATATTTTGACAATGGGCCCAATCCTGAAATATGACCCTGACTCCTGACCTGATATGGGACCCAACTCTATACTCTTACCCAATATGGGACCCAACTATATACTCTAAACTGAGACCCGACCCTGACGCAAATCTGACACCCAACCTAAACCCCGACCGGAGACCCAACACCCAATCCAACCCGAGACCCAACTCTCAACTTTGGCCCCGATCTAAGACTCAACTGTCAACCTCGATTTGACACCTGACTCCTGACCCTAAATATCAAAGATCCAACCTCAACTTCAACTCCCAACCTCGATTCGGGTCTTAACTTCTGACCTTGATCGAGGACTCAACCTGACACCCAAACTCGACACCTAACTCCGACTCGAGACTTGACACAACTTGATACCCCGACTCTTGACCCAACACGTGACCCAACTCTGTACCCCGACTCAAGACATGTCTACCTACCATGACCATAAATTTAACCCTCAACCCCAACTCCAAACCTTGACAAAAATTCTCTACCCCGGGTTGAGACTCTTCTTTTAACTCTAAATCGAGATTCAACTCCTAACTCTGATCAAGACCTAGCATCTGACCTTGAATATGAACCCGAATCTAGATCCCAACCTTGACTCCAATCTCGACCCAGGAAAAGACCCTGACCCGAGTCTCGAATACCCACACAGACCTTAACTCTTAACCTTGATCAAGACTCTAGATCCAACCTCAACCCAAAATCCAACTTTGACTCGAGATCCAACCTCGACCCGAGACCCAACTCTTGACCCTGACTTGAGACTCAAAATTTGACCTTGATCAAGACTCAACTCTTAATCCCAACTCTGACTTTAGACCCTAATTTGAGTCCTGGCGGCTCCCGACCATGACCTAGGACCCGAATCCCGATCCCGACCTCGACTTCAACCCTACTACCAACTCTGACCTGGAATCGACTTAGGACCTGACTCCTGACTCCAACCCAGATTCTGATTCCCCATCCCAACCCAAGTCCTAACTTTTGATCCCGACTCTTGACCTCGACACCGACTTGGGATCTGACCCTGGCCCATGTCTAAGTTAGAAGTCAAATGAGCATCGATGTAAAGAGTTGGGACCTTGGTAGGGTTGGTGTTGGGATCGAGAGCCGAGTCATGGGTCGAGGTCGAGAATCATGACCTTGGACTCAGGTTAAGGTCAAAAGTCAGGTGGTGAGGTTGAAAGGGATTTGTTTTGAAGAGGTTCTCCTTTCTTTATGAAGGGAAGTCCTTTTCTTTGAATTTGAGGAAAATAAGTCGATTTGAAAAACATTTACCAAAATATTTAAGTCAACCAAACATAAGAATATTTTTCGGAAAATATTTTCCTTTATACAAAACACACCCTTAATCATGATAGGTGACATAACATAGTTCTATAAATATCGAATGGGGTATCTTTTTTACGGACGGTCATTACCTAATATAGGAGAAAGTTACATTACCTCTTGGTAGATGTCATTTCCGGTACTAAAATAGTACCCCCTTCGCTCCATCTTAAATGACTTGCTTGATCGAGTATTCAGGAGGACTTTTATGAAGTAGTAGCTTATACCAAGAGAATCCTCAACATTTGTAATCTTAATTATGATATAATGTATAATGGAGTAGTTTAATTTGCTAGTATAAAAATATAGATAAGTTTGATTGCATCTAACTAAGTGTTGAATGGATGCAGAGTGAAGAAGGAAAAAGGTCAGAACAAGTGAAAGAGGAGATATCTGAAACCACACAAGCACAATCAGAAGTTTTGCCAAAGACAGAGACCTTAGAAACTCCTCAAACTTTTCTTGAAAAGACAACAGAGGAATCAGAAACAGAGAAGAGAGTTGAGGAAATAAAATCAGAAACAAAGGCAACTCCTACACAGAAGAAAGAAGAAGAGGAAGTTATAAAATCAAAAACCGCGAAGAAGAAAAAAGAAGAGGAAGTTATAAAATCGGAAACTGCAGAGAAGAAAACGAAAGAGGAAGTAAAATCAGAAACCGCGGAGAAGAAAGCAGAAGAGAAAGTTAAAAAATCAGAAACAGAGACTCCCGCAGAGGAAGTTACAAAATCAGAAACAGAGATTCCCACGGAGAAGAAAGTAGAGGAACTAAAAGAGAATCCAGAAGAGGAAGTCAAAGAAGCAGAGAAGAAAATAGAAGAAAATTCGGAAACAAAATCTGAAGCTCCAGTGGAAGAGAAACCACCAAAAAAACCGGTCATTGAAGAAAAGAAATCAGGAAAATTTTGGTGGGACAAGTAGATGAGAGATGCTTTCAAGGGCTAATTTCAGATGGTGTGGTACCCATTTTCTACTTGAACAACCAGGGATGAACAAGACTTATACTATTATCATACTATATTTCCACCTCCACATTTGACAAAATCTATTTTAAATTTTCTGTAAGGATGAGAAAAGTATGTTCTATTCGTGTTCACCATCATCAAGCTACAATGGATATAGCAAAGTGCACAAGAGGGTGAATTGAAGTTTATTCCACTTTAGTTGGTTTTTGATGCATTCCTAACTTTTAAAAGTCTTCATTTTATTTTTAAAATTCTTATGAACTTTTTAAGAATTCTTTAACAAAGATCATTTCACCTTTCAATTCTAAATTTTTTTTCTAACTACTTTCGTGCAATATTGATTAGACTGCAAATGGGGATGAATATCAAACAACAAACTAAATATAATTGCAGTAAAAGTAAAGGAATGCAACAATTTTGTTATCAAATGTTAGTAATTGAATAAAGTAGAAAACAAAATTTTGATGTATTTAATTGAATTATAATAATAACAATAATAATGCAATATAATTGTTACTTAAGTATTTTTTTAATAATATAAGGAAAATATCCTGGCTATTTTCTTAAAAAAAAACCTCGTCCAAATGATCACATTCTACATAGAAATTTATTTAAATACAAGTCAAAAAAAATTTCATGTCGAGTTGTTTATCAACAACTTAAATAGTTTAAACATAATTATATTAAAATCTTTTTTTGGTTAAGTAGGATTTTTATTTTTTATAAATACTAAGGCCATATCCAACCACACTCTATTTTACCCTCTATTTTTTTCTCCAAATATGATCTCTATATTTGGAGACCATCACT
This sequence comes from Capsicum rhomboideum, assembly GCA_031232105.1. Classification (NCBI taxonomy): domain Eukaryota; kingdom Viridiplantae; phylum Streptophyta; class Magnoliopsida; order Solanales; family Solanaceae; genus Capsicum; species Capsicum rhomboideum. The sequence goes on along the minus strand of CP124716.1, from coordinate 56,069,097 downwards.
CCAACCCAACACTCTATTTTTTCAATCTTCTTCTTTCTCTTTAATATTATATTATTATTTTTATTTCATTTACATTTTCTTATTTCATAAAATAAATCCTTTCTTATTTTATACATAATCACCATATATAATTCATAATCTTTTCAAATTTTTTATTTAACATAAAATTATTTTTACCCCAAATTGTTAAATAACATAAATTGCAAGCATATATTATACATATTAATGGACAATTCAAATAAAAGTTAAATTCATGAAATACAATTAAATAAATATTACATCATGGTAAAATTTATTTATGTAAAATTTATTTTAATTTGTACGTAAATATTCAACTTTCAAGATTATGACGTCGTTGCTCCCATAAATGTTCTATTAATGCATTGCGAAGTTCAAAATGAGCATTTTTGTATTTTTAACAATTTCATCTTGTATCAAGTGTTTCGTGTACTATTTTATTTCTCGTATTCCATTTTTAACTATTGCATCAGCTATTCCCATGGTTATTTTTTTTATACAATTATAAATTTGTAACACCCCGTACCTTTCTGAACTCACGCGACTACCCTCATGGAATTAATTAAGTTGTGATAGATGGTATATTATTCATGGAAGTTATTGGGCTAAACAAACCTAGTGCAAATGGGCTCAATTTAAGGCCCAAAATTAGGTAAAAGACATGGCCCAACAAGAAGGAAATGATCTATTGTTCTTTTGACCAAATCAACACATCAATTATTGACCAAAATTTGGTTAAGGATGACCATTAAGGGGCTATAAAAGGCACCAAAAATCTGATTTTTATTCATTTCATTACACTTGCCAAGTTCTAGAATTTTCCACAAAAGAGATATTTTCTCTTCTCTTCCAAACCCTAAGGCAATCATCTTTTGGGACAAGATCATCTCTTTGAAAGTATTGGTAAGTGTTTACTCTTATGGTTTCATATATTATATGCTTAAGATGGTGTATAAATCATGTTGGTTATGTTGGCAAAGTGTTGGACAGTTCACTAGGTGTAAAACAGTCTACTTTTGCTTAATCGGTGAAGGGTTTTGCCTTCTAAACTTGAAAGTGGACTTGTGGTCTTGAAGGAAGTGAACTTGATGGATTAAATATCAACATATAAGATGTGGTTATGTTCTTGACTTGCTTTCTCCTTGTGTATAACATTTGAAATTGTTGTTGTGAAATTGTACATGGAACCGGTGGCGTATTGAAAGGAAAATATAGTTTTGGTGATGTTTATGTGCGTTGTGAAACCATGGATGTTCGTTGGCATCTAATATGATCTAAAATATGTTAAGAGAAGCTTAGTTATGATCATGGACCATTCATTGCGAAAAAGGACCCTAAAATGACCCCGAAGGCTGAAACGGGCATCCGCCCTCGCGGGTGGGCACCTGCGGGCGCAGATGCCAACGCAGGTGACCCTGGACTAGGCCAGTGGTCACTTGCTGTCACGTCCCATATCCCAACGGGGTGTACTGGCACCCGAAGCCTATAAGGCTCGAGAGAACCAATCTTTACTCATGCCCAATCGTATGCGTACCGTAAGAATCATCACTAACTCGTAAATACATAAGAGGCTAAGTGCGGAAATCATGGAACATTATATACATATAAGAGACTCGACCGTTAGGGACATCAAACCAAAATGAGCATACATATCTTACATTCTGTTCCCACATAAGTCTACAAAGCCTCTACAGATACATTGCTATGTCAAACCTAGAGTCGGGACAACACCTCGCTCTATACTCATATACAATACCAAAATACATGTACATAGCAACTCAGAAAGCCCCGAACCAACAGGATCTCACCAAAAATCGGCAAAAGGCCTGCAACCTACTGTGGAGGTCTACTAGTACCTACGCCTGCAGCAAGTAAGGTAAATCCCCCAAGAGGGGTCAGTACGGAGAATGTACTGAGTATGTAAGGCCATATGAAACTGTCATAAATACATCAATAGAATCAAAATGTAATAGGATAGTCAATATGAATAACCCATCGATTTGTATATGTAGAACCATGTAGCTTACATAAATTAAGTTCTTCTCTTTATTGTTTATTCCTCATCGCTCATATCACAACGTACCCGGGCCCCAACTGATCAGTGGATCTTAACATAACATAACGTTATGTTTGGATCGGCTCGAGTTAGGACTTTGCCTCTAGAGCTACCACCCATATCAATATATCGGGATCGGCTCGAGCTAGGTTATTACCTCTAGAGCTGCCACCCATCCCAACATATCAGGTTCAGCTCGAGCTAGGTTATTACCCCTAGAGCTTCCCCCTGTCAGGATCGGTCCGAGCTAGGCTTATGCCCCTAGGACTGCCCCCTGATCCAATAATCTCGGGATCGGCTTAAGCTAGGCATTTTGCCCCCAAATCTACCACCCATACTTGATCATTGACCACCAACAGATATGAATTACTTTATTTCTTACTTTTGAGAGATTGATTCATCCACTTATGAGAGATTGATATATTGAGGATCATGATAGTATATAATATTGGGCCTCCACCTTTAGTGGGTTAGAAATGACATAACATAATATTGGGATTATTCTATATTGAACTTATACCTTGTCATAGTTATGAGAGATTAATGTATATAATTGCAGCCACAACATTATTGGAGGCTTAAGAACACAACATTATTGGGACTTTTGAAACATGTCCATAATTATGCAACTCATGAACAACCATGACTAATGAATGAGGAATATGTGACTTAACAATAGATAACATTATTGAAACCATTAGACACAAGTCAATGAACAAGAGGTATGTATATAACCACAATTGGCACTTTGGAACATAACCTTTTTGGGCTTTTGGAACATTGACCAACGAATATGAGACATACAATTCACAATTGATCAATGAGTAGGAAATATGTGATAATAACCATTGCTAACCGGATATAGGATACCTTAGCACATTTTGGGATGGTACAAATGTAATGTCAATGTGAATAATATTCGCCACAGAAAGATACGAACAGAGTAACCTTACATACCTTGTATTCTCAATACGAATATACAATCTTAGATGTACATACAATGGTCCCGCTCCTTCTTTATGTGTCACTCTACAACACAAATACATAACGGAGTTCACATTAACCACCAACTACCTTACAAATGCATATAACGTCAATGAGTTACATGTTTGCCTTTAAACATGCCATTTCCCCTTGACAAAACCATTGATGAAATTATTATCCCAAAAATCCCACAATATTCCCAACATTGACCAATACATTATAATCAATACATTTCACCACAACACTTTTCCTTTACACTTTCTTATCCACACCACACCACAAATAATCCATCGAATTACCTTAATACACCTCATAGCACATATCGGCCAAAATTCCACAATTTACACTTATAGAAAAATAACAAGTTTAATAACAAAATCACACCATACATGTTCATATTTTATCCATACCATGCTCTTTCATCAAAGTCACAAGTCATAATTCATGTTACAATTCCATGGATATCACATCTTTTACCAAAAACACAAAGCACCATATTCAACACCTCCAAGAATAACCAACATGATTTACATACTCTCCCATTCATATAATATGTTATCCATAAGAATAATCACTTACCTAAGCTTGAGAAATGATGATCTTGCTCCAAAAGTTGTCTTTGAGCTTTTAGGGTTTGAGAGATATGCTTGAGAAAATATCTAAAAGGCATGAGAGTTCCAAATGAATAAAATCTGATTTTTGGGTCTTTATATAGCCCTTGGGGTCATCCTTAGCCATTCTTGGCATTTAATGCTAGTTTGGCTTTGGTCAATGGAAGAATGGGTCATTTGACCCATTCTTGGCCCATGTTTTCTTTCTCATTTTAGGCCCTTTTTGACCCAATTCACTTAACCCAATAAAATCAATAATTTCTCATGTTTAATTCATTACATACGCGTCACGACAATATTCCCACTCATGCAATTCATATTTGTAGCCTCAATTTCAAAGACAAGCGATTCTAGCAACGTATGGCTTATTTTGACCCTAAGGGAAAAACTGTCATTTTGATGCCAAATTCGTTCTCGAGTAATTATCATACCAATATAATACTTTACTCATTTTATGTATATGCTCATGGTTGTAGAAGAAATATGGCAAAAATCGGCAAGGTACGTCCCCGGGCACCCTTGGGACTTAAGAAAATTTCCAACTTTGAAAAGTGGCCAAAACCAGCGTGGCACGCTCTCTGGCGCGCCCCAGCCTTAGTTTTTTTGAAAATTTCGTTTTTCGAATTTTCTTCGCGGGTTTAGTTAGATACTTCAAGTTCTATTCTTTAACTTACTTCTTACCTTTAATATACTTTGTTTGGAGGTCCTCTTAGCCTCATTTTGAACCCCACAAATGCTCCACGAAAATCACAAAACCTCTTCTACGAAGGGCTAACCACATGTACGAAGCCAAATTTCAATTTTTCTCATTATTAACATTACCAAACACATACTTATAGCTCTCGACACCTAAGTAAACATTATTCGGTATCGTCAAGTAGGGTTGGGAAGGTACGAGGTGTTACACCTGCGGACGTACCTCAACCACCTTCGGGCGCAGGTGGCTTCGCAGGTCAGCCCAGAACCCCGTTTTGCATGTTTTTGTGTCTCTTTGATCCCCTGGAACCCCTATACCCTTCATGGATGCAATTATCAACTTATGGTACCTTTTGAATGACTTTAAAGGAGTATCCCGGAGGTACTTGGAATGGTATCAATTATGGATTGTTGTTCATGTGTTATTGTGAAAGGTATTGAGATGACTTGATGGAGTAATTGTGACGTAGTGTTAATGAGGAAGTGTAAAGGATAAACTTGGTGTGAAATGTTAGTGGTTTATGATGTCTTGGTCAATGTGTGGAATGTTATGGTATTATTGGTATGGTGATGCAATAAATGGTATTGTAAGAGGGTGAAATGACGTTATATGGCAGTCACGTAATTCATTATCGTCTTATGCACTTGTAATGTAGTTAGTTGTTAACGTGAGCTCCGTGATGTACTTGTGTTGTAGAGTAACACGTAAGGAAGGAGCTAGATTTTTGTATTCACATATAGGACTGTATATTCATATTGGGAAAGATAAGGTATGTAAGATTACTCTTTTCGTATCCTTCTACAGCACATATTGTTCACATTGTCATCGTACTTGTTCCATTCCGAAATGTTCAAAGGTATCTCATTTCAGGTTGTCATATATTTTTATGTTATTCACATATTTCTTATTCATTGACCAATTGTTATTCATGTGTCACATAACTGTGGACATCATTCCAAAGTTCCACTAATGATGTTATAACCCCTAATGTATCAATCTCACATAAGTAAAGGTATCAATCTCTCACAGGTAAGGAATGAAGTAAAGTATATATATATATATATATATATATAGTATAGTATAGTATGGCCCACCGATAAGGTGGAAGATTGTTATATTATATTATGGCCCACCGATAAGGTGGATGATTGTTATATTATGTTATGGCCCACCGATAAGGTGGATGATTGTACTATAGCCCACTGATCAGCTGGATGAATGATATATGGCCCACTGATCAGCTGGATGAATGTAAAAGCAAAGAAAGTAAAGCACTTGAATGAAAGTATATCACTTGAAGGAAAGTATATATGAATTATTTATTATAAGAATGATAATGATATGAATGAATGATCGGAATGAAAGTAATGAAAGCAATGGACATGGTTCCACATATATAGAACGGAGGTTTATCCATATTGATTATTTCACTTGTACTTGATATCATTGAAGTGCTTATGTATCATGCAGTTTCTTAAAGCCTTACATACTCAGTACATTCTTCGTACTGACATCCCTTGGGGGACTTACCTTACTTGCTGCAGGCACAGGTGCTAGTAGACCTCCACAGTAGGCTGCGGGTTATCTACGGATTATTGGTGAGCTCCAGTTTGGTTCGGGGCTTTTCGTGTCATGTGTACATTTGTTTTGATATTGTAAAAAGGATTGTATAAAGCGGGGACTTGTCCCGACTTTAGGTTGGTTATGCATATGTATCTGTTAGAGGCTTTGTAGACGTTGTGGGGTAACTGAAGGGATGTAAGGAATGTATGTTTTGACTTGCTGGCCCTAACGGCCAAGTTTCATATATATCATATGATATCCGTGACTTCCGCCATTGGCATCTTATACCTATATGTGATGAAGTGTTGTTCATTTAGTGACATGCATATGAGTGTACAGGAATGAAGATTGGTACTCTCAGGCCTTAATGGCTTCGTGTCCTAGTCCGCCCCGTTGGAATTCTAGGCATGACAAAAGTGGTATTAGAGCAGATCGTCTTAAGGGTGTCTACAAAGCCGTGTCTGAGTAGAGTCTTGCTTATGGATGTGTTGCACGCCATATTTATAGGTAGGAGGCTACAGGACATTTAGGAGTTGTTTCTTTTCTTTATTTCCTAGATCATGCATCAGAGCCAATGATGTAGGTGGAATCATATCTGATCGTTGAAATTGATTTTCTTTGTTAGAGTAAAATGTCGATTACAAGACAAGATAAGGGCAAAGGTAAGGAGTTATACATGCTTGCCGGAGAAGAAACTAGTAAATCACCACCTGACCAAGCTAGTCAGGGTGTGGCTGAAACTGAATTTGCATCGCGGGCTTCTTCTACTTTTCCAGCTCCAGAAGAGCCGAGAAGGAGAGAAGAACCTGCCAAAACACCTGTTAAGGATACTGATCAGGATATAAGGAATGCAGTGCACCTGTTGACTCAGATAGTCATTGCACAAAATCAAAGACAAGTTGGCCCAGCCTTTGCACAGAAGAGGGGGAATCAAAGGCAAAGGAGAATGGTACAAGAATTTGAAAGAGGGCCGTCAAAGAGGGCTATATCTATGGGACAATTCATGGCGTCCCAAGGAGAATTTAGGACTCGGGTTTTTAACAGACCGCCTAGACCATCATTTCCTTACTCTACAGCAAATGCTCTACATCGATCCCAAGGGTTTAGAAGCAACTAGTTTGGGCAAAGAAGTGAGATTTGGGATTCACGGACAGTGGGGTATCAAGCAAGAGGAAGTATGAGCCAATCGAGGTCTCCTCATCAGCCATTTCAGTGTTGCGGAAGGTATCATTTAGGTGAATGCCGGTTGGGAACAAATGTTTGCTTTTGGTGTGGTATGCCGGGGCACAAGATGAGAGGGTGTCCACAAAAGGGAACGGGCAGTAGGGCACGACCTACGGAATTAGCCGTTGCATCCTCCTCGTCAGGTGTAAATCCTACGGGGCATGGAAGAGGTTCTAGAGGGACAGTTGGTGCTAGTGGAACCCAGAACCATACCTATGTCTTAGCGGATCGACAGAATTCGAAGGCTTCTCCTGATGTAGATACAGGTATATTATTCATATTTTACATAAAGTATATGCATTGATTGATCCGGTTTCTACATTATCATATGTTACTCCATTAATTGCGGAAAAATGTGAAAGAACACCAGAATTACTAGTTAAGCCATTTTGACGCATCTACACAAGTTGGTGAATCTATTGTAGCTAAAATAGTATATCGTAAGTGCATAGTAACTGTTTGTGGATATGATACACTGGTTGATCTTATTGAATTGGAAATGGAAGATTTTGAGGTTATAATGTATATATATTTGTTGGATTCTTGTTATGCCACGATAGGTTGCCGAGTTAAAAAAAAAAACATTAACGTTTTCCCCAAAAGGATGATCTTAAAATGAAGGGTAATGTTGGAGCACCAAGAGGTAAAGTTATTTCTCATCTTAAGGCAAATAAAATGATACCCAAAGGGGTACATATTTCACTTAGTAAGAATGAAAGATACTGATGTGGAGCCACCAACTCTTTAATCGGTTCCAGTTGTAGATAAATTCTGGAGGCATTTCCTGCAGATCTTCCAGGTTTACCTCTAGGACGAGAAGTAGTGTTGGTATAGAGGTAATGCCAAGTACTCAGTTTATCTCTATTCCTCCATATAAAATGGTCCCAGCAGAATTACGAGAAGTAACGGAGCAATTAAAAGAATTGCTAGAAAGGGATTCATAAGGCCTATTATATCCCTTTGGGGTGCACTAGTGTTAATTGTACAAAAAAAAAGGATGGTACATGGAGAATGTGTATTGACTATCGGCAATGGAATAAGGTGACAACCCCTCCCCAGAATTGATGATTTATTTAATCGGTTATAGGGTGCCAAATATTTCTCAAAGATTAATTTAAGATCGGGTGATTACCAAGTAAGGGTTGGAGAGAAGGATATACCCAAGACAGCTTTCCGAACACGGTATGGTCATTATGCATTTTTAGTTATGTCATTTGGACTAACAAATGCACCAGCTATTTTTATGGGTTTGATGAATAGGGTGTTCAAGCCATTTCTAGACATGTTCGTGACAGTTTTTATAGATGATATTTTTGTTTACTCAAGATCACAAAAGGGCCATACTAATCACTTACGACAGGTGTTACGGATTCTTCGTGACCGTAAGATATATTCAAAGTTCTCTAAATGTGAATTTGGTTAAAATCCATAGAGTTCTTGGGTCGCATTGTATAGGATGAAGGAATAAGGGTTGATACTCAAAAAGATTGAAGCGGTGAAAAAAAATTGGCCAAGACCTACGACGCCTACAGAGATTCATAGTTTCTTGGATTGGAAGGTTATTATAGAAGATTTGTTAAGGGGTTTACTTCTATTGTTGCACCTTTAACGAAGCTAACACACAAGGCAATCAATTTTCAATGAAATGATGAATGTGAGAATAGTTTCCAAGAGCTGACGGATAAATTGACTTCTACACCTGTGTTGGTACTTCCAGCAGGTACAGAGGGGTATTCAGTATATCGTGGAGCTTCAGGAATCGGCCTAGGATGTGTATTGATGCAGCATGGCAATGTGATAGCTTATGCTTCAAGACAATTGTGTCCACATAAAAGAAATTATCCAACACGTGATCTTGAGTTAGCAGTTGTGATATTTGCTTTAAAAATATGGTGCCACTATCTGTATGGGGTTCACGTTGATGTATATACTGATCATAAAAGATTGTAGTATGTTTTTAAGCAGAAGGACCTAAATTTGAGGCAGCGAAGGTGGCTGGAACTAATAAGGATCATGATATTGATATACCATCTGGGAAAAGCAAATGCGGTAGCCGATGCGTTAAGCCGCAAAGCACTAGGAAGTACTGATGGTCAGTTCATGGAAAAGCAAGGTATAGTCAAGGATCTACATCAATTAGACAGCCTGGTAGCTCATTTTCTTGAAATTCTAGATAAAAGAATTATAGTGTAAAATGCGGCAGAGTTTTCACTTGTAGCTGAGGTGAAGGAAAAGCAATATGCAAATCTTATTTTCTTTCAGTTGAAAAAGAACCTACAACAAGGTTCGATAAAGGCATTTGACCTTACGCCAGAGGGAGTATTTCAGTGCTAAGGTAGATTGTGTGTACCGGATGTAGAGGAACTAAGGAAATGAATTATGATAGAGGCACATCATTCACGGTATTCTATTCATCCGGCAGCCACCAAAATGTATCAGGATTTGAAAGAAATGTATTGGTGGGGTAACATGAAGAAGAACATTGCAGAATTTGTAACTCACTGTCCAAACTTTCAACAAGTAAACTTAGAGCATCAGAAACCTGAAGGTTATATGCAAAGTATCAATCTTCTAGTCTGGAAGTAGGACATGATTAACATGGATTTCATCGCAGGTTCGCTTCGTACACTGTGAAAATTTGATTTCATATGGGTGATAGTTGACAGGCTTACCAAGTCAGTGCATTTCCTACTAGTCAAGACCACTTATACAGCTGAAGATTATGCAAAGTACGATTACATAGGATTCCAATTTCTATTATATCAGACATGGGAGCTCAATTTACTGCATACTTTTGGAAATCTTTTCAGAAGAGTTTGGGAACCCAAGTGAGTTTGAGTACAGCTTTTTATCCTCAAACAGATGGACAAGCAGAACGTACTATCCAAACACTTGAAAATATGTTATGAGCTTGCACATTGGACTTTAAAAGTAGTTGGGATGGTCATTTACCTCTTATGGAAATTGCCTACAGTAATAGTTATTATTCAAGTATCAAGAGGGACCCTTATGAAGCATTATATGGGAGAAAGTGTAGATTACCAAGTGGATGGTTTGAAGCGGGTAAGACTGCTTTACTCGGGCTAGATCTTGTTCATCAAGCTATAGAGAAAGTTAAGGTGATACAACAGTGGCTACAAACATCCCAAAGTTGACACAAGTCGTATGCCGATATTAGAAGAAGGGAATTAGAATTTTCCATAGGTGATTAGGTATTTTTAAAAGTATCACCAAAGAAAGGGGTAATGATATTCGAAAAGAAAGGAAAGTTGGCCCTTTAGAACGTGCCATATGAGATTACCCGAAGATTCGGGTAAGTTGCATATAAATTAGCACTACCCCAAGAACTCTCCACAGTTCATTCAGTATTTCATGTTTGATACTTTGAAAGGGTATAGGAGATCCATCTCGTATTGCTCCCAGTGAAGATGTACAAGTTACGGAGGATCTCACATATTAAGAGGTACCTATTACTATTCTAGATTGATAAGTGAAAAGATTAAGAAATAAAGAAGTAGCTTCCGTAAAGGTACTATTGGAGAAATCAGCAAGTAGACGTAATCACATGGGAAACCGAAGAAATAATGAAATCTAAATTACTCGTATTTATTGTAAACGGAAGAAAAAGTTCAAGGTGCAGAATTAGAGAAATACCAAGTAAGTCTTTGCTAGTATTAAGTGTATATGATAACATGAAGGATACACTTAAATTTAAATTTGTTGTAAATGGAATAATGTTACTAACATTCGAGGACGAATGTTCCTAAGGGGGGAAGGATGTAACACCCCGTACCTTTCCGAACTCACGCGACTACCCTAATGTTCATGGAATTAATTAAGTTGTGATAGATGGTATATTATTTATGGAAGTTATTGGTCTAAACAAACCTTGTGCAAATGGGCTCAATTTAAGGCCCAAAATTAGGTAAAAGACATGGCCCAACAAGAAGGAAATGATCCATTGTTCTTCTGACCAAATCAACACATAAATTATTGACCAAAATTTGGCTAAGGATTAACATTAAGGGGATATAAAAGGCACCAAAAATCTAATTTTTCATTACACTTGCCAAGTTCTAGAATTTTCCACAAAAGAGATATTTTCTCTTCTCTTCCAAACCCTAAGGCAATCATCTTTTGGGACAAGATCATCTCTTTGAAAGTATTGATAAGTGTTTACTCTTATGGTTTCATATATTATATGCTTAATATGGTGTATAAATCATGTTGGTTATGTTGGCAAAGTGTTGGACAGTTTACTAGGTGTAAAACAGTCTACTTTTGCTTAATCGGTGAAGGATTTTGCCTTCTAAACTTGAAAGTGGACTTGTGGTCTTGATGGTTTAAATATCAACATTTAATATGTGGTTATGTTCTTTACTTGCTTTCTCCTTGTGTATAACATTTGGAATTGTTGTTGTGAAATTGTACATGAAACCGGTGGCGTATTGAAAGAAAAATGTAGTTTTGGTGATGTTTATGTGCATTGTGAAACCATAGCTATTAGTTGGCATCTTATATGATATAAAATATGTTAATAGAAGCTTATTTATGATCATGGACCATTCATTGCGAAAAAGGACTCTAAAATGACCCCCGAAGGCTGAAACGGGCATCCGCCCCCGCGGGTGGGGCACCTGCGGGAGCAGATGCCAATGCAGGTGACCCTGGACAGGCCAATGGTCACCTGCGGATGCACCTCAACCACTTGCAGGCGCAGGTGGCTTCACAGGTCAGCCCAGAACCCCGTTTTGCATGTTTTTGTCTCTCTTTGATCCCCCGAAACCCCTATACCCTTCATGGATGCAATTATCAACTTATGGTACCTTTTGAATGAATTTAAAGGAGTATCCCGGATATATTTTGAATGGTATAAATTATGGATTGTTGTTCATGTGTTATTTTGAAAGGTATTGAGATGACTTGATGGAGTAATTGTGACGTAGTGTTAATGAGGAAGTGTAAAGGATAAACTTGGTGTGAAATGTTAGTGGTTTATGATGTCTTGGTCAATGTGTGGAATGTTATGGTATTGTTGGTATGGTGATGTAATAAATGGTATTTTAAGAGGGTGAAATGACGTTATATGGCATTCACGTAATTCATTGTCATCTTATGCACTTGTAATGTAGTTAGTTGTTAACGTGAGCTCCGTGATATACTTGTGTTGTAGAGTAACACGTAAGGAAGGAGCTGGATTTTTGTATTCACATATAGGACTGTATATTCATATTGGGAAAGATAAGGTATGTAAGGTTACTCTTTTCGTATCTTCTGCAGCACAAATTATTCACATTGTCATCGTAATTGTTCCATTCCGAAATGTTCAAAGGTATCTCATTTCAGGTTGTCATATATTTTTATGTTATTCACATGTTTCTTATTCATTGACCAATTGTTATTAATGTGTCACATAATTGTGGACATCATTCCAAAGTTCCACTAATGGTGTTATAACCCCTAATGTATCAATCTCACACAAGTAAAGGTATCAATCTCTCACAGGTAAGGAATAAAGTAAAGTATATTTATATATAGTATATTATGGCCCACTGATAAGGTGGATGATTGTTATATTATATTATGGCCCACCAATAAGGTGGATGATTGTTATATTATGTTATGGCCCACCGATAAGGTGGATGATTGTACTATAGCCCACTGATCAGTTGGATGAATGATATATGGCCCACTGATCAGCTGGATGAATGGTAATAAGGATGAATGTAAAAGCAAAGAAAGTAAAGCACTTGAATGAAAGTATATCACTTGAAGGAAAGTATATATGAACGATTTATTATAAGAATGATAATGATATGAATGAATGATCGGAATGAAAGTAATGAAAGCAATGTACATGGTTCCACATATACAGAACGGAGGTTTATCCATAGATTATTTCACTTGTACTTGATATCATTGAAGTACTTATGTATCATGCAGTTTCTTACAATCTTACATACTCAGTACATTCTTCGTACTGACGTCCCTTGTGGGACTTACCTTACTTGCTGCAGGCACAGGTGCTAGTAGACCTCCACAGTAGGCTGCGGGTTATCTGCGGATTATTGGTGAGCTCCAGTTCGGTTCGGAGCTTTCCGTGTCATATGTACATTTGTTTTGATATTGTAGAAAGGATTGTATAAAGCGGGGACTTATCCCGACTTTAGGTTGGTTATGCATATGTATCTGTTAGAGGCTTTGTAGACGTTGTGGGGCAACTGAAGGGATGTAAGGAATGTATGTTTTGACTTGATGGCCCTAACGGCCAAGTTTCATATATATATTATATGATATCCATGACTTCCTCTATTGGCATCTTATACCTATATGTGATGGAGTGTTGTTCATTCTGTGACATGCATATGAGTGTACAGGAATGAAGATTGGATCTCTCGGGCCTTAACGGCTTTGGGTACCAGTACGCCCCGTTGGAATTCGAGGCGGGACAAAATTATAATAAAACTAACTTGTATCTTAAATAACTATAATATAGACGAAAATTAATTTATAAAAATTATAAATTAATATAATAAAGATATTACATTAGAAAATAATTATGAATATTAAGGACTTAATTAATTATCAAATATAATTTATAATATGTTAAATTACAAATGTTATATATAATATAAATATTAATATTATAGTCAAAAAGTAAAATAGAGGGGATGAATATTAACTCTCTATATTTGGACAGTTATTATTCACCCCCACCATATATAGAGTTTACAGGGGAATTTGGAGGGTGATTGTAGTTGCACCCTCTATTTTTCCCCTCTAAATTTGGAGTTTAAAGGGGAAAATAGTGGGTGATTGGAGATGCCCTAAGTAGTTATTACATCAGAGTTTATGATGCTAAGATTTCCAAATATTGCTAAACTATTACAAACCAACAGATTTACTTTTTCTTACTCTAGCAACCCCATTTGTCTTCTTGTACGCTTCATACTATCGACACTGGTGCCTCCAACAAAAACACAAGTTGATTTAAATGATATTTCTTGATACCTTTAGTTGGTAAACTGTAAACCACCTTGTTTCCCTCTCAGAAGCTATGCCGAATTTGCCAGTTTTCTAATTTCTTCACGAAGTACCTACATTCAGAGATTATGTAGCATCTTTTTCTATTTGTGAAACTAGGAGATTATGTTTAGGAGAAATATTTAGCCCTTATTGAAGATCCTTTAGTTCCATGTAAGTATAGTGGATTGTAGAAGAATGATTGTAAGAACCTCGTATTCATGTTTCAATATTGTCTCTAAAGACTCCATCAATTACACTAACACAGGTTAAATTGTATGTTGTCACGATCCAAAATCGAGGATAGTGATCTGCCCCACTGATAGGTAAGCCAACCCAAGAATCACATTTCAAAAATATGAAATAAATGTGGAAACTTAATGAATTAACACCAATGAGTCAACAGAATGAACCTCTCAAAGGAATCTCAAAGCTAAAAATGAAAATAACATCTTCCCCAAAACCCAGAAGTCACTAGTACAAGCCTCTAAAGATATTTGGTACATCACTCATAATGTTGACAGACTCAAATAAAGGAAGTAAAACAGGAAGTAAGAGAGAGAAGGGATCCATTAGTCCATAGATCACACAAACAACTATCTCTGGATCCCAAGAGCGATAGCTTCAAATGAAAGTACTGGATCAACATCTGGGGACAACCAATTCGTTACCTACACACAAGGTGCAAAGAAAAAAACAAGTATGAGTACTAATCCACATGCACTCAGTCACCGATCCTAATTAAAAAGCGATAGAGAGGGTCTGCCTTATACTGTTAAACCTGCACTTAAACTTAGACAAATACATAGAACCAAATAGATATGAACTAGAAGAGATTAAAAAACTAACAGAGAGCCACCAACAATAGTTTAAAAGTCACGACCTAAAAGTTGAGGTCATGATGGCACCTACCTCGATCCAGCCTTGGTAGGTAAGCCAAAAACCCACAATGGAAAGGAAAATCGAAGTATGAAAGAGATGAAATAAATATGAGACTTCTAGAACCAAGTCGAGCCATAATACTCAAATAACAGAAATATCCGAAAGAAATACAACCAACTCCAACAACCTAGTATCATAAATGTAAAGAGCATCTAATACAGTACTAGAATCTATTAAATATAACTCTGTCTCTGAAATACAAGATAAATACATAATGATAGAGAGAGGTTGGAACAGGCTTCGGATGGAGAGCTTACCAGATATCCGAAGTAGCTCTCTCTCCATATGAATTAGCCACCACAAGTCGCACTCTATTAGGATCTGTACCAAAAAGGCACAGAAGTAGGAGTGAGTACGATCCAGTTGTACTCAGTAGGTATCGTAGGCCGATCGAGCAAAGTAGAAAACTAAACAAGTAAAGAAATACTATGAGCACCCTTCCACTTGCATATTGAAAAGTTTCCAAATGGTAGCTCACACCGTATCTCCTAACAATTCTACAAGTATATTAGCTATATAATTCTAACTACACATGAAGATGTAAGAAACTAAATACACAGCAAAAAACACGTAAAGAAACGATACAAGAGATACAATGCAATGCAATGCAATGTGATGATAATGATATACGCCATCGCAAGAACCTCGTATATACTTTCCGATCTAAAGCTTCCTGGACAGGACTCATGAAGGGTTTTAAACCCATATACTTTCACAATCTCAATCAACATTGCAGTCAAATGACATCGGTTAAGGGTTTTCAAAATATCTCAATCAACCTTGCCGGTAAAGACCTCGACCAAGAATTTTACAAAATATCTTATTCAACCTTGCCGGCAAAGACCTCGACTATGGGTTCTTACAAAAATATCTCATTTACTTTCAAAAATCAATGTTACTCAATAGTATCAATCTCATGAATATGTATGGATGAAATGAGGATGCAATGCTTACAACTGTTCAGCATGAAGATAATAATCAATTCAATACAGGTATAAATAAGCTCAAAATCAACTTAATATCTCAATAATTCATGATATAAGTCATAGCTTGGCGCCACTGGAATAAATAGTCATGTAAGGCATCAATAATATCAATTCAAGCCCCTCTATCGGGTATCACTATAATGATAGAGGCATATAATGCTAAAATAAGGACTATAATATCAATCTAAGCCCCCTGCTCGGGCATCACAATAATAGTAAGGCAATTCAATGCACAAATAAGGCTTATAATATCTCTTAAGACAACAATAATATACATATAAGCCCCCACATGGGCTAAATGATAATAATAACAATCCCAAAATATTATATCACAACTAAGTCCCCAACCCATAGCATGCTTTACATGAATGGTTAACTACTCAGCCCAGTCTGAAGAAAGTTAAGCCATAACCTATCTTGAAAAAGCTAAAAGCCAAACCTAGATCCTTCAATGTGGAGCATTTACTTCATGAGGGGTCACAAAATGGACTAAATCGAACAATAACATAAAATACACGTCAAAAGGGAACTAACGATACTCATATAGGCTATATTTATTCCAGGTTGAAAAATAGTTCAAAAATTGGCTCAAAATCATAAAGGATGAATTTGGAACTTTATTTAAGAATCATATTCCTCATATTAAGATGAGTCTAAATCTGAAAACTCAACTAAAAATAGGTTGAAGTTGGTCCTTAAATCGAAGAAAAATCAATTTTGTAGTTTACCGGGTAAAAATCCCAAAATACAAGTTTAAAATCAAAGATTTGAACTTGTTTTGAAGATGAAATCAATATGAAATAATGAAAATAGAAGTTTAGAGATAATCCAAGCAAGATTGATGAAAAAACCCTTGAAATCGTCAAAAACAAGCTCCCAAAGTGTCACGCCCCGAATCCCATCGAGACATGATTGGCACCCGTAGCCGTTAAGGCCAGAGAGAACCAAACTTTGCCTATGTTCATTCGTATGCATATCTTGGTATGAATCTTATTCAACCTTATGCAAGTATGCGGAAAACATGAACATGGTAACATATGCTATATACATATTTAGGAAACTTGGCCGTTGGGGCCATCACATCAAACGAACATTTATCTTTTACATTCATAACCCACACATGTCTACAAAAGCCTCTAACAGATGCATTTACAAGATCAACTAACATTCGGGATAAGTCCCCGCTTTATACTATATTTACAACATCAACACAATTGTACACCTATGACTCGGAAAGTCCCGAAGCAACTAGGGCTCACCAAAGATGAGCAATGTCAACCTACGATGAAGGTCTACTAGTGCCTTCACCTGCAACATGTAAGGTAATTCCCCCGAGGGGGTCAGTACGAAGAATGTACTGAGTATGTAAGGTTCATAAGAAATTCATCATACATCATTACAACAATAATGAAATCAATGTAAGGAAATAGAAATGTGAATAAACTCTCTTTCTGTATGCGGGGAACCATGTATATTACGTTCTTTACTCCTCTTGTCTTCATATTTTATTCATCTTTATTGTTCTACCCATGCTAGTCTATTCTGTCGTCCCTGGGATGAGATTAACCCATGCTAGGTACTTTGACCCCTGGGATGTTATGTGAACCCATGTTAGGCTTTCGTGTCGCCCCTGGGATATCATTAACCCATGCTAGGCTTATCGCCCCTGGGATGTTATATTAACCCATGCTAGGCTTTCGTGTCGCCCCTGGGATGTACCATCATAACCCATGCTAGGCTTTTATATCGCCCCTGGGATGTACCATCATAACCCATGCTAGGCTTTTATATCGCCCCAGGGATGTATCGGGATCGACCCATGCTAGGTATTTAACCCCTGGGATACCACCCATGATTACTTCTTAATTATACACCTCTTATTTCTCTTGTTATTCTTACTTCCATTCTTAAGAGTGATACAATGAGGATCATGACATAATTGGAATCACACATATATATTACTTCTTCACTCTTGCCTCATGAGATTGACATCTTCACCTATGAGGAATAGATATATTAGCTTGCACATCACCTCTCTTATTCCTATTATGAGATTTGTACTTCTACTTGTGAAAGATTGATACAAAGATAATCATCATAATTGAGGACTTGGAACATGACATGATTGGAAAATGCTATTTAAGAATAAATAGGTTCTCTTATGTTATTACTCTCTTGAGATCGTTCATTTAGGAATGATAACGTTATGACATTTTTGGAACTTCACTCAATGAACAAGAGACAACCGAATCATCAGTCAATTAAGAATATGACACATATGAATAACAATATACGTCAACCTGAATTTGAGATACTTCAAACCTCTCGGAATTGAAACAAGTCCAATGTCAATGTGAACAACATGTTGCAGAGGGATATGGAAAAAGGAACCTTACATACCTTGTATTCTTAATACGAATACACAATCTTAGACGTGCATACAATATTCCTGCTTCTTCCTTATGTTTCGCTCTACAACACAAGTTTATAACGAAACCAACATTAACCACCACCAATTACCTTATAATGGCATACAACAACAATAAGTCACATGTTTAGCTTTAACATGTCATTTCCCCCTTAACAAAACCATTGATAAAATCATTATTCCAAAAATCATCCAATATTCCCAACATTGACCAATACATGATAATCAATACATTCCACCATGACACTTCCCCTTTACACTTTCTTATCCACACCACATCACAAACAATCCATCAATTCACCTTAATACACTTCATAGCACAAATCGGCCCAAATTCCACGATTTGCACTTATAGAAAAATAACAAATTTAATAACAAAATCACACCATACATGTTCATATTTTATCCACATCATGATCTTTCATCAAAGGCACAAGTCCTTATTCAAGTTCAAATCCCATGGATCACAAATCTTATACAAAAGCACAAAGTGCCATGTCCAAAATTTCCAACCATAACCAACATGATATACATATTCTCTCATGCTTATAATATGTTAAAGTACAATAATATTCACTTACCCAAGCTTGGAAGATGATGATCTTGTTCCAAAAATGGTTTAGGGTTTGAAGAGCCTCAAAGGGGTTTTCTTGAAAAGTTTAGAAAATGCAAGAAAAACATGTGTGTCTTTGTGGATTAAAATCTGATTTTTCCTCCCTTTTATAGACCCTTGAAGTCCTTGCTCAATTATTGCTTTAGTCAAAAGAAGAATGGGTCATTTGACCCATTCTTGGCCCATGTTTTTCTTTCACATTTTGGGCCCTTTTGAGCCCAATTCACTTAATCCAATAAAATCAATAATTTCTCATGTTTAATTCATTTCATACGCGTTACAAAAATATTCCCATTCATGCAATTCATACTCGTGGCCTTAATTCCAAAAACAAGCAATTCTAGCCACATATGGCTTATTTTGACTACAAGGGTAAAATCGTCATTTTGATGCCAAATTCGTTCTCGAGTACTTTTACCATACCAACATAATACCTTACTCATTTCATGTATATACTCATGATTGTAGAAGAAACGTGGCAAAAATAGGCTCGGTATGACCCCGGAGACCCTTGGGACTTAGAAATTTCCAACTTTCGAAAAAGTGGAAAAGCCAAGGGGGCACGCCCCTGGGCGCGCCAACCTACTGCCTCTGGGCTAAAATTTTTAGCCCAGAGAGGCGTGGAACGGTCCCAAACGCTCCCCTTACTTAGTTTTTTCGAAAATTCCATTTTTCGACTTCTCTTCGCGGGTTTGGTTAGATACTTCAAGTCCTATTATTTAACTCACTTCTTAACCTTAATATACTTTGTTTAGAGGCCTTCTTAGCCTCGTTTTGAACCCCACAAATGTTCCACGAAGATCATAAAACACCTCCTATGAAGGTTTAATCACATAACAAGATCCAAATTCAATTATCTCACCAATAGCATTACCAAATGCATACTTATAGCTCTCGATACCTAAGTACATATTATTTAATATCGTCAAGTAGGGTTGGGAACGGACGGGGTGTTACACAAAGTTTAATAATGGTGAAAATGGGGTTTTGATCGAGAAAAATGATTTAAAACTGTCCAGGTATAAAATGCTTTTCGCGAACGCAAGCCACAGGCCACGAACGTGAAGGCCAACCCAACTCGAGTCTCGCAATCGTGGTCGGACCATAGTGATCGCGATGAATACCAACCCGGACCCGATCCAAATAACTCTTTGCAAATGCGGTACATTCCATGCGAACGTGATAAACGAATTAGGCGACCCTTCGCGAATGCAGTCCCACCTTTGCATTAGCGATAAATAACATTTTTCTTCTTTGTGATTACGACCAGGGGCCTGCGAACGCAAAGAAGGGTTGCATTGTGCACCAGAAAACTGCACCAGCAGTTTAGGACTTGAAAAATAGTCCCGATTAGACCCTTGAAATTCGTTTGGGACCCCATAAAAATAAACTAATAATGCTAATAGGTTATTTTCGACGATCCAGACTCAATGGAACCATCAAATTTTTGAAAGGAGATCATTTATAATGAATTAGCCCCCTAGATCCCTTTTAAGCTTATTATACTAATTTTTGTCTAAAAGGTCAAAACGAAATATAAAGGCTCGGGGCCCGAACTAACTACGCTACAAACCCAAAATCAAAATTTTGGATCTAATGGAACTGATCAAATCATCATCCAATATTCAGATCATAAAATATTGACCAAAGTCAAACCAACCACTTTAAAAGCCTCTAAGGGTCTCAAATCACTACTGAATGCATCAGGGAACGTGCCAACCAACCCCAAAACTCATAAATAACATATAGCAACTACAGAGAAGGAAAAAATGGTCAAAACATAGCAAAAGATAAAAATCACGACTACCATTGTTACATTATCTACCACTAAAACACAAGTTCATCCTCGAACTAAAAAGCAAATAAAATACCTGAAGCGGTAAAAAGTTGGGGGTATCTATGCCTCATATCAGACTCAACCTCCAACGTAGCCTCATCAATCTGGTAATATCTCCACTAGAACTTTACTGAATCAATATGCTTAGACCTCCATTTCTTAGTCTGCCTATCTAGGATAGAAATGGGCTCCTCCTCGAAGGATAAATCATGGTCTAATACAACAGAATCCCACCGGATCACATGTCCGTCATTTGGACGGTATCTCTTTAACATGGAAACATGTAATACCGGATGGACAACTGACAGATGTGGAGGCAAAGCTAGCCTATATGCCACATCTCTATACTTCTCAAGAATCTCGAAAGGGCAAATGAACCTCAGACTAAGCTTCCCTTTCTTTTCAAACCTCATCACACCTTTCATGGGTGAAACCTTCAACAAAACCCTCTCTTCAACCATGAATGCAACATTGCGGACTTGACGATTGGGATAACTCTTTTGCCTACTCGGGGCAGCCACAAGCCTGTGTTGAATCAATCTCACTCGATCCATCGAGTCTATCAACAAATCTGTGCCCCAAGGTCTCACCTCAAATGAATCAAACCATCCCACAGGGGATCTATACCTCCGTCCATACAAAGCCTCAAAAGGCGCCATCTGAATATTGGAATAGTAGCTGTTGTTGTAGGCGAACTCTGTCAAGGGCAACAACTGGTCCCTAAAAAACATAACATACGCTCGAAGCATGTCCTCTAGCACCTGAATAGTTCTCTCAGACTGACCATCTGTATGAGGATGAAAAGTTGTGCGTAAATCAAGTTGAGTACCCAATTCACTCTGCATAGAACTCTAAAAATTTAAGGTAAACTGAGTACCTCTATCAGAAACAATGGAGATAGGCACAACATGCAATCGAACCGCCTCTCTAATGTAGATCTTGACCAACTTCTCCCTATTATAATTTGCCCTCACAGGTACAAAATACATTGATTTGATCAATCTATACATAATCACCCAAATAGAATCAAAGTTCCCCAAAGTTGGGGGTAGGCCAACTACAAAATCCATGGTAATCAGCTCCTACTTCTACTTGGGAATGGGCATCATTTGCATCGTACCACCTGGTTACTGATGCTCATACTTCACTTGCTGGCAATTCAAACACTTGGCCACAAGCTCCACAATGTCATTTTTCATAACACCCCACCAATAGTGATGTTTTAGATCATGATACATCTTCGGCCCTCTTGGATGAAATACCTCGAATAATGAGCCTCCTCCAAGATAAACCTATTCTAACCACCAACTTTAGGCACACAAACACAACCACTAATCCTTAAAACACCCTCGGGATAAAGAGATTCCACTTTTGCCTCGCCACTCAACACTCTATCACGAATCACCCTTAATCTCTCATCAGCAAATTTATGAGCTCGAATCTGCTCCATCAAAAAAGACCTAGCCTCAATAAAGGCCAAAACATGCCCCGGTTATGAAATATCAATCCTAACAAACTGGTTAGCTAAAGACTAAACCTCTAAGGCTAAAGGTCACTCCTGAGTTAAAAGATAAGCCAAACTCCCCATACTCGCCGCCTTTTGGCTCAAGGCATCCGCTGCTATATTAGCCTTGCTAGATGATAAAGAGTAGTGAGATTATATTCCTTAAGCAACTCAAGTCATCGATGAGGTCTCATAGTAAGATCTCGCTGGGTGAAGAAGTACTGAAGGCTAAGATGATCAGAGAAAATCTCACAATGGACTCCATACAAGTAGTGTCGCCACAATTTCAACATAAATACAACAACGGCCAACTCCAAGTCATGGGTAGGGTAATTCTTCTCATGAGTCTTCCACTGTCGAGAAGCATAGGAAATTACCTTACCCTCCTGCATCAACACACCACCCAAGCCAACTCCAGAAGCATCACAAAACACAGTAAAACCCTTGCCCTCCTTGGACAAGGTCAAGATAGCAGCCGAAGTCAACAACTCCTTGAGCTTTTGAAAGCTCTCCTCACAAGCATTCGACCACTGAAAAACAATATTCTTCTAAGTCAACTTGGTTAAAGGAGCCACTATGGAAGAGAAACCCGACACAAAGCACTGATAATAGCCTACTAATCCAACAAAACTCCAAATCTTGATAGGAGAAGTGGGTCTATCCCAATCACAAATTGCTGTTATCTTGGCTGAATCAACCATAATAGCATCCTTGGTCACTACATGACCTAAGAAAGAAACAGAATCTAACCAAAACTCACAGTTGGAGAACTTGGCATACAACTTCTCGTCCCGCAATCTCTGAAGTACAATACTCAAATGCCTCACATGGTCAGCCTCATTCTTGGAATAAACCATGTCTGAAAGGCCATTTTCGAAACATTCGATGCTCTAATCCTCAACTGAAGGTAACCGGATTTTAAGTCAATTTTAGAAAACACCGAGGCATATTGAAGCTGATCAAATAAAGCATCAATGTGAGAAAGAGGATACTTGTTCTTGACCGTCACTTTGTTCAATTGCTGATAGTCAATACACATGCACATGGATCCATCCTTCTTCTTCATAAATAAGACAGGAGCATCCGAAGGAGACACACTAGGTCTAATGAAACCTTTACCCAACATATCTTACAATGGCTCCTTCAATTCCTTCAACTCAGCTGGGACCATCCTATAAAGAGGATTGGAAATGGGTTTGGTGCCCAGCTCAACATCAATGGAAAAATCAATATCTCGATTTGGAGGCATACCAGGCAAGTCCATAGGAAACCCATCTTTGAACTCGCTAACAACTCGAACAGAATCCAAAGGAGATGGAGAAGCAACACTAGTATAATGAACATAGGCCAAATAAGAAATTCACCCTTTTCTTACCATGCGACTACCAAGTAGAAAAGATATAACCCCCTGCAGACATAAACTAGGAGTACCTTTCCATGCTAATCTTGGCACACCTAGATAGCTAAAGTCACATTCTTGGCAAAACAATCCAAAATTGCATGATAAGTATCTAACCAATCCATACTCAAGATATTATCAAAATCAACCATATCTAGGATAATCAAGTCTACCCAGGTCTCACGCCCCACAAAAGTTACAATACAAGATCGGTACACCTGATCCACCACTAAAGAATAGTCTACGGGGGTAGAAACACGAATAGGAATAACAAGGGACTCACATGTAGCATCAAAACCAGTAGCAAAATAGGTAGACACATAGGAGACTATAAACTTAAGGTCAAATAACATGAAAACAGAACGATGGAAAACTGGGATGATACTTATGATAACTGCATCATAGGCCTTTGCCTCAGGTATCCTAGGTATAGCATATGACCTCGCCCACTACCACACTGTGCAACCCTGCATCCACTACCATAAGCTCTCTGAGCTCCAACTCAAGCACCTTTAAAACCACCCCTACTACTCTGTAAACCACCTCTAACTGCAGATATAGGAGTAGGGTAAAGTTGAAGCGGAGATCGCCACTGGGTGGGACCTAATGCACACACCAAGGGCAATCTCTTGCATAATGACCAGGCTCATAATATGGAAAACACTCCCTGCTGCCTGAAATACACTGAGAGAGCCCAGAAGTACCAGAATACCCTTCATGCCCTAAAAAACCAAAATAGGAACCTTTACCCACATAACCTGACCTTTCGCTACCTGAAACCTCAGAAATCGCAGACCCACTACCCAAACTCTATAAAACTGCCTGAACTGGACTTTTATAGTAACCATGAGAACTTCTGCTAGAGAAATCCCTACATCGGGATGCATGACCAATGGACTCACCTTATTGGTGGGTCCTCTTGGCAATATCATTCTGGGTGACCTGGGGAATAGACTCAATCAACTTAACATGCTCTATGATACTCTGGATAGAACCACTAAGAACTACAAGTTGAGTTGTCGCCAACTGATAATAACCTGCCAAACCCTTAACAAACTTTCTGATCCTCTCAGACTCGGTGGAAAAACTGGCAGTGGCATATCTGAATAGTGCATGAAAACGTGTCTCATGCAGTGGTCATAAAGCCCTGCTCCAAATGATCAAACTCATCTCTCATCTGATCTCTAAAATTGTAGGGTATGAACCTCTCTAGAAAAGCCTCAAAAAACTGGGTCCAAGTCATAGTAGGAGAATCCAAAGGTCTACAACTAGCAAATGACCTCCACCACTGCCTAGCCATGTTAATCAATTGGTAGGTAGTGTAGGCAACACCATGGAACTCAAGGGATCTGAGGTTATGCAACCTCTCCTGGTAATCAAGTAGAAACTCATAAGCTTCTTCTCTAATAGAACCACTAAACTTGGGAAAAGCCAATCCAATGAATATTTCAAACCTCTTTTGATTATCAAAAGACATCATAAGACCCAAAGCAAGAGGAGGAACACCAAGTCCAATAGGCAAAGTATCAATACGAGGGGGTATCACAGCAGCTGGCTATACCCCTTGGGTCAAAAAACCATAAGTAGGATCCTGCCTTAGTGGTTGAATACCTCCTGTAGTCTGTGAAACGCTCGGCACACTTGGTGGAATACCTGTCTTGGTAATGTCATCCAAACAGCCCAAAAGATTAATCAACAAATCCTATAACACCGAGGTAGTAACTGAATTTTGAGGGGCCTGAGATGGTCCCGCATCTTCTGTCGGATAATCCTCCTTATTATAATACATCTCAGGCTCGGGAGAGGCCACTCTAGCTTGTTCTCTAGCTGGAGCAGCTCCTCGTGCCTGACCTCTAACTCTGGCTCAGCTATGACCATTGCCTTGCCCCCTGTCTGGGGCTCCAGCAGCGGGTGTTGACTCAACATTTTCAACATCTCTGGATTTAGTCCTCATCATCTGTGCAGAAAAGAATAGAATATAAGTTTAGAACATTGGGCATGATAACGAATCAATTTAGAGAAGTTTTTCCTAAAGATATGCTATAGCCTCAGGAAGATAGCTACAGACGTCAACATATCGATCCACGAGATTCTATTAGGCATCCTGCTCTTTCACTTATGAGATCGATGAACCTAGTGCTCTGATACCAATTTGTCATGACCCAAAAGTTGAGGTTAAAATGGCACCTACCTCAATCCAGCCTTGGTAGTTAAGACGAAAACCCATAATGGAAAGGAAAATCAAAGTATGAAAGATATGAAATAAATATGAGAATTCTAGAATGAAATGATACTCAAATAATATAAATATCCGAAAGAAATATAGCCAACTCCCAAAACCTGGTATCATAAATGTAAAAAGCATCTAATATAGTACTAGAATCTGATAAATACAACTCTTTCTCCAAAATACAAGATAAAGACATAAAGATAGAGGGAGGCTGGAATAAGGTTCCAAACGAAAAGCTCACCAGATCTCTGAAATAGCTCTCTCTCAGTACAAATCAGCCACTAAGGGTCACACTCATACTGGGATTTGCACCAAAAGGGCACAAAAGTAGGAGTGAGTATGGTCCACTTATACTCAGTAGGTATTATAGGCCGACTTAGCAAAGTAAAAAATTAAACAAGTAAAGAAATATTAAAACCATGCTTCCACCTGCATACAGAAAAGTTCCCGAATGATAGCTCACACCATATCTCCTAACAATTCTACAAGTTTAATAACTATATAAGACTAACTACACATGAAGATATAAGAAACTAAATACACGGCAATAAATACGTAAAGAAAAGATACAAGAGATGTAATGCAATAACACGCAATGCAATGGGATGATAATGATATACGATATCGCATGGCCCTCGTAGACACCTTCCGAGATAAAGCTTCCAGGACAAGACCCATGGGAATTCTCAACCCATATACTTTCACAATCTCAATAAATCTAGTAAACAAATAACTTCGGTCAAGGATTTTCAAAACACCTCAATCTACCTTGCTTACAAAGACCTCAGCCAAGGGTTTTACAAAATATCTTATTCAACCTT
Source organism: Capsicum rhomboideum (assembly GCA_031232105.1). NCBI lineage: Eukaryota > Viridiplantae > Streptophyta > Magnoliopsida > Solanales > Solanaceae > Capsicum > Capsicum rhomboideum. The sequence continues at coordinate 56,042,161 of CP124716.1, read as the reverse complement.
GCCGGCAAAGACCTCGGCCAAGGGTTTTTACAAAAATATCTCATTTTCTTTTAAAAATTAATGTTTCTCAGTAGTATCAATCTCATGAATATGTATGGATGAAATGAGAATGTAATGCTCACAACCATTCAGTATGAAGATAATAATTAATTTAATACAGGTATAAATGAGCTCAAAATTAACTCAATAGGTCAATAATTCATAATATAAGCCATAGCATGGCACCACTGACATAAATAGTCATGTAAGGCATTACTAATATCAATCCAAGCCCGTCTCTCGGGCATCACTATAATGATAGAGGCATATAATTCTCAAATAAGGCCTATAATATCAATCTAAGCCCCCTGCTTGGACATCACAATAATAATAAGGCAATTAAATGTACAAATAGGGCCTATAATATCAAGTCAAGCCCTCACATGAGCATCACAACAAATATAATCTCTCAAGTCAACAATAATATAATATAAGCCCCCACATGGGCAACACGATAAAAATAACAATCCCAAAATACTATCTCAAGACTGAATCCCTAACCCATAGCATGCTTTACATCAATGGTTAACTACCCAGCCATGTCGAAGAAAGTTAAGTCATAACCTACCTCGAAAAGCTGAAATCCAAACCTAGACCCTTCAATGTGGATCCTTTCTTTCATGAGTGGTCTCAAAATGGACTAAATCTAATAAAAACATAATCTACAAGTCCAAAGGGAACTAACGATACCTATATAGGCTATATTTATTTCAGGTTCAAAAATAGTTTGAAAATCTACTCAAAATCATAGAGGGTAAATTTGTAATTTTATTTAAGAATCATGTTCTCCATATCAAAAGTAGTCTAAATCTGAAAATCCAATTGAAAATGAGTTGAAATCAGTCCTTAAATCAAAGAAAAATCAATTTTGTAATTTACTGGGTAAAAACACCAAAATACAAGTTTGAAATCAAAGATTTGTAGCTGTTTTGAAAATAAAATTAATAGAAAATGATGAAAATAGGAGTTTTGACATTACCCAAGTAGGATTGATGAAAAATCCCCTTGAAATTGTTAAAAATGAGCTCCCAAAGTTTAATACTGGTGAAACTGGGGTTTTGTCGAGAAAAATAATTTAAAATCGTCCAGGTATAAAATACTCTTAGAGAATGCAGCCACAGGTTATGAACGGGAAGGGTAACCTAACCCGAGTCCTGTGATCGCAGTCGAACCATTGCTATCGCAAAGAATACCGACCTGGATCCAATCCAAATATCTCTTCATGAACGCAGTACATTCCCAGCGAACGCGAAGAACGAACTAGGCGACCCTTCATGAACGCAGTCCCACCATCGTATTCGCAGTGAATAAAATTTTATTTCTCCACAATTGTGACCAAAGGCCTGCGAATGCGAAGAAGGATTGCATTGTGCACCAGAAAACTGCACCAGGAGTTTGGGACTTGGAAAAATAATCTCGATTGGACCCTCGAAATTTGTTCGAGACCCCACAAAAATAAACTGATAATGCTAATCGGCTATTTTCGACGTTCTGGAAACAATGGAACTATTGGAGTTTTGAAAGGAGATCATTTACAATGAATTAGCTCTCGGGACCCCTTTTAAGCTTATTATATTAGTTTTTGTCTAAAAAGTCAAAACAAAATATAAAGGCTCAGGGCCCGAACTAACTACTCTACTAATCTAAAATTGGCATTTCGAATCTAATGAAACTGACCAAATCACCATCCAACGTTTGGATCATAAAATATTGACAAAAGTCAAACCAACCACTTTAAAAGCCTTTAAGGGTTTCAAACTCACTTCAATCACTCCCGAAAGCATTGAGGATCGTGTCAACCAACCCCACAGCTCATAAATAGCATATAGCAACTATGATGCAGGGTAAAATGATCAAAACACAGGAAAAGCTAAAAATTACAACTACGATTGTTACATTAAATATACACATACGTCAACTAGCAAATAAAGTTGGATAATCATCACCATGTTTAACAACATTTAAGCACATCTCTATCAAATTGAATCATGAACAGTCTAAGAAAAAAAGGGGTGAATGGATGAATGTATGTGATGTGTATATACACACTGCTCTATATAGCTAGGACCCATAATTGACTTGTGAGGTCCATATAATGGACAGGTGTACCCTCTGTTCCCAAACATATCAATAATAATACATGGCAGGCGTGTCACTTCGATCCATATAACATTGAGTAGGCATATCACTTTGATTCTTATAAAATGCAATGAATGATGTGCAGGCGTGTAACTCCAATCCTATAAACAACAAGTATAATTCAAAGAAAGGTATTCTTATCATGAGTCATTACGAATGTCAAATAAAGTTCCCCTCTTTTGAACTTCACAATTAATACGAACTCTCCATTTCCAAACCACATATATAAGAAATCTTAATTTATCATTAACTATCACCATAATCTGACTCAAGTTATAAGAAATCTCGATTTAACATTAAGTATCACCATAATCTTACTCAAGTTCTCAAGGAGAAGTAAAATCATATTCTAACAGGTTCAATAAGTCACTTTCAGAAATAATTCACAATAATTATGCTAGAAAATAAGGGAAAACAGTCTAAACAAGTAATCAATTGTTTTAACCCTTCACATAACATTAGTATCCACATAGATTCTCTTTATCTCACTTAAATGGAACCCTCATTTTCCTATTATTCTTTTATACAAGAGACTAACATATAAACACTTTGAAATAGAGTCAAAAAAAAAATCTCAACCTGTCTTAAACAAAGCTCGAAAAGTCAAACCAAAGTTTTCTCCTTTCATAATGTTTTTAAACGAGCCTAATTTGATTAAATACATCTTCTACACAAGAAAATAAAGCCATAGACTATACTGTAGTTCTAGGTTCAAAAAATCAACCTAAAAGTTAACCCTGAGCTCACAAGGGCAAAGCTGAAATTGTATTTAAAACTCATGTTACCTCTAACTTAAGGAACTCAAATATGAAATTTCATCGATAATTGAGCTAAAATTGATCTTCAAATTATTAAAATATCATTTATTAACTTTAGCCCCAAAATATCCAAATTTTCCAATTTAAAATCAAGATTTCAAGATGAAATGTCACGATCCAAAAATAACAGGGGTTGTGATAGCATATATCCTAACCTAACCATGGTAGGTAAGCAAAATTCAACAGACGCAAATAACTCAAAATAAAGGAAAATAGTAAAATATCAGTACAATTAACTAATAATAACTTCAAACAAACAAAACAGGAAGTGAAACAATATATCAAAATATCCCAAGACTCAACTGTCACAAGTACAAAAGCAACACCTAAACCAAAAGTCATAAACCAAAATACAAAACTGTCCCAAAAATAAAAGATAAAAGAAATTGTGACAATCCCAGAATATAGGAGCTCACCACAACTTCAAAAATAGCAACACCGCACGATCAAGAGCAACTCTGATAACTTGCACTAGAATTTACATCATAAGGGTGCAAAAGAGTAGGGGTGAGTAAAACCACTAGTACTCAGTAAGCATCATAGACTGACTGAGCTCAAGCAGATACTCTATCAAATAAAGAATACTAAAATAACCCTGCACACAGAAAAGTCCCAACAGTTAAATGATAAGAGTATAATAGAACATTCCACATCATAATAGAGTAAATGAGTAATGTAATGTTAAGTGTATGTTATGAAATGCAATGTCAATACCTACCAATATAAACCCCCTCTACAGTGGTATACTGTGAGATAGGACCAATGGGAGACTCACGAGGTCCATATATCCATCCATAGTTTGTCAATAAAGTTTAGTAGCTACATTTTTTCTATGATGTTGTAAAGTAGTAAGTCAAGCCAGATTTTTGCCCACGGCATCATAAAATAATAGAAACCATATGCAAGTTCCTTAAAAATTTATTTATGAGAAATAACCAAGTTCATCAATTCATAAAATGAGTATGATGATTATACATGATCACGATATATTAAGGAATTCACGTGCAATAATCATATCACAAAAACTCCATGCTCAACTCAAAATCACAAGCTAAAAGTCTTCGCAATGATAATTCCCTTAAGCTTACTCGCATGCCACTCCTTATATCAATCTCTATTACTTTCTATACAAAGTCCATCACAATAATACTAATTCCTTTTGTGTAGGAAAAAAAAAGCATAAAACAATCTAATAATATAAAATATGAATCAATCTTCCCAAGTCACGAACAACCCATCAACATAAGGGATGTGCCAGGATTTTACGACACATTCGATGCTTAAAACAAAGAATTTTGTAAGTTCTTGAGTATGTTTTGTTTGATATGATGTGTTTTTGTGTTTGTAAGCAGAAAAATTGGTTGTGATAACAAAAGATGGATTTTGAAACTAATAACACTAAGCGTTGGTCCATAGATTCAAAGCACGAATCGTGAAAGCAAACCACGAGTCGTATTGTCATCTGTAGAACTTAATCTGAGATAGTGCAAAAGAAGTCAAAACCATGGCTCATTTGACGATCCATGAACTAAGAGAAGAATCGTGATATTATTTGTAGTTGGTGATCTGCAGGCGTGCAAGTTGGACCAGATTCCATAAGTCATTCTACGAGCCGTGAAATTATTTCATGGTTTGTTCTGTCAATTGTAGATAACATCACATATCATGATATAAAATGGAGTTTGGGACCATGAGTCAAACCACGGATCGTAGATGAAGACTACAAATTATGGAATGACCCATGGTAAATTGTGAAAAAATTGAAAAAAATGCAAAAGACAAAAGAAAATCCACTTTCCATGAATCGTGATTCCAAACCATGACTCGTAGACTGCTGACGGACCAGTTCTCTTATTTTTTTTAGGAAAGGATTTGTTTTGTCTATAAATACTTTTTCTAGGTTTTTATTTCCATCACTCTTATTATTTTGAGACACATATTGTTTCTTGAAGACTTATTGTTCTTGAATTTTTAACTGAATTAACATACTTTGATATTTGGTTTTTGGATTCGTGTGATAATACAAAATTTTGGATTTTGCTTATTCTTCTTGTAAGTGTATGATCATGATTTCTACATTATTTCTTGGTATTATTCCTATAAGTACGAGTAGCTGAATTCCACAACTAGGGTTGTGGGAACATGATGCGATAACAAAGTAGGCTATAGTACTTAGTGATTTTGGAATGGTGTTCATGCATGTATTGTTATTCTCTTCATCTTGATTGCTTTTTAATGGTTTTAAATGTTAGAACTAGCCACAAATCTTCACTTTCTTGATAAAAGAGGTAGGGATTAGGAAAAGAGATTATGAATGGAGATTTGAGAATTCTAACCCTCATTTAGTGACTTGAGCCTTACCAGGTATAGTCAATCCGAGGCTAAAGACAAGGGCCAGTAATCAAATAGTCAAAGACCGAAAGAAACTAGAGTAATATTCATCTATTTAGGATTGAAGGACATATAGGTGAACCAATCTTTTCAATTTTGCATGCAAAGTACCAGGATAGATCACTATATGCTTACTGAGTTTTGAGATCATGGATAACACAGTCCTAGTCCATTCTCATTGATTGATGACAAAACCTTAAATTCTCTTAAGTTGTTACTTGTCTTACTTTATTTTATAAGTTGTTAGATGTTACTAGAATTGCCCCTTAAGAAATAAACGACTATTGGTTTAAATAACCACATTGGCCTGGTTTCTAGCCATATTTCATATGAGATTGATCCTAACCTAGTTGGATTCTATATTTGATCAGTGGCCACGTTATACTTCATTGTGAGGTGTAATTTGGGTGACATCAAATTTTAGCGTCGTTGCCAGGGAATACGGCTTAGGAATAGGTCCATTATGTTTATTTGACTTGTAGTCCTTATTTCCTAATTTTCTTTGTTGTTTTTGTTTTGTTTTTAGGAACAATGGTAGATAATACCGGTCATCTAGAGCAGAATCTTGATAACATGAATGAGGCTCAAAGAGGTAAAGCAACCCTACTGGCTGCGGAGGTTGAAAATGCTAGGCATGCTGAAGTTGTTGTAGCTATTGTTAATACTGTTGCTAGGAACCGACGGCATAGGGTCCATGGTCAACGATAAGCTTTATGATATGTCACTTAGGAAAATGAGGAGGATGCTGATTTTGAAGAAGTAGGTGCTACAAGTGCCATAGTCCCACCTCTACTGGCCCGTAGTGCCAAGTTTGACATCACCAGTACTATTATATAGGTGCTGAATGTGAAGGGATTGTTTGGAGGAGCCACTAGAGATGATCCAAACCTTCACATGTTGAATTTCCTAGGAATTCGCAAAGCTTACAGGTTTCTAGGTGTTAGTCAAGACACCATCAGACCTAGGTTTTTTCCCTTCTAACTATCCAAGGAAGAAACTCCTTGACTGATAGAAATACCTTATGTCTCTATCACTACTTGGGCGGAGGTGAAGAAAGCCTTTTCGAAGAGGTTCTTCCCACCATCCCAGATGATACAGTTGAGGGATGAGATGAACAATTTCAGGCAGCTATTCGGTGAAGCTTTTCATGAGATATGGCTTAGGTTCCAAAAGAAGTTGAGGCAATGTCCAAACCACAAGTTGTCAGATGAAATTCTTTTGTAAAAATTCTTCAGTTCTCTGAATTATGTAACTAAGGATGTCGCTGATAATATAACTGGGGGTTCTTTAATGACACATATTTATACAGATGCTATTGTGATGTTGGATCAGGTCACAAAACCAAATAGAGCTTGGCACACTCGGGAGTCTGAGGTTTTTATTGGTACTTACCCTAAGGGGATGTCGGCCAAGCAGCATCGGAGAAAAGAAGAGCGTGATCAAGATATGGCTCATCTAAAGACATAAGTGGACTTGATTATGAAGCATTTGATGGGGGTTAGTTTCGAGAAGGTGAACGTTGTTGGTTCACAAGGAAAGGCATCAAGGCAAGATAATTATAATTCTGATTCTGAAGAGGAGGACAATTTTATTAACAACTAGATGGAGGGTTTACATGCTAATGCCTAAGGTTCTAATCAAGACTTAAGGTGCTAAGATCAAGGAAATCAAACTTGGAACTAAAACAGAGACAATATCTATGAGCGGTTTGGGTATAAAGATAAAGAAGAGATATAAATCAAGGGAATTGGCGGAATAAATATAGGTACAAGAATGACCAAAGCGGTGCCTATGTTCCTCCAAAGGGTAGAGATCAAGGAGATGCAACTGGCTCTAGGGTAGAGGATATGTTTGTCAAGGTGCTAAAAAGGGTAGAATCCACTGATACTGACATTAATGAGATTCGTGGAAATATATCTAGTGTGAGCCAGTTGGTGGATTCTCATTTCATCGCCATAAAATAGTTGGAGCAACAAATGGGATATATTTTTGCATCATTGAATCATAGAAATAATGGTACACTACCGAGTGATACTGTGCCAAACCCGAAAAATGATGGCCATCGTATAACGGTTACCACTAGAAGAGAGGAAGAGTTGGATAAGCCACCCATGCAGGTTGTTGTTGAAAAGGGTAAGGTTGTTGTAGAAGATAGTGCAGAGCAGAAACAATTAGCCAATTTGAAAGAGCAAATTATAGTTGATGAGAGCTGTAAAAATGTTGAAAAGTCTCCAATTAATGCAAAGGAGACTAGTGATGATAAGGGGAAGGAAAAGGAGGTCTTAAAGCCATTGAATCCTAATCCTAGGCCTCCACCTCCCTTCCCACAACACTTGATGAAGAAGGTGAAAGATAGTAAATTCTACAAGTTTATCTCAATGTTGAAACGGTTATCCGTGAACATCCCATTAGTGGAAGCACTTGAGCAAATACATGGATATGTTAAGTTCATGAATGATCTTGTCACAAAGAAGAGGACTGTGAGTTTTGAGCCGACTGATAATTTACATTCTTGTAGTGCAATTTCTTCACTTTATCTAGTCCAGAAAAGGGAAGATCCTAATTATTTCACTATTCCTTGCATGATTGGGGCGTTTCATTTTACAAAGGCATTGTGTGATCTTGGTGCAAGCATAAATCTTATGCCTCTTGTTGTGTATAAATAGTTGGGCTTGGGAGCCCCCAAATTAATGACTATACGGATCTCACACTCAAACGACCTGTGGGCATATTGTTTGATGTGTTGGTAAAGGTGAAAACCTTTATTTTCCTGTTGATTTTGTCATCTTGGACTGTGAGGTTGATTTTGAGGTTCCCGTAATCTTGGGATGACCATTCTTAGCTACCGAAAGGGAACTTATTGATATGGAAAGTGATGAGTTGAAATTTTGGTTGAACAATGAGGAAGTGGTGTTTAATGTGTGTAGATCGATGAAGTAGCCAATATATATGGGACAGTAAATGGCACACCTGAGGTGACATTGAGGTGAGATTTGTTGTTGAGACATTGGCCACAGTCATCATGAATTTTGATGGGGATGAAATTGATGATTATGAGGAGATGGTGAATGCACTTGCTGGAATGAATTCTTACTCTTATGCTCCGAAAAAGTTAGATCTTGACTTGAAGAATCGTGATACTCCACCAGTCAAACCTTCCATTGAAGAGCCTCTAGTTTTGGAGCTTAAGGCTCTTCCCTCTTATCTTAAATATGCTTTTTTGGGAAATAATGACACTTTGTCAGTTATTATTGCAGCAAATTTAGTCAAGTGACAAGTGAAGCTCTTGTATCCGTATTGAAGCAATTTAAGAGTGCAATTGGTTGGACCATTACCGACATCATCGGGATCCCTCCTGGTATCACACACAAAATCCAGCTTGAGCCAGATTGTATTCCTAATATTGGGCATCAATATAGATTGAATCCGCCTATGCAAGAGGTAGTGAATAAAAAGATTATTACGTGGTTGGATGCAGCGTGGTTTACTCGATTTCTAATAGTAAATGGGTTAGCCTTGTTAAATGTGTGCCTAAGAAAAGTGGGATTTCTAATAGTAAATGGGTTAGCCTTGTTAAATGTGTGCCTAAGAAAAGTGGGATTACTGTGGTTCCAAATGACACTACATTAAAAGAGGCTTTTAGTGATTTTAGATTTTTCTTTTAGCGGCAATACTTATTGCCACAAAAATATTTATCGGCATTTGATTAAATGTCATGGCATTCAGTGTCGCTAATGCCTTTAGTGGCATTTATTCTGAATGCTGGTGAAGGCCTATTTTATTGCTGCTAAAAAAAATTACTTTTAGCAGCACTTATTTAGCGGCAATCAGTATAGTCACTAAAGTTACCTTAGAATGTGCTAATCAACATAGTTTGTGAATTTTTTACTTGCCGGTAAAATTTCAATAACTAATGGCAATAAAAATATCTTTTAAAGGCAATTATTATAGCATAAATTCACTTTAATCTATGTATTTAATCAAATATTATTTTATAACATTTTTTTCTTCCAAGAGAACAAAATTATTGTTGTTCTAAAAATTTCAGTCCGACAGTAACAACTCTAGATTTTTTTTTCCTACATTTCATCTACTAATCAAACACAATAAAATGTCTCCGTATAGCCAAAGAAATGACTATAAACTCTCTCAATACACCTAATAAAAAAGACTTAAGCCCATATTCACATCTAATTCCTCTTTCTCCTTCAACTTCTCATCTCTTGGATTTAGCTGTGACATGAGCAACAGAAGCACCACCACTAACACCTACAGGAGAAGCCATGAGAATAATAACACCTCCTCCAAGCAGGTACAGATGTCAATTTCTTTTACGTCCATGGAGGTGTCAATTTCTTTTACGTCCAGTAGCTCTATAAGAGATGTCTGCACCAGAAAAATTTAAGACCATTAGAGAATTACAGTTACAACAGTGTGCTAATTACAGAAGGTATGAGATTAGATCACAAATGATTGATCAAATGGGAAGCAAACAACATAAAAATACTATCAAAATGTAGAACCACATAATTCATAAGCAAAAACAAAGGTATAGCGGAAAAATCAGTTACCTTCTTGTCCTATAGGGGAATTCAACCTTCGCAAGTGAGACAAGGTAGAGGCATAAGTAGGACGATTCAGCACCTGGAACATATCAACAAACCAAATTATTTTATTTAGGAGAAGGTCAACCAAATACTGTTGTCAACCGACTAAATAGCTAGCTGACTTGTGAAACTCCAGCTCTTGTACCAGCTGCATTGGCTTGCCCCCAGTTTCCAGTAGCAAGATGGGACCTAAGAAACAGAGATAAGAAACGATGTGCACAACAGTGTAAAACAAACGATATATAAGAACAAACCTACCATCTGAAACAACCCCTTTCACTCCCAACAAACAATATAGTATCAAAAATACTTCCATTTCCCAACTTGTTCACTCCCCTTTCTCTTGGCAAAGGGAAAATCTCCCCAAATAAAAACTTAAAGAATTGGAAAGAAGAATGATCCACAAACAACAATGCTTACTTGTTCTTGAAGAGTCATTAGATAAATAGATAACGTCTTATCACCCACTATAACATTCTTAGGGAAAAGAAGGATAGAATTCACAAATGCATCTCCACCCTGTAAGAGAAAAAGATTCAAACGAGTTCAGAAGATAATTAATTTATAGCTACAATGGCGCATATGAGGCTATCATATAGCTAAAACCACAACATCTAACATCTAGCGATGACATGCCATTGCAGAAAATGGTCAAAGGATAAAAAAACTTGATGTGCTGTCAAAGGATGTGCTCAAGCCAAAAGAGCACTTTCGCATATTGACTAAACATTTAACTCCCTCCCTTCCCACTACTTTTTTGTTTAAGTAGTTGAGTGGACGGTTATTTAGGTTAATTCTTCAAATAAAAATATGCCTTGTATTTAACTATTCAGATAGAGTAATCTTACCTTCTAAGACAAGAGTGTCCACAATAAAGAACCTCCCATAACAGCCAACTGAAAAAAAATTTTATCCAAAATTGCAACCCCGTGACCGGCTAATGCCCCTCCAATGACTCCAAGGGGTGAAGATGTAGCAGTAAGATCTGAAAGTAGATATTGGGTACTTGAAGTTATTTATCAAGTCTAGGACTCATAGATTAATTCATCCAGCAGAGATTAAAATCGGTAAAAGATGTGGTTGCTTATTCAGTTTTTCATGAATGTTTTCAGATTGTAAGTTCTCTGTACAATTTCCTTGCGCATAGCGGGAGCTTTAGTGCACTGGGCTGACCTTTTTTTTTTTTTTTTTAAGTTCTCTGTACAAGTAGAAAAGCGATATCCTGTCATGAAGTTCCCTGTAGGAAAATGATTATTAAGTCTGAGAACATAGCTGGTGAACAAGCATGGAATGCAAAGATAATTAGAATATTCTTCAAATAAGGAAAAGATAACAACAAGGGCTAATCAACTACACATACATACTGAAGGCGCAGAAGAGTAGCTGCTATTGAAGTCATTAACAGAGCAAGCAAATGCCTTTGTCAAAAGTATGTACCAATCTCTCTCCGCACACAATTGAAGACTACCAAAATCAGGTTTTTGGTATATGATAGGACAAGTGATGGCACCCAAAGGGTGGCCACCCCGTGGAAGAGGGATGTGTCCCGGGTTGGCCTTGGTGGGGGTGGGGGTCGGGTTCGTCCCCCCTGGTTCAGGGCCTATAAAGGGTGGGTTGCGCCTTCCACTATCAGCTATAGCTTTTAGTGCAGTTGGTTAGCGGTTCACTCTTAAGGTTTGGTATTAGAGCGGAGGTCGCGGGTTCGAATCCCACTTACACCATGTGCCAGTTCGAGGACGAACCTTTTCCAAAGAAAGGGGGAATGATGGCACCCAAAGGGTGGCCACCCCCTGGAAGAGGGATGTGTCCCGAGTTGGCCTTGGTGGGGGTGTGGGTCGGGTTCGTCCCCCCTGGTTCAGGGCCTATAAAGGGTGGGTTGCGCCTTCCACTATCAGCTATAGCTTTTAGTGCAGTTGGTTAGCGGTTCACTCTTAAGGTTAATGATACAATATCAAGTCCACAACACACAAATATGCAACAACCAGCCACGAAATCAGCCAACCAACACAAGATCAACAAGTTCCAACAACTGCTAGTGAATCGAAAGAGCCCCACACGGCTTCACTAGACTTCAAGATTACAAACACAACAATAACAATGATACAAGAAGATAGTAACTTGACATATAACATTCAAGAGTCTAAGAACCCTAACAACAAGAGAGGACCCTAAGAGTAATGAATATGAACACCAAGTTCTTACTTGGACCAAGAGGAACTCGAAGACCTCAAGATCCTTGTTTCTAGCCAAGATACAACACAAGTGTCTCTCTTCTTGTGGGTTGTTTTAGAGAGAGAGAACCCAAAATATTACAAGTATTGTGATTCAAAATAATAATGGAAGAACTACTCAAATAACCCTAACATTTTCTATTTATATTACCAGGCAAAAATGAGGCAAAATGACCAGCTTGTCCCTAAGCCCTTGGGCGGCCTTGGAGTGTACATTTATTACACTTCAAGGTCCCTCTTCACACTTGAAAACATTTAGATCATTAGATGGATCAATCACCAACTCACACACGGTCATTTGCATGAACAAAGCTTGGAGTTTTTGTAATTCTCGAGCTTGGCTTCGTGTGAATGGTCGTGTACTTGTTGGACAGCTTGTCCCACCCGTATCATCCTCTCCATCTTCAGAGGAATTTGACCTCAAATTCAGCATTTGGTCCTCTTCAACCGCCTCCACGAGAGAAAGATCACAAACGTTGAAAGTGTTGTGCACTTGATATTCCGGTGGAAGGTCAATCTTGTAGGCGTTCTCATTGATTTTCTCAAGTACTTGGAATGGACCATCACCCCTCGGCATCAATTTGGACTTTCTTTGAGATGGAAACCGATCCCTCCGAAGATGCACCCACACCCAATCTCCCGGTTCAAGAATGAGTTTCTTTATCCCCTTGTTGGCCCTCCTTGCCATTTCTTGGTTTTTCTTCTCAAGTTGGAGTCGCACCTTCTCATGTAACTTCTTCATAGAATCTGCCCGCTTGCTTCCATCTAAGCTAATCATGAGATCACTTGGCAAAGGCGTTAAATCCAAAGGGGTGAGGGGGTTGAGGCCGTATACACACTCAAAGGGAGTCATTCCGGTACTTGAGTGTATGACACGATTATAGGCAAACTCAATCAATGGTAAGTGCTCTTCCCAAGAAGTCATTTTTTCCTTAACCATGGAACGTAGCATAGCACCCAAAGTCCTATTTACTACTTCCGTTTGGCCATCGGTTTGTGGGTGGCAGGACGTAGAGAACAACAACTTGGTACCAAGCCTACCCCACATGGACTTCCAAAAGTAGCTTAGGAACTTAGAGTCCCTATCACTCACAATGGTCCTCGGGACACCATGCAATCTAACAACATTATCAACAAATAACGAGGCCACGCTAGGGGCGTCATCACATTTAGAGAAAGGAATAAAGTGTGTCATTTTAGAAAACCGATCGACTACAACAAAGATACTATCCTAGCCTCGTCGAGTCCTTGGCAGCCCCAACACGAAGTCCATAGATATATCAAGCCAAGGACGTAGAGGTGTAGGCAGCGGGGTGTACAACCCATGAGGTAGGAGTCGAGATTTGGCTCTCTTGCATTCTACACATTGGCCGCAAATCCTAGCCACCTCCTTGCGCATTCTAGGCCAATAGAATTGCTCCTCCAATATTCCGAAGGTCTTTTCGACCCCAAAATGACCCATTAGACCGCCATCATGTGCTTCCCTCACAAACAACTCTCTCCAAGAGCTAGAAGGTACACACAATCGTCTACGTTTAAACAAGTAACCATCAAACTTGGCATAGGGATTTGAACCCCTAGCCGAATCCCACTTGTCCCTACCCAATTCTTCGCATTCCCTAAAGATAGGAGCAAAGTGAGGGTCCTTAGGGTACAATCCTCTTAAACTCTCAAAACCCATCAATTCTGATGACAAAGTGGACACAAGAACATGTTTTCTAGACAAAGCATCGGCTACTACATTGTCCTTACCCCTTTTGTATTGGATAACATAAGGGAAGGTCTCAAGAAACTCAATCCATTTGGCATGTCGTTTGTTAAGCTTGTCTTGCGCCCGAAGATGCTTTAAGGATTCATGGTCCGTTCGGATCACGAACTCCTTAGGCCATAAGTAGTGTTGCCAAGTGGCCAAGGCTCTAATCAAGGCATACAACTCTAAATCATACGTGGAGTAGTTTAAAGTTGCTGCTTTGAGCTTTTCGCTAAAGTAAGCGATGGGTTTTAAATCTTGCATCAAAACAGCCCCTATGCCTACTTTACTAGCATCGCACTCGACTTCGAATGTCTTATCGAAGTTGAGCAATTGTAACAAGGGCGCGAAGACGAGCATAGCTTTCAAGGCTTCAAAGGCCCTAGCTTGCTCGTCACCCCACTTGAAGGGTTGTTCTTTCCGAATGACCTCGGTCAAGGGGGCGGCTATGGTGCTAAATCCTTTGACAAACCTTCTATAAAAACTAGCCAACCCGTGGAAGCTTCTTACTTCTCCAACGGTTTGTGGGGTTGGCCAATTTTTGATAGCATTTATCTTGGATTCATCCACTTCGACCCCTCTTGAACTAACAACAAAACCCAAGAAAACAACTTCATTGACACCAAAGGAGCATTTTTCCAGATTTGCATACAATTTTTCCTTTCTAAGGACATCAAGCACACGTTGTAAATGCATCACATGCTCTCCTAAAGACTTGCTATACACCAAGACATCATCAAAGTAGACAACAACAAACTTTCCAATAAATGGCCTCATCACATGATTCATTAGCCTCATAAAAGTACTTGGAGCGTTTGTTAGGCCGAAGGGCATAACCATCCATTCATAGAGACCAAACTTGGTCTTGAAGGCAGTTTTCCATTCATCACCGGGTTGCATTCTTATTTGGTGATAGCCACTTCTTAAGTCAATCTTGGAAAACAAACATAAACCATTCAATTCATCTAGCATGTCATCTAACCGAGGGATATGGTGACGATATTTTACCGTAATCTTATTGATGGCTCGGCAGTCCACACACATACGCCACGTTCCGTCCTTTTTGGGCACTAGTAGCACCGGAACCGCGCACGGACTCATGCTCTCCTTGATATACCCTTTGTTGAGGAGCTCCTCAACTTGACGTTGTAATTCTTTGGTGTCCGTAGGATTGCTCCTATAAGCCGGTTTGTTTGGCAATTGTGATCCCGGCACAAAGTCAATTTGGTACCTCAATTCCCCGAAGCGAGGGCAATCCTTGCGGAAGTTTCTTAGGAAATACATCCTCATAATCCTGCAACACACAAGAAATCAAAGGGGAAATGGAAGAATTAGTGGGGTTAGTATTAAAACAATGAGCCAAAAGTAACATAGGCGTGTCCTCATCATAATCCACGAAGAGTTTCTTCTTCCTAACCAACATCACCATGTTTTCCGTCCCTTTTGCTGTTGAGGCAGCCTTGGATACCCCCACTGCCCCACCTACGGAATTCCCTCCCTTTTCTCCCTTTTCGGATTCCTTTCCCTTTTCCTTCAATTCTCTCATCCGTTGATGCCACTCATTTACTTGGGAAGGCGAAAGAGGATGAAGTGTAACCTTTCGGCCATCCTTCTCAAGTGTATATCGATTGGACCTCCCATCGTGTTTGGTAGACCTATCATATTGCCAAGGTCTACCTAGCAACAAGTGACATGCTTGCATTGGTATCACGTCACAAAGCACTTCATCATGGTAGTTTCCCACCTTAAACCGTATCACACATTGCCTTGCGACCCTTAATTCACCACAATCATTCAACCATTGTAACTTGTAAGGACTAGTGTGCGGGGTAGTTGGTAGCTTCAGGAAATTTACCATAGCATTACTTACAACATTTGTACAACTACCACTATCGATCACCAAGGTACACACACTCCCCTTTACAAGACATTTAGTATGGAATAGATTTTCCCTTTGGCTTGGGTCATCGATTGCCTTACTAATCATGACGCGCCTAACCACAAAGTTTGGAACCACACACTCCCCTTCTTGCGGATAAACATCTTCACCTTCACCACCATCATCATCATGTGGTCCATTATCGGGTTCCTCTCCATCTTGAGGCTCCACCTCATCTTCTACCTTCTCAGGGTCCACCTCCTCACCAAGGTAATACAATCTCCCTTTCCGTAGGATCACATTGCGTCGGTTTGGACATTCATTGGCCTTATGCCCCCAACCTTGGCACTTGAAACATTGGAATCCCTTTGGGTTAGGATACTTGTGAGCCTCCGATTTTGGAGGAATTTTGTGGACTGTTTTGGGCTCGGGTAGCCTTGTAGTGGCGGGTTGGTCCTTGTTTTTGGGCCAGCCCGAGAGGGCTTGTCCCCTTGTCTTGAAAGACAATCTCTCTTTAAGTTCCCTTTCAATCTCAAGAACCGCTTGGAAAATACCGTCAACGGTATCAAACTTGTGAAGTGTTAAATGAGTGGAGATCTCTTTGTTCAACCCACACTTGAACCGGATGATGTCGTGACTGATTTGTTCCCCACGATGATCAAGTTTCAACATGAGTTGTTGAAACTCATCAAAATATGCCATCACACTCTTGCTACCTTGACGCAAGCCGTACAATCTAGGAAGCAACTCATGGCGATATCTCTCGGGAAGGTATCGTTGACTCATCAAGTACCTCAACCGATACCAAGGTGGTGGCTGCCCATCAATTAATTCATTACCAAACCGCTTGACATACTCCCACCAAGTGTTAGCATAACCCTCAAAATGAGCTATAGCATAGCAACCCTTCTTTTCTTTTGAGATATCATTAACTTAAAAAACTTTGTCACAAGCCGATTCCCAAGCTAAGTAGGCCTCGGGGTCACTTTCACCTTTAAAGATGGGTAGGTTCAACTTGATGGTGTTGATGCCTACATCTCTCTCTTGGTGTCGGTTTCCCCTTTCTCCATACCCTCGGTATCTCCTTGGATCTCCACGACCCCCTCTCATCTCCTCCTCCCTCATGTAAGCATCATCAAAGGCTCCATATCCTACATACTCCTCTCTACCATATTCCTCAAAGTGGGCTGGACGATTTTGGGCATTTTGGACTCGATTTGGAGGAATTGGGTTTTGTGGAGGTAGTGGTCTTTGATTTAATGGAGCTCGGAATGGAGGATTCAGATTTGGCGGAGGTACTTGACGTCCAAATCCCTCTTGTGGGACTTGAGGAGTTTGGAATTGCATTGGTCTAGTGGGGTCTCGGTTTGGAAGGAAAGGAGTGGTTTGGCTTGCGGCATTTAGTGGAGCTTCAGTTGTATTTAGCATATGGTGCAATGTTTCGGGAGTGATGGTTGCGGAGGAAGTTCTATCATGCCCATTGGTAGAAACATGTAGAGGAGTAGAAGGGTGAGAGTTCCTTTGACTCTCCACTTGTTCTAATCTCCCACTAATAGTCAACACTTCTCCCTTGATTGCTGCCAAATCCCCTCTCACGGCCCCAAACTCCGTATTCAACCTTTCAAGTGTTCGGGTAACGGCCTCAAGAGTGACCCTCATAGAGTCAAGAGCATTAGTATCCATATTTTGGGACGTGGTCCCTTCCATTGCCAAGGTATTACTCTCTTTAGATCACCTCACAATTGAGTTCCACAAGTGTTGTAGATTGGCTAGTAACCCGTGAATTCTTTAAGGTATGAGTAAGCTCTTATCCGGAGTGGATTTTTGTTTGAAGACTCAAAGAATTCTCGTCGGACTAGAACCAAGAAGTAACAACGTATTCAAAAGTTAAAAAGCACCCAAGCAATCGTTGACACGAACAACGGATTCAAAGGACTAATTGACAACCTAGTAGGAATGTACTAGTTTGTTAATTAGTTCTAGAACCAAGTAAGGTAACCAAGAATCAACCATTAGAAACTAGGAAAAGAGTATCCAAAATTGAGCTTAGTAGTGACGTGGCAGCATGCAATTGGTCTTGGCCCACACGAAATTTTTTTATTTTTTTTTGTCACAAATCTGAAATTTTAAGGTTCACACAACTTGTAATGGATGACAATGGGTTTTGGAGGGAAGGCAAGTCTTGTACTCTTCTTGTCAACTTTTCAAACTCAAAAAGGTAAGATTTGACTATACTAATCCCACAAAACAAGGTTCCGGGATTCAAGGAAAAGTGGTTGTCAAGTCTAGGAAGTGATGTGTGCAAGTCTTCTCACCAACAACTTTATAACTTTTGTCTTACAATCTTTTGGATCTATTTTACACTTTTTGTTGTCTTAAGTTGTAAGAATAGGTGAAGAACAAGATGAACACCACAACAACCTTCAAGAACACAACATCAACTTCTTCAAGAACATAACACAAAAGCCACCAATGGTCATCAACAAGGTACAACAACGGTCCAAGTTCAAGTCACCACAACAATGGCCAATATTATAAGCTCAACTTTAGATCTAGACACCGTTAGTGTTGGTGAGAAAGAAACCAACACTAGAAACACACTAAACAAGTAAAATAACACCTAGATCTAAACATACAAGCACCAATTTCGGTCAAGCCAAAAGATGGACAGATTTCATTTTCCTTTTTTTTTTTGACCAAGAGAACCCTAGATTGGTAGTGTAGGAACACAACCAGCCATGCTTTGATACCAAATGATACAATATCAAGTCCACAACACACAAATATGCAACAACCAGCCACGAAATCAGCCAACCAACACAAGATCAACAAGTTCCAACAACTGCTAGTGAATCGAAAGAGCCCCACACGGCTTCACTAGACTTCAAGATTACAAACACAACAATAACAATGATACAAGATGATAGTAACTTGACATATAACATTCAAGAGTCTAAGAACCCTAACAACAAGAGAGGACCCTAAGACTAATGAATATGAACACCAAGTTCTTACTTGGACCAAGAGGAACTCTAAGACCTCAAGATCCTTGTTTCTAGCCAAGATACAACACAAGTGTCTCTCTTCTTGTGGGTTGTTTTAGAGAGAGAGAACCCAAAATATTACAAGTATTGTGATTCAAAATAATAATGGAAGAACTACTCAAATAACCCTAACATGTTCTATTTATATGACAAGGCAAAAATGAGGCAAAATGACCAGCGTGTCCCTAAGCCCTTGGGCGGCCTTGGAGTGTACATTTATTACACTTCAAGGTCCCTCTTCACACTTGAAAACATTTAGATCATTAGATGGATCAACCACCAACTCACACACGGTCATTTGCATGAACAAAGCTTGAAGTTTTTGTAATTCCCGAGCTTGGCTTCGTGTGAATGGTCGTGTACTTGTTGGACAGCTTGTCCCACCCGTATCAACAAGCAAGTAGGAAAAGAAATAATAGAAAGCTTGTTAACAGATATCTAAACAATGTTTAGTATTGTCTGAGTCTCACCGTTGCTTGATTTTGAAGAGATAACTGGTAAAAGCGCCAATAGAAGCACCGAACAAATAGGCGGCCAACATTGTGAGTAAGACCCTTGAGTTCTTCATAAGACAGAAGATTTACGTTATAAGAAGCTTTAAGGGAAAATAGAAGAAAATATACGAGTCATTGATCACGTACATACTACTCTCCCTGGTGGTGTAAAGAAAAGACAGATTAAACTTGCTACCTAAATCGAGAAATCAAAATCCAGAGTGAAAGTAAATTTCGTTTTCCGAATACTTTGTTCTTCTTAAGCTAGAGGGAATAGATTGCACCAATAGATAAGAGTACAAGACTCAGACATGAGGTCTACACATACTCTTTTGGAAAGTAATTCTACTACAAATAAGACGAGATAAGCAAAAAGAATACCTTATAAAGCTACAACTACAAGTAGACATTCACATAACATCCTCAAAAGATTCAGTAGAAAATGTTTATCTAAATGATTATGTATTTATAAAAGGAGGGATATATCCTTTCTAATTAGCGACGATTTGCAATCCAAGTGTGCCTCTCCAAGCCGTCTTGTTCAGATGCTTTCTAATAGTGGTCGTGAGTGACATGAAACAAATCAGGGAGATGAAAGCAGAAGTTAGCAATGATGAGGTAATTCATTTACTTGTGCATCATTGATTTCAAAGACTTCCTATCCTATCTAAAACAAAAAAAGAGCAAGATTAGACAATAGAAACTTGTCATCCACTTATGGAACAAGTAGTAACACCAAGAAATTAGAGTTGAGGCTAACACTAAGAAAGTACAAACATGTTCTTGTGTGCAGAGGTAGGCATGGATTCATTGATCTTCTCTTCAATTTCTTGACCATTTCAATAGGATCAATGCTGAACGCAAGATTTAATCAAAAACCACAGAGGTAAATAAACATTGCAAAGTACTAATTTAAGATTTGAATATAATGATGAGATAAACATACACAGTAGTAATAATCAGCAATTAGCTCACCTCAAGTCCTCAATTATCAAGTTTCACCTCAAAATATTCACAAGAAATTGCCAATTAAGCAAACAAAATCGACCAATGCACACCATCGTAATACAAACATTCCAATTACTAATTTATGATTGAATATAGATATAAGATAAACATGATTTGTAAATTTTGAGTTTAATTGCTTACTTGCTGAACAGACGCAGCATAATCGGCATGGTCGGAGAGATTGGGAAAGTCAATTTCATGCATCACCGATGAAAGAAAAAAATAAAAGAGGAAAAAAACAATACAAAACCTAGGGCTCAACAATAAATAAAAATTGAAATTAAGGAGAGGAAATACAGATAGAGTGGGAGATGATTCAGATTAACTGGTGACAGTGGCGGCCGGTGATGGAGACGGCATCACCGATGATCGGATATTCACCAGTTCTGTCTTCAAGGTATAGAAAATCTTTAATTGGAGACGGCATCGCCCATGATGGAGGCAGCATCACCGATGATGAAGATGGCATCGACGATGATGGAGACGACATCACCGGTGACGGAGATGGCACTAATGATAGAGATGGCACCGATGAGATATAGAAAAGGTGGGTGAATTGGAAAGATATAGAAAAGAGACCAAAAGTTGTAAGAAGAAAACCGGTGTCTACAGGGGAAATGAAAACAAGTGGAGGAACGGGAAAGATATAAAAAAGGTTTAATGGGAATACTTATTCCCAGCTAATGTCTAATTTTTGTTAAATAACTTGAGTTCAAGGATCAAAAGCCACTTAATTATTGCCACTAAAAGTGTTCTTTTTGTAGTGTGATAAAAATTAGCTTATTCCATTAAGCCCAGTCGCGATCTGGTGGGTGTGTATGGACTACAAAAAGCTAAATGCATGAACTCAAAAGGATCACTTTCTAATATCGATGGGTGTGTATAGAATCGATGGGTGTGTATAGAATACAAAAAGCTAAATGCATGACTCAAAAGGATCACTTTCCAATGTTGTTCATAGATCAGATGTTAGACCAACTTGCAGGTAGAGGGTGGTATTATTTTTTATGGCTATTTGTGGAATAATCAGATTTCTATTACTCTCAAGGACTAAGAGAAGCCGACTTGCACTTGTCCCTATGGGACTTTTGCTTTCAAGCGGATGTCATTTGGGTTGTATAATGTGCCGACTAATTTTTAGTGATGTATGATGTCTATATTTTTGTGACGGGCATCCCAAAATCAATGAAGGCCCGAGAAGATCCCTTAACATATCATCATAAGCATAATCATAATAAAGTGTGAAAATAGGCTCATAAAATATGAAGTTCAACTTAAATAGTAAGTCAAAACCCAAGTCTTGAAATATGCCATAAAAATATTTGTCTAACCCAGTCTACGAAGCCTCTAACAATATGAATGAAAATCCTAAGCTGTAACATGTCCCCGACAAATGCCATTAAAACTGGATAGTCCAAGTCTGACTGAAAGAAAGAAGCATGTGCCCCCGAAAGATGGCTCACCAATTGCTAGCTGTTGTCCCGAATGAATCCTAATGTTGAGCAGGATCGCGGGAAAATGCTTCGGAACCTACATCATGAAAAGATGTAGCGTCCGGAGACAGTCAGTACAATGAGTACTGGCATGCGACCCAAGGAAAGGGACCAAAGCATTTTATATGACAATTCATAAAATTCATAGCGTAAATCCATCATAGGAGAAATAAGAAACAAGTGGCTTAAAACATAAAAGAAATATAATCACTTGAAAACCTTTAATCCTGAACTATGTAGTTTACACCGACCTTTAGTAACCCACGGGCTATATGGGTCCAATCCGTACCCAACTGGCGGGGCCTCAATCCATGTTTGTCGCATAGATTGAGATAACTTAATTAGCCAACCATAACACAAACATAGGCTGTAATACTACTGCGCGAAGCAAGCATACAACGGTCATCCATTTTTCAGGAAAGGACCTCCCCACGTCAGCAAACACGGTTCCAGGTGTTGGGTCACAAGGACCACACTTTCTCGGTGAACTACATAATTCTCTTTAAGCCCAAATTAAAATATTTTCATAACATTTATCCCTGGAGTCTTTCATTAAGGCATTCACATTTTGGTATCGTCATACCAAGACTTGCAGGTCACCCATATCATGCCAAAATCCTTATCATTAAACATTTAAGACTCCAAAACCCCGCCTTTAAAATCATGAGCATAATCATAATTGAATTTCCCATAACAATTTCAAACTATTTGAATAACACAATACCATCAATGATATAAAGGACGGGGAAAATATTGATATTCCTTATGCAATTTAAAGCTTTCAAGGGACATAAACATCATGGCTAAAATATTCATCCATTAAATATTCCATTTTCAAGACATAAAGATCCATCATTTTCAAATAGCCATTTTAGTCTCAAAAACCCCAAATAAAGATTTAATCATCATTCATAAAGAAAAGGGGAATTTATATCAAGCTTTTCATAACAAAATCCTCAACCCTAGTTGCAAACCATCAACATAATATATATATAACTACTAATTAAATTCACACATTATAATAGTAGTTGAAGTAGGGAATGTTCAACATGCCTTTTTGATGAAGATTTTAGAGGAGAAACCTTGAAACTTGACCTTAGGATCACCTTATGCAACCTTGAGTTTTCTTTGACTTAGAGAGAATAAAAGAGGAGGTTTTTAATCGATTTAGGGCTAATAGTAATGTAGGGAAATGTTTTAGAATGATAGGGGATGGTTTTGGATAAGAAAAAGACCAAAAGACCCTTAAAAACGCGTACAAAAATGAAGTCCCATAGGGTAAAATAGGGGGGAAGGGGGGTACGGTGCACACCTCATCGCACGACCCTCCCCCTTACGGCGCATGGCCTATCGCGGGGCCTCCCCTCTTGAGGCTTATGGCCTGTCGCGAGGTTGGTCCAGTGGACTCTCGCGCCGGGTTGTACGACGCGAGGGCTATGGCATGGCCTCCCTCGTGTGACACACGGTCCATTTTCTCGTCCTAAACTTTCCCCAACACTACCAAACTCATCCCCAATCAATTTCTACTCAATCTAAGGGTCACATAAGCTCTTTTCTAGCTCAAAAGGGATGTCCAAACATATGGGGCGTTACATTATCCCCCCTTGGGATCATTCATCCCCAAATGATGATTAAGGAATTATTGAAGCTCTCTACGTACGGATAAAAAGGATGAAACGTTACATCAAGACTTTACTTCTATCTCTTATACATCAAGAGGAGCTTTATGACAACACCGAGCATTTGGGTAAGCGCGAATCATGAGATACTGGAGACTTAACATAGACATGCTCTAGGACATGAGTTCAACGGAACTTGATCATAGTAACATAAGGCATGAATTCCATGGGATCATAACTATGAATTAAGATGGATATATAACAAGAAATCTACATATAGGGATGAGAGTATTTTCACCTCAAATGATAAAACTAAAAGCCCCTAAGCTTAGCAACACTTCTCGACTATGCTTCTCCTCTGAATACCACACTTAATCACTTCCACCTTATAATATCCACTCCAACACATAATTACCAGAGCCTGAGTCTAACTTCATATTGTTTTAATTTTCAAGCCTAACTGGGAGTCACAAGGTCCTACACATAGTGCAATCATCCTGGTCTAAGTTACGAAAAATCTCTTTTTACAGTCTATATCTCTCTCAAAACTTTTGCCTCCAAGAATACTACTTCATATTATCACTAGAATCAACCAACCTCAAGCTCTAATCAAGGTGTACTAGCCACATAAACAATGTCCTGCATACCTACAATCACAACATTCAAGCCTATCTTTACTACACCCCCTTTATGAACTTCCACACCTAAAACCAGCGTCTTTAATCACTTTCACAGAGATTTTTCACCATATACCCCCTCTTTAACCACTTCACATAACAAAAGGAAAATCACTGAGGGGCTAGAGTACGAGCATCAAGAATAGGATTGATACTGCTTAATTACAACTCTTATTTGTCGCACTACCCAAGATGGGACCTGTGACGTAAGGTACGATGTAATTGGCATGAAATACTTCATATATCAAACACATAGATCATGAATAGAGGTTCGTCCTAACATAAACACAATCCTAACATAACATAAGTTCTTAGTACTGGGCATACTGAGAAATATGAGTGCATATATCAAGAGTTGTATAACATAAGGCTGGAATTTTATAAATTCAAGGAATCTGACTAAGACCACTGCTTGAAGCTATTGCCTCTCATCCTAGGAACTAAGAATGGTCATGAGTTTGCATAGAGACTGTCGATTTGGGTTTAGACATGACATAATATAAGTCGGTACTTTTCTTGGAACTAGGTATAACATGAGACATGGGTGCATGGACCATGTGCATTGTAACATAGAAATTGGGTCTCTAAATCTTAGAGAAAAATTTTGAATCACCAAGAGACAGTATTGCTTCCAGTTAAAGGGTCAAAACATGGACATTAGGGTGCGTATGGAATTTGAATCTTAGACATAATCATGGACAAAATGCATAAGAGATAGGTTGAGTGTCTTTTTAATGGAGGTACAGGGAATCGGTTAGGATAAGAAGGGATCACTATGAAATTTATCATAGACCCTTTTCTGAAACTCAAGACCTGCCCTTGTTCAATACTTATCATCTCCTCGTTAGCTCCAAGGTCACCATCCTAAGTTTGTGAACCTATTATATAGACAGAGCTACAAGCACAATACTCGATGCGATGGGGTGACTCTATAAACAAGAGATATAATAATTAGTAGGTACTCATTTCTTTCAGAGACACTACCCTTACCTATACCAAGTTTGTCATCATCCCAAAACTTAACTCTCATAGGGATACAAGTCCACATCCTCTAACACTTACCAATCTATTTCCCACTCCTTAGTCTACTAGCATTAAACTTTTAATCCCACATCCTTCCAATTCAAAGGGATTTAGTACTTTACAAAGGGCTCACATCGTCTAGCTATAATTCCTAGTCTCCTCCATATTAAGCAAATCAAGAACACTAACTAAATGCGCATAACACTTATAAACTTAAAACCTCATCTAACAACATACTACCTGGGTACAACTTATTCTTATAAACTTAAGGCTTTTATTCATCTAATGACTTAGCCACAATTCACTTCTTCAACACTTGTCCTCATGTATATATCATAATTCCACATTTAAATTTTTCATTAGTTATCAATCTAATCCCTTGCACACATCATATCCAGCCTACTAAATCCACTTTCCACAAAGCTTGCATCACTATCCTCGAGCTACCATTCTTTTTACTACAGTCAACATTTAAAGTTCAAACTTAGTGTCTAGAACCAACATGGGTTTCAAAAGAACATCCCACATAGTATACTAGTTCATCAAAATTTAGACAAATTAATCAACCTTAATTTCCTATTCCACTTAACTGTGGCTTACACGCACATTCTTCTTCATGACATTACTACTACACATCTTCTCACATACTAGGCTGGCTTACAAATGCTAGTTAAAAATCAAGATGCACTGGGTCAACTGAATATCATGATAAGAACACTCAAACTTAGTTCTACAACCCATCTAATTACAGTCCATTAACACATTCTTCTATTTCACATCACATCTACTTACCCATACATATATTTCAACCATCTTCATAGTTCTATAAGCATAAAGGAGCCTCCCTCTATCTAAGAACCATAAATTGAAGCATAAATTTATAAATTGCTAACCGCCCTAGGTTTTCATTCACAACCTATAATTGATCCTTGCTGCCATAATAATAGGACATCACGAGCTTCTTCCCTAGTGCACATATATATTCTAAATCATTTTAATTAATCACTCCTTCTCTACTAACCACCATAAAAAATGTAAATTTGCCATACCTTAGCAAACACCATAAGAGAATACTTCCCCAACACTTACTTAATAGGTACAAGACTTAATTGTCTTTTTCGATTAGTCACTACATTCACTCTCAGTCTTCTAAGCTTATGACTTCATATTTCTGGATCTGGGATCATCTTACTGCTCATAACTTATAAAACTCTAATTAACACTATCTCATCGGATGGAAACATTATCCCAATATTCAGCTACCTACCTTCCCTCTTAAGCGTGACATCTGCAACAAGGCTTTTGAAAGGGTCAGGATACACATCTTACCTTGAATCATCACACGATTATTGTGGGTAGGGGTACAGGCTTTGAATCTGTCACGCCCCGAATCCGATCGAGACATGATTGGCACCCGTAGCCGATAAGGCCCGAGAGAACCAACCTTTGCCTATGTTCAATCATTCATATGCATCTCATAATCATAACCACCATTGCATAAGAACATGGAAGACGAATAAAGGAAAACATGGGGACATATTTATACATACATATGAAACTTAGCCGTTGAGGCCATCCAGTCAAAACAACATATGTCGTTTGCACTGATACACCCACATCCGTATACAAAAGCCTCTAACAAGAGCATTGACCAAAATGAACCATAAGTCGGGACAAGTCCCCGCTTTACACATTATGTACAATACCAAAACATGTATATACTCTGACTCGGAGAAGCCCCGAATGAACTGGAGCTCACCAAAGAACCGCTAACACGGGCAATCTACTGAGGAGGCCTACTGGGACCTGCGCCTGCAGCACGTAAGGTAAATTCCCCGAGAGGAGTCAGTACGAAATAAGTACTGAGTATGCAAGGCTCAGATGAAACTGTACAATACATGAATAGTTCAATGAACTCAAAACATATGAATAATCAATGTGCATAAGTCACCATTTGGTATTTTGGGAAACCATGTGGATTGCTTTCATTACTTTATTTGCTTTCTTTATCTCAATGCTCAATGATAACAATGTACCCGGGCCCCTACTGATCAGTGGGTCTTTTCATATCATAACATCATATTGGGATCGAGTCAAGCTAGGCTTATGCCCCTAGACTTGCCACCCAAAATCAATACATCGGGATCGAGTCGAGCTAGGCTTACGCCCCTAGACTTGCCACCCATAAATCAATATCTCGGGATCGAGTCGAGCTAGGCTTACGCCCCTAGACTTGCCACCCATACTTGATCATTGACCACATTTGCATTACTTTGATCTTTACTTTGAGATTGATACTTGGATAACCATAACATTACTTTGGAACTTTGGAACATAACATTATTGGAAACTTTGAATCATTAACCAATGAGTGAGAGACATGTGAATAAACATCATGAGAAATATAACATTACTAGCACCATGATACCATTGGAACCATTGGACAATAATCCATGAACAAGAGACACAAGTATAAGCACTATTGGAATATTGGAACATAACCTTATTTGAGCTTTCGGAACATTAACCATGAATATGAGACATGAGATTCACAAATGATCCATGAGTAGAAAATATATGACAATGACTAGTGATATACGGATATCGGATACCTTAGCACATTTCGGGATAGGACTAGTGACATGTCAATATGGACACTATTTGCCGAAGAAAGATACGGACAAAGTAACCTTACATACCTTGGATTCGCAATACGAATATACAACCTTAGATGCGTATACAATAATCCCGCTCCTTCTTTATGTGTCACTCTACAACATAAATACATAACGAAATTCACATTAACCACCAATTACTTTACAAATGCATACCATGTCAATGAGTTACATGTTTGCCTTTAAACATGTCATTTCCCCTTGACAAAACCATTGATCATACTATTATTCCAAAAATTCCATAATATTCCCAACATTGACCAATACATGATAATTGATACATTTGACCACAACACTTCTCCTTTACACTTTCTTATCCATCACACATCACAAATAACCCATCAAATGACCTTAATACAACTCATAACACATATCGGCCAAAATTCCATAATTTCCACTTTTAGACAAGAACAAGTTTAATACCAAAAATAACACCATACATGTTCATATTTTGTCCATACCATGCTTTTTCATCAAAGGCACAAGGCCTAATTCAAGTTCAAATTACCAAGATGACACATCTTTCACCAAAGGCAAAATACACTATTCATCACCTTGCCAACACAACTAGCATAATATATATAATCTCCCATGCATATAATATGTTAATCCATGAGTATAAATACTTACCAAGGCTTGGAATATGTTGATCTTGTCCAAGGAGTCCAAAGAAAGTATTTGCCTTAGGGTTTGAAAATGAAAGAAATGTTTGTGATATTATCCAAAAGTTATGAGAGTCCTTTGGGAATAAAATCTGATGTTGGGGACTTTATATAGACCCAAGGTCCTCCTTATCCACATGTGGCATTAAGTGATATGTTCAATTGGTCAAATATTGGAAGAATGGATCACTTTTGCCTTTGGGCCCATGTATTTTATTCCATTTTGGGCCTCAAATTGGGCCCAATAACACATATCCATGTAACCCATTAAATTCCATGTATTATTCACCATATATCTCATGTTTACATAATTCCATAATGTCACGACAACATTCTCTTAAAAGATTCTCATTCGTCCTTTCGATCTCAAAAATAGGCATTCTAGTCGCCCTTGGTTTCAGTGGACATTTTGGATCACTATTCACATTTAATGATTTGATCATGTAGGAGAATGTAGGAGTATATTGAAGTGTTTGAATCTTTAACAATGCTCAAATAACGCCAAAGAACCAAAAGAAACCATCTAGAAATCATCGTAGAATTACGTTACGAAATGACTCCGGAAGGGCATATTTGTTGTGCCTTGCGCCACACCCCTGAAACAGGGTAGTGGCGCAAGTTTGCAGCCTCGTATGAACTTCTTGGCTGCAGGTGGCTTGCGCCACACCCCTGAAATAGGGTAGTGGCGCAAGTTTCAGCACTTTGCTGAAATTTTTGGCCACTTATCCAATGTTTACGTATCGTCCAATCCCTTATCAAAACACTACAAAATACTTACTTAGTGAACTTAACCATCAAGTAAACATGACTTAAAGTCACCAAATGAGGTTAGAATGTGTACGAGTTCTTACCCAAATGCTCCACTAAATCACAACACACCTCCTACGAAGATCCAATCGCACATGTTAAGTCCGATATCAAATGTTTCACCAATGACACTATAAAACACATATGCATGGCATCTCAACACCTATGTAGATATGATCCCAAGGTATCAAGTGAGGTTATAAAAGTACGGGGTGTTACAGAATCTATGGACTTGAATGCACCAATGGACTTGTCTTAAGCCCTTGTGCAGTTTCATAACTTTTTGATGATTCTATTCGAAATATTCACATTGTTAGTGTCCTAAGCTTTAACACTTCTATCACCTCAAAAATGAGGCATAATCAGTGGAATTAGAGCCACGAAGGAATTCAGACAAATTTCTTATGGACAACTCTATTGCACGATCTGGAGTATGAAAGAATGTGAAATATTTCCTAAATGTCTTGTAGCCTCTCGTTTATAAGTGTGGCGCTCTACATACCCATAAAAATGACTCTACTCGACACGGCTTCGTAAACACCCTGAGGCCTTGAACCTGGCCCCGATATCAAGTTTGTCATGCCCCGAGCCCGGGCCCTAGACGTGATGGGCATCCCAAACCAAGGAAGTCCTAAAAAGACTCCTTATCATATTGTCATGTCCTATTTTTCACCAAGGTTAAAACAAGCATGACTTATGAACTCTAAAAGAATTGATTTTGTATAGAGTCACCACCTAATTTTTAAGAAAAATAAGGAAACCTACTTAATTATTGACATGTATGACTTGTGTTTTAATTTGCGAAAACCAATTTAGATTCTAGGTAAGGGTTCAAATTATTCCGAAGGGAAGGTGTTAGGCGTCCTTCAGAATCCACGAAATGTGGTACCCGACTAGACTAAATTTATCAAAGAGGAAGGAGGCAAAAATCATTTTTTGAGAAGTATGAATAATTAAAATATGTAATAATGTAAAAAATGCATGTATAAAATATGATATGTCAAATGCATATATAGACTTTATTATCGTAATATATATGTATAGAAATAAGCAAAAGTATGTTGTATAAAATATGTATAAACTTATATATGTGAAAAAAGTGTTCTTTTATGAAAGGAAATCACTTTTGTGTGTAATATATGAAAAGAAAAGTAATTTTTGTATTATACTAAAAAAAAATATTCAAATAATATTTTGTGACAAAAGTTACGGGAGAAAAGATTAAATAAAATGAATGTTAATTTTTTGATAGAAAAGACTGCACAATATTTTCTAATGGAAAAAATGTGAATTAATTGATTAAATATCCGAATCAGTTTGATTCTTTATATAAATATTAACGGCCTAAGTTTTGCCTAAACGCGTGGTGAGGGTTACGTAAGTAAAGAATATCCCCCGCCCAACGCCCCAAAAAATAAAGTTTTCGCTATGATTAATAGTTGTACAATTGTAAGAATGTAAAAATACAAACATAAAATTTAAACTCATTTTTGAATGTCCTTTTCCAAGAAGTATCCTCAAGAACCTGTGTAAACACTCGTTAGAAATATTAGTAATGAATAAATAATTATAAAAATATGTGTGCATATATGTATGTAAATGTATATATGAAAAATAATATTTATTATCTAGTGGGCTCAGATGAAGTTTTAGATACGTCATGGCTACGAAGTGGTTGCTCAAATTATCGGCCGTCCTAAATCGCTTTGCCAAGATA
The DNA here is from genome assembly GCA_031232105.1 of Capsicum rhomboideum. NCBI lineage: Eukaryota > Viridiplantae > Streptophyta > Magnoliopsida > Solanales > Solanaceae > Capsicum > Capsicum rhomboideum. The sequence continues at coordinate 56,011,088 of CP124716.1, read as the reverse complement.
CGAATCGTAAAACTTTTGTGTTGTTGTGGTAATATAATGATTTCGTCATCGCCCAAATTTATTTATTTTTGTTACGTATTTGTATACATAATGCCCGTCTTTTATTTGTGGAGGCCTCAAAAACCAACGGGAATTTCTTCATTGGACATGTATTGATACTTGATATAAAATAAGTAAACTTGAGAAAATAAAATCTGTCTTTTGTTATGGGGAAGGCCTCGAAAATCCGACGGAGAGATATTGTCATTGGCCAAGTAATGTAGTATTTGCTCATTATTAATTTAATAAAATGTTAAGAAAAAAATGGTCCAAAAATGTCATTATAGCCAAACAAAACAACATAAAAATATTAGAAACAACAAACAAGCATCGTTAGAGTGGTCAAAGAAATAGCACAAAAGTTAATCGCTAGAAGAAAGTCATAGCAAAATGTGTGATTTTACTCAAAAGATAAGTGAGATTAGCAAGAAAAATAGGTCATTGGAGACATGAAAAACTAAGACAAAGATTATGATATCAGAAGCAATACAATAAGAAATAAGATTCAATAAAAACATGTGTACATAAAAATTTAGTCACAGTCATGAAGTAGGGTTTGTTGGAGTCGATAAGGAGTCCACTGGAGAAGAAAGACAAGGAACAGGAGAGGAGAGATAATCGTGAGAGTAAAAGAAAGAACTCTAAAAAGTGAGCAATAGTATTTTTCTTCTTTAAGGAAAAATGATGGAGAAAGAGGGGAGCATTAAGAAAATAAAAAGGGAGGGAGAAATGATAGAGGGTTATTGTGGTGGTGTTGGTGTTGGTTAGTGTCATGGAGAGAAGAGAAAAAAGAGAGGAAGAAGGGGGAGAAAAGGGAGATAAGAAGAGTATGTGTGTGTGTGTCTTTTTGAATGAAAAGAGATGAGTTAGTATATAAAAGAAAGAGGTAGGATCTTATCAAGTTTATTTCTTTTCCAAAATGTCAAAAACACATCCCTTGAATCTTGGGAAAGTGATAGAAAAAGTCAAAAGTTGAAAATAATGGAGAAGAAGAAAAAAATTAAAATATAGTGAGTGTGCGTATGTGTGGATGAAGTCTTCAAAAAGCCTAAAATTAAGGGAGCAAAAATCTACTATTGTGTGTGTGGATAAGAAAAGAAAAGAAAAAGGGGGATGGTTTGTAGTCAAAATATGGTGGTTGAGAAAATCAAAGGATGTGTCTCTTTCCCTTTTTTAGAGGAATAAAAATAAAAAATATGATTGGACAAGAAGATATTACACATCATGTACTTTTATTTTTGAATAATATAAACAGTGTGAGTTTTGAATATCAGTGAATTCACTTTATTTGATATGTATGGACCGTGTCTAAAAATATAGCTAATGTATATATAATTTTTAAAAATGTGAGTATAAATTTAAATGTAAAAATAAATGTATTGTGTGGTTAACAATAAAAATCATATTGCTCGTATTGTGTATGTGCAGATGATAGTTAAGAATTAAAATGACAATAAATTGATAAAAATCCTAATATTTATGAAATTAAGGATAATTATCAATAAATTGGAGAAAGTTAAAATATGACAATAAATTGGTAAAAATTCTAAAATAAGGATAATTATCAATAAATTGTAAAATGTGTAAAAATTGTATTTTGTGCTCTTTAACGGTCAGGAAGCCTGACGACGTTAATTTTAAGCACGGAGAGCCAAAATTGGGTGTCAACAGCTTGCCCCTTTTCGTATGAAGATAATGTAGAAGTCTTCAGACGAAAACGTTGATGTGTAGCCAATTTTGCTCGACAAAAATCATATCTGACGAAAAATTTGACCGAACTCTAATTTAGAGTTGCCTACATACCTCGAGTTGCATGAGGATCAGGTCGGTTGTAGTTTAAAATATTAGGCGAGTTGCCCTTGTCTTATTATAAGGGATGAACGGCACTGTGAAATGATTATTTAGAAAAGGACTGTTTGAGAACGAAAGTGTTCGTATATTCCCGACGTCTTTTCAAAATTGCCCCAGTATCGAGTTATGAGATGCTAGGGATGCAAAATTGTATACTTGCTGGGGAGAAAGAATGATTATGGTTGTGATGATCGAACTCTGCATAAAGCTTCCTACATATCTCGCGTGTTACGAGAATCAGGTCAATGTAGTTCGAAAGTGTGAGTTTCAGTAAGAATTTATTGACTTAAAATTTGCCCCAGTGTTGAATTATGATGAGATTGTTTTCTTTTGTGATAATGGTGAAAGGATTTAGCATGAATGGAGAAGAAAGCATGTAATGCAAAGAATCTCCGAATGACGGAGCAACTAAGATGTAAAGGACCTTGACTGGTGGGGTTGTTGAGATATAAAGAGCTCTCAGCTGGCGAAGCAATTAAAATGTAGTAGCCTCTCGACGGGTGGGGCTATTAGATGTATAGGGCTCTCGACCAGTGCAACAATTGAAATGTAATAGCCTCTCGACTGGCAGAGCTATTAAAATGTAAAGAGCTCTCGACTGGTAGAGTAATTAAAAGGTAACAGCCTCTCGACTAGAGGGGCTATTGAAATGCAAAAGGCTCTCGGTTGGATGAGCCATTAAAATGTAATAACCTCTCGACTGGACGAGATATTGAAATGCAAAGGGGCTCTTGACTGGGGAGCCATTGAAATGTAATAGCCTCTCGACTGGAGGGGCTATCGAAATGCAAAGGCAGAGTGATTAAGATGTAATAGCCTCTCGACTGGCGGGGCTATTGACATGCAAAGGGGCTCTCGACTGACAGAGCCATTGAAATATAATAGCCTCTCGACTGGCGGGGCTACTAAAATGCAAGGGGCTCTCGACTAGGAAGCCATTAAAATGTAATAGCCTCTCGACTGGTGGGGCTATTGAAATGTAAAGGGCTTTCGCCTGGCGGGACTATTAAAATGTAAGGGCTCTCGACTGGCGGAGCAATTGAAATATAATAGTCACTCGACTGGCGGGATTATTGAAATGTAAAGAGCTCTCGACTGGCAGAGCAATTAAAAGGTAATAGCCTCTCAACTGGCGGGGTTATTGAAATGCAAGGGGCTCTAGACTAGCGAAGCCATTAAAATGTAATAGCCTCTCAACTGGAGGGGCTATTGAAATGTAAATGGCTCTCGACTGGCGGAGCAATTGAAATATAATAGTCTCTCGACTGGCAGGACTATTAAAATGTAAGGGCTCTCGATTGGCGGAGCAATTGAAATATAATAGTCTCTCGACTGGTGGGACTATTGAAATGTAAAGAGCTCTCGACTGGCGGAGCAATTAAAAGGTAATAGCCTCTCGACTGGCGGGGCTATTGAAATGCAAGGGGATCTCGACTGGCGAATCCATTAAAATGTAATAGCCTCTCAACTGGAGGGGCTATTGAAATGTAACGGGCTCTCGACTGGCGGAGTAATTGAAATATAATAGTCTCTCGACTGACGGGACTATTAAAATGTAAGGGCTCTCGACTGGCGGAGCAATTGAAATATAATAGTCTCTCGACTGGTGGGACTATTGAAATGTAAAGAGCTCTCGACTGGCGGAGCAATTAAAAGGTAATAGCCTCTCGACTGGCGGGGCTATTGAAATGCAAGGGGCTTTCGACTGGCGAAGCCATTAAAATGTAATAGCCTCTCGACTGGAGCGGCTATTGAAATGTAACGGGCTCTCGACTGGCGGAGCAATTGAAATATAATAGTCTCTCGACTGGCGGGACTATTAAAATGTAAGGGCTCTCGACTGGCAGAGAAATTGAAATATAATAGTCTCTCGACTGGCGAGACTATTGAAATGTAAAGAGCTCTCGACTGGCGGAGCAATTAAAAGGTAATAGCCTCTCGACTGGCGGGGCTATTGAAATGTAAACTACATAAATTAGAAGGAGGACACTTAATAGAAAATTGAAATATTTGTATTTGAAGGTGAGTGATTGAGAAGGAAAGTCAACTGTCAGTATTTCGAGGTAGGTGTCTTGAATGAAAAGTAAAAATGCTCATATTTGAAAGTGGGAATCTTGAAAAAGAAAGAAATTCTTTTTGTATTTGTAGGTAGATGCTTTGAAAAAGAATGAAAATTATTTTTTATTTTCTTTGAAAAAATGTTGACATGTGGAAAAGACATAATCGTGTCTTAACTTTAGTTGGTACCAACAATTAGTAGTGTCCATAAGAATTCTCCCATTTTCTTTCCAACTAACCGAGATCGATTTTGAGGTAATTCCTATAGTTTTAAGTGTTACCTCAGACATACCTAAGTATCAACAAGATTTGTTCGTCTTGCTTCAAACAAAGATTTTGAACTATACCTATCTTCATGTTTTACCTGCCCTCTCTAGAAAGAAAGTCCCATTTTCACACATATTTGAGTAGTTTTCTTTCTGAATTTGGGGACGTCTAGAGAAATACACTCACACTCAGAAAGAAATTCAATGCATGCAATTGTGATGTCATAGGCTTGGCCTTCATGTAAGTATCCACTAATGTGAGAACACTTGGAATTGGATCATGTAGGACTTGTTATCGGCTTGTAATGTAGGCTTGGGGACAGGTATGATGATATTTGGAATGAAAGTGACTAATCCCTCAATGAGCATCGCACTGTATCTGTGCTTTTGATATTTATTGCGCTTTGACGCTTGATCTTCTTTGTCTTGCTTTGTTGTCCCTTATTTGTATTTGCTCCGACTTCTTTTGAATCTTGTGTTGGAGTCTCTTCCCCCTTATTCTCAATAAATACTTTTTTTTTTAAGATTCTCCACCTTTGCTGGAGTTCTTTCTTCTTTTTTTTTTTTTTTTTTTTTTGTTGAAGATTCTCCACCTTTGCTGGAGTTCTTTCTTCTTCTTCTTCTTTTTGTGGGGGACTTTTGCTCCTTCTACATTGAAGTCTTCTTTTTATTTTTGTTCTTCTGGGACTTTTGTATCTTTTGTCTTTGGCATCTTTGATCTTAGATCTTCGTCCGCAATTTGCACGTATTTATTGTGCTCAAGGAGGTTGGGCCAAGAGAGGGATAGTGCATGTAAGCACTCAAAAAGTATGGGCTAAGATGTGGCTGTCCAAAGAAAAGGTTTTAGGCTCAAAGGGTGAATACTAAGGATTAATGTCATTTGGTGAGCTATAAAAGGCACAATCGGGTCAAAGAAGGCCTACGATCCTTTCCTAAACCAAGTGTAACTCAGAATTTTTCCTCAACAAACATTTAGGCCAAGTTCTAGATCAACAATGCAATGTAATGAATTAATCTAAACCTCTCCACACAATGCATATGAGACGATGAGGTTGGCTTCGTTCTTGTCTTGGATGTATGCAAGAGAACCTTTTCAAGTGTCACTTAGGTGTGATTAAGAGGTACCAAATGAATCTATGGTTTACTATGAAATCGATCCTCTCCATCATACCAATTTTTTTCTTTCTCATGCACACTCCAAACTATGTTGGTACCAACTAAGTAGAACTTTGGTTATTCTTTATTTTTTTGGAAAGAATGGGACCGAACCCAAATGAGGGTTGCCTACGTATCTTGTGAAAACAAGAATCAGGTCTGCGTAGTTCAGGAAGATAGAGTATAAGATGTGAAGCAAGAAAATGAACTTTTTGATATATTTTGTAAAAGAGTATCCAACCCCAAAAGGATTGCCTGCGTATCTCACCGAGATGAGAATCAAGTATGCGTAATTCATGAAGATAAAAAATGTGAGATAAAAAAATAAACTATTTTTTTTTTCAACAAGAAACACCGAACCCAAAAGGTTTGCCTATGTATCTCATGAAAATGAGAATCAGGTTCGTGTAGCTCAGAATGATATGTACTAAAATAGACTCTTTTTTTTAATAAAGAATACCGAACCCTAGAAGGGCTGCCTACGTATCTCATCGACATGAGAATCAGGTATGCGTAGTTCGTGAAGGTAAGGAATAAAATGTATGCATAAAAACGCATTCATGTATTGAAGAAATGCAAGACAAAGATATTTATTGAATATAAACATATATACAAAATCAATGCAAAGGTAAAGACAAACTCAGAGCGATGCCTCGTACGATCAATGTTGGCTGACATCTTTGGTGAGAGAGTGACTCCTGATTGTTTGTGGGCTTCATTGGTGCGGTCTCTCAATTTTTGTAGGGATCATTCGTTGTGGTAATCGTCTCCCATTTGTTTTAGGGGATGACATGTTGCAGTCTCCCGATTGTCTTCGAGGACACTTTTTGTTTTGTTGCTTCCTGAGATGCCTTTATGTGAATTATTGTGATCATCCCCATCTATTGGAGAGGACAATTTTCCTATAAAAATATGAGAAATGAGTGAAAGTAGAGAAGTCAAGAAAAATGATAGAGTGAAAAAGCGTGACCGTTTGGTCAAAGACTCCCCTAATTTGTTTGTTCTACTATGTGTTGATGTCTTGTGGAGTCTGATGTCCCATGTTTAGTACATGGACCGTTTATCTCCCTCAATTAAAAATTGAGTCTATTATGGTTAGAACCTGCTTATTCCCCAGCAGAGTCGCCATTCTGTCATGTCCTATTTTTCACCAAGGTTAAAACAAGCATGACTTATGAACTCTAAAAGAATTGATTTTGTATAGAGTCGCCACCTAATTTTTAAGAAAAATAAGGAAACCTACTTAATTATTGACATGTATGACTTGTGTTTTAATTTGCGAAAACCAATTTAGATTCTAGGTAAGGGTTCAAATTATTCCGAAGGGAAGGTGTTAGGCGTCCTTCAGAATCCATGAAATGTGGTACCCGACTAGACTAAATTTATCAAAGAGGAAGGAGGCAAAAATCATTTTTTGAGAAGTATGAATAATTAAAATATGTAATAATGTAAAAAATGCATGTATAAAACATGATATGTCAAATGCATATATAAAATTTATTATCGTAATATATATGTATAGAAATAAGCAAAAGTATGTTGTATAAAATATGTATAAACTTATATATGTGAAAAAAGTGTTCTTTTATGAAAGGAAATCACTTTTGTGTGTAATATATGAAAAGAAAAGTAATTTTTGTATTATACTAAAAAAAAGTATTCAAATAATATTTTGTGACAAAAGTTACGGGAGAAAAGATTAAATAAAATGAATGTTTATTTTTTGATAGAAAAGACTGCACAATATTTTCTAATGGAAAAAATGTGAATTAATTGATTAAATATCCGAATCAGTTTGATTCTTTATATAAATATTAACGGCCTAAGTTTTGCCTAAACGCGTGGTGAGGGTTACGTAAGTAAAGAATATCCCCCGCCCAACGCCCCAAAAAATAAAGTTTTCGCTATGATTAATATTTGTACAATTGTAAGAATGTAAAAATACAAACATAAAATTTAAACTCATTTTTGAATGTCCTTTTCCAAGAAGTATCCTCAAGAACCTGTGTAAACACTTATTAGAAATATTAGTAATGAATAAATAATTATAAAAATATGTGTGCATCTATGTATGTAAATGTATATATGAAAAATAATATTTATTATCTAGTGGGCTCAGATGAAGTTTTAGATACGCCATGGCTACGAAGTGGTTGCTCAAATTATCGGTCGTCCTAAATCGCTTTGCCAAGATACGAATCGTAAAACTTTTGTGTTGTCGTGGTAATATAATGATTTCGTCATCGCCCAAATTTATTTATTTTTGTTACGTATTTGTATACATAATGCCCGTCTTTTATTTGTGGAGGCCTCAAAAACCGACGGAAATTTTTTCATTGGCCATGTATTGATACTTGATATAAAATAAGTAAACTTGAGAAAATAAAATCCGTCTTTTGTTATGGGGAAGGCCTCGAAAATCCGACGGAGAGATATTATCATTGGCCAAGTAATGTAGTATTTGCTCATTATTAATTTAATAAAATGTTAAGAAAAAAATGGTCCAAAAATGTCATTATAGCCAAACAAAACAACATAAAAATATTAGAAACAACAAACAAGCATCGTTAGAGTGGTCAAAGAAATAGCACAAAAGTTAATCGCTAGAAGAAAGTCATAGCAAAATGTGTGATTCTACTCAAAAGATAAGCGAGATTAGCGAGAAAAATAGGTCATTGGAGACATGAAAAACTAAGACAAAGATTATGATATCAGAAGCAATACAATAAGAAATAAGATTCAATAAAAACATGTGTACATAAAAATTTAGTCACAGTCATGAAGTAGGGTTTGTTGGAGTTGATAAGTAGTCCACTGGAGAAGAAAGACAAGGAACAGGAGAGGAGAGATAATCGTGAGAGTAAAAGAAAGAACTCTAAAAAGTGAGCAATAGTATTTTTCTTCTTTAAGAAAAAATGATGGAGAAAGAGGAGAGCATTAAGAGAATAAAAAGGGAGGGAGAAATGATAGAGGGTTATTGTGGTGGTGTTGGTGTTGGTTAGTGTCATGGAGAGAAGAGAAAAAAGAGAGGAAGAAGGGGGAGAAAAGGGAGATAAGAAGAGTGTGTGTGTATGTGTCTTTTTGAATGAAAAGAGATGAGTTAGTATATAAAAGAAAGAGGTAAGATCTTATCAAGTTTATTTCTTTTCCAAAATGTCAAAAACACATCCCTTGAATCTTGGGAAAGTGATAGAAAAAGTCAAAAGTTGAAAATAATGGAGAAGAAGAAAAAAATTAAAATATAGTGAGTGTGCGTATGTGTGGATGAAGTCTTCAAAAAGCCTAAAATTAAGGGAGCAAAAATCTACTATTGTGTGTGTGGATAAGAAAAGAAAAGAAAAAGGGGGATGGTTTGTAGTCAAAATATGGTGGTTGAGAAAATCAAAGGATGTGTCTCTTTCCCTTTTTTAGAGGAATAAAAATAAAAAATATGATTGGACAAGAAGATATTACACATCATGTACTTTTATTTTCAAATAATATAAACAGTGTGAGTTTTGAATATCAATGAATTCACTTTATTTGATATGTACGGACCGTGTCTAAAAATATATCTAATGTATATATAATTTTTAAAAATGTGAGTATAAATTTAAATGTAAAAGTAAATGTATTGTGTGGTTAACAATAAAAATTATATTGCTCGTATTGTGTATGTGCAGATGATAGTTAAGAATTAAAATGACAATAAATTGATAAAAATCCTAATATTTATGAAATTAAGGATAATTATCAATAAATTGGAGAAAGTTAAAATATGACAATAAATTGGTAAAAATCCTAAAATAAGGATAATTATCAATAAATTGTAAAATGTGTAAAAATTGTATTTTGTGCTCTTTAGCGGTCAGGAAGCCTGACGACGTTAATTTTAAGCATGGAGAGCCAAAATTGGGTGTCAACACATATCATCATAAGCATAGTCATATTAATGTGTGGAAATTGGCCCATAAAATATGAAGTTCAACTTAAATAGTAATTCAAAATCCAAGGCTTGAAATATGCCATAAAAACATTTGTCTAACTTAGTCTAAGAAGCCTCTAACAATATGAATGAAAATTCTAAGCCGAAACATGGCCCCAGCAAATACCATTAAAAAAGGATAGTCCAAGTCTAAATGAAAGAAAGAAACATGTGCCCTTCGAAAGATGGATGGCTCACCAATTGCTAGCTGCTGTTCCGAATGAATCCTAATGCTGAACAGGATCGCGGGGAAATACTTCGAAACCTACATCATGAAAAGATGTAGCATCCGAGGACGGTCTGTACGATGAGTACTGACATGTGACCTAAAGAAAGGGACTAAAGCATTTTATATGACAATTCATAAAATTCATAAAGTAAATCAATCATAGGAGAAATAAGAAACAAGCGACTTAAAACATAAAGGAATATAATCACTTGAAAACCTTTAATCCTGAACTATATAGTTTACACCGACCTTTAGTAAACCACGGGCTATATGGGTCCAGTACGTACCCAACTGGCGGGGCCTCAATCTATGTTTGCTGCATATATTGAGATAACTTAATTGGCCAACCATAACATAAACATAGATTGTAATAATACTGCCCGAAGCAAGTATACAACGATCATACATTTTTCAGGATAGGACCTCCCCACGTCGGCAAACGCGGTTCCAAATGTTGGGTCATAAGGACCACACCTTCTCGGTGAACTATATAATTCTCTTTAAGCCCAAATTAAAATGTTTTCATAATATTTATCCATGGAGTCTTTCATTAAGACATTCACATTTTGGTATCGTTATACCAAGAAAGTCACCCATATCATGCCAAAATCATTATCATTAAATATTTAAAGACTCCAAAACCCCTCCTTTAAAATATGAGGATAATCATAATTGAATTTCCCATAACAATTTCAAACCATTTGAATTACATAATACCTTCAATGATATAAAGTACGGGAAAAACATTGATATTCCTTATGCAATTTAAAGCTTTCAAGAGACTTAAACATCATGGCTGAAATATTCATCCATTAAATATTTCATTTTCAAGACAAAAAGATCCATCATTTTCATATAGCCATTTTAGTCTCAAAAACCCTAAATAAAGATTTAATCATCATTCATAAAGAAAAGGGGGATTTATATCAAGCTTTTCATAACAAAATCCTCAACCCTAGATCCAAACCATCAATATAATATATATAAATACTAATTAAATTTACACTTTATAATAGTAGTTGAAGTAGGGAATGTTCAACATGCATTTTTGACGAAGATATTAGAAGAGAAACCTTGAAACTTGACCTTAGGATCACCTTATGCAACCTTGAGTTTTATTGGACTTAGAGAGAATAAGAGAGGAGGTTTCTAATCAATTTAGGGCTAATAGTAATGCAGGGAAACGCTTTAGAATGATAGGGGACGGTTTTGGATAAGAAAAAAAACCAAAAGACCCTTAAAAATGTGTACAAAAATGAAGTCACGTCTGGTAAAATAGAGGGGATGCGGCGCACACCCCATCGTTCGACCCTCCCCCTTTTGGCGTATAGCCCATCGCAGGGCCTCCCCCCTTACGGCGCATGGCCTATCGCGAGATTGGTCCAGTGGACTCTCGCGTCGGGTTGTGCGATGCGAGGGCTATGGCATGGCTTCCCCCGTGCGACGCACCATCCATTTTCTCATCCTAAACTTTCCCCAACACTACCAAACTCATCCCCAATCAATTTCTGCTCAATCTAAGGGTCACATAGGCTCGTTTCTAGCTCAAAAAGGACATCCAAACATACGGGGCATTATAATTTTCTAACAGATACGTAATTCAGATGGTGAGATATGACATTTTTGAGTGATTTGGTGAGGTATGATACTTTTGAGTAATTTATTCCAATGCATTTGTTAGACAGAGTGATGTATATGAACATTGCAAATCCCTTTTGGGTCCCATCCCACAGCACACAATTAGAGTGGGTGTATATAGGTATACATTGGCCATTGGATATTATTCCATATTATTGTATTGCATTATTATTTGGCTTGTTGTTGTGATTGAGGTAAACTGTGATATTTATTAATATTAAACTACTGGTACTTTTCTGTGTATAAAATATTTTAGTATGCTTTATTCGATATAGTATCTGCTTAAGCTCAGTTGGCCTATGATGCCTACTGAGTACAAGTAAATCATACTCACTCCTAATTGTTTTACATCCTTCTTATGTAATTCCTATATTTTAGTGGACCCCGTGGCTAGTGATCATGCATTTTGAGGATTTTGAGGCTATGGTGAGCTCTCCTTATCAGAGATTATCTCAGTTTCATCTATCTTAGTTATGTCTTATTTTGGTTCTTCAGAAAGTTGTGTATTTTTCTGGATTTCTAGACAGTCTGTATTAGTGGAGCTTTGTACTTATGACTTCTGAGTCTTGGGATGTCGTATTTATTTTGTTTAGTTTCTTTGAGGAAGTCTTATATTATTACGGATACTATCAGTTGAATGTGTGGGCTTTTATTATCGCCTTTATTACATATTTCTGAGTTATTGAGTCAGGCTTACCTACCACTGTTGGATTGGGGTAGGTGTCATCACAACCCACGAGATTTTGGATCGTGATAGTACGTGACACAGTTCCCAAGGTATTGGATGAGAGTTATGCAAGTTTTTCATTTTGGAAGGTTCAACAGTTAGTTTGATTGACCAAAGTCAATATTTGGTTTTACGAGGTCTTATAGGAATTTGGATAGTTTTGTTTGGTCTGGAATGTGATTTTTAGGTTAGTAGGACATTTGGTTCGGATCCCGAGACGTTCAAATGGATTTTCAGTAGTTGGTTAGAAAGTTGGAAATTTAAGACTAAGGTTTGTCTTAGATCAATATTTAGTCCAGACGACCTTTGTTCGGTGTTTCGATGATCTCAATGAGTTTGAAATGTCGGTTCAGTCTAGTAGCATATTTGGTTTGTGTTCATGGAGTTCCAAATGAATTTTGAGGGTCCGATCAGAGTTTTTGAGAAAGTGGAAAGTTGTTGGTTTTTGGTTGTTGGTCTAGGTATTTTTCGTACTTCGCGTTTGCAAAGTAGCTCATTCGATCACGAAGAAGGACTTTGTTGGGCATCGCAATAGCTACTGGGGGGGCACGATCACGAAGAAGAATTGGGTTAGGTCTGATCCTGGTTAGGGTTGGTTATCGAAAATGAGATCGGACCATCATGATCCCGATGGATCCAGGTCGGGTCAGCTCACGATAGCGAAGAAGAAAATTTCTTGGACAGATTTAAATTCTCTTTTTCGAACATAAACCCCTATAACTTAATTTTTGAATGGAAACTCATTTTTTGTGATTCAAAAGGTGTTTTTTAAGGATTCTTCTTTAGTTATGATTCATACACTATATTTACACATTCCCCAATAATTTATTTATGATTTCATATGCAAATCATGTTTTTAAAATTGAGAAATTTAGGATTTTGGGACTAAAGTTAAGAAATGATATTTTGATGATTTGAAGGTCGATTTTAACTTTGATTTTGGTGAAATTTTATATTTGAGTTTCTTAAATTATGGGTAACGTAATTTTCAAATAAAATTCTAATTTTCTTCTTGTGAACTCGGAGTTGACTTTTGGATTGACGACTCGAATTTTAAGTATAGCAATATGAATGTCTATGGTTTCATTTTCTTATGTATAATACGTATTTGATCAGATTGGAATCGTTTGAAAGCTCTATGGAAGGGTAAAGCTTAGGTTTGACTTTTTGGATTTTCTTTAAGGAAGTTGAGATTTTTTTGACTCTTTTTTGAAGTGTTTATGTGTTAGATAATTGTAAAAAGGAAGTAACGGAGATATGAGGGTCCCATATAAGTGAAATGACGAGCATCGATGCTAGTACGGTATTATGTGAAGGGTAAAAGTAATAAGTTGACTTGACTGGATTAATTATTGGAATGTTAATATGTGCATCTTGAAATGAGAGAGTCGGATATTGATTGTCTCATTGATTATGACTTGTATGTGTTGGTAGCATGGTAAATGAATAAGCTATCCGTTGTTTGATATCATGATTCGCCCGATAGATAAGACATATAATTTCTATATGTCATGTGTTGCTTATGATTTGAAGGCATCCATATATTCAGCTGTTGTGATTTCTTTTCTCCAATATTTGAGGCATTTCATTACATTTCATATGAGTTCATATGAATATTATTGATTGAACCATATGGTTCTTCTCCAATAGTCTACAGGCAGGATCCAGAGATTTTGAGATACAGTTGATACACAGTGCCTTCTTTTATATCACCCTTGAGGGCCCAAAGGGGCAAGATCTAGAGGGTACCGAGCTGTTTTCCCTTGAACGTTAATCAAGTGCCTGTGTTTGAGGTTGTCATCCTCTGGATCTGAAGGTAGCTGTTTGACTCACTTGTGGACCGATGGATACCCCTCTATCTTTTACATCCTCTTCCATCTTCCTTTATTTGAGATTGTTGTCATTTTCATAAATGTATCATATTTTTTAAGAGGCTTTTACTAGTGACATTGGATTTTGGAAAATTTTATATTCTTTTCCTCTCATTTTCCTTTATGATATTTATGGAGATATTGCTTATGACTTATCCTATTTTGATGGTTTTATTCTTTTATGCTTGTTCTTATAATATCATGTAGTGTTTTGTGTTGGCTTACCTACTGCGGGGGTGAGATATGTGTCATTACGACCTTGAGTTTTGGGTCATGACAATTGCCAAACAACGACATCAGAAGGCAGGGTCGTCTCAGCAAGTTTGGGGGGGGGGGGGGGCTAAAGCCAAACTCTAGAGAGAGCAGGAAATTACATGGAATGACCCCCATAGTGGGTGACTTTGCTTTTTTGTCCTCCATAAAAAATTTTTTTAAAGACTAGCCTTTCTTCCTTTTTAGTATAGAACAAGTACTATTTTGCCTCTCTACACCACAAATGTTTTTACACTTTCCATTCTCATTTGTCTCACAACTTCTATTTTTATTTCTTCTTCTTTTTTTCTCTTTTTTATTTTTCCTTGATTTTTTTTTCCTCGTTTTAATTCATTTGTCCCAACCTTTATTTTTCTTTTCTTTTTTCTTTTTTCTTTTTTCTTTTTTTCTCAAACATTATTTATTTTTCATTTGCCTCTTTTTTAAAAAAGAAAAATCATTTGTCTCAACCTTTATTTTTCTTTTTATCTTTTCTCATTTTTTGCTTCTTTTTTTTTTTTCTCAAACTTTATTTTTATTTTTCTCAATCTTTATTTTTATAAAAATTTATTCTTCTCTTTTTTCTTTTTTTTTCCTAAACCTTTATTTTTTTTCTTCCCTTTTTCTTTTCTTTTTTCTCAATCTTTATTTTTTTCTTTTCTTTTTTTTTTCTTTCTCTTTTTTCTTTTTTCTCAACTTCTATTATATTTTGCTAATGAACAGAAAATTGGATAATCGAAGTAAATTTAAGGGTGTGACTTGTTGTTTGGAAGTTCTTTGGGATAAGTCTTGCCTCTAAGGTAAGAGTTATAGAACATCTCATAAATCAAGACACAATGGGGTAGTATCAAGTCTTACTCGTGGGGCATAACTTGTTGTTTAAAAATTCTTGAGCTAAGTCTTGCCTCTAAGGCAAAAGTTATAGAGTATCTCATAAATTAAGACATAATGAAATAGTGTTAACTCTTGCCCATGGAGAGTAACTTATTTTTTTGGGAGGTTCTTGGGCTACGTTTTGCCGTAGAGACAAGACTAATAGAGCATCTCATAAATCAATATACAATGTGGTAGTGTCAACTCTTTCCCATGGGGCGTAACTTATTGTTTTAAAGTCCTTGGGCTAAGTCTTGCCTCTAAGACATGAGTTATAGAACATCTCATAAATCAAGACACAATGTGGTAGTATCAACTATTGCCCATGGGGTGTAACTTGTTGTTTGAAAGTCCTTGGGCTAAGTCTTGCCTCTAAGGCAAGTGTTATATAATATTTCATAAATTAAGACACAATGTGGTAGTGTCAACTCTTGCCCATGGGGCATATCTTGTTGTTTGAAAGTCCTTGGCCTAAGTCTTGCCTCTGAGGCAAGAGTTATAGAGCATCTCATAAATCAAGACACAATGTGGTAGTGTCAACTCTTGCCCATTATACATAACTTGTTGTTTGAAAGTTCTTAGGATAAGTTTTGCCTCTAAGGCAAGATTTATAAAATATCTTATCAATCAAGACACGATGTGGTCGTGTCAACTCTTGCCCATGGGGCGTAACTTTTTGTTTGAAAGTCCTTGGGCTAAGTCTTGCCTCTAAGGTAAGAGTTATCGAGCATCTCATAAATCAAGACACAATGTGGTAGTGTCAACTCTTCAAGTTTTCTCTTTTTCTTTCCTTTTTTGAAAAACGAAATCATATTTTTCAGTTGACATATTTATATTAAACTAGTTTATCCGTACGTGCGTTGCACGAATATCCTTGATCATGTTTAAATTTAAGATAACAATAATATGTAGCCCAAGAAAATTAGGAAAATAGTGACAAGTAAAAGCGAACGGAGGGAGTAATTAAATAGAATTATAGAAATTATTTTTTTTATAAAACAAAATTATAATTGATTTAGAAGTGCTAAATATTATGATTTCTTACCCAAATCAAATAAGGACTTTAATTAATTTGAAAGTCCTAAATAGCGTACAATATTTACTTCTTTTATAAAAAGTGATCAACTCCTTTAATAGGAATTGTTTTCGTTTTAAAAGTTCTACACAAGTAATATTATTTGGTAAAAATAATTCTTAAACCAACCATGAAAAAAAAAACATCTATAGAAATCTTTTCAGAAAAATTTACTTGATAAAATAACATACGCACAACTAATATATTTTTTATATACAATAACGATAACATATTTGAGATATAATATTTATTTATATCATTTAAATAGTTATAATATTTATTTTAACATCAATTGTTATTTTTTAATAATTTTATTCTTCTTATATATAATTTTACTAATCAACGCCTGATATACGTGCAACGCACGTACCCTAAACCAATAATTTAAAAAATCATACGACATATTATATATTTGGCACTTCTAATTCCTACCAATTCTAGGAATCCTCCACTTTTAAGTCATTGAAAAAAATTCTAAAATATATAATAAGAGGAAAATCTTATTATATTAGGAACCAATTTTCAACAAATTCTATTACGGTTAGAAAAACCCATATTCTTATAATAACATTCACAACGTAAATTTTGGCGGCAAAGATATTCTTATAACTACTTTTTCGATGAGATCTAAAGGTGTCGTTTATAATCACAAAAAGTTTGGTTTAATCATATTGTTATAATATCTTGAGACTTTGAGGAATTTTTTGTGTTAAGGTTAGGTTTAATAGCATTGTTCTTATATCTCAATTATTGTAGTTTCTGTTCTGTTACTATCTGTTGTTTTTCTACTTAATACAGGTGGTAGATTAACGTTCGGTCGGTCTTTGAGGAATTCTTTTGTAAAGGTTAGAGTTTAATCATATTGTTCTGATATCTTGATTATCGTATTATTTTGTTGTAGTTTACAATTCGTAGATGAATGTTCGATTGGGCTTTGAAGAAATTTTGTGTAAATGTTAGGTTTAATCATAATAATGTTCGGTCGGGCTTTGAAGAATTTTTGTGTAAATATTAGGTTTAATCATAATAATATTCGGCCGGGCTTTAAAGAATTTTTGTATAAATGTTAGGTTTAATCATATTGTTTTGTTGTAGTTTCTGATCTATTACTATTTATTATTTTTGTTATTATCTATTATGTGATAGTTCACGTCGTAGGAGACGGTCAAAATACTGGTGCTTGTAGATAAATTATTCTAATTTGAGTGACTTTGTAGATAAACTAACTTGAGCGATTTTATTGATATCAAACAAAAATAAATGATTTTGATAGAGAATTTGCTGTAGTTGGATTACCATTTAAGTAATTTACTCGAGTTTTAAGCAATGTTTTAATTTAGTTTACAAGAATTTCAATCATTTTATCACCAAAGTTGGAGACTTACTAAAATTTAGAATCAATAATTTTATTATCAAAGGAGGAGATTTCTTTCCTTTAAAATCTAGACACTCATAGTGCAAATATGGAGAAAAAATAGGTAGTGGAGGTGAGGGGGTTGACACTTGACAGAAGGTATGTATTCCATTAATTTGTCAAAATTGGACATTGAAAAGGCATTTTGGTAAGTGGACCATAGCAGCGTGTTACAAGTTCCTCCACCACAGAATCTCTCTCTTTCCAGTTTAATTTTGGGAGCGAAGAAATGGCTAAAACAACGGAGAAGGATCAAAAAGTTTTTGGCTGGGCTGCCAGGGACTCCTCTGGAATTCTATCTCCCTTCCATTTCTCCCGCAGGTACTTTTCTTACATGTTTTACGTCGGTAACCACGAAAAAGGTTCGGATGGACATCTTTCATTCCCTTGCTCTGCTCCTCTATATAAGCATCATGGTAGTAAGAAAGTAGATGTGTGAAATAAGAGCATATCTCAAGTTACTCTCCCACCAGCCTTTTTCTGATCGTATGTTTCTTGAAATATCTTGATTATAGGTTAGCTGCAACGCTATCCTTTACAACTTATACATATAATTCTTTTAATTTAATGAGTTTTCGTCTTACTCTGTCTTTGCAGGGAGAAATGGCTTTCTAGCCCACAAAAGATATATTTTATCTTACATATAAGACATCTTTATTTTTATCATTTTCTTTCATTTAAATATAAATTATAAGAAGGCAAGAGATGAGATATTGCATTTTCTGGGAGTATACCATTAATGTTCTGAAAGACGGGAAGGGAAGGAGGGCTTAACAAAGTTGGTGGAGCAAACTTTTATTAACAGGCCTTAATTTTTTCTTAAAATTTTTCATATATATATATATATATATATATATATATATATATATATATTTAAAGTCTATTTCTAGTTTTTTGAGATGTAAAATTATTACTCTATTTGTTTCATTTTATTTGACCCTTGTTTACTTGAGACACCCCTTAAGAATATAATTAAGGGAGCATTTTATTAAATTAACATTATTAATGGTATTTTGGAACTCTAAATTTATTTATTATTATTTTGTAAAATTATTTAATACTAAGGGTAGAAAAGTTGTGCCATGTGACCAGCAGTTCACGGATTCAAGACTTGAAAACAGCCTCTGGTATAAATGCAAGGTAAGGCTGCGTACAATACACCCTTATAGTGGGTCCTTCCTCGGACACCGCGCATAGCTGTAGCTTTAGTGCACCGAGCTGCCCTTTTTTACTAAGGGTAAAAAAGAAAAATATAACAAATTCTCTTGATTTCGTAAATTGAACAAGGATATTGAAGCAATTTTTTTTTTTTTTTGGTTTTACATTCGGTGTTCGGTACCCACATTGGAGTCGGATTAAATCTGGATTCGCACCGGATAGTCTCACATTGGGGGTAAAACGCTCCCTAACAAAGACGACTAGTATAAGGGCCAAGTAAAACGAAACGGAGGGAGCATAATTTTTTGAACAATTTATTCTCATCTATTTTTAGTTGACTACATAGCTAATCAATAAAGTTCTCATGTTTCGTAAAATTCTTAATAACTTTTACTTTAAAATATTAAATAGTTTTGAAAAAGAATTAGTCACAGAAATGGTCACTTTATTTTCTTCAGTTATTTGACACACTTTGCCCATACTAGGAGGTTTAAGTTACAAAACTATAAGTATTTCATTCGTGTGATATATTGATCATATCCGATTAGCTTGTCACAATTATGAGACTATGAGAGTTAAAGAATGGTTGTAAAAGCCAATTGTTTTAACTCTTTGATTTATCAGATATATGAGAACTGTGTGCCGAAGAAATGAAATCGTCATATATTCCCCCTCTATCTTTGGTGGACAGAGTTACCTGATATCAGTTACTGATGGGAGGTGACATATATCCGTGAAATTAGTTGAGGTGTGCGAAAGCCAGACCCGATACCATGGTTATCCAAAAAAAAGTGTATATTTTATATTAGATTACTGGACCTTCAATATTACAATGACCCTCCACATGATAATATGTGAAAGAACTTAGCTTGTCCTCCCAACATTTAGAATTCTTCTAATAATTCCGAAAAAGGTGCCAAGAATACCCTTTTTTTTTTTGTACAAGACACAAATATCTGGTACTTGTGCCACTCCTTATTTTCTTTTTCTCTATGGCCTTTCTTCTTTATTCTATAGTTGAAATGGAAATTTAGCTTCCATGATGGGACATTCATTGTGAATTTATATATTCCTGTTTGAATTGATGGCAGAGAAAATGGTGATGATGATGTTACAGTGAAGATACTTTATTGTGGAGTATGTCACTCAGACCTGCATTGTTTGAAGAATGAGTGGGGATTCACAAAATACCCCGTTCTCCCCGGGTAAGACACTTTAATTTGATGTTACAAGACTTCTATTATTCCCCATCTTCTCAACCACTGGATATATATTTTGATGTTGAAATTAGGTAGTTCTGTTTCTGTCTTTCTGATCACTAGTTGTCTTCAAAGGTATGCGAATTTTTTCTTTCCCTTATTGGTTTATGATGATTGGACATAATCCAACTACTAGCAAGATTTGCAATATTACGCATTATAAGAATAAGGGAGTTCTACTTGTTGATATGTAGTTGGTTTTTATTCTATTTTCAGAACCTAGATGCAAATAAAAAAATGTAAGGTTGTTACAATCCAACAGATGTGGGAGAAGGATATCATGAAGATAAAACACTTGTATTAAGCAGTACACAAAAAAAACTTAAATTTACAACGAACTTCATCGTTTAATTGCTCGTAGCTAACAAAATATTTAGATAATCCATCACTAAATAGGATTAGCGACGGATTTTGTTGTTTAGCTACAGAATTTTACCATCGTAATTCCTATATTTTAGTAGTGAGAAAAAGGAACCTGTGACTTACTCAATCTTGAATGTTAGCTCGTGGAGGTGAGGATCGTCCAAAGCAATATAAAGTTGGTAAAACCAATATGCTTAGTCAATATATAACTCTAATATCCCTCTACGCGTGGGCATCAATGATCAAATAAGGGTTCACCATTAGGACATAAGTGATATGTTTGACTTCGATAACATGTTAAAGATAAATGGGACTTGAACCTAACTGAACTCCAAAACCCAACTCATAAGGTGAAGATTGTCCAAAATCATTTGAAGTGACTACAACCCATTTACAAACCAACATGGGACAAATTGACATGAATTTTGACATGTCACCATGTTAACCTTAATAATTTCTTGGTGTAGAGGTGATTAAAGGGTATAATGAGAGAAAGAAAGCGAATGTCATAAAAAAAAATCTAGCAATCTGTTTTCACTGCTAGAGACTTCATGAGCCATGAAAGGAATTTTGAGTCCAGAAACCGCTTGAAGATTCTGGAAATCTTCCTGCTTCATGAGCCATGAAAGGAAATGGGTGCTAAAAATCTTACTTGAAATTGTGCCTCATAGCTAAGTGTTAATGTCTACACTCTACACCAATCCCTTTCAGGCCCCGTCAAAAGGGCATTTCAAGAATTGCTTGAAGACAAGGCTTGGCTATGTATTTATTAGGCTTTGTTCTAATGGGGATAGAATTTCTCTTTGACGAATCTTAATTGAAGGACCAAAATACAACTTAGGTACTTGAGCACATCTATTAAGGTGGATTTATTTCTATTGTTCAAGTAGCGTTCAAAGTGGAGTAGTAGCTCAAAGGAAATTCCAGCATCGTTGTTTCTGATCTCTAGAATTACGTTTTATGCAATAGAAGGGGACACTCCAATTGATTAGTTCTACTAATCAGTAGAATTTTGTTTCTATTACTAATCAATAACAACTTAGTAAGCATCATCTGAAATCATTAACCATTCTCTTGAATTACATTTCCTGTTCAGTTCATTAATCCTACTAGAATGTTAAGCACGCAAGACCAAAAATCTTTTATTTTGTCTCGGTTAGTTTCTATAGGTCTTCTTGTCTCATGACAAATTATTGAATATGGACTTGATCAAATAACTTACTCATGAGAGCCTGTCAACTCCAGCTGGCTAGTTCTCAATTTGATGAAGAAAGAGCAAATTTAACAGCTTACAAGATTGATTTCCTTCTCAGCTACACGCTGCTGCACTTTATATGAACCAGAGTCAATCTTTGGCTCCTGGATGCATTTCTAATCTCTTTTTTCATTCTCCAAACTAGAAAAAAGCCTTTTCTGCGGCTTGATTTATTCTAAACCTTGTGTGTGAAGGACATAGCTGTAGTATCCATTCAAAGAATATTTCTGGAATAAACAAGCTGTAGTATCCCTTCAAAGAATATTTCTGGAATTGTTTATTGTCTATCCTCTTTGAGCTTTTACTATTTAATATTTCTGCTAAATACCCAAATTTTTGAGGGGTGGTGTCTGTGTTACTATATTTTCTAAGGAGTATTTAATTCAAAAACTTCTCTTTAATCATGTTTCCTTCTAATTCTCATGAATCCTGAAAGGCATAGTTGCGGTGCGGATCTGAAAGCAATTGATAATCACAAGGAATATATGAATTTAGTTAACTACCTCAAAACGTTGTTCACCATTAAGTGCTAAACCTTTGTTTAATATTTTAGAATTGCTTCCCTTCTCACCACCACAATCCAAAAAGGAGTTGGGGGGAGGGGGACACAAAATGAATTAAGCCATTTTAGTCGCAAAAATGCTTATTATGATGTCTCTTTAGCGCCTGTGTAATTGCACCAAAGGCGAGGTGGTAATTTCTACTGTGCTCAACTTTTTATTGTTTTAGATTTTCAGAAGTTACACTCTAAAGAATCTCTTTTGTTGGTGTAGATTACAAAATGGAAACAATTTAGATCAGTTCATGATTTTTGGTAAGTTCCTTGAAGTGTAGTTAGTAACAGAGTTAATGTTTTGTAACTGATTGCATCCAGTGGATGCTTAGCAATGAAATCATTACCTCATCAAAAAGTTGCACATTAGAGCTCCTTCTCATAATACTTGAGAGACATCAGATTTCACGCCACCAAGCATTTTGGTGTGATGGATATTATCCCTCCAATCTTAACCGAGGTCTCAAATTTGAGCCCCGGGAATGAAAAAACCCTGGTAGGGAGCGATTCCCCGTTAAATGAGCCTTACACAGCAAATATGGATTAGTCGGGGCCCAAGCTTTACCGGGCACGGGGGAACCTAAAATTTGAGAAAATGATTTCAGGTTTACTTTATTGCAAATTCATTATCACTAAATTGTATTTGTTATAAACTTCTTTCTATTCTTAGTCCTAGTTTGAATTGCTTGTTAGTTGTGACAGTCCTCTGATATCTACATTTGTATCACACATCATCAAATCATTTACTCTCAAAAACTACTGTTATTTTGGTTCAAATGCATCAACCAAAGCATATCTGTGAAATTCAGGATAAGTTGACTAGATGACCACTAGTATGTTACATTTTAGTTCTTCAATCAATGGTTTACTAGTTCTTAGAACCACATTGACCATAGTAGGGTAGTCAACAATATCTTGAATTTTTCATGAATTTTCTAATTTAATTTCAGCAGTGTTAGGCTTAGCTTATATTACAGCATAAATAACTTATTTTTGTGCAGGCATGAAATTGTTGGTCTCGTGACAGCAGTCGGCAGTAGTGTCCATAAGTTCAAGGTTGGTGACCGAGTTGGAGTTGGGGTGATTGTAGGCTCCTGCCAAAAATGTGACATCTGTGAAAAGAGGTTGGAGAACTATTGTCCCAAAGTGATATTTACCTACAACTCCACATACTATGATGGTACAAATACATATGGTGGTTACTCCGATATGATAGTTGTTCATCAGCGCTTTGTTCTTCAATTTCCTGACAACCTACCTTCTGATGCTGGAGCACCTTTATTATGTGCTGGAATCACTGTATACAGCCCAATGAAGTACTATGGTATGACCGAACCAGGCAAGCATTTGGGTGTTGCTGGATTGGGTGGCATTGGTCACATTGCTGTAAAGATTGGAAAGGCCTTTGGGTTAAAAGTTACTGTCATCAGCACCTCTCCAAAGAAGGAAGATGAGGCCATCAAGAATCTTGGTGCAGATGCTTTCATTTTAAGTAGTGATCCTGCAAAAATGGAGGTACGTAAATTGAAAAAGAAATGAAAGAAAAGTTTTAAATTTCTAAACAGGTGATGGATGTTCTGAAGAAGATTAAGAAGGGAGTCGGCATTGTGCATGTTTATTGACAACATTTAGGTTTTGTTCTGATTCAAAAAAAAAAAGTCACTAAGGTTTTGTTAAAAAATCTTCAACACCGCATCATTGCAACGAAAACTTGGAAATAAAGTTCTTGATAAATCAACTAGAATAGATGTGCAGCCCTCATCGTAAGTATTTTTATTTTTATAACAACTATGCATCAATATCAAATTACTTGAGGTTGACTACAAGAATCTTCAATATCCAGGTAGAGTAATCACAAGTTAGTTGGGGTCCCTCTATATAGTAAGCATTGTTTGTATATATAAATTTTACTCAGTTGCTTGTTTTACTGATTTCCGTTTGTGTTGCAAGTTTAATTTGCATAATCAATTCCAACTACTAATCTTAGTTCCGAACTACTAAATCCCTCTTCTTTTTAAGTCTTGGTTCTTTCCAACGGATAACATGCATTTATTTGTGGACTGATTCAAGGAAAGTTGCTTTATCGACATTTTGTTTTGGTGGTTGTCTGTGCAGGCTGCTGTGAATACCATGGATTACATTATTGACACCATTGCTGCAGTTCATCCATTGGCTCCGTTGCTCAGTTTGCTGAAGATGGATGGTAAGCTTGTCACAGTTGGATTGCCTGAAAAGCCACTGGAGCTTCCAATTTTCCCTTTAGTTTTGGGTAAGACATACTGATTTGGAACAACATCGAGATGTTTCCATTATTTTTCAGCCATAGTAAGTGCGCGCAGGATCATACTTAATCTTGCAAATTTGGTTATTAACTAACAGGTAGGAAGCTTGTTGGAGGAAGTGACATCGGAGGCATGAAAGAGACTCAGGAAATGTTGGACTTTTGTGCAAAGCACAACATTACTGCAGATATCGAGCTGATTTCAGTGGACTACATCAATACGGCCATGGAACGACTTGCAAAATCTGATGTCAAGTACCGGTTTGTGATTGACATTGCCAACTCCTTATCGCCGTCCTGATTGTTCAATCTACATCCTTCATTACCGAAAATTTGATTCGACAAATCAAGCAAGATATGATTGAAACTATGTAGCAAGTTGATATATGAGTATGACTGGTCAGCTTGCTTGAGTTATTATTAAGACAATAAACCTTTGAGCTTCTGTGTGTTCTCGTGGTTCATTAAGTTTTGCCTCATTTTGCTAGAACTATTTTGAATTGATTAATTTTCTCAAACGAATTGCATTAAATGTAGCCATTGACTAGTTCTAAAGATATTAGGAATCAAAAAGCAACATTGTTGGAACGGGGTAACACCTCAACAACGAAAGTGACAGTTTTTGAAAGCACGACAGTATTTTCTAATAAGAAGAATCTAGATAGTGTGTGTGATAGGGGTGGGAAAGGAGGGGGAGCTTTTTTTCGGCTTTGTGCACGAGAATTACAATCAACTTCTTTTAGGTGCTATATAAAAAGGCATTGGTATTTGTGTTGAACACACTTAGGGGTCGTTTGGTAGGATGCATTAGAAAAAATAATGCATGCATTAGTTCTGTGTATTACTAATACCTTGTTTGGTATACTTTTTCAACCTAAGCATTAGTTATACATTCTATTGTGTATTATGCTATGCATAACTAATACATGGGAAACCTCTGGTATTGGCAATGCAAGGGGCTTTAATGCATGCATTAGCATGGGGAAAGACACAATAGCCCTCAAAACTTTTTCTACATCATTTTCATTATATTTGTGGAGGGTATTTTTGTAAATAGCTTTTTTTAATTTAAAATTATGCAATGCAAGTTATTTTTAACACATCAAACCAAACACTGCATAAGAAATAATCTCATCATAACTAATACTAGCATAACTAATACTAGCATTACTAATGCAAGCATTACTAATACATCATATTTTGCACTATTCTTATACACCCTACCAAACTTGTTGATAGTAGAGAAAATGCATAAAGTACCTTAAATAGGGGTGTACATGATCGGGCTGCTACAAATTGTTTAAAGGAAAAATTACGCGCCATAGATAAAATCAGTCCTTAATTACCTAACATGGTTAAGGTTTAAAATAATTACCTAACATGGTTAAGGTTTAAAATAATTACCTTACATGGTTATTTGTTAGTTTTATAACTGTTTTTTATGTGGGCCTTCATATACAAATAATCTACACTAAGTATATATAACCAATACTCTCTCTAAGGTTTCCAACATTAGCTTCTCTTCACTTCACTCAATTTTTTCTACCGCATTTTCTCACAAAGCTTCCTACTTTTCAATACCCATTTTCATGGATCTCAATTTTTAGTTTTTTTTTTTTGAATAATTGAAAAAGGCTGAATCTTTTTTGTACTTTATATATTGGGATTTCAAGAATAAGACTGAAAATGGCGACAGTGAATCCATTTGACCTTCTTGATGGTAAATGTTTGAGACAAACCTTAATCAATTCGAGCATTCCTTAACTGTCACGCCCCAAATCCCATTGAGGCGGACTGACACCCGAAGCCGTTAAGACTCGAGAGAACCAACCTTCATTCATGTACACTCATATGCGTGTCACTAAATGAAAACCACTCTATCATATATAGATACAAGATACCAATGGCGGAAGTCATGGAGAAACATTCAATAGCTATGAAACTTGGCCGTTGGGGCCATCAAGTCAAAATGGACATACATTCCTTCATTCGTCTTACAACGTCTACAAAGCCTCTAACAGATACATAGCCAACCTAAAGTCGGGACAAGTCCCCGCTTCATACAACATTTACATAGTACCAAAACAAATGTACACATGTGACTCGAAAAGCCCCGAATCAACCTAAAGCTCACCAACAGTCGGTAGATGACCTGTATCCTACTGTTGAGGTCTACTAGCTTCTGTGCCTGCAGCAAGTAAGATAAGTCCCCCAAGGGACGTCAGTACGAAGAATGTACTGAGTATGTAAGGCTATAAGAAACTGCATGAAACATAGGAACTTTAATGGAATCAAATACAAATGAATAGTCAATATAGATAAACCACTGTTCTGTATGTGTGGAACCATATACATTACATTCATTACTTTACTTTATCCTTCTTTGAATTAAGAAATTGTAAAACATATGATAAACAAATGACCAACTGATCAGTGGTAAAAGAGGATGACCCATGCTAGGTATTTTAACCCCTGGGATATGGTCCTCATAAATACACAAATCGGGATCGACCCATGCTAGGCTTTTCTTTGCACCCCTGGGATACCACCCGTGATATTGGGATCGACCCATGCTAGGCTTTTCTTTTCACCCCTGGGATACCACCCAAGAATACACAGATTCTCTTTACATCATTTCTTTCTTTGAGATAGTTCTTTTGGTGGTCATAACATTATGGGAGCTTTGGAACTTCTGTCAATGAATAAGAGAAACGTGAATAACAACATATGACAACTTGAAATGAGATACTTTGAGACATTTTGAAATGAGAACAAGTCGGTAACAATGAGAACAAGAGATGTTGTCAAAGGATACGGAAAGAGTAACCTTACATACCTTATCTTCCCAATATGAATACACAATCCTATATGTGAATACAATAATCCAGCTTCTTCCTTACATGTTACTCTACAACACAAGTACATAACAAAGCTCACGTTAACAACTAACTACATTACTAGTGCATAAGATGACAATGAGCTATATGACTGCCATATGATGTCATTTCACCCTTCACAATACAATTCACTGCATTACCATACCAACAACACCACAACATGCCACACATCAATCAAGACATCATAAACCAATAACATTTCACACCAAGTTTATACTTTACACTTCCTCATTAAACAACGTCACATTTACTCCATTAAGTCATCTCAATCCCTTTCACCATAACACATAAAACAACAATTCATGATTGATACGATTCAAAATTCCTCTGGACTACCCCTTAGGGCCATTCAAATGGTACCATAAGTTGATAATTGCGTCCAAAAAGGGTATAGGGGCCTTGGGGGGGGGAGGGGGTCAAAGAGATGCAAAAGCAATCGAAATGAAGTTCTGGAGGGAACTGCGAAGCCACCTGTGCCCGCAGGTAGGTGAGGTACAGCCACAGGGGCCCATTGGACTTGTCCAGGTCCACCTGGGTTGGCATCTGCGCCCGCAGGTGCCCCATCCGCGAAGGCGGATGCTCGGTTAGGCCAAAATAGGTCTCTTTTGGGTCCTTTTTTGTAATAAATGGTCCATGTCCATAATTAAGCTTATATTTTCATATTTTAAGTTATCTTGGATGCCAACGAACAATCATGGTTTCACAACGCACATGAACATCACAAAACTACATTTTTCTTTCAATACACCACCAATTCCATGCACAATTTCACATCAACAATTCCAACGGTGATAAACAAAGAGAAAGAAAGTTAGAGACATAACCACATCTTACATGTTGACATTTAATCCATCAAATTCACTTCCTTCAAGACCTCAAGTCCACTTTCAAGTTTAGAAGGCAAAACCCTTTACCGATTTGCAAAAGTAGACTGTTTTACACATAGTGGACTGTCCAACACTTTGCCAACATAACCAACATGATTTATACACCCTCTCATGCACATAATATATTAAACCATAAGAGTAAATACTTATCAAAGCTTACAAGAGGATGATCTTGTCCAAGGGAATGATAGCTTAGGGTTTGAAAGAGAAATGAAATATTATTGGAAAATTCTAGAAATGTGCATGTGTCTTTTGGTGAATAAAATCTGATTTTTGTGCCTTTTATAGGCCCTCATGGTCATACTTATCCAAACACTTACTCATAAATGTTATGTTTACTTGGTCAAAGGTGGAATGGATCATTTCTCCATTTGGGCCATGTCTTATGGCTTAATTTTGGGCTTTTATTGAGCCCATTAGCACATGTTAATTCAGCCCACTAAAATTAATGTGGATTACACCAACCATCTTATGTTTAAATAATTCTATAAATGTTACGGTAATCAAATAGGTTCGAAAATGTACGGGGTGTTACATCCTTCCCCCCTTAGACACATTCGTCCTCGAATGTTAGTAACATTATCCAATTTAAACAAATTCAAGTCTAGGATCATTCTTTATGTTATCATATATACACATAATGCTTATAGATACTTACTTGTTATTGTTCCAATCCCGCATTTTGAACTCTTTCTTCCGTTTGAAATAAATGCGGGTACTTGGACTTCATCATTTCCTCGGCTTCCCATGTGATCTCTTCTACTTGCTGATTTCTCCAAAGCACTTTTACGGAAGCTACTTCTTTATTCCTTAATCTCTTCACTTGTCGATCCAAAATAGCGATAGGTACCTCTTCATAGGTGAGATCCTCTGTAACTTGTACATCTTCAATGGGAGCATTACGAGATGGATCTCATATGCACTTTTAAAGCATTGAAACATGAAATACTAGATGAACTGTGGAGATTTCTTCGAGTAGTGCTAATTCATACGCAACTTGACCAAATCTTCGGGCAATCTCATATGGCCTATATAACGTGGACTCAACTTTCCTTTCTTTCCAAATCTCATTACCCCTTTCATTGGGGACACTTTTAAGAATACCCAATCACCTATGGCAAATTCGAGCCCTCTTCTTCTAACATCAACATATGACTTGTGTCGACTTTAGGCCGTTTGTAGCCGCTGTTGTATCCCCTTAACTTTCTCCATAGCTTGATGAACAAGATCTGGCCCAAGTAAAGCAGTTTCACCCGCTTCAAACCATCCAATTGGTGATCTACACTTTCTTCCATATAAAGCTTCGTAAGGTGCCATTTTGATACTTGAATGATAACTATTATTGTAGGCAAATTCAATAAGCGGTAGATTATCATCCCAACTACCTTTAAAGTCCAATGTGCAAGCTCGTAGCATATCTTCAAGTGTTTGGATAGTGTGTTCTGCTTGTTCATCTGTCTGAGGATGCAAAGTCGTACTTAAATTCACTTGGGTTCCTAAACTCTTCTGAAAAGATTTCCAAAAGTGTGCGGTAAATTGAGCTCCTCTATCTGATATAATAGAGATTGGAATCCCGTGTAATCGTACTATCTCTTTAACATACAACCGTGCATACTCTTCAACTGTATAGGTGGTCTTGACCGGTAGGAAGTGTTCTGACTTGGTAAGCCTGTCAACTATTACCCAGATGGAATCAAATTTCCGAAGTGTACGAGGTAAACCTGTGATGAAATCTATGTTAATCATGTCCCACTTCCAGACTGGAAGATTTATACATTGCATATAACCTCTAGGCTTCTGATGCTCTACTTTTACTTGTTGACAATTGGGACATTGGGCTACGAATTCTGCAATGTTCTTCTTCATATTGCCCCACCAATACATTTGCTTCAGATCATGATACATTTTGGTGGCTCCCGGATGAATAAAATATCGTGAATGATGTGCCTCTGTAATAATCCGTCTCCTTAACTCATCTACATCAGGTACACACAATCTACCTTGGCACTGAAGTACTTCCTCTTGCGTAAGATCAAAGGCCTTCATCAAACCTTGTTGCACATTCTCTTTTAACTGCAATAAAATAGGATCCGCATACTGCTTCTCTTTCACTTCAGCTACTAATAAAGATTTTGCCTCATTTTGCACAATAACCCCTTCATCTGGAGATTCAAGAAGACGAACTCCCAAGCTGGCTAATTGATGTAGATCCTTGACTATACCTTGCTTTTCCATCAACTGGCCACTAGTGCCTCCTATTGCCTTGCGACTTAATGCATCGGCTACCACATTTGCTTTTCTTGGATGATATAGGATATCAATATCATAATCTTTTAATAGTTCAAGTCACCTCCGCTGCCTCAGATTTAAGTCCTTCTGCTTAAAGATATATTGCAAACTCTTGTGATCAGTATATATATCAACGTAAACCCCATACAAGTAGTGACACCATATCTTTAAAGCAAAGATCATAGCTGCTAGCTCAAGATCATGTGTTGGATAATTTCTCTCATGTGGTCGCAACTGTCTTGAGGCATAAGCTATTACATTACCGTGCTGCATCAATACACATCCTAGGCCAACTCCAGAATCATCATAATATACCGCATACCCTTCGGTACCTTTCGGAAGTACCAATACGGGTGTAGACGTTAATTTATTTTTCAGCTCTTAGAAACTCTTATCACATGCATCATTCCACTGAAACTTGGTTGCCTTGTGGGTTAGCTTTGTTAAAGGTGCCGCAATAAAAGAAAACCCTTCAACAAACCTTCTATAATAACCTGTCAATCCAAGAAAACTACGAATCTCTGTAGGCGTCGTAGGTCTTGGCCAATTTTTCACAACTTCAATCTTTTACGTATCAACCCTTATTCCTTCATCTGACACAATATGTCCCAAGAACGCTATAGATTTTAACCAAAATTCACATTTAGAGATTTTTGCATATAGCTTACGATCACGAAGAATCTGTAACACCTGCCATAAGTGATTAGCATGGTCCTCTTGTGATCTTGAATAAACCAGAATATCATCTATAAACACGGTCACGAACACATCTAAAAATGTCTTGAACACCCTATTCATCAAATCCATAAAAACTGCTGGTGCATTTGTTAGCCCAAATGACATAACCAAAAATTCATAATGACCATACCGTGTTTGGAAAGCTGTCTTGGGTATATCTTTTTCTCTAATCCTTACCTGATGATATCCTGATCTCAGGTCAATCTTTGAGAAGCATTTAGCACCCTGTAATTGGTCAAACAAATCATCAATTCTGGGAAGGGTATTTATTCTTGACTGTTACCTTATTCAGTTGCCGATAATCAATGCAAATTCTTAACGTGCCATCTTTCTTTTGTACAAATAACACTGGTACTCCCCAAGGGGACATACTAGGCCTTATAAATCCTTTTTCCAGCAAGTGTTTTAATTGCTCCTTCAATTCTCGTAGCTCTGTTGGGGACATTCTATACGGAGGAATAGAGATAGGTTGAGTTCCTGGAATCACGTCAATACCAAACTCTATTTTCCTTTCTGGAGGCAAACATGGAAGATCTTCAGGAAACACATCAAGGAATTCATTTACCACTGGAACCGATTGAAGAGTTGGTGGCTTCACATCGGTATCATGCACTCTTTTACTAAGTGACATATGTACCCCTTGGATATCATTTTCCTTGCCTTAAGATAGGAAATAAATTTACCTCTCGGTACTCCAACATTACCCCTCCATTTAAGGACATCCTTTTGTGGAAAATGAAAATGTACTTTCTTAGCTCGACAATCTACTGTGGTATAACAAGAAGCCAACCAATCCATACCCATTATAACATCAAAATCTACCATTTCTAGCTCAATAATATCAGCCAACGTATCATAACCACAAACATTCACTATACAATTACGATATACTCTTTTAGCTACAATAGATTCACCAACTGGTGTAGATACTTCAAATGGCTTGATTAGTAATTCCGGTTTTCTTTCAAATTTTTCAGCAATCAATGGAGTAACATATGATAGGGTAGAACCCGAATCAATCAATGCACATACATTATGTGAAAAGATGGATAATGTACCTGTCACTACATCAGGAGAAGCCTCTAAATTCTGCCGATCAGCTAGAGCATAGGTACGGTTCTGTACTCCACTAGAACTGGCTGCTCCTCTAGCACCTCTACCACAACCAGAAGGCTGCACACCTCGGCCTAAGAAAGGAATCGATGATGATGATGCAACAGCTGATCCCGTAGGTCGCGCCATACTACCCGTGCCCCTCTGTGGACACTCTCTCATCATGTGCCCCGACATACCGCACCAAAAGCAACCAGTCGTCCCCAACTGATATGTACCTAAATGAAACCTTCCGCATTGCTGACACGGATTATGAGAAAACCCTACTGTCTGTGAACCTCGAACCCTACTACTTTGACCAGCTTGACTGCCTCTAAACCCTTGAAATTGAGATTGAGTGCCTGTTGTAGGATAGGAAAATGATGGTCTAGTCGGAATATTAAAAAACCGAGGCCTAAATTCTCCTTGGGACGCCATGAACTGTCCCATAGGTCTAGCCCTCTTTGACAGCCCTCTTTCAAATTCTTGTGCCTTTCTCCTTGCTGATCTTCTATTTTCTGTGCAAAGGCTTATATCCTGGCTATATCTATATCTCTATTCAACGCAGCAATAGTACAGTCCTCACCAAATACGGATCCAATCTGTCCATATACCGATGGACTCTGTCGTCCATAGTGGCTACTACATTAGGAGCATACCGAGCCAAAGAATTAAATCGAAGACTGTACTCTCTGACGCTCATATTCCCTTGACGAAGATTCAGAAATTGGTCTGCACGAGCCTCTCGAATCTCATAGGAAAGGTAATGATCAAGGAATTCCGCTTTAAATTCTTCCCAATTAACTGGATTTGCACCGATACCACGAGATCGTTTCCAATCTTCATACCATAATATAGCCTCTCCTTTCAACCTATATGCTACAAGCTCAACTGTTTCTATACCATTCACATGCATAAAATCTAGAGCCCTTTGAATTTGGTCCACGAAGTCCTGTGGGTCTGCGTTCAGATCTGACTCGGTGAACGTGGGAGGGTCTAATTTCAGAAAATCCTGTGTCCTTCGACTAGCTGCCCTATCCGCACCGTCATTACTTGTAGTTGGACCAACTTGTCCTTGATTTTGTGCAGCCACTATATGAGTCAACATTTCCCCCACATTTCTTAGTTTCTGCTCAGTAGCATTAACAGGTGGTTCGACAGGTTCTTCTCTCCTTCTCGGCTCTTCTGGAGCTGGAAAAGTAGAAGAAGCCCGCGATGCAAACTCAGTGTCATCCCCACCTTGACTAGCTTAGTCAGGTGGTGATTTACTCGTTCCTTCTCTGAAAAACATGTCTACCTTCTTACCTTTACCCCAATCTCATCTTGTAATCGGCATTTTACAATAACAAAGAAAACAAATTTCAACGGTCAGATATGATTCCACCTACAACTTTGGCTCTATTGCACAATCTAGAAAATGAAGAAAAGAAACAACTCCTAAATGTCCCGTAGCCTCCTACTTATAAATGTGGTGCACAACACATCCATAAGCAAGACTCTACTCAGACATGGCATTGTAGACACCCTAGGACAACCCGCTTTGATACCACTTTTGTCACGCCCCAAATCCTATTAAGGCGGACTGGCACCCGAATCCGTTAAGGCTCGAGAGAACCAACCTTCATTCATGTACACTCATATGCATGTCACTAAATGAACAACACTCTATCATATATAGATACAAGATACCAATGGCGGAAGTCATGGAGAAACATTCAATAGATATGAAACTTGGCCGGTGGGGCCATCAAGTCAAAATGGACATATATTCCTTCATTCGTCTTACAACGTCTACAAAGCCTCAAACAGATACATAGCCAACCTAAACTCGGGATAAGTCCTCGCTTTATAAAACATTTACATAGTACCAAAACAAATGTACACATGTGACTCGAAAAGCCCCGAATCAACTTGGAGCTCACCAACAGTAGGCAGATGACCTGTATCCTACTGTGGAGGTCTACTAGCTCCTGTGCCTGCAACAAGTAAGGTAATTCCCCCAAGGGACGTCAATACAAAGAATGTACTGAGTATGTAAGGCTATAAGAAACTGCATGAAACATAGGAACTTCAATTGAATCAAATACAAGTGAATAGTCAATATAGATAAACCACCGTTCTGTATGTGTGGAACCATATACATTACATTCATTACTTTACTTTATCCTTCTTTGCATTAAGAAATTGTAAAACATATGATAAACAAATGACCAACTGATCAGTGGTAAAAGAGGATGACCCATGCTAGGTATTTTAACCCCTGGGATACGGTCCTCATAAATACACAAATTGGGATCGACCTATGCTAGGCTTTTCTTTGCACCCCTGGGATACCACCCGTGATATTGGGATCGACCCATGCTAGGTGTTCCTTTCACCCCTGGTATACCACCAGTGATATTGGGATCGACCCATGCTAGGCTTTTTTTTTTCACCCCTGGGATACCACCCAAGAATACACAGATTCTCTTTACCTCATTTCTTTATTTGAGATAGTTCTCTTGGTGGTCATAACATTATGGGAGCTTTGGAACTTCTATCAATGAATAAGAGACACGTGAATAACAACATATGACAACTTGAAATGAGATACTTTGAGACATTTTGAAATGAGAACAAGTCGGTAACAATGAGAACAAGAGATGCTGTCAAAGGATACGGAAAGAGTAACCTTACATACCTTATATTCCCAATATAAATACACAATCCTATATGTGTATACAATAATCCAACTCCTTCCTTACGTGTTACTCTACAACACAAGTACATAACGGAGCTCACGTTAACAACTAACTATATTACAAGTGCATAAGATGACAATGAGCTACATGACTGCCATATAACGTCATTTCACCCTTCACAATAAAATTCACTGCATTACCATACCAACACCACCACAAAATGCCACACATCAATCAAGACATCATAAACCAATAGCATTTCACACCAAGTTTATACTTTACACTTCCTCATTAACACCACGCCACATTTACTCCATTAAGTCATCTCAATCCCTTTCACCATAACATATAAAACAACAATTCATGATTGATACGATTCAAAATGCCTCTAGACTACCCCTTAGGTCCATTCAAATGGTACCATAAGTTGATAATTGCATCCAAAAAGGGTATAGGGGCCTTGGGGGGGGAGGGTCAAAGAGATGCAAAAACAATCGAAACGAAGTTCTGGAGGGAACTGCGAAGCCACCTGCGCCCGCAGGTGGGTGAGGTATGGCTGAAGGGGCCAATTGGACTTGTCTAGGGCCACCTGCGTTGGCATCTGCGCCCGCAGGTGCCCCATCCGAGAAGGCGGATGCCCGGCTAGGCCAAAATGGGTCTCTTTTGGGTCCTTTTTTGTAATAAATGGTCCATGGCCATAATTAAGATTCTCTTTTCATATTTTAAGTTATCTTTGATGCCAACGAACAATCATGGTTTCACAACGCACATGAACATCACAAAACTACATTTTCCTTTCAATACACCACCAATACCATGCACAATTTCACATCAACAATTCCAACGGTTATACACAAAGAGAAAGCAAGTTAGGGACATAACCACATCTTACATGTTGACATTTAATCCATCAAATTCACTTTCTTCAATACCTCAAGTCCACTTTCAAGTTTAGAAGGCAAAACCCTTTATCGATTAGCAAAAGTAGACTGTTTTACACATAGTGGACTGTCCAACACTTTGCCAACATAACCAACATGATTTATACACCCTCTCATGCACATAATATTTAGACCATAAGAGTAAATACTTACCAAAGCTTACAAGAGGATGATCTTGTCCAAGGGAATGATAGCTTAGGGTTTGAAAGAGAAATGAAATATTATTGGAAAATTCTAGAAATGTGCATGTGTCTTTTGGTGAATAAAATCTGATTTTTGTGCCTTTTATAGGCCCTCATGGTCATCCTCAGCCAAACACTTAGTCATAAATGTTATGTTTACTTGGTCAAAGGTGGAATGGATCATTTCTCCATTTGGGCCATGTCTTATGGCTTAATTTTAGGCTTTTATTGAGCCCATTAGCACATGTTAATTCAACCCACTAAAATTAATGTGGATTACACCAACCATCTCATGTTTAATTAATTTCATAAATGTTACGGTAATCAAATGGGTTCGGAAATGTACGGGGTGTTACATTAACCGTCGATGCAATGTTTCTGCTTCATCTCAATTTTCTGGAAATCTTATAGAAAAGAATGTATAATTTGAAAACCGAATTGTATATTAGTGTCAATTTCGCAGAATGAATCTTGATGAATTATTTTCATAATTGGGTAGTTGATCCAATTTTAGTAAATTTGGTAAATGTATATAGGTAAGTTAATTGTATTCAGTCCTATTTGCGTATATTTTTGTATGTGGGTATGCATTGTATATTTTTTTTCATTTTTATATTCTTATATACATACATATATATATTGTATAACTATGTATGTATATGAGTTTGTTTTGTGTTGGTACACATATACATATGTATGTATATTCGGTATGTGTTGGTTCATATATATATTATGCATATACATACATATACATATGCATAGCTGTATATATGTATTTACATATGCATTTAATTATTTTGTATCGCTAAATATTTTTAGTCATAAAGTGAATTTATTTGTATATTTTTATCAGTGCATTTGTATTTTTATACATATATGTATTTTGTATATACATGTCCTTAATTGTATATAATTGTATGAACGTATGTTTATTGTTGTTTTTATTCTGTATACATATACATTTAATTGTTTTATGTATACATGTGTACTCTATATATGTGGATTAATTTCATAGAATCCATTAATATTATTATATACATATGCATATACATATATGGAAAGAGATTATTATGGGGAAGTTGGAGAAAATATTGGGTGCTGATTGCTATCCCTTTCCTTATTAATCTCTTTTTTCTCAATTTTTTTCAGTTTCTCTGCTACTTAAATGAGCTTTAATGCTCCGTTATGGAAAGAGATTTTTGTGAGGGAAGTTGGAGAAAATAATGGACATTGATTGTCATCCCTTTCCCTTTTAATCTCCGGTTTTTGTTAAAACATATTTTTTTTGTATAATTCTTCCCTAAATACATGTAACCACTAACTGTTGTCTATAGAATGTAAATATTGAAAGTTAGACTAGGAAGTTAGTTATAAGGGGTCTAAGATGACTATATGTGAAGGTTTTCCTTGTTTAAATATCAAATCAAATCATTCGCATCGGGTTTTTAAGTTTATAAACCAAATCAAATCAATAAAATTTGGGTTTTTTTGGGTTTTTCGAATTTTTTCGGTAAACTCTTCATACAAACATGTAATTAACTTGTGCTTCAAATATTTTTTTAGTCCTAGCAGGATACAACTATCTTAGGTGTTCCTTAAAAAATAACAATAAATATTAAATAAAAAATAAATTTAGGTTATATATTTATACAAAATTAAAGAATAGATATCCAATATTATTGTCATTCCTAGTGTTTAATTGAATACTTTTGTTAGCATTAGTATTGATTTGAGCTTTATTTACGTTACTACTCTCTCCGTTTTAAATAGTTGACCCTTTGACTTGACACACCCCTTAAGAAAAAAATTATTAGGGGTTTATTTTACCAAATTAGCCTTATTAATTATGCTTTGAAAATATAAATGTAAGTATATACACTTTGTTTAGTCATTTAATGATATGAGTAGTATTGAAAGAACATAATAATATTCTCTTGATATCATAAAAGGGAAAAGCAAATTGAAACAAAATTTTTTAGATAGAGGGTCAACTAAAACGAAACAGAGGGAGTAATATCTATGGGCTATAAAACTTATTGAACCATTCAAAATTCTAAGTTTAAAATTGAAATAATATGTTGAAAGATAAAAAAAAATGAAAAAGTTTAAGAAATATTTATAAATTACATCATAGTAAATATTTTTATGTATTAGTTATTTTTAAAAGTTATACAAATATAATATCGGGTTGGTTTGGTTCGGCTTGACCTTTTTAGTTAAAACCAAACCAAACCAATTATAGTCAAAAAAATTTTTCAACACTAAACCAAGTCAAACCAAATCATTAGTCAGTTTTTTTTTATTTGACTCGATTTGCTGTTTGGTGCGGATTGCAGTTCGGTTTTGTGCACCTCTACCCCTAAAGTTGGACCAAATTGTAAGTAAACACTTAAAGTTTGCGGGGGTCCTATTACCCTACAAAACTAGTTACGCCCATAATAAATACCCCCTTTTGACCTATTTTCTCACCAGCTGTGTTATCACGCAAGAGACGTGCGTGAGTGAATAAAACTGGCTGCCCTAAACGAATTAAAAAACGTCATGTGTAATAAATAATTCTTTATAAAGCAACTCATCTTCTCTTTTTCTCCAATTCTTCATTAATAGCCGTTGGAGAAGCTTGGAAGATCTATTGAAAAAAAATCGCTCTTCCTCAACAAAATCAGATTAAAAAGGTAAGAAATTTTCATGAATTAGCTTTAATTTCTTCTTAATTTGTTTACAAGTTATGAAATCAAGTCATCTATTGTGATTAGGTTCTGAGGGAAACTATTATTATAATATCAAATGCAAGCTTGAATCGTATTTGTAATGACGAGAATGATTCCATGTTGCATGTGACAATACAATGCAAACATGGAGACTTACAGTCAATGCAGACTTCATGGTCAGAAGACAACCCAGCTTGAAGATTTTGGTCCTGTCCACGCTATCATGTATGTTCTATACATATTCCTTCTATTTTTTTGTTTCAGTTAAATTGATTTGTTTATGCCCTATTTTAGGAGAAGTCATGCAAGTTCTTTAGATGGAGGAATCCTGAAGATATTGATTTACGATCTGAGTCAGTTATTCCGAGATTGACCAAGAAAATTAAGGAATTGGAAGAAGCATTGACATTTTATAAAAGTAAGGAGAAGTGAGTAGAGAAGAAAGGTTGTTATGATAAGGTGATCAAGGAGAATAAGAAAACAAAATGTTGTATATTCAATTGTAAGGTCATCGTCATGATTGTCGTGGTGTTTTTTCTAGTTTCAAGCATTACCAAGAATGTGAAGGATGACAAATGTAATTGTATGCAATTGGAATTGCCATAGTTGTTCTACTTACATCTCTAGTTTAGTTGTTATTTTTGTTGATGTCTCTTGTCGGAATAGATCAACTCTAACAAGATGTAATTTGTTTGGTTGTGTAAGGGTTATGCAACCTGATTTGTATCTCTTTGAATTAAGTCAATGGAACACCTATCTTCTGCCTATCTTATGTGGTATTGATGACCATTTGAGAACATTCAAAACCTGTTAACCAGTTCATAGCCAACTACAAATATATTGAAAGTAAACAAGTAGTCACAAGAAAACAAAATGAGGACTTAATTTCACCTTAATTAAAGTTTGAATTTGAACTACAACCAAAAACTTGACTTTGTAATGTTTGGTACCTCATGGTAGCAGAATCAATAACACAAAATAATTCTTAATCAAAATAGAGTT
The DNA here is from genome assembly GCA_031232105.1 of Capsicum rhomboideum. Classification (NCBI taxonomy): domain Eukaryota; kingdom Viridiplantae; phylum Streptophyta; class Magnoliopsida; order Solanales; family Solanaceae; genus Capsicum; species Capsicum rhomboideum. The sequence continues at coordinate 55,971,387 of CP124716.1, read as the reverse complement.
TGATACACAAGACATCATACTTGTCTGACAAAAACAAATCAACACCACCACCAAAATGGTCACAACAACAACACAAAACAACAGCAAGATGCACTACTTCCCTAGCACATGCATGGATCTTTGTAGTTGAACTGGTTTGGCTTGATTATTAGCAGCAACTGCAGACCTTGTTGGATTATTTTTTAAGCCCTCATTCTTTTAAGTTTGTTACTGGTAACAACTAACTTCCCATTCCATTTCACTCCATGTCTTGGTTTATAGCTAATATCTCCAGTCACTTCATCAGACCTCTTTGTCACTCTTGTATCAATGTTAATGACTCTTCTACTTGGCAATTCAGGTTGTATAGACAAATCAAAAAAATTAGAAAGACATATTATAAAATCTGACTAAGTCAAGCAAAATTTTAGTCATTATTTTCACTAAGAGTGGTAAAGCGATCGTCAATATTCCAACCCCTACCATCCTTGACCTTTTAAAGAGTCTTCCATGTCCTCCACTAGTGTCCTCATGCTCTTGTATTTATTGAGGCATCCCCCTTTATATGCCTCTTCCACTGCTTGTTTCTTCATTACATTGAGTTTGTTGAGACATTCCTCTTCATCTACCTATGCCTCTATTATATTAGCTTTTTTGATGCATTTCTCTTCCTCTACCTATGCCTTTATTCACATATCTTTCTTGAGGCTCCCTCTTCCTCTGCCACTGTCCCTTCCACTCCTCTTTCTCTACCACTTACATTAGTTTGTTTATTAAAATATAAATATTAGTATATATCTCTATTTTGTACAAATAATTTGATAAGTTACCTACGTTTGTGCAGAAGTTCCAGTTGATTGACTTGGAACACTGCCCCTTCCTCTACCTTTTTCTATACCACTTATATTATTTTTTGTGGTCTATTTATTGAAATATTAGTGTACATACATAAATAAATGTACAAATAATTTGATAAATATCTTTGTTTGTGTAGAAGTTCCAACTGATTGACTTGGCACGCTACTCCTTCCTCTTCCTCTTCCTCTATCACTTTCATTATTTGTTGTAGCCTGTTTATTAAAATATTAGTGTATATACTTACAAAAATATACAAATAATTTGATAATTACAAATAAATCTACCTGTGTCTGAGTAGAAGTTTTAGCTGATCGACTTGGAGCAATTTGAGTGGAAGGACATCCTCTTTTATTATAGCTTTTTGTATGACATTTACTATAAGTCATAACAGTACCATATTTGCTAAGCTTTCTAATTTATTTTTTTTGCTTTCATTAGCCTCCTTTCTTCTATTTTTACTTGATCTTTCAAACAACTTTACTGTTGGATTATTTGATGTTGGTCATATCTTCATATTGTTCATTGGCTGAATAAAGTGATCATATGTGTTGAGGTAAGTTTCCTTATTATAGCAGCTGGCCACATAATGAATTGGTCATATTCCTTGTAATTTAGGGCAGTAACATCATGAGGACAAGGAATTCCCCTAAACTGCCAAGCTCTACAATTACAAGTGCACCTAACAATGTCCACAATGTGTGTAAATCCCATGTGTTCAATCTCAAAAACGTTTTTTCTATTCCAAGACAAGTTGCACTGCATTGACTTATTAATATTTTCTTGTAAATCTTCATAGCCATGGGAGAAATATCAGTGATCCATATTGTTGAAAACTATCTCAACTTATCAATTCTTTTGATCATTTTTATCCTAATCTCCTCAAGCATTGTAATTTTTGTACCTTGTAGAAAGTATTCATGCATTAAAACTCTCAGCCATATTATTGTTCACAATATCATATTTGCTGTGTTCTTGAAAGTACCTTTTGCACCATCTTTTTAAGTTGTAATATAGAAGATCATTCAAGCAATCCCTTCCCAACTTCTTCATATCCTCTAAATACTCCATCAATTCAGCTTCATAAATGGATTTTGTAATCTTTTAGAATAGTTTTCTTCTCTCTATCCCTTTTTATGTTTTGCACCAATTTGCAAGAACATATCTAGCACACATTCTGTGTTCAACAAGTGGTAGTAACTCTTTAACTAGAATTTTTAGTCCCTATTAAAGCAATATAAACAGACAACTATTTATTAAACTGCACAACTAAAAAAAATTAAAAGAGACAATCAAACAATAATTAAGAATAAATGAATATACCTTTTGCATATCAGTAATGATGGTTAGTTCATACCCTTCTCCAAGATCAAATTTATTTTTAAGTAGTTCAAAAAATCATCCCCAAGTAAACTAATTCTCAACCTCAACAACTGCCTAAGAAATAGACATCACTTGGTTAGTTGTATCTCTGCAAACAACCACCACCAACTGACCTGTGCACACATCTTTAAGAAAACACCCATCTAAACCAATCAACCTCCTAGCACCTCCAAAGAATTCTTTCTTTAAAGCATAAAAGTACACATAAAACCCTTCAAAGATTTTCTGTTCAGATTTAACAATTTCTTCAACTTTAACAACACAAGTTCTACCTGAATTAGTTCTCAAAATCTAATCTCTGTAATAAAAACTCCTACCATACTCAACAATGTGATCACCCATAGTGTCTTATAGCACTCTAGTCCTAGTTCTTCTCACTGTTGTCTTACCAACATGAATAGTCAATTTCTTTCTAATAATCTCCTGCAGCTTCATAATGCTAATGTTTGGCTATTGAGTTATTCTTTCTTTGTATTTGTTGGCAAAAAACTTTGAGTTACAAAGATAGTTAAAAGTTAAAGTCAAACATATATGAATAGAGTTGTATTTTTTAATCATAAAATCTCCAGTTGGAGTGTCCTTACTTGCACACAATAACCAAGGACAAGTCTCTTTGCAACATCTCACTCTAACCCTGTCAGGCTCATACACATACTTTTCAATTTGAATTTTTTTCTTGAACTCCATATCTGGTCACTACTGTCCTAAATTCCTCTACACTTGCAAATACCAATCTTAATTCTCAAATAATCTTCTCACAAGTTTCATAAAAAATAGCTCTGTTTTTAGTCTTTTTTCCAACATATCTATGCACTACTTATCTACCTCTTCACCATCTTCCCAACCTATTTCATTCTCTAATTCAAAGCTAGGAGCTTCACCACTTAGATAGTAAGGTTAATCACCTTCTAGTTTACCAACTAATCCCTAATACCAATATTTATTTCATCATATCCTATGTTTGAATCTTTTTCACCATTATGAGCTTATTCAGAACTTGTGCTTCTAGTTCTCCTGTTTGACCTATTGAAATGCCTCTTATTTGCTCTGATATCAGTATATTCTTGATGGACATCACTGTCAATGCTGCTTTCTTCACTAGTATTCCGTTCAGATCCATCTTCTGAATCATCTTCTAATTCTTCTCCATTTGAATCCTTATCTATTGTAGGCTTATTAATAGGGTTGGAAGGTTCAGTAGAAGGATTTCTAGGAGGGTTGGAGGTTTCAAAAGGACCAAAAAAATTCTCAACAGAAGAGTTGGAAGGTATAATAGGAGAAGAAGGTTAAATATTTAGGTTAGAAGACTCAGCCTCATTTAAAGGGTTAAAAGATTACTTATCTATTCCACTGTCCCTCACATTGTGGACAAACTCCAAGGTCAATGAGGCATGACATGACTCATTCACCCTATGATAAACATACACCTCAAGTTCATCCCCATTTTTAAACATAGAAGAAATGTCACAAATAACCTTATCACACTTAATTTCAATCAAAAATGCATCTCACTTAGTAAAAAATGCACAGTCTGTTATATATCCTAAATATTTTGTGTCATCTCTCAATTCAAAGTAGGACGTTCTATCAACATCAATATCTAGGAATTCATAACACTGCCACAAACATAATCAGGTGGGGGACCAAATACAATTTGATCCCCATGTTACCATCTTAAAGTTATCATAACAAAAGACATATAAATCTATGTTATTATAAAAGCATGAATAACAATGTTGAGCGACCAAAATATCCACTAAAAGTTGATTGACTTATTTGCCCTTTTAAGTTATAATTTGCTTCATCTGAATACTTACTAATAGGTATAATTGTAATTTTACCTTAGGACTAACCAAAATATTTTTGTATTAGGATAGGACTAAGTTGCTTATACTTATATTAATGGCTATGAAATACAATTTTGAAAGAATATGGATTGGAATTGAATAATGATTAAGAATCATTGAATAAGACTTCTACTAAAAGTAATTATAAAAGGTGAAATAAAAAAATCTTATAAAAGGTGATTATTTTAGTTCACAAACGTGCATGCCTCTCCTGCTTACTTGAGAAATGTTCATACCTTTTAACCTTATTTGTAGACTAATACAATGACTATTATTCAAGGTCTTATTTGAAGAAGAATTTTAACCTTCAATAACAAAATAGATGAATCTTCATTCCCAAGAAGCTACAGGCCTACTGTCATGAGGACATTTTCTTTTTGCCTGATGAAAAAAATAACTCATTGAAAAACTCATAGTGCTAAGAAACGCTCATATTTTTTCACATACTAACTCTTGCAACAACTTCTTTGTATTTTTTTAAGTTAAAAGTTTGGAAAAGTGCTTAAGAAATTGACATTTCCATGATAACCAAAACTTTCTATCGACAACGTAATGTCTAATTTTTCTACTTTAAAATTTCGATTATTTGTATTTCATTTCAAGTCAAAGTATAACTCTAAGAACATAGTCATGCATAATCCAATATTAATTCACGAAAAATTTAAATTTCCACAACAACATCAAATTCGGTGAATTATTTTTGAAGCTACAAGTTATGAATGTAGAAAAGATATAATTGGTATTGTAAAATTTATTTATTATTATCAAGATTGATGATACAATACAAAATAATTATACGTAAAATTATTTTAAATTAAATAATTAAAATTCTAACTTATAATGACATTTTTAAGAAGGCTGCTTGAATATGATAAAACTTAACTCCAAATTACATTCACTATTAAGGGTGTGTTAGGTAAGAAGGAAAATATTTTTCAAAATATATTTTTCAATTTTCATGTTAATTAGTCGTCTCATATGTGTTTGGAAAATGTTTTTCAAATATACTTATTTTTTGCAAATTTAAGAAAAATAACGGATCGAAATCAGGAGTTGGATCTCGAGTCGAGGTTGAAAGTCAGATCCCGGACCGAGATCTCCGATGGGGTGTCGAGTTTTGGATCGAGGTCGACTCCAGAGTCGGGTTCATGTCGAGGTTGGATCTCGGATCCAGGGCCACATTTGGGTCAAGGTCGGGAGTCGGTAGTCGGGTTTTAGGGTTTGAAGTTGAATTGAGAGTCGAGTCACGAGTCGGGGTACAAATCGAGTCCCATGTCGGGTAGAGAATCAGGATCTCAGGTCATATATCCAGTCATGGTTGGGAGTCGGGTTTTAGGGTTTGGATTTTGATTAAGAGTCGAGTCATGGATTGGGGTACAAATTCGGGTTCCATGTCGGCTCAAGAATCAAAACCTCAGGTTATGTGTCGGGTTGGGGTCGGGAGTCAGGACTCGAGTCAAGGTAGGAATCTAATGTCAGGGTTGAGATTACATTTTTGTACCTCATAAAATAAATTCATATAGTTATTAAAATTTACTAATATTTTTTGCAATGATTGAGGTTGATAGGAGATAACGTGCAACGCACATTCATAGTGACTAGTATTCCTAAAAAATATGTAGCAATCACATTTTAACCACACAAAATCAGGAAACAAAATCCAAATCCAAAACAGTACAAACATATAGGCACAAAAACCTAACAGCACTATATAATCAAATGCAAAGCACAAGATAACAAAACAGATCACTATTAAGATATTTTTCACAAAAATAATCACTACAAAGGTTTTTTCTCCAAAAAAAATACCTTACTTTATACATGCATGCAAACCTAACACTACTATATAGGCTTTTTATCAAATAGATAGCACAACATAACAAAATAAATCAATACTAAGACGTTTTTCACTAAAATAATCTCTACAAATGTGTTTTTCCCAAATAAATCACAAACACACGAGAAAATTACATTTGTTAACAGAAAACTAGTTAAGTACGAAAAACTTAACCTGTAAACCTTCACTTCTTTGTTTAGTAGGCTACTATCAACACTAACAACCAAGAAATTGCCCAACGAAGTTGATATTTTTGCTTGACTATCCGATTTCTGAAAGGATTTTCATCAGTCGTAGTGAGAGAATGGAGAAGAAAAATCTAGAAAAAGGGTAGGTAAAAGGTCTAAAGTGAAGCGGGTCGGGTTAAAACTGACCTTTATTAAATGGGTTAATTAAATTAAATTAATTATAATATATTCTATATTAAATGAAAGTGTTTGAGTCCAAAACTGGTGAGAAAATGGGTCAAAAGGGGCAGTGGAGGACCCAGAATTTAGGGGTCGTGGGTGCTCGGGAGGTTCGAACATGTATATTGATGCTCAAAGCTTTAAGGTTCTGCTTGAAAATTAAAGCACCCAGCTATCTTCTTGGTTTACTGAGTGCTTTTCTAAGTCTTATACCAATTTTTATATATTTTTTATATAATTATACCTAGTCTGCGTCAAATTTAACGGGTGCCGGAGCACCAAAAAATGGTCATAGGTCCGCCCCTGAAAGGGGGTATTTATCATGGTCTTAGCTAGTTTTATGGGGTAATAGGACCCCACAAACTTTAAGTGTCTATTTACAAATTCGATCCAATTTTAGGGGGTACTTTATGCTTTTTCTCTTGATAGCATATTATTTTTTGAACTTATTTCCTAAGAATTGCATGTTCTTTCTTTCTTAAGCAAACCATTTACCACTACACCCCTACTCTCCTAGTTTTTAACTTGACACATCCCTTAAGAAAACTTGTTCCTACAATAAAAGAAGTATTTTTATTAGCTTATTCTTATTCAAATGAATTAAAAAAGAAGTAGATCTTTAAAGGATCGTTCAGTAACTTGATAAGAACAGTAATCCTAAGATAAAGTTATGTAACTTTATCACATGTTTGGTATGAGCTATTAACTAATTTCATGACTATTTTATCCATCATTTGTACTAAAATGGTAGGATTACTATCTCATATAGAGGGTGGGATAAAATAATTTCATGAGGTATCCCAACTCATGGATATCCGTACTTATCACATCTGGTGTACCGAGTGGCGTCTAATGATTTCTTGGTTATAAAAAATTTTGTTTCTACTTATAAAAGTTAATTTATCTAACTTGTTGTTTTTTGATGATGCCAATTGCCAAAAGAGGGAAGATAATTAGTATATTTTAGACTAATAATTCTAATGATTATTGATGAAGAAAATTTGTCTCCTGGACTACTTATACTGGAGATATTTGATGGACGAACCATGTTCCAGCGCAAAATTATGATTGAACCTATCAAGTTCTCATAACCTAGACACCTATTAGATTGTGATGAGTGGAAGGTTAGTCCCAAGATAGACTTAGAAAAAAGCACACGTCTTACTAAATTATGATGCTGATCAAAGTTGGTTCTTAGAAGGAAGGTTGCACCTGAGTGCGATTATGATAGTTTTGTTATGGGTTTGTCGTTATTAAAAAGAAGAAATTTGTTGAGCTATGAGCTAGGAGTCATGCCCATGAGTAATGCCACACGGTGTTTTAAGATTAACAAACATAATAAATATGATATAAGAATCAAATATTAAGCATGCCTCAAATAAGTACTGATAGTGTTTATGACAAAGAATTAGTAGAGAATCAGCTCCTTAACATGTCCACTGCAAGAGATGACTACAAAAGTACACTACAAAAAGTGAAGAAATTAGATCTTTCCCAGTAAACCGTTTGATCAGACGTAAAGTGAGATTTAGTGCATGAAGAAATATGGGAGAAACTGGGATAATGATGGCTAATCATATGAATCAAGGAATAAGAAATCAAGATGAAAATACTATCATATTTTCATACATGGAAAGAGATTTGGAAATAGGAGAAACAAAGGAGGTAGACACATGAAGTGAAAATCAAGTCAAACTTGAATTAGGTCCTTGGATTCTTGAACTAATCCTTTTTTGGTTTGGAGAAGAAGAAGCGGTCATTCCTATTCCTGTGTAAAGTATTACATTGATACTTACTTTTGAAAACAATCACACAACAAAAATAGAGCACTTAATAAAAGAATTATTTAGTGCGTCTTCAGGGGAGTGTTCGTGTGAGAAAGATTCAACTGACATGAAGAAGAACACATTTTTATCAAGATTTATCATTACAGTTTTTGTTATCTAATTTGATTCATTGAATTTAAATTGTAATCTTTTACATTTTTAGAGAATTTGTTTAGGTATTTGAATTGTACGGGCTTTTTTTATTAAGTAAAGTCTTGAAAGTCGTAGCTACAATTAGGGAGAATGTAGAGGAAAAAGGTACTATGAGGTAGCCTTTTGGTTATAGAGTTGTCATTAGAAAAGTTGCTCCAATTTAGTGGAAATTTGAGGAAAAAGCCTTCAGAGGTAGATCGTATTTTTTTACTCCTGAGCGATAACTTTTCCACATAATCCTTATGTTGGTTTATTATTCTACATTACTTCTTGATTAGTCCGGAAGAACCTGGTTCTTTAGTACGTAGATGAAAACTTAAACTAACATCATATGTTAGAATGATGTTCTCCTGGCTTTTCATACTAAGAGTCAAAAGTCATAAATTAGAAATTTTATTTTTAAATTTTTGACTTATTTTTGTATTTTGATTTAAAAATAAGTGTTTAAAAGTACTTTTTTATTTTATCCAAACACTATAAAAATACTTAAATTTTTTTTTTTTTTAATTAAAAGTGGGCAAGAGGCTCTTTTATTAGAATAAAAATCAATGTACAACCAGGCCCAAGAGTGGTCTGGCCCAAAAAATAATGGGTCATAGATATTTACAACAAAAACACAAAATCAGATTAGGAAAGTCAAAAGGCCAAATCAGTAGAAGCTTCGACATCTTCCCCGATTCTCTCTCAGCTCGCCTGCTCGATTAGATGCTTCGTTGTTCTTGTTCCCTTGGTGTTGCTTCAACCTTTATATGTGCAGCTTCAAGAAGGTCTCACATCAGCTGAAATGTGGATTTATTCGCCTCCTTCAAGCTAAGTTGATTCAATCCCTTAACTTATGCTTTTCTGTTCCTTTTTATAAAATCGATGGAATGAACTTCACAAGAAGTTGATACCACCATCAGATCTGAAAAATTAGAAGTCGACAACATCAATTGTTGGACTAATCCTATGGATCTTGTGACAGGTTGTCCCCACATCAAAAGGAGAGGAGACAAGCTCAACCAACTTCATATCAGTGTGTGGATATTTGTATCAATTGCCACCCCAAGCTCTCACCAAGTGAAAATACTCCTATCTAATGAAATTCCTTCTCACATTGATATTTTCAGTTTTAGTTGGTTTATCTGCTTCTTTTTGATGTGTATGTTTCAATACTCAACCTGTATAAGATGTTTTAAGTCCCCTTAACTCTGGAATCAATTGTGTTGTATGCTTCTCCTAATATGTGGTGTGTCTTATTTATCCAATTCAATTATGCTTCTCCCTTTAGCTGGAACCTCTGCAACATTATTAAACTGATATTCACCTACAAAATCATAAACTAGGTTAGTTAACAAATCAACAAGAGTATTACCTTCCCAAAGGAAATGTATTACTCTTACTGACATATGCCTCATCAATTTCTTGATGGAGTTGACCTTCATTGTCACTCTCCATGGTATCTCCCAAGTTCCTTGAATGATTTGAAATATACTCCAAGAGTCAGTTTGCATTATAATTTGCTGAATAGAATTGTTTCTGCAGTGTGTCAAACATTCTCTTATTGTTGTTGCTTCAACCACCAAGCTTGTGGTATCTAGGATCCTTAGACCTTTAGCAACCAATAGATTCCCTTCTGCATCCCTAATACAAAAAACAACTGAGCTAGGGCTTAGGTTTCTCCTTGAAGCCCTATCAGTGTTAGCTTTCAACCAGTAATTAGGTGGTGGAAACCACCTCACCACTCTTGTCAAATAAATAGCTCAATAACCATGTAAAGCATCCATTATTTTAGGCCAACCTTTCCTAGCAACCTCCATTTTAAATCTAAGTTTAACAACTTAGCAATGGAATCATTGATTTCCCAGAAGATTTTTTACCAGTGATAAGAGCCACCATGAAGTTTATTATTCCTTCTCTTCCAAAGAAACCATAAGATAAGTATAGAATTCACCTGAATAATAACTTTTACTCTTGAGCTTCCACTTTTCTCTCTCCACAGTCTCACACTTTGTTTTAAATTTAGTCTATGGTCAATTATACCTGTTGCTCCACAGTAATGATGTCAAACTTTCTCTGCTACCCCCCTTTTTAAGAATAAATGATCAATAGTTTTCCTTTATGGACTATTGCAACATCCATATTCCTGTGAAATGTTATGGTCCCACTAATGCAATACAGCTGAAACTGGAACCTTTCCTAACCAGACCTCCAAGTAAGAAAAGAGTACTTAAAAGGAATACCTTGACACTAAATGACCTTCATATCTTTAATATTATCAGATCTTTGCCTTAGCATCTCCCAAGCACTCTTGATAGTGAATTTTTCATTACTGGTTTTGGTCTACCAAGGTCTATCCCTTATGTTCTCAAATTGTACAAAATTCATCTTTGTTCTGACATGTTCAACCACCTCCCTTGGGACAGCATATTGCATTTTTTCAAAGTTCCATCCATCATCATTTAAGAAATTTTCAATATCTCTCAAGAGGTGACAAGTCTACATATTAGAAGGCTCCATGAACAAAGGACCAGTGTTTGTCCAGTTATCATACCAGATTTCAGATGCACCATTTTTAGGCTCCCATAGGAAATTTTCAATCTTCTCCCTGTTTTCCAGCATAGCTTTCCACAATTGAGATCAACCTTTCCATTGAACTAAAGTTAGGATTTACTTCTTGCAATATTTGTTCTCTAAGAAATTAGTTCACAAATTACTCTGTGTTCTAAACCTCCACATTAACTTAGCATACATGGCCTGAGAAACATCATTCAGAGCTCTAAATCCTGGCCCCCTTCCTTCTTGGACAAATACACCTTGTCCCATGTAGATCAATGTATGCTTCTGCCATTCTCTTTATTGCTCCAAAAAACTTTGCAAATATTCTATACAACTCTTTAATGAAACATTTTGGAGGAACACTTGCAGATAGAACATATATGGTTATACTTTGCAAAACACTTGTTAATAGCACTTTTTTTCCCCATATGAGAGCATCCTACCATTTCATGCTTGTAATTTCCCTCTAACTCTGTCTAGAAAATCAACATACTCTTTACTTTTCTTTGTGTGTGAGATGGGATATCCAAAATATTTCAAAGGAAAGGATCCCTTGGCCATCCCTGTACTTTTTTCCGCCTGTTGCAACATATTTCTAGCAGTATTTTGATGCATGTACAAGAAGCTCTTATCCTTTTTCACCTTTTACCCTGATTGCTACTCATACTTCTGTAAAATTTGCATAATTTTCTTCATAGAGTATTTATTAGAGGAAGCAAATACTATAGTGTCATCATTATATGCTAGATGATTATGATTAGAGCTCCATTTAGGCATTCCATATCCAACATAACAAGGATCTTCAAACAGGTGCTTAAGAGCTCTTATCAAAACCTCAGCAGATAGAATAAAGAGTGATATGGATAGAGGATCCCCCTGTTTAACCCCTTTAGTAGAGTGGAAAAAAACAACTTCCTGCCTATTCAACAAGATAAAGTAGTAATTATTTGAGAGCAACCTCCAAATCATATCCACCACCCTGTTAGCGAATTTTATTTTTCTTAGAACTTTCATCAAGATAAATCAGGAAACTCTATCATATGCTTTAGCCATATCTAACTTCAACACCACATTAGTTGGCTTCCCTCTTTTTCCAATGTTTGTAATCAGTTCCTATGTTAATAACACATTTTTAATGATGCTCCTTTCTTTTACAAAACCTGATTGATTAGGAGAAATCAATCTAGAAAGAATTCTGTCTAGCCTGTCATGAACAATTCTTGACAAAATCTTGTTCACAAAGTTACTTAAACTAATAGGCCTCAAATATAAGAAAGGTTGTACATTATCTTTCTCAGGAATGAGTACTAAATTAGTATGAGTAATTGATTTTGAAAGAGTTTCCCGTAAAAAAATTCATTACCATTCTAAAGATGTCAAGCCCTATAATATCCTAGCATGATTGATAGAAAAACCCAAAGACTCCATCTGGACCACAAGCACTATCACTATTTAGACTAAAAACAACCTTCTTCACTTCTGCTTTCTTAGGTATAGCCTCTAGAGCTGTATTTGCCTCCTCTGTAATTAGTTCAGTAATATGATTCAGATGAGAGAAATTATTACCTTTCCTTTCTTGGGTGAATTGCTTATGATAATAAACAACATCTACATCTACAATTTGTCTATCATCTTCCTCCAGCCAGCATCCCTGATCATCTAAAATTCTGCTTATCTTTAACTTATTCCTTCTTTCTTTGACTAAATTGTGAAAGAATCTAGTATTTCTATCACCACTTTTAAACCAATCATAACTAGCCTTTTGTTTCCAATAGCTCTCTTCCAAGTGAAGATATTTAATATACTAAACTTTAGTCCTTTGCATCACTACCCGATTTTCATGTGTAGGAAACTCTTCAAATAATTTTTCTTTGATCCTGGCTATCTCTTCTCTGATTAATAGCCACTGAAAAATATCCCCATAAGTCTCTCTGCTCCACAAAGAAAGAGCCTTCTTGACTTGCTTTATCTTCCTCTTGAAATCCAGGAAAGGATTGTCTAAAAAAACTGAGTCCCAATTTCTTCTAACCACTTCTTTAAAATTCTCATGTTCTATCTAGAATTTCAAAAATTTGAAAGTCCTCTTAACATTATTGACACTGTTTCCACAACTCAGAAACAAAGGAGCACGATCAGTCCCATCTCTTGGCAAATGCTCCACTTCAGTATTAGAAAATAGCCTCTTAAATTCCTCATTAGCCAGCACCCTATCCAATCTCTCAAAAATGCAGTCATCACCAGCTTTACCATTCTACCAAGTAAAAGGGTTATCTTTATGCTGAATTTGTATTAAGTCACATAATTCAATACAAGTCTGAAAATCTTCTACCTTTGAAGCATTCACAGGAACTCCTTCTATCTTTTCTGCACCATTAAGCACAATATTGAAATCACCACCTACAATCCATGGTCTATCACTACCACTGGATAAAGAAAATATGTCATCCCATAGCTCAACCCTTTGACTCCTGTCACATTTTGCATAGACTATAGTAGTTAAAAAACTAAAGTCTAGAGTATGATTTTTCAGCAACATAGTTAATTGTTGTTCTGTATTGCTGACAACAGTGGCGTCAAAACCTTGATTGATAAAAAGCCAATTTTTTAAATTTAAGTTGTGAAACACTAAAGGCATTTTCAATCTACTCATGTATCTATTAATGGTTCTGACATGTTAAAATGGTTCTGATAAAGCTATGAAAGCAAATTTATGGAAATTATGTAACATGTGCACCCTTTGAAAAGACTTTTGATACTTAACAAATCTTATATTCCAAATTAATGCTTTCATCATCATTTAACTTATTGGGACACCACTTTCCTCTTTGGGTGAACTCTTGTAGGCTGGGAAGCTTCTCCACTACCCGACTTTTCCCTTTCCTTGTAGACTTCAATGATTTCAAAGCTCTAGGTGATAAATCAGCATCTCTATATACCTCCTCTTTATTATTTTCAGTATAGATAATCTCTTCCCACCTTCTATTTCTTCATAAGCCTGCACTACCTCCTGCATATTATGAGTGAGAATATTATGTATAACTTCATTAGGAGATTCAACTTGACCACTCCATATTTGTGTAGCATCACTTTGCACAGCTATTAGGAAATCTATAATTGCCAAAGCACTTTCCCCTGATAACTGATTTAACTCCAGCTAACTAACATCTTCATTGACCCCTGTCTGTATCTCATTATTTTCATCTTTATCATCTTTTAACTTTGTTGTAAGTTGTTGATCAGTTTTTATGTGTTGTCCATCTGCAGGTTCAGAATTGTCTACAACTACTGAAGGCTTCACCTTATTCTTGTGCTCATTATTTGATGTACTGCATATCCCTCCATTTCCATCACTTGACACTACTTTTGTAAGCTTAAATCCTCAGATTTTTGATTGGTTCTATCTACTTGTTTTGTAGGACTTCTGGTGTTGTTATTCTTTGGAGACGCTGCCCTTTTCCCTTGTTCACTATGAAAAACCTTGTAGATCCTATCCTTAGTTGATATCTGATTTGCCTCATCCCTTTTCCCTTGCTCTTCAATTTTGTTATTTTCTTTCCTTATTGATGTAATAATTTCATTTGCTGCATTTCTGTTCTCATCATCATTATCTGTTAATGCTTCAAAAGGGTTGTTATTACACAAGCCTTTTTCTGGTTTTATAGCTTTCTCACTTAAATATCCCTTGTTAATCAATCTCCTCCGGGTGGGATTCCAATGTTGCTTTTGATGTACTTTTATGTGTGCTTGTTCTCTTGGCATGGTGGTTTCCACTCCTCCATTTTGACTATTACCCTCACTATCAAATCTCTCTTGATGATTATGTTTCGATTTTGGATGTAGCACTCTGCATTCAACCGCATTATGTCCTTGTAGCATACATTCCTTACAATACTTGGGCAAAAAATCATATTGTATCTTCACCTTCTCCACTCTTGACTCCTTTGTGCTACCATTGACAATCTCCATTTCAATATATTTAGGAAAATCAGCCATTAGGTTTACCTGCACCTTAACTTTCACGCAACTTGGCCTTGTTTTGTTCACTATAGCCATATCCAAATGTATTGGCTTACCCATAGTTGATGCTAGTGTAAACAAAGATTCTTTAACGAAGAAAGTTGATTTTAGATCTGGACTTGGGTCGTTTCTTCATTCACATTGAATTTAGCATCATATATCAAGGGTCCCTCTGGTAGGAGTATCCATCATTTGCAATGGTGTAATAAATATTTTTAGACATAATGTTTACAAAATCCTTAATTAGATTGAATCTTATAAGAATATGTCTATTCCTTAAGAACCCTATCTTACAATCACCTTTCACATTGATAAGCTTAGGAATTAGGGTTCTAAGTTCTTCCAAATCTGGCCATTCATAAAAGAATTTACCAGTTACCGCATATTGCAGGTTCTCAATCGTATTAATCCGATCTACCTCTTTCTCAGTCCACATTACTCTTGGAATTCCACCAACATAAGTAAGCTTCTTGATAGATATGGGTTCCACTATCTGACTAGTTTGAGCTTTAGGAGCATTAATATTTAGAGTTTTTAGTAAATCTATGTATTGTCCCTATTTTGAAGTTGAAGCATGAGTAGGGGAGGAAACGATAGGCAAAGAAATAGTCCCGATAGGTTTAGCGAGAGGGAGCGAAGGAAAGTTCTCCGTATTCACCACAAGTGGGACTGGCCAGCCATGGAATCTGGCTGACCAGTGCCCTGATTGGCCATTTCTGGTGGTGGTGGCTTGACTAGGCATAGAGAGAGCATTTTTTTTATTTTTTTTTTAAAAAGAAGCTATTTTGACTTAGAAACACTTAAAATAAGCTAATCCAAATATGCTCTAAATTCTGGTGGCTTAATGTTCTTTTTTTCACCTCCACCATTTTTTTGATTTTTCTTATCAGTTTATGAGTTTTTTTTTCTTTCTGATCCAGTTAATTTACATTGAATCAATGATTGGCCTAAAATTTTGCAATGCATGAAATATTTGGTACTGATTAATTCATATCTAAAATTTTGTGTAAATTATAAGTGGAGGATAATCAATTTATGATTTTTGGTTGATTATAACTTACTATAAGTACATCAAATGTATAAATAAGTCAAAAAATATTTATGATCCTACTTATAAACTTATTTTGTACCTGCTAAACTTCGACTAGTTACTTCCTTCATACCAAATTATGCAAACATATCAGATTGAGCATAAAAGAAAAAAAGACTTTTTTAGAATTTGCGATTGTAAATATATCATAATATTTGTGTGATTGTAAACATTTATTATTAATAAAGTACTCTCTCTAATTCAAAATAAATAATTTTTTGGAGTGTTGCACACTCTTTAAGAAAGTTAGTTAATGACAATAATAATTTATCACTATTACCAAGCTTTTCTGAAAACTAGACATAGTTGAAAAATTCATTAAAAAGAAGGGTAAAACAAAGCTACTAATACGTCTTTGGATCATGATTTGATTAAAAATAGATCCAAATTGAAAACCGAATAAATTGGTTAAATTAATCAATTTTTATTTGGTTTTTGTTTGATTTGATTTTATTAAAAATAATCCAAAGAAAAAATCTAACCAAACCGATAAATTACATAACAAATTTTATAATTTTTTTTTTTTTGGAACCCCAGGATAACCCGCAGCCATTACAACCCCTGCTCTTTGGGTGAGCACTTTATTTGAGCACTTTGTGCACACTGGGTAAACCCCCCACTATGTAATAGCCTACAAACCACACAGGGGATGTAAACTACACTAGGCAAGCCCTGTGTGATATGATCGACTTAGAAGGCATTGAGAGAGGATCGATTTCGGGTCATCCGTGTGGATAACTACCCCCCAAACCAACCGAGGCATCTATAATTATACATATACAACATATTGGTTTTTATAAAATAATTATAAATACTTTCCATATTTTTTCATGAAAAATCTATTTTTCTCTAATAGACTAATAAACTTTACACATTAAGCTTATCTCCTAAGAGGAAGCCCTGAATCCAAACTCATTTTTTAACAAAAAAACTATGAGATTTTACCTATGTACTTTTTTGTTCTTATCAACTTTATTCACTTAACTAAAATTTATAGATCTTAAGATATTTTCTCTGCAATCCCAAAAAACTATAGTCATCACAACAAAAGGTTAATACGGATTATAAATTGAAAAAGGATGTAAAATCCTTTTCTAATTGTAGAAAAAAATTAAAAAGAGAAATATCATTAGGTTTCTTAAATATCGAAGAAATCAAACAAAATCGATGAATATGTATTATATTTAGTTTGATTTGATTTGATTTTAATAATTAAAAAATTGATCAAATAATTTTTTTGATTTTAATTAGAACTGATCCAGACCAAACCATAAACACCTTTAATTTTGGACCATAAAAAAGGGTAAAAAATTCTTGTATTTTAAACCGAAGAGAATAGTAAATACGAATTATAGTTAGATTGTTTTCAAATTTAAAAAGAAATACTAATATATTAGTAATTGAAAAGGAATAGAGTCTGCAATAGAGAAACTAGGGTGTATTGCCATGTGACATCCAGAAAACAAGAGTGATTTTGCTTCCTAAACTTATTCGAGCAACAAGGCAAAGATGCAATCCTTAAGCGCGTCACAAACGACGGGATTGATGACCAGGTAATCATACAATACCAATAGACTGAACTAAAACATTTACTTCTGCTCTTTTACTCTCTCCGTTCCTAATTAATTGTCGTCCTTATTAAAAATAGATACTTTTTAATATTTGTCATTTCACATAACTAAGACATAATTAGGGGAGAATCTCATATAAAAAATGATCGATTAGAGGAGGTAGATGTACCT
Organism: Capsicum rhomboideum; assembly: GCA_031232105.1. Lineage (NCBI taxonomy): Eukaryota > Viridiplantae > Streptophyta > Magnoliopsida > Solanales > Solanaceae > Capsicum > Capsicum rhomboideum. Next base: position 55,953,713 of record CP124716.1, on the reverse strand, counting down.
CTTAACTTAGATTTATTAAATCGATGGACTATTCCTGAAGTTAAAATAAAAAAGATTTATGATTATGGTTGGTTTGACCGCCTATCTTCTACTCAGTTAATAAAAACAACTGAAAAATCTCTTGCTTTAAATTCTCCTGAAAAAACTATTCGTTTGTTACATAAACGTGATATTGATGTTTATAAACATAAATATAATTTTGTGCATATTGGCATGGTTCAGATTGCAATTAAGCCTTTAACCCTTAAAGGATTATCGAAAACGTTTCTGGCAGCTTTAAGAGATGCACGAAATTTGAATTTCCGACAGTCTTTGATGGGATCGATCGAATCTACCGTGGCCTATGGTCTGGTTTATTTCAATACTCAGCCAAATTTACAATTATCTTTGTCTGATGTGAATATTTTAGATGCTTTAACATTAAATGTTAAGACGCATGGTTATAACTATGCACCTGGATCTGAACTTATTTGTCTATCTTATCGTATATATTATAAATTATTGACATCCTTAAATCCAAGATGTAAATTATTTGATACATCCGATCAAACGATTTTGTTTGAAACTAACTTTTTAAAGTCAAAAATTACTACTCGTCGACCTATTCGATGAGAAGAAATTAATTTTCTAAATACTTGGGTTTTAAATTCGGTTATTTCCCAAAATCAGTTGGCTGATCAAGTCACAAATGAGGATTTCTCACATATTTCTCAGACCACTGATGGTCAAATTTGCATTCAATTTAAAGATAAGACCTCTGTATATAACAGACAGTCTTTTTCTAGTAGCAGTAGATTAACTTCTGTGCCTTCTTTGATAGCTCCAGTTGAACCCATATACGGTCCAGCTAGAGTTAATAAATTAGCTTCTTCGCATACTATTCCTTCGACTTCTAGTCCACTAACAAAATTGAAAATAGACCCACAAACTAATATATAGTTCAGGCATGTGATGATAGTTCTGACAACGATATTCCTTCTGCATCCAAAATGGATTTTGACCCAAATCGTATTTAATGATTTTACACCTAATCGATTTTAGTCCAGGTTCCCTGGCAAGAAAACATATTCAAACGAAATTTTTTGCTACGAAATGGAATCAATTTAGAACTTGGTTTTTTGCTGCTTATAGCAGTATGGATCAGAACAATATTTTCCAAGAATTTTATGAAATTTGTACATTGCATAATTAAATTATGTATTTTGTACCTTGGTTTATAACTACTTATTTGCCTTTATATATCAATGCCATTGAACGAACTTATAAATATAGTAGTGGAAACCTTATTACCTCAGTGTTTCTGCCACAATCTTCTTTTGTTATGCCTAATAATACAGGTATAACTTTTAACGCTTTTCAACAATTCATTGATAATGAAGTTGGAAAAATTAGTATTTCAGAAATTAATAAATTAATGGCTCAAAATAATTATTTGGGTTTATATGTTAAAGTTTTAGGAGAACATATTGTTTCTCTTGATAAAAAACTTGATGATTTAGCCATTTCTGTACGATTTCTAAATAATGTCAAATTAGACAAAGTTTTAGATAAACTTGATGATCTCAGTAATAATACTAAGAAAAGTGATGTTGGCAAAAAGGTTGTGGATTCCACAACTAGTACTTCCAAAATAACATCCGTTCCTCGTATTATTACTAGTTCTATTCAACGACCTCCCAAAATTTCAGAATTTGCAATTAAAACTTTTAATGATTTAGAAGTTTTACTTGAACAAAAGTTTGCCAATTTAAATATTAAACCTATAGATTTATCTGCTCAGTTTGTCGATACAATCGACCATTCTTCTCATCCTAAAAGAGAATTCATAGTTGAGTTTAATAAACTCCGTCATAGTACTAAGCACCCTCATTTTGCTGATAAGCCTAGAATGCGGTCTAATTATTATCCTAGACCTACTCCTCAAGATATTCTTATCGAAGAACGTGATTGAAACCAGACTAATACGTCTTATGGAGGAACTGATATGTATGAATGGAACATAGATGGGTTGTCTGATAGACAACTAACTATTCAAGTGCATAGAATGATGATGTACGCCACAATTGTTCGGGTAACCACCCCTAAAAATACCGATGGTAGTCCAAAAATTTCAGATAATGTTATATGCAAAATGATTATTGCAGGATTTACTGGTCAACTTCATTGCTGGTGGGATAATTATATGTCTTTGGATGACAAAACTGCTATTATTAATGCAGTTAATATGGAAGAAAGTACTGATAATTTAGGTCATAAGTTACATGCTGGTCGAGAAGATGCAGTCTATACTTTGGTTATGACTATTCTCGAACATTTTAGTGGTAGATTTATCAGTAATTATGAGTCTATCTGAACTCTTCTAAATGGTCTAAGATGTCGTCATTTATGCGAATTTAGGTGGTATAAGGACACCTTTCTAAGTCGGGTTCTAGAATTACCCGTTGAAGATCATAGTGAACATTGGAAAGCCAAATTTATAGATGGCCTTCGCCCCTTATTTGCAGAAAGAGTTCGAAAAACTCTTCGAGGAAGTCTTAGTGAAATTCCTTATAACAGCTATACTTACGGCAACCTGATAGGGATTTGTACACAAGAAGGATTAAACTTGTGTAATGATTTAAAATTAAATCAACAGCTTAAAATGGATAAGCTGAAAGAACGTTCTCAATTAGGAGATTTTTGTGCCCAATTTGGCATGGCTCAACCATCCATGCCCCATAGGAAGACTAAGGGTAGATATCATAAAACCTCTACTCCAGACGAATATGTCTATAAGAAACATAGACATAGATCTAGGAAATCTCGATACAGATCCAAAGAGGAGCGTGATGCTAAAAAAACTCACCGCAAATCCACTAGATTTATCAAAAATAGGTCTAAGAGAGACTTAGCAAAAGTCAAATGCTATCGTTGTGGAAATTTTGGCCACATTGCCCCTAACTGTAAGTTAGAAAAGCTGAAAGCTTTAGAACTAGACAACGATTTGCATGAAAAAAATTTATGGTATGCTATACACTTCTGGTTCTGACTACGATTATGAAGAGATTCAGTCCGATTCAGAAGTAGAAGTTGATTTACTTAATTTTTCTGATGATGACTTAGGAAATAATATTTCTCCATGTAATACGTGCACATGTGATACTTGTTTCTGTGAAAATGATATGTTTTATCAAATTCAATCTCAATTTCAAGATTTGAATGTTCATACTATTACTTCTGAAAATGTGATTGAACTTTTAAAAGAAGTTACAGATAGTAATCTCCGTGAAAAAATTATAAATCTAGCAGTCGGTTCTACTTTCAGTCTCGATATTCCAATTTCAAAATTCAGTCCAATGACTGATTTTAAATATTCTAGTCGATTTTAAATATTCTAGTCCTTATTCTTTATCCGAAGTTCAAAAAAGACTTTTGAAAAAACATACTCCTTCTAGGGAGACTTCTTTTGCCGATTTAAAAGTAGAAATTGAAAATTTGAAAACTGAGATTAAAACTCTCAAACAAAATCAAATGATTTATGACCATCGGATCACTCAAGTTGAAAACTTCAATTCTCTAGTAACTGATCCAAATGGAAAACGAAAAGTTGTTTGCGAACAATATGATGAAGATATTGAATTTTCTAAACAGTTAGAGTCTTCGTCTAGTCCTAAAAATGATACGTTTTTAGGTATGATGCAAATAGTAACCGCTCATAGATGGTATATTAAGTGTACTATCCTGATTGATAATCATTTCTATGTGAATAACACTGCTATGATTGATAGTGGTGCTGATGTTAGTTGCATCTAAGAAGGACTAGTACCTTCAAAATATTTTCAAAAAACAATTCACATGGTCAAGTCTGCATCAGGACATGCTCTAGATATAGAGTATAAATTATCGAATGTGCATATTTGCCAAGATAAAATTTGCATTCCACATTTCTTCTTTCTAGTTAAAAACCAACTTTATCCTCCAATCATACTTGGATCCCCTTTTATCAATGTTATTTATCCATATACGCATATTGATGCCAAGGGATTTTGTGCTACCTATGATAGCAAACCAATTAGTTATATGTTTGTTACAGACCCTGTAACGAAAGATATTAATGCCTTAATCAATATGAAATAAAAACATGTTGATTCTCTTCAATTAGAAATATTCAGTGTAAATATTACTGATACATTGCAATCACCGAAAGTTCAAGAAAAATAAAATTAATGTTGAAACAACTTGCAATTGATATCTGTGTTAACCATCCTAGTGCCTTTTGGAATAGAAAAAAGCATATTGTTACTCTTCCTTATGAGGATGACTTTTCTGAGGATAATATTCCTACAAAATCCAGACCCTGCCAAATGAAAGCAGAATTAGTAGATTTTTGTAAAAAAAAAATTGACAATTTATTGCATAAGGGTTTGATAAAACCTTCTAAATCTCCTTGGTCCTGCACTGCTTTTTATGTAAACAATGCAGCCGAAAAAGAAAGAGGTGTGCCCAGATTGGTCATTAATTATAAACCTCTTAATAAAATTTTAAAATGGATTAGATATCCTATTCCAAACAAAAGAGATCTACTTTCAAGATTATATGATGCCAATATCTTTTCGAAATTTGATTTAAAATCAGGCTATTGGCAGAGACAGATTTCTAAAGATCATACTTATCGAACTGCTTTTAATGTCCCATTTGAAAAATATGAATGGAATGTTATGCCTTTTGGATTAAAAAATGCACCTTCTGAATTTCAGAAAATTATGAATGATATTTTTAATCCTTATATGGAATTTATTATTGTCTATATTGATGACATTTTGGTATTTTCCAAAACTCTCGAATTACATATTAAGCATTTAGATATTTTTAAGAAAATTGTTATTCAAAATGGTTTGGTTATTTCTAAACCAAAAATGAGTCTTTTTCAGACCGAAGTCCATTTTCTCGGACATACTATTTGTCAAGGAAAAATTACTCCTATTCAACGTGCAATCAATTTTGCCGATAAATTTTCTGATATCATTACTGACAGAACCCAGTTACAACGATTTTTGGGTAGTCTGAATTATATTGCTCCCTTTTATAAAATCTTTCTCGCGATTTAGCGCCGTTATATGATCGATTAAAAAGAATTCTAAAGAACCATGGTCTGCAAAACATACGACCATTGTTCAACAGAAAAATCGAGTTAAAGCTCTTCCTGTTTTGACTCTTGCTAATCCTGCTTGGACAAAAATTATTGAGACCGATGCGTCTAACATTGGTTTCGGTGGAATACTGAAACATATAAATTCGAATGATAAATGTGAATATCTTATTCGATTTCACTCAGGTAAATGAACCAAAACCCAGAAGAAATATGCTACTGTGGCTCATGAAATGTTAAGTATTGTTAAATGTGTTCTAAAATTTCAAGATGATTTATATAATCAAATTTTTTTAATTAAAACTGAAGCTCAATCAGTCAAATACATGTTTAACAAAGATTTTAAACATGATGCTTCAAAAATGATATTTGCCCGATGACAAGCTCAATTAGCTCCTTTCGACTTTAAGATTCAATACAAAAAGGAAATTGATAATTCTTTGCCTTACTTTTTGTCTCGTGAATAGCTACAGGATGATTGACCCTTGGACTAATGTGGTCCGTGGTCGTGGTCGCGATCGCGGCAGAGGCAGAAGCAGAGGCAGAGGGAGATTCCCCTCTTCACCTACAACTTCCCAGGCTTATAGCCAAGGATCATCCACAAATTTCCCTGTGATACAGATGGGAAAAAATAGTTTGATAAACTTTCTCATATCACAAGGAGAATCCTCCTTCAAAAATTCTCTACATCTGGATGATATTCCAGCAGACCATCCGTTATATGAACAGATGCAGGCATATTTGGCCTCTCAAAAGCAAAAAGATTCTTTTGCTTCAGTTACTAAAGAAGGGAATGATGATCTCAAACCCTATGAAAAAGTATCTAAACAGGAAATGATATTTCTTGTAGAAAATTCTGAGATATTGCGAAAACATGATCCATGGAAGATTTTCCAACGATATTTAATTCAGGGATTATATTTTCCCGGTGAGTCCAATAAGACTCGAGCATATTATGAAGCAATATTAACAGAAACAGGCAGTGCTGGGATTCAACATTTTCTTGTCGGACAACCTGAACATAGTTATTCCAAAATTATTATTAAACAGATTATATCTGTCGAAGATTGGGGCATTACTACAATGCGTGAAAGGCAGATCAGTTTTAACAATATTACTATGAATATCACTTTTTGGGATTATATTAAATTCTTTTCTAAAGTCTTATATTATAATAATACTAAGCAAAAACACACTTGGTTTATAAAAATTTGTTCAAAGATTTTTGACACTATTATTTCAAATTGGTGGTCTTATCACGGCCCAACGGTAAAGATTTTACCAGAACCCTTTTTTATTTTATATCAAAAATGAAAAATTGTTTCCCCAGATTTAAATAATTTGTACCGGGCAGATCATATTTGCTACCCGAACAAATTGATCAAATTTATTTCTTTTTAGAATTTTCCATTTCCTGGATCCATAAATGGACTCCCGAATTGGGCTATACTGATGAACAAATCCCGTGCTTATATCGCACTTTCTTCAATAATTTTTGGGATAGATTAATGAAATTTGACCCCCAGACAAAAATTCTTCATGGTCAAGCTTTACTAGATCAGATTGGATAAAAAATACAAGAATACGAAGCAACTGCCGAACAGTGTAAAATGAATGACCCTTCCTTTAGACAGCTTGCTCGCAAAATCATGTTTCAAGATGGAGATAAAAAAACTATGGTCCAGGCTTATTTGGACGAAATGAAGAAAAATTTACTTCACTCTCTTCTACAGATAGAGACAGATTCCTCTATGAATAGTGGAAGTAATAACAAAGATGCTATTACGGATGCTCAGCCTCCAGAACCTAAAACTATAATTTCAAAAGAAGATATTGAAAATATAGAAGCCTTCATTCAGCGTATGAAGGCCATGGACAAAGCTCAAGGAAAAAAGAAAACTTAAAGGCCCAGTCCATTGCCGAGATTAGCCGTCGGACCCACTGCACAGTATATTCACTGTTTAGGGGACAGATAGGTCCCATTTCTACTGTACAGACACTGTACGTGGGACCCACTTGGGACCCATTTTACTGTACAAGATTCTTTTTCTTTTCTATTTATACGTTGTTTGTTTCATTTTAGAAGCAGGTGTTAGCCACCCCTTTTCTCTCTAGTTTTCTTTCTCTCTTCCTTCTCTCTAGATTTTTCTTCTTCTTTTTCAAATAGAGTTGTAAAGTTTTTATATTTTATAATAAAAATAAAAAACATCTAAACTTTTGGACACAAATTTAGGCCTTTCTCATACGGCCCTTCTTACTTAGCCCTTGCTTCCGAGCATTGACCCTTGCCACCGGGTCCAAAAGGTGACACCTCTTAAACCTCTTCTTCTTCCAGCCGAGACTATGTCTGGCTAAATTTCTTATCTATGTTGAGTACCTAACTTCTTTTACATTTTAATCTTAATAATCTGGCTTTATCAAAATGTAAAGAAATTTTTATATATCATTTTGACTTGGTTTCGAGATGGTGATACAGTCGGATCTAGCACTATTCATAAAGTCTTTGTCTTAGTGACTAAGTCTGGTAAGCCGGTTTACTAGCCCAAAACTAAAGAAAAGGCCGATCTTTTCAGGTTAGAAGCTCCAGACACACGGGCTCATTATGAGTATGTATTAGATCCTGACAGGTCCCTTGCTTGGATAAAATGGCATAGCCTTCCATACAGTCAAGTAATATATGAAAATTCCTATATATTTTGATTTTTATATTTCTATATAAAGGTGCTATTTTAGCTAGATCTGTCTGGCCGCGCGGACTACCGCCCGCCTTAGAGATCCTGTTAACTTGGATATTTGTCATTTCACATAACTAAGACATAATTAGTTATTTGTTTCCACTTTTACCTTTATTAAAAAATATGGAGAGATATTAATATAGCGGAAAAAAGAGAAACATTAAATAAAGATGAGTAATAAATAAAATTAATTTCGTCAAATTACCTTCTAGTTAATGCTTTTCTTAAGGGGCGTGCAACTTAAAAGATGACAAGTGAATAGAAACGGAGAGAGTATTTCTATAGTCATTTAATATTTGAAATTTCTTGATTCTCTAAATCAGATTTTTTTTCTACTTTCAAAACTTAAATCTGAGACCTCTAATAAACAATTACTCCTTCATCTCATATCATTTGTCCACTTTTTCTTTTACTTATTTCGTAAGAAATCATAAATAAAAAATTCTTTTTACTAATTTACCATTTAATTCTTTTGAATACCTCTATTTATGTGTCTATCCATATATCAATACCAAGATTAAGAATGCAGGATTTTTTTTTTGGAACTTTAAAATATTTATAATTTAAAAAAAAAAACAATTTAAGGGAAAATTGGAAAAAAAATAATTAACACTACCACTACAAGAGAACATGGAATTAGCTATGTAATTTATTGGTAATCCCTAGCTAATTCATCGGTAAAACGCTTCTAGCTAATTAAATTTTCTTATAATCACTCGCTAATCCCTAGCTAAATGGGATTAGCATGGAATTTTTGTTGTTTAGCTACGAAATTATGTCCGTCACTAATTCCTTGTTTTTTTGTAGTGTACCTTGAGTTATAAATTGACAAGTAATTTGAGACAAACTGTTTTAATAGTATGGAGAAGTAATATGAAACAGAGGGAGTATTATTATTTTTGTTTCATACTCCATCCGTTTCAATTTGTTTGTCTTACTTTTTTTTTTTTTGGTCTATTTGAAAAAGCATGTTTCTTTTCCTTTTTTGATATTCTTTCATTTCAACTTTTCATGTGACATGTTTAAGATTACAAGATTAAATGACATTTAATACATTCTCCATATCTTTAGTCAATATTACAAGATTCAAAAATCTTTTTTATTTTCTTAAACTATATGTCAAGTCAAAACTAGACAAATACTCCTTCTGTTACTTCTACTTGTTCACTTTGGACATTGCACGTCTCTTAAGAAACAACGATTGACATGAGTATTTTAATATAATGCCCATATTAATTGATGTTTAATATTAGGTCTTGCACAATGATTTGAGGAATAAATAATTAATGATAAGGATAGAACATAAATTTTTTTTGTTTTTTTGTTGATATGTTAAAAGTGACAAGTAAAAGTGAAAATTTATTTTTTAAAATAATGGACAAATAACTATTAATGAACGAAGAAAGTAAATTAAAACAGATGGAGTAGCCTTTCTTTAATCTGTTTTTAAAGAGAATTTATATTTAAACTTTCTTATTTTATCTACAATAACATACTTTTATTTTAAATAACATTACATGCTTCGGATCACAATTTCTAATGGCACTTTGATATATATATCAAAAAAAGTATTTTGTTAAATTTTACCGTCCAATCAATTAAGTAAATCGTATAGTATAAAATAAAGTAAAATAGATGGAACATATTTTTCTATTAATCAAATCCCTAGATGGCCCCGTGTACGCAAAGATACATCAGTCTTAATGATAGTTAGAGTAATAAATATTTTCATATATTTATTCCCCAATTTGGTAATTGGCCATAATTAAGATATCTGAATTGATTATCTTTTATTAATAACGAAACTACCAACAATTACTTGGAGAAGTTTAAAATTTTTATATTTGGAGTTCGATTTCATCTGCTTTCATTTTTCAGTTATTAAACACGATCGTTTCATGCTAATCTATTTGCAAACTTCTGTTGTTCTTTTTGGTATTACCGTATCGTTAGTTGGCGAAGCAAAATATTTTGAATTTTTTTGACAATGATAGACATACAATCTACGCTGATTATGAGTTTATCTCTTTTCATTTCAGTTGATGTCAAAATTAAATGAGCTTGTCTAAAAAATAAAGCATGAATAAAATATCAAGGATAAAGTCATATATGTAGAAATTAATAAAATAATTTGTTCAATCTATAAAATAAGATAAGTTGCTGAATTTATAGCATGAATAAAATATCAAGGATAAAGTCATATATGTAGAAATTAATAAAATAATTTGTTCAATCTATAGAATAAGATAAGTTGCTGAATTTATAGCATAAGACCATTCTAGTTAAATCATAAAAAGAGAGAAAAAAGGTAGACGAAAACTTTTAGTATAAAAGTTTTAATTTTTTATTCGAAATTGTTAATTGCAAGATGTTTTGTTATTATTAACAGAAGATAGTAATTTAGTTGCTTAAAAAAACATTCAACTGCCATAATTGTGGTCGGTTGCCAATTTTATGGGAATAAATATATGGAAATATTTATTACTTTAACTATGGTTAAGAACCTTGTTTTAGTTAATTTAATCAAGATCATTGATTTTAAAATGGAACACATGTTACTTATCCAAGTAAGAACTTGGAAAAATGAAGATAATAAGAAATGGAGAAGAGTCAAATCCCTATATAGATGTATTTATATATGCAGATTCCCCATACCTTCACTGCAGTTTCTTCGACCCACCTCCCTCTTTTCTCTCTTCCCTCCAACCCCTCCCCAAAACACGTCTTGATCTGAATATAAAGACAAAAACTTACAAAGCTACAAACGCCTATTTATATAACGAGAGAGAGAGAGAGAGGGAAAAAAGTGTTAATTAGGTCTTTTGCTCAATGTGTGAATTAGTGTTGTTTGGTTGTAAAATAGTTGAATTGAAGGCCAAAAGGTGTTCAGAGTTAGACATGATGGCCGTAGCAGCAGCAGAGAAGCTAACAGAAGATGAAAAAAATAATATTGTCATGGAAAGTACTAGCAGCAGAGAAGCTCGGGAAAAGAAGAGAAAGAACCAAAACGTAGCAAAGTCTATTCTCAAGCCAAAGAAGAAAAAGTATAGGTCGATTCATAATCTTTACTTGGAAACAAAGCCCATCAACCTTTTCTCATAAGGATATATACTCTTCGGTATGCAATCCATTATCATCATGTAGGAAGTTTGGTGTAGCGTGTTGCTCGCAATTATACGTGATAATATAAATAGTAGTGTGCTGACTTCCCTTTTGTTTCTTTTCATATATTTCTAGTTCCTTTTTGCTTCTGCAATTATTTTTCTCCATTTTCTACTATGGTTGTTCACAATAATAAGTTGAATCTTTTAAAGAGTTAATAGCTTGGATGATCACTCAACTTTGGCTAATTGGCTATCATAGTCACTCAACTTTGTTTTGTCTTCAAAAAGTCACTCAACTTTGGGCAATTGACCATCATAGTCAACTAACTTTATTTTGTCTTTCAAAGATCACTCAACTTTACCTAATTAGCTTCCATAGTCATTGTTGTTAAAATTCACATAGGAACTGAATGATTAAGCTCACCATTGGAGCAGTAGGTTGAGCTAAGAAGGAAGAGGAGAGAGATCTTATTTCATCAATCAGTAAATGCCAAAATACAATGGAATAGTGCTTATATAGAACACTGTTTTATCCTAACTAATTTTTTAACTAATCAGCTCTACCTAATCTAACCGACTATTGCTAATTGCACATTTGCCCTTATACATCAAGTTATACCTATTTCATTAATTGTAGGGATAAATTTAATTTCCGGTACCTATTTTATGATGCGACATATGTAAGTATTTTTAAAAATATTTAAAATATTAACTCAATATTAAAATTTATATAGAACATAGTTATTACACCGACCACTTTTTCAGTTGACTATATATTTTATTATTAAAATCTATAATTTATTTACTTCGTTGTGTCATGTGTGTTCTTCATGTTTTTAGGATTTTAATTCTTTTATTAATTGAGATTTTTACACCTCACTTCAGTTAGCAAAAATTATATACATTAATAACATTTCTTTTTAACTGTAACAAATATAACACATTTTATAACAAATATGACATTTTAAAAAAAAATAATAAATACAATAATAAATGCATTTAAATGTTAGTAATCCTTTCATTAAATTAAGAGATTTATTTCCCTCTCTTTCGTATTTTCTATCCCTCTCCCGTAAATAATAAAAAAGAAAAATTATTTTAAAGAGCCTTCCCCTTTTTAATAATTAAAAAATGTCTCCTTCTTAAATTTAATAAGGTTGCCAGGGAGAGAATTCTTTTAAAAACAAATTATGGATAGTGGAAGGAAAAATGGATAAGGTGATTGCAGGGTGAGAAATTGAACTCTTATCAATAAAGTAAAAGCTTAAGTATCTAACTAACTGAGTTACAAAATTTCTCCACCGATTCTCTGATATTGTTTCTTCTAATTTTATTTTTATGCTGGCAACTTTCAAAAACAAAATAAGATTAATTTATTTCAAATATATTATATTGTGACTATTCTATATAAAGTAAGTATTTTATCAATATGTTACATATACTGTTATACATTTAGTACATCAAATATATGAATTATATAAATACAATATAATATATGTAACTAAACAAAATCATTATACATATTATTTAAATATGTGCAATATATCTAATATATAACACTAAGATATGATTTACCACATTCACATTTGAAATAGAAATATACACAAAGAGTCAAAAACAATAATTCGACTTATAATATGTTAATATAATATTTTCTTGTACTATCTACCCTCGAATTCTAAAAAAGAGACAAAAAAATAACTATGTTCGTAAAAAAAGAAAATAAGAAACAATGACACTACAAAAGAGAAAAGGACCAAAAAAATAAATATATAAAACGAGGAAAAAAGGAATTTATTTGGGACAAGTATGACTATTTTTGAGATATTAAATTTTGTGCTAAAAATATGTAATGTAATTTTTAATATTGTATATTATATTTAGCCTTAAAAATGACTATAGAAGCTAATTAGGCAAAGTTGAGTAATTTTTGGAAGACAAAATAAAGTTGAGTGACTATGGTGGCCAATTGCCCAAAGTTGAGTGACTTTTGGAAGACAAAACAAAGTTGAATGACTATGATGACCAATTAGCCAAAGTTGAGTGACCATCCAAGCTTTTAACTCATCTTTTAAAATAGATGTTTCTTTCTATTTTCACATAGTGGAGCTCGGGGTGCAAGAGAGTTCATCTGAATCTCCTTAAACGAAAATTTGCACAATATATACAATTATTTTTCTCTATTTTATCCCATGATTTGGTTGGATTAGTTATCCCATATAGAAGCCAGATAGTTGATTCCATGGGTTGTCCCTGTCTATCCCATCACACATACTAAACAATCTCAACAGTTTGGGCCAATCCACTATGTTTACCGTCTTTTTGGTACAATTGAATTTTTTCGTGAGGCAAGCGACGCGGGTCTGATGAGGGTTGGTGGTTCTTTCAAGAGTCCCTAACACAATGTCCTTCTATTTGTCCGTTAGCAAGTAATTACCATCCCTAGTTGGTCTCGGGCGCTTTTACCCTTTGTATGAGTGTACAAATAGGCACACTGATATCATGCCCGAGATCATGGTATCATAGGCCTACCTTACTCATGATCGACCCAGAGTATCCCAACCTGCCCAAAATACCCTAAGCCATTTTTACCCCATACAGAGTCCTTTTGTCTTGCAGGCACAAGATTTTGTTATGGTCGGAGGACGAAAAAAGAAACTACTCATACCTATACAACTGCTTCCCCTATGACTCCTCTCTTTCTGCGTGTCTGTTGGCGATTAGCGCTTCCTTTCTCAGCAAAAATCCACCTCCACACGTTCATTCCTTGCGCGAGCTCTTTTCCTAGAGCGTCGTTTAGTTTGGGCTCTTCTATCCATATGTTCCTCCCCAAATCTCAAACTTTGATTCTTCTATTGCTATCTTCTGTGATACGCCAATCCTCCCTGCTGCTAACTCTTATGGCTAAAAGAAAGAACACACCCCTCGAATCTGGCTCTTCCAAGGGCAAGAAGAAACAAAACTCCTTTAAACACAAAATTGGCATTAACGACATTGTGCCCGCCAGTTTTAAATTCTCGAATGATTTTACCAAACAAACGAGTGAAGAGTCTTAGGTGTCAGTTTATAGACTGGGTTCCCTTATGAAAGATCATACCATTCCTATTGTTGTTCAGGACTATGGCTAGGCTACAAGGGGGTTCGACCGAGTGCCCCGCGACTTGAGGATAACATTATATTGCCTCCGTCTGACCAAGCGTATCCTTTGTTCATATTTATCCTTTTAGTGCCGGTTTGGGTGATCCTATTAATGAGGTGATTTCCTTCTTTTGTAACACCTTTTGGCTGTCTCTGGTCAACTGGACCTGGGGGTATGGCAAATCGTGGCCTGCCTTTATGCCCTGGCCAATATGTTAGGCGTTAGCTTCTCTTTGACTCACCTTTTGCTACTCTATTCCCTGCATTTCTTGTGTGATGGTTTAATCAAACTAAATCACCAGGGGAAGAAGATAATCATAAATGGCCTAGATGGCCCTCATGACTGTAGGTGGGCCTACCATTTCGTAGTCGTCCTCTTGGAAAAGATTCTTGGGGCACCTATGTATTTCCCCTGGAACACACAATATAAGTATCTCAAATAGTCTACCCTTTCTGCTTTTCATTTTGCCTTTGACCCATTCCCTTACTTGTTTTCCACAGCTCATCGGTGGCATCCGTCTTTAAAGGATGACCTCCACGAGCAAACTAGTATCCTCTGTCTTTGGGTAGCTCTCATCCTTGAATCCATCATTATAAAGGATCGTACTTGGCTCGCCCTGTCCAACCGGTATGGTTGGAAAGTAAAACATCATGGCTAGGTTGTTTCTGGCCCTTTCAACCACTTTTCCTACGATGGCCCTACTCTGTAATATTGTGAATCATAACGGCTTTGTTTTGCAGAGTCGAATTCAAAATCTATGTTGCTTTCATCCTAGACGGTGGCTTTCAACCTCATGGGTCGGGTCTTTGACTGTCGGCTCTCGAGTTTTGTGAGCCTTGTCCCTTACCATATGACTTTAGTCTACTGAGGCCATAAGCGGATCCACTGGGAACTGAGAGAACCATCATGGCAAGGTTTAGATGTCTTGAAATAACTCCTCTAGTCCTCTCGAGTTCCAAAGGGTTAGGTTGTTCCATCTAATAGATAATGACAAGACGAGGGGAGTCCACCCTTGTACGCATCATACTTCTGCAAAGGCATGAGGGGTCCCTTCCTATGGGAGCCACACTTTAATTAGGCCATTGCATCTCTAATCTTCACAAATCATGCCTCTTCCAGTTGCTCGAGTTCCCATGCCTTTTTCACCAGAAGGAGCCTTTGCTTTAGAGGAGGCTGGGGTTGAGACTGATTCAGCACCTTATCGTAAGGTGTCCTTGATCATTCCAGAAAAGTGGAGTCTTATTTCAAGGCCGACTGGGGTGGATGACTACCTGAGTGCTATTATCTCCCCTAAGGATTGTAGGAAAGTAGAAAAGGCTATGATCAAATACCTGATAAATGATGTCGCTTATTACGCTTTAATAGTAAGTTTTCCCTAGCTCATTACTCTTCCCTTTTTTTGTTTTCCTGATGATCATAAATTACCTTTCCATTCAGCCAACATTATTATGGCTGAAGCCCTTTGGTGATCGACGATATAAAAAGAGAAATTGCTGGTCAAGTTTGCTGGCTTGGAGGGCTCTTTGGCTACCCTTCGAGGGTCAACCACCCTTAGTAAGGCCTTGGCAAATCAGACATCCGAAATCAAGACGCTCTCAGTGGATCTACTAGTAATCCAGTTCAATAGGGATAAATATATGAACGAGGTTACCCTACATGCCGAGCAGATCATTGTTTCCAGCCAGTAGAATTCTGCCAACTCCGAGCAAATCAGGCTTCTTCTTTGGGAGCAAGACGAGTTTTGAAAGCAGAAGCATTTCTCCTGCTCCCACCTTCCTTTCTATGAAGGAATATCGCCTACTCGTTAGTTATGTGAGATCTGCATTGAGATACACCATTTGAAGAAGCGGGTGAATGCCCTAGTTTCCCAGAGAAAAACGACAGAGGAAAGGGTCGACCTCATTAGAGCAAGGGATGCTAAATTTACCCATGCATGTGTTCTTCTTGAGGTGAAAAAAGGTGGCTTGGATCTAGAGGAAGAGATTGCCAAGTCCTAAGACATGGTCGCTTTGATGGCAAAGGATAAAAAAAACTGGAATCGACTTTCTCAACTTTCTCAGAGGAAGTCATGTCGGAGTTTGAGAATGCCCGCGAGACCGAAGGATAGCCACTTGTTATACCCTTGCTTTTCTTTTCTCTTGTCGCTCTAGGCTCGTTATCTTGGGGCGCCCCCATTGGTGTATGCTTTCTTTAAACAAAGATTAGTATTTTATGTTGTAAATTTATTTTTTAACCATATTTAAAGCAATTAAAAATATCACCTGAATAATTCGCTATTCTTGATGTACCTTCTCTTAGGGAGATGAGAGGTTGAATAAATCACCTTGTCTTCCGTGCTGCACCTCAACCGTCCACTTGGCATACATCCATGGTGTCGGTACCCCTTCACCTTCCTGCACCATTCCTATATATGTGTAACTTTTTTGCATAATCTTATCCAGGATTAGCTAGCACCCTCTTCTCAAAGTGACTTGTTTTTCATCCAAGGGATTTCTTAATGGGGCTTTCTCCCAAATTTCCTGGCATTGTTTGCAATTCCCTTGCCAAACCCTATTTTTGGATACCCTTTGATCCTAGAATCTTAAATATAGAGAGCATCCAGATTTTAAGAATGGGGTAGGGACTATTTGATGGAGCCAAGTTCAATGATTATGGGTGTGGGCTCACCCACTCATTTCCCCTTAAAGCATTCCTAGAAGTTGCACCAATTTCCCCTTCTAGTTGAATGAGGAGGTACTTTGGCTTCAGATGTCCTCATCAAGTTTTTGATTTAACTTAATGAGGGCATCCACTAGTGGAAAGCCTGATCTAAGGGGCAATCCCTAGAGGTCGTCGGGGTGCCGCCCTTCAGGAGTCTTCAAATCTTGAACCTCCTTCCAAAGATGAAGCCTCCCGTTTCCCAGACCCTACTTTGGAGTCAACCCGTGATAGTATTTTCTCCCTTTGTTGTATTGCATTTTCGTTTCTTGTTTTTGTGATATTTTAGGTCCCGTTTGGGGAATTTTATGTAATGATAAAGAGGAGATTTTTTTTTTTTTTTTTTTTTTTTGTGAATGTTTATTTTATGGCAACATATCTCCCGTACTACTTTTGCAAAAAACATATTTTTGGGCCCTCGACCACTCATGGGCATGAAGATTCATCGCTTTCCTAAAAAAGGCATCATTTGCTAGTTTTTTCCAGGGCCTCAATCGGTCAAGTGGACCATTAAGCTTATGACTACGTAGACATGCACTGATTGGTTATTTTTTATTTTATTTTCACCCGTCTCTCAAATCATCAAATTGGGTCGGTTTATTTTATTGACCAAAAGACATAACAATAAATTCATAGTGACCATATCGTGTTCTGAAGGTTGTCTTCAGAGTGTTACACTCCCTAACTTTGAGTTAATGATAATCAGATCTGAGATCAATCTTAGAGAAACAATTGGCTCCCTGAAAATGGTCAAACAAGCTGTCAATCCTGGGGATCGGATACTTATTCTTGATTGTAACCTTATTCAACTAACGGTAAGTGATACATATTCTGAGAGAACTGTCTTTCTTTTGTATGAAAAGAACAGGAGCACCTTACGGAGAAATAATGGGTCGGATGAAAAATTAATCTAAGAGGTCTTTCAACTATTCTTTCAATTCCTTAAGTTCAGCTGGAGTCATTCTGTAAAGAGAAATAGATATGGGTTGCGTATCTAGAATAAGGTATATCCCTAAGTCAATCCTATTTAGAAGGGACTACGGGCAGATCCTTAGGAAATACTTCTAGAAACTAACTGACCACTAACTGACTGAATAGATGGGGTCACGGACTTAGAGTCCTTAACCCAAACTAGATGATAGATGCACCTTTTAAAAATTATCTTTCTATCCTTAAGGTAAGAGATGAAACGACCTATAGGCTCTATAAGACTACTATTCCAGTCTAAGACAGGCTCATCTGGAAACTAAAATTTTATAACTCTGGTTCTACAGTCGACTGAGGCATAACATAAATGTAGCCAGTCCATTCCAAGAATAATATCAAAGTGATTCATGTCCAACTCTACTAGATAAGCTGTAGTGCCTCTATGGAGATATGAAACTAGGCAATTTCCATACGCCCATCTAGCTATGACTGACTCACCAATTGGAGTGAAAATAGAAAAGGGTTCTAAGAGTTGTTCAGGACTGAATCCAAGCTTAAAAAGAAACATATGGGGTCACAAAAGACAATGTATCCCCAGAGTCTAACAAAGTACACACATCATGAGAAAATACCTATAACATACCAATGACTACATCTAGTGAGCTCTCGTGATCCTAGAGAGATGAAAGTGCAATTCTGACGCTGAGCATCGTCTTTACTAGAAGTGGCACCCAGCTGAACTGGGTGACCTGCTGGAGCTGCTGAAGAAGTAAACTGAGATCAACCACTACCATTTCCCTGCCTGATAAAGGGTTACCCACATTTCTCTTGGTATACCTACCTGTGTGCCTCCTAATTCTGTGAAGTCCTTGGAGCATGTGCGATGTAATCGCTAACCACAACCAAAACAATCCTCCTTGCCATACATGCACTCCCCCGGATTGTTCTTACCATACATGATGCAATTAGGGTGAGTACTCCCCCTACAACACTCCCTTATGAATGAGAGCTTGATACTCCACTCTTCTGATCATGCCGGGGTCTGGGCGCTAGAGATGAAGTACTAACAGATGAAGGTGTTAGCCAACTAATTTCAACCACCGAACCTCTTCTGATTGTACTTAAAGTTACCTTTCCTGGCCTTTTTATTCTCCCTCTTTCTCTCTTTCAGTTTCTCTTTATCAATCTACTAGGCATGGGTAGTGATGTGCTAGTATTTTGATGGCATATTTGAGGCTTTTGACTATGCATAATTTCAAGTTCTTGATCACGTGTTGTTAGATTTGATTCTTTTTAATTCTTATGTGCAGAGAAAGGCGACAAGGTAGAAAACAGTGGAAATTGGGCTAAGAGGAGAAACTGAAGACTTACTTGACGGAACATCAACCTATTGATAGACCGTCAATTAAAGCATCAAGCCTAATAGAATGAGTGCTTAAATAAATTCGAGTTGATGGCTGAGTTGATGAAATGTCAACCCTCTGACAGAATGTCAACACCATCGTCAACCTTAAACAAAATGTTCGATAACATGAAGTCAAGTTGATGGCCCAGTTAACAAAACATCAACCCTCTAACGGGTCGTCAACCCCAGAGTCAAGCTTAAGTAGAATGAGTGGAAATTTGAAGGCAAGTTGATGAAGCATCAACCCTCCGACGGATTGTCAACTTTATAGTTAGATGCAAGGCGGCTATTTTTGAGTTTAATTTAGATTTAAAATTTTTGTAGACTATAAATAGCCACTATTAGGGCTTATTTCTGCATCTTACATTTTAGAGAAGAAACACATATTATTCTTGATATATTTTCTTGGGTTTTTACCAATTTCAATTAGAATTTGAAGACAATTCAGTTCTTGGATTCATCTTTGTAAGGTTATTCTTCATCTATGATTTATATTACTATATTTTTTTCAAATGCTATGAGTGGCTAAAAACCCCACAACTAGGGTTGTGGGATCCATGGCGAATTAACATCTCTAGGTCAATTATCAGTGTATATTCGGATAGTGCCATCGTTTGTATTGTCAAATCTTTCATTTTAAATACTTTTTAATGGTTGCAAACATTAGAACATGTCTTAGGGTTATCTTGATTTAGAAAGAGGTTAAAATTAGGAAAAGATTTGATAATAAGGATTTGGGATTTTCAACTCCTATTTAATGGTTAATGTTGTAATAAGATTACCCAACTTAGGATAATTATTGAGTTTTGCATTTTCATTACTCGTAGTTCAAGAGAATTCAAGTGAATATCATCTAATTAGGTTGAGAAATGTTTAGATGTACTGAAAGAGTCAATAGCCCTGCATGCTTAGCACTAGAGGAATTTATTATTGTTAGCGACCCGATTGTGTTATGAAGCCATGGTGATCACAAAGCTAGTTCTCTCTCTTACTTGATTAAAGTTACTAAATTCTGGACACTATTACTTAAACACATTACGAAATTAAAGAATGAACCTTTTTCCCAAACCCCCATTTTCATGGAAGTAATTGACTAGACTACAACATAACCGCATAAGGATTAGTTTTCACCTTATTCCCTGTGGGATTTGACCCCAACCTAGTTGGGATTTATATTTGACAGTGACAGTTTTATACTTTTAAATTGACCTACTGGGTTCTGGGCACTAGAGATGAAGTACTAGCTGATGAGGGTGTTGGCCCTGAAGATCTTTGTTGGAAAGAAGATCTGTTCCCACCATTGGACCTCTGCTAATTATACTTACCTATCCTGACACTCTTATTCTCTCTCTTTCTCTCCTTCAATTTCTCTTCCTTAATTTGATGAACGTGGGTCATCAATTTGGAGATATCCATATCCCCAATCAGCATAGCAATCATGCACTCTTTCTTAACCAATTCTAAACCCCCCAAAACAAACTTACTCATTTTGGCCCTTGGCTCGACCACCATCTCCGAAGCATACCTGGATAACAGAGTGAACTTAAGACTATATTCTTTAATTGACATAGACCCCTGCCTTAAGTTCATAAACTCCTCAAACTTTTCCTCCCTCAATTTTTTCAGCAAGAACTGATCCAGAAAGGCATCGACAAAGTTCTCCCAAATTGCAAGAACCGAATTTCTACCACGACTATCTTTCCACTAAGTATACCACAAATAAGCCACATCCTTGAGTTGGTAGGAATCTATCTCAACACTCTCAACCACATTAACCTACATAACTTGAAGAATATTCTTCACCGCATTATGAAATTTTGTGGGTCTTTGTCAACCTTCGACTTGAAGAACTCAGGAAGGTTCTTATGAACAAAAAACCTGACTTAGGTAATAGTTGACCTACTATTTGGGTTAGCCGGGACTGCTACCTGCTAATTCTCTTGTGTATCATGTCCTGTGCTAACATTTGAATAACATTACAGAACTCAACACTAGTAACCTCATTATTCACTGGAGTAGGTGGATTAGCATTTTGACAGTTCTTTTGTGTGGTATTTATTCATAGAGGAATTATATGAAATGTGTAAAGCATGAATTTATAGGGATAAATAGAGTTAAACACTATCACACGATAAAGAACACGAAAGAAAGAAGGATTTCCTAAAATATCTCGTTCATAAGTGTGACATGATTGACACCCATGTAAAGACTCTACTAAATGCGACTTTTCAGACATCCCAGGACTCTTGAACCTAGGGCTTTGATACAAAGTTGTTCACGACCCAAGTCTACACCATGGATGAGACATAATACTTAGAACCATCAGTGATCTCAAGTGAATCCTTGGTACTGTCATATTACTAAAAATGAAATGCTAAAATACTAAAAATACTGAGCCAAAGCATAAATGATAACTGAAATGTGCAAATTGAAAATAAAATAAAAGTTTGAAATCTCAAGAAAAACTGAACTGTCTAACTATGTTTGAAAGACTCTACTAAACTAATGAGTTATTGGGACATGACCCCCAACTAACTCAACATACTAAAATAAATGTTTGAAATAAACTAACAAATCTAAAACCAAAAACTAGTCATCAAATGATGAGGACTCTCCCGAGCTGTACTGGAGTATGCACAATCTACTCTAGTCACAAATCTGAGAACAAGCACTTGAATTTATATCATGATAAGATATAGCACAAAAAGAGTATGCAACCAATACATTTGAATGTATTGAGCATATGAGATTTGCAATACTGAAATATAATGATCCACATTTTTCATAAATCAAAGCTAAAAATTGTATCACTTTAGTGAATCATAAGGTAGTCAAATATGAGCTAAAAGCTAGTGACTCATGTACATTTCTTATGCTTAAATCATTTTCCGAGGAGTTTCTTCTACCAACATAAACCATGTGAGCAAACATGAAGTCCAATGTCTGGCCCGCGTCGGTGAGGGCTTCTCTATACCTTGCCACCAATATAGAACCTGAAATGAGGTGGATCCACAAAACGAAGCCTTAAATATCTAAATATGACATATACTAGCACATAGTTCTGGGACTTGGGTTATCTGAAATCCATGTTTGATCGGTGCTAAGTACGTACTACTCCCAAAACTGTATTATTAACTGCTCATAAATTTAAACTGATGTATGAAAAATAAAGTATGAACTAGTTAAGTTTACTATTTTAATAATATTCATAAATACTAGAATTACCATGCTAAATTTACTGAGTTCTAGGATCATGTGTTCAAAACATGCCAGACTGTACTGAAATAGACTGAAATTTATCAAATCATGCATAACTGTTCTTGAAATAAAATAACTGATCTGGGACTACTGAAATCATGTATAGTTAATGAAAATAAGAATAATAGCAACATAATAATTAGTGAAGACTGAAAACCTCACAATTTAGACAATTGGGTTTGAACCCTAAATCATAAAATTATGAAGATTATAACTAAAATCTGAATCATTGGGCACAAGAGTGAAAGGGAACCCTCCTTGAAATCCCATATACCTGATAGCTTGAGAAATCTAGATTGAAAGTTGGATAATTGAACTAATAAAACCCCCCTAAGTTTTCACTACTTAAGAGAGAATTTTCTGACTTAGAAACTTGTAGTCAATGATTATGAGGGATAACGGATCGACTAATCCCACATACTTTCTTAAAATTATTCAAAATGACATAGTATTGGTCATAAAAAGATGGCAAAAGGCTATTTTACCCTTTTTAAAATATAACTGACTTTCTGAAAACTATGTGCCAAGAGTCAACCTGCGACTCTTACTCTAGGTCCATGAGTCATGGTTTGACGAATTATTTTTGGGACTGATTTGGATAGATTCTGTTTCAGGGACTACATGTGGTATGTATGATCTATACTATGGTTCCACGACTTGTACATTGAGTCATGGTTCACTAGAAGAAATTTTGGAGAGGCTACTGTTTCTAGGAAGGATTTCCAATCTTCTAAATTTGACCTATGATTTAATAGTATGAGTGAAGGCACGACTTGTACATTGATATTATGACTCGTGGTCTGAGTCATAGTAATTGGGAACATGGGTGATATGGGAAGCCTGCCACAGGTTATAGTACGACTCGTGGTCTCATTGTACGACTCATACAATATGTCATACTGGTTTGGGACTTTGATTACTTAGCTGGTTTCCTGGTCTATGTATGGGTTTAATCATGGGAAGTTTTTGGGATGTTACAATTTTATTAGTAGTAGAATAAATAAATCAAACAAACTTTCTTACATCGAGTAACTCTTGTTCGTACAACCATGTAATAGATTATTTAGCTTGTCTACAATTAAGTTCCCGAGGGATAAAAAATACTCGATTTCTTACAATTACTTTATTACTATTGACCATGTACACTTGCGTATGTATTGGGAGACAACAAAGATTAACAAAGTTATATGACAACAAATGTAATATGAAATCTAATATTTCAAACTATCACTTTTGGCAGATTTCTGCATGTTTTCGTATTGTGACCATCTAGTTCGCATAGTGAACATGAAAATTTGCCATCTTTTTTTCTTTCTCTAAATACAATTTGACTCTTAACTTTCTTGGTCTTCATGCATTTTTTCTCCATGTTGGTGGAATAAGAAAATTGTCTAGAACTTCTGTCACGCCCCGAATCCCAACGGGGCGGACTGGTACCCAAAGACGATAAGGCTCGAGAGAACCAATCTTCATCTATGTCTATTCATATGCATGTCATTCGCGAAACACCACCATCACGTATATATACAAGATGCTAATAGCGAAAGTCATGGAAACATGTGATATATACATATGTGAAACTTAGCCGTCAGGGCCATCAAGTCAAAATGGACATACATCTCTTACATTCATATCTCCACATACGTCTACAAAGCCTCTAACAGATGCATACACATAACTATCTTAAAGTCGGGACAAGTCCCCGCTTTATACAACATTTACAATACCAAAATCAATGTACAAATGTGACTCGAAAAGCCCCGAACCAACTGGAGCTCACCAAAGTTCTGCAAATGACCGACAACCTACTGTGGAGGTCTACTAGCACCTGCACCTGCAACAAGTAAGGTAAGTCCCCCAAGGGACGTCAGTACGAAGAATGTACTGAGTATGTAGGGCTCATATGAAACTGTATGACACATAAATACTTCAATGAACTCAAATACAAATGAATAACCAATATGGATAAGTCACCAATCTATATGTTGGGAACCATGTGTATTGCTTTCATTACTTTCTTTGCTTCTTTACTTCTACGTTTGTTCATCATCACTTGTGTCACTATGTACCCGAGCCCCGACTGATCAGTGGGTATTAACAAAAAATAATGTTATGTTGGGATCGACTCGAGCTAGGCTTATGCCTCTAGAGCTGCCACCCATAAATCAATACATCAAGCTCGACTCTAGCTAGGTTATTACCTCTAGAGCTACCACCCATGAACCTCAGGTTCGGCTCGAGCTAGGTTCTTACCTCTAGAGCTACCCCCTGTCAGGATCGCCCGAGCTAGGCTTATTCCTCTAGGACTGCCCCCTGATCCAATAAATTTGAGATCGGCTCGAGCTATGCTTATGCCTCTAGAGCTGCCACCCGTACTCTTGTAACCAATAACTATGCATTACTTTATTTCTTTACTTTTGAGAGATTGACACAATGATAGTCATAACATTATTGGAAACATAACATTATTGGAACCATGGGATCTTTGGAACATTAGTCAATGCATATGAGATATGTGATGAACCATGAGTGATAATCAAAAATGGGATACCTTAGAACATTTCGGAATAGAACAAGTACAATGTCAATGAGAACACTATGTGCTGCAGAAGGATGTGGAAAGAGTAACCTTACATACATTCACTTCTAAGTATGAATACACAAGCCTATTTATGAACACAATAGTCCAGCTCCTTCCTTACGTTTCACTCTACAATACAAGTACATAACCGAGCTTACATTAACAGCTAGTTACCGTACAAGTGTATAAGACGACAATGAGCTATATGACTGCCATATAATGTCATTTTACCCTTATAATATAATCCACAACATTATCATACCAACAACACCATAACATTCCACACATTGACCAAGACATCATAGACCAATAGCATTTCACACCACGTTTACCCTTCACGCTTCCTCATTATCATTCCGTCACTATTACTCCATCAAATTGCCTCATACCAACATATGAACAACAATACATAATTAATATAATCCAACATGCCTCTATACGACCCCTTAAAGTCATTAAAAAGGTATCATAAGTTGATAATTACATCCAAAAAGGGTATAGGGGCCTTCGGGGATCAAAGAGAGACAAAACCATACAAAATGACTTTCTGGGGTGACCTGCGAAGCCACCTGCGACCGCAAGTGGCTGACATGTGTCCCAGGTGCCCTCTGGCCTTGTCCATAGCCACCTGCGTTGTCATCTGCGCCTGCAGGTACTCTAGACTTGTCAACTTGGATGCCAACAATCAACCATGGTTTCACAACACACATGAACATCACCAAAACCACATTTTCCCTTCAATACACCACCAAGTCCGTGCATAATTTTGCATTAACAATTCCAAACATTATGTACAAGGATAAAAAAAGTTAAGGCTATAATTACATCTCACATGTCAATATTGAATCCATCAAGTTCACTTCCTTCAAGACCACAAGTCCATTTTCGAGTTTATAAGGCAAAACCCTTTTCTGATTGTAAAAATAGACAGTTTTACACATAGTATACTGTCCAACACTTTGCCAACATAACCAACATGATTTATACACCATATTAAACATATCATATACTAAACCATGAGAATAAATAATTACCAAATCTTGCAAGATGGTGATCTTGGCCAAAGGAATGAAGGCTTAGGTTTTGTGTGAGATGAGAAATATTTGAGAAAAATCTAGAAATGGCATGTGAGTCTTTGTGAATAAAAATCTGATTTTTATTCCCTTTTATAGTCCCATGTAGTATCATTCTTATCCACATATTAGTCATAAATGTTATGCTTACTTGGTCAATTGAAGAATGGGTCAAATTCCATTTTTTGGGCCATGTCTTTTTGTCTAATTTTGGGCCTCCATTGAGCCCAATAGAACAAGAGTCATTTAAGCCCAAAAATTAATGCATAATTCACCAACACTCTCATGTTCAAATAATTCCATGAATGTTACGGTAATTAACTAGGTTCGAAAACATACGGGGTGTTATATTCTTCCCCCCTTAGAAACATTCGTCCTCAAATGTTAGTGACATTATTCAATTTAAACAATGGCAAGTCTAGGATAATTCTTCATTTTATCATATATATATATACTCAATGCTTATAAATACTTACTTGTCATTTTTCCAATCTTGTATCGTGAGCTTGTTCTTCCCTTTGGAATAAATAAGGGTACTTGGACTTCATCATTTCTTCAGCTTCCCATGTGATCTCTTCTATTTGCTGATTTCGCCAAAGTACCTTTACGGAGGCTATGTCTTTATTCCTCAACCTCTTCACTTGACTATCCAGAATGGAAATAGGTATCTCCTCATAGGTAAGATCCTCCGTAACTTGTACATCATCAATGGGAGAAAAATGGGATGGATCTCCTATGCACTTTCGAAGCATTGAAACATGAAATACTGGATGAACTATGGATAGTTCTTGGGGTAATTTCAATTCATATGCAACTTGCCCAAATCTTTGGACAATTTCATATGGCCCTATATACCGGGGACTCAACTTCCCTTTCTTTCCAAATCTCATTACCCCTTTCATCGGTGACACCTTCAAGAATACCCAATCACCTATGGAAAATTCGAGCCCTCTTATTCTGACATCAACATATGACTTATGTCGACTTTGGGCAGTTTGTAGCCGTTGTTGAATCACTTTAACTTTCTCCATAGCCTGATGAACAAGATCTGGCCCAAGTAAAACAGTTTCACCCGCTTCAAACCATCCGATTGGTGATCTACATTTCCTTCCATACAAAGCCTCATAAGGTGCCATTTTAATACTTGAATGATAGCTATTATTGTAAGAAAATTCAATAAGAGGCAAATGGTCATCCCAACTACCTTGAAAATCTAACATGCACGCTTGTAGCATATCTTCAAGTGCTTGGATAGTACGTTCTGCTTGTCTATCTGTCTGAGGATGGAAAGCTGTACTCAAATTCACTTGTGTACCCAAGCTCTTCTGAAAAAATATCCAAAAATGCATAGTAAATTGTGCTCCTCTGTCTGATATGATGGAAAATGGAATACCATGCAACCGAACTATTTCTTTAACATACAATCTTGCATAATCTTCGATTGTATAAGTGGTCTTGACTTGTAGAAAATGCGCTGATTTGGTAAGCCTGTCAACTATGACCCATATGGAATCAAATCTCCACAGTGTAGAGGCAAACCTGTGATGAATTCCATATTAACCATATCCCATTTCTAGACTGGAAGATTGATACATTGCATGTAACCTCCTGGTTTCTGATGCTCTACCTTTACTTGTTGACAATTTGGGCATTGAGCTACAAATTCTGCAATGTTCTTTTTCATATTTCCCCACCAATACACTTCTTTTAAATCATGGTGCATTTTGGTAGCACCCGGGTGAATAGAATAGCGTGAATGATGCACCTCGGTCATAATTCGTTTCCTCAGCTCGTCTACATCTGGTACACATAATCTACCTTGGCATTGAAGTACCCCTTCTTGTGTAAGATCGAAGGCCTTAGTCAGACCCTGTTGTACATTTTCTTTCAGCTATAATAACATAGGATCCGCAAACTGCTTCTCTTTCACTTCAGCTAGTAATAAAGATTCTGCTGCATTTTGTACAATAACCCTTTCATCGGAGGATTCAAGAAGACGAACCCCCAAGCTGGCTAATTGATGTAGATCTTTGACTAACTCTTGCTTTTTCTTCAATTGACCACTAGTGCCTCCTATTTCCTTGCGGCTCAATGCATCCGCTACCACATTTGCTTTTCCTGGATGATATAGGATATCAATGTCATAGTCTTTTAAGAGATCTAGCCACCTTTGTTGCCTCAAATTGAGTTCCTTCTGCTTAAAGATATATTGCAAACTTTTGTGATCAGTATAGATATCAACATGAACTCCATACAAATAATGACGCCATATCTTTAAAGCAAATACTACAGCTGCTAACTCAAGATCATGTGTGGGATAGTTTCTATCGTGTGGCCACAACTGTCGTGAAGCATACACTATGACATTACCGTGCTGCATCAATACGCACCCTAGGCCAACTCCGAAAGCATCATAATATACTGCATAACCTTCAATGCCTTTCGAAAGTACTAATACCGGTGTAGAAGTCAATTTATCTTTCAGCTCTTGGAAACTTTTCTCACATGCATCATTCCACTAAAAGTTGACTGCCTTGTGTGTAAGCTTTGTTAAAGGTGCAGCAATGGAAGAAAACCCTTCAACAAACCTCCAGTAATAACCTGCCAATCCAAGGAAACTATGAATTTTCGTAGGCGTCGTAGGCCTTGGACAATTTTTAACCGCTTCAATCTTCTGTGTATCAACCCATATCCCTTCATCTTCTACAATGTGACCCAAGAATGCGATGGATTTTAACCAAAATTCACATTTAGAGAACTTTGCATACAACTTACGCTCACGAAGGATTTGTAACACTTGCCGTAAGTGCTTAACATGGTCCTCTTGTGATCTTGAATAAACCAAGATGTCATCTTTAAATACCGTTATGCACACGTCTAGAAATGGCTTAAACACCCTATTCATCAAATATATGAACACAACTGGTGCATTTGTTAGTCCAAATGACATAACTAAAAATTTATAATGGCCATATCGTGTTTGGAAGGCTGTCTTGGGTACATCTTTTTCTCTAACTCTGACTTGATGGTAGCCCGACCTCAAGTCAATCTTCGAAAAACATGTAGCACCCTGTAACTGATCAAACAAATCATCAATTATGGGGAGGGGATATTTGTCCTTAATCGTTACCTTATTCAATTGCCGATAGTCAATGCACAATCTCAATGTGCCATCTTTCTTCCATACAAATAATACCGGTGTACCCCACAGGGACATACTAGGCCTGATGAAGCCCTTGTCCAATAAGTCTTTCAATTGCTCCTTCAATTCACGCAATTCTACTGGAGCCATTCTATACGGGGGAATAGAGATAGGTTGTGTGCCTGGATTTACATCGATGCCATACTCTACTTCCCGTTCTGGAGGCAAGCCGGGAAGATCCTCTGGAAATACATCAAGAAATTCATTGACCACTAGAACTGACTGAGGAGTTAGTGGTTCCACTTCAGTATCTTTCAGTCGTACTAAGTGACATATGTACTCCTTGGCAATCATTTTCCTTACTTTCAGATAGGAAATAAATTTTCCTCTTGGTGCCCCCACATTACCCTGCCATTCAAGACCATTTTCTTGTGGAAAATGAAAATTTACCTTCTTGGCCAGGTAATCTACCGTGGCATAACAAGAAGCCAACCAATCCATGCCCATTATCAAATCAAAATCCACCATGTCTAGTTCAATGAGGTCGACCAGTGTATCATGACCACACACAGTCACCACACAATTACGATATATTTTTTTTGCAACAATATGTTCACCAACTAGTGTAGATACTTCAATTGACTTAGTTAGTAGTTCCGGTGTTCTTTTAAATTTAACAGCAATTAATGGAGTAACATATAACAATGTAGAACCCGTATCAATCAATGCATATACATTATACGAAAATATGGATAATGTTCCTGTTACTACGTCAGGAGATGCCTCCGACTTCTACCGGTCCACTAGAGCATAAGTGTGGTTCTGGACTCCACTAGTGCTGGATGCTCCTCTGGTACCTCTACCACGACCAATAGACTGCACACCTCGGCCTAAAGAAGGAACCGATGATGATGACACAACGACTGACCCCGTCGGTCATGCTATACCACCCATGCTCCTCTGGGGACACTCTTTCATTAGGTGCCCCGTCATACCGCACCAAAAGCAAGCATTTGTACCTAATCGGCATGTACCTGAATGAGTACGCCCGCAGTGCTGACACTGCTGACAAGAAAATCCTGCTGCCTGTGATTCGTGAATTCCACTACTCTACCCATATTGACTACCTCTAAACCCTCGGAATTGAGCTTGAGTGCCTGCTGTGGAATAAGAGAATGAGGGTCTAGGCGGTCTAAGAAACATCCGAGGCCTATATTCTTATTGGGACGCCATAGACTGTCCCATAGGTCTATCCCTCTTTGACAACCCTCGTTCAGATTCATGTACCCTTCTTCTTTGCCTTTGGTCCTCTATCTTTTGTGCGAAGGCCTGAATTCTAGCTATATCCATATCTCTATTTAAAGTGGCAATAGTACAGTCTCTTACCAATTATGGCTCCAACCTATCCACATATCGATGTACTCTGTCTGTCATTGTGGCCACTATATTCAGAGCATATCAAGCCCAGGAATTAAATAACAGACTGTATTCTCTGACACTCAGATTCCCTTGAAGGAGATTTAAGAATTGGTCCGCACGAGCATCTCGAATCTCATAAGTAAGGTAGTGATCAAGGAATGCCGCTTTGAATTCTTCCCAACTAGGTGGATTTGCACCGATACCACGAGATTTCTTCCAATCTTCATACCACAATATCTCCTCTCCTTTCAATCTATAAGCCGCAAGTTCAACTGTTTCAATACCAGTCACGTGCATAACTTCTAGAGCCCTTTGGATTTGATCTATGAAGTCCTGTGGATCTGCCTTCGGATCTGACCCAGTGAATATAGGAGGGTCTAATTTCAGAAAATCCTGTGTCCGCCGACTAGCTACTCTAGCTGCGTCATCCTTATTTGTCGTTGGACCAGCTCGTTCTTGAATTTTACAACAACTATCTGAGTCAACATATGCACTGCATTTTTCAAATCCTGGTCAGTGGCATTCAATGGCGGTTCTGCGGGTACTTCTCTACCTATTGGCTCTTCTGGAGCTGGAAAAATAGAAGAGGACCGCGAAGCAATTTCAGTGTTCGCTCCACCTTGACTAGCTTGGTCAGGTGGTGATTTACTCATCCCTTCACCGGCAAGCATATCTACCTTCTTACCTTTGCCTCTAACTCTTCTTGTCATCGGCATTTTACTATAAACAAAGAAAACCATGTACAATGGTCAGATATGATTTCCACTTACATCATTGGCTCTATTGCACAATCTAGAAATGAAGAAAAGAAACAACTCCTAGATGTCCTGTAGCCTCCTACTTATAAATGTGGTGCACAACACATCTATAAGCAAGACTATACTCAGACACGGCTTTGTAGACACCCTTAGGACGACCTGCTCTGATACAACTTTTGTCATGCCCCGAATCCCAATGGGGAGGACTGGCACCCGAAGCCGATAAGGCTCGAGAGAACCAATCTTTATCTATGTCTATTCATATGCATGTCATTCACGAAACACCACCATCACGTATAGATATAAGATTCTAATAGCGGAAGTCATGGAAACATGTGATATATACATATGTGAAACTTGGCCGTCAGGGCCATCAAGTCAAAATGGACATACATCTCTTACATTCATATCTCCATATACGTTTACAAAGCCTCTAACAGATGCATACACATAACTCTCTTAAAGTTGGGACAAGTCCCTGCTTTATACAACATTTACAATACCAAAATCAATGTACAACTGTGACTCGGAAAGCCCAGAACCAACTGGAGCTCACCAAAGTTTTGCAAATGATCGGCAACCTACTGTGGAGGTCTACTAGCACATGCACCTGCAGCAAGTAAGGTAAGTCCCCCAAGGGACGTCAGTACAAAGAATGTACTGAGTATGTAGGGATCATATGAAACTGTATGAAACATAAATACTTCAATGAACTCAAATACAAATGAATAACCAACATGGATAAGTCACCATTCTATATGTTGGGAACCATGTGTATTGCTTTTATTACTTTCTTTGCTTCTTTACTTCTACGTTTGTTCATCATCACTTGTGTCACTATGTACCCAGGCCCCGAATGATCAGTGAGTCTTAACAAAAAATAACGTTATGTTGGGATCGACTCGAGCTAGGCTTATGCCTCTAGAGCTTCCACCCATAAATCAATACATCGGGCTCAACTCGAGCTAGGTTATTACCTCCGGAGCTGCCACCCATGAACCTCAGGTTCGGCTCGAGCTAGGTTCTTACCTCTAGAGCTACCCCCTGTCAGGATTGGCCCAAGATAGGCTTATTCCTTTAGGAATGCCCCCTGATACAATAAATTCGAGATCGGCTAGAGCTAGGCTTATGCCTCTAGAGCTGCCAGCCGTACTCTTGTAACCAATAACTATGCATTACTTTATTTCTTTACTTTTGAGAGATTGACACAATGATAGTCATAACATTATTGGAAACATAACATTATTGGAACCATGGGATCTTTGGATCATTAGTCAATGTATATGAGATATGTGATGAACCATGAGTGATAATCGAAAATGGGATACCTTAGAACATTTCGGAATAGAACAAGTACAATGTCAATGAGAACACTATGTGCTACAGAAGGATGTGGAAAGAGTAACCTTACATACATCACTTCTAAGTATGAATACACAAGCCTATATATGAACACAATAGTCCATCTCCTTCCTTACGTTTCACTCTACAATACAAGTACATAACCGAGCTTACATTTACAACTAGTTACCGTACAAGTGTATAAGACGACAATGAGCTATATAACTGCCATATAACGTCATTTTACCCTTATAATATAATCCACAGCATTATCATACCAACAACACCATAACATTCCACACATTGACCAAGACATCATAGACCAATAACATTTCACACCACGTTTACCCTTTACGCTTCCTCATTATCATTCCGTCACAATTACTCCATCAAATTGCCTCATACCAACATATGAACAACAATACATAATTAATATAATCCAACATGCCTCTATACGACCCCTTAAAGTCATTAAAAAGGTATCATAAGTTGATAATTACATCCAAAAAGGGTATAGGGGCCTTCGGGGATCAAAGAGAGACAAAACCATACAAAATGACTTTCTGGGGTGACCTGAGAAGCCACCTGCGACCAAAGGTGGATGAAATTCATCTGCAGGTTCCCTCTGGCGTTGTCCATAACCACCTGTGTTGGCATCTGCGCCCGCAGGTGCTCCAGATGCGAGGGCGGATGCCCGTGTCGGCCAAAAAGGGTCTCTTTTAGGCCCTTTTATGGAATATTGGTCCATGGCCATGAATAAACATACCTTTACATAATTTAGGTCAAATTGGATGCCAACAATCAACCATGGTTTCACAACACACATGAACATCACCAAAACCACACTTTTCCTTCAATACACCACCAAGTCCATGCACAATTTTGCATTAACAATTCCAAACATTATGTACAAGGATAAAACAAGTTAAGGATATAATCACATCTCACATGTCAATATTGAATCCATCAAGTTCACTTCCTTCAAGACCACAAGTCCATTTTCGAGTTTATAAGGCAAAACCCTTTTCCGATTGTAAAAATAGACAATTTTACACATAGTAAACTGTCCAACACTTTGCCAACATAACCAACATGATTTATGCACCATATTAAACATATCATATACTAAACCATGAGAATAAATACTTACCAAAGCTTGCAAGATGATGATCTTAGCCAAAGGAATGAAGGCTTAGGGTTTGTGTGAGATGAGAAATATTTGAGAAAAATCTAGAAATGGCATGTGAGTCTTTGTGAATAAAAATCTGATTTTTAGTCCCTTTTATAGTCCCATGTAGTCTCATTCTTGGCCACATATTAGTCATAAATGTTAGTCTTACTTGGTCAATTGAAGAATGGGTGAAATTCCATTTTTTGGGCCATGTCTTTTTGTCTAATTTTGGGCCTCCATTAAGCCCAATAGCACAAGAGTCATTTAAGCCCAACAATTAATGCATAATTCACCAACACTTTCATGTTCAAATAATTCCATTAATGTTACGGTAATTAACTAGGTTCGAAAATATACGGGGTGTTACAACTTCTCTTGGGATAACCCATGTACTCTCGTCTACAATCAAAATTACTGGAATTTTACAAGTTCTAAGGAGATATTTCCTTTTATAGTAAAATGAGGAAAACTGGGCTACCTTCAATTACTTGAAATTTCCCCCAACTACATATTTTATCTTCATGGCACACTATGTTTCATTTTAATCCTACAAATAGTATATAACTGCTTTGTAGAAGTCCTCACCTGCATAATTTTTTTTTGAAAAAAAATAGTATACATTATTGTACAAAATATACAAACATATATAAGCTGCAACATCTAGGTCAGTAAAATCTGAGTTTTTCTTCTTCAATTGAATATAGACCTAAACAGTAGTATCGTTATGGATTAAGATAGACATCAAATCATCCTTCGTAAGAGATTTAATTTCTAATCCATTCAGCTGGCAATCAATTCTGATATGCTTTGAAATTATTTCAATCAAATTATTAAAATTGAATGTAGACTATTGCGGCCTTTCGAACACGCATGTGTACATGACTGTACATGTAACAAAGGATGTAAGTCCATATATTGTACCCACGGAGATTTGATGAATTAATTTCTAGTTTGAATTCTTATTGGACCTATTCAGTAGGTAACAATAGTAAAGAGTGATTTGGGTGTTTTGAATATAAGTAACAAACAATTGTAGATAAGTTGGGGATTAGTTGTGTTGTAATTAAGATTTGAGAAAAGATCTAGGTTTGAGGTATTTTGATAATCCAG
Organism: Capsicum rhomboideum; assembly: GCA_031232105.1. Lineage (NCBI taxonomy): Eukaryota > Viridiplantae > Streptophyta > Magnoliopsida > Solanales > Solanaceae > Capsicum > Capsicum rhomboideum. Next base: position 55,918,725 of record CP124716.1, on the reverse strand, counting down.
TTGAGCTATCTAATCATACACCTAATTTTGATATCCTAAGTTACTAGTTGCAGGTTAATTTTAGCTATATTGAGCATTTTCCCAACAACTCTAAGCCTACTCGACTATCCCTAACGTCTATATTTCTATGGTCGTAGGTATAGTGAAGTTCATAAAGATATTGTATGTATCAGCTAAGTTAGGTCACAAGGTATATTTCTATTTCTTAGTGATAAATTGATTCTATTTCCCTATAAGGTTCACAAACTAGCCCTATTTTCTCTTTTTACACTTGTCATTCCTTTTTTCAAGTCCAACAAACAAGCCCTAGATAATATTCGCAAGGTGATTAATCAAAAAAATAATTAAAATCAAGAAGAAATAAATTACTCAATATGTGGAAATCAAAATAGATAATATAATATTCAAGCCACAACTTTCATGTTCAACTACAACCCTAGAAATTAAGAGGTTTAATTACTCATGAATCTCTTTGGGACAAGTGATTTCATGAGTTTACAAGGTAAAAATCGAAAGAGGTTGAGCTTTGCCCTAGCTTTTGGCTTCCCCAAATCAGTTGATAATGATAAAATAATGTGGGAGCGGTTTTATATAGAGTTTAGGAACCCTTAGAATGTCAAAAACCAATCCCAATCGAATTAGGAGAAGTCCCGACTCGCGCCACTACCCAAAAGAGGAGTAGTGGTGCAAGAAACGCGTAAAAATTCAGAATAGTTCTCAAACTTGTGCCACTCTTTGCTTTGGGGAAATTGCGCGAGCAGTCCTAGCAACTCTCCAGATCTGTGCCACTGCTTGCTTTGAAGCAGTGGTGCAAGCCCTCTTCCCTTTGGTTATTTTTCTCTGGTTTTCCTACGTGTTGTGACGTTAATCCTTCCTTGATTCCTTTTAGTTCCTTTGTGCTCTTTTTCTTCTTATTTAAGCTTCGAATACCTCAATACACTCCTACATAAATAAAACATGAAAGAAAGTGTAATTCACATCATTTAAGCTCTTGACGATACTAAAAATAGAACAAATGTGCGATGAATAATAGTGAAATAACATGGTTTTTAACCTCACATCAACACTCCACACTTAAATCCTTGCTCGTCCGCAAGTACGCTGTAGACTTATGACTTAGATTCTACTACAAACTACACCAGTTGAAACAAGATCACTCAAGCTAAGGTTACAACGACTATCAAAGATGACAAGTTCTTATTAAGCATGCTTCAATCATTCATTTAAATTCATGAGCAAATACTTGAAGAACTCCTAACCTCAAAAACCGACTCTATGATATTAGCAAACTTATAAGACATCCAAATAAGAGATTGAACTCTTCACCTATGTTTTGTCATCCATGTGCCCTCACAATAAAAGAGTTACCCATATTCACTCACAAATATTCATAATATCACATGAATGGGCATAAGAATAAGATTTTGCTCACTCTCAAAAAGAATTTCACATGAAATATATGATGAACCATAGTCTTTCCCTTAGTGTACTACTCCACTAATATAAGAGCATCAAAATTTAAGATCAAGTAGGACTTTTCAGGTTGTAATGTAGGCTAAAGGATGGGTAGGAGCTATTTTGGCCATTAACAGTGAAGCATTTTAATACATCACAATTTTTTCATTTACTCACTTTTCAATCAACCAACTCTTTGTTTTACTCTTCTCACCCATATATTTCTTTATTTTCTCATCTCTTTAAGCAAGTTCACATACCACTAGTAAGGAGTACTCAATTATCAAACACTTTTTCTCTCTTTTCTTTTGTTTTTTCCTACTCCCTACCAATTGAATATGAATTTTTTAATCACTTGCACTATTAGACTTTTCTATAGGCTTCCCACCTCAACTATCTCATTTTTCCAATTCTCACTCCTTTTAACTCTTATTTTTCAATGAAAGTGCTTAGGATTTTTAGATCAAATTAAAATTCTATTGAAAGAAAAGGATTAAGCTTCATATATGGCTACCAAAGAATAGGCTAAAGGCTCAATGAGGCTAACTAGGATCATCCATTGTAGGTAGGTAAAGCACAAAATAAAGTAGGCTAATCAAGTAAACGCCTATATCATCTCTTAAACTCAACATTCTTCATTTCGCTTTGCTAACACACCGGATAGGGTTTAGACATTAATATGAAAGCATGGAATGTCAACAAACACTTAACACATATGGCACATGTTCAACTCAAGAAGGATGCATACATACTCTCAATCAAGCCGATAACAAGAGTTCAAAATTTAAGCAAAATCATATAAGAGTCAAGTAAAAGAGCCTAGGTGTCTCAATAAAAGTCATTTTTTTCCTAGCATGCTTTCAAGCTCAAAACCAACTTGCATTATTTTGTCATGTGTAGCACCTAACATAAGCACCTTGTATCAATTGGTCCTAAGAGGTCTCTAACTTCTAATGACTAACGCTTCCCTCAAAACGGTTGTCAACCATCCATCATCAAAAAAAGTCATTCTGCGTAAAAATAAAACAAAAGCTATCCAAAAATAAAAAGGATAGTAGATTCCAAGGGCCTCCCCTCGAAAAAGAACCAAAAATAAAAACCAAGGGGTGGGTGAAGTATGCTCTACCAAAGTACTAAACAACTAAAAACCAACACAAACTATTCTAATCTAGAAGCTAAAGAAAAATCTTTTTGTGTTTTTAGACATTTAATTTGTTTTTTCACAATTTCTCAACTAAAGCAAGTAACTAAAATAAAGCAACTCCTATATTATACTTCACCCTTAACAAATATTAGAAGAATTCCACCCCATACTTAAAGTCATGCTTTTTCCCCAAAGCATTAAACAAAATAAAATTGTGGTTAGAAATACTCCCTAAGGCCCTCTAGGGCCTAATTATCAACATGTGTTCCTAAATCTTTCCATAAAAGGGTGAATGGTCCCTTACTTATAATTCATCCATGCCTCTTATCTTCCAAATCCGGTTACTCAGACTTCCCCAAATCTGCAAAAACCAAAAATAGGAAAACAAAAATAAAAAGTGACACTAACTGGGGTTGCCTCCCAAACAACGCCTGATTTAACATTTTGACACAACTTAAGTCATAGATCAACTGAATTCTCTCAATATCTTCCTTCCCATATGATGCAACTTTGGCCTCTTATTCCCTTTGGAAGGATCACCATCATCATTCACTCTCTTTGTCTTCAATTTCCTTTTCGGGTCACATTTAGGCTTATCAATGATATTCTCATGCTCTCTAAATAATTTGAGCACTTCCTCTTTTTGTACCTTGAACCATTCGGTGGCAATCTCCAAAAATTCAACTTTTTAAAGCCAGTACTCTTCCACCCCACACTTATCATTGACCACCTTTGTGATCATACATAAGTCTCTATAGTGTGCAGAGGTGGAAAGTGACTTATATACTTTAAATGTCGCCTCCTCATCATGGACCCTCATCTTAAGACTCCCTTTTCACACATCAATCAAGGCTCCACCAGTAGCTAAGAATGGGCATCCAAAAATAACTGGTACTCATCTACTTCAAAATCTAAAATAATAAAGTCAACAGGAATCACAAACTTACCTACCTTGATGAGCACATCTTTAATTACTCCTTTTGATTGCACACGAGAGCGGTCTGCTAATTATAGGTGATAGTAGTTGAGTATGGCTCTCCAAAACCAAGTATCTAGAATACAGATAAGGATATCAAGTTTATACTTACCCTAAGGTCACACAATGCATGCCCAACCTCATCTTTACCAATTTGTATGGGGAGGGTGAAACTCCCATGATCTTTGAGCTTTTTAGGAAGCTTGCTAAATACCCTTGAACTACACTCTTCAGTGAGTGTAAACATTTCAAGCTCTACATGTCTTTTCTTACCAGCTACTACATCTTTTAAGTATTTTGCATATTTGGGCATGTCACTCAAAGCATCAATCAAGGGAATATTGATCTGTAGTTGCTTGAAGATATCAAGGAACTTCCTAACATTGGCATCCTCCTTACTTTTTTTGGAATCTCTGTGGAAATGCTAGTGGATCTCTCTCTATAGCAATCCCAGGCTACTCATGTCACGATCTAAAAACTCAGGCCATGATGGCATCTACTTTAACCCGCCAGTAGATAAGCCAAGACCATAGCCCAAAACGATGAGTAATGGGCTATCAGGCGGAACAAAAATAAATAGGGGTAAAATAGTAATTTAAAGCAGCTACGAGGGAAGAATATACAAAGCATGACATATAAAATGAAAAGGAGAGGATAAAATACACAAAATAAGGTCCCAAGACCTGGTAAGGCCAGTACAAGAGCCACTATACACAAAGAGTACTAGGCAAGTACCAAAATATACAAAGTAGTCTCTGAAAGATACAAAATAAGACTAATGTCCAAACAAAAAAAGATTGATCAGCTCCGAACGCTAAAAGCTCACCCTAATCTCTGGTCAACAACTCTACTTGAAGTCGACGTTAATGGCGGTGACTCATACTAGGATCTGCATCAGGGAAAAAGATGTAGAAGTGTAGTATGAGTACCAAAATATTTGATACTCAGAAGGCATCATAGGCAGACGAAGTTCAATTAAAGTAAAAGCATAATAAAGTGTGAAACTATACTAAGAGGCAATAAAAGAGGGTCGGAAAGGGAATAACAAGCTAAGCTAAGTAAATGCGATAATTATATATATAAATAACTCAAGAGAAAAATAAATGCCTAGATATAACCTAACCAGACCCCCATAAGCCCAGAATGTGCACACAATGAGAATAAAGCCAACCGAACCCCATAAGCATGGTGGGTGCAAAGAAGGAGTAATACTAGTATAAAACTTAGTACAACAGTAAGAAATATGAAAACTAGCCAAGATATGTAATAAATGTACCATTTACTCTTTCTCTAGCCATAACCATAAATCATACCAGTCTCAAACTGGATTTCCAACTAGAAATCAATAATAATGAATACCGAACTCAAACCAGAACTGTAGCTAGTAAGCAGTAAAACTAGGTGTAGGACTTGAACATGAGCTAAATAGACAGATAAGTAGTAAAACCAACTCGAACCAGAACTAAAAAGATAGATAAGTAGTAAAGCTAAGCGCCAGCCTCAAATCGAAACTAAATATGCTACATGTATTAATAATCTAGAGTTCTGACTTAAACCAAGTCTAGCTAGTCCTTTTTCTCATTTTAAGAGACCAAATTCATACAAGATATGCAAAGTTCCAATTATTAAGTTGAAAATCGCGATTTAAAGTGAAAATGCTAACACACCCAGAATATCGAGGCTAACGAACACCGTATAGAGAACAAGTCAAGAAAATCTCAATAACCAGCCTCCCATAGCAATCTTATAATCATCTATATCTAAAAAGGGCGCTATCCTGAAGTAACCTACTTTAAAAGGGGCAATAAGGCTAACTACAAGTCTCAAGAACCCAACCTAAGGCACGTAGATACCCAAGCTAGACTAAGGCATCAAAACCCAATCCCATGGGCCCTAGGTACACTAAGCTGAGTGATGTCACCCAAATTACGCCTCTAAACAAAGCATAAAATGGTCATTGATCAAATATTGAACCCAACTAGTTTGGGGTCGATCCCACAGGGAATAGGTCGAAATCTAAATCAAGACGTATGGCAAGGCAATCCATAATAATTTCTAGTAAAAGAGGGGGTTTTGTAACTAAAGAATTCGGTAGTGACAATTGTTGATTTGTTGGATTTGAAATTAGTATAAGAGAGGTACTAGGATTGCCTTCTCTAATAACTTTATAACTCCGTAGGTTCTTTGTACTTTGCGATCTCTCTTGGTATTCAGTATGCAGAATAGATAGGTTATGTATACTTAGAAAGACTTTCCACTCTTGTCTAAGTAATATACTCAAGTAAGTTTTCTCTTCTCCTGAGTTTGCTCTACTAACCCCTATCTTGGATTCCAGATTAGCCATCCCAAATTATCGGTTCAAGCTATTAAGTGGAGGTTGGTAACTCCAAGTCTCTGTTGTTCATTACTTTATTCCCATCCATTATTCATCCTTTAGTCCAAAGTAAATATAAGGTGAGTTCTAACGTTGTACATCATTAAAAAGCAATGAAACCTAAGGAAACAACAATACATGCATAAACACTAGTTGAAAATTGCTTAGTACTTCGAACACTACTTTGTCAATCTGTCATGGTTTCCACAACCCTAGTTGTGGTGTTTAGTTACTTATAATTGCAAGAACACACGTTGAATTCTGATAAGAAAGCATAATTATGAACTTACAATAATAAGATGAAAAACTCCAAGATCTCACTTTGAATTAAAACCCTAAAAATCGATGTTTATAATTCCAAGACCAAGAATGTTCCTTAGAACCTTACACTAATGTAATAGTACGTAAACTAATACAAAAGACCGAATAAGAGTATTTATTGACAAAATAAAACCTATCCTAAACATAACAGGATTTGCTGAGTCAGTCACTTCGGACGAGAGGTAGGTACGATCGTGGTTTGATTTCACTATCGTCCTTGGCCTTCGTAGGTTTTCATTGGACTTTACAATCTTCAATGGTAAGGTTCTCAGTACAACCTCGTATCTTCCAACTACTTCCATACAATGTAATTATCTGATCCTCCTGCACTTCAATTCCTGCAGACTTCAAATCTGAACGTTTCTCCACGACACCTTGGTACGATCATGACTTTGAGGCACGGTTGTGGGATATTCTTGTCTGATCATTTTCACACTTAGTTCCTGCATCTGTGCTTTTTGGACTTCCTTCCCATGATTAGGTTGTACGATCGTGATATCAATCCATGATCATGGAAAGCTTCCGTCTGATCATCTCCTAAGAGTCCATCCTCTGGTTCAATCCATGATGGCATGGTATGACTGTGGTTAGATCTCATGGATGTGGAATGGGTTGTCTGATACCCTTCAGTCCCAAAAACTTAACACTTTCCCTCTCCGAACCTATTTGACTTGCAAATACCCAAAAACAAGTCATATCCACATAAAAGTACCTTCGTACTCACAAATATTCATAGTTTTAAGCGTCTAAAGTGCCGTAAGTTCACGGCACATCAAAAACCTCAACTAAGAACGTTCGCATGTCCTCAAGCAAAGAAAAAACAACTATACTACCACGACGCTTAACCAAGAGAAAAATAAGAGTACTATGGCAGTCAGACTTTCACAAAACCTGTTCAAGCACATATTATTCAAAAACTTATGTTCAACACCCTCCAATACCATAAAAACTTTAATAAATGCTTTGTGTACACAAACCACTTACCATTCCACAAAGGGGATCAAGAAATCGCATTACATTATCAACAGACAACCCAACACTACCCAAACAAGCATTAACTATAATACAGCCCCTATACCCTTACATCAAAAAGTCCCGAACACTCATCATAAGCAACTAATATTAAGACTGAGTCTAAAATGAATCCCTCACTCTACCAAAAAATTTAGGCAGTGTGCATTTGATACTATAGGATTGCCCTTATTCTCTACGCTTTAGTTTTTAGACAGTCGGATTAGGATCACTATAGGAATTTTATTGGCTTATAATGTAGGCTTGGGGACGGGTATGGTACAAATGGATAAAGTGACTAATCCTCCTTTGCACCACACTAATTTTGTTCCACTTTCCTACCTTCTTTATTTTTCTTCCTTTTTCAACTTTTCGAACCTCGGGTGCGATTTTATTTTCACAACTTTCTCTTTTTTCTTCTATCTTTTTTTTTTCTTTTCAAACTTTTTCTTTTTCACCCCTTTTTTTTCCCTTTTTCTTCTTTTTCACACAATACCGCACCCGAGTCTCTTTTTAATTTTACTAACTTTTCTACATACCCAAACTTTTTCACGCACCCCTATGATAGCCACCCTCAACTTTGGCGATTTACTTGAGTTTTGGTGCACAGTGTCCAAGGAGGGACCAAGGCCAAAGCAGGTTTATTGTAAATGTTTGGGAAGGTGAATAGGCTAGTTCAAAGAAAAAGGTCTACTTAGGCTCAAATTTAAAGGATCAAGGGATATCATTTTCATTTGGTCGACTTTTTAAGCTTTTAGTGGACTATTTGAAGAATTTCCTATGATCCTTTCCTAACCTCCTATCCTACGACCTTAGCAAGACTAACCGGGCAAGTTATAGATCGCACACACACGCCCACTAGGTAAAACCTCAGACTCACTTGGTTCAGGGCTATGTATTGAGTCACTACCTATCTGGTTCATGCAAGTTAGGCCATGCTTATCAAGTTCATAATTCTAATGATATTACGAGATCCAACATTGGTCGCAGTTTTAGATAAGTAGACAACAGAGCATAAAACACAATAATTTTTGGAGGGGTATCATTTAAAACTTTCAAAATAATTTTGCATGCACCTTTTATCCATTTATTTCAACTGCATCAAGTTCTCTTATTTTTCTCTAAGTTACACACATTACACAAAACAACACAAAAACAATAATAAGAATACCTAAACATACCAGTTTTAACTAGATAGCGCAGACGAGGGAAAATAAGCATGGAAACACAAACCCTTGTCCATGGTACAAACCCACCCCCAACTTAGAAATCATGCAATGTCTCCATTACACGAAAACATAGAAAATGTAAGCACTAGGGTAAGGGACATACCTGTGGTGCACTAGATGCCGAAAGTACTCTGATCAGGTGGGGTTATAGATGGGACCCCTCTAATCTCCTCAGCTCTTGTGGCCTCAACTGTGGCCGTGGCACTACCAGATATGCCACCGGTGCACTCAAAGGTGTCAACATGGGGGTAACCTCTGTACCCCCTCCACTGTCAAAAATCACCGTAGTCTCCATCTCAATATTAACGGGGACCTCACCCCTCTCCGAATCAAGTACCTCAGAAGTCTTCTCACTTTTTTTCGCTCTCCTCTTTTTCCATCTTTATATTTATTTCTTCTCTCACTTTTATATTCTCCCCTTCTTTTTCTATGGGGCTACAAATTATCATCTGTCTCCTACAGATCCATGTCATCACCCCCAACTACCGGGGCCTGAGTATAGAAGTTGGAAACCAAAGAGTCCACATCTACTATAAGATCTGCCAAAGATGGTATAGGTGGAGGTGGAGGTGGCACGACATGTACAGTCTCTTGCCTATCATACTAATGTACTGGGTGATTTAAGATTAATGTATCATCGTGAACTCCCTTAAGAAGGGCTCCTTGATTATGAACTCCTTCATTAACCATCATTTTATTAGCTCTCAGAGTTCTCTCAAGTTCTGTATCAATTGGAATCAGGGGATTGCCTTGACTCTGCATATTGGGTATATACTGGTGTATGCCCTCAAAATAATAGAAAAGTAAATCAAGAAATAGAAACCAATAGCCCAACAAACTCAATCAATCAATTCTGTAATCGTATTCCCCAGCAGTGGCACCAAAATTTAATGTCGCCCAAATTACACCTCTAAACAAAGCATAAAGCGATCGTTGATCAAATATAGAACCCAACTAGGTTTGGGTAGATCCCACAGGGAATAGGTCAAAATCTAAATCAAGATATATCTCAAGGTAATCAACAATAATTTCCAGTAAAGGGGGGAGGGGGATTTGTAACCAAAGAATTCAATAGTGACAATTATTGATTTGTTGGATTTGAAATCAGTATGAGAGAGGCACTAGGACTACGTTCCCATAATAACTTCATAACTCTGTAGGTTCTTTGTACTTTCCACTCTTATATAAGAAATATCCTCAACTATGTTTTCTCTTCTCCTGAGTTTGAGCATCTAACCCCTATCTTGGATTCTAGATTAGCTATCCCGAATTATCGGTTCAAGCTATTAAGTGGAGGTTGGTAACTCCAAGTCTCTGTTGTTCATTCTCTTATTCCCATCTGTTACTCATCCTTTCTTCCAGAGTAAATATAAGGCGAGTTCTAACGTTGTATACCATTAAAAAGCAATCAAACACAAGGAAACAGTAATACATGCATGAACACTAGTTGAAAATCGCTTAGTACTTCAAAAACTACTTCTTCAATCCATCATGGTTCCCACAACCCTAGTTGTGGTGTTAAGTTACTCATAATTGCAAGAACAAATGTTGAATTCTGATAAGAAGGCATAATTATGAACTTACAATAATATGATGAAAAACTCCAAGATCTCACTTTGAATTAATACCATAAAAATTAGTGTTTATGATTCTAAGACCAAGAATGTGCCTTAGAACCTTACAATAATGTAATAGTACATAAACTAATACAAAAAACCGAATAAGAGTATATATAGACAAAATAAAGCCTATCCTAAACATAACAGGATTTGTTGAGTCGGTCACTTCGGACTAGAGGAAGGTACGATCGTGGTTTGATTCCACAATCATCCTTGGCCTTTGTAGGTTTTCATTGGACTTTACAATCTTCAAATCTTTAATGATAAGGTTCTCACTACGACCTGGTATCTTCCAACTACGACCGTAAAATGTAATCGTCTGATCCTCCTGCACTTCAACTCCTGCAGACTTTAAATCTGAACTTTCCTCCCACAACACCTTAGTACGATCGTGACTTTGAGGCATGGTTGTGGGATATTCTCGTTTGACCCTTTTCACACTTAGTTAATGCATTTGTGCTTTCAGAACTTCCTTCCCACGATCAGGTTGTACGATTGTGACATCAATCCACAATTATGGGAAGCTTCCGTCTGATCATCTCCTAAGAGTCCATCTTCTGGTTCAATCCACGATGGCATGGTACAAACGCAGTTAGATCCCAAGGTCGTGGAATGGGTCGTCTGATACCCTTCAGTCCTAAAAACTCAGTACTTTTCCCCTCCGGACCTGTTTGACCTTCAAATACCTAAAAACTTGCCATATCCATATAAAAGTACCTTTGGACTCGCAAATATTCATAGTTTTAAGCGTCTAAAGTTCCATAAGTTTATGGCACATCACTAAGTTCTAAAGGAGAGCATCTACCGGGCCTAAAGGAATTCAAGGTAGAAATCTATCCAAAAATACCCTGACCGGCTATAAGACTCATAAGATGCCTAATGGAATATACAAACCATAATAACCTATCAATAATTAGCAAAATACTATGCCAATACCATAAAAGAGCAATTAAAATCCACTAAATCAGAGCTTTTCCCTTTGGAATAGCCTCCGACCGCTACCATGCTATCAAAATAGTGACCTAGGCATCAAGTCGAGAATAATGGTATCCATATCGATAAAAAGTACTCCGAGCCAAAAATTGGGCTAAAAATCACCCATGGGGCTTGCTTGCAGATTCTGAAAATTAAAAATGCAATAACGTCCCTTGAGGAGAAAGAAGCTTATGCTAAAAAATTAAGCACCACTAGTTCACTAAATGTGTCCCTAAATAGCTCCAACATCAAGGTTAACATAGATGATATTTTAAGAATTTAATCGGAGAAATGGCCGAAAACTTACAAAGAAATTAATGGAAAAAGACCACCTAAATGACCCCTACTTAATCTCAACATCAATTTAAGATTTCCCCACAATTCTTGAGCTCCGAAGACTAGCTATGGAGCTTATTCCTTCGAAAATATGAGCTGAAATATGAAGGGAGAAATATTTATACTGCCATGGGTCCCTTTTTGGCGAATGCAAGACCCCTGTCGAGAACGCGAGGACAGACCGTGCTGGGCTTGTGCGAACATGGTCGGTCCACCATGAATATGAAGAAGAAGCCTGGACCGTCCAGGACGGCTCCTTCTTCATGCACGCAATGACCAGCTTGTAAATGTGAAGGTCAAGAATCCTTGACCCTCGCGAACGCGGCCAATGACAAGTGAACGCGAACACTATTTTGGTCTGCACCAGGTACTGATGCACCAACAACTTTGGCTAAGTTGTAAAATCTCCAAACGGGTCCTCTGGATTCATTCGGAACCCGAAGAATGAAAATGAACTATGTTACCCAACTAAAAATAGCACTCCAAACTCAGTGAAATCATCAAAAATCCCAACAGAGGTCATTTCGATAAAAAATAGGTCCCACACCCAAGGTTCCATTTTACCAAAATCCAACCAATAGCCCAAAATGGGCTCGAAAGCCTCGAGACCCAAACCAAAAGTTCCCTTAGCCTAAAATCCATATTTCATTGCTAACAGAACTAGCAGAATTGCCATCCGAGGCTGTTTACTTGAAGTTTTGGTCCAAGACCATTTTTCCAACTTCAAAAACTCCAAAATAGAGAATTTTCTATAAAAACCGAATGAACTACCCGAGAACCAAATTGTCAGTCAAAACAGGTCATAAATGACTTGGGGCAGTTATTGGAAAGCTCTAAATGCAAAAAATTAGAAAATAACCTAGAGGGTCATTACAACATCCACTACTAAAAAGGACTTTCATCTGCGAAAGTTAAGAGTTAAGAAGTACCCAAAGGCTCAAACAAGGAGGGTACTGGGCCCGCATGCCATTCTTGGTCTCCTAAGTAGCCTCCTCAACTAGATGGTGTCTCCACTGTACCTTTACCATCAGAATCTCCCTGGAGCACAATCGTTTGACATCTCTGGCTAGAATAGGAATTGGCTCCTCCACAAAGGTCAACCTATCATCCAACTAAAAAGAGTGCCACTGGAGCATGTAAGACTTATCTAGAATGTCGCGCCTAAGCATCGACACATGAAAAGTTGGGTGAATAGCTAAAAAAGATAGAGGCAAGGCTAACTCATAAGCTACCTCCCAAACTCTTCAAAGAATCTCAAATAGCTTGATATACCTAAGGCTGAGCTTTCCACTCTTCTCAAACCTCATCACGCCCTTCATAGGCGATACTGGAAGAAAGACCCAATCACCAACTTTAAACCTCAAAGAACAAAGCCTACGGTCAGTATAGCTCTTTTGATTGTTCTAAGCTGCCCGAAGTCTATCCTGAATAACCCAAACTCTATCTAATGACTCTCAAAGCAAATCGATACCTCGTAGCCTAGCCTCTGAAGATTCAAACTAAACAATAAGAGATCAAAACTGTGTACCATACAATTTCTCAAATGGGGCCATCTCGATACTCAAATGGTAGCTATTATTATAGGCAAACTCTACTAAGGCTAGAAACTACTCCCACTGACCTCCAAAGTTCATGATACAAACTCAGAGTATGTCCTCCAAAAACTGAATAGTTTGCTCCAACTAACCATCAGTTTGGGGGTGAAACATTATGCTAAGATCAACTTGGGTACCCAAATCCTCCTAAAAATCTCTCCAAAAGTTAGAGGTGAACTGGGAACCTCTATCTGAAATAATAGACATGGAGTCTGAACAAGTAGAAAATAAGCAGACTTGGTCAACCAATCTATAATGACCCAAATGCTATCAGAACCATGAGAAGTTCTAGGAAAACTACCCACGAAATCCATAGTAATATGCTCCCACTTCCACTCAAGAATGGGTAGCCTCTAAAGTAGACCACTCGATCTCAAACATCGACCCACAAAGTTTGTTATATCTCTCTTTATGCTTATCCACCAGTAATGTTATCTCAAGTTTCTATACATCTTAGTTGTCTTGGGTTGAATGGAGTAACTGAAGTAATCAGCCTCCTGAAGTATCAATCGAATCAAACTTCCTTCCCTCGAAACATAAATATGACTATCAAACCTTAATATACTCTCAGAGTCTAAGGTGACCCTCTTGGCCTCGCCCCTCCACACCTGATCTTGAATACCACACAATTGACTACCTCAAACTGTCGATCTCGAATTTGCTTTAGTAAAACTGGCTTAAACACTATTTAGAACCCTTCTGGGGTCACAAATATCAAGCCAAACCAGCCTGTTGGCTATGGACTGAATGTCTGAGGCCAACAGGCGCTTTAAAATTGAAAGGAAGGTTAAGATCCCCATACTCATTGCCTTCCAGCTCAAGGCATCCGCTACCATATTCATATTGCCCAGATGGTACATAATAGAGAGGTCATATTCCTTCAGCAACTCAAGCCAATTAAGATCTTTTTGAGTTAGAATGTACTGAAGACTAAGGTGATCAGTGAATATCTCACAGTGAACACCATAAAGGTAATGCCTCCAAATTTTAAGCACAACCGATGCTAACTCCAAGTCATGAGTGGGGTAATTGTGCTCATGAACCTTCAGCTGTCTCAAAGCATATGCTATAACTAGGCCCTGCTACATTAGAACACAATCCAAATCAACACCCGAAATATCACAATATACTGTAAACCCTTCGCCCTCAACTAGAAGAGTCAGAATATGAGCTGAAGTGAGTATGGCATTGAGCTTCAGAAAGCTCACCTCACACTTATCAGAACTCTAAAATAGGACCTCTTGCCTAGTTAATTTGTCATAGGTACTGCAATAGAGGAGTATACCTCGACAAACCGTCTGTAGTAACTTTCTAACATAATAAACCTACAAACCTCAATCAGAGATGTAGGAACTTGGCCCAATCACGAACTATCTCAATCTTTACCGGGTAAACCATTTGACCCAAGAATGCTACAGACTCAAGCCAGAACTCGGAGTTTGAAAATTTGGCATAAAGTCAGTGAACTCTCAAAGTGTGGAGTACAATCCTCAAATGTTTCTCGTACTCTTCCCTACTCCTCGAGTAAATAAGAAAGTCATCAATAAACATACTCACGAAGGAGTCTAAATAGGGCTTGAATATGTGGTTCATCAAGTCTATGAATGTTGTTGGGGCATTGGTAAATCTAAAAGACATCACTAAGAACTTGTAATGGTCATAGAGAGTCATGAAGCCTTTCTTAGAGATGTTCGTCGCCCGAATCCTCAACTGATGGTAGCATGATCTCAAGTTAATACTAGAAAATACAGTTACACCCTATAACTGGTCAAACAGATCATTGATACGCAACATAGGATACTTATTCTTCACTATCACCTTATTCAATGGTAGATAATCGACATACACATACATGGAATCATCTTCTTCTTTACAAATAGAACGGGAGCACTCTAAGATTAGACAGTTGGTCTAATATACCCCTTACTCAGAAGATGCTGAAGCTGCATATTCAGCTTCATTAGATTGGTAAGAGACATATGATAAGGTGCAATATAAATGGGTCGAGTGCCTGGCTCAAGATCAATCGCCAAGTCTATATCACGCTCAGAAGGAAGGCCAAAGAGGTCGGTAGGAAATACATCTGTGAACATATGGACTACAGGGATAGAATCAAACAAAGGACTCTCCATACTAACATCTTATACATATGCAAGATAAGCCAAAAACCCTCTCAATAACAGTCTCTTATCCCGAATATAAGAAATGATACCCATTGGTGCATAACTATAAGCACCCTGCCATAAATTCTGGGGTATGCCGGGCATGGCTAAGGTAACAATCTTGGCAAACCAATCCAAGACCATATGATGGGGAATAAATAGCCCATGACCAAAGTCGTGTCGAAGTCTACCATATCAAGTACAATAAGATTGACCCAAGTGTCGTACTCTTGAACAGTCACAATGCAAGATCTATACACTTGATCCACTATTAAAGAATCAACCACAAGAGTAGCTACATATGTAGGCACAGATAATGGTCATAAGACAACCCCAACCAAGGCACATAATAAGCAGAAACATAAGAATAAATGGAGCCTGGATCAAATAATGCAAAATCTAGCTGATGGCACACCAAAATCATACCTGTAATAAAACCATCCAAAGCCTCAACCTTCGATTAATTAGGAAAAATATATAAACGACCCCGCTCACCTCCAAACTAGGTGCTTACCAAACCACCTACTTTTCCTGCCTGAGTACCTCCCCAAGAACCCTAGGAACCACCCCTACAACCCTATAATCCACCCCTGATTGGGAGCACCACTGACCTAATAGGTTGAATACCCTATGTAGAAGGCCCAATTATCCCACACCGGGGACACTCTCTAGAAAAATGAACAACAACCCTATAACGAAAGCATGCCCCTGGTACCCTAACCTTATGAAAAGGTCCTTCTAACCTAGAATGGCCACCTTGACCTGAAGTCCCTGACTGAAAACCACATGATAGATGATTACTGCCCTGACCACTGAAATCATTATAACCAAGTTGACCCCATCTGAAATTTATAGTGCTTCATGAACGAGCCTACTGGACTGACCATGTTATTGATACGACTACTACTGTGGATACCTACCCTGGTAACCTCTACCTCAAAACTGTGAACCACTATGGCTCCATTATAACTGCCTTGATGATGGGGTCTCTTATCGCTACCCCCACGAGCCTCATGATGCATATCTTCTATAGTGTCAGCATGATCAAAAATATCTACAAATGATCTATCTAAAGATACTAGACTCTAGGTAACCATACGGAGGAGAAGTCTCAACCCTATAATAAAGCATCACACTCTCTCATACTCGGTAAGTAGAATCGTAGCGGCATACCTGTCGAACTCATGAAATCTAACCTCATACTCAGACATTTTTATAGAGCCCTGGTGTAACCCCATGAACTCATCTCTGAGATTCTTGCACATGCTGTGAGGCATATACTTCTCTAAGAAGGCCTTGAAGAACTGAACCCATGTCATAGTAGGAGATCCAATAGGTTTGGAATTAAGGTATCCCCTCCACTACTGACTCGCTACTCTATCAAACTGGAATGTGGTGTAATCCACACCATGCAAATCCACTAAGCCTAGATTATGCAATCTCTCTTCACAACTGTTAAGGAACTCAAATGCATCCTTCCTTGGGCTCCTAAAAACCTTAGTGGAGCCAATCAAAAAAACCAACCAAGCATTTTTTTCTCCTAAAAAATCATGGTTGGTCGGGCTGCTGCTAGCTTTGGAATTAATGGTGCTGGTAGAACCTCTGCTCGGGGAGCCACAACTGCAGGCTATGCTCAGGTACCTAGTCCACCTAAGCTTCCTCCTGAGCAAATATCTGGGACCAATCATCAGTTGACCTCTAACTATACTCAATAACTGAACCAGGGCATCACGGAGAACAAATATAGATATGAATTTGGGTGGAGCCTGCGCTGCTTCCTAGCACACTGGCTGCTGTGGTGGCAGATCTCTACCAGTACCTCAGGTGAAAACTATGGCTCCGAAGTAATGACCAGCTCTTGTGAAGCCTACCTACCTAGCCTCGAGCTGGTACTGCAGCTCTAGCCTAACCTCGACCTCGGGGTTAACCTCTACTTTTGCCCCTAACTAGAACAATAGTTATAGGCTTGGGGGCCTTGTCCTCGACCACCATGGCCCTCATCCTAGCCATCTACAAAAGAGTAAGAAAAATGATAATCTAGAACCAATTTAGAAACAACGCACGATAACAAACCAAAGAAAATGAGGTTCTTCCTAAGAATATCGTATATCCTCCTAAAGATAGGATATAGATGTCACCGTATCGATCCACGAGACTTTACTAGACAATTGCTCTTGTACCAATTATATTGGTGAACCTAGGCTCTGATACCAAACTGTCACAACCCAAGAACTTAGGTCATGATGATACCTACTTTAACCCACCATTAGGTAAGCCAAGACCATACCCCAAAATGGCGAGTAACAGGCTATCAGGTGGAAAGGAAATAAATAGGGGTAAAATAGTAATTTGAAGCAATTACAAGGGAAGAATATACAAAGCATGGCATATAAAATGAAGGGGAGAGGAAAAAATACACAAAATAAGTCTCCCAAGACCTGGTTAGGCCAGTACAAGAGCCACTATACACAAAGAGTACTAGACAAGTACCAAAATATACAAACTAGTCTCCTAAGGATACAAAATAAGACTAATGTCCAAACAGAAGAAGATGGATCAACTCCGAACACTGAAAGCTCACCCTAATCTCTGGTCTGCAGCTTCACTCAAAGTCAACGTCAACATTGATGACTCATACTAGGATTTGCATCAAAGAAAAAGATGAAGCAGTGTAGTTTAGTACCAAAATATGTGGTACTCAGAAGGCATCATAGGTCGACTGATCTCACTTAAAGTAAAAGCATAATAAAGTATGAATCTATACTAAGAGGCAATAAAGAAGGGTCAAATAGGGAATAATAGACTAAAATAAGAAAATACGATTATCATATATATAAATAACTCAAAAGGAAAGATACATGCCTAGCTATAACCTAACCAGACCCCTATAAGCGCAGAAGGTGTACATAATGAGAATAAACCCAACCGACCTCCCATAAGCACGGTGTGTGCAAACAAGGAGTAATGCCAGTATAAAACCAAGTACAATAGTAAGAAATGGGAAAACTAGCCAAGAGGTGTGATAAGAAAACCGTTTACTCTTCCTCCAGCAATAACTATAAATCATACCGATCTCAAATCAAATTTCCAACCAGAAATTACTAATAAAAAATACCGGACTCAAACAAAAAATAATAGATAATAAGTAGTAAAACTAGGTGTCAAACTCGAATCAAAACTAAATAGATAGATAAGCAGTAAAACCAAGCATCGAACTCAAATCAAAACTAAATAGATGGATAAGAAGTAAAACCAAGCGTCGGACTCAAACCGGAACTAAATTGATAGATAGGCAGTAAAACCAAGCACCGGACTCGACCAGAACTAAATATTCCACAAGTAGTAATAATCCAGAGTTCCAACTTAAACCAAGTCTAACTAGTCCTTTTTCTCATTTTAAGAGACCAAATTCATTAAAGAAATTCAAAGTTCCAATTGTTATGTTGAAAAACGAGATTTAAAGCCAAAATACTAACACGCCCATAAAACCGGGGCTAAAGAACATCTTATAATGAAAAAATTGAACAAATCCCAAGAACCAGCCTCCAAAGCAATCTTATAATCATCTATATCTAAAAAGGGTGCTATCCTAAAGTAACCTACTTTAAAAAGGGCAATACGGTTAACTACAAGTCCCGTGAACCCAACCTTAGGCAAACAACTACCCAAGACTAGACTAAGGCATCAAAAACCAATCCCATGGGCCCTAGGTATGCTAAGTTAAGTTCTAAAGGAGAGCATCTATTAGGCCTAAAGCAATTCAATGTTGAAATCTATCCAAAAATCCCTTAACCCACTATAAGGCTCGTAAAACGCCTAACAGACTATCCAAACCATAATACCCTACTAGTAATTAGAAAAATACTATGCCAATATCATAAAAGAGAAATTCTAAAGGAAGGTAAGCCTAGCCTACCTCAACACCACCAAAAGCACTTGAAATCCATTAAATCAGAGCTTTTTCCTTCCGAGAAACCTCTGACTGCTTCCTCACTATCAAAATAGTAACTAGGTGTGAAGATGAGAATAATGGTATCCATATCATTAAAAAGTACTCTTGGCAAAAAATTAGACTAAAAATACCCATGGGGCCTGCTTGTGGATTCCAAAAATTGAAACTGCAATAATATCCCTCGGGGAGCAAGGAGCTTGTGCTAAATAATTGAGCACCAACAGCTTACTAAATGTACCCAAAAATAGCCCCAACGTCAAGGTTAAAATATAAGAGATTTCAAGAATTCAATCAAAGAAATGGCTGAAAACTTACAAAGAAATTAAAGGAAAAAAATCACCTCAATGACCCCTGCTTAATCCCATTTTCAATTTAAGATTTCCCCACAATTCCTGAGCTCCTAAGACCAGCAATGGAGTTTATACTTAGAAAATGTGAGCTGAAAAATAAAGGGAGAAATATTTATACTGCCAGGGGTCCCTTCTTCAATAGTACGGGAACCCTATCGTGAAAGCGAGGACTAAATGAGTCAGGCCTTTGTAAAAATGGCCAGTCCATCATGAGCGCGAAGAAGAAGCCTGGACCGACCAGGCCGGCTCCTTCTTCACGCATGCGATGACCAGCTCGCAAAGGCGAAGATCAAGAATCCTTGACCCTTGCGAATGTGATCAATATCTCACGACACAACCAATAGCTTATGAATGTGAAGACCATTTTGGTCAACACCATGTGCTGATGCACCAACAACTTTGGCTAAGATGAAAAATCTCTGGACGAGTCCTCAAGATTTGTTTGGAACCCTGAGAACACAAATGAATTATGCTACCCAACTAAAAATAGCATTTCAGACTCAAGGAACCATCAAAAATCCAATAGAGGTTGTTTGACAAAAAATGGGCCTGGGGCCCCACACCCAAGGTTCCATTTTTATCAAAATCTGACCAATAGCCCAAAATTCTTGGAACCCAAACCAAAGGTCCCCCTAGCCTAAATACATTCTGGGGCTAACGAAACTTTTTGAATTCCTATCCAAAGTTGTTTACCTGATGTTTTGGTCCAAGACCATTTTCCCAACTTTAAAAACTCCAAAATAGGAAAATTACTATAAAAAGTAAATAAACTGCTCGAGAACCAAACTGTCAGTCCCAATAAGTCATAGATGACTTTAGGCAGCTATAAGAATTCTCTAAATGTAGAAACAGTGGAAAATGACCCACAGGGTCATTATAGCTCAACATCCTCTATTTCTCTTCTTTCTTCTTACACAGACTCTATCTCTGGAGTTGGTTCTGGGATCAACCTTTGTAGGAAGGGAGGTGGATGCTTAAAGTTTTCAAAGCTATTTTCTAGGGACATCCCTTCCTTTTTGTGTGCTTAGAATCTGGCAACTCTACAGTTGCCTCTTGAATTTTCTATTTAGGATAGGCTTTAACCAACTCTTTTCCATTTCTTGATGTAATTGCCATTAACTATTTTGGATTATTCTTTGTAACACTCAGTAATGCAAATACAGGTCTTGTATGTTATGATGAAGCTAGATGTCCCACCTAATGCTCAAGTTCATGAATGGAATTCTGCACTTCATTCACAATCTGAGTTTGTTGTGCCATGAATTACTTCATTATCTCTTCCAAGTAATTGCTTACCTATGGAGCTTTCTGTGTATACTGTTGTCTTTGGACCTGTTGATTTCCACCCCATGAGAAGTTTGGGTGGTTTCTATAATTTTGCTGCCCCATATATATATAGAGTCTGATATCAAAGGGCATCCAGTGTAAGCATGGTTTCACCACACCTTTCACAAAATGATGCAGTTGCCTGAACCTATTGAACTTAACCTGCACTTGGAGATAGTAAAATCTGCTTTATTAAGACACACAGCTGCCCAATATGAGCTTGAATGGCTGACACATCATTCAACTCTAAGTTACCCAGCATTTTCTGTGTAAAAGTGAACACTTTGTTGGGCTCAAAATAGCCTCAGTGACCTGTAGACATAAGATTAAGCAATGCCTCTATTTCATCATAGGTCTTGGACAAAATTTGCCCTTGTGCTGTAGCATCTAATAAAGACTTAGAGTCTGGCCTCAAACCTTCAATAAAATTATGTCCAATAATATCCTTGGGCTGTTGTTGGTGCGGGTAATCTCTTAAGTATCCCTTGTATCTCTCCCAAGTTTGGGGAAGGGATTCAACATCTTTCTGAACAAATCTAAAGTTCTTGCTTTTGATCTCTTTTGTTCTTCTAGATGAGAAGAACCTGTTGAGAAACTTTTCAGACAAAGCATCCCAAGACGTGATAGATCTTGTCGGTTCATTCTGCAACCATTGTTTGGCTTCCCTAATTAGTGAGAAGGGGAACAGTGTCAACTTCACGTATTCATCTAAAACATTTTGGTACTGGAAGTTGTCACTCAACTCATTAAGCTCTTGTAGGTGCTTGTATGGGTGTTCATATGGTTTACCCTTATATTAGAACGGATTCTATACCAATCACACCGTACCCTCTTTAAGCTCAAAATTTCTAGTAATATTTGGCTTCACAATTGTTCTGGAGGCATTTTACAGATTCGACCTTGCAAAAATTAATACCGAAACATGTGGTGCAACAGTAGGCTATATCATAGCCCTATCTATTGTATCATTCAGTGGGTCTTGAAGATTTTGATTATTTACTTTATCACCCATTTTTCTCAACCCTCTAAGTGTATGTTCTAACTCGTGATCAATTCAAAACAAGGGATTGCCTTGACTCTGAGTGTTTAGCATAAACTATCTTGTACACTGAAAAAACAAAAATAGCAAAACAAAGTAAAATTTGAATAATTCAATAAAAAATCAAAATAGTATCAATTTCAAATCAAATCCCCAACAACAGTGCCAAAAACTTGTTGCATTCTTTTGCACATGCAAGTGTACATGGCCATACAAGTAATAAAGGATATAAGTCCAGATATCATACCCAGAGGGATTTGATGAATTGATTTCTAGTTTGAATTCTTATATGAGCTATTTAGTAGGTAACCAATAGTAAAGAGTGATTTGGGTGTTTTGAATATAAGTAACAAACAATTATAAACAAGTTAGGGATTAGTTCTGTTATAACTCAGATTTGAGAAAAGATCTAGGGTTGTGGTATTTTGATAATCCAATTGAGCTATCCAATCATACACCTAATTTGATTTCCTGAGTTACTAGTTATTGATTAATTTTAGCTATATTAAGCATTTTTCCAACAACTCTATGCCTACTCGACTATCCCTTATGCCTATATTTCTATGGTCGTCAGTTAATAGTGAAATGCATAAAGATATCGTATGAATCAACTAAGATAGGTCACAAGATTTATTTCTATCCTCAGCGACAAATCAATTCCCTTTTCCTATAAGGTTCATAATCTAGACCTATTTCCTCTTTTACACTTGTTGTTCCCTTTTTCAAGTCCAACAAACAAGCTCCACATAATATTTGCAAGGTGATCAATCGAACGAATAATTAAAAGCAAGAAGAAATAAATAGCTCAATATATGGAAATCAAAATAGATAATAAGATATTCAAGCCACAACATTCATTCTTAACCACAACACTAGAAATTAAGAGGTTTAGCTACTCATGAATCTCTTTGGGAGAAGAAATTTCATGAGCTTACAAGGTAAAATTCAAAAATAAAATAAAAGAAATAAACTAGACCTTGTTATTAAGCTTTGCCCTAGCTTTTGGCTTCCCTAAATCAGTTGTTAATGATAAAAAAAAATGTATGAAGGGGCTTTATATAGAGTTTAGGAGCCCTTAGAATGTCAACAACCAATCCCAATCGAGTTAGGAGAAGTCCTGACTCGCGTCACTGTCCAAAAGTGAGCAGTGGTGCAAGGAACAAGTAAAAATTCAGAATGGTTATCAAACTTGCGCCACTTCTTACTTTGGGGGCGTGGCGCAAGCAATCCTCACAACTCTCTAGATCCACGCCACTGCTTGCTTTGAAGTAGTCGCACAAGCCCTCTTCCCCTTGGCCATTTTTCGCACGTTTTGCTATGTGTTGCGACGTTGATCCTTTCTTGATTTATTGGCACTCTTTTTCTTCTTCATTAAGCTCCAAATGTCTCAAGAGACTCCTTGTGACGACTAAAAATGTCACTACCTGTGAAAATACCCCAAAAATAATTTACAATAAATAATATGCTCAAATT
Organism: Capsicum rhomboideum; assembly: GCA_031232105.1. Taxonomy (NCBI): domain Eukaryota; kingdom Viridiplantae; phylum Streptophyta; class Magnoliopsida; order Solanales; family Solanaceae; genus Capsicum; species Capsicum rhomboideum. Next base: position 55,895,388 of record CP124716.1, on the reverse strand, counting down.
GGACCCAAAAAAAATTAAATCAAAAAGATAAAATGACCAAGACTATTGGGCCAAAAGGCTTAAAAAGGGGATTGGGCTGGTCTGCGGTCTATTACTGCACTGGTAGGTTAACTGCTACAGTGGAACCCGACAGTAACTAGTTCGGGATATTTTTAAAACTCTCTTTTGTTTTAAGCCTCCCCAGTCACCTTTTCCCCTTAAAAACACCCAGAATAAATCCCACCTCCATAGTTATGAGATTTCAAAGGCCAAATTTTATGAGGGTGGTTTCGAGGCACACCTGGCGGGAACCTAACATAGGAAGATGCTTAGCACTTGTGGGACAACTCTCTCATATCAATAGCATCAGAGTTCATCTACAAGGTAGGTTATGGTTTATTTGTCATATCAATTAGACTTGGGTTAGATTCATATAACATAAATAGTAATATCGGGAGTTCTAATGCATTAGGCCTTCAAGCACAGTGTTTGGAAGGACAAAAATGATAAAATCTGGTTAGGCTTCAATAATGTGATTTATTATTGTTGTACCCCATTGATGTGATATTCGTGGTGTGGAATGGGTTGAATCTTGTGAGAATCTTGACTAGCTGAGTGAATAGTATGGTTTGTAAGCATGGGCAGATAGAGGGTGCTCTTAGTGAATTGGATAGTTACGTTTTGCATTAAGGAAGGTTAACGAAACGTAAATAGGGAGTAGGGTTTAAAAGAAACCTAAGAAAGTTTTTAGGTGACCTATGAGCAGAATTAGATGGGTAGGACAGTATGAGAGATAACCTAGGGGTAGGGTATGTGACATAATAGGTAAGTAGATAAGAGTCATCAAATAATTGGGGTAAGGTTGTATGGTCAAGTATGAGAATTCTAATAGAAGTATTTAGGAAGGAATTTGAGTACTATGTCAGAAACATGAACGAGAGTCGTGAATAGACAAGATTAGTAACGACATCTAGGTGGAAACATTGTGGTATGGTAGGAAGTGTAGAGTGAACAATTTTAATAATGTATGTACCTAAGTATATGTATCGATCAAAACCATCGTTATGTGTGAAAACACCCCAAAAATAATGTACAATAAATAATATGCTCAAATTCAGTCGAAAAAAAAATTTAAAAACAGAAAGGTAAAATGAGCCCCAAGGGGATTAGGCAAAAAGGCCCAAAAAAACTTGGGCTGGTCAGCAGCCTACTGCTACAGTGGTAGGATAACCGCTGCAATGGTACCCAGCAGTAGCCAGCCCGAGGAAAATTTAAAAAAACTCCCTTCTATTATTTCCCTAAGTCGCCATCTTCCCCCTAAAACACTCTGAAAAACCCTAATCTCTCCAACCATGAGATTTCAGAGGCCAAAGTTCATGAGAGCAGTTTTGAGGCATACCTAGCGGGAACCCAACATGGGAAGGCATTTAGCACTAGCGGGACAACTCTCTCCTCTCAAAAACATTCGAATTTGACTACGAGGTAGGTTATGGTTTTTATTCATTGTAGCAAATAGACTTGGGTTAGATGCACTTAATATTGGTAGTAGTGTCGGGAGTTATCATGCATTAGGCCTTCAGGTACGGTGATTGGAAGGACAAAAATGATAGAAACCCAGTTGGGCTTTAATATTGTGATTAATTGCTGCTACACCCTATTATCTAATATTCGTGGTATAAAAAGAGGTTGGAACTGTGAGAATCGTGGCTAGTTGAGCAAATAGTACAGATTGTAAGCAGGGCATAAGTTAAGTACGATAAAAGGGGGGTAATAGAGATTGATCTTGATAAACTTGATAATTACACCTTGCACTAAAAAGGTTAACCAAATATGGTTGAGGAGTAGGGGTTGGAGGTAACTTAATAGAGCATTTTAGAAAACCTATGAACGGACTTAGATGGGTGAGAGTCATCGAATAATCGGGGCAGAGATGTAAGGCCAAGGGCGAGATTTCCAAAAGAAATAGTAGGAACAAAGTTGAATATTAGGTCGGGAACATGAATGAGAGTCGAGAATGAACCAGGTGAGTAACTTTGCCTAGGTGTCAACCCTTAGTTGATTAGAAGTGTAGAGTGAACGAGTTAATGACGTATGTACCTAAGTGTATATGTGAAACTAAGGTTGATATCATTATGACTACTTGTGAAATGATAGTTATGACTGCATTGCATATTCATACATTTGGTGTTGTAGAGGTGAGATGATGGAGATGTTGATGTTATTATTGAAATCATGATGTTGTTGATGTTGATGTGACGGTTGTGATAATGATGTTGATATATATGACCTATGATGTTCATGAGGTTGGTTATGTTTATGATGTTGAGAAGGGGAAAAGATGATGCACACATCTTTCATACATGCATTCATTCATATGCCTTGACATTCTACTATATTTTATATATATTATTGTTGATTCTTGAGCGGATCATTTTGTTGGTAGTGTCGATGGGGTAGATAGTTTCTCTTTCTTTCTTTTTTTCAAATTTGTACTTTTTTTTACAATCTTCAAAATTGTTTTAAGTAAATTATGATTTCATAAAATAAAAAATGATGTCAAAAATCAATAAAAGCTTCCTGAGTTGAAGCCACAAGTGAAGGTTTGGGTTAGTTTCATCTTTGAGTTAAATACACATTGATGCCTCATGGTTTAAAATCTGTTTTGGATTTGAAAATACTGAAAAGAAGTGTTGTTTAGCAGAAGTACGATGTACTGATGAGGGTGTTACTTTTTTCCTTTTATTAGACCTTTCTCCAAAACCAAGAATCCATTCTATTTGGTTCTGATTTGCAGCACCTAGGAATACTAAAAAAAAATTTCAAACACATAGCAAAATGGAGAAGCAACTAGACCAAAGAACAACCAGAGAAAGGGACAATGGGTTGGAGGATAAAATCAAGAGAAGCTAAAGAATGAAGCAGCTGCTAGCAGTGGTGACTTGGAATTAGTAAGTCTAAATCACAATATAATCTTAAAATGTAACAAAAAGTAACTTCAACCCCAAAAATGCAATCAAATTCAAAAATCGGTAAAGAAAAAGAAAAGGCCAGTTTGATCACCGATCCCATATCCACTAATCGTTTTAGGACCACCAAGTATGCATCTACAATGAATTCAAGGCAATGAAAAAAATTAGTAAAATCCTGTATATTAACCACAGATCTTAAGCACTTAAATACTGATGGCAAAACATCTATAAAAAAAAAAGGAATCCAATGGACAAACAGACACCACCGCAAGAATAAAAAGGGAAAAACAAATTTTGCATATATAGTACACTCACTTCTGCATTATCATATTGAAAGAACTTCATACACCCAATGACGAGCTTAATAAGAGGAATGGCCTCCCGGGGAATCAAAGAACAAAGTCCAGCTAATGACGACATCAAACTTCTTATAAATGAAAAAACTAAAACAGATGACGAGATCCTAACAATTGAATAATTCAAGAAAGGTACCAAGAATTCACAAACTTCAACCATTCCCAAATGCTAGTGTTGGAAAATAAAGTACAGTGAAAGTATTCTAGAATCATACTACTTACATAGATTATAGACAACAAACATAAATATGTTGTGCATATAAAGAATGCTGAAAATTAATCAAGGAATACCTCTTGAAGTGTGAGCAGATATCTTGAAGCAAGTCCAGCTCCAATTCTGCAGTTCTGCAGTGATTCCAAATTAACAATCGAACTCTCTCAATATTGGCAAGTATCGTATAGAAAACTGATTGTCTTTCTAGATTAGAAGAACCCCTACTTATATAGGTATTTTTCCCAAACCAAAAATGAGAATAAAAAATACGTTCCAAGAAACACACGGCTGTTTTTTTCCTTTTCCCTTAAATAAAGAATTTCGAGTTCTAGTTTAATTTGAGCACCGCAGGGACCATGAAATTAATTATTAGGGCTCCTTATTATGGAAATAATTCAAAATATTGATTTGAATTATTCTTACCATAATAAATTACAAATCATTCCACTGAAAATTCATAATTTCACTCCTCTATTTATATTTTAAAATTCCTTATTAAACACTTATGTAATATCCCATGTTAAGATTAGGGATACTAACCGATAAATAAAATTACTAATGAATTTAATTTAATGATTAATTTTCTTTAGAGCAATGCTTCACTTATTTCATATGTCGGATTCGTAAATCCACCGTTTGGATTATAGATGAAAACTTATAAGTTTCTCATAAAAAAGTGTATCATCAATCTCTACACCGAGGCATGGATTTCATCAATTAACTTATTATTTCACCAATATATATTATTATCATCCAATCTACCAGGAATATTGACCCATCTCAGGATCTCACCTTTTAATAAATCAAAATGATAAATAATATATGCAAATCATAATAGTTATATCAAGATTGAGAATATAAGTACATTTAACAATTTAGAAAATATATTTTTAATCAGTCAATCTAAAACATCTATCTCTACTCAGTCTTGTTCAAAACATACAAAATACACTAGCACGAGAAGTTAGAACTATACCATTCTTGTAGTCAAGATAAATTACTTTTAATCTCGTGCTACAATCATTCTGATGGTTTGTCCAAATTTCCATCCACAATTGTGAACTATAACTTCAACTTATAAGAACCGAAGATTTGATATTCTGTGTATAATCTTAAACTCTATACACTAAATCATCTATTGTATAAGTGGGGAAACATACAAAATGATCTATTTAATGTAACACTTTATTGAATTGAATAAATAAATAAACAATTGTTCAATAAGGGTTTGTTTGGAAAGCCACCTGGTAATTGGAATTGGTGTGATTACTAGGGTAGTAATTTCCAGCTTAGTAATTATGATGACCTGTTTGTTTGTCACAATGTAATTACAAGTGTACTGTTTGGTTGCACAAGTATAATTACATAGTTATATTAAATTTTAAAATAAAAGTTAATTATCAAAAACTAAATATTAATATTAGACAAATAATAGCCTTTATAAATGATATTAAACTATATACACACATATACACACACACATATATGTATATACTAGATAAGTATGCTCATGCTTAGCACGGGTCCAACATGATGGATTTTGAAATAAATTTTTATTTGCTTCAAGTATTTTGAGGCGTCAACCTGAAACCGAATTAAAACTAATTACTTGGTAAGTAATAGCCCTCTTATTCAAACTCAAAATAAGAAGTATTAGGCAAAAAGTCCTTGTGTTATTAGGTTTGAATTATAAACTAATGGATTGTGTCAAGTTGTTTGGCACCTTAGAACACAAAAATATTTACACATCAATGCGTTGAATATACACTCTAATCATATTTTATTAGTTTCGAGTGATATATATGATAGTTCAAACTTAGATTGTATGTCTCCATAATATCCTCACAAAATGGCGTATGAAAAGCTTTACATCACCTTCAAAATGTAGATAAACATCAATCAATTTCAAGTTATACAACAACTACAGTAACATACAAAATGTAATCCTACAAGTGAGATTTGAGGAGGATAGAGTGTACACACAACTTACACCTACCTTGGAAGTTAGAGAGACTATTTTCAATCGACCCTCAGCTTAAAGACTGAAGCCGTATTACAATGTCAAAACAGATTTAGAATGTGCATTTTTATAAAGAAAGCACTTCTATAAACTATGGGAAGGATTTACTCTGGGAGAGAAGTAGTCAACAACTTTGTTAGAATACAAAATAATATCAAATTCTCTTATAACAAATACTACAACACATTTATAAACTACTTGTTACTATTAGGCATTTGATTTGAAAGTAAGATTTAAGTTGTTTCCAGAAATCTTATTTACCTGCAAGTCATAAAAACTTGGGTGCCATATTTAGAATTCAAATAAATAAATTACTGAATAAAAGAATATTTGCTATAGCTTCAAAAACATCCTGCCAGCCCAGCTATAAAATAAATCTTAAAGAAACTTGTAAGTCTTGTGGTTTCCAAACATGCTTTTGAAGTTTGTTGTATAATCATAAGTTGATTAAATACCACCATAACTCCATAAGTTCTCAACTATTTTATAGTCCTTGTTCGTCAGTGAGAGTAGTAAGATTTTAGAAATGCATCACCAAAGCACCTCCATATTTTAACTATCATGTAAGAATACTCACTATAAAGGACATACTTAGTTTCGGATGGTAAAAGCAAACATGTAAATTTTAGACATGTTCTTCTTCTAATAAACTACTTTTAACTTGTCCTAAACTTGGTTACATATTGACAGGTTTGCTGAAGCCAACTTATTAAAAGTGAAGGGTTTATAAGTTCCTACACTTGCAGGACCATGTCCCTCAGAACATATAAAAAATAAGTTGTTATATTCTTGATATTTTTAGATTCAGAAATTGAGCAAGTATCATATTTAGTTTCGTTTCTAAATTGTAAGATTTATTTTCAAGAAATAAATAAACCAATATCCTATGCTAGATGATCATCTAGTGAATCTTCGTAAAGCACAGTTACTGGATACAACTTCAAAGGAAATAGTATATTAGTTAATTGTCTTATTCTCTCTCCCTATCGAGGATACTACTACATGCAAAATGCTATTCTAAACTCTTTTCATGAGATACAAACACTTTAAACTGAAAGTAAGACTTCAAGCATACCTCGCCCAAGTACTTCTGAACAAATTCTTAGGTAACTACTCTTATGAAGGTCGTGGTGGTATGATGTGCTACAGACTTTACAGGTATAGTTTTCCTTGTGCTTGGTAGAACATAGAGCAATATGATAAGTTGACATGTTACCAACTTCTTAACATACTTTGAGCTTGAATTATCTTGTATTTTACATTGATTCGATATAATTCTCATGTAATATAGCTCTTTTATGTAGGTAATGGATGAATACGAGGTTGAGCTAACCATGTGAGTCAATAGGAATGTGAAAAGTGAAGAAAGGGAGCTCAAACTAATACATGGGAGGATTAGAGGCCACCTGCGCAGCTGGTCATGGGATGCACACGCAGGTGGCCAACGAAGTTGGGAGACAGTGGCCAATAAAACTGGGAGACAGTGGCACCTGTGTTGGTTGCCTGCGCGCGCAGGTCCGGCACCTGCACCAGCAGGTGACCAGTGCGGTGGCATTTTCATAATTTTTGATAACGCTCAAATACACCCTAGAAATGAGTGTACGCAGTCATTAGCAATATAATTACCCAACTTAGAGTCGGGGTCGAATCTACGAGGAATGAATGCGATAGTTTTCACCTCTAAGTGTCAAAAGCAACTAGTGCTAACACGCAATGCTATAAAAATAATACATAAAAGTAAATAGGGGAAATTACTAGTTTAACAATTGGTACTTATCGAAGTAAATGTAGTTTGAAATGTACAATTCAAAGATTAGTGAAATAGAGTTGAAATCATGTGTAATATGGAGCTTAGGGTTATGCTGTTGTAAAAGTGAAAGGATGCACGGGTGATTGACTATTTGTCCAGATTTAGCTAAGAGTTATGGGTAGGCTATATTATGGGTACTTAGTGTTGATTTGTCAATCAAACACCAAGATATCACAAGTGGGTTCTTTCGAACGCCTCACAAGTATATCTATATAATCAATCTACTACCTCAATTAGCATCCTTATGTCTAAGAGACACTATTAAATGATAAATATCAAGTTGTTGCTCACTTCCTATTCTTCACCCTCATCCCCTTTGTCAAGGATGATGAGAGTCTTAGGGTTAATTAGAGTTTGCAACCTCTAATTTTAGATCGAACACATTGAATAGGAATAAAATCCACAACAATTATCTAATTAGGAAGATAAATAAACAACACCCATACAATTATCACATCTTACTCAAGCGTAACCCTAAGCAAAGAAATTAGCTACTCATAGAAGGAGAAAGAGGAAAATTACCCAAGTTCTCCTCCCACTGTTCCATTGAATTAGAAAATAATTGCAAGATTTTTTATCTCAAATTTAATACTAATTCAAAGAAAAATAACCAATTTCTCTCTTAAGATTCCACTCTATGTTCTCCCTCTTACAAAAATGCCAAAGATCCCTTTTCAGATCTGAAAAATCCCTTTTATAGTCCAAAAATTACGTTATCAGAAATTACGAAAATGCCACCGCACTGGTCGCCTGCTGGCACAGGTGCCAGACCTGCACGCGCAGGCAACCAACATAGGTGCCACTGTTTCCCAGCTTCATTTTCCACTGTCTCCCAGCTTCCTTGGCCACCTGCATGCGCAACCCATGACCTGCGTGCACAGATGGCCTCTAATCCTCCCATGTATTAGTTTGAGCTCCCTTTCTTCACTTCTCGCATTCCTATTGACTCGCATGGTTAGATCAACCTCGTATTCATCCATTACCTACATAAAAGAGCTATATAACATGAGAATTATATCGAATCAATGTAAAATACAAGATAATTCAAGCTCAAAGTGTGTTAAGAAGTTGGCAACATGTCAACTTATCACAATACACCACGGGGAAGATCTATACCAATCTGCTTGTACAACTCATGATGAGTCGGAGGTAACTCAACAGCTTCACAGATTTCCTGCTTTTGTATGTCGCATCCTCTAATCTCCTAGTATTAGGAAAAAACATAATCTCAAAGACTAAGAAATAAATAAGGTCTGTGAAACAGTAGGTAAATTGGAGGAAATTAAGAAATACCTTCACAAATCTTGGGAGATGATATCTTTAATACAATCAACTTCAAGTTATACAAAGTGAAATAACATATAGAACTTAATGCAACAATGGAAATCTATAGATGTGTAAGGTCAAATATGAAAGAGATAGAACCATATAAAGAATAGAACATGAAGTTAATTCAAAGAATGATCTGGCTATTTCGATATGGATCTCGTTATTTTCCGTCAGAATACTTTTTTTGGAAAAGGGTCTAATATACGCTTCATGTATTGGAAATGGTACACAAATACCCTCCTTCCACCTTTAGGCTCTAAAACACCCTTTCATCTACCTATATGGCTCTAAAATATCCTTCTACTTAACAAACAAGTGATTAGGCTTCTAACTTAACATGTGGTAGCCTGTTATTGGTTGGAAGTTTAATTAATTAAAAACTAAATATTTCCCAAAACCCAACCTGGTTCCCACTTAAATACATCACCACCACTGCTAGAGTTGCATAAAAATTGTGGATTATGTTATTTACCAAAGTTCAACTCCCTTTACTAGGATACATTTTAAAATAAAATAAGTTAATATAGCAGTATCGTAAAAAAAAACGAGTGTATCCTGTAGTATTTGAAACTTTTTGTCATTTAACTTTGAAAACTAAAAAATTATCTAGTACAGGCAAGTATCAGTCTTCTTTTGATACATTAGTATTATTGTTTTGTACATTGCCATATTGGCATAACTATACTTCATAAGTTTTACACCGTTTATCCTTTCAACATTGAAATCCACAATGCATCTAATTCTGTCGTCGTATTGTTATATATCACTAAAAATTATAATGAAGATTCATGAAAAAAGAATTGAAACTTCATTATGGAAGGATTACATGAAAAGAGTAAATAAGATCCATGAATTATCAATCATATTCCCAATGAACATCAAGATACTTGAGCTTTGTTTATGTTAATAAATCTCGGACATGAAAATTGAATGGTCACCTTTGGCATCTCAACAAACAAAAAGCTATCAGAAATTTAAGATGTTCCATTAACTGGAAAATGCCTAGGAGTTGAACCTCATTACTTGTGTTGTCCTAGAATCTAATGAAAATCCTGAACAAATTATAACGGAGTCACAAAGCATACTTGTCCATCTAACCATTAATTTTCATAGCACATCATGCTCCTTGAAGCATGAAGAAAGAGTACCAATTAAGTCAATCTTATTTTTATCTTTAGTTTGTGAGCATCTTCTTTTACCAAACTCTGGACTAATTTAATATGGAAGAGAAGGAGAAAAATAGAAACAAATTAAAATACTTATATTTGAAAGTTCAGGACATAAAAGGTATTACAAAGAAAATATTTTGGTATTGCATTCACTACATACAAACACTCAAATAATAGCTAGATACTGAACAAATAGATAATTATTAGATAAGTCATCCCCAATTCACAAGTGCATTCATCAAAAGTATAAAAATTTAAGCCCTAATTTGAATGTAAAGTAATGAAATTAGCATATCTATCAAAATTGTCAGAAGACATGTCAAGGAATTAACTTATTTTCAAGAACCTTACAGTCAAGAGCCATATATACTTCATGAACCCCTAACACCTTTATTATGTGTGTTTTTTTATATAATTGTATGCACATTTGTCTTATATTGCTAGTTTCAATGTTCTTATTCTTCTGAGTCTTTAGGCACTTCTTATTCGACAAATAATAAAATGTATTATGCGTATACCCATCAAAGTTTTCAATGTCAACACACTGGTACATGAAACAAGAAACAAAACTCAAATTGACACCCAATTTAGAACAACAATAAACCATCAACAATTTCTCAAGTTTATCATTTCAAATTTCATTTATTCATTCACAATGTACTTATACAAACAAAAATATATCAATCTTTTATAGGAAACTGCCATACCTCCACATAATATTATGAAGACTCACCTTGCTAGATATCATGCCAATGTAAACTGAAATGCTGCCTGCAGTTTCTAGTTGGAACTGCCCATTAAACTAAATTTTGCCATCTCAATACAATTTTGGCACTCGCCTCCTTTAAATATATGTGTTTTGCACATTCATTTACCTCTTAGGGTTTATTCCCCAAATCTTCAACTTGATTCTCTATTAGTTCGATGAAACCAAAAGAAGCCAGCCTTGAATTAGAGATAAACTGGGAGCGACAAAATTCGAGAAGCAAGACACTTAACATATATCAACATCGAGGTTGAATTAGCAGATTTTTTCAAGTACATCAAGTCAAAACACATTTAATACTTTAGCCAAGATTAATATCACCTTAGTCTATCATATTTGATCATACTGGTTCAATTTACGGTCTGCAGATAGCTTATGTAAAGGAATATTACAAGAATATACTCCATGATTTAGGATTTTTTGGACAAATTATGCAAAAGAAGAATATTTTCAAACTTAATGATATAAGACAAATCGGCGCTAACCTTTCAAGGATTCAAGGACTATAATTCAAGGCCGACACAAAGGAACCCAAGATACCATCATATCAAGGAGACAAGGATACGTTTGGAGGACCCTTTTCAAGATCCTAAGAGTTCAATACCACGTGTGGAGGATAGCTTAGAGCTGGGAGCCAAAATCACCTCAAAACCTCTACTAGAAGGCAAGCAGGAGAACTACAAACACTCCAAGGATCATTGGTGAAGATAGATGTGTTTGAACCCATCTTGACACCATTTAAGGAGTGTTGTGTGTTACCCAATGCATTCAAGAAGTATTGAAAGCCATTGGAGAGGTCGTCGGAGAGTTAAGAGGAGCCAAACGGTGACCTACGCCAACAGGTGGCTATTTTGTCCTTTCCAATGGCACCTGCGGTATTAAAAGGCTCAAAGCTATAAATACTAGTTAATTCTTCATTTTAAGAATTTTTCTTATTGAATTAAGATGAAATATACACTTGAGAGTGTGAGAGCTAGGATTAGCTTATTTTGAACTATCATTTTGAAACATTGGTAACGTGGGAGATTGATTCTCTCCTAGTTTATGTTAGAGAATTGGTGCTTTGTAGGATTAATTCAATAGAGGTTTTAGGGTTTGAAATACCCTTTGGTTTCTTTGATTTTCCTATTTTTATGTCTTTCTAGCTATCCTTATTTTCTTGCCTTGTTATCTTAGCTTGTTTTTGTGATTTTCGTACTTTATTTCTCTTTTCTATTTTGTCCAGTATCATTTGGTATCAGAACCGAACTTAGATTCGTTTGTATGATTCTAGTCTTGGGTTTGTTATCACACACAAAAAAATATATTGTGTCAAAACGTTTTTGCAAACCCCCCCAAATTTTTTTTGTGTTTTTGAGTCCTTCTTGTTTTTTCTATACTAGATTTTGTTTCCTCTAGTATATTTGAGTCAGAATCTTGAGATTTGGGTTTGGTTTGAGGAGATTTGAAGAGAAAACCTATTGTTGTTCTTGAGGTTGAAGAAAGTTAAAAGTGAGTTTTTAGATCTTGCCATTTTTGTATGGTTTTGAAGGTTAAAATTTGTTTGAAGTTGTTCTGCACATTGAAGAGAACATAAATCTGAAATTTGGTGCCATTCGGAGAAGTTTTGGAGAATCTGCCATTTTTGGGTTTGAAGCTTGAATAAAAATTCAAGTGGGTTGAAAATTTTGGAAATTTTGGTTGGGTTTTGAGGCTTTAAATCACTTAGGTTGTGTTCGGGAGGTTGGAAGGAGCTCGAGTTTAAAATTTCATCAAATTCCGAGCAAAAATGAGAGAGTTATAAAATTTTGATCTTCATATTGTTCTTGGTGTTCTTGAAGACATTCAAATCTTCAAAAGAAAGATTCATCCAAAAAGGGTTGTTAGATCCAAAAGGAAAGATAGATAAAAGTGTGTGGGTGTTGGTACAAGGAATATCCCCAAAGAAAAGGATATTCTAGGAGAGAGAACCCAAAGGGCCAATAAAAAGGTGAAAAATCAAAGTTTCCAAGTGTGCTGTCTGGCCACCTACGCCCTCACCTGCTGGCGTAGGTGACCATATGCATAGGCAGGTGACCAAATCAGGTCACTCTATTTTCACCTACTCCCTAACCTGCGAGGGTAGGTCACCACCTGCGGGGGAAGGTCACTTGAACGCACCTCAATGATCCCAAAACTCATTTTGCTCAGGTCCTAATTTCTTAGTTTCAATTTTTGATTCCTAATTTCATTTCTTAATTCCTAAACTAATTATCAATGGGTAATTTTCCTTACTTAGTTGATTGATTAGTCTTAGAGTCCGTTCTTTCTTAGTCCATTTCTTTTTATACTTTTTATCATTTTGTTTCGTTGATATTTCTTTATTCAAGTCTGTGGTTGTTTGTTTAAGTCATTTATTCTTTTTCAAAACAACAATCCATTCCGATCACCAGTAGAAATTGACACCATGTCTTCTATTGGAGTAGAAAATATATTTCAACGTTAGAAACTCCTATTGTGAGGCATACAAAGGTGAGAATCTTACGAGTATTGGTGAGGAGCTTTTACTACTAACCTTGTTTGCTCATTTTTATAGGTACACAGAGTTATAAGGAAGTATGTCTTTGGTAGCCTCGAATACTTGTGACTACGACATAGGAGACTATGATTGTGGTGAAGAAGGAGATAGCTATGACGAAGATGGATATTATGGAGGCTATGAATATAGCCATGATCAAGAGCCATGTGGGAATGAGAGCTACTATCCCGAAGAAGGATATGAGGCAAATGGCGAGTTTAGATCTTATGGAGAGTATGGAGAGGATGAAGAGCCTTGTGATGGTTCTTATGATGATGATGAAGCATGTGAGGATTCTTTCACTTACCACTCTGAGCATGAGGAAGATGTGAGGTATAATTATTTCTCCTATATGCCTTATAAGAGTCATAGTGGGAATGTACATGAGGATTGTGAGGATTCATATTCCTTTTCTTGTGCTACTTCTTATCATAATACGAGTTGTCACACTACTTTGAGTAAAAGTCGTCCAATAGGAAAAAGAGAATGTGAATCACTAATGTCTAAGGGTACTACATCCTACCCTTCTTGTTCTAGTGCACAAACATTGGGAAGTAGGAACCAAGATGGATATAGAGGGAATAGTGGAATCATAATCTCCCTAGAACCCCCTTTCCTATCTTCAAAGAAGAACGTGATCCCGAGGCTTATCTTGATTGGGAATGGCAATGTGAAAGGTTTTTCAAGGATTATGCTATGAGTGAGGTTGAACAAGCCAAATATGCCATCAAGCACCTTTAAGGTCAAGCATTGAGATGGTGGGAACTTGTAAAAGGATCCATTTAAACATGGAGTACCTTGAAGAGGTACATGAAGGCCATATATGTGCCGGAGGGATACACAAAGCTCTATAATAGGTGATCCAAGAAGACAAGTTGACTTTAGGAAAGTAAGCATTTGTGGGGTTCTAGGATGCATTCTTGTTCACATTGATTGGTGCTATGTGAACTACATCACTTCATCTATGGTCAACTATTTAGGAATTCCTTGAATGTCCAAGTGTTATCCATATTTCTTAGAGGTCTATAGGGTTTTTGAGAGTGTGAAGGTTTCCTTCACCCAAAATGAGTACTATGAGGAGGTGTGGTGTGATATATTTCCCATGGATTTTGGACACTTATGTTTAGGCGCTAATTGGTTTGTGAAACATAGAGTTTCAAATGAGAAAAATTGGCCTAAGATTGTAGTGGACCAATGGGGAAACCATCTCTTTCCCTCTACCCTTCCCAAGACCCAAAGAAATATGACTACTTACTCCAAGTCCTTTGATGATGAGAGACAAAAGATTGAGAGAAGTAAGGGAGTGCAAAGTGATAACCCAAGAGTGGAAAAAGGAGAGGTTAAGAGGAGTGAAGTGAGAGGGTTACCACAAATACCATCTAACTTTGTTTGTACTTCTCTTAGTAAGGACACTTGTGCAGGTACTAATGCTACAAATAGAGGAGGAATACAAGCTTCAAACATAGGGTCTAATCTAAAAGATTGGAAGATTAATTTGAACCTATGCCTAAAACCATACGAAGAGTATTCCGACACTTTGAAAGGAACCTTGCACCAAGGTAAATAAGAATCTTTTCATAAGCTTCAAGGTAACAAAGCTAACTCTTGCACTTTAGTAGACATGAATGAGCATTGTGTGGCTAGTAGCCAATTGAGTGTGAATGATAGCTTGTTTATTTGAGAGTCTAACGATTCTTTACCTCGTATTGAAAATGCACATGTTAAAAGTGTGGATACACTAGTTGATCCTATTGATGACCGAATTGACTCTTCTTGTAAGATAGATTTGAGTCCACCTAGTGTTGAAGCCTTTGTATTGAATGCTAGTACATTGTCTTATGAAAATGGTGTTGATCAACTTGTGTGTGAATCTAGTCCACCACTTGAGGGTGTTTGTGATGTGATTAGTGAACCTCAAGTTAGTGATGATTTTGATAATGTTGATCATTTGAATAGGAGTGAACCCTTGAGCATGCCATTAAATGAAAATTCTATTACTTCCTTGTCTCATAGGGATGATCATGTGTTCGAAACTTCTTCAAAATTTGATAATTGTCTTTTTGAAAGTGAACTTACATGTTTCAATTCTCCTTGTTGGATTGATCCTTCTCTCTTTAAGTATAATTTCTTATCTGAGGATGATGAAATCACTCCTTGTGGATTACCTTATGGTGAGGATCATGTTAGTGATGTAGCTCCTCTTGAGGGCTATATTCTATATAACAACCCATTATGGTGTGACAAATATTCCTCCTAAAGATCGAAATCTATTCTTGGAAGATGAGAGTACTCTTATGGGAATGGAATGTGAAGAAATGGAAGGTGCTATTTGCGTCCCAATTATTTCTTCTTCTTTGAGTGTTCTAATTCTTGAGCATACTCTTGATAATGTTCTTGCAAGTAGTAGTGAGCATGTACTTGAGGACACCTTAGATGAAATCAATTTGCATGACACCTTTCTTTACTCTCTATTTGACTTTGATGATGCTTATGCTAGTATGGAGAGTATAACTTTTTGTATTGGTGGCACCTTAAGGGAAAAAGAGTGTTTTCTAGACCCATGTATATGGACGCTCTATCCATGTCATGCCTCAAATCCCATTGGGGTGGACTGGCACCCAAAATCGTTAAGGCCCGAGAGAACCAACCTATACATTCATACACCTTCCATTCATATGCATGACACTAAATGAACAACAAGATATCAAGGATGGAATTCATGGAAAGACATTCAAATAGATATGAAACTTGGACGTTAGAGCCATCACGTCAAAAGCATACATTCCTTACATTTGTCCCACAACGTCTACAAAGCCTTTAATAGATACAAACCCAAGCCTAAAGTCGGGACAAGTCCCCGCTTTATACAACTGTTACACAGTACCAAAAGCAATATGTACACATGACTCGAAAAACCCCGAATCAATCTGGAGCTCACCAACAGTCTGCAGATGACCTGTATCCTACTGTGGAGTTCTACTAGCTCCTGTTCCTACAGCAAGTAAGGTGAGTCCCCCAAGGGACGTCAGTACGAAAGAATGTACTGAGTATGTAAGGCTAAAAGCAACTGCATGGAATATAGGAACTTAAATGGAATCAAATTCAAGTGAATAAACATTATGGATAAACCACCATTCTGTATGTGTGGAACCATGTACATTACATTCATTACTTCTTTGCTTTTACGTTTGTTACCGTCATATAATACCAGGTCCCCAACTAATCAGTGGGTCATAACATAACATAACATAACATTGGGATCATCTCTAGCTAGGCTTTCGCCCCTTTGAGCTACCACTCATAAATCAATAAAGAAGGTTCGGCCCTAGCTAGGTTTTCACCCCTTTGGGATACCCCCTGTCAGGTTCAGCATCAAGCTAGGCTTTCGCCCCACTAAGCTTTCCCCTGATCCAATAATCTCGGGATCATCTCTAGCTAGGCATTACTTCTTTCCTTTACTTTTGTGAGATTGATACATTGGTGGTCATAACATTATTGGAACTTTGGAACAATAATCAATGAATGAGATACATGTGAATGACAATTTATAACAAACCTGGAGTGAGACACTTTAGAACATTTTGGAATGGAAACCAGTTCGATAACAATGAGAACAATAAGAGCTGCCAAAGAATATGGAAAAGAGTAACCTTACATACCTTATCTTCCCAATATGAATACATAATCCAATATGTGAATACAATAATTCAGCTCCTTCCTTACGTGATACTCTACAACACAAGTACATAACAGAGCTTACGTTAACAACTAACTACATTACAAAGGCATAAGACGACAATGAGCTACGTGACTGCCATATAACATCATTTCACCCTCTTACAATACCATTTACTGCATCACCATACCAACAACACCAAAACATTCCACACATCAACCAAGACATCATAATCCAATAGCATTTCACACCAAGTTTATACTTTACACTTCCCTTTCAACACAACGTCACATTTACTCCATCAAGTCACTTAAATACCTTGCCAATAACACATTAAAATCAATCCACAAGTGATACATTTCAAAATGACTCCGGAATACCCCTTAGGGCCATCCAAATAGTACCATAAGTTGATGATTGCATCCAAGAAGGGTATAGGGGCCTTGGGGGGGGGGGTCAAAGAGAAGCAAAAACAAACAAAACAAAATTCTGGAATGACCTGTGGAGCCACCTGCGCCCAAAGGTGGGTGATTTGAGGCCACAAGTGCCCATCTATCCTTGTCCAGGGCCACCTGCATTGGCATCTGCGCCAGCAGGTGCCCCATCCGCGAAGGCGGATGCCCTATTCAGCCAAAATGGGTCTCTTTTGGGTCTATCTTTGCAATAAATGGTCCATGTCCATAAGTAAGCTTATATTTTCATATTTTAAGTTAACCTTAACGCCAACAAATAATCATGATTTCACAACGCACATGAACATCACAAAACTACATTTTTCTTTAAATACACCACCAATTTCATGCACAATTTCACAACAACAATTCCAAATGTTATACACAAAGAGGAAGAAATTTAGGTACATAAACACATCATACATGTTTACATTTAATCCATCAAATTCACTTCCTTCAATACCACAAGTCTCCTTTCAAATTTATAAGGCAAAACCCTTTGCCGATTAAGCAAAAGTAGACTGTTTCACACATAGTGGACTGCTCAATACTTTGTCAACATAACCAACATGATTTATACACACTCTCATGCATATAATATATTAAACCATAAGAGTAAACACTTACCAAAGCTTGCAAAGGAATGATCTTGTCCAAAGGGATTAGTAGCTTAGGGTTTGTAAGAGGAGAGAAAATATCTTGGAAAATTCTAGACTTGGCATGTGTGATGTAATGACTAAAAATCTGATTTTTAACCCCTTATATAGTCCCTTGTATTCATCCTTAGACAAAAACTTAGTCATAAATGATATGTTTACTTGGTCAACTTAAGAATGGGTCATTTTCCATTTTGGGTCATGTCCTTTGCTTAATTTTGGGCCTCATTTGAGCCCATAATCACAAGACTAATTCATCCCAACAAGGTTAATGTGTAATAAACCAACCATCTCAAGTTTAAATAATTTCATAAATGTTAGTACAATCACATAGGTTCAAAAATGTACGGGGTGTTACAATCCATTTAACCCAGTGACTATTTGGAATATGGTGGTTGTAAGACACCCCACTTGGTGCTTGGTCAAGATGACAAGTTAGATTTGGTTGGAGTTGTTGGTAATATTCCTTATGATAGTGAGTCTTTCTTGAGGATTTATAATCCACTTGAGAGACCAAAGTTGTGTACGAGAAAGGTCTCCAACAAAGTTGAATGCTCTTTAAAGAAGGGGAGCAATGAAAAGATCCAAGAGAATTCACCATTATGTGTTTCCATTCTTGACCAAGGTTTACTACTTGTGGGTCGAAGAGTGAAACTTGATTTGAAAATACCTTGGAAGAATTTCAATTAAGTGATACCTTTCTTTATTACCTTTTTGCATATGATGTTATTCATGATCGTGTTGAATCAATATCTTATGTAAGCATGGAATGTTTTGAAGGGGAGAGCATTATGAGCTTAAATGCAATATGTTTGTTGACGAGTATGGGGAATACCTTTGTATTTGACCCCGGTGATGATTTGGTAGTAATCAAATTCTTGGAGATAGCTAGTGCATTGAGTGGAGTATTAATTTGGAATGATCTTGTTCATGACCTTGCACTTAGCTTTGGGAATTATCATCTGACTTTTGACTTAAAAGGGGTTTTGTGCTTGTTGAAACATAGAACCAATGTGGATTTTCATGAGTGGTTGACTAAGTACCATGGTTCTCTTGAATTTTCCCTTTGTCAAAGTCTCATGGGTGGCCAAGTAGCCTTTATTTTATGGGGTTACAAACCCTTGAGTGATCATTTTGATTCTTGGCTATATGTTAAGTGTGTTCCTCCTTGGCTTGTTGATAAGTTTGATGTTGCTAACCCTAACCCTCATGCCATGAGAATATTATGCTTGCTTGTTTTCCATATTGTTTTGCAAGGTTTGGATTCAAGGTCGAATCTTTTTCAAGAAGGGGAGGATGATACAAGCCAAATCGACGCTAACCTTTCAAGGACTATAATTCAAGGCCGACACAAAGGGACCCAAGCCACCATCATCTCAAGAATGCAAGGATACATTTAGAGGACCATTTTCAAGCTTCTAAGATTTCAATACCACATGTGGAGGATAGCTTGGAGATGGGAAGCAAAATCACCTCAAGACATCTACTAGAAAGCAAGCACAAGAACTACAAACACTCCAAGGATCATTGATGAAGTTAGATGTGTTTGAACCTATCTTGACACCATTTAAGGAGTGTTGTGTGTTGCCCAATGCATTTAATAAGGATTGAAAGCCATTCGAGAGGTCGTTGGAGAGTTAAGAGGAGCCAAATGGTGACCTGGAGTCACCTGCGCCCTGACCTGTGCCAGCAAGTGGCCATTTTGGCCCTTCCAGCAGCACCTACGCCCTGAGATGCGCTAACAGGTGACCCATCTGCATGGGCGGATGCCTAATTTGCTGAAATGGGTCACTTTTGGGCCCATTAAATGTAATAAAAGGCCCAAGGTTATAAAGACTAGTTCCTTCTTCTTTTTAAGAAGTTTTTTTGTTGAATTTAGATGAAATATATACTTGAGAGTGTGAGAGCTAGTATTATCTTAGTTTGAACTATCTTTTTGAAATGTTGGTTACGTAGGAGATTGATTCCCTCGTGGTTTACGTTAGAGAATTGGTGCTTTGCAGTATTAATTCAATAGAGGTTTTGGGGGTTGAAATACCCTTTGGTTTCTTTGATTTTCCTATCTTTATGTCTTTCTATCTATCCTTATTTTCTTCCCTTGTTATCTTAGCTTGTTTTCGTGATTTTCGTACTTTATTTCTCTTTTCGTATTTTATCTGGTATCACTTAATACTCCGGCCAAACAATGCATAGAAACTTATCAAGGTTATCATCAATTTTCCATATGTAACAACCCTCTTAGTCGTTATGTAAAAGTCTTACGTTCCAAATTTCGTGTCTAATTTCTTTCGGTTTGGAAGTTACAAATTTTAGGCTAGACTAGTTTTGCTCTGTTTAAGAGTGAGGGGCAGTTTTGGAAAATATAGAAATAATTTAGACCTTTTTAGAGGGAACATTATTGATCCCTATTTAGCAAGGGTGATAAGTAACCTGTAGGATTTTATGAAACTAAATTTGGGTTTGTAGAACTCTCGGAATTAACCTTAGCGTAAAGGGCATTGTTCAAAATATTCCAGGATCAAGGTATGTTGTAAAAAGGGAGATTTTGGGTGAATAAGGACATTATGTCATGTCGACACCGCTATAGCGGTTGACACACCGCTATAGCGGTGACAGCTATAGCAAAATAATTACCGCTATAGCGGTGGTAAAAAACAGTCAAGGTCGCTATAGTGGTGGCCTACCACTATAGCGGTCAGGTATCGCTATTGAGGTAAAAACCGCAGATTAAAGGGATTAAACCGTAAAATAATTTATTATTTTATAAACTCATTATGGGGCAAGAGGAGGGCGATTTAGGGTAAAAATCACCGATTTAACTTCGTTAAGGTAAGGAATTCACTCCTTTTAACTTGTAATTACTACTTAATCCTTAGAAGGAGTAAATTATAGAGTTTGGGGGAGGATTTTAGGGCGTATTTTGTTATGTTTGCTGGTGCAAGGGTGAAATTGAGTATTAGGTTAATCAGTTTTGTTTATTAACTATGAAATTGGCCTTGCATTCCGTTAATTCACTAATTATTCCATGAAATTGGTAGTTTTAGATGAATTACTAGAGAAATTACCCTAGAACAGTTAAGGAATGATTATGAACTGACCTTAGGGGGTTGGGGTGGTTTATAACTCCTGCCATGATTATGTAATTTCGTTAATGCAGTGTTTGTGTGCATGTTTTAGACCACGAGCCAGTGAAAAGGGCACGAAAGGGCAAAAATTCATCTTAGAGTTGTGCAAGCTTGGTTTGAGGTAGGTGATGGGGTATATTTAATCCAACTTATGTTATATGTGCATATTAAATACTTTGTGGGGTGATTGGTTAATCCATGTGGTGCTTGGTCATTGCAATGTCTACTTGTTTTATGACTTGTACTCTTTATATTGTAAATTATGGAATGTTTCGGCATGTGAGACATTCTCACACGTTGTTGGATTAAGGATTACAGACATTCATGTCTGGGGGGTTTTAGTACATAGATGGTATTGTCCCTTGTAGGTCATAGTTAGAGGGTAGGTATATAACCCTTAGCATGTGTGTACAGTTTTCAAGGTATGTATTAGTATGACGGTTCCTTGAGTGAACCGAGGAATTTGTATTATTGTGCTTGTCCTTATTTGGTTGTCTTGAATTGAGTTACATATTATTCCCTTAATGACACTTGTTGACTTGTTGGCTTGCCTCTTGAATGCTACTTGTACATATATGTGGAATGTTTGATGTGTAAGCATGTGTTAGCTAATTGTACTATATTTTGGTTAAGTGTTCATAGTTCCATCTTGGATTATTCAAATGATCCTACCAGTACACTGTGGTTTATTTGTATATTGATACTATACCTGCATTTAATTTTTTGAGTGCAACATATATTCCAGCAGATTCATCGAGACCTTGTGATTTCAGCCGTCGATTCCAGATTTCAGGGTGAGCAGCACATCTGGGCTACTATGAGATCTTTCTCTTATTTAGACATTGTCCTTTGTTTGGACTTGTTACTTCTTACAGTTTCATGGTTGCATCCCTACTTGATATTCTTAGTATGTTTTGGTACACCAACTTTTGGGTACTAGGGGGTTTCCCCTTGATATTTCTTCTGCACAGTCTTAAGTTGTTAGATTGAATGGTTATTACACTATTTATAGGATAGTTCTCTTACTTTTACTTGAGTGTTGATCAATGCTTCCTGGGTTATTGGTTCTCCCATCGGGTGAGTAGTGTAGGTGCCACTCACAAAGGGTTAGGGTCATGAAAAACTTGGTATCATAGCCTAGGTTTCATTGATCTCATTGTACCAAAATGGGTCCAGTCGATTCTAGCAAAACAGTATGGAGATGTCTGTACTTTTCTTTGGGAGGCTATAAGACTTTAGAAAATATGTCTTTCTTGCTTCTGTGCTATGACTTGATTTTAATTGGTATCTGGTGATCCAAATTGGTATATGATCCTTCACTCTTTTATCTATAGATGGTGAATACTAGGTCGAACGAAACCCGAGTAGTAGCCCCAGCACCGACCACTCTAATTGAGGAGCCAGCCATAAGGGAAAGAGGATAAGTTAGAGGTAAAAGGAGGAGAGGATGGGGATGAGCCACACCCGCCAAGGGTAGAGCTCAAGCAACTGTGGGTCAGGCTAATAAGAGGGAAACATCCCTTCCCTCACCCCATGATTATTTTAAGGAAAGAGAAGCAGCAGAGGAGCAGGAGATAGAGTATGAGGTGGCAACACCAGTTAGGGTTATAGCTCTACCTCTCATGTTTGTTGAGGTAATTTTCCAAGTGTTGGTTTGTCTTAGTGGGTTGGCTAGAGCTGGAGCCACCCCTACTGTTCTGTCTTATCAGGCTCCAGTTGTGCACCCTACTATTGTTATGGCTCCTAGGATGGATGAGACTTCGAGCATGGATATTTTTCCTTGTCTGATTTTGGGTTCTGTGATGACTGGTACTAAATATGACCTGCTGACTAAGTTTCTGATGATGAAACCTCCTACGTTTTAGGGTACAGAATCTAAGAATGCTTTTGAGTTTATTATTGATTGCAATGAGAGGATGCACAAGATGGGTATTGTGAAGTAGCATGGGGTTGAGTTTGTGACCTTTATATTAGAGAAGGATGCTAAGCAGTGGTGGAGAGCACATGTTGAGTGCCGGTCACTTACTTTGCCTCTTTTGACTTGGGAGTATTTTCTTGCTCTGTTTTGGATAAGTATGTACCTCGTGCCCTCCGTGTTCACAAGAAGGATGAGTTCTTGGTTTTGGAGCAGAGTTATATGTCAGTTGTAGCTTATGAGGCTGAGTTTCATGCCTTTTCTTATTATGCTACTCCGGTGTTGACTATGGAGAAAGAAAGGGTTCTTCTATTTATTAAGGGGTTGAACTATAGCCTTCAGGTGTTGACTGTGCAAATGACTTCTACGGGAAACGGGTTTAATGACGTGTCAGATTATGTGAAAAAGTTGGAAGGTGTGGTGCAGGCGGGACAGCCTAAGATGTTAGCCAAGAAGTCTTGAAATGTTGGGAATTTTAGTGGATCCTATTCTAAGGTCCAGCAGTCCTTTCCAGCTCACCCTATTCAGTCAGTTATGCCAACCTCTACTATGGTTCTTGCTAAGGGCCCTTTCCAGACTCAGGTTGTTATAGGAAAAGGGGCTTTTTATTCTTCTACTAGTCGGCCTTCTCTGGAGCATTGGTGTTATCATTGTGATGTTGTTTGTCATTTTAAGAGGAATTTTCCAGTGATACAGGCGAGTGGCTAGACACAACAACAGGTTGTAGCAGTAGTTATAGCAGGTAGAGGAGGGGGTAATTGCAGGGGTCGTCCACTAGGTGGATGGGTAAATCAGGTAGGCGATCATGGTAATGAAGGTGCGGGAGTGCATCCAGGTAGAGAGTTAGCTCAGACTGATTACCGAGCATTTTTTTATGCATTTTTGGGGAAGACTGATGTCGAGGCTTCTGATGATGTGATCACAGGTACTATTTATGTTTGTTACCGGATGGCTTCTGTCTTATTTGATTTAGGCTCAACTTATTCTTATATGTCAGTTCAGTTTGCTATGGGTCTGAGTCTTGTTTGTGATATTCTTTGTGATATTCTTGACTATCATGTGCATGTGTTTATTCCGGTTGGGAAGTCTGTGGTAGTTACGCATGTTTATCGGTCTTTTCCTATTTTTTTGTGGGTTTTTAGACTTAGATAGACTTAATTATCTTGGATATGTTGGACTTTGATGTAATCTTGGGTATGACCTGGTTACCTCTGTATCTGCTATTTTAAATTGAATTGCTAAAATAGTGACTCTAGCTATGCCTGGGATGAGGGAACTCGAGTGGGAGAGAGTATATAAGGCCAAACCAGTAAGGATTATATCATATGTCCAGGCTAGGGGCTAGTGGGGAAGGGGTGTTCAGTATTTCTTGTACACCTTACGGATGTGATGCAGGGTCCCCTTCTATTAAGTGAGTTTCGGTCATTTTTGAGTTCCAGGATGTGTTTTCTTCCGATTTATCAGATATGCCTCCGAATAGGGATATCGACTTCTATATTGACTTAGAGTGGGGTACACACCCCATATCTATTCCACCATATAACATGGCTCCCTACAGAGTTGAGGGAACTCAAGGCTCAGTTGCAGGAACTGCTTGATAAAGGTAAGTGCTTCACCTTGGGGCGCTTTGATTCTTTTTATTAAAAAGAAGGATGGTAGTATGAGGATGTGCATCAATTACAGGCAGTTAAATAAGGTCACCATCCAAAATAAATATCCTATGCCTCGTATAGATGACTTGTTTGATAAGCTACAGGGTGCAACAATTTTCTCAAAAATTAATTTGCGGTCGAGTTATCATCAGTTAAAGATTAGACCGAAGGATATTCCAAAGACGGCTTTTAGAACTCGGTATGGCCATTACAAGTTTCTAGCAATGTCTTTTAGATTGACTAATTCACCTGCAGCTTTCATGAGTTTGATGAATGGCTTCTTTAAATCCTTTTTGGATTCTTTTGTTATTGTGTTCATTGATGATATTCTTGTGTACTCCAAAACTAAGGAAGAGCATATAGGCCATCTCCGTATAGTTTTGGGAATTCTGAGGGAAAAGCAGTTATTTACTAAGTTCTCAAAATGTTACTTCTGGCTATCTTTTATTGCCTTCTTGGGGCATATGGTTTCAGAGAAGGGAGTGATGGTGGACCCTCAAAAATTAAAGCAGTTAAGAGTTGGATT
This sequence comes from Capsicum rhomboideum, assembly GCA_031232105.1. Lineage (NCBI taxonomy): Eukaryota > Viridiplantae > Streptophyta > Magnoliopsida > Solanales > Solanaceae > Capsicum > Capsicum rhomboideum. The sequence continues at coordinate 55,870,238 of CP124716.1, read as the reverse complement.
CGGCCTAGTTTAGTGACCGAGTTAAGGAGTTTTATGGGTCTCGCCAGTTATTATCGTAGGTTTGTCAGGAACTTTGCATCCATTGCAAGTCACTTGACAAGGTTGACTCAAAAGGAGGTGTCATTTGTTTGCTCAGGCCAGTGTGAAGAGAGCTTCCAAAAGCTCAAGACACTTTTGACTACAACACCTATTCTTTTAATACCGGTTGAAGGTAAAGATTTCATTATGTATTGTGATGCTTTATTTTTGGGTTTGGTTGTTGTGTTGATGTAAGATAAGAATGTTATTGCATGTGCTTCGAGGCAGTTGAAGCCTCATGAAAGAAATTACCCAACCCATGATTTAGAGTTAGCAGCGTGGTATTTGCATTAAAAATTTGGAGACACTATCTTTATGGTATCAAGTGTGAGGTTTTCATTGACCATCATAGTCTGCAACATGTGTTTACTCAAAGGAATATGAATTTAAGGTAGAGACGGTGGATGGAATTATTAAAAGACTATAATGTGACCATTCAGTATCATCTGGGTAAGGCAAATGTGGTGGCAGACGCATTGAGCAGAAAGGTCGTAAGTATGGGCAGCTTGTCATTCTTGAGAATGTCCAGGAGACCATTAGCTAGAGATTTTCAGACTCTAGCATCCTTGAGAATGCAGTTTGGGGTCTCGGACAAGGGTGGAATGTTGGCTAGTGTCAAGGTAAAATCAACCTTTGTAGAGCATATTAAGGACAAGCAGTACTAGAATAAGAAGTTGAATGCACTCCAAAACAAGGTAGTGAGCAGGGAGGGGACAGATGCCACTCTCTACATTGGAGGGGTGTTGTGGTTTAAAGAAAGGTTATGTGTTCCTCGAGTTGGTGACTTGATCAGTGATATACTTTCAGAGGCCTATGGCTCGCATTATTCTATTCATCTGGGCATGACCAAGATGTACTGCTACTTGAGACAACTTTATTAGTGGCCGGGGATGAATAGGGACATAGTGGATTACGTGTTCAAGTGTCATAACTGTCAGTAGGTGACGTATGAACATCAAAGGCCTGTAGGCTTACTTCAAAGGATGCCTATACCTATGTAGAAGTTGGAGCATATTGCCATGGATTTTGTGGTGGGGCTCCCTAAGACATTGGGAAAGTATGACTCTATTTAGGTGATAGTTGATCGATTGACAAAATCAGCTCATTTCTTGCCAGTTCAGGTAGATTACATCTCTCGGCAGTTGGCAAAAATAGATTTCAAAGTGATCATCAGACTTCATGGGGTGTCACTTTCTATTATTTCAGATAGGAATGCAAAGTTTAATTCTAAATTTTGGGATAGGTTGCATGAGGAGTTGGGCACCAAGCTTACTTTTAGCACGACTTTCAATTCTCAGAATGATGATCAGTCAGAGCGGATAATTCAGGTGCTAGAGGGTATGTTGAGAACCCGGGTAGGTCATTTTGGTGGTCATTGGGACCAGTTTCTCCCGTTGTGTGAGTTTTCACACAACAATAGCTACCACTCCAGAATTGATATGGCTCCGTTTGAGGCACTTTATGGGAGAAAGTGCAGGTCACCTATTAGATGGTTTGAGGTGGGAGATGTCAAACCTTTGGGTACCGACTTGGTGAAAGAGGCTCAAGAAAAGGTAAAATTCATTCAGACTAAGATGTTGGTTGCCCAAAGTAGACAGAAAGAGTATGCGGACCAAAAGGTGAGGGATATGTACTTCAAGGCTGGGGAGTAAGTGTTGCTCAAGGTGTCTCCTATAAAGGGAGTCATGAGGTTTGGTAAAAGGGGAAAGATTAGCCCTCAATATATTGGTCTCTTCGAGGTTCTTGAGGTAGTGGGTCCAGTTGTGTACAGGTTAGTCCTACAGTCTAGCTTGTCAAGGGTTCATCTAGTATTTCATGTTTCTATGTTAAAACGGTACCAGGGAGATGGATACTAAATTATTAAGTGGGATTCGATGCTTTTGGAAAAGGACTTGACTTACGAGGAGGAACCGATAGCGATACTTGATCGTGACTTTCATAAGTTGAGGATGAAGGAAATTCATATAGTGAAGGTTCAATGGAGGCATTGTCCGATTGAGTAAGCCACTTGAGAAATCGAGAAGGACATGCGGGATAAGTACCTTTAGTTGTTCGAGGATACATGTACTCTTTCCTTTCTTATTCTGGCCTATTTTTCTAGTTTAATCATTCGGGGATGAATGATGGGTAAATTGGTATCTGTTGAAACGACCCTCTTAGTCGTTATGTAAAAGTCTTACGCTCTAAATTTTGTGTCTAATTCCTTCCGGTTTGGAAGTTATTAATTTTAGGCTAGGATAGTTTTACTTCGTGTCGAAGAGAGGGGTAGTCTTGGAAAATTTGGGAATAATTAAGACCGGTTTGGTAGGAACGGTGTTGATCCCTAGTTAGCTAAGGCGATAAGGAACCTATAGGATTTTACAGAACTGAATTTAGGTTTGTAGAACTCCCGAAATTGACCTCAGAGTAAACAACATTGTTCGGAATGTCCCAGGATCAAGGTGTGTTGTACAAAGGAGTATTTTTGGGTGAAGACGGACATTCTGTACCATCAACAACACTATAGCGATTGACACAATGTTATAGTTGTGACCCCTAGAGCAGAATAATTACCGCTATAGCGGTGGCCTACCGCTATAGCAATAGAAACCACAGATTAAAGGGATTAAACCCCAAAATAGTTTATTATTTTATAAACTCATTTAGGGGCAAGAGGAAGGCGTAAATTATGAAGTTCAGGGAGGGTTTTAGGGCGGATTTTGGTATGTTTGTTAGTGAAAGGGTGAAATGAGCATTAGGTTAATGGGTTTTGTTTATTAACCATGAAATTGACCTTGCATTTCATTAATTCACCAATCATTCCATGAAATTGGTAATTTTAGGTGAATTACGAGGGAAATAGCCCTAAAACAATTAAGGAATGATTATGAACTAACCTTAGGGGGTTGGGGGTAGCTTGTAACTCTCTCCATGATTAGGTCATTTCGTTAATGCGGTATTTGTGTGCATGTTTTAGACCATAATCCAACGGGAAGGCCATGGAAGGGCAAACCTCCGGCTTAGAGTTATGCAAGCTTGGTTTGAGGTAGGTGATGGAGTGTATTTAATCTAACTTTTGTTAAATATGCATATTAACTACTTTGTAGGGTGATTGGTTAATCCGTGTGGTGCTTGGTCATTGCAATGTCTACTTGTTTTATGACTTGGCCTCTTTATATTATAAATTATGGAATGTTTTGGCATTTGAGACGTTCTCACAGGTTGTTGGATTAAGGATTACAGATATTAATGTCTGGGGGGTTTTAGTACATGGACGATAATTGTCCCCTGTAGGTCATAGCTAAAGGGTGGGTATATAACCCTTAGCATATGTGTATGGGTTTCAAGGTATGTATTAGTATGACGGTTCCTTGAGTGAACCGAGGAATTTGTATTGTTGTGCTTGTCCTTGTTTGGTTGTATTGAATTGAGTTGCATATTATTTCCTTAATTGACACTTGTTGACTTGTTGGCTTGCCTCTTGAATGCTATTTGTACATATATGTGGAATGTTTGATGTGTAAGCATGTGTTAGCTAATTGTACTATATTTTGGTTAAGTGTTCATATTTCCATCTTGGGTTATTCAAATGATCCTACTAGTACACTGTGGTTTATTTATGTACTGATACTACACCTGCATTTACTTTTATGAGTGCAACACATATTCCAGTGGATTCATCGAGACTTCACTTGTGATTTCAGCAGTCGATTTCGGATTTCAGGGTGAACAGCACATCCGGGCGACCATGAGATCTTTCTATTTTTTAGACATTATTCTTTTTTTGGACTTGTTAATTCTTACAGTTTCGGGGTTGCATCCCCACTTGATATTCTTAGTATGTTTTGGTACACCGACTTTTGGGTCCTAGGGTCTATCCTCTTGGTATTTTGTTTCTACACATTCTTAAGTTGTTAGATTGAATGGTTATTACACTATTTATAGGATAGTTCTATTACTTTTACTTGAGTGTTGATCAATGCTTCCTGGGTTGTTGGTTCTCCCACCGGGTGAGTAGTGTGGGTGCCACTCACGACTGGTTTGGGTCGTGACACCATACTACCTAAAAGTTTCATGACTCAACCCACCGAATCATGCCGGGAACCTACTTACACCGACCCCAGATAGGAGAACCCTGAATATCCCACCATTCAACCAATGCGGAAGTTACTACGATATACATTTAGTAAATTTCATGTCCACCATATGCATAAATATTCATAGTTGAAATACAATTACTCATTTAATTCATTCCAAAACTTGTTTTAATATATCAATTATGAAAAGTAAATGTGGAAAAAAACTACAAGTGACTCCCTAGAACCTAGCCTAAACCAGTACAAGAGCACTAAACAAGAAGTAGGGACATCCATAACACAACATCCATGCAGAATAGAGAGGACAAGAGCTGCCGCTGAGTGATCGGTATCGATGCTATAGAAACACTAACTAACCTCCACTATGACTATACCCCCGATTAGAGATATAGTAAGTGTAGCATCAGTACAACCATACGTACTGGTAAGCATCATCAGCCTACCAGGGTTAGAAGCAAATAACATCAATAATAAATATGGAGAAATCACAGCATCAAGTAAATTTCTAGTTTTGAATCCCCAATTAAGCAACTCTTATTACCCCACATTTAGCATCTCTGTGACCTACACTTAGCATCTCTGTGACCTACACTTAGTGTCTCTGTGACCTACCTATCATTTAATATTTTTGTATATCTTTATCATTTGACCACCTATTACAACCTATACCTCTCCCTCCAATACCAACTCATTCTTATAATACCTACAATTCCTTAGTCCACATCCACCCGAGTCCCTCGATACTCATTATCACATACATCACAACACCATATCCCATGAAATTCCAGATCCTACCAATCATATTCTACCATAACCTGTCCTCTCAAGGGGACCATAGAATCCCATCTCTAACCCATCCCACCTAGGGACCCTACGTGCCTTCGTATCATCTTTCACCATTCACCACAACAAGAACATGTATACAAAATCTATACAAGAATGCATGTATGCAAGATGTGTGCATCATCTCTTCTTATCCCTACTCACCTCATCACCAACAACATCACGACGTACCAGCGTGGTACCTAACCCATATCACAATATATCATATTTGTATCGGCATGGTACCTGACCCATATCTCAACATATCATATCTATACTAGTGTGGTACCCAACCCATATCACAACATATCATCCTAATACATATGAATATGTGCATGAAATCAATAAATCATAATTCATGCAAAAGATAATGACAAATGTCAGGCTACAACCCATCACGGTTCAATCCAGCTTTCAGTTACATCAACCGTCTAATTCATTAATTCGGTGACTTTAGTCTTCACATATATATCACAATTATAACTTTCCATACACCTCTATGGGGCTGCCGTCACCCAAGTTCACATTATTACGCACTTTTCCCCTAACTGTGCCCCAACCTCCAGATTTTCACGTTACCTTCTAACCTCTGGAAAGCATTGATAGTGATAATATGACAAGCAATGCCAACACTGCAAACTGGCTAACCTCAATACTTTTTTACTCAATATATAGTCTTCTAAACTCTGGTAAGCATCAATCATGACCATTAAGACATTAGAATTGTACAAGTTCCCCTAACGTAATTTGGACATTTATAGCATTTATGTTTAGTCGAGTCACCTTAATTCCCTTTTTTACCATTTCATACTATCTCATTCAACCTTCCACCATGCTCGAACCCTGGAAAATAATAAACTATGCACCTTCGCCCCATATTTCTAGCCATCACTTATCCCAATCAAACATTAATATAATATGTAATAATTTAATATATTCAAGCCTATATGGATTTTAAAGCATTTCAATCCATCCAACTCCGTGCCCCAAGTCCTAATGCATGATACTCTCGATATCACTATTAATGTTAAATGCATCGAGCTCAAGTTTAGTTGCTATAAAAATAAACCTTAGCTTACCTCTTAAGCAAAACATGCTGCTACGGAGGGGAGTGAGCTGTCCCATACGTGCTAAACCTATTCCCATGTCGGGTTCCCTCTGGGTGTTCCTTGTAACCGCTCTCATGAACCTTGGCCTTTGAAATCTCATGGTTACAAGAGTAAGGTTTTTCAGGGTGTTTTTAGAGGAAGGGGCAACCTAGGGAAATAATAAAGAGAGGGTATTTTAAAAATCCCTCTGCTGGGATACTGCCTATTACTGTTGTAGTAGAACTTCTACCACTGCAGTAGTTACCGGCAGTCTAGCTCGGTCCATTATTGAGCCTATTGGCCCAATTCCCTTAGTCTCTAATTTTCCTCCTTGATTTAATTTTTCCCGGGTCCACTTTGAGCCTATTATTCATTGTAAATTATTCTTGAGGTGTTTTTACACGTAACGATGGTTTGGGTCATTTCATTAGATACTAATTTACCCATCGTTCATCCCCGAACTGCCCTAAGGGTGAGGTTGAAACATTTGTACGAGCACTTGATGGATTTTAAACTATAAAAAGACACTAGGAGAATTACTTAACAATTGCTAGCTCATTATACATCCATGCTCCTTAATGGGTGACCGTTAAAACATTACCTAATCTAGGCCTGAAGGTTATTTATACATTTTCCCTGAGTCAGAGAACACAATTAATTATTGGCACAACTACCCAAACAAAATATGACATCTCAAAGTATGAAAAGTCGAAACAAAGTTGGTTTCGGAAAGAGTTTACCATTGCAGCAGTAACCAACCACAGCAGCGGTTCGCGATAGTTAAGTAGGGGGGAAATTTCATTTTCTCCAATTCTCACTTCCAACTCTCAAAATTCTCTGAACTCTTGCTATGAAAATCCCTACCCTAGGATGAATTCAAGGTATTTTCTTCTTCTCTTTTACTTACTTTACTTATTTCTCGTTATAGAATTATGTTCGAATAGAGGGAATTCGAGTGGTTTTGGGTGCAACATTTTAAACTCAAATTTAGTAGTGTCCTTAAGTATATTGGTTGGCATGCTAAGTTTTCTTATGTTTTCAACGCTACTATAGCGTTCGGGATGTAAGATTAATGTAGTTCATGGTGGGTTTTGGCTATGGAAGGGGTGAAAGATGAAAAGTCATCTTCTCCAATGATTTTATTTAATTTGGGTTTGATTCGGGGTGTTTTTCACCCCCATTTTAGTGTAAAAAGGTTCACACCTACTTCCCCAAGCCCAATCTATGCTTACTTTTCAAAATTACGAAGAAAAATTGAAAATTCGCCATGGGAGGGGAGATTGGCAGGTTGAAGATGACGAACCAGTACAGCGATAACTTTACCGCTATAGTGGTATCGTAGCAGCGATAAGTACTGCCACTACGTTACCGCTGCAGTGGTAAATTAACTGCTACAGCGGTACTTGGCAGTATATCCCCAGTTTTTGTATTTTTTGAAAACTGTGAATTCTCCTTCCCTCCCTTGGTGTTTTGATATGGTTCTAACTATTTTCGTGGTATTTACAGGATCATCATGGCCCAACAACCCACCTACCACCAATTTCTGGACAATTCCATCCACACCTGGTTCGAGGAAGGGCGACACAATAGGAGCTTCCTCTGTGAGAGGGGCTTCGTAATGGTTGAGGTGGAGGACGAGTTACCTGATTTCAGCGATCAACTAAAAGTTCTTTGTTAGAGATGCTTACCAAGCCAATTCTAGACTACAACCTAGCTTAGGTCTGCAAATTCTATGTTGTACTCCCTATGGTGGAGTGGGAATACCCTTTTTTACTATTTAGATTTGAGGAAAGAATGTGGTCTTGGATGCCACCACAATCAATAAGGTGTTAGGGGTTCCGAACCCCTCCAATGCTACCTTTGAGGAAAAGATTCAGGAGTCAGACTTAAGGTGGGTGGCCTGGTATTTAGCACCAGAGGATAAGGCTAACGAGGTGAAGTGATCCAAATAGAGGAGGACCAAGAGTGCATACTTCTCCGCCGAGGCCAAGATTTTGCTACAACTGGTGTCTCAGAGGACTCGCCTTTTGGGAAATGTTACAGACATTGTGTTCCACCGAGCTATGGCAGTGGCATGTATTATGGTGGGGTCGAGGTGAATAAAGGGGCACAGATCATGGATGAGTGGCAGTACTTCTACGCCAGGAAGAGGTCAGCAAGGGATCTATTCTTGTGTTTCCTGATTACAGAGTTGTACAAGCAGGTGGATATCCCCAGGGAGGACCATGATACCTAGAAGGAGTGTGACGTGTCGTATAACCCCCTAAGAAAGAGAAGTACCCGAGATGAAGGCAAGAAGAAAAGGAAAACAGTGGAGGAGGGTGAGAGTAGCAAAGCTGGTGGAGGTGGAGATGTCCCCTATTCCCAGACACCTACTTCTGCTAGTGGCTGGGTGGCTAGCCTTGTTGCTATGTGAGGGTACATGGAGAGTACCTATATGTCCTAGCCCGGGTTGGCTCTTTCGAGCCCTAATACCCCGGTGGACCCAGTCCAAGCCTATGCTGAGCTCTGAAGGGAGCTAGATGAGGAAAAGAAGAAACACCGCTCCTGGGACAGTATGTTGGTTAGGATGTAGAAGGTTGTGTGGGTCATGTTTGCATGCACCCTCCTACATAAGGAGCTCCCAAAGTTGACTGCGGAGGATTTTAAGGAGTTCTCCTTCCTCGGCAACGTAGATGAGGAGGGCCCGGATGCCGCAGACCTTAGAGTTGATGCCACTAGCTAGATGTTCCCCTTCCCTCCCACTTGGTTACAATATATTGGTTTTTAGATTTGGGTTGCCCCCATTTGGGGCATTTATCAAACAATTACTATTTTTACTTTCATACTTTTTAAGACATTTTTCCCTCCAGCTCCCTTAATAATAATCAACTTATCTTATAATGTGTGTTGAATGAATTTTTATCACTTTATTGCTTCAAAAATAGGGTTTCCTTGCAAAATTGTGAAATCGCAAAAATAGGGAAAATAACTGGCAGTACACTGCCTGGAGCCGCTGCAGCGGTAGCCTCCAGTAGCTCCGCTTTCGTTCACTTTACCCAGTCCCAGGCCCCTATTTCTACACAACACTCTTTTTATGCCTTTTCTAGCAGCGTAATCACCTCTTGTTTATATGTACAATAACTCGAATCTGTATTTCCCTTATTTTTTGACTACCACCAATACAATTCTCGTCTGTCAAACTAACAGTACTACACTTTGTTAATCTTTTTACTTACTCAATTCATTATCCTCAACAGTGTTCCACCAACAGCCAAGCACCTGGGTAGATCGTACGGGATTGGCTAGAAGACAAGTAGTACTCCAAATCACGGAGAGATGAGTTGTATCTCAAATTGCAAAAATGAAGGTACTCTTGAGATCATACCCAGTCCTTACATCTACTGGTCTGCTTGGCTACCCACTATATAATACACACACTCTCAAAAACTATATTCGAGAGTTAAACATCACAAGCAAGATACCATATACTACTATCAACAACAATACACATAGCACGTTTTTAACACATCATCACCTCATCAAAAGTAATTAACACCATATAGAACAAATCATTACCATCTACTTCCTATATTTCTTATTGACCACTATCGGTTGAGCATCTTATCCCAACCTTTCCATGTTAAGAGATACCAATTGGGACCAAGTAGTCCCAATTGTCACGATTGAGATACCAATTGGAATTGACTAGATACCAATTGAACTCAAACTAGGGATACGACATTAAGAGGGCACGATTGGAAAGAAGAAAGAGAGATAGCTTCCTAGATTCCTTGTAACTTCCCACAGATTTGATGTGGACGTCAACACACCAATCCGTAGGACTCTACTCAATATTTTCTCTTGTACTGGGAGACCAATAACCTGGACACTAATACCATCCTTGTCACGACCCAACCCATCGAATCGTGTTGGGAACCTACCTATACCTACCCCAGATAGGAGAACCCTGAATATCCCACCATTAAACCAATGTATACGTTACTACAATATACACAGTCTATTTAATGTCCACCACATGCATAACTATTCAAAGTTGAAATATGATTACTCATTTATTTTGTTCTAAAGCTTGATTTAATACTTCAAATATGAAAAGTAAATACAGAAAACAACTACAAGTGACTCCCCAGAACCTAGCCTAAACTGGTATAAGAGCACTAGAAAATAAGTAGGGACATCCATGACACATCATCCATGCAGAATAGAGAGGACAAGAGCTACTGCTGAGTGATCGGTATCGCCTTTATAGAAACTCCAACTAACCTGCACCATGGCTATACCCCCGATTAGAGATATAGTAGGTGTAGCATCAGTACAATCACACGTACTGGTAAGTGACATCGGCCAACCAGACTTAGAAACAAATAACATTAATAATAAATAGGGAGAAATCACAACATCAAGTAAAGTTCCAGGTTTGAATCCCCAATTAAGAAACTACTATTACCCCATATTTAACATCTCTGTGACCTACACTTAGCATCTCTATGACCTACACTTAGAATCTCTGTGACCTACACTTAGTGTCTCTGTGACCTATCAATCATTTACTATTTTGATATATCTTTATCCTTTGATCACCTATTCCAACTTATACCTCTCCCTCCAATACCGACTTATTCTTATAATACCTACAATTCCTTAGTCCACATCCACCTGAGTCCCTCAACTCATTATCACAGACATCACAACACCATATCCCATGAAATTTTGGATCCTTCCAATTATATTCTACCATAACTGGTCCTTTCAGGGGGATCATAGAATCTCATATCCACCCCATCCCACCTAGGGACCTAACATACCTTCGAACCATCATGTTTGTTAAGAGGTCAAAAAAAAGTATAACTATCATTTTAGTTTATGTGGATGACATGTTGATTATTGGTGAAAGCTTAGAGTTTATTGAAGCAACAAAAACTGCACTTAAGAAAGCTTTTAAGATGAAGGATCATGGTGAATTGAGATATTTTTTAGGCATTGAATTTGCCAGATCAGGATAGGGAATCACAATACATCAGAGAAAGTACTCTCTAGAGTTAATCTCTGAGACTGGTCTAGTAGGAGCTAAACCAGCTATTAGCCCAATTAACACAATTGAAAATCTCACTTCCAAGAAATACGATGAAATAATTAGATTAGCTGAATAAGATCCCTTAGTTGATCAGACTACCTATCAAAGACTTATTGGAAAACTATTGTATTTAACAGTTACAAGGCAAGATATCTCTTTTTTTGTCCAAACACTAAGCCAATTTCTACAACAACCAAAAATCTCACATATGAAAGTTGCATTAAGAGTTGTGAAGTACATCAAACATCAGCCAGGTCAAGGCTTGTTGATGTCTAATAACTGCAAGAACACAGTCACTACATATTATGATGCAGATTGGGTTGCATGCCCTTTGATAAGAAGATCTGTAATAGGTTTCTTAATCAAGATTAGCGATTTACTTGTTTCATGGAATTCAAAGAAACAAATAGTGGTGTCCAGAAGCTCTAATGAAGCATAATACAGGATTACTTGGATTACTAAAAGAAATAGGAATGGAAATTACACAACTTGTGACAATCTATAGTGATAGCAAAGCTTCAATGCAAATTACAGCTAATCCTATCTTCATGAGAGGACAAAGTATATAGAAATAGACTGTCACTTTGTGAGGGAAAATAATACAACAAGGCTTGATTCAGACTCAGTATATTTCTACTAAGGAACAACCAGCTGACATACTTACAAAAAGATTGACAAAGGCTCAAAATCAATATCTAAAGTCCAAGCCAGGAGTTCTTGATATATTCATGCCTTCAAAAAGATGAATCCAGTTGTGAAATCTCTTGAAGATTAAAATTCTGAAGTTCAAGACCTCCAAACTTGAGGGGGGAGTGTTAAACAATAAGGGTAGATTAGTACATACTAGTCAGTTAGTTAGTTACCTAATCTACACGTTTAAAAGTTAGTTAGGGTAGTTAAAATAGTGATTAGTCACATCACTGTTTACTCTTACTAGTTAACTAATTATCAGCTATATATATAAGGCTGGTCACTGTACTATTCACTCAAGTTTTTTATAATCAGATAACACAGGGATATTCTTTCTTCTTCCTTCTTCTTCTTTCTTATTACTACTTTTTCTCTTTTTCTTCATGTGATGATTCAAATCATTGTTACACTAAATTAGGAGGTAAAATTTGTACCTAGTCCTTCCTTAAGCAATTTTGAGAAACTCAGGGCCAATCTAGTGTTGGATGATTTTTGAGGGTGTACTAGTCTAAGAAAATCTAGCCCTAATGTGAGTATTGGTGGTGATGTTTGAGTTAATTTTTAGATAGATAACGAAAATAGAAAGCCATAGCAACTTCCAGCACTTAAACGAAGTTATAGAACTTCAGTTATAGAGTTTACCATGGAGGGATTGGTTTGCGAGGTCATATTTTGAAGAGTGTGTTGTAAAATGGGCATAACTGGAGAGAGGCCCCAAAATTCTACCTCGAGACCACTACAACAAAAAAGGGAATCGTTGTAGCAAAAAAAATATACCACCGCAGTAGAAGCCAATACAACGTCGTGAACCACTGCAGCGGTGACACGCAGTATTTTGTCAAGTTCCCACTTTTCCAAAACGAGTAAGGGCTTAGGAAATGGTGATTTCTGCAGAATTCTTGAGGTTTTTATCTTTGGAGGTAAGTTTTTTATATTCTAAATTTGAATTACTTCTTAGAATCTATAGAAATCATTAGAAAACTTATTCATGGTGGAATTTGGGGGTTTAGCCCTAGTTCATGGGATTGATGTAAATTGGTGGGAATGAGTATAAAATCAGTAAATAATGATCCTAGGGTGTTATAAAATACTAATAAGTATAATCTTAGTTGTTCATGCTAAATAATGTAGGGTTTATGAGGTTTAAGGAGGGGGAAAACCCTAAGATGATGATTTAAGACAATTTTGTGATTGAAATGGTTAGTTATTAATCCCTAGTGGTTAAAAAAGGATGAATTTATTAAAATGGGTATATAATCTTGTTGTTATAGATCAAGAGCAAGTTGAAAAAGAATGGAAAGGCAAGCTTGTGGCTTAAAAGTATTGTTGAGCAAGGAGTCGAGGTAGGTTACAGTTTATTGCAGCAATTAGACTTGCTAGACTTTGTGCTTATATGTGAATTGAATGTTGTGATAGCTTTCGAGCACTACTTGTAATTATTGACTGCATTGCATTCTCATACATATAGATGTTGTTGAGTTGATGATTATAATGATAATGATATACAACTCACGATGTTTATGAGTTCGATGATGATTATGATGTTGTGGAGATGATGATGATGTTGATGAGAATGAGAAAAGAAAGAGATGATGCACACAACTTGCATTCATATATTCATTCATATGTATTGGATGTCCAGTTATAATCTTACGTTGTGACTTGTTGTTGAATTTGACTAAGTGTAAACATAAATAAGTATGAGTTGTATTCCCTCTAAAGTGGAATGTCATAATTGTGTATTTGTCCTTGATTATAGGTTTTGTGATGATCACTTTACATTTATTTGATTTACTTATTTGTATGGTGTCGGTTTGAGTTGACCTATGATGCTTATCAGTACTTGTTGATGTACTGATGCTACATGTGCTCTTTTTTTTGTTGACTGCAGAGCGTGTTCCAGCGTTTGAGACAAGACCTCGACTTTAGCTACCAGTTCCAGACTCATTTTTAAGGGTGAGCACCATGACCGGACAACCTTTGGATCTTCTTATCATTTTCATGTTCCTTATTTCGGGACTAAGACATTTCTTATTTACTTCTTGTTTTTGGATAATCAATTAGATTTAAGACTTGATTTCTTTTAGATGTTCTTGTACGGTGACTTCAGGCTTGGGGATGTAATAAGTAGAGGATTCTGCACTCTATTGGGTTATTGATGATTATGTTGGTTTGACATTACTCGAATTTATTCAAATATGGGACTTTAGAATTGTTTAAATGATAATAAAAATATGAAGTGAATGTTAACTATTGGATTTGATTTACAGAGGGTTGGGATAAGAATGGTTCTTCCACCATAGATTAGGGTGGGTGCCAATTATGACTGTTTGGGTCGTGACACTTCATGATCAATGTATGATCCTAGTTGTATGGTTCAAGATCTTGGTTATTCTGATTTAATTTACAACAGTTTGTTCTCGGGAATAGAACAAAAAAGGTGAAATTGGATTATGCTGGAACTTTTTTGCCATTGGTTAAAATGTCAATTTTGCCCTTGGCCATCCCTTGGCTCATGCTTCTATATAGTATATATATATATATATATATATATATATATATTCTTTAGAAAATATATTAATTAATAAACATATGTTCTTAACTGATATTATAAAAAGAATAATTGATTTATATTTTTCAAATTAGTATATTTTAATTAAATTGATCATAAAAACTAAAAGTACATAATTTTTAATAACATCATAAAATGCATGTTTGACAAAAAAAATTAATATTATAAATATAATGTCATAAAATTATTAAAACATGACAAAACCCAATCTATCAATTCTACCTAAAAATAAATGGTTTGCAATGTGAAATATCAAGTCAATACTAGTAAATCAAACAAATTGAAACTGAAAAAATAACGTAAGTTCAAAATTCAAAAACTAAAAAGTAAACATAATATTCTTATGTCAAATTTCAACATAACGTACATAAATATAATTCAAAAGACAAGGAAAGAGTAAGTCTATAACCTTATTCAACAATGAATTATACTTTAATTTAAAAATTAGAGTACTAACAAATTATGTTACATGAAATAAATAAAAAAAATAGATAATACGAACAATTGCATGGAATCACAAGAAGTAAAGGTTGGGAAATGAGAAGGAAATGAAATATAAATAATATAAAATAAAAAATATATTTTAAAAATATTAGAATAATAAAAATAAAAAAGAATTTAAAATAATAGGAATAAAAAATAAATTAAAATGAAAAAATAAAAGGAAGAAATTAAAAAATAATCAACTTGTAATACACCATAAATTACCAATTCACAGCTTTCCCTGTGAATTGAAGAGTATAATTAGCTTTGTCAATTACACCCGATTACCTGGTCAAGTAATTACCTGGCCAACCAAATATGTCAAACTGTGTAATTACACTCAATTACACCAAATTCAATTTCTGACATTCTAAACAGGGCCTAAATAATACTCCTTGCGTCTCATATTACTTGACATGTTTGCTAAAAAAATTTGTCTCAAAATAGTTGGCATGTTTAAAGAATCAAGAGATAATTGGATACATTTTTCCAACTTTACCCTTAGTAATTTAATGAAAGAGTAATTAACTCCAATAGGTAATGGCAATATTTAATGTGAGTTTAATAAGGTCATATTAGTCAATTTGCACCTTTTATTAATTTCTTCTTAAAAGTTGTGCAAAAGGCAAACTGTCACAACTCGATTTCTCAGGTCATATGGCACCTACCATAACCCACCAGTAGGTAAGCCAACTTACAGTCCAGAACAACTAGTAACGGACTAGTAAGAGAGGCAGAAGCAAAACTAAATAACAATGAGAATGAAGGCAAGAAGAAGTAAATATACCCCAAAACCTGGTGAAGTCAGTACAAGAACTTCTGAAACAACAAGAGTACATAATGAAATACAGAGTAAATATATATATATATATATATATATATATATATTCAAAGATTTCTCTGAATACAACATAGAGACCAGTCTAACAATAAGAGGGAGAGCAGGAATACTCCGAACGTCAGGAGCTCACCCCAAATTTCTGATCCATGGCTGCTCCGCACGATGCAAACATCAACCGTGAGAACTAGTACGATGATCTGCAAGCTGCAGAAGTGTAGTATGGGTACCAAATACGTGTTATTCAGTAAGCGTCGTCCGACTGAGCTCCAGAAATAATGTAAGTATAAATAACATGTAAATTCAGAATATAAGCTACAGGAAGCTACTCAGGCAACGAAACATAATAAGGCTAATGAAGTCATAAGGATAAACTATCCTATTCTAACAGTAATCAGGGAAGAAAGCGCAATACAGTATATCACTAGTCAATACCCAAATGAAGAGTGAAAGAAGGATATATAGTAGTAATACGAAGCCAAAGGGTTATATATATATATATATATATATATATATATACAGTGAGAATAGATAAGGAAAGGGATATACGACAATACAGTATAGACGTGTATATATATATATATATATATATACTGAACTCAAAGATACTAGCCTGAGAAAGTCAACCTAACATCTCGAGGATCATAACCAGATAGGGAAGCTAATACTAGCATCATCAAAACTGAAGTATGCACAGTCCTAAGGTGATTTAAAAAAGATAAGCCTTACCACAATAGGAACAAAAGGAATCAGAGACGTACCGATATTCTCATGTACCAGTCCATAACCAGCCTGCCACTAACCATACAATAACAACCAACAATAATGTAACCGGCTAGCCCATACAACCAATAACCACCAACCAGGCCCCCATAAGCCCGGACAGGCACAAGCAATCAATCAGTAAACAAAAACCACAACTTGTATCTATGAAGGCCCCCATAAGACCAATAGATACAAGCGCCAAACAATTATACTGGTGATAGGCAATGCATATGAATGAATGAATGCAACGTAAACGAATAGGACCATATCAATAGAGAGAGCTATAACGTACCAAGTATATATACACCTCCTTTGACCAGTCGGCTCACAAGGCAGGGCCTATGAATCTCACCTATTCCAGCATGTAACTCAGACAGAGGAATCCATAGGGGACTCGGGATGTCTGTATATATACTTCCTGGTTCCGAACCAGAACTTGTAATAAACATCATAACCCATCTACTCCATCCAGTACCGGAGAGATATATAGAGTATAGTAAGAAATGCCGGACTTGAATAGGAACTGAATAAGTGTATATTTGTAAATCCATTGCCCGAGATCAAATCTAGGACTAAAACAGTATAGTAAGGTAGAAAGTGTCGAAATCTCCCTGGACCGAAGTGAAATAGTAGTGGGAAAATGAGTGAATCAATAAAGGACGGGAATCAACCTCGGTCTAATTTCCAAAGTAATAAGTTTGCTTAAAATATCATAATCCAATAATAGGGGCAGCACGACTTCCGTTATAAAAGAATCGATTTTAAAAGTGAAAAAATGGGGGGAAAATCCCTTTTTTAAAAAAAAGTAGAAAATCAAGGTTTTAGTTGGAATCGTATCACTTAATAAGTGTAAATCCGCCTAAAAGTATGCATGCCATCACCAGTATCCAAACAATACAACCATAAGCATCCCAGTGGCTATAAACTAGAATCACGTCTTTTTTAAGGAAAAAGTACTAACCTGATATCCAACTGGTATCATAACCACGGCCTCGGGCACAACAATATATAAATTAACATAATAATAGCACCATGATCTGGGAAACTATGGTAATTTAGGGCATATAGCTACTAGAAGGAGCTAATCAGGGAATATGGTCCATATCACTAGATAATACCATAAGTCTCATACTAACGGATCCTTAATGTCAACCTAAGGTCAAACAGGCATATAATCAAGTGTAATAGGATCCTACGACCATAACGGGTATTCCAGGCTAAGATTCGGGTCACATTTCTATCCTAAATCCCCTAAATAGGTTAAGCCACGCTATTACTAGGTATAAATCCATCCTATAATCCCTACCTAGCATGTAATCTATACATTACACCATTTCATAGAGAAAAGTAGACCGAAGTTGACCACGATGTCGAACCGCAATCTTGAACTTTTAATAAATCACTATTCTGCTCCCATAACGACGTCACACTTTCAAAATATAATTTACACGTTATACCCATAGTGCTAAATAAAAGCTCGGGCTAAAATTCGGGTCAAGAAAGGACCCGTGGGTCCCACAAATGAAATACAAATATTAAATCAATCACGAAGTCCCTCAAAGGACAAGGAATACGTGCTAAAAATCTAGCACAAACGGAGCTCTAATCGAGGCCCAAATCAGTCTACAAAGTTAAGAAATTAAAAAAATTAATTTCTAGGAGTTTGGAATGAAAAGAGCGGAATTTGACGGGGAAAAACAATGGGAAATGATCAAGAGGTGTTGAATTAGCTTCCATTAGCCTCAATGGATGATTTTCCACAATTTTCCACGCTCCAAACTCCAATAATGGCGCAAAGAGGGTTTTAATCACAATTTTAGTCAGAAATCATAAAAAATGAAATGTGTATTATTGTAAAATGAGCAATATGATGGTATAATCACATAGCCAATGATTATATGAGAAAAACACATCGAGAATTGCCAAAAATGGAGTTTCCTAGCTCCTAAAATGGTAAAAATAAGATTTTGGAGCAAAATAGGACTTATATGCTGTCCAGGTGAAAATTTGTTCGTCGCTATTAGCGACCAAGGTGCCGAGAGAGCGATGAAGGAAATCAGAATTGTTCATCGCTATCAGCGACCTTGATAGTGATGAAGGAATTAGATTTTTTTTCATCGCTATCAGCGACCAAGGTATCGCAATAGCGCTAAAGGAAGTCAGCGCTATCAGTGACCTTGATAACGATGAAGGAATCAGATTTTGTTCATCGCTATCGCCGACCAAGGTGTCGTGATAGTGATGAGCAATTTTTGCACCAGCAAAACAACTGAAAATCTTCAAGTTTCAAACTCTCTGACGAACCCTCAAAATGTATTTGGAACCCCAAACGGCAAACGAACTATGCTAACATACCGAATTCGATATTCCGGACTCAACGGAACCAACGAAATTTCCATCCAAAGTCGTTTTGACAAAATATGGGCCCCACACCCATAGTTCCATTTTTACCAAATTCCCCCCAATAGCCCAAAACGAGTCTTGAAGCCTCGAGACCCGGACCAAGGGTCCCCCTAGCCTAAAATTCAAGTTTCGGAGCTAATGGAATTGTCAGAATTCTTATCCGAGTCTGTTTACTAGGAGGTTTGGTCTGAGACCAATTTCTTAAAAGAAAAATCTACAAAATAGAGAAATGAGCCTAAAACTCAAATGAACTGTCCGATAATCGAACCGACAGCTGTGACAAGTCATAAATGACCTATAGCCACTGTGGAAAGGCTCGAAACGCTGAAAATACGTGTAAATCAAGAAAATGACCTGGAGGGTCATTACAATATCCACTACTAAAAGGACTTTCATCCGCGAAAGTCAATGGATAGAAAGAGCAAGACTTCCCAGGTAACCTCTTTGACTAAACAATGCTTCCAAGAGATTTCACTAAAGGTATCATTTTTTCCTTCACATCCTTACTTCACTTCCCAAACAACCAAAACTCATCCTCAACAACAAACTGGACTTCACCTGAATCGAGTACGACCGAAGCACACAAACCCAAACCACCACATACTGACATCACACTGAATCAAGCACAACCAAGTGGATACTCAACAAGGCTAAAGACCATCCAAGGCATGAATAATACAACCAACTCCAAATTCCAAATTTAACATTCTCTTGTATTTTCAAACCTGATGTCTACTATGAACTACACAAAATCTCACTAGAATCATCAGATTTCTATCTGTGCAATCACACCACACCGACCTCGAAAGACTGAAGCTGGCCTATTGATAATCCACACGAACTAGCATATGAACAATGCCCCATAAGGTCTACCTGAATACTCAAATGGCGATGACCAATGTCCGCGATCTCTGCCAAGCTACTAAGTGGTTCGGATGACCCTCAAAACCAATAGTCATGAGTCTGAAGCACAAGCTCTCAAACTAAATGATCCGCTCTAGGATTCCCCACCGACTGTGGGTGAAACCATGTTAAGCCCAAGTGGAATACACTTCTCCCACTGAGAAGGTATACAAAATTTTTGATGAAAACTGAGAATCAAGGCTAAAAGTAGTAGAAACCAATACCATGTGCAAACGGACTATCCTCCGAGCATCCATCAATTATAATTTACTTGTACTGAAGAAAACTGGACCTTTAGGTAATGAGTAGGCCTAGCCAACCTGTCGATGATCTGTCCACAAAGTTAAGAAATTCAAAAAACTAATTTCTTTGAATTTTTAATGAAACGAGCGGAATTTGATGAGGAAAAACAATGGAAAATGAACAAGAGGTGTTGAATTAACTTACATTAGCCTCAATGGATGATTTTCCACAATCTTCCATGCTCCAAGCTCCAATAATGGCAGAAAGAGAGTTTTAACCACAATTTTAATCTGAAATCATGAAAAATAAAATGGGTATTCTAGGAAAATGAGCAATAGGAAGGCATAATCACATAGCCAATGATTATACGAGGAAAAACACATCAAGAATCGCCTAAAATAGAGTTTCCTAGATCCTAAAATGGTAAAATAAGGTTTTGGACCGAAATAGGACTTATATGCTATCCAGGTGAAAATTTGTTCATCGCTATCAATGACCAGGGTGTCGCGATAGCGATGAAGGAAATTAGAATTGTTCATCGCTATCAGGGACCTTGATAGCGATGAAGGAATTAGATTTTGTTCATCGCTATCAGCGACCAAGGTATCGCGATAGCGATGAAGGAAATCAGAATGTTTTCATTGTTATCAGCGACCTTGATAGTGATGAAGGAATCAGATTTTGTTCATCGCTATCACCAACCAAGGTGTTGTGATAGCGATGAGCAATTTTTGCACCAGCAAAACAGCTGAAAATCTTTAAGTTTCAAACTTTCTGACGAACCCTCGAAATGCATTTGGAACCCCATACGGCAAATGAACTATGCTAACATACCAAATTCGATATTCGGGACTCAACCGAACCAACAAAATTTCCATCCAAAGTCGTTTTGACAAAATATGGGCCCCACACCCATAGTTCCATTTTTACCAAATTCCCCCCAATAGCCCAAAACGAGTCTTGAAGCCTCGAGACCCGGACCAAGGGTCCCCTTAGCCTAAAATTCAAGTTTTGGAGCTAATGGCATTGTCAGAATTCTCATCCGAGTCTGTTTACTAGGAGATTTGCTCCGAGACCAATTTCTTAAAAGTAAAATCTCCAAAATAGGGAAATGAACCTAAAACTCAAACGAACTGTCCGATAATCGAACCGACAGTTTTGGCAAGTCATAAATGACCTGTAGCCAATGTGGAAAGGCTCGAAATGCTGAAAATATGTGTAAATCAAGAAAATGACCCAGAGGGTCATTATAATAACCAGTACTAAAAGGTCTTTCATCCTCGAAAGTCAATGGATAGAAAGATCTTGAAAGCTCGAAAGGATGAGGTATTAGGCCAACATGCCCCGAACAAGACTTCCAAATAACCTCTAAGGCTAAATAATGCTTCCAAGGGATTTCACTAAAGGTATCCTTTTTTTCTTCACATCCTTACTTCACTTCCCTAAGAACCAAAACTCATCCTCAATAATGAACTGGCCTTCAACTGAATTGAGAACGACCGAAGCACACAAACCCAAACCACAGCATACTGACATCACACTAAAACAAGCACAACGAAGCGGATAATCAACCAGGTTAAAGATCATCCAAGGCATGAATAATACAACCAACTCCAAATTCCAAATTTAACATTCTCTATTATTTTCAAACCTGATGTCTACTATGAACTGCACAGAATCTCACTAGAATCATCTGAGTCCTATCCGCACAATTGTACCACACAGACCTAGAAAGACTAAAGCTGACACAATTAAAATCCACACGAACTATCATATGAACAATGCCCCATAAGGTCTACCTGAATACTCAAATGGTGATGACCAATGTCTGCGATCTCTGATAAGCCACTAACTGGTTCGGATGACTTTCAAAACCAATAGTCATGAATTCGTAGCACAAGCTCTAGAAACTGAACGATCCACTCTAGGATGCTCCACCGACTGTGGGTGAAACCATGCTAAGCCCAAGTGGAATACACTTCTCCTACTGAGTAGGTATACAAAATTTTTGACTAAAACTGAGAATCAAGGCTAAAAGCAGTAGAAACCAATACCATATGCCAATGGACTATCCTCCGAGCAACCATCAAGTACAATCTACTTGAACTGAAGAAAACTGGACCTATAGGTAATGAGTAGGCTTAGCCAACCTGTCAATGATTGCTCAACTGAATCAAACTTCAAAATGAGGCTACAACCAAGTTCACAATCCATAGCTATACTCTCAACACTAAAGCTGAACCACTCGATCTCTATTATCCAAACCGATTTTGTTGATGAGTAAGCATCCACATACCAAAATCTATCACAACTCTCAAGCCGTCATCCAAAAAGTTCAAAAATCACAACTGAAGCCAACAAGACTTCACTAAGGTTAGATACCCAAATCAACCTCACTATAAGAAATCAAGTGTATACCCAACAAATCCTGCAATGGCTAAAACTTAAATATTGCTGAAGAACATAATCATAATTGAGGAAAACCACATGCTAAAGATATAAGAAAAAATCCATATCTGCTGAAGGCATAACACATCAGGGTATAATCAAGAACTCACCAACGCTGTAGAGAGTACCAATGGTGACCAAATCTCGAGCAACTCAGAAAATACGATCTTAGCCTGAATATGGTCAAACCAATACTCAATCACTTATCATCAAGTAAAAGCATTCCACAAAGTCATACCAGGCCGAATAAATACAGAATTGAGAAGTTTCTGAATTCAACCATTTAAATCAACCTTAACTCAACTGAACCATGAACTACATCGCAGAAGAATGGAGTACCCAACTCAACACCGATACCAAGGTCAAGACCATTACCATGCAATGCACCCGTTGAACCGAAAAGACAAACCTCAAACTAATCAACCTCAAAAATGAGCCATTGAAAAGAGTTATTGATGCTAGAATCATAAAAGAACCACGGAAGTCCAAACCTAACCTCTCTTTCACAACCCACTCGAAAACCAACCTCACCTCACTAACAGGGAGAAAAACCAACCTACCAGGGTAGTCGTCTAAGCCAACGGCAAGAACCGTAAGGAAAGGATCCACTCGTGTACCAGGCACCACCACTGACTGTGCAGTATCCATGAAAAGACTCAAAATATGTAGCACCGTATTCTAAAAATATAAGGCAACCACAAACTTAACTGGAGCCTAGGCTGGCCCCAGACCCTCTGGCTGACGCTGAAGATCCTCGATATTAATCTCTAACTCCCTAGCCCGATGCTGAGCTGAAACTCTGGTAACATGCTCATAAGTTCCATCCACATCTATCGATAACTTTGAGTGATCCATTAGGGAAAAAGTGGAATCAAATAAGTACTTAGAGGTTCATAGAAGTACGGACATACGATAAGGAGTCAAGGATAGAATTTTCTAATAATGCCCTATAGCCTCCCAAAATAGGATACAGACATCTCCGTATCGATCCGTAGGACTCTACTAGACACTTAGCTCTTGTACCAACAACACCAGTGAACCTATGCTCCGAAACTAATTTTTCATGACCTGCTTTCTCAAGTCATGAAGGTACCTACCATAACCCACCAGTAGATAAGTCAACCCATAGTCCGAAACAGCTAGTAAGGGACTAGTAAGAAAGGCTGAAGCAAAACTAAATAACAATGAGACTGAGGGCAAGAAGAAGTAAATATATCCCCAAAACCTGGTGAAGCCAGTATAAGATCTTCTAATACAACAAAAGTACACAGTGAAATACAGAGTAAATAGATATATACAAAGATGTCTCTAAATACAATATAGAGACTAGTCTAACAATAAGAGGGAGAGCAGGAATACTCCGAACATTAGGATCTTACCCTAAATATCTGATCCATGGTTGCTACGCACAATGCGCATATCAATGGAGAGAACTCGTACTATGATCTGCAAGCTGCAGAAGTGTAGTATGAGTACCAAACACGTGCTACACAGTAGGCATCGGCCGATTGAGCTCCAAAAATAATGCAAGTATAAATAGCATTTAAATCCAGAATATAAACTACAGGAAGCTACTCAGGAAATGAAATAATAATAAGGCTAATGAAGTCATAAGGATAAACTATCATATTCTAACAGTAATCAAGAAAGAAAGTACAATACCATATATCACTAGTTAATACACAAATGAAGAGTGGAAGAAGAATATATAGTAGTAATATGAAGCCAAAAGGATATATATATATATATATATATATATATATATATACAGTGAGAATAGATAAGGAAGGAAAGGGATATACGACAATACGGTGTGTATATATATATATATATATATATGATTATGTAACTGAACTCAGAGATACTAGCCTGAGGGAGCCAACCTAACATCTCGAGGATCATAACCAAATAGGGAAGCTAATACTAGTATCATCAAAGTCTCTAACCGAAGTATGCACATTCCTAAGGTGATCCAACAACGATAAGTCTTACCATAATAGGAAGAAAAGAAATTAGAGACGTATCAATAATCTCACGTACCAGTCTATAACTAGCCTGCCACTAACCATATAATAACAATCAATAATAATGTAATTGGCTAGCCCGTACAACCAATAACCCCCAACCTGGCCGCCATAAGCCCGAAGAGGCACAAACAATCATTCAATAAACAACAACCGTAACTTGTATCTATAAATCCCCCCATAAGATCGATAGATACAAACACCAAATAATTATACTGGTGATAGGCAATGCATATGAATGAATGAATGCAACATAAACCAATAGGACCATATCAACAGAGTGTCATATCGTACCAAGTATATATACACCTCATTCAGCCTGTCGGCTCGCAAGGCAGGACCTATGAATCTCACCTCTTCCGTCACGTAGCTCAGACAGAGAAACCCGTAAGGGACTAAGGATGTCTATATACATACAGCCTGATCCCGAACCTGGACTTCCAATAACGATCATAACCCATCTACTCTATCCAGTACCAAAGAGATATATAGAGTATAGTAAGAAATGTTGAACTTGAACTGAACCAGAATGAGTGTATAATTGTAAATCCATTGCCTGAGATTAAATTCAGGACTAAAAAAGTATAGTAATGTACAAAGGGGTGGAATCTCCATCGATTGAAGTGAAATAGTAGTGGAAAAATGAGTGGATCAATAATGGACCAGAATCAACCTCGGTCTAATTTTCAAATTAATAAGTTTACTTTAAATATCATAATCCAGTAATAGGGGTGGTACGACTTCCGTTGTAAAAGAATCGATTTTAAAAGTGAAAAAGTGAGAATATATCCCTTTTTTTAGAAAATAGTAGAAAATCAAGATTTTAGTTGAAATCATACCACTAAATAAGTGTAAATGCACCTAAAAGTATGCATGTTATCACCAGTATCCAAACAATACAACCATAAGCATCCCAGTGTCTATAAACTAGATTCATATCCTTTTTTAGAATAAAGTACTAACTTAAAATCCAGCTGGTAGCGTAACCACGACCTCGGGCCCAACAATATATAAATTAACATAATAATAGCACCATGATTTAGGAAACTACGATAATTTAGGGCATACAGCTACTCGAAGGAGCTAATTGGGGAATATGGTATAAATCACTAGATGATACCATAAGTCTCATACTAAGAGATCCTTAATGTCAACCTAAGGTCAAATAGGCATATAATAAAGTGTAATAGGTTCCTACGACCATAACGGGTATTCCAGACTAAGATTCGAGTCATATTTCTATCCTAAATCCCCTAAATAGGTCAAGTCACGGTATTACTAGGCATAAACACATCCTAAAATCCCGACCTAGCATGTAATCTATACATTATACCATCTCATAGAGAAAAGTAAACCGAAGCCTATCTCGATGCCAAACCGCAATCTTAAACTGTCCATAAATCGCTCGTCTTTGCTCCACGCTCCCACAACAACATCCCACTATAAAAATCATAATCTACACGTTAATAAGAGTAAAACGATACCCATATTGCTACATAAAAGCTCAGGCCAAAAATTTAGTCGAGAACTGGCCCGTGAGGCTCGTAAATGAAATCTAAAAATTAAATCCGTCATGAGGTCACTTGAAAGACAAGGAATGCGTGCTAAAAAATTTAGCACAAACGAAGCTCAAATCGAAAGTTAAGAAATTCAAAAAACTAATTTCTAGCAATTTACAATGAAAAGAGTGGAATTTGATGGGGAAATGATCAAGAGGTGTTGAATTAGTTTACGTTAGCCTCAATGGACGATTTTCCACAATTTCCCATGCTCCAAGCTCCAATATTGGCGGAAAAAGGGTTTTAATCACAATTTTAGTCGAAAATCATGAAAAATGAAATGGGTATTCTTGGAAAATGAGAAATATGAAGGTATAATCACATAGCCAATGATTATACGAGAAAAATACATCGAGAATCGCCTAAAATGGAGTTTTATAGCACCTAAAATGGTAAAAATAAGATTTTGGACTTATATGTTGTTTAGGTGAAAAAATTTTCATCGCTATCAGCGACCAGGGTGTCGCGATAGCGATGAAGGAAATCAGAAATGTCCATTGCTATCAAAGACCTTGATAGCGATGAAGGAATTAGATTTTGTTCATCGTTATCAACAACCCACGTATTGCGATAGCGATGAAGGAAATCAGAGTTTATTCATCGTTATCAGCAACCATGATAGCGATGAAGGAATCAGATTTTTTTCATCGCTATCATCGACTAAGGTGTCGCAATAGCGATGAGCAATTTTTTCACCAGCAAAACAGCTGAAAATCTTCAAGTTTCAAACTCTATGACGAACCCTCGGAATGCATTTGGAACCCCGTGCGTGCAAATAAACTATGCTACCATACCAAATTCAATATTTCAGACTCAACAGAACCATCGAATTTCCATCAAAAGTCGTTTCGATAAAATATGGGGTCCACACCCATAGTTTTATATTTACCAAATTTCACCCAATAGCCCAAAATGAGTCTGGAAGCCTCGGGACCCAGACCAAGGATCCCCCTAGCCTAAAATTCAAGTTTTGAAGCTAATGGCGCTATTGAAATTCTCATCCGAGTTCGTTTACTAGAAGTTTTAGTCCGAGATCAATTTCTTAACAACGAAAGCTCCAAAATAGGGAAATGAACCTAAAACTCAAACGAACTGCCTGATAGACAAACCGACAACTTTGGCAAGTCATAAATGACCTGTAGCCGCTGTGGGAAGGCTCAAAATGCTGAAAACGCATAGAAATCAAGAAAATGACCTGGAGGGTCATTAAACAAATATGCCAAGCAATATGAGACAGAGGGAGTACTATAAAAAGACATGGTTTGTAGCATATTCTAACAATTTTAGGTCCGGACTCTCTTGAAGGAACTAACCCAGACAATTGAACCGAGAAAAGATAAAAGATAATCAAAGTAAAAATTATATACATATACATATATATACATATACATATACATATACATATACATATGTATACATATACATCTACATATACATATACATATACATATACATATACATATTAAGGGTGGGCTCGGACTGGGTCCGACACATTTCAGTTCGATTCCAGTAACGGACCCGGTAACGGTTCAGCCCGGTTTCGGTAGAGACGTACTAAACCGGTACTAGGCGTACCGGGTACCGGTCCTGGTATGAAATCTGATTTTGCACCGGTTGACCCAGTATCGGTGGACCCGATTCCGGTCCGGCCAAACCAGTTAATGGTCAGATTTTTTATTTTTATTTTTTAATTGACTAGCCATTGTTAGCTATTGGGGGGGCCACCAACGACTATTTTGAGCCCCACCCTCCCAAAACAGCCCCACTACCCCCTTTACCCATTTATAACTATAAATACTCCTATCCTAATTCTTTTTTCTCACAAATATTCACATACTCTCTCTAATATATTAAAAATCTCTTTATTATTCTCTTGATTTTACTTATTGTGGTATTAGCTAATTGTAGTTTAATATTTTTTGAAAATATTGCAACCTTTAATATTCATCTTTCAATTTTAATTTTTGACATTTGGTCTACGACTCTACGTCTGCTTTTACGCAGCGTTCGGTACATTTGTTCCAACTTTAATCTCTCTATTTGTTTACTTTAATCGCTATATCTTTTATTTTAAATATCTTCAATTCTTTACTTTCTTTAATTTTTTTGTTCTAATATTTATATTTTTTGTTTTTAATAGTTTAGTTATATTTAAATTTAATTATGGATGCCGGTAAAAAAAGTATTGCTAAGAAATCTTTCATGCTTCGTAAGGTTTTTCGTAAGGGTAAAAAAATAGTGCCTCTACTTCGATACCTTCTACATTTTTAAATGATATTAATGAAACTTCTTTATCACAATCAAATGGTTACGATATTCACCCCGGTGCACAATTAGACCATGAGACCCTAAGTAGGCGTTATGATATTTGTGATGAAGAATTACCGGTAGAAGATGATATAGAAGAACAAGAGTTAGGTGAGACCCCTACCCCTACTATTCCGGTTATAGAATTACCAAAACAACATGATAAAGATTTGCCAAAATTTAGTAGGTCCAAAGGGACTGAACGTCCAAAAAGGTCTATAGTTTGGAAATTTTTGGTGCATGATAGGGAAAAAAATACCGCTACTTGCAATAGGTGTCAGAAAGTTATGAAACATTTGACCGGAGGAAACAATGGCGGGACGGGATTGCTAAGTAAGTATTTGAGACAATGTAGTAAAGAATTTGTTCGTCTAGAACAGGAGCTTAAGAGGAACAAAAATGTACCACAATTTCAGGAAGAATCTGTAGGAGGTAATATGGTGCAAACTCGTTTAAACATGTCTAACCCGGCTGGCCCGTGCTCATCATCGACATATAGTGAAGATGTAGATAGAGAAGAATTAGCAAAAATGGTTGTTGTGATGGGTTTGACTTTTAGTTTTGCTTCACACGCCGATTTTATTCATTATATTCAATGAGTTTATAATCCCTCTTTTAAAGGTTTTTCACGAAATACAATCAAACGTGACATTTTTAAATATCAAGCTGAACATTGTCGTTTTCTTCGTTGCTTATTTAACAAATTTGACGGTAGAATATCTATTACTTCTGATATGGGTCGTAGTGTATTGGGTAATGATTATTTTACTATTACGGCTCATTGAATTGATCACCATTGGAACATGCAAAAAAAATTATTTGTTATAAATATGTTGACGAGACTAAAACTGGTTTTTATATCGGTACTACAATAGGAGATAGTTTGAAATATTTTTAACTTATTGATAAAATCATGTCTGTTACATTAGATAATGCTTCTAACAATATGAAATCTATTGATACTTTAAAAGTTAGACTTTGTCCTTTAAGTGATGATTATTTTCATGTTAGATGTAGTGCACATATTTTAAATTTGATAGTACAAGATGGCGTGGAATTGTTTGAAAATGGTTGTTATAAAGTTCAAATTGTTTGTAGCTTTATTTTTAAAATAAAAAAAGGCTATATCCGATGATTTTAAACGTCGTTGTCAAGAATTAGAAATTCCATATAGAAAAGTTCCAAAAGAAGTCTCTACTAGATGGAATTCTTTATATGAAATGCTTATTGTTGCTTATGATTATCGTGAACCTATAAAGTTAGTTTATAATGCTCGAAA
Source organism: Capsicum rhomboideum (assembly GCA_031232105.1). Taxonomy (NCBI): domain Eukaryota; kingdom Viridiplantae; phylum Streptophyta; class Magnoliopsida; order Solanales; family Solanaceae; genus Capsicum; species Capsicum rhomboideum. The sequence goes on along the minus strand of CP124716.1, from coordinate 55,840,583 downwards.
TACGAATCCTGATTTAAATCTATGTGATGATGATTGGGCTGAAATAAAAGCACTTTGTAAATTTTTGAAAACTTTTTATCAAGCTACACATACTGTATCTGCTATATATACTCCAACGATTTCTTCTGTTTTGGTAAATATTACTGCTGTTTCTAAAGTACTTGTTGAATATAAAAAAAAATCCTTTGTTCGAAGAGTCTATTTTAGCTATGACTGAAAAAATTTAAAAATATTTTTTCCTATTCCGCAAATTTATTTGACCGCTGCTTTTTTCAGCCCATTTTACAAAGAAATTGGTGTAATGATGATGGTTCAAAAAATTTATAGAAATTTAGAAATTGACTCGAATGAAAGACCAACGGTTGAAGATTGTTGTACTAGCATAGTTCCTAACGCTAGGAGCTTGTATAACATGCATCAACTTATGGGACAAAATATTCAGTCGGTCGAACCTTCTTCATCTAGGCCTAGATTTGATGATTTAGATGATGAAATGGGTGAAGAACTTGGTCTTCAATGTTCTAGTAGTAATAATTTTAATTCCTATCTTTCTCAGGATCGGGATAATATTAGAGATGCAAATGGACAACAACAACTTTTAGCATGGTGGAAGACCCGAGTCAGACAATTTCCAAGGCTTTCAAAGGTGGTTCGAGATTTGCTAGCAAGTCAGGTTTCTTCAATTGCTTCGAAGCAAGCTTTTAGCTCGGGAAGATTTATTATTGGAGATCATCGATATTCAATAGCAAAGGATAGTTTGGAGATTTAAGTTTTATTTAGAGTTTGGATCAATGCAGAACGAAGAAATTTTCGGCTACCAAAATTACCGCCCCAAATCGAAGATGAAATAGATAAAGTATTTGCGGAAGACAGTGATGATGGAATGGAAGAAATGGATGAACAAGGAAGAAGACCGATTCCGGAAAATATGTCCGCCGATGAAATAGCTAAATTATAATTAGAATATTTTGGACGTTATAAATATTAGTAAGATATTAGAGATCTAATTCAAACAGAACCCTTCCTAGAAGGTGGCTGCATAGATTAGATTCTCTTCTAATATTTGTAATACATGTACAATATCCAAAATTTGAATAAATAATATATAGGCTATTCGCCTTAATTTTTTTTAAAATTTTGTCTTTTATTAAATGCAATTAATTTTATACATTACTTAGTTAAACTTTTTGTTAAAGCAAATAATTTAAAGAAAGATTAAAGTAAATATATTGAAAAAAAGTTTGAAAAAAAGTTGAAAAAGTTTGAAAAAACTATTTCAAAAAAGTTGAAAAAGTTTGAAAAAACTATTTCAAAAAATTTGAAACTGTTTGAAAAAAATATTTAAAAAATTTGTAAGTAATTTTTAGTTTTAAGATATGTTATTATAATTTTTAATTTTCTTAAAAAACTTATTATATTAAATTTAATTTTTAAAAAAAACTGGTGGACCCAATAACCCAGTCTGATCCGACCCGATTCCGCACCGCTTATCAACGGACCAGGTTGGAACCACCAAAAAATCTGGTGGACTCGGTTTCGGTACATTTTCACGGCTAAAGAGGATCGAAACGGACACGGTAACGAAAATACCTGGTCCGGCAGGTCCTGTTCCGGTCCGTGCCCACCCTTATTACATATATATACATATACATATATAGATAAGGAAGGAAAGGAATATACGACAATACAGTATAGACATATATATATATATATATATATATATATATATATATGTAACTGAACTCAAAGATACTAGCCTGAGAGAGCCAACCTAACGTCTCGAGGATTATAACCAGATAGGGAAGCTAATACTAGAATCATCAAAGTCTCTAATCGAAGTATGCACAGTCCTAAGGTGATCCAACAACGATAAGTCTTACCATAATAGGAAGAAAAAAAATCAGAGACGTACCGATAATCTCGCGTACCAGTCCATATCTAGCCTGCCACTAACCATATAATAACAATCAATAATAATGTAATCGGCTAGCCCGTACAACCAATATCCCCCAACCTGGCCCCCATAAGCCCGAAGAGGCACAAACAATCATTCAATAAACAACAACCATAACTTGTATCTATACAACCCCCCATAAGATCGATAGATACAAGCGCCAAACAATTATACTGGTGATAGGCAATGCATATGAATGAATGAATGCAACATAAACCAATAGGACCATATCAACAGAGTGCCATAACGTACCAAGTATATATAACCTCCTTCAGCCTGTCGGCTCACAAAGTAGGACCTATGAATCTCACCTATTCCGGCACGTAGCTCAGACAGAGGAACCCGTAGGGGACTAAGGATGTCCGTATATTTACTACCTGGTCCCGAACCAGGAATTCCAATAACCATCATAACCATCTACTCCGTCCAGTACCAAAGGGATATATAGAGAATAGTAAGAAATGTCGGACTTGAACCGAAACTGAATGAGTGTATATTTGTAAATCCATTGCCCGAGATCAAATTCAGGACTAAAATAGTATTGTAATATAGAAAGAGGCCGAATCTCCATCGACCAAAGTGAAATAGTAGTGAAAAAATGAGTGGAACAATAATGGACCAGAATCAACCTTGGTCTAATTTCCAAAGTAATAAGTTTACTTTAAATATCATAATTTAGTAATAAGGGTGGTACGACTTCTGTTGTAAAAGAATCGATTTTAAAAGTGAAAAAGTGAGAATAAATCCCTTTTTTTAGAAAACAGTAGAAAATCAAGGTTTTAGTTGAAATCGTACTACTAAATAAGTGTAAATGCACCTAAAAGTATGCATGTTATCACCAGTATCCAAACAATACAACCATAAGCATCACAGTGTCTATAAACTAGAATCGCATCCTTTTTAAGGATAAAGTACTAACTTGATGTCCAGCTGGTATCGTAACTACGGCCTCGGGCCCAACAATATATAAATTAACATAATAATAGCACCATGATTTAAGAAACTACGTTAATTTAGGGCATACAGCTACTCGAAGGAGCTAATTGGGGAATATGGTATAAATCACTAGATAATACTATAAATCTCATACTAAGGGATCCTTAATGTCAACCTAAGGTCAAACAGGCATATAATCAAGTGTAATAGGATCCTATGACCATAACGGGTATTCTAGACTAAGATTCAAGTCATATTTCTATCCTAAATATCCTAAATAGGTCAAGTCACGATATTACTAGGCATAAACCTATCCTATAATCCCTACCTAGTATGTAATCTATACATTACACCATCTCATGAGAAAAGTAAACCAAAGCCTATCTCGATGCCAAACCGCAATCTTAAACTGTCCATAAATCGCTCGTCTTTGCTCCACGCTCCCACAACAACATCACACTATAAAAATCATAATCTACACATTAATAGAAGTAAAACAATACCTATATTGCTACATAAAAGCTCAGGCCAAAAATTTGGTCGAGAACGGGCCCGTGAGGCTCATAAACAAAATCTAAAAATCAAATCTATCATGAGGTCCCTCAAAGGACAAGGAATGCGTGCTAAAAAATTGAGCACAAACAAGCTCAAATCGAAAGTTAAGAAATTCAAAAAACTAATTTCTAGAAATTTACAATGAAAAGAGTGGAATTTGATGGGAAAATTATCAAGAGGTGTTGAATTAGTTTACATTAGCCTCAATGCACGATTTTCCACTATTTCCCATGCTCCAAGCTCCAGTATTGGCGGAAAGAAGATTTTAATCACAATTTTAGTCGGAAATCATGAAAAATGAAATGGGTATTCTTAGAAAATGAGAAATATGAAGGTATAATCACATAGCCAAAGATTATACGAGAAAAATACATCGAGAATCGCCTAAAATAGAGTTTTCTAGCATCTAAAATGGTAAAAATAAGATTTTGGACCGAAATGGGACTTATATGTTGTTTAGGTGAAAAAATTTTCATCGCTATCAGCGACCAGGGTGTTGCGATAGCGATGAAGGAAATCAGAATTGTCCATCGCTATCAAAGACCTTGATAGCGATGAAGGAATTAGATTTTGTTCTTCATTATCAGCGACCCAGGTATTGCGATAGCGATGAAGGAAATCAGAATTTATTCATCGCTTAATAGAGGATGAACGAATCAGATTTTGTTCATCGCTATCATCGACCAAGGTGTCGCAATAGCGATGAGCAATTTTTGCACCAGCAAAACAGCTGAAAATCTTCAAGTTTCAAACTCTATGACAAACCCTCGGAATGCATTCGGAACCCCATACATGCAAATAAACTATGCTACCATATCAAATTCAATATTTCAAACTCAACAGAACCATCGAATTTTCATCCAAAGTCGTTTCGATAAAATATGGGCCCCACACCCATAGTATCATTTTTACCAAATTCCACCCAATAGCCCAAAACAAGTCTGGAAACCTTGGGACCCGGACCAAGGATCCCACTAGCCTAAAATTCAAGTTCCGAAGCTAATGGCGCTATCGAAATTCTCATCCGAGTTCATTTACTAGGAGTTTTAGTCTGAGATCAATTCCTTAACAGCGAAAGCTCCAAAATAGGGAAATGAACCTAAAACTCAAACGAACTGCCTGATAACCGAACTGACAACTTTAGCAAGTGATAAATGACATGTAACCGCTGTGGAAAGGCTCAAAATGCTGAAAACGTATAGAAATCAAGAAAATGACCTGGAGGGTCATTACACAAATATGTCAAGTAATGTGAGACAGAGGGAGTACTATATCAAAATACATAGTTTATAGCATATTCTAACAATTTTAGGTCCGGACTCTCTTGAAGGAACTAACCCAAACAATTGAACTACGACAATATAAAAGATAATGAAAGTAAAAACTATATACATCTACATCTACATATACATACATATACATCTACATATACATACATATACATATACATATACATATATATACATATACATATACACATACATATATACATATATATATATATATACATATATATATATATATATATATATATATATATATATATATTAGTTATTTATTTTTTGGTTAAAATCAGCCATGAAGGCAATTTATTGAAATCAAAAATAATATTTATAGAAACGGTCCAAGGCCCAAATGGCTGAAGTCTGAAATATAATATATATATATATATATATATATATATTAATACTATATATAAGGGAGGATCCTTGAGTTTGGTAGTCCTCACATAAATTTGTTTTGTCCATTTGATCCCTAATTAAAGTTTTAATGACTTTGCAAGCTTTCACCCATTTTGGTAAATTTGAACAATTATATGGGCATATTAAATGTCACACAAGTGATCATTCATAAAACAAGTGATAATGACACTATGAAAAATCTTTATCTAACCAGATTAAAAATTAATTCAAAAATTTATTGTCTTCTTTTATGTGGAAATAATAATAAGAGAGATCTAATTTTTTTAGTCCTCACGAGGAATTTTTTGTTCATTTTACCTCTAATTGAAGCTTTAATAACCTTGTAAGGAACATCTACAAAAGTATTTATTGAATCAGATGACAATGCTAACCTGTACGCAACCACGCCTACATCCTCAAGAATCTCAAAGGGACCAATATACCAAGGGCTGAGCTTTCCCCTCTTACCGAACCTCATAAATCCCTTCAAGGGAGACACTTTAAGCAACACTTGTTCACCAACCTTGAATTCGTATCTCTTACCTTATGGTCCGCATACTTTTTCTGTCTACTTTGAGCAGCCAATAACTTGGTTTGAATGAATCTCACTTTTTCTTCATCCTCCTTCACCAAGTCGATGCCCAAATATTTAACATCTCTAGTTCCAAACCACCCAATATGTGACCTACACTTCTTTCCATAGAGTGCCTCAAATGGTGCCATATCAGTGCTGGAGTGATAGTTGTTGTTGTATGAAAACTCACACAATGGCAGAAACTGGTCACAATGATCACCAAAATCAATAACACATGATCTCAACATGTCCTCTAGAACCTAAACCATCCTCTTCGACTGCACATTAATTTGAGGATGAAAAGTCGTGCTAAATGTGAGCTTGGTGCCCAACTCTTAGTGCAACCTGTCCCAAAATTTAGAAGTATACTTTGCGTCTCTATCAAAAATGATGGTAAGGGGCACCCCATGAAGCCTCACTATCTCCTTGACATAGATTTTAGCTAACTGCTGGGAGCTGTAGTCTACCCATTCTGGCAAAAAGTGAGTTGATTTCATCAACCGATCTACTATCACCCAAATGGAGTCATATTTCCTCAAGGTCTTAGGAAGACCCACCACGAAATCCATGGCAATATTCTCCCATTTCCATACAGGTATGGGCATTCTTTGAAGCAACCTCATAGGTATTTGATGTTACTACTTCACTTGCTGACAATTGTGACACTTGGACACATAATCCATTATGTCCCTCTTTATCCCAGGACACCAATAAAGCTATTTCAAGTCAGGTACATTTCGGTTGTACCCGAATAAATAGAATAACGTAAACCATGGGCTGATGAAAGTACCCCACCAATCAAATCACCAACCTGAGGAACACATAACCTTCCCTTAAACCATAACACCCCACTCATATCAAGAGTGGAGTCCGCCACCTCCCCATGCACCACTTTATTCTGAAGTGCATTCAACTTCTTTTCCTTAAATTGCTTGGCCTTAATCTGATCCAGAAATATTGACTTCACCTCAACACTAGCAAACACTCTACCCCTATCCGAAACCCCAAACAGCATACTCTGAGATGCTAGAGTTTGAAACACTCTAGCTAAAGGTAGCCTGGACACCCTCAAGAATGAAAAACTACCCATACTTACAGCCTTTTGGCTCAATGCATCTGCCACCACATTGGCCTTACTTGGATGATACTAAATAGTCACATCATAATCCTTCAACAACTTCATCCATCTCTGCTGCCTTAGATTCAAATCCCTTTGAGTAAACATATGTTGTATGCTACGGTGGTCTGTGAAGACCTCACACTTGACACCATAAAGATAGTACCTCTAAATCTTTAATGCAAATACCACCGCTGCCAACTCTAAGTCATAGGTTGGGTAGTTCCTTTCATGAGGCTTCAACTGCCTCGAAGCCTAAGCAATGACATTCCTATCCTGCATTAACACAAAACCCAAGCCTAAAAGTGAAGCATCACAAAATACTATAAAGTCCTTACCTTTAACCGATAGAGAAAGGATAGGAGCTATAGTCAAGAGTGTCTTGAGCTTTTGGAAGCTCTCTTCACATTGGTCTGACCAAACAAATGGCACTTCCTTCTAAGTCAAACTTGTCAAGTGCGTTGCAATGGATGCAAAGTTCTTGACAAATCTGCGGTAATAACTAGTAAGACCCACAAAGCTCCCTACCTCGATCACTGAACTAGGCCGGATCCAACTCTTAACTGCCACAATCTTCTGGGGATCAACCATCACCCTCTTTTTAGAAACAACATGCCCCAAAAAGGAAACTAAAGACAACCAGAACTCACACTTTAAAAATTTGGCAAATAACAACTTCTCCCTTAGAATCTCAAACACTATGCGAAGGTGACCTGCATGATCCTCCTTACTCTTGGAGTAAACTTGAATGTCATCAATAAACACAATAACAAAAAAATCCAAGAATGACTTAAAGAGTTCATCGAGCTCATAAAGGTTGCAGGCGTATTAGTTAGCCCAAAGGACATCACCAGAAACTCATAATGGTCATACCGAGTTTTAAATCCTGTCTTTGGTATGTCCTCCGATATAATTTTCAGCTGATGATAACTCGATCGCAAGTCAATTTTGAAAAATACCGTCGCACCCTATAACTGGTCAAACAGATTGTTTATGTGAGGCAAGGGATATTTATTCCTGATGGTAACCTTATTCAGCTACCTATCATCAATACACATTCTCATACTACCATTTTTCTTCTTAACAAATAGGACCGGAGCACCTCAAGGTGAAGCGCTTAGACTAATAAACCCCTTGTTAAGTAGTTCCTGCAATTGAGTTTTGAGTTCCCTCAACTCTGCTGAAGCCATTAGATAGGGAGGAATAGATATAGGGCGAGTACCCGGTTCTAAGTCAATACAAAAATCAATATCTCTATCTAGAGGCATACCCGGTAAATCTGAAGGAAACACTTCTTGGAATTTAGAAACCACCAAAACTGACTCTATAGAAGGGGACCCCATACTTATATCCCGGAGATGAGCTAAAAATGTTGAACAACCATTCCCACTGACCTTCTATCCAGGACAAATAATATAATTTTCACCGGTTCGATCTTATACACTCCCTCCCACTCTAGTTCATCCATTCCAGGCATAGCTAGAGTCACTGTCTTAGTATTACAGTTTAAGATAGCGTGATATGGAAATAACCAGATTATACTCAAAATTACATCAAAGTCCAACATATCTAGGATAATCAAATCTACCCATGTATAGAAACCTACTAACAATACAGAACAAGAATGGTAAACATGGGATGCTACCACAAACTCACCAACCGGAGTAGACACATAAACAGGATAGTCAAGTATATCAAAAACCAAATTCAGACCCACTGCAAACTAGACAGTCACATAAGAATAAATAGACCCGGGGTCAACTAAAACAGAAGCCATTCGGTCACAAACAGAAATGGTACATATGAAACCGCATCAGAAGCCTTGGCATTAATCTTTCCTGAAAAAGCATAACAGTGAGCTCGATCATCAATCTGAGCTAACTCTCTCCCAAACTGCGCTCCTCCCCCTGCTCCGCTATTTCCTAGACCACCCCGTCCACCTGTCTGATTTCCCCGTCCACCATATAGACGACCCCTGTCGTTACCTCTTCCTCCTCTACCGACTGGAACTATAACCTGAATCTAATATTGCGTGTGGCCATTCGCCTGCCTCAAAGGACACTCTGTATTAAAATGACTAATAACACCATAATAGTAACATCCCCGCTCGAGAAAAGGCCGACTAGTAGAAGAGTAAGAAGCCCCTTGGCTCCTAATAACCTGCGACTGAGAAGAGACCTTAGTTGGACCCACAGTAGAAGCTGACAATGCTGACTGAATAAGGTGAGCTGGGTAGGCCTGCTGACCGTGTCTCTTGGAGTAAGATCCGCTGAAATTCCCAAAATTGTGGGACTTCTTAGCTAATATTTTAGCCTGACCCACTTTTGTGACCCCCTCTAACTTCTTCACGTAATCTGAAACCTCATTGAAACCCTTCCCTATAAAAGTCATATGTACAAACAAAACCTGAAAATCATAATTCAAACCTTTAACATAGCATCGAATCCTCTCCTTCTCAATAGCCAACAACTAAGTAGCATAGCGGGATAGCGGGATAAGGCATGGAACTTAGCCTAATAGGCGGCAACTGATATATCACCCTGCTCCAATGTCAAAAACTCATCTTTCTTGTGATCACGGAGGGCCCGAGGCACATACTTCTCTGAAAACAAAGCATGAAACTGTTCCCAAATCAATGGAGGTAAAGCTAGTGATCGATATTGTACATATGCCCTCCACCTTTGCTTAGCATCCTTCTCCAACAGAAAAGTCACAAACTCAACTCCATGTTGCTGCACAATACCTAGCTTATGTAACCTCTCATCATAGTCAATGATGAACGCAAACGCGTTCTCAGACTCAGTACCCTAGAATGTTGATGGTGTCATCTTCAGAAACTTGGTCAGTAGATCATGTTCAGTACTAGTCATTACAAAACCCAAAATCGAATAAGGAAAAATATCAGTACCTGAAGCCTCATCCATCCTAGAAGCCATAGCATAAATAGGATAAACACCTGGAGCATAAACAACCAGTACTATAGGAGTGGCTCCAGTACCAGCTAACCCACTCAGAAAAGCTAACACCTATTGAACAACCTCTGCAGACATGGGAGGTAAGGCTGAAACCCCAGCTAGTACCGCCACCTCTTGCTCCATTACCTGCTCCTCTACTGCTTTCATCTCCTCCAAATGATCCTGAGGTGGGGGAGGTGATACTGACCCTTCATAAGCCTGGCCTGCAGCTGCTTGAGCTCCACCCCTGGCCGGTGTGGCTCGTCCTCTTCCTCTTCTACCTCTTTCTATCACTCGTCCTCTTCCCCTTATGGATAGCTCCACAGCTGGTGTGGTCAGTGGGGGGCTACTGCTCGGATTCTATTTGACCTAGTAGACACCATCTGCGGAAAAAAGAGTGAAGAAAATTAGATACCAATTTGGATCGCCAGATACCAATTTGAATCATGTTACAGTACGAAAGAAGCAAGAATGACAATTTTTCTATAGTCTGATAGCCTCCCAAAGAAAAGTACAGACGTCTCCATACCGTTCCGCTAGACTCTACTGGACCTATTTTGGTACAACAAGATCGACGAACCTAGACTCTGATACCAATTTTGTCACGACCCAAATGAGCTTGAGTGGCACCCATCCCATTCTCCAATGGGAGAACCAATAAACCCTGAAAACATTAACCAACAAGTAGAGAAAAATAAAAAAACTATCCCATTAATAGTTCTAGAATTATCTAGTCTAACAAACTAAGAAGTGCGGAATATAGTACTAAAACCAAAAACACATCCCTAAAATCCAAAAGTTGGTGTACCAAAACATGCTTAGAATGTCAAGAAGGGGATGCAACCCCAAAAATTATTGGAAAGTGCATAAGTCCAAGCAAAGGACAATATCATAAAGAAGGATTTCATGGTAGCCAAAGATGATGCTCACCCTTGAAATCCGAATCACACGCTAGAGTCACAAGTGAGGTCTTGCAGGAGCCGCTGGAATATGTGTAGCACTCAAAAAAAGTAAGAGCAGGTGTAGTATCATCACACAAGGAAACAACAGTGTACTAGTAGGGTCATTTGGCCAACCCAAGATGAGAATATGAACACTTAACCAAAATGTAGTATAACAAGTTAATCCATACTCATTCTAACTACACCTAGCACAACAAGTATAAATTAAGCAGTTTAGGATTACGAGCAACAATTCAAAACAATTACAACCAAGTCAAATTCAGTCAAGCCTTGTCCAAACAAGTCAAGACAAGTTAAGAAATTATCAAACATATGATTACATTCCCTGGTTCACTCAAGGAACCGCCAAACTCACCTGAACCTCATACATACACGCTATGGGTATCATACCCACCCTCTAGTCATGACCTGCAGGGGACAAGTTCCATCTATGTACCTAAACCCCAGACACATGTGTCTGTCAACCTTATTACACCAATAAGCCGTGAGACTGTCCAATTACCTAAACATTCCACATTTAATAATAAGATAGGCCAAAATCATACAACAAGATAAATTAATTTCATTTGACCACATCAAACAACATGCACTAACAAGCCATACTAAGAAGTAGTAAACATGCACATATAGTATAAATTGGATTTAACTACAATACCATCACCTACCTCAATCCAAGCTTGCACAACTCAACTAAGCTTGAGCCTTGCCTTTTTGTGTAATTTCTGCTTGATTTCGGTCTAGAAATACATACAAACATATAATTAATGAAATGACCTACCACGTTGGGGATTATAACTCATACCCAACTCCTAAGGCCAAGTTCATGATCATTCCCTCCATGTTCTAGGGTTTTTCTATCATAATTCACCTAAGTCTACTAATTCCATGGATAAATTAGTGAATTAACAACATGCAAGGGTAATTTTACTATTATTAACCAAAATCCATTGATTTTAAACTTAAATTACTCCCTTGCACCAGATAATCAACTAAAATCAGCCCTTAACCCTCCCCGAACTACGTAAACTAGTAATTCAAAGGTTAGATTATCAATTTACTAGTTAACGGGAATGAAATCCTTACCTTAATGAAGCAAAACAATGGCTAATTGATGATTTTTACGCAAAATCGCCTCTCCCTTGCCCTAAAATGTGCTTTAGAAAAATAAACCATTTTTTTAGGAGGGGGGGGGTTGTTAAAATAAAATAGTAATTTTCATCGCTATAGCGACACATGTCGCTATACCGGCCTTTGACCGCATTGATTGGGCGTTATAGCGATATGCACGTCGCTATAGCGATAGGGGCTAGGCAGAATGCCTGATTTCTCCAAAAATTCTCCTTTTTCACAACACACCTTAAATCCAAGACATCCCAAACAATACCCTTAACGCTAAGATCAATTTCGAGAGTTCTACGTACTCAAATTCAATTCCGTAAAATCCTATGGGTTCCTTATCGTCTTAGCTAACTAGAAATCAAGTCAAACACCACCACACTTACCCAATTCATTCTAGGATCGCCCTAGACCACACCTCGCTCAGATTTTATCCGAAAGTAGCCTGAAATTTATAACTTCAAATTTGGGAAGAATTTTAGCATGAAATTTTAAATGAGAGACTTATACGTAACGATGGAAAGAGTCGTTACAAGTCCATAACCATCCTGCCATAAACTAAACAATACTAACCAAACAATAATGTAACCGGCTAGTCTATACAATCAATAACCTAACCGAGCCCTCATAATCCCTGAAGGTACAAGCAACCACTATAAGACCAATAGATATAGGCGCCAAACAATTATACTGGTGATAGGCAATGCATATGAATGAATAAGTGCAAAGATAATCCAGTACCATTAACCAACTAAGTGCCATAACGTACCAAGTATATACATCTCCTCCAGCTCAGTAGCTCGCAAAGACAGGACCTACGGCGGCTATCCTTCTCCAATACTGTGGCTCATCGAATGAAGGGGCCACATAGGGGACTCAGAATATTCGTATACACTGTCTAGTCCTGAACCAGGACTTCCATGATCCATCATAACCAATCTACTCTATCCAGTACCAAAAAAAATAAGAGTATAATAATTGCTCAGACTTGAACCAAGGCTAAATAAGTATAAATCTGTAAATCCATTGTCCGAGATCGAATTCGGGACTAAAATGGTAGAATAATATATAAAGGATCAGAATCTCCCTCGACTGAAGTGAGTAAGTAGTGGTGAAAGAGAGTGGATCAATAATGGACCAAAATCAGCCTCGATCTAATTTTCAAAGTAATATGTTTAGTTTAATATATCATAATTCAATAATAAGGGTGGTACGACTTCTATTTTCAAAGAATAAATTTTAAAGTTAAGAAAAGTAGGAATAAATCCCTTTTTAGAAAAAGGATAGTAAAACCAAGGTTCCAACCAGAATCATACCATTAAATAAGCATAGATGCGTCTAAATGTATGCATGCCATCATTAGTATACAAACAATACAACTGTAAGCATCCAAGCGTCTATAACTACAACCACATCATTTCAAAGGATAGAATACTAACCTAGTGTCCAACTGGTATCGTAACCACGGCCTTGGGCCCAATAATATATATATATTAACAAGATACTCGTACCATAACTCCGAACACTAGGGTAAACAAGGGCATAAAGCCACTAGAAGGATCTAATCGGGGAATCCCGTCCAATTCACTAAGTAATATGGTAAGTTTTATACTAAAGGATCCTTCAGGTCAATAGTCCGGTGAAATAGGATTCTACCGCCATAACGGGTAATCTAGGCTAAGGCTCGAGTTACATTTCTATTCTAAATCCCCTAAATGGGTCAAGTCATGATACAACTAGGTATAAACCTACCCTATAACCCCTACCTAGCATGCAATCTATACAATACACAATCTCATAGAGAAGAGTAGATCGGAGCCTACCTTATTGCCAAACTACAGTCTCAAACCATCCACGAACTGCTCGTCTCCACTCCATGATTTCTGAATGATGTCGCACTATCAAAATTATAATCTACACGTTAATAAGAGTAAAACGAGACCCATATTGCAATACAAAACTCTGTGCCTAAAATTGGGTCAAAAATAGTCTCGTGAGGCCCGCAAACAAAATTTTAAAATTGAATCTGTCACGAAGTCTCTTGAAGGACAAGGAATGCGTGCTCAAAAATTGAGCACGAATAGAGTACAAATCGGGGCCTAAATTAGCCCACAATGTTCAAGAAAACCAACTTTAAAACCAAGAATTAAATGAATTTTGGGACGAAGGAACACAAAAATAAATGGGGGAAAAGATCGCGAAGAAGGAAATGGATCTGGTCAGACTGACCCTTCATCGCGAACGCGAAGGGCAAAATATGTCTGCACCAGCTGCTGTAAACCAACAAAATGGCTACGTCCCAACGCACTTCTACCGTGTGCTTGAGATTCATTTGGAACCCCGTGCGCACAAACGAACTATGCTATCATACCAAATTCGACATTCCGCTCAATGAAACCATCGAAATTCCCATCTGTGGCCGTTTTGATTAAATGTGGGCCCTACACCCATAGTTCCATTTTAACTAATTTCCAACCAATAGCCCAAAACGAGTCCGGATGCCTCAAAACCCGGACCAAGGGTCCTCCTAGCCTAAAATCCACGTTCCGGAGCTAACGACGCAGTCGAAATTTTCATCTGAGGCCGTCTACTAGAAGTTTTGGTCCGACACTAATTTCTCAACTTCAAAAGCTCCAAAATAGGGAAATGAGCATAAAATCCAAACGAACTGCCCGAAAATCGAACCGACGATTTCGACAAGTCATAAATGACTTGTAGCCGCTATGGGAAGGCGTAAAACTCCAAAAGCGCATGGAAATCTAGAAAATGATCTAGAGGGTCATTACACTTAGATTTATGCAATACACCGCCAAATAACTGTCCGTTAATTGCAAATCTGATACTGAATCAACTATTATCTTATCAGTTGACTAGCTGATTGGTACATTTAAAAGTCGATAAGTAATAAGCCGAACAATTAAGCATAATTATCTGCCCGATCCATCGATAAGAAACCCTAACCAAAATATACTTTAATTTTGTGGTCTTAAACATGTCACGTGAAAAATTGAAATTAAGGAGTTCAAACATTCTGTGAAACTAACTAAAAAAGAAAACATGACAAAAAAATTGAAACAAATATATAATTTAAAATTTTAAAAATATTGAGAAATTTTGAACTACCTTTAATTAAACATAATGTAACAAAAACAAACAGAGAGTAAGAATAACAAAAAACAGAAAACAACTACAAAATGTCAATATAAGCCGGTGCCAAATAACACAAAGTGTGTATATATATATATATATATATATATATTTCATTTACCACAATTTCAACTTGCCAGTTTCGTTCTGTCCCCTCTCAACTGTAGGAATGGCAATGATACGGGAGTGCAGGTTTGCCGGTTTACAATTACTATTTGTTTCTTGTAAATGAGGCGAGGCGTGGATCTAAAGCCTAATCGACTTCCTCTCTAGGTTATACAGACTACAGCTCTCGCATCTGCTTCTTCACTTCTCTCTCCATCTCTTCTCTGTATCATTCTCTCTATCTCTGGTAATATACTCTTACTCCAGAATTTTTTATTTAGTTCACTTCTTCTTCTACAAAATCAAGCTAATTCTTCATATGGGTTTCCTATAAATTAACAGAAACAGGCATAGCTTCGCTATAATTTCGTTTTAGTGAATTTTGAAATGAACGAAATGGACAAAGTAGGATTTGGTTCGTACAAGAAAATATGGTAAATATAAACCATACAGATCTAAATATAAATACAAGAAACCAAGAAGAAGATATTATGTAAAAAATTACAATAATAAGAAACCATATAGAAAAAAAAAAAAGAAAAAACTAGCAGAATGTACCTGTTATAGTTGTGGAAAGTTAGGACATTTAGCTAAAGATTGTAAAATACCCAAAGATCCAAAGAAAAAACAAATAACTAAAATACAAATAGAAAATGATGAATATACGCAACTGGACTACATAGATTATGAACTAGAAAGTGAAGATAGTATATATGAATTTTCAGATACTGATATAAATGAAAATATAATAAATGGATCAGACGAAGAATATGACTGAAAAAGAAATACAAATACTTAAACATGAAGAACACCAAGATGAAGAATCTTCAGACCAAAAAATAATATTTGATAATAATGTATTTGAACAAACAAAAGGAAAAGAATTAGACTTAAGTATAAACAAAATCTTAGAAGTACCTGTAGTAAAACACTGGTTTAAGAAACAAAAAGAAGAATACTATGTAATTAGCCAAAAAGAACATATAATAGACTGTAGATACACTAAAGGAAAAGCTAAAATACCGATAATCAGTAAAAAATTAGTAAATAAAGAAATACAAGAGATAAGATCAAAAACTCCAATTAAATATGTACATCTAGGAGGAACAGAAATATTAATAAAAGCATGTTTTAGAGAAGGAATAGATACCCCTATAGAAATATATTTAGCAGATGATAGAATCATACATCCTATTGAAAAAAGTGTTATAAGTGCAGTTAAAGGAAATTTAATATACCAAAAATTTAAATTTATAATAAGTGCAAATTATTCAGTAGCAGTAACTGATACAAATATAGATAAATCATTAGTATTATACTGGAAAATGTCAGGAATAGAATTAGCACCAAGAAGTAAAATATTTACAGCAAGATGTAAAACTTGTATATCTACACTACGAAACATAACATAACAGCAAAAAACAAAATAGATAAAATCAAGATAGAAAATCCTTTTGAAAAAATAGTCACAGTCATAGATAATAATGAATACAGCTATCAAGAACTAGACATAGAAGAAGATTTGGAAATAGTAAAAGAAAGACTAAATACATCAAAAAGAATAACTAATGAAACACCTACATCATCATCAAGGATGAGTACATCAAGAAGAATAGATTATGCACCACAAAACTTAATAGAACATAAAATGGAAGAAATAAAATCATATCATTATTACATAACAGGAATAATGGACCAAAGGAAATATTTAATATTAATAAATACCGAACAAGAGGAAAATTATATTACAAGAGAACTAGTACAGGAAAAAGAAATAATAACTAATGAACAACTATGTCCAGAACTACCAAAAGCATTAACGAATACTGAAGAAATAACAGAAAAAGAATTAATCATTGGAGGTATACCAATACCAATAATATTTAAAATCTACCAAGGAGATAAGAATATTACATTAGGAATAAAATGGTTAGAAAAAGTAAAACCATATAACCTAGAAGATAAACAGCTAACGTTAACTTACGAAAACAAAAGGATACTAATAAAACGAACACCGATATGATAAAATGATAAAAACATAGATATACGAGTATACATACTTGCAAAAATAATAGTAGAAGGATATTATAACAGATATTATACACCCATGATAGACACAGGAGCAGAAGCTAACCTATGTACACATAACTGTCTACCAGAAGATAAATGGGAAAAATTAACAACACCTATAGTAATATCAGGATTTAATGATGAAGAAAGTATGATAACACATAAAGCAAAAAATATAAAAATGCAATTATGGGATAAAATATTAAACATTAAAGAAATGTATAGCTATGAATTTACAAATAAAGATATATTACTAGGAATGTCATTCTTAGATAACCTATACCCACATATATTAACAAAAACACATTGGTGGTTTACTAACCCATGTAAACAAAAAGTAGGAGCTAAAAGAGTAAATAATAAATCAAGAAAAACAACACCATGGATTAAAGGAAGTGAAAAAATCACCCAAAAACTAGAAAATATAAAACAAAGTGATCATAAGATAGAAATGATTATATTCACAATAGACAAAATAAAAATACTCCAAGATAAGTTAGAATTACTATATAATGACAATCCCTTACAAGGATGGGAAAAACATAAAACAAAAATAAAAATTGAACTAATAGATGAAAACAGTATAATAACACAAAAACCTTTAAGATATAATTTTGCTGATTTAACAGAATTTAAAATGCATATAAAAGAATTATTAGACAACAATTATATACAAGAAAGTAATAGCAAACACACTAGCCCAGCATTTATAGTAAACATAGTGAACAAAAAAGAGGAAAAAGTAGGATGGTTATTGATTATAGAAATTTAAATGCAAAAACAAAAATATATAATTACCCAATACCAAACAAAATATTAAAAATAAGACAAATACAAGGATATAACTATTTTAGCAAATTTGATTGTAAATCAGGATTTTACCATTTAAAACTCGAAGATAATTCTAAAAAATTAACAGCATTCACTGTACCCCAAGGATTTTACGAATGGAATGTATTACCTTTTGGATGTAAAAATGCACCAGGTAGATATCAACACTTTATGGATAATTATTTTAATCAATTAGAAAATTGTATAGTATACATAGATGATATACTATTATACTCTAGAACCCAAGAAGAACACATAAAATTATTAGAAAAATTTATACATATAATCGAAACATCAGGAATTAGCTTAAGTAGAAAAAAGGCAGAACTAATGAAAAATCAAATAGAATTCTTAGGCATACAAATAGATAAAAATGGAATAAAAATGCAAACCCATATAGTACAAAAAAGAATAAATTCAGATGAAATACTAGATACAAAGAAGAAATTACAATAATTCTTAGGACTAGTTAATCAGGTAAGAGAATACGTACCTAAACTAGCAGAAAATCTAAAACCTTTGCAGAAAAAATTAAAGAAAGATACTGAATATCATTTTGATGAAAAAGATAAAACATACATACAAAAAATTAAGACTATGTGTCAGGATTTACCAAAATTATATTTTTCAGATGAAAATAGACAATTTATATACATATTAGAAACGGACTCTAGTGATCATAGTTATGGAGGAGTTCTTAAATATAAATATGATAATGACAAAATCGAACATCATTGTAGATATTATTCAGGATCTTATACCGAACCACAATTAAAATGAGAAATAAATAGAAAAGAACTATTTGCATTATATAAATGTTTATTAGCATTTGAACCATATATTGTATATAACAAATTCATTGTAAGAACAGATAATACACAGGTAAAATGGTGGATAACACGGAAGATACACGATTCAGTAACAACAAAAGAAATACGGAGATTAGTATTAAATATACAAAATTTTACATTTGCAATTGAGTTAGTTAAATCTAATAAAAATGTCATTGCAGATTACTTATTAAGACAAAGCTACTCAAACTGAGCCAGATAGTACAATGGAAGATATACTCAAAGCTCTAACTACACTTTGTGTAAAAGTGGACAGTATAGACTTTGAAGTACAAAAGCTAAAGATTGATGAAGCTAAACTGAAATCTAAAGCTAGTACAAGTCAGCCGCATGACTATAAATATGCTGAGATAAGTCGATCGGAAGACTCTAAAATTCCAGAGGTAGAAGGAGACGTTGGGAAACTCTGAAAAACCCATGACAACTTTGCTAATGTTGCAGGTACAAGCGGACAAGCTACCAAGAAATCATATACAAATACCAATTTAAACAGTATATTTGCAAAGCCATTTACCCCAAAAATACAAAAGCCACAAAATATCACACAACCTCAGACCTCCACATACGCAGACAGCTTGAACCAAGATAAAAAGGTATACAACCACATCTCCCAAAACTACATTAGAAATATCCACAAAATCCAAACATCTTTAAATTTCAACCCCAGATCTACTACAACCCAAGAAATAACCCAAGACTACATAACCCAAAAATTACAAGGATACAACAAGTTAATAGCACAACCAAAAATCAGTGCTAACCTAGTCAAAACATGTTATTATTATGGATTACTAAATACTGTATATACATATGACGGCAAAGAGCTAACAGGAATACCCGAAGTACATAGAGCATTACTGACATACAAAAGAATTACAAAAGGAAATTTACTTTATGTAAAGTTCTATACAACACCAACAGAAATACTATACAACGAGATAAAACCTATTATACAAGTAGTAAAAATAGGATTAATCCGAGATATGATAATTCCAGAAGAGATAGTACAACAACCCGAAATACCAGAGATAGAAATACCAGGTTTCTATGCCAACAAAAGAATCATTGGCATATCAACTATTATTCAAGAGCTAGCAAACAATTATTTAAATGGCAATGCCATATGGAGTTATTATTCACGACACCAGCTAATAATTTATGCAAATTCACGGAAACTACGAGAAGCAGATATGGAAGAAGTTAAAAAATGGATATTATCCTTGCTTCGACCAGAGGAACAACCTACAACAAGAGCACTTAAGAAGAATTTTATTTCAGAAGAATTATTGACTAGATATTGCAAGCTAATTGGACATAAATACCCCGATCACCACTGCACAAAATGCAATGGAGAAGATACTGTAGAAATACCAGAAATCCAGCTGGAATAAACAACACAGGAAAATAAAGAAGCTAAAGCAAATATGACATAAAGCAGATAGGGACATCAAGATTCCCCGACATATGTAAATTATTGTACTACTTAAAGTCTTAAGTTTTTTGAATAAATCGTAAAGTAGATAGGTAGAGTTTTGTTTTCTTTTGTCCAAAGTCACAAAGATGTGACAAGTAAATAGTAGTGAATAGTAGAGCTAAATACTAGTCATAAATAGTATAGGCCGCATAGTAAAGGTCATTTTAGGTTTTTAGTTTTGAAAGGCCGGATGTAAATAGTAAGGCCATTTTAGTTTTCTATATATATGTAAATGTAAGAAGAGAGGAAGGCATCCTCAGCAATCAGCTCATGTGTTGAGCACCCAACTTAATAAAAATTCTCTCTTTTGCAGATATATAAGATATCAGTTATGGATTCCGATAAGCTACCAACTCAGGTATACATATTCAAAAATATGTATAGCTAAACTATTATATTCCTTATAATCTCTTGAATATCATTACTGTTTATCATGTTATAGTATTATTATATTGAACATCTTGAGAAAGTTTGCCATGTAGAAATAGGCTGAGAGTAGTTAAGCTCAGACTATGTCATCCTAACGTCGAAATCGAGTAGGCAAGAAGGCCGTTAAAGGGGAGTAGACAAAGTTGAGGCGCTGTTAGGGTAAATGATTGAAGCCAAAAAAATATGGTAGTGACCAGAAAATATTGTTCAAGAATAATTTTATTATAAAATGATGAATATAATGATAAACAAAGAGGTTAGAGGGAATATGTTTAGCAAATACATAAAATGAATAATACATATCAAATGAGCAACCATACCCCTTTAATAGATGAAAATAATGATTACAAAATACTTGTATTATATACCCTTAGACCCCTTGATAATGACATAAGAAGAAAAATCTATGATATATTAGTTACCTATGAAATAATAGAATTAATGCAACAAAATTGGTTAGAATTTAATATATCAGATTATGACGAAGAAAGATATGAATTAGATTTATACTACTCAGACTAATGACTAAATACGAATCACTCCAACACTGGATACAAACTAGAAACGACAGAATGTTAGTACAGAATTTATTAACAACCAACATAGAAGAATATCAAAGAACCCAATATATGCTATATCTTGAACACATAACAAAAAATATAAGAGAGATTTTACGATTAATTCCGGTAGAAAAACAATATTATGAAGAATCATTTAATTCATAAATGGAGAAAAGATCCAAATTATCCGCAACTCCCCATTGGATGGAGAAAAGATCCAAATTATCCGCAACCCCCCATTGGTATCAGAGCTATGGAACAAAACAAAATTACCAAAAAATTATGAATTCTAAAGATAACATAAACAAAGCTATGGCACAAAATAAAATATTATAATTATGAAACAAAATAACAATAAACTAAAAAGCTATGAAGAAATTGGAATAACACTAGAACAACATAATAAAAATCAACATACATATATTCAGGATATACTATATAATAGTGATGGATCAACCAAAGAGAATACAGAAATATCACATAAAAATAAATCAGCTAGGAAAGATTAAAACTTAAGAAAAGTAAAAAAGAAACTAAAAAAACTATACCCAGAGTATAAATACCTAACTACCAATAAATCAAATAACGATAGATTATCTCAATTAATAAATACCATATCAAAAACAGAATATGAATTTATTCAATACCTTAAAAATAAAAATGACTAGTGAATATAGACAACAACTCCTTGAAAAAATTAAAGAGTTAAGACAAGAACTAAAATATAGACAAGATAGACTAAATTACAATATATTTGTAGGAACATGTCACAAATCTTTAGTAGCACAAAGAAATACTATCAACATGGTTTATAAATGAATAAGGAAGAATTTGTTTTAGAAAAAAAAAAACCTACGAAAATCCAGAAGGATTAAAAATAACAATACTATTTTCAAATTTAGGAAGAAGATATAAGAAAATAGGAAACAATTTAAACTTAATGTTAGAAAAAGAAACAGTTAAACTAGAAGATAATTTAACTGCTATGGTCAGGATAGCTAGAGAAAATGAAGAAATAGATAGGCAGAGAGAAATTGAAAAAATAAAAAAGCAAGCAAAGGAAGAATTACAACAAATCGCAGAAACAAAAAATACTAAAATAATAGAACTTGAAAGAGAATTGAAAATGCTTAAACAGTTATATGCAAATAAACAAAAAGAAAAAGAAAAACAAAAAGAACAAGAACAAGAACTAAAATTGACAAATGAAATAGAACAATTCAAAATAAAACTACGATCAGAACAAGAACAAGATAAATTGCAAGATAATTTACCAAACATAAGAATAGACGAAATAAATGAAGAAACTGAAAATGATAATGATATATTACAAGAAAATTATTCAGAAACAAGTGAAACATACACAGAGCTTATAGAAAAAATAAACGAAATAAATCTAGAAACAATTACCACAGATAATAAACCAAGTACATCAGGAATAAAGAATCCAAAACAACTAGATACAAATTACGCTAATAAAAGTTATGAATCATACGATAGAAACAAAACCTTATGGGATAAAAGGTTAAATAGAAAATGGACACCAAGACAAATAACAGAACAATATAATTTCTTAGACTTAGACTGTGTCGCAGATATAAATAAAACAATCCAATTATGAATAGGATATATTTCAAAACAATTAATAGATAATAAAATATCAATAGCCGAAACACCAGGATATATAGAATGAACACTAATAGGAACAGTAAAATAATGGTTACAAAACTTATCAACAGAAAGCTTAACCACATTAAGAAGTAATAAACAACATGATGGAACAGCTGCAACAACAACAACGGAAATCCTATATAAATATGAGATAGCAATAAGGAATTAATTCAGTAGTATGAAAACAGAAATAGAAGAACAAAATAAAGAAAAAACTATAAACAGAAATTTAATGTCAAAATTAGCAATATGTAATATGTGCTATATAGATGAATATACTTGTGCATTTAGAGACTATTATTATAAAGGAACATATAGTACAGATGAAAGTGAAGAAATAAGAAAGTTATATTTTAATAAACTACCAGAACCTTTTAGTTCAAAAAGAACGAAAAATTGGAATGAAGCAGGACTAACAGATACCCTAGGAGTTAGAATAAAGTTTTTACAAAATTGGTTTGTAGAACTATGTGAAAAATACAAAGAAAATATAAGAGAGATTTTACGATTAATTCCGCTAGAAAAATAGTATTATGAAGAATCATTTAATTCATAAATGGAGAAAAGATCCAAATTATCCGCAATCCCCCATTGGTATGTCTAATTTTCACTTGAGACCTGAGAAACTAACATGTCAAATTACAACTGGTGAAGTTAAGTGATAGATGAATCAGCTGCTGAGTTATAGTTTCAGCTTAGTTTTTCACTGAATAACCATTTGTTTGTATGGTGAAATATCATATACATTGACATTTATTTCATTCAAACATGTTGGTCACTTGGTCTTGGATGCAACACTTTTGCTTTCTGTTATTCTTGTTTGACTTTTTAATTTCTGCAAAACGTGTTGGTCCCTAAATTTTAATAGAAAAGTATGGAGTCTCAAGACGAACAAAATCAAATTCGTTCATCTTCTAGTTCTTGCAAGCAAATGAAACTACTGTTGATGTTATTGGAACTGAAAAAGGAAGATTTACTTTTAAAGCTTGGAAACATTTTGAACTGGTGAAGATTAATGGTTCCATCTTTGGTGTTTGAATGTATTGTGGTGTTCGTATTAAATCAACTAGAAATTGTGGGACGACTATGTTAGATCATACTCCTGGATGTCCCAATAATCCAAGTGATTTGGAAAACGAGGGTGGTTCAGGGGAGATGATGGTTGCCAAGTCCAACGACATTACTTTGATAAGGATTCTTTGTGTAGTGTGTTGCTCAATTGTTTGTTAGAGTGGAATCTTGCAAGGAGAATTTCAACAATTATAGTTTATAATTGTAGCGCAAACAATGCTATGATGAGAAACTTTGTTTGGTGAGAAACTTTGTTAATGGTTGGTGTCTATCGGGCAGATTATCTAAGGTAATAATTACTCTGTGTCGTCTAAACAAAAATAAATAAATAAATAAATACTCTGTTCCATGGCTTTGGGGAGATCTGAGAAAACGTTTGAAGAAGCATGCAAGTATCTGTTTCACATGTATACTTGTAGGACGCTGCTTGTGTTTCTCTTTTCAATGTATTTAGTTATCATATGCACACTGATATATTGAAATGCTTCCACTCCAACCCGTAAAAATACTAAATCCAATATTTCTATGCAGAAGATCATTAACTAGCAGCTTTGGTCTTACTTGGTCCTGGTTAAAGAGTATTGTTCCTGGTGTTTGATACCAAGAGAAATCTCTTCAGATGAAGTCCACAAGCAATGCTCTGTTGGACTGGGAGGCGGAAAGCAAAAGCTCTTTCTCATCCTTGGAATCAAAACTTTTGTTCTGCAACGGAGGTAGTGATCTCCAGTCACGAATTTCCAAACTTAATCCGACTGTCAAGAAGCCTGAGATCTGTTCAACTTGCCAGAGCCAGGTTCTAGACAAGGTCAAGAATTTCCTAGGAGTGCTATCAGAAGCAAACAAGAAACTGGAGGTTGATGCAAAGGAAAATCCTAAAAAGTATGATATAGAACTCACTGGGGAGGATTCTGAATACATAGAAATGAATTTAATGTTGGGTGTTGCAGAGCTTTATTCCTCTGAGGCTGTTGCTGCTGCCAGAGGCGGATCCAAGATTTGAAGCTTGCGGGTGCCACCCATGGAAGGATATAGGAGAGGGCGAGGGTGTTCACCCAAACCTTCTCGGCAAAAAATTATATTGTATATGAATTCGAATCTTCTAAACACAAGATTAGATGTTGGATTAATTAGTGATTTAAGGGTTCAAAATTTACCCTGAGGTTCTAAGTTCAAATCCCAACACTGCATTTTCATTTTCCGACCCTCCTTAGTGAACTGAATTTGTCACTGGGGCCACCGTCTTTAATATAAACTTATTACTAGTGATGGAAATTGAATTACGACGCACATTTTGTCCGTTCAATTATTTTGGACTAATTCATTTCGATTTACAAGATTTTTGATTCTTAAGTAATGCATAATCATCGAACCACAAAAAATAATATAAGTCTCGATCTAATTTTTTGGTAAAATAATATATATTGAATAAAAATGGAAAACATAAACAAGAAACTAAAATTTTGAATACACAATTAGGCCTCTTCGAATCAAACTAATGTACTTAAATCATGGTAATTACGTAATAAATTGTAACCTATGCCAAATGCTATATAAAAAACAAAAGTCAAACAGCTTCTGTATATATAGGATTTTTACCCTCCTCTTGATGATGAAAGTAAAGAAAAATATTTTTATTAAGAAAATTCACAAAATATTTATACAAACATAATTAAAAAAAATTAAATTTCGAACAAAAATAAGAACTCTCAACAAAGAGAAAAAAGAGTCAATGAACTAGAAGAATATATTGGTCTTTGCCTCTATTGATTTTGTTCAAAAATTAAGAATCGAAGAATAAAATTTAATAGATAAAATGTACGTTGAAGGAATAAAAGAGGAAAAAGATTAAAATCACTTTTTAATTAAATATTTGGAGATTTTGAAAAAGAAAAGAAAATAAAGCAAAGAGATAATTTGATAAATATGCATTGGAACAAGAGTTAGAAATTTAAAAGGAAACTAGAGGACAGAGAAGGTGCTTCTGCTTACTAGATGCTTTGTGAATAATCAAAAACACCTCACTGGGGTTCGAGAACTCAGACAACACCCCTGGCACCCGTGCCTCCGACCAACAGACCAACAGCTGCTTTGTTGTTAGGGTGCCAACCTTTAATATTAATATTACTAATTAAAAAAACCTATGTATATACAAAAATTTTAGCCGCGTGACCGGGTGCCGTGGCACCCTCACCCTCCCACATAAATCCGCCCCTGGCTGCTGCCGAGTCTGCAATAGCTCGTCAGCAACCAGTGATTCCATTAGCTTCAAGCAGTAGTGCAACTGAATCTAGAGATAGCAGTGATGTTGATGTAGTAGCGACGAAGATGATCACTGAGCTCTCACAGCACTATTGGTCCTTGGAGTGTTAGATAAACAATGTTCTCTGAAGAAATATTAATAGCATGTAGTTACTGCTTTGAGTGTGCTCCAATGTGATGCAAAACTAAGCAGCAACTAGGGTAGTATTGATGCTGGAGCTATAGAATTTCATTGAGAAAAGTGTTTTTCTTTTCTTCGGACATTACTAGAAGGTTGAATATTATCCTGGGAGTTGGCCTATTATCATATTCAAGATTCAAAGAATTGCGCTCACGGGCAGCAGTTGCCTCAACTTTGGAACCCCCCACCCCACCCCACCCCCACCCACCTGCACACAACCCAAAAAAAAAAACTAACAACAAAAACAAAGGGAGATACTAAGTTATCCAGAGCGTAACAAAAATGAAAAAAAAAAATGGATAATAAAGCTCCAAGTAAAAGTGACGTCAAGAACCAAATGTTTTAGTCCGGCTGTTTTATTTTACCTTGGTGCCAAGACCAAAGCCTAGATCCTTTGCCATTTTCTCGATCACTAATTACTTTTGTGTGCACCGATTCTTGCAGAAGCCCTATACCGTAATATTAAAATAGCAGAAAATGGACAATTTTGCAAAATATGTTGCTGAGTCATTCTCTGTTTGATCACCAACGGGCGACATGTCCAAATATTTTTAGCTTTTGTACAGTGACTCAATTTAAGTCCAAGAAGTTTCCTTTAGCTTATAACCAGATCAATAAAATATAAGAAAATCATCAAATGTTTGAAATAGTCCTTCATCCATGGCAACTGTAAGAACAAGAACACGTTTAGATAAGAGGGTCATCATTTAGCAAACTCATTTTTATCTAGTTTTAGCGGTTGATATGGTCAAACTGATGAAGAGAACAAACAAAAGCCAAAAGCAGAGTTTACAAGAAGACTTAATCATTGATTACTCTGCTGGACCTAGAAAGCATCATCACAAGTTTAGCTTTTCCTTCAGTTACATCACAAGTGCCAAGAAAAAGCTAAGTGATGTTTTCTCTACACTTTTCTTTTGGCAGAAGAAAGCCAATTCTGAGACCAACAAAAGTCAAAGTCCAGATAGGGAGATCTCCAGTAAGTTACTAATCTAATCTCTTAAGTAATTTCATAATTGCCGTAAAGATCCATTGTTTATCAACATTTCTGAGGACTGATATATGGTGGCGTTTAAGCCAGAAAATGGATTATGTTCTGACTTCTGATATAACTAGAAGGTCAATTTTAGTTTTAATGTTTATACTTGCATGGTGCTATTGAATGATAATCAATGATGATGTAGATCCAAGTTATCTCCATCAAACTTTTTGTAGCTGAGGATATCAGGGAGTTCTTGCTGTAACTAATTTGCTTAGTATCTTTTTCTCCTTTCGACAGTAGCATCAAAACATAGTAACTCTTCCAGAAGCAAGAGGGGATTTTTGTTGAAACCCCAATACTCTAATCCCCATGGAACTTCAATGGCCTCCATGGAGCAGCTAGGTACATTCGAGTTCTCATTTGATGAAATTTGCCAGGTGACTGGAAATTTTTCTGCAGCATACAAGATTGGTGAAGGTGGGTTTGGGACAGTGTACAAAGGAAAGCTTAAGAATGGATGCCCTGTTGCTATTAAGCGCGCTAAGAAGGTACTGCTTTGTATTGAATTTTGTTATATATTATACCTAATTGTGTCTTTACCCATAAATGCACTCAGAGTCTCTGACCTGCTCTGAACAAGAGCATGGGTTGTACTTTCTTCAGTCATACTTTTAATCAATGCACTCAAAATCTGAACAAACTGTAGTTGTAAAAATGTGAAACCTTTTGTAGGATTGGCGAGTGTTAGCAGAATTCAAAAATGAAGTTCAGGCATTGTCAAAGATTGAGCATCTAAATCTTGTTAGATTTTATGGATTTCTGGAGCTCAAAGATGAGAGGATTATTGTTACTGAATATGTCAGTAATGGAACACTTCGAGAACACTTGGATGGTAGGTCAAGAAAATCACTAGTCATATACTCATTATTATGCCATGTTCAACTAACAGAATTCTATCATATTAAGTTGGTTTACTTGATTATTAGTCATACTCTCTGCGGTTATTTACCGAGTATTAGTGATCTGCTCCAATCTTGTTCAAGCAAGTTACTAAATTCTAAAGATACCGTGACGTATTAAGACTCTAAACCACTAAAACTACTTGGTTCTTATCCTACTTTGATTTGATGATTTAAAATTTTTTTGAGTCAATATTCAGTGGAAGTTAAGGTCATCTGCTATATATAATGCAGGTAAGCATGGAACCGAGCTTGAAGTTGCCGAGCGTTTGAGCATTGCAATTGATGTAGCTCATGCTATTACCTATCTGCACTCGTACACAGGTAGCCCGCCATGTTTGGTGACTACAAGGAATAGTTTATTGCATGTCAATCTATTGTTGCTGTTTCATTTTTATTTTTTTTAAGAGTGAACAAAGTTGTTAAAATGTTCAAGAGAAGGTATTTCCAACTCTTTTTTTCAGAATTTGAAGTGCTTTCTGCGAGCTTACCGAGTGTTTCTGTTGATAACAGATCCTCCAATTATCCATAGAGATATAAAAGCGTCTAACATACTCATCACAGAAAATTATCATGCTAAAGTAGCAGACTTTGGATTTGCACGATTAGCTGCTGAAGATCCCTGTGCTACACATATTTCTACACAAATAAAAGGGACAGCCGGCTATTTAGATCCTGAGTACTTGAGGACATACCAACTTACTGAAAAGAGTGATGTCTACTCCTTCGGTGTTTTGCTTGTGGAGATGATGACAGGAAGACATCCCATTGAAACAAATAGAAACCTTGATGACAGAGTGACGATAAGATGGGTAAGTACACGAACTAACTAAAATTGAACTCAAAAAATAGCCAACTTTTGCATGCAATTGACAAGGAAGCATGTACTAGACAATTGAAGAGTTTCTTTTTTGTTGGGGGGACGAATTTTCATCATGTGACACTACCAGCTCAGGGAAAACAACAGTGTACCATATTTCTGTCTTAGTGTACCCAACTCATTTTTCTCTTAAGAAACAACCATTACTATAGTGCTTTCTTTCTTCCTTTTCTTGGATTTAATAATAGTCAGTACATTCGTACAATCCATTTCTACAATGAGATTAGTAGCTAATGAGAACAAACTTCAAATGCAGGCGATGAGTATACTAAAACATGGGGATACTGTTATAGCAATGGATCCAAGATTGCGAAGAAGCCCAGCATCAATTGAAGCTGTTGAAAAAGTACTCAAACTAGCTAGACAATGCCTTGCACCTTCCAGACTGGCGAGACCAGCTATGAAAATATGCGCAGAGGTACTATGGGGAATTCGAAAACAGTTCATAGAGAAAAGTATCCCAAAAACTTCAACCTCTAGCCACTCTACAAACTTTCTGAACAGAAATGCAAAAAGGGATTGGGAGGATCTATACACGATTGACTATAGCAAGAACTATAGATTTGCTTCCACTTGACAATTTTTTACGCAAAGTGTGTGTATGACGGTGCATAAAGTATGATATATAGTCAAACTAGGCTACTGATTCCCTGTAGACATACTAGGTGACCTGTATTCTTTTTCTTTTGAGTTTAACATGTGTGCACCGATAATGTACAACATTTTACACTATTTGGGCAAGGTGAACCGCTAGGCTAAAGCAAACAGAATTTAAAGAGTGGCCTCAAAAAAGGTCATATGGAGCAAATGATACTTTCAATTGGGTTAATACCAACCCTCCCCAGTTGACAAGCCATCAGACATAATGATTTTAAACCTTCTAATTTCACCACGGCCAAACAAACACTGCACAGTATTGTCATTCAGGTTAAAGGGAAAACGCCTAAAGGGCCATACACTTGATTAGAAACAACTCAACTGAGTGCAAGTTTTTGATCAACAAGGCCCAACATATACAAAGAAAATTCAGTATTCCAATTCCAGAAGCCAAAAAATGTGTAGTCACCACCACTGAATAGGAGGCAGCGTCAAAGGGTGGATCAAGACAGTAGGATAACAAAGTCAAGGGGTGGATCAAAACAATCTCATAACTTGACTCATCGATTGGTGTTTGATCATGCTGCACGCAAACAATTCTCCCAAGACCCGTACTTTGAGCTGAAGGTTCCTCCACCCCTTTGCTGTGCATACTCAGAAGTTACCTCGTGAGTGAAAACATCCCAAGTCCTTGCTATGTCTTTTAAGGACTATGGTTGTGAAAGACTTTTCATAGAGACACTAAAATCTCGTTTTAAATTATTCACGTAAGTGTTAAAGTGGAGAATATAAGACTGGATAAGGGTGCTCTTCAAAATGTAGTTGATATCTTAATACAGATCAAATGCGGATGTGCAAACATCGTGATCTGCGGATGTGCAAACATCGTTTATGGTTTCCCACTGTAGCGTGTTCTAACATCTCATATCTCATGATTACTCTGTCATCCCTCTTTTCTTTTACCTCTCTATTAAAACCTGTCCTCTATTTTCTAGGGAGAAAAGTCAACTGAACAGGACATGATTAATGGACCCCTACCAGCCCCTGATTGGAAATTAGAGAATTCAAATTCATCATCTTTAGACCTTTTTGCAAATTAATAAGCCATGGCGACCATGGCATTAAGTATCAATTCTCTCGTCTTCCCTTCCTGTCTTTGGTCATCTGTTTCTCAGTACTAAATCAAGTGGATCGGACAACTTTTCCTCACCTGACGTCAACTGGAAACTTGTCGAATAAAATCAGGGAGCAGTCTGGATACTTAGCTGGAACGAGCAATGTCAAAGGCTGAATTGCAGACTGCACAGAAGTAAAAGGCCAGCAATTAAATAGAAACAAAAAATGATAAGAGTTGATGACTGACATTCAGTATATGAAGATAAAAATCTCACCATCGGTGCTGAAGCGTACTGTGATTTTAAGCTTGGACTCAATGCGCTGGCAGTGAAGGAACACTTTATGGTAGTGCCTTCACCATCCTCTGTTGCAGCAGGAAGAGCACTTGGATCAAAACCTTCGTCGCTAATTTCTACAAAAGTGTCTATAAATTGCCGATTAATATTCCGTATCTCTTCAGCCAGAGCATGATTAACCTGCAACAGATTACTAATCATTGTTAGTACTATAGGTACAGCTGGGGAATCCAAAAATTTACAATAAAGCTATTTCCTTGTCCAAGATCAGCTTCTGAAAAATAACATCTTTTGTGATTAGACAATGTATCTGTCCTTTCATCAGAGATAATTGCCGCAAAGCAAACAAGAGTGAAATAATACAAGCTAACTTATATTCCCATATATGCAAAAAGTATCACATACTTTAAGTGGGGGAAACACCATTCTACATGTTGAGTTCACATGCTTGCATGATACAATGCTGCTTTAATATTCTCGAGTCTTACAAAATGTAGTACCTATTGCCCACCATCCTGCCAAAGCTTGGGATGTTTCCAACTTGTAGTAAAAATTTTCTGTTGAACAAATTTACTTGTTTGAGAATCCAGTTACTTTATAAATGATTAGGTGGGGAGAACTTAAGCAATTCATGTTATCTACATAACTATAACACAAAAACTAGGATTTAATCTAGGCGTAAAGAAGCCCAATATGCAATTGCAAGGACCAAGAGGATTGTGTCTATCTTAACCCCAGAGAGCCCAGCAATGAAATAATGTGCAGTTGGAGATTCAAAAATAGGCAGTGACATGACATCTGAGGACAACTTCCACAAACATACAAATTCTGTAAGCACCTATATTTTACAAAAAGATCTATGCTGTTTTTCTCCATTCAAGCATCTTTTATTTCTTTCGAGCCAAGTTCTCCACATGATGCATACAGCAACAACTCTCCAGGTCTTCTTATATCTGCTATTAGTTTTTTGCCCCTTCTAGCTAAGTCGTAGACTTTTCACATCATAAGGCATGGCCTATTGTACTCCAAACATAGTCAAAAACATTGTCCAGATCTCTAAGGTAAATTCACAGTGAAGAAGCATATGGTTAGGAAACTCGTGTTTTTTCTCACCAAAAAACATCTGCAGCACAGTTGTAATCAGTGTTTTCAAAAGCGTTTGGGGGTGAGTCTCGGGGCGGGATGTACCAAAAACGCTCCTGGGGGCAATCGAAAGACGTAGATCCATAGGGCGTATGCCCCAAAATTTGAGGTGTAAGCTCCGGACATAAAAGCGTAGGCCCCGAGCGTAAGAGTGTGTGCCTGGGATGTTTAATTTGATTTTTGTTATTTTAAAAGTACTTTTGCTATAGATCTTGTTTTTTTACTATGGTATAATGATATTAACACTTTATGCTATGCTATCATGTTTTCATGTCGTACAACTGTACAATGATATTTTTTATTATTGTACAATGATATTAACACTTTATGCTATCATGTTTTCATGTTGCAGTGATTTTTTCTAAAAATTATAAATAAATAAAGCAACTCTCATAAAAAATGACATTGCCATAAATAGTTTTCTTAGATGATAATGCCTGAAATTGATAGGATAGATATTCAATAACATTATGTTCATGAGACAACTTCATCCATTTTTTGTCATTGCTCTTGCACATTTTATCCTTTTCCTTACTTGAAATATATAAACAAAAATCAATGCAGATCTTAATTATGGGTGGGAAAGA
This sequence comes from Capsicum rhomboideum, assembly GCA_031232105.1. Classification (NCBI taxonomy): domain Eukaryota; kingdom Viridiplantae; phylum Streptophyta; class Magnoliopsida; order Solanales; family Solanaceae; genus Capsicum; species Capsicum rhomboideum. Next base: position 55,807,524 of record CP124716.1, on the reverse strand, counting down.
CTAGTAGAGGTGGATGATGATTTCATTTTAAAGATTATCTCAACTATTATCATTTTTTGTGTTGCTACCTTTCTCAAATAATAATTATAATATTTTTTTCTATAAATTGGTAATTTATTTGAATTTATTTGCAGAACTGTCGAAAATTTTACTGTTGCTTATTTTCTAAATAATAAATATAAAATTGAAGATATATGAGAATTACGCCCCGAAGATCCATGAAACTTACACCCCGTGTTTCGGGGCTTACGTCTCGCCTCGCGCCCTCACCTTTTAAAACACTGGTTGTAATCCCCTCTTCTGCAATATTTCTTATGTCAGGCATGCATTTTTTACAGCCACCCACCCAAAACAAACAACCTTTGAAGGTGCCTTGGTCTTCCAGCCACCCACCCAAAACAAACAACCTTTGAAGGTGCCTTGGTCCTCCAAAGCATCTTCCATGGCCATTCCACTTCCCAATTGTCACTCTTTACCAGTTTTCCTGCAGCATGCTGTAGCAGCTCGACAGAAAAGATTCCATTCTTTTCTGCCTATCATCTTAGGAACTGATCTATGAGACTCCCTTTGTCCATCCATTGATCTTCACAAAAGTGTATTCTCTTTCCATTCCCTATTTCTACCATAACATACTGTTGAAATTCCCTCCACAACCTAGTGATATTTCTCCAAATAGTTCCTCTACTAGAATAAAGTGCAGGATTTGGACTCCAATAATCCATCTTACCATATTTGGTATTTTTTTTTTTTTTTTGAAACTGATAACTTCATCTTACCATATTTGGTATTGATAACTTCTTTCCACAATTCTTCCTTTTCATCATTGTATCTCCATAGCCACTTAAATTGAAGATCCTTATTATGTAATCTGAAATTTTTTCTCGTCATGCCCCAAATCTGAAGGAGCGGACTGGCACTCGGTGCATTAAAACTTGTGACTGAGTGAACCAACATTTATTCCTTCTTAGACTTGGACATCGAATTCTTTCAACGTAAAAATCATAAACATTCGGCTCAATAGCCTAAACTCATATAAAGCTTTTATACCTAAGTCATGAAGTACAATGACAGAGTTCTAAACATACTACATGAACCATAGTGTACATGCAGTCTCTCTGACATCATGAAATAAGAAATCAGGTGGTCCTCTGCTCCGGCTATACCCAAAAGAATAATCAAAGACACCCATTCTATCCTGACAAAGAATGGGCACACCAATACAGTTGAAGAGAGGGAGATGCCTAGCGGGTAACCACATCCACCTAAATATCAATACATGCATCCACGAAAGAGATGCAATGCCCCAGAGCAAGGGACATGAGTACAAAACATAAGTACTCAATATGCATCATTGCCTCAATCATCAAGTGGGGTAAGACTTTTAAGAAAGACATGCTGAGATAATATGCAATATCAATTCAACAAAACATTTAATAAGGGATCAATGTAACAATTGAAAGCATTTCATAATTCATAAAAGTTTGAAGGTTTAAACAAACTTATAATTTTTGTGTCGAAATTCCTAGACACTGACAAGGGTGAGTTACCATGTGTACGATCATGGAAGTCGAGCACCTTTACCGCATCGACTAGGGCGTCTCACCACAATGTCGTGTTCGATAATTTGGCTATCACTAAAAGATTCAAACCAACGAAGACTATCTAATCGCCCAAACCAATGGTTATGACCAAGTCCTACACCAACACGTGTAGTTTCAGATTGGAGAACCTTTGGCCAATACCTTCTCAATTGCTCTAGATATACTCCCAAAACATTTCTTTTATATTAATTAATTTGGCACATTTGAAGGGGTGTCTTAGCATAACTAGTAATGTTGCTACCATGTGACCAGGAGGTCACTAGTTCAAAGCTGTGGAAACAGCCTCTCGCAAAAATGCAGGGTAAGGCTACGTACATTAGCCTCTTGTGGTTCGACCCTTCCCCGAACCCTGCGTTAATAGGAGCTTAGTACACTGGATTGCCCTTTTTCTCATTTGGCCCTTTATATAATTTGGCACCTTTGGCCAATGTTCAGAGAAGCGTGATGCGGAAAAAAGCGACAAGGCTCCGCATCACGCATTACGCGAAGCATGAAGCGATGCGAGCGCGTCATTGAAGTGAAGCGTAATTTAAAAGAAAAAAGACCAAATAGAGCATCCAAATAGTAAGACAAAACTGAAAAGACCACAACAAATATATAATCAACAATAAAAACAATATATATATAAGCAGAAGTTTACATTAAACATCAAAACCACAGATTTGATCACCGAAACACCTGCTGTGAAACAGACAAGTAAAATAACACGGACCACAATAGCAAAACAGTTCAACAAACCAGAAAAAAGAAGAAAAACTAAATCTAAATTAATAATGTTTCAACATCTAATTCTTGTTCTTTTAAAGCTCATCTACTTCATCAAGAAGAAGAAGAAGAAGAAGAAGAAGTCACAGCAGTGGACTTCAAAGTTAACCCTAGAAAATCACAACAGTGGACTCTTTTTTTATTTATTTAATTGACCCTAAATACAAAATCAACATGAAGCGACTCTTTTTCTTAATTTAAAATTGACCCTAAAAATAAAATCAACATGATGCGCTTGTATCGGCTCGCATCTCGCATCACGCATAACTCTGCGATGCGCCCGCTTCTGTAAGGTTGGCTTGTATCAGCCACACGCAGCGAGAGGGGCTCGCATCACTTCGCATCATCACATTATGCGATGATGCGAACGTATTCCTGAACACTGCCTTTGGCCTTTTTATATAATTAGGAACTTTTGGCCCTTTCATATAAGTTGACACCTTTGGCCCTTAATCATAGTTTTTAAACTTAGGGCTCCATAGCCAAGATATATTTCTTATATCATTTGCATGTTCGTATATATCACTTCACTTGGAAAACCATAAAATCATGTTCATGTTCATTTGAAAATCATAAAGTGTTCGAGATCATATTCATCATGTGAAGCATAGCATTTGAGATCATATCATCTGAGAAATCACATCATTTGAGAGAAACGCGGATAATGTATGGTTACTTGTCTCACACAATCATACATTAATATTTTAAAACCCTTGAGATGTAGACATGCTTAAACGACATGGATATTTTGGAAGAAACTCTATGAAAGAGAAATGTTCAACATACCTTAATCGTTCTTCTAGCTACCAATAATTACATATTGATAACGACCTCAATCAAGTGACTAGAATCGATATCAAAAATGTGGAATTAAACAACAAAATTAAAGGATAGTTGAGAAATAAGAGATGAGAAGTGAAGAAAGAAAGGCTCAATTGAAACAACAATTAAACCAAGGGAGAAGAGAACTCAATCAAATGCACGAGAAATCAAATTGAATCCACAATATGATAACTCGATGATTAATCAAGCAAAGAAGATAACACAAGCAATTCGGGAATCCACCCTAATCACTCGATCTACCCTAATCTAATGTAACTAAATATCAATGTCTATTCAAGACAATTCAATCATCAAAAATCTCAGTAAAGAAAATGGTTAAGGCAACTATTTATACTCCTTGTCATTTCACAAATAGCCTATTACAAAAATAGCCCAAAGTGACTATTTTAGTAATAACCCACAAAGACCCTTCTTGATTGTTCAAATGACATCTTTATAGCCCATGACCTTGTATATTTATTGCTCCATGGCTTCCTTCGGGCTCCAAACTATCATCCATATGTGGAAGCCCATCCTAATGTGCTCCACGCTATCCATGCTCGTATCATCCTCCCATTCTTCAAAAGGATTCGTCCTTAAATCCAACCTTGCAAAAACATGAGAAAGACAAACAACAAATATATCCTCATAACATGAGGGTTAGCACAAGGGTTATCAACCACACCAACTTGCCAAGGAGGCACACATTTAAAATACAACCAACTATCCTTTGTGTTGAAGAAAATCCATTCATCATATAAGGTACAAAGGAATTGGTCATAAGCAACATCATGAGACAAAAAAACCACAAAGGTCTTAATGGCATCAAGAATCCCAAGAGATGATATCACATATGATTTAGGAGCCGTAAGACACAATCGTTTCATCGCCTCACAATAAGACCTCATCAAAAATGGTGCAATCACCCATAAGGGTTCATTTGGGTCAAAGAAGTAAAAGACCCACATATCTCTACCTCCATACACAACAAATCCCATACCATTATGGGTATCATCATAAGCAAAGAGGTAGTAGAGAAAGGTGTTAAGCTCACTATTCTCATCTAGGGCGTGCCAAAAGATAAGGACATCGATAGATAAGAAAAGACATTTTAAGCACAAAACGACCCTCTCTATCAAGCAACTCCCCGAAGAAAAGAAGTACACCAACAAAGTCATGCTACTAGAATAGTCGAGGAATCTATTAGGAGTCAAATCACCCCATATCAAATAATACTCTCAACGAGTTGGAGTCCCTTCTATCATAGTATCAAGCATGCTTTCAAGAGTCCCATTTGAAATGTCAACTTGTCCAACCCTATGAAGGTGACAAGGAGCTTTCAATATCCATGGACTCTCCCAAAAACAAATAAGTAACTTAGCACCCATTAGTTGTGGTCCACACAACTTGAGCACAAGTGTGTCAAACAAGGATGCAAGAACATAGGAAACTTCCAAAATAGGCAATGACATATTTGCCTTGGGGTTCACAAGCATGAGACCACATTTGAGAAAAGGGTCATCATATGCAAACAAGTAGTAAAGAAAGATGTTACTTAGATAAACTTCATAAAAGGTGTGCCCACATATAGAATTACCCTTTGATCCACAAGCATTAAGACCTTGATCAAGAATGGGGTCACACAAGAATGAAGGGGTTATTGGAGAACATACACCCTCTTTCTTTTGACCACTAATCTCTCCAATAGACGTACTATCGTCTTCCAAGAAGAGAGTTCCATCTTCGGAAAGTGTGTCATCATACCATAATGGGTTCTCAATCACTTGGTAGCCTTCAAGAGGGGCTACACTTATATCATGCCAAGACACACCACTATCATTTCACCTTCATTAGTCATGTCAACATCAAACAAGAGATTATCCTTAAAAATACATTCCACCTCACAATCCTTATGAGAAGAAAAAGGAATGGAATCACAATTCAAGGATTCATCATTTAGGTTCAATGACTTCACATAACTATCTACATGACCAATTATATCAATGCCAACACTAAATTGAGGTTCCTTAAGTTCATCACAAAACTTCTCATTTAGCGGGTCATCATTACACATGAGTTGATCAATACCAATATCAATTGATAATGAACTATCATTCAAAGCACATGTATCAACACTAGGTGGACACAAATTGATCTTACTCGAAGAATCAATTCGTTCATCAATAGGATCAACTAGTGTATCCACATTCTCAACATGTGATAATGTACTATCATTCAAGGCACAAGTGTCAACACTAGTTGGACACAAATTCATCTTACTAAAAGAATCAATTCGGTCATCAATAGGATCAACTAGTTTATGAACACTCTCAACAAATACATTATCACTATGTAACAACGTGTCATCAAGATGATCACAAGGCAAAGGATCTTTAAGCTCACACATATACATGCCATCACTTACACTCAATTGGCCACTAGTCACACAAGGATCTTCACTTTTTGACAAAGTGTAAGGTTAAGGTTTAGCTTTGTTACCTTGTAGTTCATAGAAAGGATTGCATTCACCTTGCTTTTCAACATTGGAGAACATTTGCACCTTTGGAAAGCTTTCTAGCACCTCGTGATTCTTCATTGCTTGAGGTGCCTCACTAGGCTTGTCTCCAAGGATACCTGTTCATTGCTTGAGGTGCCTCACTAGGCTTGTCTCCAAGGATACCTGCACAAGAATCTAGACAACTAGAAAAGGAAGAAAGGTTACAAAAGTTACTATTAGATTGTGACAACCCTCTCACCTCACTCCTCACAACCTCTCCTTTTTTCACTCTAGTGTTGTCACATATCACACCCTTACTCCTCTCAATCTTTTGTCTCTCAATTTTATTGGAGTTAGGACAAGTGCCAAGATTCCTTGGGAAGGATTTGGAGATCGCTTCACATCTAACTTCCACTTTGCGTTGATAGGAGTAGCCTTCGTTTTACTCATTGGATCCTCTTCAAGCACATTTCCATAAGGAGTAGCTTGTTTTGCTTTCGACTCCTTAGTATTAAGCTTGGAGACCATTTGAGAGATCTTGTCAAGAGTTATTAGCATGGAAGCAAAATTTTTGTTCATCTTCAAAGTAATAGGATCCTCAATTGGGAGTGGTTCACTTGTAACTTTTGTTTCAAGAATCCGCCTCTCCCGGTCATACACATCTTGAAACAATGAATTCCCTCTACTTCTATGGCTCATTAATCCTCCCACCCTTCCTCCAACATCATTACCGGTCAACTAGTCACATTGAAATGAGGATAAGAAGTACAAGTTCTTGCACCATAAGAAGTAGAGAATGTACAAGTTCTTGCACCATAAGAAGTAGAGAATGTTTTTCGACTATGGTCCACATGATGTCTTCTAATTGGTTCAACCCACACATCTATACCCCCTCAACTAGAATAGGAAGTAGCACAAGACGAGGAAGGTAATTCATCCTCACAACTTCCCCTTCTATCACAATCATCCTCAAAGGATTCACAAGACATATGGGTGAAAGTATCGTACCTCACATCGTCTTCATTACCATAGTGTGTAATATGAGAACCCCTATACCCTTCATCTTCACCATCAAATTCATCATAAGATACTTCTACTCCTTCATGTTCATCAAAAAAGGCATAAGCCCCATTCATTTCACATTCATCTCCGGAGTAGTAGTTCTCACCACCATATTGCTCATGATCACAATCATAGCCTTCATATGATTCACCACCGTACTCATGAGCTTCATTAGTTTGCTCACAAGCACTCAAAGAACCCTCATGTGGCTCATCATCACTATACTAATAGTTCATATCGCTACAAGCATACTCACTAATGTCATCTCCACAACAATCCGAAGCTATAGATGACATTCTCCTTTGTATCGCCTTTGGTACCTACAAAACTAGCAAACAAGTTAGTAATAAAAGTCTCACATCACTCTTTATCAACTCACCTTCTATGGCTTCTTTCCCAAATTGATAGCGTTACTAGCTTGCTCAATCAATTCAAGGTTATCTATGCTTGTGGAGGAATGGATCTTTGTGACTCTTGAAAAAAGGATGACTCAATTAAAAACTAACGGAGTTGAAGCAAGAAAATTAACAATGAAATAAAACTAGAAAAGCACACAAAGAAAAGCACTTGAAAAAAAAATCGGACTCAAAGAACTTGATAATATTTAGTAGAGTAATCTACTAATTAAAATCAAGTTATGAAGAAAAGAAAGGTAGAATTAATAAAAAGAAACTAATTTAACAAGATTTGAACTTAAAAAAAAATTTAGGAAGAAATTTGGTTGAAATTCATGGAAAAAATACTTGAAAAAGGTGGAGAAAAAATCTGAAAAAAGAGCTGAAAATTTGTCCCAAAAGGATACTTGAGGAAGCTTCCAAGAAACTGTACCCTTGTACTTCCTTCCTTGTCTTTTTTTTCCCTTTTGGAATATTTCCTTTTGTACTACTCTCAAACACTTTCCTTTTCTCTTTCTTTTGGATCAAAATACCTTTTTGAATATTCTTCTTCTTGAAAATATGAAGATCCTTCAAGAACACCAAGAACAAATATGAAGATCCAAAACTTTTCTTCAAGTCATGGAGAACACCATGAACATGTAGAACACCCAAAATCAAACCCAATGGATTTTTACTCCGTTTTAGCCCAAATTTTAGATCCAAGCTCCAAATGATTAGAAAAACAAACTCCAATACAAATCAATGCCCAATTTAGCCCGGATCTAAGAACCCACTTGTTCTTCTTCAAAAAAAAAAAAACCTTCAAACCTTCAAACTCCAATAATGGTAGAATCTTCAAATCAACTCAGAATCAGACCAAATTCGAGATTCGTACTCCAAATAGCATAGAGAACAAACCCCAATAACTTTAAACCCTAAATTTCCACCCAAAAGTTTCAGATCTGAAAACCCACTTCAAAACCTTCAACTCAACAATGGTGTAAGGCTTAAAACAACTCGGAATGTCTCAAAACTCAAGATCTAGACTCTATTTATACTAAAGAATGCAAATCTAGTATTAGAAACCTCAAACAAGACTCAAATCAAAAATATTTTTATTGAAATTTTCCAAAAACGTTTTTCACTTTTTTTTTTTGAATTTTTCAGATTTATGAACCTAGGATTGAGATTTGTAAAAGCAAATATCTAGCCTAAGCTCTGATACCAAATGATAACGACCTCAATCAAGTGACTAAAATCTATATCAAAAATGCGGAATTAAACAATAAAATTAAAGGATAGTTGAGAAATAAGAGATGAGAAGTGAAGAAAGAAAGGCTCAATTGAAACAATAATTAAACCAAGGGAGAAGAGAACTCAATCAAATGCACGAGAAATCAAATTGAATCCACAATATGATAACTCGATGATTAATCAAGCAAAGAAAATAACACAAGCAATTCGAAAATCCACCCTAATCACTCGATCTAAGCTAACAATTGGAATTGAACTCAATCACTACCCTAATCTAATGTAACTAAATATCAATGTCTATTCAAAACAATTCAATCATCAAAAATCTCAGTAAAGAAAATGACTAAGGCAACTATTTATAATCCTTGCCTTTTCACAAATAGCCTATTACAAAAATAGCCCAAAAGTGACTATTTTAGTAATAACCCACAAGGGCCCTTCTTGATTGTTCAAATGACATCTTTATAGCCCATGACCTTGTATATTTATTGCTCCATGGCTTCCTTCGGACTCCAAGCTATCATCCATATGTGGAAGTCCATCCTAATGTGCTCCACGCTATCCATGATCATATCACATGTATCTCAAATGAGTCAACAAGAGTTAATCTACAAGTTGCAATCGATATTTGTCATCACTCATCAATAAACCTATTTGGTTCTTCATTAGTCTAATCAAACCATAAAAAGACCCATTTCCTCATATAGGGTCGAAATCTTGTAATCCCATCTTAGCCTTTTCCTTTTAGGTGTAATGGAATTCAACACGTTCATTAGAAACACCGAAGTGACCTTTTTACCTTAACCCCCTACCCCCATTCATCTTCTTCTCCATTTCTAACCCTAGTTCAAGAACACTCATTTCAACACTTCATGTAATTACTTACACAATGGTGTTTTCTACTTCACAACACCTTCTAACTACTTGAGGCATAATTATATTCTAGAACGGGGTGAAGAAATTACCTCTTTTTTGGTCAAGCCCTAACTTGAGCTCTTAGAAATATTCTTGAGGATTTGGTTGAAATTTAACCAATCAAAAATGTTTTGATGTTAATACATGTGTTAAATTTGTAAGCATACCACCACCCTTTTTTCCCTGCATTACATCTTTCCACTTCAATTTTCTCTTTTCACAGTTACGTTCCCATAAGAAGTTGCTTCTCAACCTATTATTATTTTCTGTAATTACCGGAATAGGGACAAGGGACATGAGGTAGGTATCCTATCCAGCACACTATTGACGAGAGTCAATCTACCTCCAAAAGACAAGTACTGCTTTATCCAGGGAGATAACTTCTTCTCACATCTGTCAATTACCCCTTGCCACATAGATTGGTCATTTTCCTGGTGCCAAGGGGAAGTACCAGATAGACAGTGGGGAACTTATCCAGTTTACATGACCACAAATGCACCGGAAAACCCATTATTTAGTCCAAACTGATTGGGTCGAGTGTTTTTTAGGTGACATATACTGATCGGTTGATCACCACTCCGAGTGAGGTTAAGCGCAGCTGCTCATTCTGATTCTTTCAACCTCAACTCTTGCCGGGAACTCAAATAAGTTCTATTTAATTTTTGATTTCGACCCCAGCAGGCATTTCTGCTCTACTCAGGGCAACTTTCAGGACCTCTCCCATAAAGCCAATCAAACAACAATGAAGATACTGAACTCTGGTTTTTAGAATACTTTTCTCAATCACAAAATGATTTTTCTCAGCATCTTCTTCCTCAATGATTTTTATACCATCATGTGGCCAGCATATCAGAGCAGGCTAAGGTGGTGTTCGAAGAAAAGAGGAGTTTTTGATTGATTTTAGGTATGTTGTTTGTTTCTAGTTGAATGCTGTAATTTATGATGCTGTATCAGACATGAATGAGTTGTTAAATTTTTCCAAGTGATATTTCACTGATGTTGTGCTTGTTCACCAATCTTAGCTACACTGCAGCCTATTTATACTAAATAGACTAGGTTCCAAATTTCTCTAATACTAATGATGCTCATTTAGTGAAGTAGTTGGCATTGCATTAAAGCTTTAATCCCTTGCATTTGTTTTATTCTTGTCTCTCTTTTGGCCATGACTAAAGTCCAGCTTTAATTCAAACTCCAAAGTGCACATAATGGATCTCCTCTTTCTATAAAGAACTACAATAATCTACCACGGCACTCTCCTTTTTAGATGTATACTTTGGTCCTCCTTTCATGTACGAGAAAGACAGAAATAGATTACCTCAAGTCTAGGTCTTTTGACACTAGATGTTGCTGTTGACTCTGACTCGGATGCTTCAGACCCATTCAACTGCCAGGAACTATCATTTACACTGCAACTTGACAAAATAACATTGGAATTTGCATATCGCTTCAGCTTCTTTGATCCTGTAGGTCCATCCTGCGTAAAGTAATTTCTTGCTTGGAGATACTTGCTCATGGAAACCAGATCTTCGCCAACAGCTGCTCTTGATCCATTTCCTGGTGCAGGTCCTGCTTTTCTATCAATCGTTGTGACTGAAATAATGTCTCTAACTGACGAATTCAATGCTTTTAAGGACATGGTTTTAACCTGAATATAATAATAGGCAAAATCAAAGGAAGGGTAGAAAGACACATATATTAGGATTACTGAAAATATACATTAAGTAAAATGGTATCACACACACCACTTTCATCAAGCATTCTAATGGTTGTTCAACACTTGACTTTCCACAAACAACAGCGGAGCCATTGGCATGTGTATTATCTAGAGTACTAAACTCTGGAAGCAAAGGTGAGGCTGACATTCCATTAGTAAGAGATGCCAACATATTTTGTTGGTCAATTTGCAGAGAAGGATGTTGAGTAATTAGAGGAGATAGTGCCTGATGGACTTGAGGTGAAGAGGTCCCTGACTTCAACTGTGGATGATGAGATACGGCACGCTGGCCAACAGACTGTTGTTGCTGTAAAACCCCTGTTTTGGTACCTAATTGTCGCCTCATCTTTATATCAGTAGAACCAGCCATCTGGTGAAGCTGTCACATCTGGTGGACTGGCAATTGCGCAGTCTGCTGAGGTCTTGCATGCTGCTGCTGATGACTATCAAGAGATTGTGGTTGTTGAAGCTGTGTGGGAGCTTGAAGAAGTTGCCCCTGAAGCAGAGACAAAGTAGACCTGCGACGCCTATTGGAACTAAGAAGGGAACCTATGTCCTTCTCAACCTGAAGCAGTTTCTTTTTCCGATGAAGTTGGATACCATGCTTGTTAATCTGCAACAATAGCATAATGGGCACCATGTTCTGTAAGGGGTCGTTTGGTAGGAAGTATTAGAAAAAATAATGCATGCATTAGCCTTGTGTATTACTAATACTTGTTTGGTACACTTTTTCAATCTATGTACAACTAATGCAAGCATTAGTTATACACTCTATTGTGTATTATGCTATGTATAACTAATACATGGGAAACCCTTGGTATTAGCAATGCAAGGGACTTTAATGCATGCATTAGCATGGGTAAAGACACAATAGCCCCTCAAAACCTTTTCCATATCATTTTCATTATATTTGTGGAGGGTATTATTGTAAATAATTTATTTTATTTAAAAATATGCAATGCAAGTTATTTTTAACACACCAAACCAAACACTGCATAAGAAATAATTTCAGCATAACTAATACTAGCATTACTAATGAGGATGACCACATTGATTACTCTTGCGAATGCAAAGGAATGGCTTGCGGCCACAAAGCCTGAAAAATAACTAGGTCGGGAGGACATTTCGTGGAATGAATTAGGAAATTTTGGGGAAGCTACAACTAACTCCAATTTGTAATTTTAAGGGTATCTCTGGCTGGAAAGAAATGAGCCTACACTTAACAAAATAGATTCAAATTATTCTTATAACCGACCTTAACAAGTTTGGGATTGAATTGTAGTTCATTTAGAACTATTGACACCACAAATTGTATCAAGATCTAGTTTGCTGGTATGGTAATAATGGAATAAAATGGTGATGTCACCTGCAGCTCTTCAGAAACAATTTCTTTGTATATATTCTTCAGCTCTGGTAAATACATCTCCCTCATAGACTTGATCTGCAATAAAATTTTCATCAAGTCAATTACACAAATTCTAGGACAGTATTTCTGTGTGAATCATAGGTTATAATTGGATCAACTGTGTGATGCAGCTTGATGGTCAGTGGACAAAAACTACAGAATCTTCAGGAATGAACCTTCCAGATAAAAAGGCTAAAAGTGAAGTAGAACAGGAAATTACACAACATGAATTTCACTGATATCTTTTCTTTTCTTTTTTGGGGGTTAAACCTCCAGAACTACTCCATCAAGAAAAGGAAATATTTCTCAACATACAGCTAAAAAGGGGCAGCCCGGTGCATTAAAGCTCCCGCTATGCGCAGGGTCCGGGGAAGGGCCTGACCACAAGGGTCTATTGTTCGCAACCTTACCTTGCATTTCTGCTAGAGGTTGTTTCCAAGGCTGGAATCCGTGACGTCTTGGTCACATGGCAGCAACTTTACCAGTTACTCCAATAATATCCAACTATTTTGTAAATTGTTGTAACCAGTCAGTTTATCAAATTCGCCACAACATCATTTTCGAACAGGTCATCAATAATATCCTCAATCATCAACATTATTTGCAAATTGAAGTGCAATTGCAAACGATACCTTTTGGTAAACCACCTCCAGCCAGTCAGCTCCATTTGCATCTCCCATCTGGACTATAGAATCTGACGACGCTACAAATAAAACAGAAAGTGAGGATAGCACAAAAGTTAAAAAACTTGACTCACTACAGATATCTAGTTCAACTCGAACCAAGAGAAACAACGGTTTAAGAGGCTACGACTCTGACCTGGAGCACCTAAAATATGTTATAGATAACTCAAAGATTAGCAAAATGCTTCGAGCATCTATAATTGTAACTAAACCGAGCAAACTTGTTGAAAAGCAGAAGGAAGTACTTAGGTGTATATAAAGAATCGTATAGAAAAATGAGCTGCTTCTGTGAAAATACAGCACATGAAGTTTATTCACCTGGGCCACTAGTTGCAGCATTGGGTTATATAGAATTGGACATTGGATTCTGAGATTTCGTCTTGCTAATCGGCACCTTTGAATATCTCCGATAATCTTGCTGCAATATTGGATAAACTTGAGAAGAAGAGGAAAAGCAGAATAGATGTCTAACGAGTGGAAACGTAAACTGATGTATTGTTAAGAGAAGCAGGAATAATAAATTAAAGAAATAGGAACAAGTTTAGAGTGCATACGAGAGTTGTAGCAGCAGTATAGATTATTTGCTCAAACCTAATTGCTTTTTCCTTAAGCTCCCGATGATCTCCTTTTTGAGGAAGAAAAATCTTAAAGATCTTAATTCTATACATACAGCCATTAAAGGGTTGATAAGACCAATGTTTCTTGAGCATACAAATATTTAACATTTTCTCTGAACACTATCAGCTACTATTATCCAATTAACCTAGAACAAAAACGTAAAAGTAGGTTTTCTAAAAATAAAATGGAAGGCATAACTTGGTACTAGAGATTCAATTCGTGAAACACAAATTAAGGAACCGAAATCGAATACAAGAAAATAGGAATATCTTACAGGTTGTTAACAATCCTTTTACGGGAACTGGGTTGAAGTTGAGTCCGCCAATCCATAACGGAATTCTCAACTGGGATCAAATTCTGAACGTAAAAGTTTAGTGGGTGGAAAGATAATCGGAAATGGTTGTTGGACCTGAAGCTAGCAACGACTTGCGCTAATTCTTGTAAGAAAAAACCAAAATAGTACCTATAGCAGCACACTAACCGCTACTCTCCACATTAATATCCAACGAGGCAGAATGTGGATGGATACATGTAAGGAGTGAAGTATCTACATGAGGCGGCAAAAATCAATCAGAATAATGATCAGCAGCTGAGTTTTATATATACTCCCTTCGTTTCATTTTAGTCTCAATTTAGTTTTTCAATCAAGAAAAAAAAAAAAAAAAAAATTCTAATACTGCTTCTATCATTAAATAACTATGTAAAATATATAATATTCAATTTTATATTTTCAAAATATAATTAATAAAAATTAATTTAGTAAAATAGATTCCTAATAAAAAAAAAAAAATTTAAGAAAAGTGTCAACTCAATGAAGGCCAATTAAAATGAAATAGACGGGAGTACCTTTTTTTAAAAGTTCATTTTAATTTATTAATTTATTAATATTAATTTATATTTACTACTTTCTTCGTTCCTAATTAGTTGGCACCTTTTTATGTTTCACGCCACTTAAGAAGTTAGGTAGTTTTACCATTGTAACCTTATTAATGGGTATTAGTTAATCACTTAGATTTCCTATATTGGTTAATATTTACTTTCAAGACTAATAACTCCCAAGGATAAAATAAGAAAAAAAAAAAAAAAGTAGTCAATATGCCTTGATTTTGTGAAATGACAAGTTTTAAGGAATATTTATTTTTAGTAAGAATGATAACTAATTAGGAACGGATGGAGTACTTAGAAGTGAGTTTAAAAGGTCATGTTTGATGGTAGGTTTAATATAGATACTCAAATATTCTTTTTGACCAATTTTAGCTCTTGAAATTTATTCAATCATTACTTTTTGTCCTCCTGAAATATTTTACAAAATTCTTGTTGGGTTTTGGTTGATAAAAGTAAATGGAAAATGGAGGGAAAAGTGAATAATGAGTCTTCACTTTGTGAAAGAAGTATTCTCCCACATTGGTGGAAGAAATGAACTTTTTGATGTTTAAGTATAGAAATATTCCTTCATGTGGATAGTGAGGCAAGAAGAAGACAAGCCTCGCGCGGTCGTCGTCATCGCTCGCTCAGCTCGGCTTCGGCTTTGGATTTATCAAATGATCGAGAGATTATCTTTTTAGACAAAATTCGTTTAAAACTTGAGAGTTAGTGAAGTTTTAATCCAAAAATTCGATAGGAAAATTCTCTCCACTTGCGGACGCTCATGAACAGATGTGGGAGCATGTCACAACGCTCGAAGGGGTGCGAACCTTCAAGGTACTGTTTTGAAGCGGGAAGGACGACCTGTGAGCCCAGGTCATCACCTGCGGACGCAGGTGAGCTCCGTCGATTGAACAGTGTGTTCTGTTTAAGGGAATTATTCGACCTGCGGCCGCAGGTCGTCGCACCATTTTAGAAAGTTGTGATTTTTCGTGAACCGTTATTTCTCTTTTGAAGCATCATCTTTTAGGTTATAAGTATCTATCTTTTCTCAGATGAAAGAGACGAAAATTATTAGTTTACAAAGTCAAAAACTTTCTTCTTTCAAAAGAAATCAAAGTAAGTGTGATATACTCCGTTTGTTGAGTTCGATGAAGTTCTGCAAATTTCATTACCGGTTTTGCATAATAGTGTTCTATTTTATCTTGGGAGGAATTAATCCAAATCTTGGGCAATTGTGAGGGGATTAAATTCTTTAAGGAAAAATAGTTGTCACGACCCGATTTTTTGAGTCATGATGGCACCTACCGTAACCCACCAATAGGCAAGCCAAACCCTAGCTCGGAGCTACAAGTGACAGGCTAACGGGCGGAATCCCAGAAAATAGAGATGAAGTGGAAGTAATCATACTAATAAACATGCTAGAAATATAAAAACAAAATCAAAACATATATTCATACCAAGACTGAGAAGGAAGAGGACAATATATAAAGTCAAGAACCCCTCCCAAGACCTGGTGAGGTCGGTGCAAGAGCCACTACTAGACATGTTCAAAATACAAGACAGAAACCAAATATATACAACAAGTACTACAGTCTCGAGAGCAAAAGACTATACAGTAGAGATGGAGTAGGATCTGCCTCGAACGTCAGTAAGCTCACTCTGCTCCGGAGTCAGTACTGAGAAGAGAGTCACATCAAAACTATCGGCTAGTGCCTGGATCTATATCGGTGGAAAAGATGCAGAAGTGCAGTATGAGTATAGGAGCAATGGGTACTCAGTAGGCATCATCGGCTGACCAAGCTCAATACAATATAAGCAAGCTAAAATACGAGGGTGCATGCTAGGTCCAGGGTATAAATAATAAGTACATAAGTAACTGCCAAGGCGTATAGATATGCTCAGGAGAGAATAAGTACGATATAGAATAACGAGTAACTAAATGCGTAAGTAAACACACAAATCAAATATAACCTATATGGGCCTCCATAAACCCGATAGGCATACGGAAGAACACAATAACCCAGTCTGGCCCCCATAAATCAACGGGACACACAACAAACGTAAATACATAGTCACCAGTGTCTTGAAGCTGTATCAGTATCCAGTAACCACAATAACCAACAAGGGTGTGCACCGGGCTTGAACCGGTACCAATGGGTAATAACAAGAGGCCAGACGTCGGAATCGAACCAGACATAGTGGATAATAACAATAGGCCATATATATATCATAACCGCCGGACTCGAACCAAAACTCAGAGAACAACAGTTTTGTAACCACGGTACCCAGTACCAGAACTCTCCAATCATATCATAACCAGATGCCGGACTCAAACCGGAACTCATAACAATCGGTAACCATCATCTCTGAATCAGTAGCTGGACTCGAACCAGAACTCATAATAATCAGTAACCAAGTGACAGAGCAGTGCCATAATCCATACAAACACAAGTAAACGAGGACATACCATCCCCAGAACGAACCCGAAATATAAATAAGGAGCTAACCCACCACGTACTACAAGTCAATCTTAGGATCATTCCAGGTCAACTATCTACTATAAACAATATGTATATACAAGTATGGGTATACATTATAAGTCATGGCAAGGAGGGTCCGCATTCTAAATCAAACTAGCCGACCCCGGTCAAATACGGTGTTATTAGGGACTGACAAGGCTAAACAGGTCAAAAGGGCATAACTAGGGTAATTCAACACAAATTTTATCCTAAAAGATCATCTAAGGGATTAACTAAGCCTAACAATGTTTAAAGCTAACTATACCGACTGTGAAGAGTAGCGGGGCCCACTACGGGGTCCCGAAACCAAGTCTGGGCTAAACCTAACTGAGTCTGTACTAAGGTTCCCCAAACCCCTACTAACAGTAGTACAACATTAACCAACCCTATAAAGGTAATCTCTGGCACGCCACGAGGATAACAGGCCCGGAACATATCCGAATAAGGCCCTAACCGGCCCAAAAGGCCTAATCATAGCAAGCCAATGCCAATCTACAACTACCACCCCAAACACTAGCATAATAGTATGCAAATACTATAAATAAACTCAGTCTAGGTATATGGTAAGACTAGCCTACCTGGACGCCGTCGAATATCTGCCAAAGATTGCTAAATAGGAGTCTTCCCCTTCCGCGAGACCTCAGATTTCTGCCATGCTAGCAAAATAATAAACTACATGTAAAAATATGAATATTTTGATACCCATATTGCATTAGTTCGGAAAAAAATATCCGAACGGTCCATGTGGGGCCCACTTGCGGAATCGCAAAACCAAAACCGTCACAGCGTCCCACATCACCCAGTGACCAATAGCCACAACTAACTCCGCTCAATTTGAGCTCAATATATAGCTCAAACATCAACACTAATCCCAACAACCACCGTAACTAAAACTACCATAAAAATAAGAAAACGTACCGTAGAAATGACGAGAATGAGTCCACGAACTCAAATCTACCAACCCCTAACCTTGAATCTCTCTAGAAATGCCTAAAGTTTAGCTTATATTGATTAACAATGGTGGAATATATGTAACACTTACTAAAGAAAACAAAATGAGAAAAGAAAATAATACTATAGTATATATATATATATATATATATATACTACATGTACAAAATCAAAAAGAAAGTAAGTCTTATAGTCAAATACTAATCCATTTTCGCTCTCCGTATATATATATTCGGATACTGCATAGGCTCGTGGTAAAATAAATACAATATTTTAAATATACCATCATGAATAGAAAATTATTTTGAACAAAACCTCTATAAAATAAAAATATTATGTTAACAAAATTAGATTTACTATCTCCATTTAAAAATATTACTAAATTATAGAACTTTTATAAAGTAGTATAGATATATCATTTTACCAAATTCTAATTTAATTTAAATATTTTGCAACAAGCTCGATATAAATAATATTCTCAAACGAACTGCCCGAAAACCGAACTGTCAGTCCCAGCAAGTCATAAATAACTTGGGGCAGTTATAGAAAAGCTCTAAACGCTGAGAACACACGAAAACGAGGGAAATGACTGGGAGGGTCATTACAATATCCGCTACTAAACGGACTTTCGTCCACGAAAGTCAACAGTAAGTGCATACCAGAAGATGTGAACAAGTAGGGATACTGGGCTCGCATATCACGCTCAAGTTCCCAAGTAGACTCCTCAACCGAACGGTGACACCATTGTACCTTAACTACTGGAATGTCCCGGGAACGCAATCGTCTGAGATCTCTAGCTAAAATGGACACAGGCTCCTCCAAAAATGCCAACTTCTCGTCAAACTGAACCGAGTCACACTGAAGTACATATGATTTATTCGGAATGTACTATCGCAGCATAGAAACATGAAACACCGGGTGAATAGATGAAAAGGCCGGAGGTAAAGCCAACACATATGCTACCTCTTCAACTGTTCGCAGAATCTCAAAGGGTCCAATATATCTAGGGCTAAGCTTGCCCTTCCTACCAAACCGCATCACGCCCTTCATGAGCGATACTCGTAAGAAGAACCTATCACCCACTCTGAATTTCAACGGACGACGTCTATGGTCAGTATAACTCCTCTGTCTACTCTGAGTTGTCCGCAGCCTGTCCTGAATTACCCGAACTCGGTCCAAAGACTCTCGAAGCAAATCTGTGCCACGAGGACTAATCTCTGAAGTCTCGAACCAACCAACTGGAGACCGACATCGTCTACCATACAAAGCCTCAAACGGAGCCATTTGAATGTTGGAGTGGAAGCTATTATTATACGCGAACTCTGCTAAAGGCAAGAACTGATCCCATTGGCCTCCAAAGTCAAGTACACATGCGCGGAGCATATCCTCTAATACCTGAATAGTTCGCTCTGACTACCCGTCGGTCTGAGGATGAAACGCAGTACTGAGGTCCACCTGGGTACCCAACTCCTCCTGGAAAGTCTGCCAAAAACTGGAGGTAAACTGAGACCCTCGGTCTGAGATAATAGACACTGGCACTCCGTGTAGGCGAACCACCTCCTGAATATATACACGAGCGAATCTCTCAGCATTGTAAGAAACTCAAACAGGGATGAAGTGCGCGGACTTAGTCAACCGATCTACAACAACCCAAATACTATCAAAGCCACGAGAGGTGTGAGGTAACCCACCAACAAAATCCATAGTGACTCGCTCCCACTTCTACTAGAGAATGGGCAACTGCTGAAGTAGACCATCGGGTCTCTGGTGCTCGGCCTTTACCTGCTGACAATAGAGGCATCGAGCTACAAACCCTGCTATGTCTCGTCGCATACCATGCCACCAATAATACTGTCTCAGATCTCTATACATCTTAGCTGTCCTGAGGTGAATAGAATATTTAGAACTGTACGCCTCACGCAGAATTAACTGAGTCAAGTCCCCAACCCTCGGAACACAAATACGACCATCAAACCTTAGAACACTATTCGAATCCTAGGTATCTCAGACTCACCCTTTAACACCTGATCCCGAAGGCTATGAAGACCACTATCCTCAAACTGACAACGCTGAATCTGCTCCAGCAAAGTAGATCTGGCCTCAACGCAAACAACAATCCTCCTGGGGTCAAAAATATCCAATCGAACCATCGAGTTAGATAAGGACTGAATGTCCAAAGCCAACGACCGCTGAGAGACTGTAATAAAGGCTAAGCTACCCATATTCACTGCCTTCCGACTCAAGGCGTCCGCTACCACATTCGCCTTGCCCGGATGATAGATAATAGAGATATCATAGTCCTTCAACAACTCAATCCACCTGCGCTGCCTCAAATTAAGATCCCTCTGAGTCATAATGTGCTGAAGACTGTGGTGGTCTGTAAAGATCTCACAATGAACACCGTATAGATAATGCCTCCAAATTCGCAGTGCAAACACTACCACTGCTAACTCTAAGTCATGAGTGGGGTAATTACATTCGTGCACCTTCAACTGCCTCAACGCATATGCAATAACACGACCCCTCTACATCAGAACACATCCCCAACCGATCCCAGATGCATCAGAATATATGGTGAAACCCTCGCTATCAACTGGAAGAGTCAACACAGGGGCAGAAGTAAGTTGATCCTTGAGCTTCAAGAAGCTTGCCTCACAATCCTCAGACCACTGAAATGGAACCTCCTTCCTGGTCAGTCTGGTCATAGGAGATGCAATAGATGAGAAACCCTCAACAAACTATCTGTAATAACCTGCCAACCCAATAAACTGCGAACCTCGGTAGGCGACGTGGGTCTAGCCCAACCTCGAATAGCCTCAATCTTCGCTGGGTCTACCATGATACCGTGTCTGGATACAACATGCCCCAATAATGCTACAGAATCAAGCCAGAACTCACACTTTGAGAACTTGGCATAAAGCCGATGATCTCTCAAAGTGTGGAGCACAATCCTCAAATGTTTCTCGTGCTCCTCGCTACTCCTCGAATAAACTAAGATGTCGTCACTTAACACAATCATAAAGGAGTCTAAGTATGGCCTAAATACACGATTCATTAAATCAATGAAGGCTGCTGGGGCATTATTCAACCTAAAAGACATCACCAGGAACTCATAGTGGTCGTACCGAGTCCTGAAAGATATCTTTGGGATGTCCTCAACCCTAACTCTCAGTTGATGGTATCCAGATCTCAAATCTATTTTTGAGAACACCGCTGCACCCTGAAGCTGATCAAACAAATCGTCAATACGAGGCATAGGATACTTATTCTTTACTGTCACCCTATTTAGCTGTCTATAGTCGATACACATACGCATGGAGCCATCCTTCTTCTTTACAAACAGAACTGAGCACCCCACGGTGATACACTCTGCCTGATAAAACCCTTCCCCAAAAGATCCTCAAGCTAACTGCTCAGCTCTCTCAACTCAGCAGGAGCCATACGATAAAGAGCCATAGAAAGAGGTCGAGTACCCGACTTGAGGTCTATAATGAACTTTATATCACGCTCAGGAGGAAGGCCAGGTAGGTCAATCGGGAATACATCAGAAAACTCACGAACAAAAGGGACAGAGTCAAGTGACGGACTCTCAAAACTAGCATCCCAAACATACGCAAGGAATGAATCACATCCCCTCGACATCAGTCTATGAGCCCGAACATAAGAAATAATCCTCGTCGGTGTGCGGCTAATAGAACCCTATCACACTACCGGGGGTACATTGGGCATGACTAAGGTAACGATCTTGGCAAAACAATCCAAGACTGCATGATGAAAAGACAACCAGACCATGCTCAAAATCACATCAAAGTCTACCATGGCCAATACAGTAAAATCAACTTGAGTCTCAAACTCCTGAATAGTCACCATTCATGATCTATATACCCGATCCACTGCTAAAGAATCACCAACGGGGGTAGATACACGTAAGGGCACAAATAATAACTCAGAGCATGAACCCAATCGTGGTGGAAAATAAGTAGATACATAAGTAAACGTGGATTAAGGATCAAATAATGCGGAAGCTGGCTGATGGCATACGGAAATCATACCTGTAATCACCGCATCTGAAGCCTCAGCCTCCGGCCTAGCCGGCACGGCATACAACTGACGCTGGCTACTACTAGTCTGAGCACCAACCTGACTACCAGTCCGACCTCCCTGAGGTCCACCTCAGAACCTTGGGGACCACCCCGATGACCCTATATACCACCTCTGCCCACTGGCGGTATAGATCTGATAGGCTGTACCATCTGAACTGAAGGCTCAATCGCCCTGCGCTGAGGACACTCATGCGTAAAGTGACCGATAACCCCACAAGTATAACATGCTCCTGGCTCCCTGCTCGACCTAGAAGATCCGGTATGACCACCTCTAATCGATGAACTGGGCTGACCACGTCCCTGAGGATGACTAACAGAACCACTATAGGCGGGCTGACCCCTATCAGATATCTGAAAGGCTGACTGTACGGGCCTACTGGGCTGACCCTGTCGCTGAAAAGACTGCTGCTGTTGCTGAGGGTACCTACCCTAAAACTGGAAATCACGACCTCTGAACTGCGAACCACTATGGCTCCCATTGAAACTACCCTGGACACAAGGTCTCTTATCGCTGCCCCCTTGGGCCTCGTGATTCATCTCCTCAATAGAGTATATATGCTTAGTAATCACTGTGAATGACTTTCCTGAAGTCACTAAACTCTGGGTAGCCCTGCGGAGTGGCAATGTCAGTCCCCTGACAAAATATCTAACTCTCTCATACTCATCAGGCAAAATAGAAGTAGCGTGCCTAGCAAGATCATGAAACCTCGCCTCATACTCGGCGACAGATAATGAACCTTGAGTCAATCTGGAGAACTCATCCCTGAGCTGCTCCCGCATAGTACAGGGCATATACTTTCCCAAGAAAATCTCGGAGAATTGGGTCCAGGTAACCGGCGGAGATCCCGCTGGCCTGGAATCAAGATATCCCCTCCACCATCTCCTCACTGCAGTATCAAGCTGATATGCCATGAAATCAACACCATGAGACTGTACCAATCCTAAATTCCTTAGTCTATCCTCGCAGTTGGACAAGAACTCATATGCATCCTCACTCGGAGTACCAGCAAATCTCGATGGATTCAACCTCAAGAAATGCCCCTACATCTTCTGCTCATCGACAAACATAATAGGCTGATCTGTATTCGGCTGTGGAGCTACCGATAGTGGATGAACAGTAACTCGGGGTGCTACAGCTGCTGCCTGCACCCTCATATCAGCTACCTCTGCTGTAGGCTGACCTCCAACTATCCCCAACAACTGAAGCAATGTACCTCGGAGCAAAGAAACATCAATAAAATCGGGTGGAGCCTGGGTTGCTCTCTGGCCCATCGACTGCTGTGGAGGCAGAACATCTGGAACTATAATGGGATCGGGTGAATGATCCCTAGCACGATCTAGGCCTGGGGCTTCTACTCTGCCCTGCCTCGACCTCTAGGTCGACCTCGGCCCCAACCAGGAGCCCTCGTTGTAGGCTCGGGATTTTGACCCCCGGCTTTCGTATTATGCATCCTAACCATCATCGTAAAGAGTAAACCAAATAGAGATTAGAAACCAACATAGACACCAACGCACGGATGCGAATCAAAGAAATAAGATTTACCCTAAACATGCTTTGTAGCCTCCCGAAGATAGGATATAGACGTCTCCGTACAGATCTGCGAGACTCTACTAAACCTCGGCTCATGCACCAACAATACTAGTGAAACCTAGGCTCTGATACCAAGCTGTCACAACCCACTTTTTCGGGTCATGATGACACCTACCGTAACCCACCAATAGGCAAGCCAAACCCTAGCCCGGAGCTACAAGCGATAGGCTAACGAGCGGAATCCCAGAAAATAGCGATAAAGTGGAAGTAATCATACTAATAAACATGCTAGAAATATAAAAACAAAATCAAAATATATATTCACACCAAGACTGAGAAGGAAGAGGACAATATATAACGTCAAGAACCCCTCCCAAGACCTGGTGAGGTCGGTGCAACAGCCACTACTAGACATGTTCAAAATACAAGACAGAAACCAAATATATACAACAAGTACTACAGTCTCGAGAGCAAAAGATTATACAATAGAGATGGAGTAGGATCTGCCTCAGACGTCAGTAAGTTCACTCTGCTCCGGAGTCAGTGCTGAGAGGAGAGTCACGTCAAAACTGTCGGCTAGTGCCTGGATCTATATCGGTGGAAAAGATGCAGAAGTGCAGTATGAGTATAGGAGCAATGGGTACTCAGTAGGCATCATCGACCGACCGAGCTCAATACAATATAAGTAAGCTAAAATGCGAGGGTGCATGTTAGGTCCAGGGTATAAATAATAAGTACATAAGTAACTGCCGAGGCGTATAGATATGCTTAGGAGAGAATAAGTGCGATACAAAATAACGAGTAACTAAATGCGTAAGTAAACACACAAATCAAATATAACCTATCTGGGCCTCCATAAACCCCGATAGGCACATGGAAGAACACAATAACCCAATCTGGCCCCCATAAATCAGCGGGACACACAACAAATGTAAATGCATAGTCACCAGTGTCTTGAAGCTGTATCAGTATCCAGTAACCATAATAACCAATAAGGGTGTGCACCGGGCTTGAACCGACACCAATGGGTAATAACAAAAGGCCGAACGCCGAAATCGAACCAGACATAGTGGATAATAACAATAGGCCATATATATATCATAACCGCCAGACTCGAACCGAAACTCATAGAACAACAGTTTTGTAACCACGGTACCCAGTACCAGAACTCTCCAATCATATCATAACCAGATGCCGGACTCAAACCGAAATTCATAACAATCGGTAACCATCATATCTGAATCAGTGGCTGGGATCAAATCGAAACTCATAATAATCAGTAACCAAGTGACAGAGCAGTGCCAGAATCCACACAAACACAAGTAAACGAGGACATACCGTCCTCAGAACTAACCCGAAACATAAATAAGGAGCTAACCCACCACGTACTACAAGTCAATCTCGGGATCCTTCCAGGTCAACTATATACTATAAAAAATATGTATATACAAGTATGGGTCTACATTATAAGTCATGGCAAGGAGGGTCCGCATTCTAAATCAAACTAGCCGACCCTGGTTAAATACGGTGTTATTAGGGACTGACAAGGCTAAACAGGTCAAAAGGGCATAACTAGGGTAATTCAACACAAATTTTATCCTAAAAGATTATCTCAGGGCTTAACTAAGCCTAACAATGTTTAAAGCTAACTATACCGACTGTGAAGAGTAGCGGGACCCACTATGGGGTTTCGAAACCAAGTCTGGGCTAAACCAAACCGAGTCTGGACTAAGGTTCCCCAAACCTCTACTAACAGTAGTATAACATTAATTAACCCTATAAAGGTAATCTCCGGCACGCTACGAGGATAACTGTCCCGAAACATATCCGAACAAGGCCCTAATCGGCCCAAAAGGCCTAATCATAGCAAGCCAATGCCAATCTACAACTACCACCCCAAACACTAGCATAATAGTATGCAAATACTATAAATAAACTCAGTCTAGGTATATGGTAAGCCTAGCCTACCTGGACGCCGCCGAATATCTGCCAAAGCTTGCTAAATAGGAGTCTTCCCCTTCCGCGAGACCTTAGATTTCTGCCACACTAGCAAAATAATAAACTACATGTCAAAATATGAATATTTTGATACCCATATTGCATTAGTTCTGAAAAAATATCCGAACGGTCCATATGGGGCCCCCTTGCGGAATCACAAAACCAAAACCGTCACAGCGTTCCACATCACCCCGTGACCAATAGCCACAACTAACACCGCTCAATTTGAGCTCAATATATAGCTCAAAAATCAACACCAATCCCAACAACCACCGTAACTAAAACTACCATAAAAATAAGAAAACGTACCGTAGAAACGACGAGAACGAGTCCACGAACTCAAAGCTACCAACCCCTAACCTTGAATCTCTCTAGAAATGCCTAAAGTTTAGCTTATATTGATTAACAATGGTGGAATATATGTAACACTTACTAAAGAAAACAAAATGAGAAAAGAAAATAATACTATAGTATATATATATATATATATATATATATATATATATATATATATATATATATATACTACATGTACAAAATCAAAAAGAAAGTAAGTCTTATAGTCAAATACTAATTAATGTTAACATGCACATGGCCTTATCCATTTTCGCTCTCCGTATATATATATTCGGATACTGCATAGGCTCGTGGTAAAATAAATACAATATTTTAAATATACCATCATGAATAGAAAATTATTTTGAACAAAACATCTATAAAATAAAAATATTATGTTAACAAAATTAGATTTACTATCTCCATTTAAAAATATTACTAAATTATAGAACTTTTATAAAGTAGTATAGATATATCATTTTACCAAATTCTAATTTAATTTAAATATTTTGCAACACGCTCGATATAAATAATATTCTCAAACGAACTGCTCGGAAACCGAACTGTCAGTCCCAGCAAGTCATAAATAACTTGGGGCAGTTATAGAAAAGCTCTAAACGCAGAGAACACACGAAAATGAGGGAAATGACTGGGAGGGTCATTACAATTGTTTACTGTGGGCTTAGAACTAAATTCATATCAATTTTGTGGTTTTCGGTTTCAGAGAAACAACAAGCTTAAAGAATTTAATATTGTGTTTTTGGTTTACTTTTTCTACTTCATCTATTTTTCTGGTGTGGTTGGAGATTAAAGTTTAACGACTTTCTACTCCACTCTTTAACTCAGTTCAAAGGACATAAAAACTTCATTGAGTTAATAAAGTTATTTCTATCGATTCGAAGAACATAAAAACTTCATCAACCGAATAGATACCAAATTGATAGTTAACCAGTTTATTGAATTTTGTTTGTGTGTGTTCAAACAGAAATGGTAGAATCAACTGATAACATGATGACTTATGCATCTATTGCAATGAATGTTGTTTCGTCAAGCCGTGTTTCTCCCGCTATGTCTGTAGCGGGATGCCGAAAGGGCAAGTGCAATCCGCATCCCACCTACGGAGGGTAATAGAGTGTTTCATGTTACAAGCGTAATGCTCCATATACTCCTGATGAAGGGTCTATTTGGTGGTCAAGCTCATGAGGATGCCAACCTTCATTTGAAGAACTTTATTAATGTCTATCTCCCATTCAACATCGTTCATATCTAAAATGAGTTTATCCGGTTGAGACTCTTTCCATTTTTATTGATGGGTAATGCGGTTTTGTGGCTATAGGAATTGCCCGTGGGTTCTATAACCTTATGGGTTGAGTTGACGGAAGTGTTTCTGGATCAATTCTTTCCACCATTCTGTATGCTCTAATTGAGGGATGAAATTATAAACTTTTGGTAATTGAGTGGAGTGCCATTGCATAAACCATGGCAAAAGTTAAATAAGAAGTTGTTACGATTCTCAAACTATGAGGTTCCGGAAAAGATTCTTCTCCAAATCTTCTATAGAGCATTAGATCGATTTAGTAAGACGGTAGCGGATAATGTATCTGGAGGATCTATCATTAAACAAATTTATGGAGTTGCATTGGATTTATTTTATCAAGTGACAAAACAAAACCAAGCATGGCACAAAAGAGATACCAAGGTGGCCGTGGGGTCTTCCTCTGCATCTTTTGTGAGCCAAGAACAAAGAAAGAAGGATGAGGAGGGAGATAAGAATATGGCCAAGGTAATGACACAATTAGACCTCCTCATTAAACATATTATGGGCTCAACTCCAAAGGCGGTCAATGTAGTTGCCTCTAAGGGCACTAAAGCGTGTGAGGATGATTATACAGAGGCACTTGATGAAGAGATTCAGTATTTGTCAAACCAAAAAGGGTGTTCCCGACATACCTATCAAAGGCAAGGTGGGAATCAAGGTTTGAAAGAAAGGGACCAAGAGTGGAAAAATCGTGATTGGAGAGACCATAATCGCGATGGAGATTGGAGGTATAAAGAGAGAGATAGGGACAGCGATTGGAGAGACAAATAGTGTGATCGTGATAGATACATTCCTCCGCATGATTGGGCCAAAGGTAAAGAGGCAACTTCTATTGATCCGGAGAAGTATAAGAATGAAGATGTGATTTCACGTATCTTTATGCGAGTTGAAGAAAGTGATAAGATGTTAAGGGAGTTGAAAAGAAACTTTTTACAACTCAACCAAATGGTCACTTCACACTCAAACTCAATCAAGCAACTTAAAACACAATTGGGCCAAATCTCCACCCAACTAAATGCAAGGAAAAAGGGTAGTTTACCTAGTGACACCATGGTAAATCTGAAAAATGATACTCACATCATGTCAATTGTCACTAGGAGTGGTAGAACTCTTGGTAATTATGTGGTGAGTCTTGATGAAGACCCAAATGAGAAGGGAGTTGATGAATAAGCTAGTGGAAAAATAAAATGACTTGATAAGTCAAATGAAGATGTCACTATTCCAAATGAGCCAATTGTTAAGAAGCCAAGAGTAGTAGAAGAGAAGTTTGAAGCTGAAAAAGTACCACAAGCCATTGATGGTAATATTTCAAAACCAGATGAAAGTTCGATTGTCTAAAAGCCACAAATCAAAATCCCTCCTCCATTTCCATAAAGGCTTAAGAAGAAAGAGGATGACTCAAAGTTCAAAATGTTTCTTTCAAAATTTAGCAACCTATCGGTTAACATACTGTTGTTGGAATCCTTACAAGAGATGCCTGTGTATGCTAAATTCATGAAGGACTTGGTAACAAAGAAACGAGTCATGGATTTTGAAATAATTGAAGTAACAAATAGTTGTAGTGTAATCATGTCTAGCATAATGGTTGTGAAAAAAAAAATACGAAAGAATTCACCATCCCATGTACTATTGGGGTCTACAAATTCGAAAAAGCTTTATGTGATCTCGGGGCTAATATTAATTTGATGCTATTGGCCATGTTTCAAAAGCTAGGTTTGGGTGCTCTCAAGACGACTACAGTGAGGCTTTTAATGGTCGATTGTTGTATAAAAAAGCCCGTGGGAGTGTTGTATGATGTACTTGTGAAGGTGGACCATTTCATTTTTTCGGTCGATTTTGTGATCTTGGATTGCGAAATTAACCATGAGGTCCCTATTATTCTTGGCTACCAGACAGGCTTTAGTCAATGTCAAGTGTGGTGAATTGAAATTTTGAATAAGAAATAAAGAGGGATCATTCGACGTATGCAAGTCCATAATGCAACCTATGGATTTGCAAGTCGTCTCCGTAATTGATGATGGAGTGGCTAATTTTATGGAGAAAGATTTTGTTAGTGAGACTTTTGTGGGAGTCTTGTGGAACCTTAAGAGCGAGGAGATAGAAGAATATGATGAAATAGTTGCCTCTTTGAAAGGTCTCGGGTCCTACACTAGATGTGCTTGCAAGTTGGGCCTTGACTTGAAAAATCAGGAAACATCCCCCGCGAAGCCTACAATTGAAGATCCACCACAACTTGAGCTTAAGCCTTTTCCACCTTATCTTCGTTATGTGTTTTTGGGAGAAGGCGAGTCCTTACCCATTATTGTTGTGGGAGACTTGTTTTCTTGGCAAGTTGAGGCATTAAAGTCGGTGGTGAGAAGGTATATTAGGGCTCTTGGATGGACCATAGTTGATATTATTGGGATTACCTCGATATATGTACCCAAAAAATCAAACTTGACCCTGAGTTTGTAGCAAGTGTAGAACACCAACGGAGGTTAACCCTCCCATGCAAGAGGTTGTGAAGAAAGAAATCACCAACTGGCTTGACGCGGGTATTGTCTATCCTATCTAAGATAGTACTTGGGTAAGACCAGTTCAATATTTAGTTCATGGTGCGTGGCTCTTTTGATACGTTGTTGGAGATTTATGGATATTTTTCTTTTGGTGTGTGGATTTGACATTTGGAAAATTTTTATTTGGTTTGTAATATTTTTATATTTAGTGCTTTGGATTTGATTGAGTGTGTGGTGTGTGATTTTCATCTTGTTATTTTGATTTCTATTTTAGTAGTTATTAGTTCCATTGAAAAGAAAAATTCACTTTGGCATATGTATTTAAGAGGAAAGTGTACTAGTATTAGAACACTTTGAATCAAATGGTACACTTGGAGAGATTCTTCACATGCGCGACTCTTGAATTTATTACCCTTCGTGATTTATGTCCATTTTTCAAAAATGTGCCTATCTTAAAATTTTTTCCATTGGTTTAGTTAAGCTAGTTAGGCTCTTATTTTTGTGAACACCAGTATCTCATTTTGGCTACTTGAATACTTTTCTTGATATGTGGTATGAATATGGTACATCAATCGAGGAAGAGTGCTTTGAGTATGAAATTGAGTACCATGTGTAAGTGAGATTTTGACTTGATCTTGTACATTAAGTCCACCTAAAACTTCTCTAGTTCAAAAGCAAAGAGTATGCGAGGTTGGAGAAGTGATCTTAGGCCATTGATCGAGAGTGAACCACCAATTTGACAAAAATTAAGCCACCCCATGGTAAGTTGAGTGAACAACTTTGTCCCGAATTCGAGCCATGAAACCCACTTTCTGGAATAACCCTGTTACAAGCCAAAACCCTTTTCCATCCCTCTCTTGAACCAATCCTTCTCGAAGTGTCTAGGTGAGGTTAAAGACTAACTTAGTCCAAAAGCCTAAGTTGGGGGCGGAGGAGACCTCAGAATTAGTATGTACTTGGTAGTTTATGAATGTAGGGACCACTAAATTTCTCTTTCAATTATCCTTGTATCCATGGTAGACATATAAAAAAAATGAGAAAAGGATCAAAAACAATAAAAAAAGAGTTGTAGTTTGTTTCTAGTTGTAAATATTTGGGTTAAAGTTTGGAAGGATAGGAAGAGGAAAGTAGCTTGAAAAGTTTTGAAGAATTGGTCTGTGAAGTGATGTAAAGAACAAATCTTGGAACAAATAGATTGAGTGGGGTCGATCTAGATGATTTGAGGAGGTAGAGTCACTATAACCTTAACTTTCCCTACCTTACCCATTGACTACACTACAAGCCGAACCAAGACCCAGGTGATCTTTGAAGTAGCATGCTCGTATGTGGTGAATTGGAACTTATGTGCACGCCTATGGTGTGGTACTTATGTTCTTGATCATCCTTTGGAAAGTGAGTGATTCTGTCACGACCCGAATCCCATTCAGGTCGGACTGGCACCCAAAACCGATATGGCCCGAGAGAACCAATCTTTGCTCATGTACATTCGTATGCATATCCTCGTATAAATCTGATTATTCCTCATGCAACTATGCAGAAGTCATGGACATGGAAACATATGCCATATCTATAGATATATGGAACTTGGCCGTTAGAGCCATCAAGTTAAAATAATCATACGTCTCTTACATTCACGTACCCACATATGTCTACAAAAGCCTCTAACAGATGCATTTACAAGATCAACTAAAAGTCGGGACAAGTCCCCGCTTTATACAATATCTACAAAATCAAAACAACTGTACAACTGTGACTCGAAAAGTCCCGAACCAACTGGGGATCACCAAAGATCTGCAAATACTGTCAACCTACGGTGGAGGTCTACTAGTACCTGCACCTGCAACATGTAAGGTAAGTCCCTCGAGGGGGTCAGTACGAAGAATGTATCGAGTATGTAAGGCTCATAAGAAACTACATCATACATGAGAATGTCAATGGAATAGAATATGAGAGAATATTCAATGTGCATAAACCATCATTTTAAATGTGGAAACATGTATATTGATTCTTATCACTCACTTATATTCTTATTATTCATATAATATCTTTCATACACATCTTCATTCAAGAGAATTTTCCTTCACTGAAGAGACTTGCCCCTAAGAGGTTCTTTCATTCCAGAAATTCTTCTATGCAAAAGATTCTAGAGATTCCTCTATTCAAGAGATTTGTGTTAATAATATAACATACATCCACTCGATTGGTGGATTTAACATACATCCACTCTTTTGGTGGGTTCAACATACATCCACTCTATTGATAGGTTTAATATACATCCACTCTTTTGGTGGGTAAACATATATCCACTCTATAGGTGGGTAAACATACATCCACTCTATTGGTGGGTAAACGTACATCCACTCTATTGGTGGGTACATACATCCACTCTATTGGTGGGTAAACATGCATCCACTTTATTTGTGGGTAAACATAGATCCACTCTATTGGTGGGTAAACATGCATCCACTTTATTTGTGGGTAAACATACATCCACTCTATTGGTGGGTAAACATATATCCACTCTATTGGTGGGTAAACATACATCCACTCTATTGGTGGGTAAACATAACATAACGTTATGTTGGGCTCGGCTTGAGCTAGGCTTATGCCTCTAGAGTTACCACCCGTACTCTTGCAACCAACACCATGAATTATATTATTATTTCGTACTTTTGAGAGATTGATACACTTTCTTGTGAGAGATTGATACATTGAGGATCATGACATTATTTGAAGCACACATATATTACTTCACTCCTTGACTTCATGAGATTGACATCTTAAATTATGAGGGATAGATATATTAGCTCGCACATTACCTCTTCATAACTCTTATGAGATCTTATGAGATTGGTACCTTTACACTTGTGAGAGATTGGTACAAACATAATTACAAAATTATAAGACTTTGGAACATGATATGATTGGAAAAGCTATGCAAGAACAAATAGATTCTCTTTCCAACCTTCCTTTCTTTGAGATAGTTCTTTTTAGTAGTTA
This sequence comes from Capsicum rhomboideum, assembly GCA_031232105.1. Classification (NCBI taxonomy): domain Eukaryota; kingdom Viridiplantae; phylum Streptophyta; class Magnoliopsida; order Solanales; family Solanaceae; genus Capsicum; species Capsicum rhomboideum. The sequence goes on along the minus strand of CP124716.1, from coordinate 55,774,693 downwards.
CAACATTATGAGAGCATTGGAACTTCAGTCAATGAATAAGAGATAAGTGAATCATAATTCGTCTAAGAATAGGATACATATGAATAACAATATAACTCAACCTGAACTGGGATGCTTTAGAACACTTCTGACATGAGTAAGTACCATAACAAGGTGAATACTCTATGTTGTAGAAAGATATGGAAAGAGTAACCTTACATAACTTGTCGTCTCACTATGAATACACAAGCCTATAGGGGATACAATAGTCCAACTTCCTCCTTTACGTTTCAGTCTACAACACAAGTATATATCGGAGCTTACATTAGCAACTAGCTACTATACCAACGTACAAAATGACAATAAGCTATATGACTGCCGTATAACGTCATGTCACCCCTTACAATACAATCCACTGTATTCTCATACCAACGACACCATAACATTCCACACATTGACCAAGATATCATACATCAATAGCATTTCACACCAAACTTACCCTTTATGCTTTCTCATTATCATTCCGTCACAATTACTCCTATCAACTTGTCTCATAAAAACTTATGAACAATAATACATACTTAAAATAGTCCAACATGCCTCCATACTCCCCTTTAAATTCATTAAAATAGCATCACAAGTTGTTAATTATATCCATAAAGGGTATAGGGGCCTTCTGGGGTCAAAGGGGGAATAAAAACATGCAAAATGGTGTTCTGGAAAGGACTTGAAAAGACACTGAGCCCACAGGTGGCTGACCTGCATCTGCATATGGCCCTTGGCATTCTCCAGGGGCATCTGCGCAGGTGCCTCACCTGCGAGGGCGGATGCCCATTTTCGGCCAAATTGGTCTCTTTTGGGTCTTTTTATGCAATGAATGGTCCATGATCATAACTAAACTTCTTTTAACATATTTTTGATCATCTTAGATGCCAAAAATCAGCCATGGCCTCACAACACACATAAAAATCACCAAAACCTCACTTTCTTTCCAATCCGTCATCAAATCCATAACCAAATTTACAACAACAATTCCAAACATTATACACAAAGATAAAACAAGGTAAGACTATAATCACATATCACATGTCAATATTGAATCCATCAAGTCCACTTCCTTCAAGACCACAAGTCCATGTTCAAGTTTACAAGGCAAAACCATCCTCCGATTTAGCAAACAAAAATTATTTTACACATAGTGAACTTCTCACACTTCACCAACATAACCAACATGATATAAACCATATTACATGCATAAAATGTATTTAACCATAATAATATACACTTACCAAGTCTTGCAAGATGATGATCTTGGTCCAAGAGATGAAGGTCTAGGGTTTGTATGAGATAAGGAAATGTTGAGAGAATTCTAGAAAAAGGCATGGGTGTCTCAATGGAATAAAATCTGATTTTGTGCCCTTTTTATAGTCCCTTTAAGTCTCTCGTATCCAACTCTTGACATTAAATGCATGGTTGATTTGGTCAAATGGAAGATTGGATCATTTTTGCCCCATTGGGCCAAGTCTTTTGATAATCTTTGGGCCTCATTTGGCCCAAATGGCATAAGACTCATGTAATCCCCAACAAATTAATGAATAATTCCTCAAATCTCTTATGCTTAAATAATTCCATAAATGTACACATAGTCGTATAGGTTCGACAACATACGGGGTGTTACACCTCCTATGAAGGTCTAATCCCATCTACTACTAGGCCCAATATCAGTTATCTCATCAACAACATTACAAAATACATACTTATGGCTCTCGACTCCTAAGTAAACATTGTTCAACGTTGTTAAGTAGGGTTTGGTAGGTACAGGGTGTTACATTCTCCCCCCCCCCCTTAGGAATATTCATCCTCGAATGTTAACAACATCGCCTCATGTGCAAAAAATGCACCTCTATATATAAATTCATATAGATACTTACTTAGTCTTTCTCCACTTTCACACTTTTGAACTCTTTCCCTTTGTTTGGAACAAATATGGGTACCTTGGTCTCATCACTTGTTTTCAGCTGCTCAGGTTATCTACTCGACTTGTTGATTTTCTCCAAAGAACTTTTACGAAAATTACATCTTTATTTACGAACCTTTGCACTTGTTGGTCTAGAATAGCCATAGGTATCTCTTCCTAGTGGAATCCTCCATAACTTGTACATTTTCAATAAAAGCAATGGATCTTGGCGTATGACTTATGTTAGCTTGTAGCTACTATTGTACCACCTTAATCTTCTCTATAGCTTAGTGAACAAAATCTTGCCCCAAGTAAGGCAGTTCCACTCGCTCTAAATCATCTAATTGATGATTTAAACTTTCTTCTATATAAACCTTTGTAAGATACCATTTTGATACTTGAATAATAACTATTATTATAAGCCCATTCAATAAGGGGTAGATGATCATCCCTACTACCTTTTAAGTCTCTTGTATAGGCTCGAAGTATACCTTCAAGTGTTTTAATAGTACGTTCTGCTTGTCCATTCGTCTGGGGATGAAAAACTGTACTCGAATTCACTTATGTACCCAACCTCTTCTGAAAAGAAACTTCCAAAAATGTGTAGTAAACTGAGATCCTTTGTCTAATGTAATAGAAATGGGAACTCCATGTAGTGGTACTTTCTCATTGAATATACAACCTCCAGGTTTATGATGCTCTACTATTACCTATTGACAATGTGGTCAATGAGCTACAAAGTCTGGAATGTTCTTCTTCTTTATGTTGTCTCACTAATACATTTTTACCAAACCATGGTACATTTTGGTTTCTCCCTAATGAACTGGAGTACCGTGAATGATGTGCTTCTGTCATAATTCATTTCCTTAGTTCATCTATATTTAGTATACCTAATCTACTTTGATAGTGAAGTACTCCTCCCTTATAAGCTCAAGTACCTTTTGACGAACTTCGTTGTACATCCCTTTTTTTTTCAACTGAATGGAAATAGGATTTACATACTGTTTTTCCTTTTCTCAGCCAAAAATGAAGACCCAACCGCATTGTACACTATAATTCTTTCATCTGGCGTTTCCAGAAGTCAGAACCCCATACTGGTTAATTGACGTAGATTTCTTAACTATATCTTTCTTTTCTGTGAGCTGACCATTAATACTTCCTACTGCCTTGCAGCTTAATGTATCAGTTACCTTCGCTTCCTCAGAATTAAGTCCTTAGGATTAAGTATATATTACAAACTCTTATGCTCAGTATATATATATCAACATAAATCCCTTACATATAATGAAACTATTTCTTTAAAGCAATATAATAGCTACTAGTTCGGGGTCATGTGTTGGGTAATTTCTCTCATGTGGTCGCAACTGTCGTGAGACATATGCTATTACCTTACCCTGCTACATCAATACACATCCGAGGCCAACCCCAAAAGCATCACAATATACTGCATAACATTTTGTGCCTTCGGGCAGTACTTAAACTGGTATGGAGGTTGCTTTCTCTTTCAACTCTGGGAAACTTTTCTCACATGCATCATTTCACTGAGACTTGATTGTCTTATGTGTAAGTCTCGTTAAGGGTGTAGGGATAGAAGAAAATCCTTCAACAATTCTCCTATAATAACTAACCAACCCAAGAAAGCAATGGATCTCTGTAAGCATCGTAGGCCTTAGCCAATTTTTTTCCTTCATCATTGCTATCTTTTGCGTATCAACCTTCCTTCCTTCATCCTATACAATGTGATCCAAGAAAGCTATGGATTGTAACTAAAATTCACATTTAGAAAAACTTGTTGCAAATGATTAGCATGGTCCTCTTGTGATTTTGAATATCATCCCCAAACATGGTCACATACACATTTAAAAGTGTCTTGAACACCCTATTCATCAAATCCCTAACAACTGTTGGTATATCGGTCAGCCCAAATGGCATAACTAGAAATTCATGGTAACCATAGCGTGTTCAGTAAACGGCCTCGGGTATATATTTTTTTTCTTCCCTTTCCTGGAGATACTCTGATCTCAAGTCAATCCTTGAAAATATTCAGCACCTTGCAACTGATCAAGCAAACCATCAATTCTGGGGAGGGGATATTTGTTCTTGATCGTTACCTTATGCAATTTTCGATAGCCAATACACATTCTCAATGTGCCATTTCATTTTATCATTCATTCGTTCATTTCATTTTTTTTTCTTTTTTTCATTTTTTTTCCAAATTAACACGGATGCACCCCTAAGGGCATACTAGATCTGATGTATCCTTTTTCCAATAAGTTCCTTAATTGCTCTTGTTACGTCCCATTCTGGCAGCAAACCCAGAAGATCTGCAGGAAATGTCTCAAGAATTTCATTTACCACCAGAATCGGTTGAAGAGTCGGTGGTTTCACATCACCCTTACTAAGTGACAGATTTACCCCTTGGGGTACCCTGTTCTTTGCCTTAATATAAGAAATAACTTTACCTCTCAGTGCTTCAACATTATTCTTCCATTCAAGAACATTCTTTGAAAAAATAAAAATGTAATTTCTTTGCTCGGCAATCTACCGTGGCGTAACAAGAGGCCAACCCCTTCATACCCATTGTTACATTAAAATCTCTCATTTCCATCTCAATAAGGTCAGTCAATGTAAAATGATCGCAAATATGTACTATACCATTACGATATACTCTTTTATCTATAATAGATTCACCAACTAGTGTATAGACTTCAAATGGCATAACTAGTAATTCTGGCATTCTTTCAAATTCGTTCCATAATCAATGGTGTAACATCTCATAAGGGAGAATATGGGTCAATCAATGCATATACTTTATGTAAACTTTATGTAAAAATATGCATACCGTACCTGTGTTCTTCTGTGGACACTCTCTCATTTTGTGCCCCTCTCTACCACACCAAAAGCAAAGATTTGTCCCCAACCGACATTCACCCAAATGATACCTTCTACAGTGCTGACACGGCTGACGGGGAGGTTTCAATTGGCTCATACTTCCCTGTGCTTGATACCCCACTGTTCGTGAATCCTGAATCTCACTTTTTTGCCCGAATTGGTTGCCTCTAACCCCTTGGGATCGAGGTGGAGTATTTACTATAAAATGAGGAAACAATGGTCTAGGCCGTCTGTTAAAAATCTTAGGCCCAAATCCTCCTCGAGACATCATGGACTGTCCCCTAAATCTAGCTCTCTTAAACGACCCTCTTTCATTTGCTTGTGCCATTCCCCTTTGCATTTGATTACCCCTCTTTTGTACAAAGGCTATACGAACTTGTCCTTGACTTTGTGCAACGACTATCTGAGTTAGCAAATGCACTGCATTTCTTATATCCTGATCTTTCGCATTTACAGGAGGTTCTACCGGTACTTCTTTACCCCTCAGCTCTTTAGGAAATGGAAGAGTAGGAGAAGACCGCGATGCAATTTCAGTGTCATCTCTACCTTGACCAGCTTGGTCAGGTGGTGATTTACTCATTCCTTCATCGGCAGGCATATCCACCTGCTTACCTTTGCCTTTACCTCTTTTTGTCATCAACAGTTTACTATATCAAAGAAAACCAATCTCCAATGGTTAGATACGGTTTCACTTACCACATTGGCTCTATTGCATGATCTAGGAGTGAAGAAAGGAAACAACATCCTAAATGTCCCGTAGCCTCCTACTTATAAATGTGGTGCACAACACATCCATAAGAAAGACTCTACACAGACACGGCTTTGTAGACACTCTTAGGATGACCTGCTCTGATACCACTTTTGTCACGACCCGAATCCCATTCGGGCTGGACTGGCACCCGAAGCCGATATGGCCTGAGAGAACCAATCTTTGCTCATGTACATTCGTATGCATATCCTCGTATAAATTTGATTATTCCTCATGCAACTATGCAGAAGTCATGGACATGGAAACATATGCCATATCTATAGATATATGAAACTTGGCCATTAGAGCCATCAAGTCAAAATAATCATACGTCTCTTACATTCACGTACCCACATATGTATACAAAAGCCTCTAACAGATGCATTTACAAGACCAACTAAAAGTCGGAACAAGTCTCCGCTTTATACAACATCTACAACATCAAAACAACTGTACAACTGTGACTCAAAAAGTCCCGAACCAACTGGGGCTCACCAAAGATCTGCAAATACTGTCAACCTACGGTGGAGGTCTACTAGTGCCTGCACCTGCAACATGTAAGGTAAGTCCCCCGAGGGGGTCAGTACGAAGAATGTACTGAGTATGTAAGGCTCATAAGAAACTACATCATACATGAGAATGTCAATGGAATAGAATATGAGAGAATATTCAATGTGGATAAACCATCATTTTAAATGTGGAAACATGTACATTGCTTCTTATCACTCACTTATATTCTTATTATTCATATAATATCTTTCATACACATTTTCATTCAAGAGAATTTTCCTTCACTCAAGAGACTTGCCTCCAAGAGGTTCATTCATTCCAGAAATTCTTCTACGCAAGTGACTCTAGAGATTCATCTATTCCAGAGATTCATCTATTCAAGAGATTTGGGTTAATAATATAACATACATCCACTTGATTGGTGGGTTTAACATACATCCACTCTTTTGGTGGGTTCAACATACATCCACTCTATTGGTGGGTTTAACATACATCCACTCTTTTGGTGGTTAAACATACATCCACTCTATTGGTGCTTAAACATACATCCACTCGTTTACCTCCACTCTATTGGTGGGTAAACATAACATAAAGTTAGGTTGGGCTCGGCTCGAGCTAGGCTTATGCCTCTAGAGCTACCACCCGTACTCGTGCAACCAACACCATGAATTACATTATTATTTCGTACTTTTGAGAGATTGATACACTTTCTTGTGAGAGATTGATACATTGAGGATCATGACATGATTTGAAGCACACATATATTACTTCACTCCTTGACATCTTAAATTGTGAGGGATAGATATATTAGCTCGCACATTACCTCTTCATTACTCTTATGAGATCTTATGAGATTGGTACCTTTACACTTGTGAGAGATTGGTACAAACATAATTACAAAATTATAAGACTATGGAACATGATTTGATTGGAAAAGCTATGCAAGAACAAATAGATTCTCTTTCCAACCTTCCTTTCTTTGAGATAGTTCTTTTTAGTAGTTACAATATTATGAGAGCATTGGAACTTCAGTCAATGAATAAGAGATAAGTGAATCATAATTCGTCTAAGAATAGGATACATATGAATAACAATATAACTCAACCTAAACTGGGATGCTTTAGAACACTTTGGACATGAGTAAGTACCATAACAAGGTGAATACTCTATGTTGTAGAAAGATATGAAAAGAGTAACCTTACATACCTTATCGTCTCACTACGAATACACAAGCCTATATGGGGATACAATAGTCCAGCTTCCTCATTTACGTTTGAGTCTACAACACAAGTATATATCGGAGCTTACATTAGCAACTAGTTACTATACCAATGTACAAAATGACAATGAGCTATATGACTGCCGTATAACGTCATGTTACCCCTTACAATACAATCCACTGCATTCTCATACTAACGATACCATAACATTCCACACATTGACCAAGATATCATACATCAATAGCATTTCACACCACACTTACCCTTTATGCTTTCTCATTATCATTCCGTCACAATTACTCCTATCAACTTGTCTCATAAAAACTTATGAACAACAATACATACTTAACATAGTCCAACATGCCTCCATATGCCCCTTTAAATTCATTAAAACGGCATCACAAGTTGCTAATTATATCCATAAAGGGTATAGGGGCCTTCGGGGGTCAAAGGGGGACAAAAACATTCAAAATCATGTTCTGGAAGGGACTTGAGAAGACACCTGAGCCCTCAAGTGGCTAAACTGCGGCTGCAGATGGCCCTTGGCATTGTCCAGGGGCATCTGCGCGCAGGTGCCTCATCTGCGAGGGCGGATGCTCATTTTCGGCCAAATTGGTCTCTTTTGGATCTTTTTATGCAATGAATGATTCATGATCATAAATAAACTTATTTTTACATATTTTTTATCATATTAGATGCCAAAAATCATCCATTGTCTCACAACACACATAAACATCACCAAAACCTCACTTTCTTTCCAATCCGTCATCAAATCCATAACCAAATTTACAACAACAATTCCAAACATTATACACAAAGATAAAACAAGGTAAGACTATAATCACATATCACATGTCAATATTGAATCCATCAAGTCCACTTCCTTCAAGACTACAAGTCCATGTTCAAGTTTACAAGGCAAAACCATCCTCCGATTTAGCAAACACAAATTGTTTTACACATAGTAAACTTCTCACACTTCACCAACATAACCAACATGATATAAACCATATTACATGCATAAAATATATTTAACCATAATAATATACACTTACCAAGTCTTGCAAGATGATGATCTTGGTCCAAGAGATGAAGGTCTAGGGTTTGTATGAGATACAGAAATGTTGAGAGAATTCTAGAAAAAGGCATAGGTGTCTCAATGGAATAAAATCTGATTTTGTGCCCTTTTTATAGTCCCTTTAAGTCTCTCTTATCCAACTCTTGACATTAAATGCATGGTTGATTTGGTCAAATGGAAGATTGGATCATTTTTGCCCCATTGGGCCAAGTCTTTTGATAATCTTTGGGCCTCATTTTGCCCAAATGGAACAAGACTCATGTAATCCCCAACAAATTAATGAAGAATTCCTCAATTCTTTCATGTTTAACTAATTCCATAAATGTACACGTAGTCGTATAGGTTCGACAACATACGGGGTGTTACACTTCCTACGAAGGTCTAATCCCATGTACTACTAGGCCCAATATCAATTATCTCATCAACAACATTACAAAATACATACTTATGGCTCTCGACTCCTAAGTAAACATTGTTCAACGTCGTTAAGTAGGGTTTGGTAGGTACGGGGTGTTACAGATTCTTGTTAGTCCCTAAATTTAATGCCAATCCATGACTTGAGGGAAGGGATTTGTTTGTGTGAGGATGCTCGGTTGTTATGCTTAAGTATTCTTCAATCTCAATTGAAGTCTATGAGTATTTGCTTGACTTGGTAACATTTAGCCAACGTTTGATGCTTGTTGTTCATGAATTGGGTACTTGATAGGTACAAATTGAGCCATTGTTTTCAAAATCATGAGAGCAAGGTGTTTTCACAAAAAGAAGCATGTGTCTAAGCTTCCAAGTTGTACCGCTTGTAGGAATTGTTGATTTTGTTGTATGTGTATTGATTTACTCAAGGGAGAGCAAAGATTTAAGTTGGAGGTGTTGATGAGTCGGCAAATTATGACTCATTTGACCTAAAAACTGAGAGAAATCTTATCCTCAATGCTAATTTGAATGTGTTTTGATGTTGATTTGGTTTAATTTTAGGGTTAAGTCCAAGAAGTAGTAGAAAGGACAAAAAGGAGCAAAAGGAGGCAAAAAGATGTAAGATTGAAGCAAAAAGGGCACAAAGGCATCGCAAGGACCCATCGACACATCGCCGAAGTAACTTGTGGATCGCCGAATAGGTGTTTCCATTACCAATCCTAATAGTTTGGGCCAAGAACTTTTGTGACAAAACGACAATGCTTCAAAAATTTTGACGCATTGCCTAACAAATTGCAGACCAAACTCTGCAGTGTTGAAAGAAACAAAAGAAAACCCATCGATCATGATAGGTTGACAGATTGGCAAGACTGATATGATTCAGTGTATCACTGATACTTTTAGCGATGGTGTGTTGCTCAGCTGAATCGTAAGTAGTGGCATTTCTGTAATTTTGAGGCCCGACTTTGCTGAAGCTAGTTAGGCCTTTTTGGCCATTGGTCTTTTGTCAATTTTTTGAATGTTAAGCTTGTAATCAAACCCTAATTGTGGGATTAGCTACTTTGTGCTGGAATTTGGATTTTTATTGTGAATCATTTGAATTTTATGGCAAATATGGAAGAAGAATTTGGTATATTTCCTCTTTCTTATCCTATGAGTAGCTAATTTCCTAAACTTAGGGTTATGCGTTATTGAATATTGATTGTTGTGTGGGTGATGATTACTTAGCTTTGTATTTTATTGGGTGATATTATTTTAGCTAACTCTCGGTGTTTTAATAAATAGGTTGGGGTTGCAAACTTAGCCTATGTTCGGATCTCTTATATAACTTGAAAAAGAAGACAATAGTGATGAGATTTAACTGACAAAACTTGAGTTACACTCATTTATGATGCGATGTTGTAAAGAGATTACCCATCTTGAGGTTATTGGTTGTTTGGTAGTGTAGACACTTGGGTGTTTAAAAGAAACCCATGTGAAGTTTGGTAGTGGATTGAGAAATTACTATCAATACCTAAGACCAAGCCTAGTCATATCTAACGATCTAATCATAGATGCATTTTTCCTCACCCACGCATGTAGTTACTTTCAAGAAGGCATAACCCCAAGTGCTTCAACCTATTGATTACAATCTTACAACGTTCAATTTGACAAACTAGCATTGAAAATTTTATCCCAATATGAAAGTGCTCAAAACAAAATCCCCCATTTACTTTATAGTTTAATTCTTAGCATTGCGTGCCAACTTATAGTTGCTTGTGATACTTGAGCGTGAAGATATTGCTCTCATTCCTTGTGGATTTGACCCCAACTCCTAAGTTGGGTTAGAGTATTTCTAACAACCATGTACATTCATTTCTACGGTGTTTTTGAGCATTATCACTTACTCTTGGGGCAATAGTCATCAGGCTTCTCCAACTCACCCTATATAGTCTACTCTGCCAACATCTACAGTGGGTTCTTCAGGCACCGCTCTATAGTCTTCAGTTGTGAGAAGCCAAGGGTTTCGTATTCTTCTGCTAGCATGCCCTATTTATATCTATCTCGCTTTACTTGCGGTGGTGTTGGGAAATTTAGGAGGTACTGTCCTAATTATAGGTAGATTGGTTCACAGGGTCAGCAATAGTCTAGAGCTATGGTTCCAACTAGTATAGGTGGAGGTGGTAATGGTACAGGTCGTCCACAGGGTAGGCGTGGTAATTATCAGGGTGTCCATAGTGGAAATTGAGGTGGTGGTAATGCAGGGAGAGGTGGCACTCAGCCTGTTAGAGAGGTTGCTCAGATCGATGATAGAGCTTATGTTATGCCTTTCCAGGTGAATCCGAGGTGGAGGCTTTAGATGATGTCATTAGAGGTACTATTCTCGTCTATTATTGGATGGCTACAGTCTTTTTTGATCCAGGTTCCACTTATCCTTATGTATCTGTTAAATTTGCCTTGGTCCAAGATGTTGTTTATGATATACTTGACTCACTTGTGTATTTATCTACTCCGGTTGGATACTCTGTGGTAGTGACTCAAGTGTATCATGACTGCTCTATTATGTTTATGGGTTTTCAAACTTGGGTAGATTTGTTGATTCTGGATATGCTTGATTTTTATATCAGCCTGGGCATGACTTAGTTATCCTCGTATCATACTATTTTGAACTATAACACAAAACCTATGACCATAGAAATGCCTGTGATGGATAATTTAGAATGGGAAGGTATGTATAAGTCTGGACTGGTGAAGATAATTTCTTTTATTCGAGCTAAGAAGCTAATTGGGAAGTGGTGTTCTGCCTTTCTTGCACATCTTTGGGATGTTAGCTGTAGAGGTCCCTTCTATTGAGTCAGTTCCATTAGTGTTAGAGTTTTAGCAGGTATTTTCTACCGATTTGCAGGTATGCCTCCAAATTTGCATATTAATTTAGAGTTGGGCACTCGCCCAATTTCTATCCCTCCCTATCGCATGGCTCTATCTGAGTTGAGAGAGCTCAAGACTCCATTGCAGGGGTTACTTGATAAGGGATTCATTCATCCTAGGGCTTTGCCTTGGAGTCCTCCAGTATTGTTCTTTAAGAAAAAAGATGGTAGCATGTGAATGTGTATAGACTATAGGCAGTTGAATAAGGTTACCATCAGGAATAAGTACCCTTTTCCCTGAATAAATAATCTTTTTGACCAATTGCAGGGTGCTTCAATTTTCTCCAAGATAGACTTGAGGTCACGGTATCAAAAGTTAAAGATTCGACCTGAGAATATACCCAAGACAACTTTCAAGACTCGTTATGGACATTACGAGTTCTTAGTGATGTCCTTCTAATTGACCAATGCACCAGCAACATTCATGAGTTTGATGAATGGTATTTTTAAGTTTTTCTTTAATTCATTTGTGATTGTTTTTATTGATTACATTTTGGTTTACCCAATAGTAAGGAGGACAATGCAAGTCATCTTTGCAAAGTCTTAGGGATTTTTAAGGAGAAACAACTTTATGCTATGTTCTCTAAATGTGAGTTTTGGATGTATTCTGTGGCCTTTTTAGGGCATGTGGGTTTTGAAAAAGGGGTGATGGTATATCCCCAGAAGATTGAGGCTGTCAAGAGTTGGGTTCGACCTTGCTCTGTGATTGAGGTTAGAAGTTTTATGAGTTTTGATAGCTATTACTGCAGGTTTGTTAAGAACTTTATCTCCATTGCTACTCATCTGAAAAGACCAACACAAAAGGAGGTACAATATGTTTGGTCTGACAAGTACAAAGTAAGCTTTCTAAAACTCAAGTCTCTTTTGAACACAACTCCCATCCTTGCTTTAACAGTTGAAGGTAAAGATTTTATTGTGTGTTGTGTTGATGCAGGAAAGGTATGTGATTGCTTATGCTTTGAGGTAATTAAAACCCCATGAGAAGAATTAAGATATGGAGACATTACCTTTATGGTGTTAAGTGTGAGGTGTTCATAGATTATCATAGTTTACAATATGTTTTCACTCAAAAGGACTTGAATTTAAGACAAAGGCGATGGATGAAATTATGGAAAGATTATAATGTGACCATCTAATACCATTTGGTAAAGGCCAGTGTGGTGGCAGACATACTGAGTAGAAAATATGTAAGTATAGGCAGTTTGGCTTATTTGAGAGTGTCAGGGCGACCTTTGGCTAATGAGATCCAAGCTCTAGCAATGCAGTTCATGCAATTTGAAGTGTCAAAAAGGGGTGGAGTGCTGGCTAGTGTGGAAATAAGGTAAACATTCCTTGATCAAATCAAGGCTAAGAAATTTGAGGATGAAAAGTTGGACATGATTCAAAACAAAGTAGTGCGTGGTGAAGCTAAAGATGCCACACTTGATGTATGTGGAGTGTTGAGAGTGAGAGGGCGCTTGTGTGTGCCTCATATTGGTGATGTGATTCTGAGTTTACTTATAGAAGCTCATGGTTACCGATACCCTATACATACAAGTGCAATAGAGATGTACCGTGACTTGAGACAACTCTATTAGTTGCCCCAAATAAAGAAAGATATAGTATAGTATGTGGCCAATTGCCATATAGGTAAAGTATGAACACCAAAGGCCCACAGGTTTACTTCAGAGAATGCCCATTGCTGAGTTGAAATGGGAGAGGATAGCTATGGATTTCATGGTGGGTCTTCCTAAAACCTTGGACCAGTATGACTATATTTAGGTCATAGTAGATAGGCTAACCAAGTCCACTCATTTCATTCCAGTTAAGGTGAAGTATAATTCAGGGCAGTTAGACAAGATCTATGTCAAGTAGGTTTTGAGATTGCATGGGGTACCAATATCTATCATATCCGTTGCATGGGGTACCAATATCTATCATATCCGATAGAGGTATATAGTTTACCTTTAAATTTTGGCACAAGTTCTATGAGGAGTTAGGCACCAAGCTTGATCTTAGTATTGCATTTCATCCCCAGACTAATGGGTAGCCTGAGAGGACTATTTAGGTGCTTGAGGATATGCTACGGGTGCTAATTTTGGAGGTCATTGGGATAAATTTCTACCATTGTGTGAGTTCTCATACAACAACAATTATCATTCTAGTATGGACATAGCTCTATTTGAAGCACTCTATGGGAGGAGGTATAGATCACTAATAGGTTGGTTTTAGGTTGGCGATGTAAAGCCTCTGGGCGCAGACTTGGTAAAGAAATCTCAAGAGAAATGAGGTTCACTCAGGACAAGCTGTTGGCAGCCCAAAGCAGACAAAAGGAATACACGAACCGCAAGTTAAGAGATATGTTTTTCAAACCAGGTGAGCATGTGTTATTGAATATGTCTCCCATGAAAGGAATTATGCAATTTGGTAAGAAGGGCAAGCTTCACCCCAAGTACATTAATCTGTTTGAGGTTTTTAATAATGTTTGTCCGATAGCTTACAGGTTAGCATTGCCTCCAAGTCTGTCAGGAGTTCATCCAATATTTCATATTTACATGCTCAAGAAATACCATAGGGATGGTGACTACAACATTAAGTGGGACTCTGTTTTGCTTGACAAGAACCTTTCGTATGAGGAGAAGTCGATAGCGATCCTTAATTGAGATGTTCAAAAGTTGAGGACTAAGGAAATTTGATCAGTGAAAACCTAGTGGAAGCACCGCCCTATTGAGGAGGCCACTTGGGAGACTGAGAAGGATATGCTTAATAAGTACCTTGACTTGTTTGGGGAATCAAGTACTTTTCTTGCTTTTTTACCATGTTTTTCTTGATTGATCATTTGTGAAAGAACGATGGGTAAATTGGTATCTGCTGTAACGACCCTTTCCATCATTATGGTATAGTCTAGCATGCCAAAATTTGGATTAAGATTCTCCCCAAATAAAGAGTTAGAAATTTTAGGCTAGGCTAGTGTTAGATGAAATCCAACTGTGGTATGGTATAGGTTAATTTGGGAATGTATAGGTTGGTGTTTAAATAATTTGAGGCCATTTTATGATAGATAAAATATTAGGGAGTCTGTTGAAACATTTGGAAGTGAATTCGGGTTAGTAGAACTCTGGATATCGCGATTGTTTTAAAAGGAGTTAGTTTGGGATGTCAATATCTGAAAGTGTGCTGTAAAATGGGCAAATTTCTGGAGTGGTCAGACTTTCTTCTTTTGCCTACGCTGCTATAGTGGGAGGCAGGATGCTACTACCGGCCCGCTATAACTAGAATATTCTCGCTATAGTGGGAGGCAGAGTTTGTCAATCCTGCCATAGCAGGCAAATCCCGCTATAGCAATGCCGCTATAGCTTGAATCATCCCGCTATAGCGGGATAACCACAGTTTAATGTAAAAAATAGACCAAAAACATTATTTCCTTTCCATATTCGTCCAAGGGTGGGGGTAGGCGATTTTAGGCAATTTCAACCGATTTTTCACCAAAATTCTTCATTGAGGTAAGTAATTCCGCCCGTTTAACTAGTTTTAAAGAATTATCCTTAGAATCACTAAGTTTGAGTATGGGGGAGGATTTGACTTGACCTAAGCTAAATTTTTGGGGTAATTTAGTGAATATTGGGTAAAACCCTTGGGTTTTGATTAAGGATAGATAAATTATAGTTGCATGCTAAGAATTCATCCTTAAAGTCATGAAATTTGTAGAATTAAGGTGGAATGAAGGTAGAAAACCCTAAAATCAGGGAGTGATTATTGTTTTGGCCTTGGGGTTTTAGAATTAGGTTATAATCCTTGTAATTGCCAGGCATTGTTTGAATGTTGGTTGGATTGTTGTTTTTAGACCACAATCAAGCTGAAATTGCAAAGTAGGGCAAATCTCAAGTTCGTTAGAGCAAGTGCAAGCTTGGATTTGGGTAGGTGATGGTTGAATTGTAGTTGAGGATCAATTTAGTTTGTGTGCACATGTTAACTGCCTCTTTGTTTACTTGTTGCAATGCATGCTGTAAGTGTTGACTTATTGGATGATATTACAAGTGTTTAATCACCTATAATGAGTTTGTATAAAAGGCTTGTTTGAAGTGCATGTGTGGTGGTGTTATTTCACATTGTGATTATACTTGTTGTGACATGAGTTGTTATTACGAGATGAATTGGTAAAGGTCATTGCCACGAAATTTGTGGAATACAAAGAGTATAAGGCTGGGACATTGGAATAAGACTAGTATAACATTGACTTGGCATAAGGGTGACAAACACTAGATGTCTGGGTTATTTGGTACATGGACTGAACTTATCCCCTGTAGGTCATGGATAGTGGGTACCATTAGAGGCATAGCATACGTCTACATGATATTTGTGAGTTTGACGGTTCCTTATATAGACAAAGTTATGTTTCTGTTGATATATATTGGGTTCGTTGAGTGAACCAATTGAGACTATTGTTGTTAATTGGATCTATGAGTGGTCTGGGCTATTGACATACTTGAATTGTATATAGATATTTAGAAGTCCATTGAAAAGAGTAACTATGGAAATGTTGAGTTTAATGTTGTTAGTCATGGTGTTGACTTGGTGAATTACCTTTATTGGCTTATTCTTTTCTGAATTGTTTGGTATTGTTGAGAAAGGTTAAGTGGAGGTATAAATGCTAAGTGTTACATGGTCGTACTTGTTTACAAAGTGTATGTGTTCATATTTAATTTTTTGAGTTGGCTGATGACCATACCAGTACATAGTGGTTTTGTACTGATACTTTATGTTCTCTTCTTTTTGTTGAGTGTAGAGCATATTCCAGTGGCTTCAACTAGACTTCAGATATAGTAAGTGATTGTTTCGACTCAAGAGTGAGCTACATCTTCCAGGCAGCCATGCGTCATCTCACTTATAGTTCTTGTTTACTTGTTCCATATATAGACATTTTCACTATTTGGTTTTCTGGGTTGTACCCACAGTTTGACATAGTTAGATGTTTTGGTACAATGACTTTCAATTCTTGGGGGGCATTTTAGATGTTTAGTATTTTTTCTCATTTGTTATTTATTAGAATATTTTGAGATATTTGGTTGATAAATGGAATTGTTAATTCTTTTTTAAAATTTGTTTAATGTTGGTGTTGGGTAATTGGGATAAATGATTCTACCACCGGAGGGATAGTGTGGGTGCCAGTTGCGACAGGTTTGGCTCGTGAAATTTTGAGTACTTGATTAGAGTTTGGAGTTTTACATTATTGAGTACCACCTAAAGAAAATGGGATTTATATGGTGTTGGATTGAACCATTAGATCCGTATCATAATTTCAGAATCAATGCAAAAAGAATCGATGCATTTTGAATTTGTACTAGGAAGTTATGCCCTTTTTAATTGAGTTAATCGTTGTTGGTGTTGTTGTATCACCATTGTGGAAAAAGGATTGCAATAGCAGACCCACATGTGCGAAGATCTGATCGTAGCAGCGAAGCCACTGGTGCGAAAAATGGCCACATAAGTAGAAATCACTGAGTTTAAGTCACAAACTGGGTTTTATTTGATATTTTCAACATTTTGGGAGTTAGGAAGATCTAATTGAGGCGATTATGTAGACACATGATTTTTGATCCTTTCCGAGTTTTAACTCATTTTTAGATTTAAATATTTATTTTAAGTCTAGTCTTTGTCTTAGCTTTGTTTCATTTTTAGTAGGTCTTATTTTTAAAAGATTAGAAAACTACAAAAATAGAGTCACATTTTAGGATAAGTTTTATTTTTAATTTTTCACAAGAAAAGAAAACTTACAAAAAATATGTGTTTCTTTTAATTAGGTTTAATAAATCAACAAGTAGTTTTGGTATTTTTCTAGTTACATTTTGTTTTGGACTAGTCATTTAACTTTTCTATATTTTTTATTAGTCTAAAAGTAGTTAGTTAATATTTGTATAATCTTATTTTATTCTTATTTTTAAAAGGAAAAAAAGAAAGAACAAATTAAAAAAAATACAAAAAACAAAATCACCCATACATCCCGTGAACCCAACTCACCTCCTACACAATCCTCACTCCACTCACACCTTTCACGCTACTACGCATACTCACAATTCAGTTTCTTGACTATACACTCTCATTTTATCTTGCCCACTACCATACTTCACAAACCTTCTATATATAACACAACAATATAGACACACACGACAACAACATAGAGGGAAAAAAGGCAGGAAAAAGAGACAGAGAAAGAGAGAGCACACAAGAAACAAAAAGAAAAATAGGAAGAGGCAGAAAAGCCATAAGTGATATATCATAACAGAGAGTGGAATAGGAAATAAAATGACTGCTTTACACACTTGATCGGTCTTTATTTTTATATACACAGTGATATATCTATAACAGAGAATACTCCACCCTAGCATCTTAGAAAAATCACGTTCACTACCTCAGATCCACGTTCTCACCTTCTTCTTCACAGTGATACCACCCTATGTAGCTATCACTTTCATTTTTTGACTCGTGAAACAATCAAAATACTAAGAGGGATAGCAACTGTTTGGCATCATTCAATGTTTAGTCCATGAACTTTTACTAAGGTTGAATTGTGCTCTGTCCATTGGTTCTGGTGTCGACTCTGTTTAGTTGTGGAATTAAAGAAATTGAAGCTTCATTGCTTATACGAGGTCCATTTTTATCTTATCTTTCATCGAGCCTTTACTTTTTTTTGTTTGCTTAGTGTTTGAACTAACTCACTATTTGTGTAGCTATAGTGAAGCAAATCAGACAGCAGATGCACTCATGAAGGAAGGAGCAAAATCTAGAAGCTATAATAATATTGTGGAATAGGAAGTTCCACCCTTTTTTTTTACCCAGGCTCTGGAGGTAGACAAGTCAGGAACTACTTTTGTAATTTTCAAGTGGCCATCCACTAAGTCTAGGTCTTTTTGTTGTAATCATATAATTGGTACTTCTGTAGCTACTAATTGTAACTGTAACAATAAATCTGCTGCCACACTAACCATATACTGATGCATATTAGCTATTAGTATAATAACTCTATTTTACCAAAAAAACTCACTGTCTGCAAAGATTTAGTATGAAAATTTCTGGTATTAATTTTATAAATATTGAATTTTGGTGATGCTATAACTAGTATTTATTAATTATGTACAATAGAGATAGTCCATACTTTGTCAAAAAGATGGATTAAACATTCTTTTTTAGTAGAGGATTAAATTAAGGAAAAAGAGTCAAAAATACCCTTCTAAATTGTCTCGATAGTATATCGAAGGGTAAACTTAACAAATAAATTAAAGTAGAGGCGTATTTTTGACCCTTTTCCCTTAAATTGATTTTCTATTGAACATTTAAGTAATGTTTGTTGACAATTGATTACTAGGATACATGCATTTCTTTTAGGAAAATATTTAATATATAAATATTATTTTTGGATTAGTAGTAAGTTACTTAATGTTTGCAATTTGAGGTTGAGAAATAGGTAAATCTTTATTCATAACATGTATTTGATTAATTGGGTCACGAGGTGTCTCAGGAAAATGACAGTTTGAGCTAAAAAATATTTTTCACTCATCGACAATAAATAGACAAATATTAGGATTCATTTAACATTAGATGAGCATTAGGGACGATAAAAAATCTTGTTTCGATTAAGAATGTGGTTACACATCTTTTCTGAGATGCTTAAAGAAAATTCAAGGACGCGGTTATGTACCTAGGCCAAATTATTTTAAAAATTAACTTTCACTAGTTTAAATTAAGATACTTAGAAAAAGATTTAGATGTGATGCACTCGAGCGAAGAAAGTAGATATGCTTTTAAGCCGGTGTATATCAAGACTAAGAATGTGGTTACACATCTAGATTGAAACCAATAAATGTTCAATTGTTAATAGTCTTGCGAATCACAACTTGTAACACAATTTATCAAAAAATACTTTAAGTTGAGTATAAGTTGATAAAAGAAACAGTGTTAGAATCAGGAGACTTGGGGGTGCCTCATACCTTCCTCAATCAACAGAATTCCTTATTCGGAATTTTATTTTCACAGACCAAATAAAAAGAGTCATTTTCTTTTGATTAGGAATTCAAAAAAATGGTGATTTAGAATACCATAACTCATTTTCAAGTGGCAACCCTGTTAAATAAAATAATCCTTTATCAATATCATTACTTCAATTTAAAAAATCCTTCTCACAAAAAAAGAGTGCAATTCATGATGCATGTTTCTCGTAGAAACATTGGGTATGTGATTCTACCTTCATTTTACTTATTTTTCAAGAATATCCATTTCATTTTCATGATTTTTGATTTACAAAGTTGAGATTTGAAACCCCAAAGTTAAGAAATTGAAAGTTTTTGGTTTGAGAATAAATTTGTGATGAGTTTTCTTATTTTTGGAACTTAAGGTCCTTATATTATCAAAAAAATTCTATTTTGGTATTAATTTACTGAATTATCAATTATTTCATTTTTATAAATTGCGTACAAACAGAGAATTTGGAGATTTTAGGGCTAAAGATAAAAAAACCATATTTTGATGATGTGAAGGTCGACTTTAGCTCCATTTTTGATGAAATTTCATATTTGAGTTCCTTAAGTTAAAGGGAATGTGATTTTTAAATAAAATTCCAGGTTTGCTCTTGTGGACTTGGGGTTAACTTTTTAGACTCGAAATAGAAGTATAATAATATGGGGTGTCAATTGTTTCATTTTCTTATGTAGAATACACATTTGATCATATTGAGCTCGTTCTGAGGCTCTATAGAAGGATAAAGCTTTGGTTTGATTTTTCGGACTTTCTTAAAGACAAGTTGAGATTTTTGACTCTTTTTCAAAGTGTTTATGTGGTAGTTACTTGTATGAGAGAGTAATAGAGAAATGTGGGTCTCGTATAGGTGGTAAAATGAGTATCTATGTGTCTACCAATGTTATGTGAAGGGTTAAAAAGAATTGTTTGACTTCACTTGCCTTCTCCTATTCTTCCTAGTATGATTATTGTGAAATGTGATTGGGTGTGACTAATCGAACATGGTAGTTGATGTTTTTTACTCCTTGTTGTGAACTTGACTGAGGTAAATTGAGAAAGATTATTGATTTTAGGGGTTTATGGCATATAATTATGTGTTGAGAATGATGTCATTTGATATGCCTGTGGTATTTGAATTTCTTTTTATTGTTGTGATAATGCATACTCACTCATATTCATTTCATGGGCTTATTGATGAGATATTTTGAAGTAAATGTTTTGAAAGGACTTGTATGTTCGATGGAAATTTTTTCCAAATGGATTTTTATGGATTTATGATTTGCATGCCTGATGAAAAATTATTCAGGGTTTATTAACTTAGTCATGACACTGATGATAATATCAATTTGCATGTTTGATGGAAAATTATTCTAAATGGGTATATGGACCTCGTGAGTCCCCCATGGGTACCACTAGATATACAGGGCAATAGGTGTAATGGTTTTTTTAGCTAGGTACATGCATATGAATCATATGCATTAATGTCATCATCTTCATTTTTTTTTGGCTTACACTGATACTTGACATGAAAGGTGATTAAGTGGTTTGCTACTTTATTTTGATTTGAAGGTTATGAGAATTATTTGAACTGGATCATATTCCTATTTTTTTTTTGTCATTGGTTGTTAGAATAGTGTTGTGTCCAAATAAACACACAAGTGTATACGGTCATACAAGTAATATAGTATTTAGTCTAGAAATCGTACCCAAGGAATTTGATGAATTGATTAACTAGTGTGAGTTCTTGTAGTCTCTATTCAGTGAGAAATAAATAATAAAGAGTGATTTTGTGTTTTGATTGTAAGTAAAAGTAAACTGAAGCAAGTCATAAATTTATAGATTGAAATTCAAATTATAGAGATGATCCAGGGTTATGGTATCCCGACAAACCAATTGAGTTATCAAATCATACATCTAGGTGATTTGCCGAGTTAGTAATTGCGGATTAATTTTAACTATGAAAAATGTTTTGCCAACAACTCTAGGTATCCTCGACTATTCCTAACGCCTGTATTCCTATAGTCATCAGTCGATAGAGAAAGACATGTGATTTCTCTTCTATATCAATTGGGCAAAGCTAATGTGTACATTCCTATCCACGTTAGCGAATTGTTCCCCCTTTCCTATAGAGTTAACAACCAAACCCTACCATCACTTACTGCGTACGTAATTTCCCTATTTCAAGTCCAAACTACGCACCATAGATAGTGTTTAATAGTTGATCAAGTTATCAAAAAATTAAGATCAAGAGACGATAAATAACTCAATAAATGGATATCAAACTAAACAATATGATATTCAAACCACAACTTTTATGTCTTTAACCACAACCCTAGATACAAGAAGTTTAGCTACTCACGAATTAATTAGAAGAAATCGAATTAATGAAGTAGTGTAGTTTATATGATTAAAAAACGAAATAATAAAGCACAAACCTTACAAATCATGCTCTTCCTCTCCTCTCTGAGTTTCTAAGCTTCAATACTGAATAAAAATGACCTAAAGAAAGGTTTATATAGAGTCTGAAAGGGTCCTGGTTGGATTTGCCTCTTTAAAACGGATTAGGCCAAAGTTGGCCCAAAAATGCACCCAGGTGGCTCCATGGCCATCCCCTCATGCCTTTTGGACAACAACATGGATGGGGCGTGTAGAGGGTAGCAAATTACACAAGGGTAGTGCCCGGGGCACCGCCTTAGTGCAAAATCTGTGTTTTCATCTCATTTTGCTTCTGTTAAGATTCTGTCTTGGTCCAACACCTTTGTACTTGTTCTGGATCACCATATTTTTCTCCTACTCAGACTTCAAAGCTCAATTATGCTTGAACTCTGTTATTCTCCATCCTACACATCAAAATACACAACATAAATGTAATACACATCAAATAACCTCAAGATGCTATCAAAAAGAGAACAAATGTGAGGCAAATAATCATATAAAAGCATGACTTTTAGCCATACATCAACACTCCACACTTAAACTCTTGCTCATTCTCTAGTAAGCTACACACTCATGACTATACTCTACTACAAAAAACACCAATTGAATACAAGAACACTCAAGCTAAGGCTACAATAACTATAATATATGAGAAGCTTTTAACACACATGCTTCACTCATTCACCATATTTAAAATCTCATGAACAACTACTTCAAGACCACATAGCCTCAAGAACTTACTCTATGATATTAGCAAAAACTCATAAGTTACCTAATAAAGAAATCACACGTTTCACCTATCTTTTGTCAACCATGTGCCATCACCACAGGAAAGTTACCCATAATCACTCTCAAGTATACAAAATATCATATGAATGGGTATTAGAGTAGAATTATGATCACTCTCCCAAAGAATTTACATGCAACATATAATGAACCATAAGCTTGCCCTTATTATACTACTACACTAATATAAGAACATCATATGTAAGATCAAGTAGGACTTACATGGTTGTAATGTAGGCTAAAAGACATGTAGGGACTATTTTGTCCAGAAGTAGTGACTATCTTACCTAAGTACTTTAATACATCACAAACTTTCATGATTATCTCTCATACTTCAATCAACTTATGTCTTCCTATGCTATTCTACTATATATTTTATTTATTTTTATATCTCTTTAAGCGTGTTCACATACCATTCACAATAAGGAATCAAACCCATTTTTTTTCTTTCTTTTTTCCTTCTTTTTTTCTCCCTACCAATAGCATATGAAATTTACTTTCAACTCTTTCTCTTTTTTCATTCTCACTCATTTCAAATATTATTTTTCAATTAAAGTGCTTATGAGATTTAGATCAAATTAAAGGTCAATTGAAGTAAATGGATTAAGCTTCATATCTGGCTACTAAAGAATAGGCTAACAACTCAACAGGGCTAACTTGGATAATCCATTGTGGGTAGGTAAATAAAAGGATAAAAATAAGGCTAATCAAAGAAATGCCTATATCATCATCTCCTAAACTCAACATCCTTCATTTCTCTTTGCAAACACACTAATCAAGTTCTAGACATCAATATGCATAAATGGAATATCATCAAACACCTAACATGCATGACACATGTTCAACTCAAGAAGGATCCATACAGACTCTTAATTAAGAAAACAACAAGAGTTCAAATTTAAGCTAAATATCACATAAGGGTCATGTAAAAGAGCCAAGGTGTCTCAAAAGAAGTCATTCACTTTTTCACAACATGCTTTTGATTTCAAAACTTGAATCATTCCGTCAAGTGTAGAGGCTAACTAGACCACCTTGCATTCAATTGGTCTTAAAGACTCTCTACTCCTAATGACTAATTCTTCCTTTAAGACGGTCTTCAACCATCCATCATCGGGAAAAGTCATTCTACTTAACAAAAAAACTAAAAACTACTCCAAAAATAAAATAATACTCAATTTAAAGGGCTTTCCCACGGAAAAGAACTGAAGAGAAAACCAAGGGGTAGGGAAAGTATGCTATACTAAAGAAATAAAAAGCTAAACACCAACAAAACTAGTATAATATAGAAAACAAATGAAAAATATTTTTGTGTTTTTAGACTTTTTCAATTTTTTTTTCAAAATATTCATATAAAGCATCTACTATAAAGAAAACAACTCATATAACATACTTCACACTCAACAAATATTGGGTGATATTCCAACCCATACTTAATGTCATGCTTTGTCCCTAAAGCATGAAATAAAGTAAAAAAATAATTTGGAATACTTCTTGAGGCCCTCTAGGTCCTATCTAGAAGCATATCTTTCTCATTAATATCCATCAAGGGGCGAATGATGCCACACTTATGCCTCAAACATCCTCCTTATATTCCAAATTCACGTATGCAAAGTTCCCTTTATTTGAACAAGTAACAACAAACACAAAAGAAACACTATATAAAGCTAAAAAAACTAAATCTATTACTACTTGGTTGCCTCCCTAGTAGCTCCTGATTTAACATTGTGGCACAACGCAAGTCACAACTCTCAAGATTCTCAAAGTATAATGACCCTCCAGGTCATTTTCTATCTTTTCATACTTTTTCTGTATTTTGAGTATTCCTATAGCTTTCTTAAGTCATTTATGACTTGTTGGGACTGACACTTTGGTTACAGAGCAGTTCATTTGGTTCTTAGAGCCATTTCTCTATTTTGGAGCTTTTGAAGTTGAAAAATGGGTCTTGGGCCAAAACTTTAGGTAAATAACTTTGGATGCCATTTTTAACATTCTCATCAACTCCATAATATTGATTTTAGGCTAAGGGACCCTTGGTCCGAGTCCCAAGGCTTCCAGACTCATTTTGGGCTATTGGGTGGATTTTGGCTAAAATGAACCCTTGGGTGTGGGACCCATTTTTGT
Source organism: Capsicum rhomboideum (assembly GCA_031232105.1). NCBI lineage: Eukaryota > Viridiplantae > Streptophyta > Magnoliopsida > Solanales > Solanaceae > Capsicum > Capsicum rhomboideum. The sequence continues at coordinate 55,749,660 of CP124716.1, read as the reverse complement.
CAAAACGACCCTGTATGGAAATTTTGATGGTGGCATTGAGTCCATAATGCTGATTTTTATAGGGTAGCATAGCTCATTTTTTTTTATGAGATTCCAAAAGAATCTCGGGAACCTGGTCAGAGTATTTGCAACCTGCTTAAGTTGATGGTATAGATGCACCTAGTGCAAACCAAAATTGGCCTTTGAATTTGTGTGTCCTTGGCTCTTATATGAGGGTCAAGGATTTTGACCTCATGTTCACAAATGCGAAGGCTGGGGTCCAGCATTTGCAATGGGGGTCCCGCGATCACAAAGAACCCATGGCCGTATATAAACGTTTCCCTTTATTTCTAGCTTTATTTTCCAATTGTAAAACTCCATAGTAAACCTTTGATAGCTCAAAAATAGTGTGGTAATTGATAATTGAAGCTGGTATTAGCCTAGGAAAGTGATTGTGAGCATTTTAGCATCATTATCTCATAAGTATTTTACTTTATTTTCGCTTAAATTAGTAGTTTGTGTCCTTATTTCTTCAAATTCTATTGGGAATGTTTAGAAGAATATTTGAGCTCAGAGTATGCCCAATTTTGGGGTAAATGATCTTTGAGTTTAGAGGGATGCTGTGAGAGTTTCAATTTAATGATTCCGCAAGCAGGACCTAAGTGCGATATTTAGTTCAATTTCTGACCAGAAGCATATATACGTAATATAGGTATAAATATTCTTGTCTTGACATATTAAACCTTATTTTGATAGCGTGGCAGCGGTCAGAGGCTTCTCATAAGGGAAAAGCTTTGGAGTAGAGGTTTATACGAGCTGTCAGCAGTGTTTAGGTAGGCTAGGCTTACCTTCCTCCTTGATTATGCTTCATTATAGTATTAGTGTAGTATTGTGCTAGTTATGGGTGGGTATTTATGGTGCAGTTGTTATTTTAGCATTTAGTGCCTTATTTAGTTGGTTAGGGGCCCTTTTCGGTATAATTTCGGGCCCATCTTCCCTTAGGTTAGTATATGATTATCCTTTTGGATTAGACTTACAGATTTTAGTGCCTTGGTATGGTATTGGGATGCCTTAGCCTAGGTTCGGGTAGGTGCTTTCCTTAGGATGGGTTTTTGGGGTTTGGTAGTGGGCCCCACTACTCTTTTTTAGATAGAATACTTAGAATAACCTTTTTTTGACTTTAATAATCACCTCACTGTGTCCTTAGGCTATTACCTGGGTTCGGGGTGGTTTAGACATTGTTTTATGTTTATTTGGATTCATTACCCTGGGTAGTATAGTAGTTGGCCTTAGATCACACTTTTCGACCTTAGAATTGGAAACTCGCTATACCTTAAAATATTCGACCACTTAATATTGGTTTATATTGGATGAATTGACTTGAGATAGGTTAAAACTTAGGATATTGTTATTGATATCATGCTTGTCAGTTCCGATTTAAGTCCAATAATTTCTATATTGTTATTATTTATCAGTTTTGGTTCGAGTCCAGTGTATGCTATATTGTTATCATTTATAAGTGCCACTTTGAGTCCGACATCTGTATATTGATTAATATGTACTAGTTTTGATTCGAGTTCGACATTTATTATTATTCCTATTATGGATCTGGGGTTGAGAAATTGATGAATACCGATGAAATGGAGGTTATGACTGGGAAAGGGGGAGCATCAGGTATGCATGACCTATAGTTAGATTCAGTTTACAGTCATTATGGTCATGTATCATCCTTATTCTAGTATTATCCTTTTTGGTGCTCACCTACTTATGGGGCTCGATTGGGTTATTCCTTATTATTTGTGCCTTTTGGGCTTTTAGGGACCAGTTAGGTTATAGTTAGACTTTATTTCTTCTTTTGAGTTACTTATTATATATATATATATATCACATCCGCCCGATATGATTTTTTATTTTAGTTTCTGCCCCTTTATTTTTGACTTTAGTTTACATCCAGACACTTTATTTATGCTTTTACTATAATTTAGCTCAGTCCACCTATGATGCTTGTTGAGTGTCCATTGTTTTGGTGCTCATACTACACTTCTGCATATTTTTATTGAAGCATATCTTAGTATGAGTCACCATCGCTGACGTTATCCTCAGGCTATGCTGCTGTTTGGAGATAGGGTGAGCTTTTAGAGTCCAAAGCTGATCCTCCTCCTTCTACTTTTTTTGTAGTATTGTTTGTATTTTCGAATACTATGATGTATATTCTGGCAGTGTCTATTACTTTTTTTGTAGTAATGGCTCTTGTACCCACCTTACAAGGTCTTGGGGGAAGCTCTTTTTGTATATTTTTGTCCTCCTCCCTCTATTGTATAAAATGTTTATCTATATTTGTTGTTACTTCTTATTGCTTAGTATTTCTACTATTTGCCTATTTCGTTTATTTTCTTATCTTCTGCCGGTTAGCCTGTTACTTGCCGTTCTGGGCTATGGTTTGGCTTACCTACTGGTGGGTTAAAGTAGGTCCCATCATGACTTAAGAACTTAGGTCATGACATTCCCTCTTAAGGATTCATCCTTTTTAATTTCCACTCATTTTTAACACCATTTTCAAACACATGATAAGGCCAATCAAACACATATTCATTCTTACTGAGCAAATTGAGCAATTCTTCTTGCTGCACCTCGGATAATTCGGTAGCAACCTTCAAATCTTCCAATTTTTGGGGCCCATACTCATCCACCCCACACTTATCATTGACCATCTCTGTGATCATACACAAGACTTCATAGTGTGATGGCATGGATAGTGAATTGTAAGCCTTGAATGTTGCCTTTTCATCATAGACCCTCATCTTCAATTCTCCCTTCCTCACATCAACTAATTATCCACTCGTGGATAAGAATGGGCACCCCAATATGATTGGCACCTTTTCATCTACTTCAAAAATAAGAACAATAAAGTCATCTGGAATTATAATCTTACCAACCTAGATGAGTGCATCTTCAATTACTCCCTCTAGATACACATGTGACCAATCTTCTAGCTAGAGAAAAATGGTGGTGGGGCATGACTTTACCAAGCTAAGTGTTTTGAACAAAAATAGGACATCAATTTAATGTTATCCCCTAAATCAAAAAATGCATGGCCCACACCATTTTTCTCAATCTTTATGGGAAGGGTAAAACTCTGAGGTACTTGAGCTTTTGAGGGAGCTTGCTCAAGACCCTCAAACTGCCCTCTTCAGTGAGTGTCACAGTCTTAAGCTCTATATCTTCTCTTACTTCCACCACATCCTTCAAGTACTTCACATCGGGTATTATATTAGGGGGTCTAGGAGTGGTATTACTTCCCAATCCAATTTATTTTGCCTTTTCCTTGGGGTTGGTTCTTTTTTGTATTCTTCATCACACTGTTGGAACAAAACAAATATATCCCTCAAAGCATCAATCAAGGGAATATTGATACGAAGTTGCTTGAAGATATCAAGGAACTTTCTGAAGTTTGTATCATCCTTGATTTTCTTAACCCTCTATGGGATGTTGGTTGAGGCCTCTCAACTATACGTTTAGGATACTTACCTACCTCTTTCTCAATCTTCTGCTCTTGTACATACTTCGGCTCTGGAGTTGGTGCTGGATTCAACCTATGTGGAAACAGAGGTGGATACTTATATTGAACAGTTAACCACTTTCTTCTTGGGGGCTCTAAATCTATCAAGTCTCGCCCACTCCTATGTAATCACCATAACCTACTTGGGTGTCTCTGTATCAATTGGCAAAACATCTTGAGTCCTATCATGAAGTGATTTGGAAACCTGCCCCATTTGAACCTGTAATTCACCAATAGCCTTCTTTGTTCTACATTGATTAGTGCCTATTGCTGTTGAACCTACTACTACTGGGTAATAAACTACTTCAGAGTTTCCTCTAAAGACATAGTCACATGATAACCCTGCTATATGTATTGCTGCTTACCACCCCACAAGAAGTTTGGGCAGTTTTTATAATTCATGTCAAACATGTTGCTTTCATAAACATAACCTGATTCTACTGACCCATATAAAATAGAAACTCAAGATTCAAAGGGCATCCTGAGTAAGCATGGTTCTCACCACACATGTCAAAAATGCAACTATCTGGACCTACTGCACCTGCTAAATCTGCCCTACACTTGGATCTATCAAAGTCTGCCTTACTAACATGCATAATTGTCCAACATAAGCCCGAATAGCTGACACATTATCAAGCTCAAGTTTTGTCACAACTAAAATCCTAAAGATTGTGATGACACCTACCTAATCCCGACCATGGTAGGTAATTCTGTCACATTCACTCAACCATACTCAAAACAACAAAAATAATCTCAAATCGATACATAATAATTATAAAAAAGATAAACCTTCACAATAAATATAGAGGAAATGCAAAATTCAAACAACTATCCTAAGACTTAGTCTCACGAGTACAAAGTGACTCTACAACTGAAAGAAATAATTGATGTCTACAACACTATCATTAATAGTAAATAAAGACATAAGAAAGATAAATAAAGCTTGGAGACAGCTCTGGTCCGGGAGGCCCACCGTGACTCAAAAGAACCCCAAGTATGCATGATCAAGAACCACATGGAGCACTCGTGCCAGGATCTGTACCGAAAATATGTAGAAAAGTAGTAGTGAGTATAGTCCACTTGTACACAATAGACATCATGAGTTGACTAAACTCAACTAGGAAACTATAACAAGTAAATAATACTAAAATAACCCTACACGCAGAAAAGTTACCCTGTACGCAGAAAAATTGTACTATATAAAAAATTATAAATATCATAGTTTATCTCAATTTCAACCACAAACAAAATAAATCATGAAAGTGTAATGATATGGGATTCTATGCAACAACAGGCTGGTTCTTTACTTACGATCTTGTTAGCCGAATCGTTGCCCACAATCTTGTTAGAGAAATCTTTTCCTATGATGATATATATAATTTATAGTGTCGGGAGTAAATCCTTAAAGAAACAACTAGTTTTTACGTAAATATTAAATTCCATGACTTTTCAGAGTGAGTATGATTTAGTATGCATGATCACAATAAATACATACCAAGATATATGTCAATAATGTGTGGAACATCCCAATAATGCATCATACGAATCAATCTTTCCAAATCACAAATAAATCATCAATACATGAACCCACACAGGCATCACAATAGTAAACTATAACGATCCAAACCCATCACGAGTGGCACCTATACTATCCCTCCAGTGGGAGCACTATTTACCCCAATTACCCAACACCAACACTTAGCAAATTTTAAAAGTGAAATAGCAAATCCATTCATCAACCAAATATCTTAAAATATTCAAATAAATAACAAATACAGAAAAATATTAAACCTCTAAAATGCCCCGAAGAACAGAAAGTCATTGTACCGAAACATCTAATAATGTCAAACAATGGGTACAACCCGAAAAACAAAATAGTATAACTGTCTATTTTCGGAACAAGTGGACAAGAACTATAAGTGAGATGACTCATGGTTGTCGGGAAGATGTAGCTCACCCTTGAGTTGAAATAATCACTTTCTACAACTGAGGTCTAGTCAAAGCCGCTAGAATATGCTCCGCATTCAAAAAAAAGAAGAGCACATGTAGTATCAGTATAAAACCACTATGTACTGGTAGGGTCATCGTCCAACTCAAAATAATAAATATGAACACACAACCAACACTTTGTAAACAAGTACAATGATGTAACACTTAACCTTTCTCAACAATACCAAACAATTCAGAAAAGTATAAGACAATACATGTAATTCACCAAGTCAACACCATGACTAACAACATTAAACTCAACTTTTCCACAATTACTTATTTCAATGGACTTCAACAAATATTTACACAATTCATGTATGTCAATAACTCAGATCACTCATGGTTCCAATTAACAACAATAGTCTCAACTGGTTCACTCAAGGAATTTAATATATTTCAACAACAACATCAACCGGTCCACTTAAGAAACCGTCAAACTCACTAATATCATGTACACACATGCTATGAGTCTTATGGCCACTAGCCATGACTTATAGGGGACGAGCTCAGTCCATGTACTAAATAACACATACATCTAGTGTCTGCCACCCTTATCCCAAACCAATGTTATACCACCTTTATTCCAATATCCCCACCCTTATATTCCTTGAGTTCCACAAATTCCATGGCGATGACCTTTACTGGTTCATCTCACAGTAACAACTCATGTCATATCGAGTATAATCACAATGTGAAATAACACAACCACACTTGCACTTCAAATAAACCTTTTATACAAACTCATTATTAGTGATTAAATACTTCTAATATCATTCAATAAGTCAACATTTATAGCATGCATTGCAATAAGTAAATAAAGAGGTAGTTAACCTGCAAACTTAAACTAAATTGAGTCTCAACTACAATTCAACCATCACCTACGTCAATCCAAGCTTGCAGTTACTCTAACGAACCTTAACTTTGCCCTTCCTTGCAATTTCAGCTTGATTGTGGTCTAAAAAACAACAGTACAACTTACATTCAAACAATGACCTAGAAATTATAAGGATAATGACCTAATCCCAAAATCCCAAGGCCAAAACAATAATCACTCCCTCATTCTAGGGTTTTTCTACCTACATTCCACCTTAATTCTACCAAGTTCATGATTATAAGGATGAATTCTAAATTGCACCAGAAATTCAGCCTAGGTCAAGTCAAATCCTCCCCTATACTCAAAACTTAGTGATTCTAAGGATAATTCTTATAAAAACTAGTTAAATGGGTGGAATTACTTACCCTAACAAAGAATTTCAATGGAAAATCAGTTGAAATCACCTCTCATAGCCCTTGGATGAATAAGGAATGAAAATAACATTTTTGGTATATTTTCTACATTAAACTTTCTTGTCCCACTATAGCGGCATCGCTATAGCGGGATTCGCCCGCTATGATGGGATCGACCAACTCTAACTCCCACTATAGAGGGTTAGTGGTAATGGGATTGCCCATTTTATAACACACTTCCAAATATTGACATCCCAAACTAACCTTGTTATGTCAATCGTCATATCCAGAGTTCAACTAACCCGAATTCACTTTTGAAACTTTTTACGGACTCCTTAAAATATTCGCTATCATAAAATGGTCTCAAATTATTTAAACACCAACTTATCCATTCCCACATTAATCTAGAATATGTGGCATCAAGTGTGGAATCTTGAGTTTCACCACACACCACTTTGTTTGGAATCTTGTTCAACTTTGCACCCGCAAATTTCTTAGCCTTGATTTGATCAAGGAATGTTGACCTTACCCCCATACTAGCCAACACTCCACCCCTTTCCGACACTCCAAATTGCATGAACCACATTGCTAAAGTTTTGATCTCTCTAGCAAAAGGTGGCCTTGACTCTATCAAAAAAGCCAAACTACCCATACTTACAAATTTTTTGCTCAATCCATCTACCACCATATTGGCCTTTCCCAGAAGGTATTAGATGGTCACATTATAATCTTTCAATAATTCCATCCACCGCCTTTGTCTCAAATTCAAGTCCTTTTGAGTGAAAACATGTTGTAAACTATGATGGTCTGTAAACACCTCACACTTAACATCATAAAGGTAATGTCTCCATATCTTAAGTGCAAAAACCACTACTGCCAGCTCCAAGTCATGAGTTAGGTAATTCTTTTATGAGGTTTCAATTACCTTGAAGCATAGGAAATCACATTCCTGTCCTTCATCAACTCAACACCCAAACTAGAGAGTGAAACATCATAAAACATAATAAAATCCTTACCTTCAATTGACAAAGCAAGGATGGGAGTTGTGGTCAAAAGAGACTTGAGCTTTTGAAAGCTCTCTTTGCACTTGTTAGACCAAACAAATAGTACCTCCTTCTATGTAAGTCTTGTCAAATGAGTAGCAATGGAGGCAAAGTTCTTGACAAACCTACAGTAATAGCTAGAAAGACCCACCAAACTTCAAACCTCAGTCACAGAGCTAGGTCAAATCCAACTCTTGACAACCTCAATCTTCTAGTTATCTACCATCACCCTCTTTTTAGAAACCACATGCCAAAAAAAGGCCACAAAATACATCCAAAACTCACATTTAGAGAACTTAGCATAAAGCTATTTCTCCTTCAAAATCCCTAAGACTATGCAAATATGCAAAGATGACTTGCATGTTCCTCCTTACTCTTAGAGTAAATCAAAATGTTATGAATAAAAACAATGACAAACAAATCCAAGAAAGACTTGAAAATACCATTCATCAAACTCATGAATGTTGCAGGCACATTGGCCAACCCAAAAGGCATTATTAAGAACTCGTAATGTCTACAACGAGTCCTAAAAGATTTTTTGGGTATATCCTCAGGATGAATCTTTAAATAGTAATTGTTTGACCTCAAGTATATCTTAGAGAAAATTAAAGCACCCTACAACTAGTTAAAAAGATCATCTATTCAGGGAAAAGTGTACTTATTCCTGATGGTAACCTTATTCAACTGCCTGTCGTCTATACACCTTCTCATGCTACCATCTTTTTTCTTAACGAACAACACTGGAGCACCACAAGGCAAAGCACTAGGAAGAGTATAACCCTTAACAAGTAACACCGACAACTGAGTCTTTATCTCTCTCAAATCAGCTGGAGCCATACGATAGAGAGGGATAGAAATTGGGTGAGTACCCGACTCCAAATCAATGAAAAAGTCAATGTACTGATCTGGAGGCATACCTGGCAAATTGATAGAAAACACCTCCTAAAATTTTAACACTATGAGAACTGACTCAGTAGAAGGGACCTCTGCACTAACATTTCAAAGATGTGCTAGAAAGGTCGAACACCCCTTCACAACTAGCTTCTTAGCTCGAATAAAAAGAAATCATCTTCACCGGTCCAAACTTATACACAAATTCCCATTCTAACTCTTTCATCCCAGGCATTTATAAGGTCATAATTTTTACGTTGTAGTTCCAAATAACATGATAGAGGGATAATCAAGTCATGCCTAGGATGATATCAAAATCAAACATATCTAGAATCACTAAGTCTACCCAAGTCTGAAAACCTATAAAAATAACAGAGCAGGCACGATACACTTGAGTCACTACCATAGAGTCTCCAATCGAAGTAGATACATACATAGGTGAGTCAAGCATATCACAAACCATGTCTGAATCCAAGGCAATTTAACATATACATAATAATAAGTGGAACCCAGATAAAACAAGACTGTAGCCATTTGGTCACAGATGAGAATAGTACCTATAATGACAGTATCTGAAGTCTCTACCTCAGATTTTCCTAGAAAGGCATAACAATAAGCTCTATCATTGATCTGAGCAACCTATCTAGTAGGCTGAGCACCATATTTCCCTGTATTACTACCACCTCAATTTCCACCACAACCACTCTGATGATTACCACACCCACCCTATGGATGACTTTTACTATTACCACCTCCACCTGTACCAGCTGGAGCTAGAGCTCTAGACTACTGTTGACCCTGTGAACCAGTCTATCTACCATTAGGAAAATCCTTCCTGAAGTGCCAACACCACCAGAAATAAAGCAAGCTCGATCTAGAGAGGGCCTGCTAGTAGAAGAATACGAAGCCCTTTGGCTTGTCACAACTAAAAACTATTGAGTGGTCCCTGACGGATCCACAATAGATACTGGTAGAGCTGATTGAATAGGGTGAGATGGATAATCCTTATGACTATAGCCCTAGAGTAAGAACCACTGAAGCTACCCATATTCCGAGCTTTCTTTGCTACTACCTTGGCATGGCCAACCTGTTTGTCTCCTTCTATCTTCTTCACATAATGCACAATATCATTAAAAGTCTTTCCAGTAGAAGTCATTTATACATCTAAAACTTCTAAGTGACTATTCAATCCTTTCACAAAGAGGAAGATCCTCTCCTCCTCAATACCAAACAACTAAGTAGCGTATTGGGACAAGGCATGAAATTCAGTCTCATAGGCTACAACAGACATGCTTCCTTGATCAAGGGCTAGAAACTCATTCTTCTTATGATCACAAAGAGTGTGGTACATACTTCAACAAGAATAGAATATGGAATCGAGTCCACGTTAATGGCGGTAAAGTTGGAGACCGACATTCCATGTATGCCCTCCACCTTTGCTTTGCAACACCCTGTAGTTGAAAGGTTACGAATCTATCACCATGCTGCTCCACAAGCCTATTTTATGCAGCTTCTCATAACAATCAACTATAAACTCAGATGCATCCTCTAACTCAGAACCAACGAAGGTGGGAGGTTTGATCTTTAAAAACTTTGTCAACACATATCATGTTCAATCCTAGTCAGGATAGGACCTAACGCAAGATGAGGGAAAACCTCCATCCTTGAGACCTCATCAATCATAGGAGCAAAACTATCAGCAGGTTATACCCTTGGAAACTGGTATGCATACATTGTAGGAGTGGATTCTAAATATGCCAGACCACTCAGAAAAGCAAGCACCTATTAAATCACCTTAGACAACATCAGTAGAGGAGCTGAACCTACCAAAGTGGGTACTGCCTTCTCATGTTCCAAAACTTCCTCATTCACAACCTTATCAAGCTGATCATGGGGTAAAAGAGGTGTCTCAGATCTTTTTCTGGTTGGATTAGCTGCAGCTTGAGCTCTACCCCTGGCAAGTGTTGCTCTACCCTCTTTCTTTCCCTACCCCTTCCTCTACCTCAGACAACTGGTTCCAGAGCTGGAACTGCACGCTGGTGCAGAAGCTGCTGCTCTGGATCCATTATCTCTCATATTCACCATCTATGGACAAAAGAGTAAAAAGGTTAGATACCAATTTGGATAGCCAAATATCAATTGGAATCAAGTTATAGCATGAAATAAGAAAGTCCTATAGCCTCTCGTAGAAAAGTATAGAAGTCTTGGTACCATTCCGCAAGACTTTATTGGACTCTTTTTGGTACAATGAGATCAATGAACCTAGGGCTCTGATAACAACTTTGTCACGATCCAAACCCATCACGAGTGGCACACAAACTATCCCTCCGGTGGGAGAACCATTTACCCCAATTACCTAATACCAACACTTAACAAATTTTAAAAGTGAAATAGCAATTCCATTTATCAACCAAATATCTCAAAATATTCTAATAAATAAAAAATGTAAAAAAATATTAAACCTTTAAAATGCCCCCAAGAATAGAAAGTCATTGTACCAAAACATCTAACAATGTCAAACTATGGTTACAACATGGAAAACCAAATAGTAAAAATGCCTATGTCTTGAACAAGAACTATACTTGAGATGACTCATAGGTGCCCGGAAGATGTAGCTCACCCTTGAGTTGAAAAGATCACTTGATATAGTTGAAGTCTTGTCGAAGCTGCTGGAATATGCCCTGCACTTAACAAAAAGAAGAGCGGTAGTATCAGTACAAAACCACTGTGTACTGGTAGGATCATCAGCCAACTCAAAATAATAAATATGAATAGATAACCAACACTTTGTAAACAAGTACAATTATGTAACACTTAGCATTTGTACCTCCACTTAAACTTTCTCAACAATACCAGACAATTCATACAAGTATAAGACAATACATGCTATTCACCAAGTCATCATCATGACTAACAACATTAAACTCAACTTTTCCATAATTTCTCTTTTCAATAGACTTCAACAACTATTTACACAATTTAAGTATGTCATAGCCCAAACCACTCATGGATCAAATTAACAACAACAGTATTAACTGGTTCACATAAGAAGCCCAAGATATATCAACAACAACATAACCCGGTCCACTCAAGAAACTGTCAAACTCACCAATACCGTGTACACATATGCTATGGGTCTTATGGTTGTCCACTAGCCATGACCTGCAGGGGATTAGCTCATTTAATGTACCAAATATAATCCATACATGTAGTGTCTGCCACCCTTATCCCAAATCAATGTTCTCCCACCCTTATTCCAACTTCCCACCCTTATACTCCCTGAGTTTCATCAATTTTTTGATGATGACCTTTACCACTTTATCTCACAATAACAACTCATGTCACAACAAGTATAATTACAATGTGAAATAACACAACCACACTTGCACTTCAAACAACCCTTTTTATACAAAATCATTACAGGTGATTAAACACTTGTAATATCATCCAACGAGTCAACATTTATAGCATACATTGAAACAAGTAAACAAAGAGGTAGTTAACATATACACATAAACTAAATTAAGTCTCAACTATAGTTCAACCATTGCCTACCTTAATCCAAGCTTTCACTTACTCTAAGAAACTTGAGCTTTCCCCTTCCTTGTAATTTCTGGTGTTTGTGGTCTAAAAATAACAATACAACCCACATTCAAACAATGACCTAGAAATTGCAAGGATTATAATCTAATCCCCAAACTTCAAGGCTAAAACAATAATCATTCCCTCATTCTAAGGTTTTTGTACCTCTATTCCACCTTAATTCTACCAATTTCATGATTATAAGGATGAATTCTAAGAATGCAACCACAATTCATCTATCTTTAATCAAAATCCATGAGTTTCACCCTATATTCACTAAATTACACTAAAAATTCAGCCTATGTCAAGTCATATCTTGCCCTATACTCAAAACTTAGTGATTCTAAGGATAATTCTTCGAAAAAACTAGTTAAACGGGTGGAATTAGTTACCACAACAAAATATTTTGGTGGAAAATCAGTTGAAATCACCTAAAATTGCCTCTCCCATCCCTTAGACAAATATGGAATGAAAATAGTGTTTTTGGTCTATTTTTCGCATCGAACTTTGCTTGTCACACCATAGGGAGATGATTCTCGCTATATTAGGATTCACCCACTATGGCAGGATTGATCGACTCTGACTCTTACTTTAGCAGGCTAGTGGTAGAAGTATACCTCCCACTATAGCAGACTAGGCGGAGGTAGATAGTCCGACCATGTCAGTAATTTGCCAATTTTACAACACACTTCTAGATATTGACACCCCAAACTAACCCCTTTACGTTAATTACAATATACGGAGTTCTATTAACCCAAATTCACTTTCAAAAGTTTCTACAGGCTCCTTAATATATGGTATCAAATTATTTAAACATCAAGCTATCTATTCCCATATTGATCCAGACCATAGCACACTTGGATTTCATCCAAAACTAGCCTTGCTTAAAATTTCTAACTCTTTATTCAGGAAGAATCTTAACTTGAATTTTGGCACGCTAGACAATACTGTAATGACGAAAAGGGTCATTACATAAACCATCTAATTTACTATCATAATCAACACAAAGCCCCACATGGGCATCACAAATAAAAATCTAACTTGTTTACCATAAAAATTCACTAATTCTCCCGACCCATAGCATGCTTTACACGATAAGCCCCTACCCAAGAAAGTATGAAGAAAATTATGTCATAACTTACCTCAAAGTAGAATCGCAAGTCTTAGAAAAATTATGAAACTAGTCTTTCCTTTTTGAATGACGTCAAAATTCTCCTAATCTATAAAAAAATAAATTGTACACATAAATACGAGTCCAATGATACCCATATTACAAAGGTTCCAAATAGGGTCCAAAAAAGTCAATCCAAAAATTAACTCCGAGAACCCAAGGGTAAAAGTGGAATTTTATTAAATATTAATTTACCCATAACTCAAGAAGTTCAAATCTAAAATTTCATCAAAAATGGGGTTGGAATTGAGTTTGAAATCATCAAAATATCATATCAAATCCCAAAATTTCAAGTTGAAAAACCAAGAATTGAAGGTGAAATCATAAAATAATTAGTAGATAATGAAAAAATATTAGTTTAGGAACTGTCCCAATGTTGAAATCTCAAAAATCCCTTTTTGATTATTCTCAAAATGAGTTTTGAAGTTTCAAAATTGAGCTATGGGGTTTGGTGTTCAAAAATGAAATTTTTAAAGGCTGCCAGCGACTCCCTTCATAGAGATTGCAGTGGATCTGTCACCTGGTCCATCACGATCATGACACCCGCATCGTGAATGTGATGAACAATCACCTGACTCAGACCCACTAACCTTTTGCGAATATGATCCTTCCATCGCAATCATAAAGGTCAAGGAATTCCTTCTCTGCAATCATGATAGAAGCATCGCAAATGAAAAGAAGCAAGAACTACTACACCAGAAGTTGTGCACTAGCTAAGTTCCAACTTCAAATATGTCTTAAATATACCCTTGGGATTCATTTGGGACCCCACATAAATAAACCAACTATGCTACTAGACTACATTCGGCGCTTTGGACTCAATAAAACCATCAAAAATTCTAACATAGGTCGTTATCATCAAATGTTGACCGGAGTCAACCATAGGTCTAACTTTCCAACATCTCATCTAAATGCGCAAAATCACTTTAAAAGCCTCGATAAATTAACCAACTATGCTACTAACCTAAACATTACGTTCTGGAGCTGATGAAACTGATAGAATTCTCATATGATGACTAACACACCAAATATTGATCATAGTTAATCCTACTAACTTAAAAACTTTCCTAAACAAAAATTTCGCATAAAATCCAACCAAACACTTGAGAATAGTTCCATCCACTCCCGCAACTCACAAATATCATAAATCAACTACGAGAAGGGGTAAAATATATAAAATTCAAATAATCTCTATAAGAGTTGTTACATCATCCATTACTAAAACAAACATTCATCCTCGAATGTAAAGGTAAGAAAGTACTTGAACTGTCAAAAAATTGGGGATATCTACTCCGCATGTCAGACTCTATATTCCACAAAACCTACTCAATTAGATGATGCTTCCACTGGACCTTCACTAAATTGATGCTTTGGATCTCAACTCCCTAGTCTGCCTATCAAAAATAAATATAGGCTCCTCCTCAAAACTAAAATTTATCCAAGTCAACAAATATAATGACCCTCCAAGTCATTTTCTACTTTTTTGTGCATTTTCTATGTGGTTCTTGGGTAGTTCATTTGGTTTTTATAGTCATTTCCCTATTTTGGAGCTTTTGAAATTGAGAAAATAGTTTTCGGCCAAAACTTAAGGTAAACGACATTGAATGAAATTTTTGATGAATACGTTAGCTCCAAAATATTAATTTTAGGCTTGGGGAACCCTTGGTCTAGGTCTCGAGGTTTCCAGGATTGTTTTGGGCTATTGGGTGGATTTTGGTAAAAATATAACCTTGGGTGTGGGACCTATTTTTGTTGAAACAAACTCTGTTGGAAATTTTGATGGTTTTGCTGAGTTTGGAATTCAAAATTTGGTAGGTTAGCATAGTTTGTTTTAATGCACGGGGTTCCAAATGAGTCTCGAGCACCTGGTCAGAGTCTATTTGGACTTAGAAAATTTTTTGGTGCCAAGGTCGCTGGTGCAGCCGCTTAAGCGACTGGCTGACTGCTTAACCAATAGCTACTTTAGAGTCTGGGTACCACTTAAGAGGTAGATGGTCACCTTTCTGAGGGCCGCTTAACCTGCTCTATGCTATATATATTTTGAACTCAGACCCCAAGTCCATTTCTATGTGTTTAAAGTTCCATTAGATTACCTTGAGAGCTTATTAATCATTGTGGATCATCAATTGGAAGCCTAGGGTCGTCGAATTCTCATAACTTGATTATTTTCTCATCTTAAATCCGTAAGTTCCCAGTCTAATTTAAATTTAATTCTCCAATTGGTTCTTGATTTTTTTGTCTATTATTAGGGCTATATTATTTAATTTTTAGCCCGATTTCTAACCCTGAGTGTAAATTTGCAATATGGATAATCATTTTTCTTTTCTTGATGCCTATATTATTATTATGTTTAGCGTGTGGCAGAAGTCGGAGGCTTCTCAAAATAAAAATGCTCTGCTTTAGAGGATTTTGAGTTCTTTCGGTGGCTCTTTTATGATTTAAGTATGTTATTGTGCTAATTATTGGTGGGTTGTTGTAGTTCAAATAGTCATTTAGGCAATTTCTAATTATTTTTGTCGATAAGGGGGCTTTTGGATAGATTTTGACTCAGGATTCCCTTAAGATGGAAGTTGCCTTTTCTCTAGCACTTAACTTAGCATACTTAGGGCCTTGAGACTGAATTTAGAAGCCTTATCCTAGGTTCGGGTAGATGCTTACCTTAGGTTGGGTTCTCGATACTTGTAGTTGGCCTTATCACCCTTCTTAAAGTAGGTTGCTTTTGAATAATGCCCTCTTTTGACAAGAGGAGACTCGTGTATTATTTGTTAAGTTTAAGGCTAAGCGGAGCCTCGTGTATTGTTTGTTGAGTATTATATATGTTGTGAAGCTCTGTGAAGCATATTTGGATATATTCTGGCTTGCTGATAGGTTCTCAATAGGCCTATTTACAAAGGAAACTCTGTCGAAATTTTTGGAAATTTGGAGAGTTAGCCAAATTTAAAGGCCTTATAATGGGGTAATGTGAGAATGAAGTTGGATAAATGATCTTATAGTTGTCTTGGATAGTTATGGAATGGAATGTAAGCTACAATCATCATTTGAGGATAAATGATCCTAAGTGGGGCAGGTTGTAACACCTCGAAAAAATTTCAAATTAAGTTAACACCTTAAACGAGTTCAACTCCGGATCTATAAAGAGTTACGGGGTGCACTATATACCGGGTTGGTAATCTTTGAGCTTACCTTTCAGTGGGATAAATAATGCGATATTTGGGAATTTTTGGGGAGTTATAATAATTATCCCAATTCTGAAATTTTCAAAAAATATAAGTCAAGTCAAGGTGTATAAGGATTTATAGTTGATATTACTATTAGGTGTGCATATAGACTAATTCTATTTTAACTACTCATATTTAGTAAGTGGTGGGGACCACTTCATAAGTATTTTCTCTAAATGACATTATGTGGGAAAAGGAGTAGTATTTGCATTCTACTGGAATTGGTTTCCAGAAAAGCAAGAAACGATACTTCTCTGTTTCTCTTTCTTTTATACCATGATATCAATAAGGAAAAATTAAATTAAAGGATCAGGAGGAGAGTATCAGCAGAGGAGGGATATCTACGTCCTTACAAAGCACATAAGTTAAAGGGTTTCATGGCAATCTCAAGAGATTTCAAGAATTAATTCAAAAAATCTATAGTTAGAGAGAACTCCAAGAGGTAAATGCTCTATCCCTTTCTTGAATAGGATTATGAATAAGTATTTGGGGGATATTTAATTTGAATTCTTGTACTAGCTCTTGAAGTGGGTTTGGTTAATTAGGGTTCTTGAGGAAAGAGGAAAAAGGTGAAATTGTGATAAAATGGAATTTTTGAAATTCCTACTAGTTGGGCGGATTGGTTATTGGATTTTATAAGTCAGAAACTAGAGAATTCATTCCAGATTCTTGTTAAGAAATTCGATTAATTTAGGGAATAAGTTAATATTATTGGAATAAATTATTAAATACACCTACAGGTCATTGATGGATGTATATGTTATCCTTGTAGTTAATTAATTGCCTATTGGATAGTGGAAAATAGTGGTTGGCTCGATAAAGGCTACACTTTTGTGGGTTGAATTATTTTAGGCTTGGACTACTATCATAGCTAGCAAAGCACTAAGGTATGTAAAGCTAAACCTTCCCTCGTCGTTAAGGCACCACCCTACATCATGTGCTCATTTTATAAATGCTAATATAGTTTTAATGAAATGCGAGGATGAGATCCTTATTTATATTATATATTGTCCCCTCGCCATATGTCAAGCCCATAAGCATCCTTTTTTCTCTCTTTATGTCGAATCTTTACAATATTCCATATTATCGTAAGTTTCTTTACTTGAAATTCTTAGGCCACGTGGTATATATATGTCACACGTTATGAATAAAAGTAAATAGCCATAGCATAGTTGCACTTGTATATATATATTAGCTATATGATAATTACCGTAATTCTAATGTCATAGGCCTTTGAGGCATTATTTGATAAACGTTAACAATGGGAGGGTACATATGTTTTGATTGTCACATGTGCTCGACGTGATTCCATGCATAGGATCGAGACTAGACCATTAAGTCAATTGGAACGTCATGCACTGGTTTCCCCTTGACTCGAGCCAACATATGGTATATATGGCCTGTGGGTAGACCCTCATAGTGAGCCCCTAGGGGGCAAATCTTTTATCAGACTGCGATTATAGTTATACATATAAATCATAGTCATATGTATTTGGGCGACGTATGCCTTATATGTGATTCAAATCTTCTTCGGTAGGCCATCCTATGATTATTTGTACTACAGATAGTGTAAGTACATCACCTAGGCAAATTATAGGTTCTATATTATAATGAATGCCCTCCTAGACATTATACGACACACTAATAAAGTTGGTGCATAGGTTACAATTTCATATCGTATATGTGTTACTTCTATGCTCACATTTCTTTCACTTTGGTATTTGATTCATATGAGCTTCCACACTTGTTCAGCTGTTATTCTGTCTGCTTTCATACCAGTACATGTTGTATATGCACTGACGTTTCCATGTTTCCACATACTATTGATGTAGGCTCAGATTCATAGGATAGCAGATGTCCACTTTAGGTTCTATTGTCGTTCTCATCTGATACTTTGGTGAGCTTCATATCTTTCTGGAGCCAATATATGTATAGTATTTTTTATTATATGTACAAGTTTCTAGTTGGGTATGTCGGGTCCTATGCCAACTAGTTATTTGTAGTATAGTGGGTTAAACTGACTAGAGGCTTTATTGCCATCATGCAGTATTGTATTGCACAGTTTTTGTTAATATAACTTCTACGTGTATATATACAACTCATATTGGATATCCTGCCCGTTATTATCCGACAATCTTGTATATGTCATAGAGTTCTTGTAAAGTAGGTGCATACTGTTCTTGTCTGTTATTACCATTTTAGGGCATGACATATACCTTCTTCCATATAAGGCCTCAAATGGTACTATCTGAATGCTAGAATGATAGTAGATATTGTAGGCAAACTCTATCAAAGGAAAATATTAGTTCCAATGACCACCAAAATCCATCACGCAAGCACGGAGCATAACCTATAACACATGAATAGTATGCTTTTACTGACCATCAGTTTGAGGGTGAAATGCAGTGCTCATCTCCAACTGAGTACCCAACTCCTACTGCATCGACTCTAAAAGTGCAATGTAAACTGAGCACCCCTATCTGAAATGGCAGAAATAGGCACACCATACAGCTTAATAATCTCTCGAATGTAGATCATGTCCAACTTTTCTGCATTGTAATTCATCTTCATCAGTATGAAATGCTCTGATTTAGTCAATCTATCCATAATCACCAAACTCTAGAAACACAAAATCGATCCTTGATCCTTAAAATAGCCTCTAGATCAAGAATCGCTTCTTTATCCTCGCCACTCAACACCTTATCCTGAATTACCTCAACTTTTTATCATCAAACTCTTTTGCTTGAATCTGCTCCAACAATATGGATCTTGCCTCCACATAAGCGAAAACCCACCCGGGTTTAGAAATATCAAGTTGGACAAACTGATTGGCTAAAGATTGGATGTTCAAAGCCATAAGTCACTCCTAAGCCACAAGAAAAGCCAAACTCACCATATACAAAGGCTTCTGGCTCAAGACATGAGCTACCATATTCGCCTTGCCCAGATGATAAAGAATTAAATATCATAGTCCTTAAGCAACTTCATCCACCTGCGTTGTCTCAAATTAAGATTCCTCTGGCTAAATATGTACTATAGGCTACGATGATCGATGGAAATATCACAATGGAATCCATACAAATAATGCCGCCACAACTTGAAAGCAAACACACACTACTACCGCTAACTCCAAGTCAGGCATAGGGTAGTTCTTCTCTTGGGTCTTTAACTGCCTCAAAGCATAAGCTATCAAATTTCTTTTCTGCATCAAAACATTACCTTGGCCAACCCTTAAAACATCATAATAAACAGTAAAATCTATGCCCTCCACAGGTAAAGTCAAGATAGGCGTTAAAGTCAACAATGCCTTAATATTTTGAAAGGTCTCCTCACACTCATTGGACCACTAAAAATTAATTTTTTTTTGAGTCAACCTAGTCAAAGGAGCTGTGATAGTAGAGAAGCCTTGCACAGACCATCATTAGTAGCTAGACATACCAAAAAAATTTGAATCTAGGTCGGAAAAGTAGGACTAGACCAATCACGAGCTACCTCAACCCTGTCAGATCGATCATGATACCATCCTTAGTCACTACATACCCCAAGAAGGACACAAAACTCAACCAAAACTCACACTTTGAGAACTTGGCATACAACTTTTGATCCTTCAGCCTCTGAAGCATAATACTCAAATGCTTCACATGATCTGCTTGATTCTTGGAATATACCATGATATCATTAATGAAAATAATCACAAAGGAATCCATATAAGGACAAAACACACCATTCATCAACTCTATGAACACCGCTTGGGCGTTATTCAACCCAAAGGACATCACCATGAACTCATAGTGCCCATATCGTGTCTTAAAATCCATATTTGAAACATTCAAAGCTCTAATCTTCAACTGATGATTACCCAATCTCAAATCAATCTTAGTAAACACTGAAGTCCCCTGGAGCCAATCAAATAAGTCATTAATATGTGGTAGAGGTTACTTATTCTTGACGGTTACCTTATTCAATTGTCGATAGTCGATACACATGGGCATAGATCTATCCTTCTTCTTAAAAAACAACACAGGAGCACCCTAAGGTGACATACTAGGCCAAATGAAGCCCTTACTTAGAAAATCCTAAAGTTGATCCTTCAATTCCTTTAACTGTGCTAGAACTATTCTATAAGGAGGGATAAATATGGGCTTAGTGCTCGACTTCAAGTCAATAACAAAATTGATGTCTCAGTCTTGAGGAACACCTGGTAAGTTAGAAGGAGAAACATCCATAAACTCTCTAACCACCTGTACTGACTCTAAAAGAGGTGTGTAAACACTAGTATACCACTTAAGAAAGACACCCATTCTCCACCATTCACCGAGCTTGAAGAAATGATATTACCTCCTTAGTATACGAACTCAGAGTACCTTCAACTCAAACCTCGGTGCACCTGGTATAACTAGGGTAATTCTCTTGGCATAGTAATCCAAGACATGATGATACAGAGAGAGCCAATCTATACCCAGAATTATGTCAAAATCTACCATATCAAGGATAATCAAGTCTACCCAGGCATCAATCTCCAAAAGAGTCATAAAATAGGATTAGTACACTCAACCACCACTAAGGAATCACCTACCGGGGTAGAAACACGAATAGGTACAACAAGGGACTCACACATCACATTAATACCCAAAGTAAAATATGTAGACACATAGTATAAAGTAGATCCAAGATCAAATAATACTGAAGTAGGTCAATGGAAAACTAGGATAATACCTTTGATAACTACATCAGAGGCCTTGCCTTTGGTCTACCTAAAAATGCATAGCACTGACCACATCCACCCCCAAATTGAGCAACTCAATGACCACTATCATGAGATGCCTGGGCTCTAACCCTAGCACCCTAAGAACTACCTTTACTACTATATGCACCTCCTCTAGCTAGTGGTGCTAGTGCCCGATAAGTCTGTATATAAGAACTCTACCGTGGCACTCCCAATTTATGCATAGGGAAATATCTAGTGATGTTACCCAAATCCCCATAATCATAATATTCCCTAGATAAAATAGGTTAATGGGATGACCTATATAAGCTAGAACAACTACCACAGCCTAAAACTTAGAATGAGACTTTGTAACTATCAGACCTAAACTTTGACCACACAAAAATCAAAAAACTCAATATCCTCCCTCAAAAACCTGAAGTGCTGCCTAAATAGGCCTACTATGTTAGAAATGAGAACCTCAACCTGAGAAATCCCTGCCTTATGATGAAGATCCACTAAAACCGCTTTGTCTATGAAATCTCTTACGACTACCCACCTAGGCATCGCAGCGAATACCCTCTATCCTCTTGGCATTCTTTACAATTTACTGTAAGGTACCCCATGTGGTCACCAACTATGCTATAGCCAACTAAAGAGTAGTAGTCAAACCCTTCACAAGCTTTCTAACCTATCTTTCTCTATCAAAATACTGAGCAAGAAATGCCTACACAAGGCATGAAAATGAGTCTCATACTCAGTAACAGTCATAAAACCCAACTCCAAGCATCAAATTTATCTCTCAACCTCTCCCTCAAACTGTGAGGTACATAATTCTCAAGAAATACCTTAAAAAATAGTGTCCAATTCATGAAAGGTAAACCTACTGACCTATAATTAAGATAAGACCTCTACCACAACTTTGCCACCCAAACTAATAAAAAGGTAGTATAATCTATGCCATAAGACTCAACCAAATTGAGGTTATTCAACCTCTCCTGACAGCTAATCAAAAACTTATATGTATCATTTTCAGGTGCACCATTGAACTTAGGAGGACCCAATCTCACGAACCTAACAAATAACTTTTGCTCATCAGCTTTCATCACTGTTCTAGGCATAACTAGAGGAGAAATATATCTAACTAGTAAAGTATCAATGCATAGGGCCATAACAGCTGCCAAGTATGACTTAAGAGTATAGAAACCATAAATTAGTACCTATCATAGTATTGATCACCCTCTCTGATATGAGACATATCCCGAGTGATGGGTAGTGCTCCAGTCTAAGCTGCTCCCTCTAAGTGACTCAAGAGTTAAATCAAAACATCATATAACACCGTTGTGGCTATCAAGATCTATAAGGACCGAGTTGGACCCATATTCTCTGGCTGATATGCTACATTTTTAAGCTCAACCTCCATATCAGGAGATGCTACCCTGGCATAACCCCTAGCTGGAGTTGTACTATGAGCTCTACCTCTTCCTCTGCTATAGCTGAGACCCCTAGGTAGGGCCTTAAAAGTGGGTGCTGGCTCATAACCTTTGGTAACACCTGATTGCATCCTCACTATCTACAAAAAAAGTGAAATACAATAAGGAATTAAAAAGAATAATCTTTCTTAAGAATGCCCCATAGTCTCCCTAAAATAAGTACAAACATCAACATACTGATTTGTGAGATTCTACTAGATATTTTCTCTTGAACTCATTGATAAGTTGGTATTTTGCCAAATTTTTAGTCTCTTTTAGTTTGAATTGTTGTCTTATTTTCTTTGATTCCATGCATATCTTATTGTGTAGGTAGTTGATGAACTTAAGGATAAGCTAGCTTTACGAGTTAAGAAGAGTGCAAGAATGAAGAAAAAAGACTTAGGATGATGTATGGAAGGAAGACAAGGTGTGGTCATATGCTCTAGTTTCTTGCCATATGCTCCCACATATGAGGGGGAATCTCAGCGCACACAAGAATTGAAGAAACTGCCCTAACATACATGGCCACATGCGCCCACACCTGGGCATGTGCGCCAGTATATCAAGGGCACATATGGCAAGACAATGATTCTGGAAAAGGGAAAATGTTGACATATATAACCACCTGCGCGCGTACATGGCCACATGCATTGGTATGTGTGCCAGTATGTGCCAGGCATGTGGCATTTTTTAAATTATCTGTTTCACATTTTTTCAGCTATAAAAGGGATTTTTCAGATCTAAAACTCCATCTTGTGATAGAAATCCTAGAGTTGGATTTTAGTGCTTGTGCTTGATTTCTTACTTGAAATTTGGAATTTCTCTTGAATATTTGGATTCTATGGAAGAATTTAATGAGAATATAGGTATATTTCCTTCTTCTCTTAATATGAGTAGCTAAAACCCCAAGTCTCTCTTACTCTTTATTAAACACTTTAGATCTCACTTTTGCAAATCAAATTTCAAAATTAACTATTTGAACATGAAATCGATTGAAAAGACCCCCCATTTTACTTTATTTCATTATTCTTAGCAATGCATGCCAACTCATAGTCACTTGTGACACTTGAGGGTGAAGCTATCACATTAATTCCATGTGGAATCAACCCCGACTCCAAGTTGGGTAAAAATTATGCTGCTAATGACCACATACATCTTGAGTGTATCTTGAGCGTTATCAAAATGGCTCTATTGCCGGGGAATGAAATGTAGTGTTCATTTATTGTAGTGTTATAAGTTACTTTTTTTAGCCGTACTGTAAAACTTTACTTTATTTATTGTCTTTGTCTTATCTAGGTGATAATCTATGTATACATGATAAAATGAGCCAACATGGTAGCGATAACGCTACCTTTGATGGACAACTTGATGATGAAGATCGCTTAAGGGATGTCAGAAGGGCAAGTACAATTTGCATTCCACCCACGTAAGGTAATAGAGTATTTCACGTCACAAGTGCAATGATCCACTTAAATCCAAATGAAGGGCCTATTTGGTGGTCAAGCTTATAAAGATGCAAGCCACTACTTAAAAAACTTTATTGATGTGTGCATCCCATTTGACATTGTTCATATATCACAAGAGTCCATCCAGTTAAGGCTCTTTCCATTCTTATTGACAGGTGATGTAGTATTGTGGTTACAAGAATTGCTCGAGGGATCTATAACATTTTGGGTGGAGGTGACAGAAGATTTTCTATATTGATTTTTGCCACCATCTTGTATGCTCCGATTGAGGGATGAGATCACAAATTTCCAATAATTGAGTGGTGAACCATTGCATGAAGTGTGGTTGAGATTCAAAAAGAAATTTTTGTAAAGTCCAAACCATGAAGTTCTGGATAAAATGCTTCTCCAAATCTTCTATAGATCATTGGACCAATTGAACAAGATTGTGGCAGATAATATGGCCATAGGATCTTTGATAAACCAACCTTTTAGAGTTTCTTCAGGGTTATTGGACCAAGTGATAAAGCAAAGTAGAGCATGTCACATAAGAGATACTGAGGTAGACATGCGGGCTCCCTATGGATCTTATGTGAGCTAAGAGCAAAGGAAGAAGGATGATGAGAGAAGAAAACATGGCTAAAGTAATGACACAATTGGATTTCCTCACAAAACATGTAATGGGTTACACTTCAAAAGCGGTCAATACCCTAGCATAAAAGGGGGATGGAGCATATGAAGATGATGATGCAGAGTCACTTGATGAAGAAATTCAGTACTTGTCAAACCAAACGGGGGATTCTTGACCTACCTTTCAAAGGCAAGGCGAGAATCAAGGTTGGAAGGTAAAGGACCGTGATTAGAAAGATTGTGATTGAAGGGTTCGCAATCGTGATAAAGATTAGAGATATAAGGAGAGAG
Organism: Capsicum rhomboideum; assembly: GCA_031232105.1. Lineage (NCBI taxonomy): Eukaryota > Viridiplantae > Streptophyta > Magnoliopsida > Solanales > Solanaceae > Capsicum > Capsicum rhomboideum. The sequence goes on along the minus strand of CP124716.1, from coordinate 55,724,458 downwards.
ATAAGGATCGCGATTGGAGAAATAAAGAGTATGACCATAATAGATATATCCCTCCTCATGATAGGCAAAAGGTAAAGAGACTACCACTATAGACCTGGAAATTTATAAGAAAAAAAATGTTCTTGCTCATATCATTATGGGGGTTAAAGAAAGTGACAAGATGTTAAAGGATATGAAAAGCAACTTTTCACAACTTAATCAAATGGTCACTTCATATTCTGCCTCCATCAAGCAACTTGAAACACAATTGGGCCAAATCTCAGCTCATCTTAACAAAAGGCAAAAGGGTGGTTTACGTAGTGACACCATGGTGAATTTGAAAAATGATACTCATATCATGGAAATTGTTACTAGGAGTGGTAAGACTCTTGATAATGATGTTGTGAATCTTGATGATGACCCCAATAAGAAGGGGATTAATGAAAAAGTGAGCAAAAAAAGAAAGTGGCTTGACAAGTTGTATAATGAAGTTTCTATTCTAAATGTTGAAATTGAAATGATACCTCAAGCGATTTATGATAATATCTCAAAATCGAAGGAAAGTCCAATTGTTTCAAAGCCGCAAATAAAGATCCCTCCACCATTCCATTAAAGGCTCAAGAAGAAGGAGGATGGTATGAAGTTCAAGAAGTTTCTCTTGAAATTTAGCAACTTATCGGTGAACATTCTTTTGTTAGAAGCCTTGCAAGAGATGCTCGGGTATGCCTAGTTCATGAAGGACTTGCTGACAAAGAAAAGAACAATGAACATTAAAACAGTAGAGGTATCACATAGTTATGGAGCTATCATGTCAAGCCATGCAGTGGTCAAGAAAGAAGACCCCGGTGCATTCACTATCCCTTGCACCATTGGGGTGCATCGATTTGGAAAAGCATTGTATGACTTAGGGGCAAGTATAAACTTTATGACTAGATATATTCAAGAAATTGGGGTTAGGTTCTTCGAGGGCCTCAAACATGAGGCTCTTAATACTGGATCGGTTGGAAATTCTATATGATGTGCTTGTTTGGGTTGACAAATTCATACTTCTCAATGACTTTGTAATCCTAGATTGTGAAATAGACTATGAAGTTCCCATTATTCTTGGTAGACCTTTCCTTTCTACCGAGAGAGAATTATTTAACGTGGTATATGGAGAGATGAAGTTTAGAGTGAATAACAGAGAGGTGATTTTAAATGTTTTCAAGTCCATAAAGAAACCAAAGGACTTGCAGCTGATCTCCGTAGTTGACATGATTGATGATGAACTAGCCGATGCTATGGAGGGAGATTTCATTAGTGATCCACTAGCCTGTGTATTGTGGAATTATGGAAAGAAAGGGATTGAAGAGTAAGATGAGATTGTTGCTTCTTTGATGGGTCTTGGCTCCTACACCAAGAAGCCATGCAAATTGGACCTTGACTTGAAAAATTGGGAGATTCCTATCGTGAAGCCTTTAATTGAAGATCTACTACAACTTGGGCTTAAACCATTACCACCGCACCTTCGCTATGTATTTTTTGGTGAAGGTAACACCTTACCCATTATTATTGTGGGAGATCTGTTGCCTTGGCTAATAGAAGCATTAAAGTCGATTGTGAGAAAATTCATTCAGGCCATTGGGTGTACTTTTGTGGATACTATTGGGATTGTTCCTGGCATTTGTACTCACAAGATAAAGTTAGAGCCCAATTGTGTCCTAAGTATTGAACATCAATGGAGGATTAACTCTCTGATGCAAGAAGTGGTGAAAAAAAAGATAATCAAGTGGTTGGATGCGAATGTTGTATATCCAATTACTGATAGCACATGGGTAAGCCCAGTTTAATGTGTATCGAATAAAGGGGGAATCACGATGGTTTCTAATGAAAATAATGAGCTTATCCCTATGAGATCGGTTGCGGGATAGAGAGTATGCACGGATTACCAGAAATTGAATTTGTGGATGAAAAAGACCATTTTCCTAAGTATTTTATGGATTAAATGCTTGATCGATTGGTAGGGTGAGGTTGTTATTATTTATTAGCTGGGTACTCCTGATATAATAAAATTTTCATTGAACCCTACGATCAAGATAAGACTACCTTAACATGTCCATATGATACTTTACCTTTAAGCGCATGCCCTTTGGGTTAATGCACCCACCACTTTTCAATGGTGTATGCTATTGATCTTTTTGGACATTGTGGAGGATACTATGGAGGTCCTTATGGATAATTTATCTGTTATGGGTGACACCTTTGAATTATGTCTTAAACACTTGGGCAAGGTGCTTGAACGATGTGTTGAAACTAATCTTGTGTTGAATTGGGAAAAGTTCCACTTCATGGTGAAGGAGGGAATTGTACTTGGGCATAAAATTTCAAGTCAAGGTATTCAAGTTGACCATGCTAAAGTTGAGGTTATTTTCAAGTTACCCCATCCAATCTAAGTGAAAGGTGTTCGAAGCTTTCTTGGGCATGCTAGCTTCTATCAAAGGTTCATTAAAGATTGCTCCAAGATTGCTCATCCAATGTGTAAACTTCTTGAAAAAGAAGCAAAATTCAATTTTAATGGTAATTGGGTGAGAGCATTTAATTGCCTCAAGGAGAAACTTGTGTCGGCTCCTATAATTGTGGACCCAAATTGGGCCCTTCCTTTTGAATTGATATATGATGCGAGTGGTTTGGCGTTGGGTGCAGTATTAGGCCAAAGAAAGGACAAGCTTTTTCATCGAATATATTATGCTAACAAGTCCTTGAATGATGCACAATGGAATTATACGGTTACGAAGCAAGTGTTACTTGTTGTAGTCTATGCTTTTGAAAAATTCTTATTTGTTGGGAATAAAGGTTGTTGTGCACACAGACCATACAGCTCTTTGGTATTTTATGGCTAAGAAGGAGGCCAAACCCCGATTGATTAGGTGGATCTTGCTCCTTCAAGAGTTTGATTTTAAAGTTAAGGATCAGAAAGGTTGTGAAAACCAAATCGCGGATCATCTATCCCGCCTTGAGTCCAATAAAGAGAAGCTGGGTGAAATTGATAAAACCATTCCCTACGAACTGATCATGAACTTTTAGGGGGTGTAGAATCGTGGTATGCAGATTATGCAAATTATATGGTATGTGTTTTACTCCCTAATGACATAAATCATAATCAAAAGAAGAGATTCCGCCATGATGTGAAGAAATGTTATTGGGATAAACCCTATTTATTTAGGGAGTGTGTGGACGAAGTGATCCATAGGTGTGTGATAGAATCAGAGATGTGGGTAGTTCTTGAGTCCTGACATTCATCCCTATTTGGTGGGCATTATGGTGGTGTGAGAACTCCCGCTAAAATCCTTCAAAGTGGGTTTTATTGGCCCTTTGTATTGGTAGGACGCCTCCAAGTCTAGAGTGGAGCAAATACATGAGTTGGAGGAATTTCATCGTAGGGCATATGAGAGCTTGGTGCTATACAAGGAAAGGATGAAGAAGTAGAATGATGCTAATATATAGAAGAGATAATTTCACATAGGAGATGAGGTGCTGATTTTTAATTCGAGGTTGAAACTCTTCACAGGAAAGCTCAAGTCTAAATGGTCGGGCTCTTTCACGATGGTAAATGTGTATCCTAGTGGTGCTATTGCGTTAGAAGACCATGAGAAGAGGAGGTTCACAGTAAATAGTCAAAGGTTGGAACACTTCTATATTGGTGGACTCAAATTTATGAAAGTGGAGTCAATCCTTTTCAAGGACGCTTATTGATGAGGAACAACGTCGTGCCACGACGATAACTAATGCACTTCTTAGGAGGAAACTCAAGCATACTTTTTATTGTTTTATACTTGTTTGTTTACTTATTTTTAGTTGTATTAGTGTATGCAGGTATAAAGCTAAGTGTGGGACAAAATTGAGCACTGGTTTGGTCCAAAAATAAGCATATGTGTGTACACATGCCCATATATGGGCGCATATGGCAGCGCATGTGCCAAGCTCCACAAAGCAATATTTTGGACATGGAGAAAACCTCACCTATGTGTGCATATGCCAACCTGTATGCACAGGTGGCAGCGCAGGTCACAAGGCAGTAAGATTAGGGAAATTGGGCACTAATTTAAGGCCCATGTACGTGCGCACGAGCCTACATGCATGTTCGTGTCACTATTAAGTGGGTCAAACTTTTCTTTTAATTAGATTCTAGTCCTACTCGACCCAGTTGGGCCAACCACAAAACCATTTTTAATTTCTCACTCCACATAAACAACATTTCACCCTACCCCCCCCACATAATACCCAATTTCCCTTCTCCGTCACATTCACACGCACAACGACCTCAACTCCGGCGACTACTAACTTCCACTCCGATGAACATCTGCTCACCTCTCTTGTTCTTAATCTTTTGAGTTTAACTCAAACTTTGGGTAAATTCTTCTTTAAATTTTGAATCACACAATTGTGCTTGAATGATAAATTGTTTCTATTTTCTCTCTTTTTGTTTACTTTTATGTGTGGTTTGGACTTGGAATGAATTATGTGGCATCAAAATTGATGTTCTTTGTGAAATGTTTAGAGTGGGTGTCACATTTTCCATGAAATTTTGGGAATTCTTGAGTACCCACTTTAACACCTACCATGTGTTTGATAAAAGTCTTAAGTGAAAGATCCACTTTGTTCTCTCTTACTTCATGTTCCAATTGATTATTGTCGATATATGTAGTTAATTTCAAGATGAGGAATGTGTTGTTGTTTGTTTAAAGTTGAGTCTTACCAAGTGTAGGGATCTCTTGGGTACCCATACTAAGTTTAATCATGCTCACTTTATGATGGCCGCCATCTGTTTGATGAAATTGCCAAGTGCAGTTTTCTCTACTTTCTTCCATTATTCATGAGCTAATGGTTATTAGGAAGTGTTTTTGCTACTATGTGCACTTAGATTCAAGTTGTCAAGTCTTCTAGAGAGAGTTATGTTGGTACCTCACGTAGAGTGGTGTCTTGTTAGTTGAAGCTGTTTTGTTATATTATGAACCTTGAAGGAATGATTAAATTGTGTTTAAAGTTTCATGTAAGGGTGAAGTCTGAGTAACCCTATTAAGCAAAATGCATGATTTGCTGGATGATAGATCGTATGACATCATTCTTAAAGGCAAATCATCATTTTGGTTAACCTAATGGTCATAGTCTATTCTTGTGTCTCAATGCTAAGTATGTGGAGTGAAATCATGTTTCATGTTGTATCTCAAATGGTTTGTGGGTTCTATTAGTCTGTTTGACTTTCATTTAGGATTTGACATGTTTGGAACTTGTTGTGTGTCCTTGAAAGCACTAGACAAGAAGGGTGCATAATCACCACAACCTATTTAGAGTCTTCACAAAATGCACACCTTGTCCCAAACCACTCAAAAGTCGAATAGATAGTTGAAATGGGTCCTTTTGCCTTGAATTGCTACTGCCTAACCACATTTGGGTCACATGCATACACATGTGGTCACTTGTGTGTGCATGTCGACCCCGCATGTGACCCCATTACTCACTATTTCCACGTACGCACTGCCATGCATCCGCATGTGCTTAGATGCACTTGCATCTCAGTGCTTGTGGTTTACATGGTCATCCTTTTGCACTCATTTGTTCCCGTATGCTCTTTCATGTATTTTTACTTTGCATTCCTTTATTTTAGCATAGTATTTCTTTGCTTTTATTCTATATAGAAGAATTCCAGAAACATGTTTTACCTTTTTTTTGTTGTGGTTGTTTCTTTGGTTTTCTTTTCAGAGATGACTTCCAAAAAACCCATGTCTCGTGCTGTAAAAAATTCCAATGATAAGGGTAAATCTCAAGCCACCACTACTAAGAATAAAGCTCTGGCTCAAAATGATGACCCTTTGGAACCCGAGCTTCAAAAAGCTATTCATCTTTTTATGGGGTTGGACAAGGATACTGAGGCACTTAGAAAGGAAAAAGAAGATAAGATATGATTTACAGTAGAGGGGGAACGTGAGCTTTATATTGGCTGGGTATGCACCCAAGGTTTTAACCCAAAAAAGGTGTTTAGCTTGAAAGGGGTACTCGAATACTTCCCTGGTATTGTACAGAAAATTGAGGAGTGTGCATGGCAAATCATTACGGATGACAAGGTTTAACAAAGACTAAATACCTACTTTTCAAAGCTTGTTAGGGAGTTCTATGCCTCCTACCACATTCAATATACACAACACAAGTATAAACAAGTTGTGGAGCTGCAACCTTGCTTACCTAGTATTCTTGTGCAGGGGGTTGAGGTGCCTTGCACCCTAGAGGCTATCAACAATATTTATTATAATAATCCTTCAGAGCCTGGCACTGAATGTAAACAGTATATGAATGGTGGGCTCACTCAATTTCCTTGGATTGCTACAATCATTTCTAAAGGCATTCCTACATGGGCAAATGGTGATGGTCAAATCAAAAGGCATGATCTTTCTATTCAAGCCATGTATTGGCTAGGCTTTGTGGGTTCCCGGTTGCTCCCTTTCATTAATGATCGAAGAGTCACTATTGAGAGGGACATCCTAGTGGGCTACATTATGAGTAGCATACATGTTAATGTGGGAGAAATAATTACCGACATGATCAAGATAAGAGCAAAACAACCTGGGACTGTGTTGCGTTTTCCTTCTCTCATATCTATAATGTGCTTTGCCACCAAGGTTTCTCTCTTTCCTTGAGTTGATCAACCATTGACGTGTACTGGGGTGATTATATCACTCAAATTTAAGATGGTGCAAATCTGATAGTGAAAAAGAGGAAAGCTTCTGAGGTGACTAGTTTGTCTTTTGGAGAGCTACCTAGTCTTGAGGGCATGAGCACCCAAAAGAGAGCTACCTAGTCTTGAGGGCATGAGCACCCCTTCTATGATTTCACTTTTATTGGATGCCCCACAAACTTCTAGTGGCACTACTCTGGTGGTTGATCCACCTCTTGTACCACTTTTTTTGAGCACTACATAGCCTCCTTCTCCACCTACTTAGCCTCCTAAACACAGTTCAACTGTCTCGTTTGCTAAGGTGGCCTCCATGACCCTTGCAAATGACAACACTCTAACTTGGATTCTAATTTATATACCATAGTTTATCTAGGTGGCCATTGAGAGGAGCCTTGAGCGCTTACGTGCTCAGATATGGGATTATGAGCAGAGATTGGCAGCAGTTAAGGAAAGAAAGGATAGTAAGAAAGTTTCTACTCTCAGAGCCGATCTTACTAGCCTTCGAAAGGAGTTCTGGTTGGTGCAATTTCCTTATGTTTGGAGGATGCCTGAATGACACTACCTCAGGTTGACCTAGAACCAATTCTACCATTTGCTAATTTGTTTGAGAGCACCACTGAGAGAGGTGAGATAGGAGTTGACTTGGGTGCAGGGCTGACTGAGGCCCAATAGATTCAGGCTACCATACAGTGTTCATTAGATGATCAATATGCCAAACTAGTTGGTTCTAGCTCTAGTTTGTAGCCTCCTAAGGATCATCATATCAGTTTGGTTACAGTCACAGGAGCCTAGTTTGAGGAGGCTCCTCGTATTTCAGATGATGATCAGTTACAGACCACTCATAATGTGGGTACACGCACCTAGTACGCCTCAGGGAGTCCCTACACTTCATTCCTATCATTCTCTATTGTTGCATTGGGGATAGTGCAACATTCTTTAGTTGGGGGGTGGGACATTTTAGTCCTGACATTTTATTCTTGGTCTATAAGATTATCTCTTTTTGATATACTCTCTTGATGTCCTCTTAATGTGGATATTTCCCTTGCTAGGCTCATCTTTGTGATTTTTGATACACTCTTGATACTGCCCTCGCTGGGCTCGTGTTTTGGTTTATATTCTATTAGCCCTTGCCAGTCTCATATTATACTCTTGTTATATTATTTAAGGCACATGCACATTTTTCTTGTGTTGGTTATTGATTTTGGGTGATGTATATGTTGGACGAGCGTATCATTTTATTCGCCTCTTGTAAATACGTGTCAAATAAACTCTAAGGGTTTTCTTCAAAACTTGGTTCTTTACCAAGGAACATGTTTTTTTTTTGTATTCTTTGTCGAACCGAGTGGAATTTCCCTATGATAGATAGAACGAGTGACTTTCTTAAGGGAAATACCTGTCTTTTAAAGTTAGAGTAAAGTGAGTAAGTTGCAAAGTTCAAAAGGTACCTCCAAAAATTTGTCATTGGCAAGAAAAATAAGTTTTGAAAAGAAATGAGTAAAGATTTTTTAAGCTTTCTCTTGAATCATGACCTTTAAATTCAATTTTTGGGTCTTTCTTCACAAAAGAAGAGTTTTCGATTTGGAGTAATTTGTTAAGTTCATTTGCTCAAATTGGTTGGAAGACTAGCTTTCTATTTTAAGAGTGTGGTGCCTTGTGTGGTGAGGTTTTTACTCAATTCTTGTGTATGTATTGTAGTCTAGAATTTTTACCGAGTGTATTCAAGGCGAAATCCTAGACCAAACTTGATTTGGAGGATGACCTGAGGCCTTCTTTGGACCGTCACATAGCCTAAATCCCACTTTAACATGTTCCCTAGTCAAATCCATTTTTTTCTTTCTTTATGAGAACCATACTATTACACCATACCCTTTTTGAATAACCCCTCTCTTGGAACCCAACCTACTTGAATGCATCGTATTTTTCTAGTGTAAGCTGGTGTAGGCAAATGCCTAAGTTGGGAGTGCATAGTTGTGATAATGACAAAATCAGGCAAAAAGCCTAAGTTTTGGGGGGAGTGCAAGAATTGTTTATAAAAGGTGTATGCTTGGTTGTCTCAAATAATTCTTCTTAAAAACAAGAGAGGAGCTTGGAAATGAATATAAAGATCCTAGCTCGTGGAAAGTGAAAGAAATAAGTCAAAAGGCATAAGAAGACTGGGCATGAACGGCTAGATAGTAGAAAGTCTCTTGAAAGAATCAAAGAAATTAATGAAGAGGAAAATATCAAAAGTGTGATTAGTAGAATGATGAAAAAAAATTGAGGAAATAAAAGAAATGAAAAGAGGGTGAATAAGGTGAAGAATTTGAAAGATGGGCCTTAGAGATTGTTTAAGCAATTGTGTTGAGGGAGGTTCAAAAGTTAATTGATCTTAAAAATTCCCTCCTTAACCCTAGCCTACATCAATGTCTGCAAGTCCTTGGTGATTTCAAACCTTGTAGGTCTACATTAGTGGCGAATGACACAAAGGGCAAACCTATGGTTCTACTTGTTATACTTGAATTTTGTTGTGAGAGTGAGTGAGAATTCTTTCTATCTCTATGTTCCTGCTGATTTGCATTATGTTATATGAGTGGAACAAACTCTTACTAATGAGTGGCCCCCATAATTTGAAGTGGAGAGTGATGTCTTACTTTCAATTAGGGGAAAACGAGCAAGACACGCCGCAAAGTAAATTTGAGGCAATTTTAGAAAGTCTAGTGTCAAGACTTGAGAAGCACCTTGTTTTTAAAACCCTTACTTTTTGATGTCCTCTACCTTTGAAATGGAAGGATTTGTTTCTTGGAAGGAGAAGTGTTAATTTCTTGTTTTCCATGACTTGTTGTGATAACTGATTGGACTTTGTGATCTTAGTCATATAGCTTAGTGTGTTTTGTTTACTTGGGAGTAAAGATTAATACCCTTTGTTGTTGGTAAAGTCCTTAATTGCTTGAGGGAAAGCAATAGTTTAAGTTTGAGGGGTTGATAAGTTGACATTTTGCAAACTTTTTAGTCTCTTTTAGCTTGAATTATTGTCTTGTTTTCTTTGATTTGATGCATATCTTATGTTAAAATGGTCACTTGTGTAGGTAGTTGATGAACTTGAAATGAGCTAGCTTTACGAGTCAATAAGAGCATAAGAATGAAGAAAAAGAACTTAGGATGATGCATAGAAGGAAGACAAGGATTATGCTCCAGCATCTTGCCATATGCCCCCACATGTAAGGGGGGCATCACAACACACACATGAACTGAAGAAACTGCTCTGACATGCGTGGCCACATGCGCCCACACCTGGGCAAGTGCGCTAGCATGTCAAGGGCACATATGGTAAGGCAGTAATTCTGGAGAAGGGAAAATGTTGACATATACAGCCACCTACACGCGTACATGGCCACATGCGCTGGCATGTGCCAAGTGTGGTGACATTTTTGTAATTATCCGTTACGCATTTTTCCAGCTATAAAAGGGTTTTTTCAGATCTAAAAACTCCATCTTTTGCTATTTTTTGAAGTCTAAAGCTTGTAATTGAAATCCTAGAGTGGGATTTTAGTGCTTTTGCTTGATTTGTTGCTTGGAATTTGGAATTTCTCTTGGAATATTTGGATTCTATGGTAGAATTTAATGAGAATATATGTATATTTCCTTCTTTTCTTGTTATAAGTAGCTAATCCCCAACTTGGGGCTATGCATGATTGAGTTGTGATTTGTGTGTAGGTAATGCTCATTTGTCTAGATTATCAATTAATTATTAAGGATTTAATCATTACTTCATGCTTTAAACTAAGATTAGAGGTTGCAAACTCTAGTTTTGCTTAAAATTCTTTTCATCCTTGACAAAGGGGAAAAGGGTGAGGAGTAGTGATTAACAATAACTTGATTTTATAATTTAATAGTAGATCTTATATATAAGGCTACTAATTGAGGTATTTGGTTGGTTACAAGGAAACATGTGTGAGGTGTTCGAAAAAACCCACATATGAAATTTCAACGTTTTATTAAAAGATTGCTGTTGAAACCTATAACTTAGCCTATCTGCAACACTTAGTTGAATTTAGACAAACTGGTACTTACCCATGCATATATTCACACTCATGAGGGCTATGGTACTTACCCATGCATATATTCACACTCATGAGGGCATAGCCCCAAGTCCCTCTTACTCTTGATTATACACTTTAGATTTCACTTTTGCAAATCAAATTTCAAAATTAACTATTTGAACATGAAATAGATTGAACAAAAACCCCATTTTACTTTATTTCATTATTTTTAGCATTGCGTGCCAACTCATAGTCACTTGTGACACTCTAGGGTGAAACTATCGCCTTCATTCCCCGTGGAATTGACCTCAATTTCAAGTTGGGTAAAAATTATATTGCTAATGACTGCATACATCTTGAGGTGTATCTTAAGCGTTATCACTCATATGACTGGTGAGCCTAGTACTCTGATACCAACTTTTCACGACCCAAATCCCAAAGATTGTGCTGTCACCTACCCCTCTCCAACCATGGTAGGTAAGCCTAACACATTCACTCAACCAAACTCAAAATAAAAATAGTCTATACTCGATACATAGTAATTTATAGAAAAATAAGTCCTTCATAATAAATTAAGAGGAAAGGTAAAATATAAACAATGATACCAAGACTTAGCAGCATGAATACAAAGAGACGTTAATACTGAAAGAAATAACTAGTGTCTACAACACTATCTCTTATAGTAAGTAAAGACAAAATAAAGATAGATGAAGCCTGGAGACAACTCCTATCCGTGAAGGTCACCACGACTCTGAAGTACCTTAAGTATGCATAATTAGAAACCATGTGGATCACTCGAACCAGGATCTACACTAAAAAATGCATAAAAGTAGGAGCGAGTGCAGTCCACTTGTACTCAGTAGACATCATAGGCCTACTTAGCTCAAGCAGGAAACTATAATGAGTAAAGAATATTAAAATAACCGTATACGCAGAAAGGTTCCAGTAGTTCTATGATAATAAATATCATACTTTATCTCAATTTCAACCATAAATAGAATAGACTATGCAAATGCAATAATATGAGATGCTATGCAACAACAAGATATATCTTTCCCTGCGGTCTTGTTAGCCGAATCTTTGCCCACATTCATGTATATATGTAAATAGGAAAACAAGATAGGCCTTTGCCCATGGTCTTTTTAGTTGAATCTTTTCCCATGGTGATCTATACAATTTGTAATATCAGGAGTAAATTCTTTAAAAAATGCTAGTTTTCAAGTAAATATTTGATTTCATGACTTTGCAATGTGAGTATAAATAAGTATGCATGATCGCAATAAATACAAACCCTGATATATTTCAATAATATGTGTAAAATTCCAACAATGTAACATACAAATCAATCTTTCTAAATCACAAAAAAATCATCAATACAAACCCCCACACGAGCATCACAAGTAAAAATCCAACTCGTTTACCATAAAAATTCACTAATTCTCCCAATTCGTAGTGTGCTTTACACGATAAGTCCCCACCTAAGCAAAGTCTGAAGAAAATTAAGTCATAATCTACTTCAAAAGAAAACTGTAAGTCTTAAAAAAATCACAAACTAGCCTTTCTTTTTGGACCAGCCTTAAAACACTTCTAATCTATCAAAACAAGTTTTAAGCATAAATACTGGTCCCATAATACATATATTTCAAAGGTTCCAAACCGATTCCAAAATGTCAACCCAAAAATTAACCCTAAGAACGCAAGATTAACATTGGAATTTTATTAGAAAATTAATTTATCCATATCCTAAGGAGTTTAAATCTGAAATTTATCAAAAATAGAATTGAGATCGAGTTTAAAATTATCAAAATATCATACTTTAACTTTACCAGTAAAACCTTAAAATTTTAATTGAAAATCAAGATCTAAAGGTACAATCATGAAATAATTAGTAGGTAATGACAAAATATTAGATTAGGAACTTACCTGATTTTGTAATCTTGAAAATCTCTTTTAGATTCTTCCCATATTGAGTTTTAAAGCTTCAAAATCAAGTTATGGAGTTTTAAGATGGATTTTATAAAGGCTTTCAGTGACTCCCTTCATTGCGATCATAGTGCATCCATCATCATCAAGTTATTGACCCTACCCATTCCATCACAATCGTAGCACCTACATCACGAACGCGATGAATAATTGCCTGACTCAGACTCTCTAACCCTTCAAGGCGAATATGATCCCTCCATCACGATCACGAAGGTTAGGGAATTCCTTCTTCAAGATCACAACATGAGCATCACAAATGCAAAGAAGGAAGTACCACTGTTGCGCACTAGCTGAGTTCCAACTTCAAATATGTCCCAGATGGACCCTCAAGATTTATTTGGGACCTCTAAAAAAAAAATCAACTATGCTACTAGACTAAATTTGACATTCTGAACTCAATGGAACCATTCAAAATTCCAATAGAGGTCGGAATCCTCGAAATGTTGACCATAGGCTAAACTTTCCAATATCTCATCTAAATGCTAAAAATAACACCGAAAGCCTCAAAACTTGAACCAACCATACTATTAACCCAAAAATGACATTTTAGAGCAAATGCAATTGACAAAATTCTTATACAAGGGCTAAAAACATCAAATATTAACCAAAGTCAATTATACAAACATAAGAAATTTACAAATAAAAAACTTGAATGAAATCCAACCAAATACCTTGAGAACCATGCCACCCACTTCAACAACTCACAAATACCATAAAGTAATTGTAGAAAGGGGTAAAATGGTGAAAGCGTATAAAATTTCAAAAATTACTATAAGGGTTGCTATAAATTTCCTTGGAATTTTTTGCATATATGTAAAGACTCGGTGGGCTTTGTGTAATCTCTATTTTCTATAGATATTAGGTTGAGTAAATCCTCAATCTCATCACAACTCTTGGATAAAGCTTTCCCTTGAGCTGTAGCATTAAGAAGTGACTTTGAATCTGGCTTGAATTCTTTAATAAAGTTATGCTCAATGATCTCCTTTGTCTACTGGTGGTGTGAATAGTCTCTCAAATATGACAAGATGTCCCATTATGTAATAGAACTGACAGGTTCACTCTACAACCACTACTGTACCTCTCCAATCAATGAGAAAGAAAATAATGTAAAGTTCATATAATCATATAACATATTCTGATAATGAAAGATATCGCTTAGGTCAATGAACTCTTATAGGTAAATGGAAAGAGAGATTGATCATATTTGGGCTTGCATCCTATGATTTTAAGTTGGGTATGGTCTCTTTATATGTCTTAATTGAGATATTTAAGTTTCTCTTATCACTGTGAATATTGCATACCCATTGATATTCATTTCATGGCATTGTTAACTAGATATTTTGAGAATAGTATTTTTAAATGACTTGAATGGACAAAGAATAAATTAGTTTGGATGGATTTTACTAATTTCTAACTTGCATGCCTAATGGGAAAATGTTCCGAGTGTATTGTACTAATTTTTGACTTGTATGTCTGATGGAAATTTGTTTTAGGTGGGATATTTTTTGATATTTAACTTATAGTCCAATTAGAAATTATTCCAGGTGGATTCATCATTTTCATGCCTGATGGGAAACAATTTTGGGTAGTTATATAGACCTCGTAAGTCCCCCATGGGTCCCAGCTAGCTATACAGGGCAACGAGTGTATAGTAAAGCATACATTGTATCATATAAATTCATCTCATTATCTTCATTTGATTTGTACTAAAATTATTGCGAACAATGATTGAGTGATTAGTTACTTTTACTTTGATTTAAGCTGTTTGAGAGTCCTTGTACAGTGTTGTATCCTTATTAGTGTTGCTTGATTGTTAGATTAGGTGTGGCTTTCTTAATTTGGCAGGTATTTAAGGATATAGCCAGTAGTATATTAGGTGGTTCCTCTATTTATTTGAATTAAGGTCAGTCAATGAGGCTAGTGACTACATATGAGTTAATACTCACACTTGTTTATTTCTGCACTTTATGTGCAGGTACTAATCCAATTATCCCCGGGTGCTGAGTTAGAGTCTTGGGTTATCTCTTGAGATTTATATGTAGCTGTTGATTGATCCCAGAGTATCAAATATCTTTTATGTCTTTTACTTATGTTGTCTTTCCTTATATCGAGATACTTAGACTCCAATTATTTTAAGTTATGTTCAGAGGCTGGTACTTTGTGACTTCTAGGTTTTGGGTAGTGTTGGATGGCTTATGTAGTTTTCTTATAGCTGCCTTATGTTATTTTGTATTGAGAATTGATTATATTATTTCTTCCTTATATTTATTTTGTATATTATTATTTATGTGTTGGGTTGGCCTACCTATTATGGGGATATGTTAGGTGCTATGATGACTTGAGTTTTTGGTCATGACAAGTTGCTATCAGCTCTAGGTTTATTGGTCTCACAAGTACAAGCTGAGCCTAGTAGAGGCTTGTAGATTGGTGCGAGACGTCTGCTATCTATATTCAAGAGTCTACAAGACTTTAGTAAATTCTATTTTTGATTCC
This sequence comes from Capsicum rhomboideum, assembly GCA_031232105.1. Classification (NCBI taxonomy): domain Eukaryota; kingdom Viridiplantae; phylum Streptophyta; class Magnoliopsida; order Solanales; family Solanaceae; genus Capsicum; species Capsicum rhomboideum. The sequence continues at coordinate 55,709,275 of CP124716.1, read as the reverse complement.
TTTTTATGCGTTCTTGGTTTGGTCTCTCTTAAAATCTCCTCATTTCATTCTCTTACTTATATAAGACACATTCTTGGATTTGCAAGCTAATAATTGAGGGTGGCATTGCGTGATATGGTGCAAGACCTGGTGCTAAGGAGGAAGTGGTAGACTAGTGTAAAAGGGTGTGTAGCCAAATTTAGACTGTATTTATGATTCAAAATAGATGGAGTAAAGTTGTGGTTTAATTAATGCTATTTGGGGATATTCATATGAAAATATGAATAATGGTTTGAAAAACTTCTTGACTCACCTTATCTCTTATGTTTAGTTATTCAACAGTGGGAAGAGTGCATATATGGCATAAATAATATTAGAAATAGTGTTGATGATTGGGAATGGTATGACTAAAGTAATAACTAGGTATGGAGAAGAGTGTTGGAAATATAACAATGGGATATTTACTACTATTATTTTAAGGAATGGTTAAAGTTGAGAAGAATCAACAAATTGTGTAAAACGATAATAATAATTATGGTAAGATATTGAGAAGAGTTTCTTATAATGAGGTTCGAGGTGGTATGACTACTTTTGAGGTTTGTATGAAGAGTATACTTTCTATCTTATGAAGTAGAGGTACAACAAAGGCAATTTAAATGGTTAAAGTTTTATCATACCACTGCCACAACAAGACATGTGTTTACTTTGCTAGAGTCATAAGGTGTGCTAGCTTTGCTATCGATTGGGGTTTATGAAAGGATAAACTGATTATGTACAAGATGAAATGAAGGATGAATAAAGACCAAGAGTTAAGAGTTCTTGATAGGAGATGGTTGTTGGCTTTAGGTCAAGAGCGGGAAATTTTCTTTATGATTGGTTTTTATGGAATTGTGCAACAATAAATCTTTAGCAAGAAACTTGTTTACATGTTTATATTAGATGAAGACAAGGGTACATATTATTTTGGGCTAGAGGCTGAGTAGCTTGTATAATGTATTATAGTTACTTAATGGGAAAAAATGTATGGTGTAATCTAGGTATGACCATCTTGATGGTTATGTTGTGGCAAAGTGGTGGATCTAATGGGCTTTCATGAAGTTGTACTACTAAGGTAGAGAAAGTGATGAATGAAAATATATATTTATATTGGTTAACAAGTGTATAGGTTAATTACTTAGGTAGCTATCAGCTGCTTCACCTATTAGGAATAATAGAGTTCGATATTGCACGAGTGAGGCATTAATCTATAAGGGAAATTAAAGTGGTATATCAATGGTAGGTATTGACATGTTCAAGTTATGGAGTGCATTTCAGAGATTTAATTGAGGGCTAGTGACATCAATTGAGATGAAGAAGAGTGAATGGATGTTGGAATAATGAACTTGCGGATAAAGGGAGTTTTAAGCAAGCATGCTTGTGTGAAAGTAATTGAGAATGTTACTAAGGATGTGCATGTAGTAATTGATTACTTTACATGATTGAACCATTGCATATGTGGTTTGAGGTATCATACCAATGATAAGATCAACTTTGTGTAATGACCAGGGCAACTAGGTAAATTTAGTGAGCAATTTTTATGATGAGTTGTACTTATGATGCAACTAATTTTGAAGGATTTTCAATTAAGAGATTTTAGTAAGGTAGGAAAAACTTTTAGATTTCAAAGATTTTTAGTTTGTTACTATTCTCATGATGGGCTTGACTTTTGTGTAAAAACTTATGGTATTTTAAAACATCCCTCGAGTAGATTTGAAGGATTTTTTTACTTACAATGGAAAAAGTTATTAGAAATGGAATATGACATTTGCAAAATAAGAATAAGGGTATCTATTTAAATTTAGAAAGTTAAGTGTTCGTCTTCAAGAAATGAGATTTGAATTCAAAATAACATGATTACTTGGGTATTATTTATATTAAGGGAATATTATCATATGTTAAACAGATAGGGTGTAAATTGGTTAAGTATGCTTTGAGAGAAGTCTACAGACGTTTGGGGTAAGTGTTGTGATAAGTCCTGTAGTAGTATCAAATTTGGTAACTAATAAGGTATAGATTTCAAATGATGGACATGATAAGAGTAAAGGGAAAATGATTGGTGGAGTACTAAGGTGTGTGATTTTATAGCATTCATAAGTAAATGGGATGATATTGGTCAGTAAAGGAAATTGTCTACATAATTTGGATCATAATTCAGGTTTTCTGTGGTAAAGCTACATTTGTAGTAGTGGGTTATGTTGGGGTATGGGTTAGTGAGATAAGAAAGATTGTGCATGTCGATTATAGAAGAATTAGGGAAGGACGTATGCATGGAAAAACACATGGGTTGCAGAACTCACTACATTGAGATGTTAAAGGCATAATAAAGTGTTGCACTCAAAGATTTTGGTTCAGAATATAAGGTAATAAGCTATGGGTCTTGTGTCAAATAATATAGAATGGTGAACGAGATAAGGGAAGGAAAAATAGACTCTTATATTGGAGGGTTGAAAGTATTCAGAATTGTGTGATGGGTATAAGTTGAGAATTTGAAGTCCTACCAGCATTGCATATGGCCACATGCTATGAATGAATAAGACATCAAATATAGATCCTTGGTGTATAGTTGATAATTTGTGGGAATTTAAATCATTTTGGTTTAGGAACTACAACACCAGGTGGAACATTTGTTAGTGAAAGGTAGAATGGTTTGGCACAGACTTATACAGGACTTAGTAGTGACTTTTCTGAAGATTTGGTTTTGGTTTGGTTAACAATCAATTATATGTGGGTGATTTAGTATTTCTACACTATGTTGGATTGTTCATATTATGCCAGGTGGCTTATAGGCGCATTACCGTAAAGTCTTATAATTCTACAAGTTTAGAGAGGATTTTGGGATAAGTTGATACTACCTTGTTGATGGATGATATAACACCCCAAAAATTGAATCCAAGATTAGAATCATGCTTCAAGTACATTTAAAATCAAACATCATGTTTTGGCAGTGTGAAAAGTGATTTAGACATGTATTAAGGCCACAAGTAACTCCTAACTCATAGCCAAGTTGAAACCTCCCTAACGGGTGTTTTGTTGTGAAGAATCTCCCTATAGTCAACGTCAAACAAGAATAACTCTTAGCTTCTGAAGTATTTTTGAGCTCAATACCCACCAAATAAAAGGTCTTTGAGTCTTCTTTCCAAAGCATGTTTCATTTTAATCAATTCTAAATCTAAGAGTTATGGCCATTTTAGTGGAGCACTGTCCAGCAGTGTAAATCTACGATAGAAACCACGATCGTGGTTAGAAACCATGACCATAAAATGGTCTCGTCTACATGAAACAACCCCAATAACCTAAGAGTTGTCAAGTATATCTCCCAACAAAAAAAGGGTACCATGATCTTTGTTAGAAATCATGATCTTAGGTGCGATCGTGAGTCCTAAAGCTCATTCGGCTTGGACTTTCAACCTACAAAATAAGGTACGATAGTAGGTGGGTCCCATAATCATAACATGGCTCATCTAATCAAGTACAAAGATCCTCCAGTTCATCTACCCAACCATGAACACCACCCATGATCTTGGGATGGTCCGTGAGACTCAATTCCGCAGATTTTTAGTTACGTTTTATGAGGGGCTTTGTAGACTTTTCCCACTTTTTCAACATTAAAACTATGTCGTTTAAGCCATACCAAAGCTGATTATTAAGATTAATACTACCCTAAGTCCCTCATTAATTAGAAAACATTCGACACTTAGTCAGAAAAAAGAGAAAGAGGCAATTTTCCTCCTCTTCGGGGCAAATTAGGGTTCTCCAATCTCAGGCTCCAATTTCAAAGATTTATTTATCGTTATCATATCCACATATGTGGGATTTAAACAATAGGTTTCCTTTCACTCATTGAGTCCCAAAGTTAACTCAAACCCTCAGTTTAATTCTTTCCTCAGAGCCTAGGGTCCATGAATACTGTGAATTCCTTGATAATTTAGTTCCATGTTATCATTGAGATATAAACCCATGTTTTACTTTGAATACCAGTATCATTACATGTCTATAATTTCAATCCCTCATTATATTATGTAATCCATAATTCTCGGACTTGAGTTATAGAATTCCTTATTTTATTCAGTTTATAGGAATTGTCATATTAGTTGCATTCTTCAGAGATAGTGGGTTATGAACACCCGATGACCTAGGATTTCATGCATATATTTATGAATATTCAATCCTTTAGTTTTAATCAGTTGAACGCTTTCAGATAAAGTACTTATCATAAGTCTTTAGAATATTAATATTATTGAGTATTCCGGTTACAAGTTATTATTTCAGTTGGGAGTAGTACTTAGCACCGAGTAGACACAGGGATGAAGGCTCACCTATTAGTTAGGCCGAGACCTTTATTAGAAGTCCCTAAGTCCCAGAACTACGGCACCAGCGTAGGTTCTAAAGGTTCACCCATCAGACCAGGCTTGATACCTTAGTCCTTATGGACATCAGTTTAGTGGATCCACGTCATTCAGTGTTCGTACCCTTGGCAAGTTATGGAACACTATTCTAGCTAGGGTTACAAGTTCGACCCCGATTATCTCAGATTAAGGTATGTCAATTAACAGTAGCTCCCACAGTCCCACAGTTCAGATTCAGATAGTTACATAACCTCGTATCCAGTTATTCAACATATCATACAACACATTTTTAATACTTGATCTTGCATCATTTAATCATGTTACATGTATTATTCTCAGCCTATGGCAGTTATTTCCTATCTCACATACTCAGTACATTGAAAGTATGGATTGCATACTTTTCTTTGCATTATATTGTCTTATAGTATAGGTTCTGATATTCAGTAATTGGATCACGCATAGTATGATCTCCTACTACATCAATAATAGTACTTTGGTGATTCCTCATCAATCAAGGGCTATTTATCACTATTATTCATTTATATTTCTTTTAGTTTTCAGACAGTTAGAGTTAGCTGGGTGCTTGTCCCAACAACTTGTCTTAGTAGAGGCTTTCAGACATTAGATGTTCATCTTTGTGGTTTTAAACTAAGCTATTGTTATTGGTTTTTGATTATTATTCATCATTCAGTTCAGCTTCCACACAACGTTTATATTAGTTATTTCAGTAGTTACAGTGTCATGCTAGGCCATGGGTTAGCTTGGGGTCACTTATGGCTCTAGGCACCGTGTTATGACTTGGGGGTAGTATCGGGTCATGAAAAACTTGGTATCAGAGCATTAGGTTTAAAGTGTTCTAGGGTGTCTAAAATTCATATTAAGTAGAGTCTTATTCATGGGTGTGAAGCGTGCCACACTTATAAGTGAGAGACTATGAAATGTTTTAGGAAAAGTTTCACTTCTTTCGTATTCATGGCATGCGATAGAGTGTGAAATCTATTAAAACCTTATTCTAACTTATACTCTATGATTTTATACAAAATGCCACCCAGAAGAGTCAATGGAAGGAGAAATGGGAATGGTACTAGGAATGGAAACTAGCAAGCACCACCAGCTCCAGTAGACCCTTTGAACAAGCAAGTCTCTCATTCTGAGTTCAGGTTTGCTTTTATGGTGCTAGCTCAAGCCATGACCACTCATGCTAATCATCAGGTTGTTGCCCCGATCAATCCCATTGGTACCATAACAATGGCAAGAGTCCAAGACTTCACTCGGATGGATCCTTCTGAGTGCCATAGTTCTAAGACTGAGAAAGATACGCAAGAGTTTCTTGATGATATTCAGAAGGTTACTGAAATTATGGGTGTTACTCCAGTTGAGAGTTCTGACTTGGCTAATTATCAGTTGAAGGGAGTAGCTCACACTTGGTGCAAGTAGTGGAAGGAGGATAGAGGTGCAGATGCAGGACCGATGGAATAGGATGCATTTGTTACTACTTTTCTGGACAGGTTCTTACCACTTGAGTTGAGAGAGGCCAAGGTTAAGGAGTTCATAAGTCAGAGATAGTGCAACATGAGTTTGAAGGGGTATTTTCTTATGTTTACTCAATTTGTAGAGTATGCTCCTACAATGGTTGCCGATTCCAGGGCCAGTATGAGTAAGTTCGTGACAAGTGTTTTCGATGATATGGTTACAGTGTATAGGACTTCTATGTTGGTTAAGGAGATGGACATCTCCAGGTTGATGGTTCATGCTCAATATATTAAAGAAGAGAAAAATCAAATAGAAGGAATGAGAGAGTAAGAGGGCCAGAACTAGAAGCTTTAATTTCTCTAAGTAGAGGTTAGATGGTGGTAATCGTTCTCAATTCTACCAAAAATCTTCAGCTCCAGCCCCATCTTCTGCTAGTGTTCCAGTGCCCAAGTTCAAGCAAGATAATTGGGGTAGAGCACCAGGCTCTAAGTCTCAGGGTAGTATGAATAGTAGTGGTAATAACCCGGTTTACATAAAGAATTGTAAGAACCACAAAGGTAAGTGTATGGCTGGTAGTGATGTTTCATTTGGGTGCGGTAAGCCAGTTCATAGACTGAGCTAGTGTCCAGTGGCTTCGTAGAGGGGTAGGGATGCTTGCCAGCAGAATCAAACTAACTCTTCATCAGCTCCATCGGGTCACCCAACTCAGTAGGTTCCCTCATCTAGTGTAGCTGGTAGACAGTGTGAGAATAGGTTCTATGCCCTTCAAACTCGATAAGATTAGGAGGGTTCTCCTGATGTAGTCACTGGTATGTTACAGGTCTTTCATATTAATTTCTATACATTATTAGATCCTGGAGCCATACTTTCTTTCATGACTCCCTATATAGTAGTAGACTTTGGTGTCAGTCCCAAAATCCTCTCAGAACCTTTCTCAGTCTCTACTCCAGTCAATGATTCAGTCGTAGCTAGACGGGTATACAGAAATTTCTCAGTCATAGTTTCTCAGACAGTCACCTCAGTTGATCTCATAGAGTTAGACATGACCAATTTTGATGTTATTCTTGGCATATATTGGTTCTTCTATTGTTATCCCTCACTTGATTGTATAAAAAGATTAGTCCAATTTAAGTTTCCAAATGAGCCAGTCATAGAGTTGAAGGGTAGTACCTCAGTGCCTATAGGTTGATTTGTCTCTTACCGTAAGGCTAGAAAAATGATTTCCAAAGCTTGCTTCTATCATCTTGTTTGGGTTAAGGATTCAAAGTCTGAGACCCAAGCTCTTGAGTTAATTCGAGTGGTTAATGAATTCCCAGAAGTGTTTCCTGAAGATCTTCCCGTAGTTCCTTTCGAATAGGAAAGTGACTTTGGAATAGACCTACTTCTAGATACTCAGCCTATTTCAATTCCACCTTACAGAATGGCTCCAGCTGAGCTTAAGGAATTAAAGGAATAGTTGAAGGATCTCCTTGACAAGGATTTTATCAATCCCAACAACTCTCTATAAGGAGCTACAGTTCTTTTTGTGAACAAGAAAGATGGTTCTCTCAGAATGTGCATCGATTATCGTTAGTTAAATAAAGTCATAATCAAGAATAAGTATCCCATTCCCATGATTGATGACTTGTTCGAACAACTTTAGGGTTCCAATTACTTCTCTAAAAAAGACCTCAGATCCGGCTATCATAAGCTCAGGGTCAGAGAATGTAACATTCTAAAGATAGCCTTAAGAACTTGGTATGGTTACTTCAAATTTATTGTTATATCTTTTGGACTAACAACTTTGCCTGCAGCTTTTATGAACTTGATAAATAGAATGTTCAAGTAGTACTTGGACATGTTTTTTACTGTCTTTATTAATGACATCCTTGTTTATTCTCGAAGTAAAGATGAACATGCAGACCATTTGAGGATTGTCATGCAGACTCTCAAAGATCCCTAGTTATTCACTAAGTTTAGAAAGTGTGAATTCTAGTTGAAATTAGTAGCATTCCTTGGTCATATCATTTCCAATGAGGGCATTTAAGTTGATCCTCAAAAAAATGAAGCAGTTAGGAATTGGAATAGACCCATCTCTCCATCAGATATCAGGAGTTTCTTAGGTTTAGATGGTTACTACAGGTAGTTTGTTGAGGGATTTTCCACTATTACCTCTCCTATGTATAGATTGACTCAAAAGAAAGTCAAGTTTCAGTGGTTCAATTCTTGCGAGAAGAGTTTTCAAGAGTTGAAAACTCGACTCACCTCTGCTCTAGTTTTGACTCTGCCAGAGGGTTTAAATGGGTTTGTGGTTTATCGTGATGCTTTTAGGGTTGACTTTGGTTGTGTGTTGACGCAACATGGCATAGTTATAACATATGCTTCTAGAAAACTCAAGCCTCATGATAAGAATTACCCGACTCATGATCTTGAGTTGGCAACAATGGTTTTCGCCTTAAAGATTTGGAGGCATTATCTTTATGGGGTTCATGTAGATATATTCACCGACCATAAGAGCCTTCAGCCTGTGGTCACTTAGAAAGATCTAAATCTTTTTCTGAGGAGATGGCTAGTGTCACGCCCCAAATCCCATCGGGGCGAATTGACACCCATAGCCGATAAGGCCCAAGAGAACCAAGCTTTGCTTATATTCATTCATATGCACGCCATAAGAAACACCACTATCACGTAAGAACATGAAAGGCTAATAATGGAAATCATGGAACATGTGATATATATATACACACATATGTGAAACTTGGCCGTTGAGGCTATCAAGTCAAAATTGACATACATCCCTTACATTCATACACCCACGTACGTCTACAAAAGCCTCTAACGGATGCATTTACAAGACAAACTGAAAGTCGGGACAAGTCCCCTCTTTATACAACAGGTACAGTACCAAAACACATGTACAACTGTGACTCAAAAAATCCCCGAACCAACTGGAGCTCACCAAAGAACCGCAAATGACTGGCAACCTACTGGGGAGGCCTACTAGCTCCTGCACCTGTAGCAAGTAAGGTAAGTCCCACAAGGGACGTCAGTAAGAAGAATGTACTGAGTATGTAAGGCTCATAAGAAACTGTATGATATATAAATACTTCAATAAACTCAAATACAAATGAGTAACCGATGTGGATACGTCACCATTCTGTCACAATATACCCAGGCCTCGACTGATCAGTGGGTCTTTACATAACATAACATTATGTTAGGATCGGCTCGAGCTAGGCTTATGCCTCTAGAGCTGCCACCCATAAATCAATGCATTGGATTCGGCTCGAGCTAGGTTATTACCTCTAGAGCTGCCACCCATAAATCAACATATCAGGTTTGGCTCGAGCTAGGTTCTTACCTCTAGAGCTACCCCCTGTCAGGTTTGGTCCGAGCTAGGCTTACACATCTAGAACTGCCCCCTGATCTAATAATCTAGGGATCGGCTTGAGCTAGGCACTTCACCCCCAAAGCTACCACCCATTCTCAACCATTAACCACATATATGCATTACTTTGTTCTTTACTTTTGAGATTGGTACGATGATAGTAATGCACTGTTGGAAACACAACATTATTGGAATCATAACATTATTGGAACTATGGGACCTTTGGAACATTTGTCAATACATATGAGACATGTGAATCACAATTGATCAATGAGTAGGAAACATGTGATAATAACAATTGGTAACCAGATATAGGATACCTTAGAACATTTTGGAAATGAGTAAGTGCCATAACAAGGTGAATACTATATGATACAGAAGAATACGGATAGAATAACCTTACATACCTTGTATTCTCAATATGAATATACAATCTTAATTGTGCATACAATAGTCCCGCTCCTTCCTTATGTTTCACTCTACAACGCAAATACATAACGGAGTTTAAATTAACCACCAACTACCTTACAAATGCATATGACGACAATAAGTTACATGTTTGCCTTAGAAATGTCATTTCCTTATCTACAATACCATTCACGACATTGCCATACCAACAATACCCCAATCATGCCATACATTGACCACAACATCATATGCCAATAGCATTTCACAACAAAGTTTCTCTTTTACACTTCTCATTCACACCATATCACAATTAATCCATCAAGTCACCTTAATACACCTCATAACAACATATCGGCCAAAATCCCATAATTTACACTTATATAAAAATAACAAGTTTAGAAACATAATCACACCACACATGTTGATATTTCATCCATACCATGCACTTATATCAAAACCACAAGTCATCTTTCAAGTTTAATTTCACAAAGATGGCACATCTTTTACCAAAGGCAAAAGTGTCCTATTCGACCTTGCCAACATAACCATCATGATATACACACCACCTTAAGCGTATAATAAATTAATCCCTAAGAATAAGGACTTACCAAGGCTTGTGAAATGATGATCTTGTCCAAAGAAGTGTTGTTGCCTTAGGGTTTATGAGATAAGAAGATTTTTGAGAAATATCTAGAAAGAGATGAGAGTTCTAAAGCATAAAAATCTGATTTTCATGCCCTTATATAGGCCCTTAAGGAAAATTATCCTTGGCCATATATTTGATCCATGTTAAATGGGTATTTCTTTTATTTGTTGAGGCCCATGTCTTCCTACATGATATTTGGGCCTCAAATCCAGAATATAGATCTAGCCCAACACCTTTAATGAGTCCCACACTCAAACATTTCATTTAGTGAAAATAGGTCAATAAAGCTGGCAAAATTTCACGGTATCGTGACTAGTTTCTATGACACCAGTCACACCACGTAGGCTGTACGTGGAAATCAGACAAAAATTTCCATGTCTCTGAAGTTGGTCCACGGCACCACTCACGCCACGTGAGTGGGAGTCACGGCACGTGACTCCTACTATGGAAATCAGAGACTTTTTTTCCAAGTCTCTGAAGTTGGTCACGGCAGCCACCCACATCACGTGGGTGTGACTCACGCCACGTGAGTCCTGCCGTGACTCACCTCTGAGTCTCAGGTCTTTCCTTCTTTGCATGCTCATTTTCAACACAGGTTTCTTCACCTTTCCTTCATTTAGCCTTGTACCCCAACTATTATATATGTTCATGTACTCGTACCACCTGAGGTGTTACCACTAGTGTTGTTAAAGGATTATGATATGAGTGTCTTTTACCATCTGAGTAAAGTCAATGTTGTGGCTGACGCTTTTAGTAGATTGTCAATGGGAAGTGTTGCTCATATAGAGGACGAGAAGAAAGAGTTAGTTCGCGAGATTTACCAGTTTACTAGATTGGGAGTTTGGTTGGTTGATTCAGCCTAAGGTAATATCTAGGTTTAAAATGCTTCAAAATCTTCATTAATAGCCGAGTGAAGGAAAAACAAGATAGTGATCCTAGTTTTCTTAAGTTTAAAGAAGCAGTCTAGAGTCAGAAAGTTGAGGTTTTCTCCCAAGGGGGAGATGGTGTTCTTCGATGTTAGGTTAGACTATGTGTTCCAGATGTGGATGAATTGAGATAGCAGATGCTAATATAAGCTCACAGTTCTCGATAATCTATTCACCTAGGAGCCACTAGGATGTACCATGATTTACAAGAAGTCTATTGGTGGAATGGAATGAAGAAGGATATCACAAAATTTATGGCTAAGTGTCTAAATTACTAGCAGGTTAAAGTTGAGCTCCAGAGATGTGGTGGTATGCTTCAAGATATCAGTACTCCGACTTGGAAGTGGGAAGTGGTGAATATGGGCTTCATTATAGGTTCTATTTGGGTTATCGTGGAATGAATGACTAAGTCTTCCCATTTCCTGCCAGTTAATACTTCAAATTTAGCTGAGTATTATGCTAGACTCTACCTTATAGAGTTGGTGAAATTGCATGGAGTCCCTTTGACTATCATTTCTGATAGAGGTACTTCGTTTACTTCTGGAAGACTTTTCAGAAGGTTCTAGGTACCCAGATTTATCTTTGTACAACTTTTCATCCGTGGATAGATGGTCAGGTAGAGAGAACCATTTAGACTTTAGAGGATATGTTGAGAGCCTGTGTGATTTATTTCAAGGGTAGTTGGGATGATCGTTTGCCTTTGATCTAGTTTGCTTATAATAGCAGCTATCACTCCAATATTCATATGGCCCCATTCAAAGCGCTTCATAGTAGGAGGTGTAGATATCCTATTTGTTGGTTTGAAGTTGGTGAAGCAACCTTGATAGTGCCAGATTCAGTTCATGAGGCTATAGAGAAAGTTCAGCTGATTTGAGAAAGGCTGAAAATAGATCAGAGTCATCAAAAGTCCTATGCAAATATGAGAAGAAGGGAGCATGAGTTTGCTACTGGTGATTTGATTTACTTGAAAGTTTCACCCATGAAAGGGGTAAAGAGGTTTGGCAAGAAAAGGATGCTCAATCCCTGCTATGTTGGTCCTTATAAAAATATGGGTTTTTTTGGCAATGTAGCCTATGAGTTGGTTTGCCTACATACTTAGCATTAGTGTATCTGGTTTTCCATGTGTCTTTGTTAAATAAATGCATTGGTGATCCTACATTGATTTGGCCCTTAGAGAGTATGGGTGTGAAAGATAGTTTTTCTTACGAAGAGGTGCTAATTGAGATCCTTGATCGTCAGGTTCGTAAGTTGAGAAAAAAAGAGGTTGCTTCAGGTTTTTTGGCGAAATCATTTAGCTGAGGAAGCTACTTGGGAAGCACACAGGAAGAAATGATGAATAAGTACACCCATCTCTTCCCTTCAACTTAGTTCCAGCATGAGGTAATAGTTTCCCTTAACTAATTCATTCCATCTCACCACAACATGCATTCATGGGTCCATTTTAGTCCATGTTTTAGTTACAAACTTAGTTATCATATCAGTATTTATGTCTTAGAAATACAATATTGGGATTGCAGCTCATTCCCTAACTTTTTAGCTTAGTTAGTTTCCATTCGCAGACAAATGACCCCAAGGAAGAGATATTGTAACACATCGAAAATCCAATCCTAGATTAGAACCATGCTTCAAGTACATTTGAAATCAAACATCATGTTTTGGTGGTGTGTAAAGTGATTTAGACATGTATTAAGGCAACAAGTAACTCATAGCACAGTTGAAACCTTCCTTACCTGGTGTTTTCTTCCCTATAGCCAACTTCAAATGAGAATAACTCCTATATTCTAAAATATTTTTGAGCTCAAGACCCACCAAATGAAACGTCTTTGAGTCTTCTTTTCAACGCATCTAATTTCATCTTAATCTAATATCGGAGGTAAGAGTTATGTCAATTTTAGTGTAGCACTGTCCAGCAGTGACAACCTACGAATATAAACCACGATCATTATTAGAAACCATGACCATAAAATGGTATCGTCTTCCTGAAACAACTCTAAAAACCTGAGATTTGTCAAGTATAACTCCCAACCATGATAGGGTACCACTATCTTGGTTAGAAATCACGATCTTAGGTATGATCATGAGTCCTAAAGCTCATTCAGCTTGAACTTTCAACCTACGAGCCAAGGTACGATCATAGGTAGGTCTCATGATCTTACCATGGATTGTTTGATCAAGCCCAAAGATCCTCCAGTCTATCCACCCAATCACTAACACCACCCACGGTCATAGGTGGTTCCCACGATCGTTGGATGGTCCGTGAGACTCAATTCCACAGATTTTCAATTATGTTTTATGAGGGGCTTTGCTGTATTTTGCCTCTCTTTTAACATCAAAAATATGTCATTTAAGCCACCCCAAAGCTTATTATTAAGATTAATATTACCCGAAGTACCTCATTACTCAGTAAACATTCAACACTTAGTCAAAAATAAGAGAAAAAGGCAATTTTCCTCCTCTTCAAGGCAAACTATGGTTCTCCAATCTCAGGCTCCAATTTTAAAGATTTCTTAAAGGTACTCATCTCTAGGTATGTGGGATTTCATCAATGGGTTTTCTTTCACTCATTGAGTCCCAAAGTTAACTCAAACCCTCAGTTTAATTCATTTTTCAAAGCCTAGGGTTCACGAATATTGTGAATTCTTTGATAATTCAGTTCCTTATTATCATTAAAATATAAACTCATGTTTTACCATGAATCCTAGTATCATTACATGCCTATAATTTCAATCTTTCATTATATTATGTAATCCATGATTCTCGAACTTGAGTTATACAATTCTTTATTTTATTCAGTTTATGGGAATTGTCATAGTAGTTGCATTCTTCTAAGATGGCGGGTTATGAACACCCGATGACCAAGGATTTCATGCACATATTTATGAATATTAAATCCTTTGGTTTTCATGATTTGAATGCTTTCAGATAAAGTACTTATCTTTAGTCTTTAGAATATTAATATTACTAAGCATTTCAGTTACCAGTTATTATTTTAGTTGGTAGTAGCACTTAGTATCGAGTGGACGCAGGGATGAAGGCTCACCTGTCAGTTAGGCTGAGAATTTTAGTAGAAGTTCCTAAGTCTAAGGACTATGGTGCCACCGTAGGTTTTTAAGGGTCACCCATCAGACCAATCTTGATACCTTAGTTCTTATGGAAATCAGTTTAGTGGATCTATGTCAGTCAGTGTTCGTACCATTGGCAAGGTACTGAACACCCTTCTAGTTGAGCTATAGGTTAGGACCTTGTTAGCTCAGATTGGGGTATGTCAGTTAACGATAGCTTCCACAGTCCACAGTTCAAATTCAAATAGTTGTATGACCTCGTATCCAGTTATTCAGCATATCATACAACACATGTTTAATACTTGGTCTTGCATAATTTTATCATTTTACTTGCATTATGTTCAGCCTATGTCAGTTATTTAATATCTCACGGACTCATTACATTCAAAGTACTGATTATATAGTTTTCTTTGTGCTATATTGTCTCATTATATAGGTTATGATATTTAACATTAAGATTATAGTATGATCTCCTACTATATCAGCAATAGTGCTTTGGTGAGTCCTCATCATTCAAGGGCTATTTATCACTATCTTTCATTTATGTTTCTTTTAGATTTTAGACAGTTAGAGTTAGCTGGGGGCTTGTCCCTATAACTTATCTTAGTAGAAGCTTTCAGACATAGAGTTAGATGTTTTGCTTTGTGGTTTTAAACAGAGATGTTGTTGTTAGCTTTTGATTATTATTTCATCATTTAGTTCAGCTTCTGTACAGTCTTTATATCAGTTATTTCAGTACTTATAGTATCATGCCAGGCCATGGGTTAGCTTGGGGTCACTTTTGGCTCTAGGCACCATGTTACGACTAGGGTGTAGTCTCGAACAGATGAATTATGTAGACTTTTGGTGATGGATACAGGACATATGCTTATGGTATAAGAGGCTTTTGGAGTGATCAATTATTTTCTCCAAGTGTTAGCATGAGAAAATAATTTTTGGGATGGTGGTTGAAGCATGAAATTTGAAAATTTAAATGGATTTGGATATCAATTTTTGACTTAGTAGCTTCAGCTCAATGAAACAGTACTATCCGACTTGGAATTAGTACTATAAACCTTAGATAAGGCTAGCTTCTTATAAGAAATGCCTAGAGTGGGATCAGAACAATAAGATATCTTTTTTAGGATAAAGGAAGGTCATAATTAAGAGTTTTCAAAAGTGGTCATATGCTTTCAAAGAGTTTTGGATATGTGAATAGAGCACTTATAAGGTTATGGTATTTTATTGGTATAGATTTAGCACTAGATTTAGGATACAATTATCAAATTATGGTGACTATGATGGTTTTTGGTGGATCGGGTAAGTTCAAAACTATGATTATGATAAACTCAGTTATTGTGTACAAAAAGAGATCACATATATGAAAATCAGATATTTGGAGAAATTTTTAATTTGGATACTGGAGATGTAGTATTAAGAGTGAAAACAAAGAAGGATTTTGAAAGTTAGGATTAACAAATGGTATTGTAAATGTAACTTTACTTGAGAGTGCTTGTATGAGGTCTAATATGGCTATTTATAGTTTCTCGACAATCTGGGTACTTTTCTTTCCCCTTCGAGGATAAATGGATGTTTAAGTGGTGGATAATGTAACAACCCTAATGATTGTTTTTAGTTTTTGCGATATTTGACTATTATATCCTTTTCTAATATTGCTTTGAGGTATTTGCGGTCTACGAGAATGGGTAGCATTGTTCCTAATATGGTTGGTTTAAAAATATAAGATTTTTTCAATTTGGAAAGTTAAAAAGTTGATATGGTTGTATTTGGTCAATATTCATAGAAGTTGGGCTTGTATCAAAATTTGGTCAGTGGCATCAACCCTAGAATATAATTTTTGAGTGAGTTGGACTATTGGTTCAGCTCTCGAGGTATTTTGATGAGTTTTAAAAGAGTGTTTGAGTTTTAAAAGTTTGAAAGATAAGAGTTAGCTAAACTCTACATTAGGTTAGAAGGATCATTTTCAAGCTTTAATGATTCCATTATATCCTAAGAGTGAGTTTTGGCCTAGCTAAAGGTTTAGTTCAGTTCCAGAGGCTTATGGGGGGTGTTTTGGTTCTTTGGTTGAGTTTTTAAAGTTTTCTTAAGATTGGGTTGATTTCAGTCAACATTCAACGAAAATGATTCCAAATGGATTAATGGTATTTGGGCCTGTAATCTGTGATTTTGAGTTGGGTATGGCCTTGTTTTTCTTGATTGAGATCTTTGAGTTCCTTGTATCACTATGAATCATACATACTCGGCATCGTTAGGGAGATATATTTGAGAAAAGTGTTGTGAAATAATTTGATGCCCAATGGGAAAGTGTTCTGATTTGATTTTACTGATTTTTGACTTTTATACTGGATGGAAAGTTCTTCTGGTTGAGATTTTACTAATTTTTGACTTATGGGCCTGATGCAAAATTATTCTGAGCGAATTCATGATTTTCATGCTCGATGGGAAACTATTCCAAGTAGGTATATGAACCTCGCAAGCCCCCCATAGATCTAAACATATATTACATCATATGTATTCATCTCATCATCTTTATTTGATTTGTACTAAAATTATTATGAATAGTGGTTGAGTAATTAGTTACTTTTACTCTGATTTGAGTTGTTTGAGGGTTCTCTTACCGTGTTGTATCCTTATAACTATTGCTTGAGTGTTAAATTAGGTGTGGCTTTCTTGATTTGATAGGTATTTGTGGATATAGCCAACAATAGTATATTATACGGTTCTTGTAACAACCCCCGTGATGATTTTTAGATTTTTTTGTGTTTTGACCATTTTGTCCATCCCCATTTATGCTTTGTATCTTTTATGAGTTGTGGGTATGGTTGACATGGTTCCCAAAGCATTTGGGAATGATTTATATGGGTTTGTGGTTTTGAGTAGCCTTTAAGGTAATGTAGTTGACTTTGGTCAATATTTTGAAATCCGAGAGTTGGATGATAAATCTGTTAGTTCCATCAGTTTTGGAATATCAATTTTGGTTTAGTAGCATAGTTGGTTTGAGTTACGAAGACCTATTATAATTTTTGAATGTTTGGGGGAGAAACTCGTTTTATTAACCTAAATTGTTTTTTCGTTGAAACTTGTTGATAACAATAACTTTTGGTAAATCCGATGGTTCCATTGAGTGAACCAAATTAGCCTAGTAGCACTATCCTATTATGTTTG
This sequence comes from Capsicum rhomboideum, assembly GCA_031232105.1. NCBI lineage: Eukaryota > Viridiplantae > Streptophyta > Magnoliopsida > Solanales > Solanaceae > Capsicum > Capsicum rhomboideum. Next base: position 55,691,864 of record CP124716.1, on the reverse strand, counting down.
TGGGGTCCCAAATAAATTTTGAGGATCCGTTCAGAACATTTTGAGACTTGCAATGTTGTTGGTGCACAACTTCTGGTGCACTAGTTAACTACTCATCGCGATAGTGCGGTAAGGGATCACTATCACAAGTAGTTGGATTTGCATGCATTGCGAATGCAACTTAGGGTATCACGATTATGAGGTTTTAGTTGGGCCAGGTCAGGTAGTGCATCACGATTACGAGGCTCATTCCCGCGATCAAAAAGCTCAAATTAATAGTGGTCAAACATCGACCCTTGTGATCTTGAGGCACTATTCATCAAAACAGTATTTAAACCTCAATTTTGGACTTAAACCCTATTTTCACCATTTTCAAGGCATAGGAGCTCATTTTTGAGGGAATCTAAGAGGGTTTTTCATCATCTTTTATTTGGGTAAGCTTCTAAACCTATTTTAAATCATTACCCATTGGGTGAGTTTTGGTTAGATTCAGTGTTCTTCTTGGGTCTTGTGGTGACCAAGGATGTTATCATGGTCGATCTGGCCAAGGTAGTAGTGGTGCGTGATTGGGATAGGACTACTTCCCCTACAGAGATTTGGAGTTTTATTTTGTTAGTAGGTTACTATCGGCCGTTTATGGAGGCTTCCTTTGCATTGTAGCTCCTTTGACTAAGTTGACTAAAAAAAAAATTATTTTTTGGTGGTCAGACGAGTATGAGTCAAGCTTTCAAAAGCTCAATACATTGTTGATTTCAGCTCTTCTCTTAACTTTGCTCAAAGAGGGAATGGGTTTCACAATGTTTTATGATGCTTCTGGAGTTGGCTGGGTGGCATGTTGATGCAAAAGCGTAAAGTGATAGCTTATGCTTCTAGAAGCTGAAAGTATATGAGAAGAACTACCATACTCATGATTTGGAGTTATCGACGGTTGTATTTGTGATGAAGTTGTAGCTTCTTTTTTGTGTGGGGTTCATCATGAGATTTGCACCAGTCATAACAGCCTTCAGTACTTCTTTTGTTAGTGGGATCTAAATATGAGACAACTTAGATGGTTGGAGTTGCTTAAGGATTATGATCTAACTATTCATTATCATCTGGGCAAGGGTAATGTAGTAGCAGATGCCTTGAGTCAGAAAGAGGCGAGCATGGGTAGTTTGGCCTATTTTTTGGCAGAGCAATAACCTTTGGCCTTGGATATTCAGTTTTTGGCCAACCAGGTGATTCAACTTGATATTTTGGTACCCAAGCGTGTTTTGGCTTATGTAAAAACTAAATCCTTATTGTTGGAGCAGATTCAAGCTTAACAGTTCAATGATGGGAAGTTGAGGACGATTAGTGATAAAGTATTGAGTAGCAAGCCGAAAGTAGCATTTATTAATTCAGAGGGTGTTTTGAGGATTAGTGGTTGAGTTTGTGTGCCAAAGGTTGGTGACTTGATTAGACTATTATTTGAGGAGGCTCACAGTTTGAGGTATTCTATCCATCAAGGAGAAGCTAAGATATACCATGGCTTGAAGCAACACTATTAGTGGTGTGGGATGAAGTAGGATATTGTGGAGTTTAGTGCCAAGTGTCTTAATAGTCAACAGGTAAAGTATGAGCACGAGCGATCAGGTGGTACGATGCACGGATGCCTGTCCCAGGCTGGAAATGAGAGTGGATTACTATGTACTTTGTGGTTAGTTTTCCCTCGACATTGGGGAGATTCGATTCTATTTGGATGATTATGGTTAGGTTGACCAAGTTAACGCTCTTTGTACCTATGAACATAAATTACAATGCAGAGAAGTTAGCTAAAATCTACATTGGAGAAATTGTTCGGTTGCATGGCATGGCTATATCCATTATTTCTGATATAGGTAGTCAGTTTACCTCAAATTTTTGGAGTTCTATACAACATGAGTTAGGGACCCAGCTAGAGGTGAAAATGATATTTCAACCTTAGATGGATGGCCAGTCGGAGAGGATTATTCCAGTGTTGGAGCACATGCTTCAGGCATATGTTATGGATTTCAGTGGTCATTGGGACCAGTTATTACCATTAGCAGATTTCTCCTTCAACAACAATTACTATTCTAGCATTCCAATGGCATCGTTTGAGGCTTTATATAGGTGGAGGTATATCTACCCCGTGGGATGGTTTGATTCCTTCGAGGTTAGGCTTTGGGGTACTGATTTATTGAGAAACTTAATGGATCGAGTGAGGTTAATTCAATAGAGGCTTGTAGTATCCCAAAGTAGATAGAAGGGTTCGCTAATCAACGGGTTTGAGATGTGGAGTTTATGCTAGGTGAGAGGGTTTTGTTAAAGGTATCACCCATGAAGGGTGTGAGTTCAGAAGGAAAAGGAAGCTTAGTCCAAGATTTATTGGACCTTTTGAGATTTTTAAGAAGGTTGGAGATGTAGCCTATAGGTTGGCTTTACCTATGAACCTGTCAGCCGTTCATCTGGTATTCTATATTTTGATGTTGAAGAGATACCATCATGATGATTCTCTCATGTGATCGAGTGGGATTCAGTTTCTTTAGATCATGATTTGACCTTTGAGAATAAGCCTATTACTATTCTGGATAGGCAGACTAAGAAGTTGAGATCCAAGATTATTGACTCAGTGAAATTACAGTGGAGACATCACCCAATTAAGGAGGCTACGTGGGAGATTGAGTCTGATATATGGAGTAGATACCCCCCACTTTTCACCGGTTCAGGTAATTTCCTTGGTTCGAACGCGTGTTATAGTGGTGGATAATGTAACAACCCTTGTGGTTATTTTTTTATTTTTTTGTGTTTTGACTATTTTGTGCTTCTTTGTTGTTGCTTTATATCTTTTATGAGTTATGGTGATGGTTAGCACAGTTACTAAAGCATTCAAGAGTGATTTATATGGGTTTGTGGTTTTGAGTAGTTTTTAAGGTGATATAGTTGACTTTGGTCAACATTTTATGATCCGAGCATCGAATGTTAATTCTGTCAGTTCCATCAGTTTTAGAATGTTTTAGGTTAGTAGTGGTTAGTTGTTTCTGAGACCCTATTATGATTTTTGAATGTTTGGAAGAGGCTGGTTTTATCTGCCTAAAGTGGTTTTGGGGTGAAACTTGTTGATAATGATTTCTTTTGGTAAATCTGATGGCTCTATTGAGTCTGAAACTTCAAAATTAGCCTAGTAGCACTAACATATTATTTTTGTGTGGTCCCAAATAAATTCCAAAGGTCTGTTTGGAATATTTTTGAGACTTGGACTGTTGCTGGTGCACAACTTTTGGTGGACCAGTTATCTACTCATCGCGATCACGTGGTAGGGGTCACTATTGTGAATAACTGGTTTCATGTGCATTATGATTGTGAGGTAGGGCACTGGGATCGTGAGGTTTTAGTTGGGCCAGGTCGGGTAGTGAATCACCATCGCGAGGCTCATTTGCGCGATTGCAAAGACCAAATTAATTATGGTCAAACAATGACCTCGAGATCGTATGGTGGGTGCTGTGATCATAAGGCACTGTTCAACAGAATAGTATGTAAGCCCCAATTTCGCCCTTAATGCTCATTTTCAACATTTTCAAGGCTTGGGAGCTCATTTTTAAAGGAATCTATGAGGGTTTTCTTCATCTTTTATTTAGCAAAGCTTATAAACCTATTTTTAATAATTACCCATTGATTCTATTGCAAAATTATCTTCAAAACATAGATTTTAAACTTAAATTTTTTGGGAATTACCTGCTAAAGAAAAAGATGAGTATTTTGATAATTTCTAACCTAATTTCAACTCCATATTTGGTGGGACTTCAGATTTAGAACCCTTAAACTATGTGTAAATTGATTTTCTATGAAAATTCCAATTTTACTCTATTATTTTTGAGGTTGGTTTTCAAGGTGATTTTGAACCCAAAACAAAAGTATGCAAATATAGGTATCAATAGACTCGTATTTACATGTAGAAACCATTTTTGTTAGATTAGGAGCATTCTGAAGCCACTTAGAAAGGAAATTCATTATGTTGAGGGTTTTAGGCTCATTTTTTTGCTTTAGAGGTTTGTTATGGCTTAACTTTCTTCAGACTTGACTGGGTAGATAACTATTTATGTAAAACATGTTATGGGTTGGGTGTAATCGCATTGTTTACATTATTTAGGGGTTGATTATTATTACCATTGTAGGGGCTTGTGTAGACTTTATTACTAATTAGAGAGCTTATTATTAATTTGATCCCCGAGTGGGGGCATGTGTTGACTTCATTGGTGCATTATATGATTCATTACTATTGTGTTGCCATGAGGGGCCTGTATCATGATTTATTGAGATTTGGGATAACTTTTCATTTATACCATTGTTGAGCTGATTATTGTATGATGTTGAATTTGCTATGATCATGCATACTCATTCATCCCTCATTTTCATGGAACTGGTACTACTATGTAACTTGGATTTCTTTGCAAAAGAAAATGAACCATTTTATAAAATGCCATAGCTAAGGAAAGTGTCGGCAAGGTTGATTGATAAGGTTGTGATTAGTATATGGGTTGCGAACCGCCCATGGGTCCTCTCCTGGAAGCTTAGGATCGGAGGCTGTATACTGAGTGAGCATTGGAACATTGCATTCATACCATATCATCATGCTTCACTATATTGCATCTCTTTTATATTGATGATATTGTGTTTTGGATATCTTTATACATTGTGTTGTTATACTTATATTATTGTTGATATTTTACCATTATATTATTAGAAGCTGTGCAAATTGATTCACTGGGAATTTTTTGTATGCAGGGCGATTATCTCATTTGTAGTATTACTTTACTTGCTTAGTTGTCTACTTAGCTTTGTCGGCCAATGATGCCTATTGAGTATAAGTGGATCATACTCTCTCCGACCTTTTTGTACCCTTTTGGTGCAGATCCTAGTTCGAGTGCTATTTGTGAATCATGATCATGCAGCCTTGGGATTATCAAAGTCGTGGTGAGCTCCTCGTATAGAGCATATTCCCGGATTCATCTATGTTATTTATTTCTTTACGTTATTTCAGAGATAAATATTTGTGTATTCGTATTCTATGGTATATTTGTCCAGATATTATGTTGTTACTGTATTGGTTTGAATTTATTCTCGAGTCTCACACTTATTTCTCAATTTTGACCTTCTTTCAATTATTCTATCTATTTGTGTTGGGCTTACCTACCAAGGTGGGATTGGGGGTAGGTGCCATCATGACCTTGGGATTTTGGGTCGTGACAATTCTTGTCAGTGCTTTGAATTAGGGTCAGTCAATGATGCGGTTGAGTATATGTGAGTTAGTAATTACACATTTTTATTTTTACACTTTACGTACAGGTACTAAGCCGATTGTTGATGTGTCGTGGTTTCATGACATGTTCGATGCTTAAAACAAGGAAAATATGCTATTCCAAAGGCTTGTTTACATAGATATGATGTGGTTTGTTTAGTTTTGCAGGAAAATAGGGTTCAGAGGTGGGTGAATAAATGAAAGGAAAAATTTGCACAAGCACACGTATAAAGGATACAGGGTAATGAGTCGTTGGGTCACAGTACGGCTCGTCACCTAACCAGAGAGATTTTGGAGTTGGAGAATTTGACCACGAAGGCTGATTACGACTCGTCATCACACATGATGAGTCATTGTATGAAGTCGTTATGACTCTAGTGCATTTTGGAGAGATGGAAACTTCAAGGACTATTAGAATACGATAGGAGGCTACGACCCATTGGGTCACACGACAGATCATCGTGATTAGTCATCTTGAGCAAGAGATGAAAAGTTCTGAAAGAAGTGTAAAATAGTCCCAGTGGAAATGAGTCACCCTACAAGTCGTAGGGTGACTTTACGATTCATCATCAATGAGTAAGAAAAACAGGCAATGACTAAAGGAAGACTAAAAATGAGTCATCCTTAGACCAGACGACTCGTTGTCAGAACCATAACCAACACCAACTTTTGTATTCCTATTTTGTTTAGGATAGTTTCCTTTGTGTCTATAAATACCCAATGTGGGTCTAATGTTTCAGGTTACATTCTATTACTACTTTCAAGACATATTATTGTTTTTGCTAGTACAAATATAAAATTCTAGGGTTGTAATTCAAGTTGAGATTTTGGAGTTTTTCTTATTCTTGTAAGTTCATCCTTATGATTTCAATTACGAATTCACCTTATGTTCTTGCAATTATGAGTAGCTAAACCCCACAACTAGGGTTGTGGGAACTATGTCGGATTAACAACATAGTGTTCAAAGTACAAGGTGATTCTCAAAGGGTAGTTGGGCATGTAGTGTTGTTTCTTCTGGATTGATTGCTTTTCAATGAGTGCACACATTGGGACTCATCCTATCCCTACCCTGTACTGTAGTAAGGGTAATAGAATATGAACACCGAATCAATAACAAGACTTGGAGTTATCTTCATTTAATTAACCTTGAGCCAGTAAATAGGAAACACTATATTGCGATCATAGATAGGGGTTAGTAATGCAACACTCATGACACATTAACATTTGTGCTTGGGGATAGTCATTTACAAGGGGTGTAGCATAGTCGGGATGATACATACCCTATTGATTCTACATGCCAAACACCATGAGGTCACTAAAGGACAGAGAACCAATGGAGTTATGAAGTTATTGGGGAACAAAGCCCTCGTGCCTTTCTAATATTGATTATAAACCAAATAAATCAACTCTTGTTACTATTACTCTTTTGTTTCACAAAATCCCCCTCTTTTACTTAATTGCTAGTTACTTAGACAAAAATTTAATAGAATTTTGACCTATTCCCTATGGGATCAACCCCAACCTTGTTGGGTTCTATATTTGACAGCGATTGCTTTATATCTCATTGTATGGTGTAGTTTGGGTGATATCAATTGTCCCTGGGCTCTAAGTAAGAGTTTGTTCTTGGGTTATCTCTCGAGGTTTAGAGGTAGCTTTTGATTGATCCCAAGGTTTACCAGATCTCTTCTATCTTCTTTACTTATGTTGTCTTTCCTTATGTCGAGATACTTAGACTCCAGTTGTAATGCATTATCCGTAGAAGCTCGTACTTTGTAACTTCCAGATTTTGGGTAGTGTTGGATTTCTTCTTTACTTTCCTATAGTTAACTTATGCAATTTTGTATTAAGACTTGATTTTATTATTTCTTCCTTGTATTTACTTTGTATATTTTTATTTGTGTGTTAGGTTGGCTTACCAATTACAAGGGTACGATAGGTGCCATCACGACTAGTATTTTGGGCCGTGACATGTAGCTGCTGACTGATTCCATGGCTTACCAGATCTTTTCTATAATATTTGTGTTGTTTCCTTATGTTGAGACAATTGAGACTCTTAGTTGTGTTGATACCCAATTTTTACCCTCCACAAACCAAATTAATTTTGAGCTTCTACTGTTTAAAACAATTTTGAAATTATTGTTTTTTATAAAGTTAAAAGATTGCCTAGAAAAATTTGAGGCTAACTTTGAGATTTCAGGTGAAATATATATGTTCTATATTTAATTATATAGAGTTATATAAATTTTTCTTAAGCAAATATTTAGGAAATTATTTCGAGTGAAAATCATGTTAAAATTGAAGAATGCTCTATTTTTCTTTAAATTGATTTAAAATTAGTGGAACTAATTGTATAATTAATTTTTTAATTTAAATAAGCAATTATGCTTTATATCAAAATATTTATTCAGAGTTATCAAAATTAGAAGTTCATGAAATTATTTGGAACTTAATTCGTTTCTATTTTGATTCAACTAACCTAATTTTTCCCATAACAATTTAGTTTGACTATTTTTGCTAAGTTAATTTGTTTAAGTTCATCTATTGGCCTCTCTTTCAAATTAAACCTCCAGTCCATCTCCTTTGTCTCTCAAATAAGACCAATAAGCCCAATTTCTCACACGACTCAGTCCAACACATATTGTTCCCTCTCTTCAAAAAATACATACACATATATACTCTCAACCTCACACACGCACCTCACGTACACTCAAAAGAATGCACAACCCAACACTCATGCTCTCCCCTCTTTTTCTTCGTCATTCCTCTCACAAATACAGCCAAGCAAACCAACAAAAAATAAAAAACAACAGTAAAAACAACACCAAATGGCTCAATATTTCCCCAATTCTATCTATTAGTACAAGCTCATGTGATTTGCACATGTGTTTTTGTACCAAGAGAACTGAGAAGGTTCTCGAGGAGCCCTAAGTGGCATCCAATGATTGATTTCACAAAAATCCTCTCAATTTTATCAAATTCTAGTCGATTTTGTACTATATATTACATACCTATGCTAGTCTAATTGGCGGAGGAAGGAATATTGAATTTTTCCCAAAAACCCTAATTCGATTTTTCCCTATTTTAGCTGAATTTCTGTACTATTTAGTACAATGGTGCTCTTGGGAACCTTATCCCCATTTTGAATTTGGAAATCTTCAAGTGATTTGCATAATTTGTCCCAAATAATTTCCCCCAATTTTTCCCTAAAATCCCTCTATAAATAGCCCCTCTATTCACTAATTAAGGACTGGGTTTTTAGGGAATTCTAGGAATTGTGGAGAGTCATTCTCTAATCTCATAAAACCAAGAAGTTTTAGAGATGTAAACACACAAACACTTAGTTTTCTGGTGAATTTACTTCGATCTCCTGTGGAAGTTCTCGATGAAAACTTGTGTTCCCAAGTTGCGGCCTATAAAAAGGTAACGAACATCTCTATTTTTGAGTTTTTCATCTTTGAAACCATGTTATCGATTAGATGTTTTTGTTTGATGAAACATTAGCATAGAGGAATCAAAGCAGTGACTTTATTTCTTACTATTGCGTGTGATTTTTAGTTTTGGTGAGGATTTGTAGTTGAGAGTTAGGATTTTTTGGTTGAATCTAACTACCTATTTGTATTAGGTAATTATCTAATTTGAAAGTTAGGGATGTTCAATATCATTAATGCTTGAATAGGTAGTGTCTATGTGATTGCACTTTCTCTATAAATGTTGTAATTTGAACTTGTTTCTAAGCTAGGGATTCCCTAAGGGTTTTCTTGACTCATAATACCGAGTATAATCTATCAAGGAGCGGATGAAGCAATTTTTTTATGCTTTCTTCTCAAAATCAGGACTAGAAGATGGAGAGGAGTATTATAATTACTCATTTTCATATTCAAAAAGTCCACTTCCATGATTTTCTTCGATTTTTAATAGTATTTTGATTTGATTCCTTCTAAATTTCTTGCTACTTTTCTGAGGTAGTAGTTCGAACGTACACTCTACCCCCCCAGACCCCAATCATTATATTGGTGCAGGGTGGATGAAATGGGGGTTTACTTATGGAGTCTTCTTTGATAAGAAGGTGACTCCAAAACTTATGAGAAAATTCTACAAAGTGGTGGTTAGACTAATTATATTGTATGGAGATGAGTGTTATCCAGTCAAGAGTTCTAACATCCAGAGAATGAAGGTGGAAGAGATGAGGATGCTGCAATAGATGTGTGGGTTTACTAAGAGAGATATTTTATGACCCTCTAGGTTGTTATCTCTATTTTCGCATGTATTCTGTGTCTTATGACTTATCGAGACCTTCGGTTCGATTCCTTGGTAGTTTGTTTGGGTTTTAAGCTCATTTCCCTCTTTTGGAGCTTTGAAAGTTGAGAAATTAGTTTTTGGCCAAAAAATCTAGTAAACGTCCTTAGATGATAATTCCAACAGTTCCATTAGCTCCGGAATGTGAGTTTTCGGCTAGGAGGTCCCTTGGTTTGGGTCCTGAGGCTTTCGGACATATTTTGGGCTATTGGGTGGATTTTGGTAAAAATGAAACAATGGGTGTGAGGCCCATATTTTGTCGAAACAACCTCAGATGAAAATTTTGAGAGTTCTATTGGGTTCGGAATGCCGAATTTGGTAAGGTAGTATAGTACGTTTGTGTTCATGTGGTTTCAAATAAATCTCGAGCACCCAGTCAGAGTTCGTTAGGACTTGGTTATTTGTTGGTGCAGCAACACCTAGTGTCGGCCAAACTTGGTCTTTGCGTTCGCGTAGCCTTGGCTGCATCTGCTAAGGTCAAGGACTTTAACCTCCGCATTCACGAGATAGCCATCGTGTTTGCAAAGAGGAAGTTGACCTGTTTGATAAAGGCTCCTTTTTTGCATTCGTTGTGGACCATCCACCTTTGCAAAGGTTTGGCTGGTCTTGTACCATGATAGTGACTGGGGACCTTGTGTTCATGATGAGTAACCCCTGGCAGTATATAGTCCTCTCCTCCCTGATTTCAAGCCCTTTTCCAACTTTTTTCCACTATATTTGGACTTGGGAGCTCAAGAACTTGTGGGAAAAATAAATTGGAGCTGGGATTAGCATGAAGGCATTGGAGCGATCATTTTCCTGTCAATATCCTGTATGTTCCCGCCCTAATCCTCCATTTAAACTCTTTATTTTAGCCTAGAATTCCTTAACTTCCTGAGATGATTTGGGCTTTGATTCGAGCTCCCGTCGTGCTCAAATTTAGAGCACGCTTTCCTTGTCTTTTAAGGGACCTTGTGACGAATTTAATTTTTGAATTTCAATAATGGGCTTCGTGGGTCCATTATTTACCCGATATTCAACCTTGAGTTTAATATTGAATATGGGTCTTATTTTACTCGTATTAATGTGTTGATCATGAATTTGATAACGCAATGACATTCTTAGATCAAGGAGTGGAAAGGAGCAGTTCGTGGATGGTTAGAGACTATTATTCTACTATGAGGTAAGCTTCGGTCTACTCTTCTCTATGAGATAGTGTATAGTATATTGCATGTGAGGTAGGGTTTATAGGATAAGTTTAAGGCTATTGTATCTTGATATAGATATTTGACCTGTTTAGGGGATATTAGTATAGAATTGTAGTTTGAGCCCTAGCCTAGAATATCCGTTATAGCTATAGGGTTATGTTAAGCCCGATTACATACTTGTTTGACCTTACGTTGACATTAGGGATCCCTGGTATAAGATTTGTGGTAGTTCTTAGCGATATCGGCAATATTCTTAGATTAAAACCTCTAAGTAGCAAGATGCCCTTATTTACCTTAGCCTCTTGAGTTATGACCTTTCTATCCTCTTGCTTTGTATATTGTTCTGATTGAAGCCTTGGTTGTGTGACCAGTTGGACATCAGGTTTGTTTTCGATGCTCTGAGAGAGTTATGATTTAAATTTATAAACGCTTGAGTGCTTACATTTCTATTGTTTGGATACCAAGTGGTCAAATATGAATACTATAATCAAAACACCTTCCTCTCACTCAAATGCTCCCAATTGTATGATCGTCTACTGTCAAAAAATTTCACTCTGGAAAGGGGTATTCATTTGGAAAAGTTTGAAGCTCAATGAGGCTGATTTCTATGAGAGATTGAGGGCCAGCAGTAGGATGTGCTTTGCCTAAGAGCCAATAAATGCAAATTTGTAAATAGTGTGGGAACTCTATGCCAATACCGCCGAGATTGACTTTGCTAATGATTTGGTTATAACGGCCAAAGGTAAGCAAATCCAGTTTGACCCTTCTATAATCAATTATTACTGTAGCCTTGCTAATGTGGACAATTAAGTGTATAAAGCAAGGGAAACTGATGAGGTACTGGAGTGGTATGTTAGACATTTACATGGGGGTCGTATGCCTATGTGAATAGCCAATAATACACAGGTTGACTCCTCATATTTCACTACTGAAGCCAAAGTTTGGCTTTCCATCATTTATGCCCGTATGACTGAGAGATCCCAAATCATTTGTGCCATTATGGAGGGTCTCCAAGTTAATGTTGGGGTAGTTATTATGCAACAAATTTAGGAGGTGGTTTTAGAGAGGTCTAGCAGTTTGTTTTTACCCTCCTTGATCACGTGGTTATAAATTAAGGCTAAGCTTAAAAAGAGGGATGAGGATCATCTGAAGGGTCTGGAAACGTTGATACATCCCTTGAAGAAAAAGAGAGTTAGGAATACACTTATGAAAAGGAAGATTGATGTGGCGTCACTAGCATTTGGCACTTTTACTGAGGCTAGTGAGAGTATTGATCTAGCTAGAGCTTTATTGTCCATTGTGCCACTTTAGAATGGACCCCCTGCTCTCCGACACATACCCATCCAGGTGAACGGTATGGATGCATAGATTCGGCAGCTTGTAGCTAATCCGAGATTAAGTTGTGAGTAATTAGTTGAATACGATGAATCGTTGGTAGAATTGATTCCCTATTATTATTTCCCTTGTTTTCCATTATTTGTGAATGATATTGATCGACTTGTTCAGATTAAAATTGGTTCTATCCGTGTTGTATTTTTATATTGAAAACCCCTGAAAAACACTTGTATCCTTTGTTTGGATTAGAGTTACTTTTATTCCTTATTTTCTCGATTGCTAATCACATTGTTCCTCGTGGAATCGACCCCAACTCTATTGTTTGGTTAATATATTACACAATGACTGTGTACATCCTTTTATGGGTGTAATTGAGCATTATAAAAAATGGCGCCATTATGGGGAACAATTTGGCGCATTGAGTTAGTTTGGAATTTTGGCTTACTTGCTTTGATTCAAACCTGTGAATATGTGTTTGTGATTTTCTCTTGTTCTTGTGTTAGTTAGATTTTTGTTTTTTTTATATTTGTTACCACAAAATCATGGAATGAAAATGAGTTTGGTCATTGTAAATCTTATGTTAAAGACCTATATCCATATTGTGAAGGACCCCACTTTTGGCAAGATTGTGAAAATGCCTCTGGAGAGAAGTGTGTGCCTTATGTGGTAGTCGAGATGGATATTAGAATGATTATCCCAATTATTATGCCCCTCCCTAGCTATGCTAACGAAAATGCTAGTTATTCTTTTGAGTTTGATAAGAATCATGATGTGGCAAAGGAAAGGCAACTTTCCAGACACAAAGTAATTGAAACAATGCTTCAAACTCTTTTGGACTGGTTTACTAAAGTGGGTGAGGATATACATTTCAAGTACCAATCCATAGCGGCATTTGGAAATGAATGTGAGAAAGAGGAAGACCCTTGTGAAGATGCCAACTCTCAACTGCCATGGATTTTCCAAATCTTCAAAATGAAGTTGTTGAAGAAGAGATTTCAAGGTATGTAATTGAGCCAAAAATGTAATGATTACCATAATGAAAATTGCAAAAGTGATGATGTGGCTCAAATTGAAGAAGAAGAACAAAATTGTGATGAAGAAATCTCGGCTTTTCTATGGGAACAAGTTGAGGAGATGTTGAAACGCGCAATGGAGAAGAGTGAAAAATGTGAGAAAGTCTTGGCCAAATGGTGGGACCTAATCCAACATGGTGATGATGAAGTTTTTCAAAACAATGATATTTTCATGGGTGGATATTTACAAGCGCTAATTGAGTCCCAAAATGAAGAAAAACTTGACAAGGACGAAATTGTGAGCCAAGAGTGGCTATTGAATTAAGCTCAACAACTTGATGTCAATAATAAACAATGAGATAGAATTTTCCTAATTACGGATATATCCCTCAAAGTGCATGTTGAGAGGTGTCAAGTAGTGATTCAAATTGAAATGGATACCCAAACATTGGAAACCAAATTGAATGCAAAAATTGAGGCAAATGTCAAATTGTCATTCATAATTGTGATGAGATGGTTTCCAATGAAGAATTGGTCAAGATTGATTTTGAATAATTCATGGTGATTTGCCAACTAACCGAGCCAAAAATAATGAAGGATGTCGAAATTGAAAGAATGATATTAGAGTTGCAAGGAAAAGTCAATCAAATCCTTTATGAAGACTCTTGTTCATTTTGGGATGAGAATGTTAAGAAAGATGCAAATTCAAAAATGGAGAGGCCTATGCCTTATTCCAACCATTTTTTGATATTGTGTTTGGTTGATGAGATGGAAACCAAAATAACAGGGCAAATAAAGAATTTTGGAGATGAGGGACAAAGAGGGAAAAATGACGTTTCTCACCTGAACACCAAGAAGTGAAAAATTCGATGTTTGAGAAATGGCCTATTGATTTTCTCACCATTTCCCAATGAGCATAAGCAAAATTTTGATGTGAAGTTGGTTAAAAGATTCAAGTCTTCCAAATGGAGAGATAGGATTGGTGTCATTGCTTTCTAACCTTTAAACATGAGCCTCAATGAGAGTTTGATGTAAAGTTGGGCCAAAGATTCAAATCCTCAAAGTGGAGAGATAAAAGGTAAGATTGCTTGCGTCGTGCTATGATGTTAAATAAAGTGCTTAATAGGAGGCAACCTGTCGTTCGAAAAAAAATTGAATTTTACTTTTGAAATTTTAATTTTTAGAATAGCTTAGGATTTTATTTTTGTCCAATCCACAAAATTTTAGAGTTTTTGGAATGATTTGAACAGATTTGGATGCCAAAATATGAGTTGAGTGAAGTTCGAGGATGTCCTTCACTGAAAAAAGGACTTGGAACAATTTTTAGGAGTGTTTGGATTGCAAAGGTCCTTGGCGGATTGTAAAAGTTTGCATGAGCATCGCCAAACTTAACAAAAAGTTGGTGGAAATTGTTATAGTGATCTCGCTAAAGTGACAAAATAATCGCCTTAGCAGTACCGCCTATGCGGTACATACAATGCCTAAGTGGTACCGCCTCAGTGATGAATTATCTGCTAAGGCGAAGGTAGCAGAAAGCAAGGAAACCACTTAAGTGGTGTTGTGTTTGCGTGAGCAACAACACCTATGCTAGAAATCATTCCCCAGCCAAACATCGAGTTACTGGTAAAGGTGAAACGAATTCAAACCTTTCATTCCTTCATTCTTCCATACTCAACCACTCCCATTTCCCCTTTTAACCCAAACTTACACCATTAATATTTCCATCTCTTCACTTCCCACACACTGCACATACTCAATAAATAAACTAATTCACCACAAGAACTTAAGGAAATCTATCAAATAATAGAAAAGGGAAAAAATCCACAAATTTCAACTTGCTCCAAATTAAGGTATGTTTTCTTTTAATCTCTTCATTTTTGCTTGAAGAATCATTTTAAAAATGGGAACCTCACTGATTTTCTTGATATTGGGTTGAAAAATTTGATAAAAGTTCATATTAAGGTTGAATTTTTTATGTGTTAAATTTGGTTGAAATTGAATCTTAGAATTGGTTGATCTTGAACTTGAAAATGTTTGTGCTTTATGTCTGATAGCCAATTTGAAAGTCATGATTATGAAATTTTCCAAGAATCATGTTTGAATGCTCGTTGAAATTGGTAGTTTTGGGATTTTTCTTAAAGAATATGATGTCTCTTAGGCATCACTTTTGCTGCCTTAGCAACATTACTCAAGTGATATTTTCTCCGCTTAAGGAGGCTTGACCCCTGCTGACCTATCGCTAAAGCGGTACTTCTATCACCAAAGGGATGCCTCCTGAGTGATGGTTTTCCCTCTTAGGTGATGAACCATGCACAATTTCAGGGTCGCCAAGGCATCACTCTATTAATTAAGGCAAGGTCGCCTAAGTGACCATTCCACCGCCTAAGTGATCTCTGGTTGATTTTGACTAAAATAGTGAGCTTGCAATTGATGCTTCTCGAGGGCTCACAACCGTTATGAAGGAGGTCGTGGGTCCAGGATAGCTTGTTTATCTTGACTACATTACTAGTCCACCGTGATCGTGATTTTCCTGTTAGTGAAATGTCGCGATCGCGACCAGAGGACCTCGCGACAATGATAAGGAAACCCCTGGAAGTATATATACCGTCTCCTTCATTTTTCCTTCATATTTTCTAAGTACCAAACGTCATTGTAGACTATTTGAACTTGTAAATTATGATACAATCATATAGTTAAGCTAGGATTAGTTTGGGGACATATTTGTGGGCCCTAGATAATCGTATCCCGTAAGTTTCTGCTTAATTTCTTAATTAATTCTCGATTTTAGTTCTTATATTTTGAATTGTGTTGGGATGAATTTTTGGCTATTTTAACCTCAAATTCTACCCAAAATTTTGGGAAAATGATCCTCGAGTTGAGAGGGACGTCGTGATGGTTTTAATTTCATGATTCCACAAGCAGGCCCCACATGGGATTTATAGTTCAATTTTTGATCCGGAGCGTTCATACGCAATATGGGTATCTATTTTCTCATCTTGATACATAGATCATTATTTTGATAGCATGGCAGCTCTTGGAGGCTTTTCAGAAGGGAAAAGCCACACTGTAGAGGATTTGACGAGCTTTCGACGGCATCCAAGTAGGCTAGGCTTACCCTTTCTTTGGATTGTGCTTAATTATGGGATTAGTGTAGTATTGTGCCTACTTTAGGGTGGGTATTTATGTCCCAGTTATCATTTTAGCATTTTACACCTTATTTAGCCAGTTAGGGGCCTATTTTTTGGTGAATCTGGGCCTGTTCTCCCTTAGATTAGTAAACTATCACCCTTTAGGACTAGAATTAGTACTTATAGTACCTTAGGGAGGAATTGGGAAGCCTTAGCCTAGATTTGGATAGGTTCTTTCCTTAGGTTGGGTTGTCGGGATTCAGTAGTGGGCCTCACTACCTCTTTTAAGATAGAATGTTTTGACTAATGTTCCTTTAGGCTTAGTTAGACTCATGACAGCTACCTTAGGATATCACCTTAGGTTTGGGTTGTCTTATACTTGATTACATGCCTATTTAGCTTATTTTCCTGAGTAAGATAGTAACTGATCCTTGACCGCACCTCTTTGACCCAGTAATTAGAACCCATCGGGCCTTAGTAGATTTAACTACCCGAGATTGAGCTCAGTGAACAAATGAACTGGTGATAGGCTTGAAGGACATGTACTTCCGCTAGATATTCCATCCATATGTTATATATAATTCATTTTAAGTTTGAGTTCGGCGTATGCTCAATTTTTATTATTATGAATTCGGGAATCAATGTATGGTGATGGTTTTCTCCTTATGGAATCATTTGTTGTGGTTACAATTTGCTACTTATGAGTTATGGCATCAGTTTGGACTATGACTGGGGTGTTCTGGTGTTGAATATGGTTATTACTGGGGGTTCTGGCGGTTGTATTTGGTTCTAGTATGAGAATTCTAACGGTTGGGTATGGATTATTTGTGTCACGCCTCAAATCACATTGGGGCAGACTGGCACCCAAAGCCGTTAAGGCCCGACAGAACCAACCTATACATTCATATACTTGTTGTCAATGGAATAACATTCAGTCCCACATGAACATGACATATCAAAAATGGAAGCCAATAATAGACATTCATATGGACAAGACACTTGGCCTTTGGGGCAATATCGTTAAAAAGATAAGACATTCCTTCCTTTAACTGTACAACGTCTACAAATCCTCTAACAGATACATAACAAAACCTACAGTCGGGACGAGTCCCCACTTTATATATCTATAATACAATACCAAAATCAATATGTACATACGACTTGAAAAGCCCCCGACGAACTGGAGCTCACCAATAATTCGCACATAACCCACAGCTTACTGTGGAGGTCTACTAGTACCTGTGCCTGCAGCAAGTAAGGTAAGTCCCCCCAAGGGATGTCAGTACGAAGAATGTACTGAGTATGTAAGTCTATAAGTAACTGTATGAGATATAAGAACTTTAATGGAATTAAGTACAAGTGAACGAACAATATAAATAAACTACCATATGGTATATGTGTGGAATCATGTACATTGCTTTCTTTACTTTATTGTACTTTACTTTACTTTTCTTTACTATACTGTAAATCATCAATAATCAATCATATCATGCCCAGGCCCAACTGATCAGTGGGAAATAACATAATAATCTGGATCATCATCCATGCGGATGTTCCTTTCATCCCATGGGATACCACCCGTAAAAATGGGATCGACATCCATGCGAGTGTTTCTTTCACTCCATGATATACCACCCATTCTCAACATTAACCATTACACAATTACTCACATTACTTCATTCTTTAGCTATAAGAGTGATAAGTGAATAACAAGTGCTACTAACTCTGAAATGAGATACTCTAAACTATTTAGAGGAAGGAGACACTATACAACCCTTTGGGGATAGGACAAGTGTTATGATAATAGGAACAATAGATGCTGCAGAAGAATAACCTTAAATTCCTTATCTTCCCAACACATAACTAAAATGATTCAGCTCCTTATTTATGTGTTACTCTACAACATAAGTACATAATGGAGCAAACATTAACGGCTAGCTACATTATAAGTTCACAAGACGGTAAGTAGGTGCTTAACGGAAAGTAGAAACTGTCCAACCTCCAAAACACATGGTGCATCACTCCCCCCTTAATTATACTAACAAATAACATTATTCCACCACATTACACTATAAAGTACTGCTTTTGAAAAACACCACTACCAAATCAGTCCACACAGCACCACAACAGTCCACACATCAACGTAGACATCGCAAACCGATAAAATTTTACACCAAGTTTCTACTTTACATTTTCGCCTAAATACAACTCCACGTATTTATTCCATAAAGTCACATAAATACCTTCCACAACAATATACCAAAAACAGTCCACAATAGTTCCAAAATTCAGTTTAACATACCAAGAGAGTATTCTCTTTTCACTACACCAAACGTTCCATTTATAAACACGTATAAACATTCCCATCAAGCCATACATAAAAGGAACGATTTAGGGGAAGAAACACACTTTATTGTGATGAAATTTCATCTTCATAACTTAATTTCTTCAACACCTTAAGCCCCTATACAAGTCCAAACCACAAGGAAGACAAATTCATCAAAACTAACACAAGTGGACTGCCAACTAATTAAGGGACTGCCCTATACATTTTAAACATAACCAACCTTATTTACACACTTTATTATACATATATTACATTAATATACAAGTTTAAACACTTACCAAGGCTTGCAAAGTGGAGGATTCACCCAAGAACCCTAGGGAAATTTGGGGCGGCTGATTGGGGTTTGAGAGAGGAGAGAGTGTTTTAATTTTCTGTTTTTGGCAAGTGAAGTGAATGGATAAATGAGATGAATTTAAGCTCTTTATACTACCTCTTATACACTTCTTTTAGCTCATTCTTATCCAATTTTTGGTCAAAAATAGTCCAAGTAGGTGATGCATCTACTTGGCTATACAAGCTGTCCAAAACAGTCCACTTTCTCACTTTATTTCTACTTGGATCATCTCTTGTTGGGCCTAAATTAATCTTAGGTGTTTGGGATGTTCATATTTACATTTTTATGTACTTTATTTGGGCCTCAATTGAGTCCATTAACTTATATCCAAATGCAGCCCAATAGTTTAATTAGGTGATGCACCCACTATCTTAATTAAGTCACGGAAGCACCTCGTTTATGTTCTCCTATTTTTCCAACGTCTTAATCCTTATAACTTAATTCACCACTTAAATTTAATTTTTAAGCTTAGGTACATCCTTATTCTCTTAAGTTTAAATACTTTTACCAATGTTAGGTTGGTCGTACAAGTTTCAAAAACGTACGGGGTGTTGTACTTGAATCAAAGAACTAGTTCGTCCATTACCTATTGCCACAAGTCCGTACCATTTTCTATATAATTAGGAGTATTTTCTATAGAATACGGGGTGTTACATCCTCCCCCCTTAAGAACATTCATCCTCGAATGTTAGTACCATCAGTACACATGTTTAACAAGTTCAAGCCTAAATTTAATACTTACTTGTTACTGCTCCAATTCCGCATCTTGAACTTTCTCTTCAGTTTGAAATAATTGTGGGTACTTAGACTTCATCATTTCCTCAGCTTCCCATGCGATTTCTTCTACTTGCTGATTTCTCCAAAGTACCTTTACGGAAGCTACTTCTTTATTTCTTAACTTTTTAACTTGTTGATCCAGAATAGCAATAGGTACTTCTTCATAGGTGAGATCTTCAGTAACCTGTATATCTTTAGTAGGAGTAATATGAGATGGATCTCCTATGCACTTCTGAAGCATTGAGACGTGAAACACTGGATGAACTGTGGAGAGTTCTTGGGGTAATTTCAATTCATATGCAACCTGTCCAAATCTTCTGACAATTTCATATGGACCTATATAAAGTGGACTCAACTTTCCTTTCTTTCAAAATCTCATTACCCCTTTTATCGGTGACACCTTCAAGAATACCCAATCACCTATGGCAAATTCAAGCCCTCTTCTTCTAACATCAACATATGACTTGTGTCGACTTTGGGCTGTTTGTAGCCACTGTTGAATCACTTTAACCTTCTCCATAGCTTTATGAACAAGATCTGGCCAAAGTAAAGCAGTTTCACCAGCTTCAAACCATCCAATTAGTGATCTACACTTTCTTCCATATAAAGCTTCATAAGGTGCCATTCTGATACTTGAATGATAGCTATTGTTGTATGCAAATTCAATAAGAGGTAGGTGGTCATCCCAACTTCCTTTAAAGTCCAATGTGCATGCTTGTAGCATTTCTCAAGTGTTTGAATAGTACGTTCTGCTTTTCCATCTGTCTGATGATGAAAAGCCGTACTCAAATTCACTTGAGTACCCAAGCTCTTCTAAAAAGATCTCCAAAAATGCGCGGTAAATTGAGCTCCTCTGTCTGATATAATGGAGATTCGAATCCCATGTAATCGCACTATCTCTTTAACATACAACCTTGCATAATCTTCAGTTGTATAAGTGGTCCTGACTGGTAGGAAATGCGCTGATTTGGTAAGCCTGTCAACTATCACCCATATAGAATCAAGTTTCCGCAGTGTACGAGGCAAACCTGTAATGAAATCTATATTTATCATGTCCCATTTCCATACTGGAAGATTGATACACTGTATATAACCTCCCGGCTTCTGATGCTCTACTTTGAATTGTTGACAATTTGGGCATTGAGCTACAAATTCTGCAATGTTCTTCTTCATATTTCCCTACCAATACATGTAATTCACATTATGATACATTTTCATAGCTCCCGGATGAATATAATATCGTGAATGATGTGCCTCTGTCATAATTCGCTTCCTTAGCTCATCTACATCCGGTACAAATAATCTACCTTGGCATTAAAGTACTCCCTTTTGTGTAATATCGAATGCCTTTGTTAACCCTTGCTGCACATTCTCTCTCAGCTGCAATAAAATAGGATCCACATACTGTTTTTCCTTTACTTCAGCTATTAAGAAAGATTCTGCTGCATTCTGCACAATAACTCCTTCATCTGGAGATTCAAAACAAACTCCCAAGCTAGCTAGTTGATGTAGATCCTTGACTATATCTTGCTTTTCCATCAACTGATCGTTAGTGCGTCCTATTGCTTTGTGACTCAGTGCATCAACTACCACATTAGCTTTCCCTGGATGGTATAAGATATCGATATCATAGTCTTTTAATAGTTCCAGCCACCTCAGCTGCCTCATATTTAGATCTTTTTGCTTAAAGATATATTGCAAACTTTTGTGATCAGTATAGATTTCAACATGAACCCCATACAAATAATGGCACCATATCTTTAAAGCAAATACCACCGCTGCTAACTCAAGATCATATGTTGGATAGTTTCTCTCATGTGGTCGTAACTGTCGTGAGGCATATGCTATCACCTTACTATGCTGCATCAATACACATCCGAGGCCAACCCCAGAAGCATCATAATACACTGCATAACCTTCTGTGCCTTCGGGAAGTACTAAGACTGGTGTGGAAGTTAATTTATCTTTCAGCTCTTGGAAACTTTTCTCACATGCATCGTTCCACTGAAACTTAATTGCCTTGTGTGTTAGCTGTGTTAAAGGTGCAGCAATGGAAGAAAACCCTTCAACAAACCTTCGATAATAACCTGCCAACCCAAGAAAGCTACGAATTTCCATAGGTGTGGTAGGCCTTGGCCAATTTTTCACCACTTTAATCTTTTACGTATCAACCCTTATCCCTTCATCTGATACAATATGACACAAGAATGCCACAGACTTCAACCAAAATTCACATTTAGAGAATTTTGCAAACAATTTACGCTCACGAAGGAGTTGTAACACTTTCCACAAGTGATTAGCATGGTCCTCTTGTGATTTTGAATAAACCAGGATGTCATCTATAAATACCATCACGAACACGTCTAGAAATGTCTTAAACACCCTATTAATCAAATCCATGAACACAACTGGTGCATTTGTTAGTCCAAATGATATAACTAAAAAGTCATAATGGCCATACCGTGTTCGGAAAGCTATTTTGGGTACATCTTTTTCTCTAACTCTGACTTGATGGTAAATCGACCTCAAGTCAATCTTTCAAAAACACTTGGTGCCCTGTAACTGATCAAACAGATCATCAATTCTGGGGAGGGGATATTTGTTCTTGGTCGTTACCTTATTCAATTGCCGATAGTTAATGCACATTCTCAATGTGCCATCTTTCTTTCGTACAAATAATACCGGTGCACCCCACAGGGACATACTAGGCCTGATGAAGCCCTTGTCCAGCAAATCTTTCAATTGCTCCTTCAATTCACGCAATTCTGCTTGAGCCATTCTATACGGGGGAAAAGAGATAGGCTGAGTGCCTAGATTTACATCGATACCAAACTCTACTTCCCGTTCTGGGGGCAAGCCTGGAAGATCCTCTAGAAATACGTCAAGAAATTCATTGACCACTGGAACCAATTGAGGAGTTGGTGGTTTCGCATCAATATCATGCACTCTCACTAAGTGGTATATATATCCCTTGGATATCATTTTCCTAGCCTTAAGATAGAAAATAAATTTGCCTCTCGGTGCTCCTACATTACCCTTCCATTCAAGACCATCCTTTTGTGGAAAATGGAATTGTACCCTCTTGGCTCGACAATCTACCATGGCATAACAAGAAGCTAGCCAATCCATTCCCATTATAACATCAAATCTATCATGTCTAGCCCACCAAAATCAACCAAAGTATCATGATCACCAACAGTGACTATGCAATCACGATAAACTCTCTTTGCTATAATAGATTCACCAACCGGTGTAGCTACTTCAATTGATTTAACTAATAATTTCGGCGTTTTTTTGAATTTTTCAGCAATCAAAGGAGTAATATATGATAATGTGGAACCCGGATCAATCAACGCATATACATTATGTGAGAATATGGACAAGATACCTGTAATTACATTAGGAGATGCTTCCAAATTCTGACGGTCTGCTAGAGCATAAATACGATTTTGAGTTCCGCTGGAACTAGCTGCTCCTCTACCTAAGGAAGGCACCGATGATGATGATGCCATAGTGGATCCCGCAGGTCGTACCATGCTTCCCGAGCCTCTTCAGGGGCATTCCCTCATCATGTGCGCTGTCATGCCACACCAATAACAAACATTTATCCCTAGTCGGCATTCACTTGAATGATATCATCTACAATGCTGACACGACGGGCAAAAAGATCCCGATGTCTGTGAACCACGACTCCCACTAATTTGCCAGGCTTTATTACCTCTAAACCCTCATAATTGACATGAAGTGCCTGCCGCAGAATGAGAAAATGGTAGCCTAGGCTGTCTATTAAAACTCCGAGGCCTGAACTCTCCTTGGGATGCCATGGATTGTCCTGCAGATCTAGCTCTCTTCGATGGACCTTCTTCAAACCCTTGTGTTCTTCTCCGTTGCCTCTGATCTTCCATTTTCTGCACAAAGGCCTGTATTCTAGCTATGTCCATATCCCTGTTCAACACAACAATAGTGCAATCTCGAACCAAATATGGCTTCAGTCTGTCCACATACTGATGAAATCTATTGGTCATCGTAGCTATCACATTCGGAGCATACTGGGCCAAAGAGTTAAATCGAAGGCTATACTCTCGGACGCTCATGTTACCCTACCGTAGATTCAAGAACTAGTCCGCACGAGCCTCTCGAACCTCATATGGGAGATAGTGATCAAGGAATGCCATTTTATATTATTCCCAACCAGCTGGGAGTGCATCAATACCCCTCGACTGTTTCCAATCTTCATACCATAAAATAGCCTCGCCCTTCAATCTATAGGCCGCAAGCTCAACCGTTTCCATACCGGACACATGCATAACCTCCAAAGCCCTTTGAATTTGATCTATAAAATCTTGAGGGTCCTCATTTGGATCTGATACAGTGAATGTGGGAGGATCTAACTTCAGAAAATTCTGTGTCCGTCGACTAGCTGCTCTTGTTGCATTATCATAACTTGTTGTTGGACCACCTTGTCCCTGAACTTGTGCAGCAACTATCCGAGTCAACATTTGCACTGCATTCTTTAAATACTAGTCAGTAGTATTTATTGGTGGTTCTGCAAGTACTTTTTTTCCTCTTGACTCTTCTGACAATGAATGAGTGGAAGAAGCTTGTGATGCAAACTCATTTTCAGCTTCACCTTGATTAGCTTATTTAGGTGGTGATTTACTGGTTCCTTTTCTAACAATCCTGTCTATCTTATTACCTCTACCTCTACCTGTTCTTGTAACCGACATTTTTATTATAACACAAGAAAATAATTTCAATGGTTAGATATGATTCCACCTACAACTTTAGCTCTACTATACGATCTAGGAAATGAAGAAAAAAACAACTCCTAAATGTCTCGTAGCCTCCTACGTATAGATGTGGTGCACAACACATCCATAAGCAAGACTCTACTCAGACACGGCTTTATAGACACCCTAGGACGACCTGCTCTGATACCACTTTTATCATGCCTCAAATTCCATTGGGGCAGACTGGCACCTGAAGCCGTTAAGGCCCGAGAGAACCAACCTATACGTTCATATACTTGTTGTCAATGGAATAGCATTCAATCCCACATGAACATGACATATCAAAAATGGAAGCCAATAATAGACATTCATATGGACAAGACACTTGGCCTTTGGGGCAATATCATTAAAAAGATAAGACATTCCTTCCTTTAACTGTACAACGTCTACAAAGCCTCTAACAGATACATAACCAAACCTACAGTTGGGATGAGTCCCCGATTTATACATCTGTAATATAATACCAAAATCAACATGTACATACAACTTGGAAAGCCCCCAACGAACTGGAACTCACCAATAATTTACAGATAACCCGCAGCTTACTGTGGAGGTCTACTAGTACCTGTGCCTGCAGCAAGTAAGGTAAGTCCCCCAAGGGACGTCATTACGAAGAATGTACTGAGTATGTAAGGCTATAAGTAAATGTATGAGATATATGAACTTTAATGGAATTAAGTACAAGTGAACGAACAATATAAATAAACTACCATATGGTATATGTGTGGAATCATGTACATTACTTTCTTTACTTTACTTTACTATACTGTACATCATCAATCATCAATTATATCATGCCCGGGCCCAACTGATCAGTGGGAAATAACATAATAATCGGGATCGTCATCCATGCGGATGTTCCTTTCATCCCATGGGATACCACCCGTAATAATGGGGTCGACATTCATGCGAGTGTTTCTTTCACTCCATGAGATACCACCCATTCTCAACATTAACCATTACACAATTACTCACATTACTTCATTCTTTAGCTATAAGAGTGATAAGTGAATAACAAGTGCTACTAACTCTGAAATAAGATACTCTAAACCATTTAGAGGAAGGATACACTATACAACCCTTTGGGGATAGGACAAGTGTTATGATAATAGGAACAATAGATGCTGCAGAAGAATGCGGAAAAAAATAACCTTACATACTTTATATTCCCAACACGTAACTACAATGATTTAGCTCCTTCCTTATGTGTTACTCTACAACATAAGTACATAATGGAGCAAACATTAATGGCTAGCTACATTACAAGTTCACAAGACGGTAAGTAGGTGCTTAACGGAAAGTAGAAACCGTCCAACCTCCAAAACACATAGTGCATAACTCCCCCCTTAATTATACTACCAAATAACATTATTACACCATATTACACCATAACTTACTGCTTTTCCAAAACACCACCACCAAATCAGTCCACACAGCACCAAAACAGTCCACACATCAACGTAGACATCGCAAATCGATAGAATTTTACACCAAGTTTCTACTTTACATTTTCGCCTAAATACAACTCCACATATTTATTCCATCAAGTCACATAAATACCTTCCACAAAAATATACCAAAAACAGTCCACAATAGTTCCAAAATTCAGTTTAACATACCAAGAGAGTATTCTCTTTTCACTACACCAAACGTTCCATTTATAAACACGTATAAACATTCCCATCAAGCCATACATAAAAGGAACGATTTAGGGGCAGAAACACACTTTATTATATTGAAATTGCATCCTCATAACTTAATTTCTTCAACACCTTAAGCCCCTATACAAGTCCAAACCACAAGGAAGACAAATTCATCAAAACTAACACAAGTGGACTGCCAACTAATTAAGGGACTGCCCTATACATTTTAAACATAACCAACCTTATTTACACACTTTATTATACATATATTACATTAATATACAAGGTTAAACACTTACCAAGGCTTGCAAAGTGGAGGATTCACCCAAGAACCCTAGGGAAATTTAGGGCGGCTGATTGGGGTTTGAGAGAGGAGAGAGTGTTTTAATTTTCTGTTTTTGGCAAGTGAAGTGAATGGATAAATGAGATGAATTTAAGCTCTTTATACTCCCTCTTATACACTTCTTTTAGCTCATTCTTATCCAATTTTTGGTCAAAAATAGTCCAAGTAGGTGATGCACCTACTTGGCTATACAAGCTGTCCAAAACAGTCCACTTTCTCACTTTATTTCTACTTGGATCATCTCTTGTTGGGCCTAAATTAATCTTAGGTGTTTGGGCTGGTCATCTTTCCATTTTTATTTACTTAATTTGGGCCTCAATTAAGTCCATTAACTTATATCCAAATGCAGCCCAATAGTTTAATTAGGTAATGCACCTACTATCTTAATTAAGTCACGGAAGCACCTCATTTATGTTCTCCCCTTTTTCCAACGTCTTAATCCTTCTACCTTAATTCACCACTTAACTTTAATTTTAACGCTTAGGTACATCCTTATTCTCTTAAGTTTAAATACTTTTACCCATGTTAGGTTGGTCGCAGAAGTTTCAAAAACGTACGGGGTGTTGTACTTGAATCAAATAACTAGTTAGTCCATTACCTATTGCCACAAGTCCGTACCATTTTCCAAATAATTAGCAGTAGTGTCTATAGAATACGGGGTTTTACAATTTGGCCTCTTATTACTATTTATGGTTCGAGCCCTATGCCTGGCCTCTTGTTATTATCCATTGGTTCCTGTTCAAGTTTGGTACATACTGTCATTATGGGTTTGGGATCAGAATGTTATTTGAAATAGGTAAAGTTAAAGATTGTGGATGAGAAGAGAGTGCATATTATATGTCTTTATACTTCTTACTTTAGATTTATGCTTGTGTGCACCTATCGGGTATATAATGGCTCGGTAGGGTTATTTATCTTCTTATGTGTGCCTTCTAGGCTTATATAGACCCAGTTAGATTATAGTTAGGCCTTTACTTTCACTTTCTAGTTACTTACTTCTTTTATCGCAGTTGCTTAGCATATCTTTTTATTTACATTTATACCACTTTTTATTGATGACTTAGCTTACACTCTCATACTTTATTTATACTTTTACTATATTTAAGCTCAGTCAGCCGATGATGCATACTGAGTACTTGATGCTTTGGTACTCATACTGCACTTCTTCATCTTTTCCCTAATGAAGATCTGAGTATGATCCACCGTCGTTGTCGTTATCCTTGGGCCTTGCTACTTATTCGGAGATGGGGTGAGCTTTCTAGAGTTCGAAGTTGATCCTCCTTCTTCTGCTTTAGTGATAATCTTTTGTATTTCTGAGACTACTGTGCATATATGTATATTTTGGATACTGTCTAGTACACTTTTCTTGGTCTAATGGCTCTTGTACTTGCATTATCAGGTCTTGGAGGGATTTTATTTTGTATATATTATACTCTTTCCTCTCTTGTACATCATATTGCGTATGTATATCTTTTCTACTTCCACCTATATTATTATTATTATTAGTTTCATTCTTGTTCCTTTTTATTTTCTATATGTTCGCCCATTACTTGTTGTCTGGGCTATGGCCTGGCTTACTTATTGGTGGGTTAAAGTAGGTGCCATCATGACCTGAGACTTTGGGTCGTGATGGATTGATATTAGAGCCTAGGTTCATCGGTATCATGGCTATAAGAGCCAGTGTTTAGCAGAGTCCCACAGATCAGTACAGAGATGTTTGTATCCTATCTTCGGGTGGCTACAGGAAATTCTTAGGAAAAGCTCATATTTTTGGTTCGCTTATGTGCATTGTGTTTGTATTGGTTTCTAGATTTTATTTTTGTTTCACTTTTTCCCAGATTGTTAGAATGTGGGGTATGGCAATCAAGGATAGAGATCATGCGCCTGCTACTAGAGCTCTATTTAGAGGAAAAGATCGACCCCGAGGTCGAAGGCAGGCTAGAGCTATAGCCCCAGCTCAAGATCAGGCTAGGGAGCCATCACCAGATCCTATTATTTCACCTGGGCTAGAGATAATTCCAGAGATTTTACCACCACAATAGTAGGTGGGCTAGGGGCATCCCAGGCTCCACCTAGGTTTATATCTTCTTCGATACTCTATAATGCATTAGCTTACGTTTAGGGATTATTTTATGGTCCACCGACGGATGGGGAACAGACATTCGATTAGGAGGTAGCTCAGGGTGGACTTGGTAAAGGGGTGCAGCCTGTAGTTTCCACTCCAAGAGCAGAGGTTCCACCAGCATTGGTAGTTCCACAGCCGGCAGTAGCCCAACTAGTTATGACCACGGAGAAGTAGAAGATGCTGGGTTGATTTAGGAGATTTACTCCACCCAGGTTTGTCGGGGTACTAGGATAGGATGCTTAAGAGTACCTTACCAGTTATGAGGAGAGGCTACATAATTTGGGGTTGGTTGAGTCATCCAGAGTGGATTATACCACTTATCAGCTAGACAGAGCAGCGAGACAGTGGTGGAGGGGTTATCTTGATTCTAGGCCAGTTGGATCTACCCCTTTGACTTGGATTTAGTTTTTCAAAGCTTTCTTGGTGAAGTACATGCCTCACAGTATGTTCGAGCACCTGAAGGATGAGTTTTCTGCATTAAGATAGGGTTTTATGACCGTTGTTGAGTATGAGGCAAGGTTTCACAAGCTAGTCAGGCATGCCACTATAATTCTACTTACAAAGTGCGAAGGGATTCAATGTTTTGTTAGATGGTTGAAAATACCACTCCACCAGGCTACTAAACACTTAGTAACTTGGGGGAAGCCTTATACTGATATTGTTGATCACGCTTACACTATAAAGAAGATGGATCACAAGGCCCAAGAGGGCAGCAATAAGAGGCCCCGTTATCATGGGTAGCTATAGTGGGAGCCACAACAACTCACAGTTTAGAAGCTAAGGATTTTAGGGTAGGTTCCCTTAGCATCAGTCTTATTAGCACCTAGGTCATTCTAGTAGGGCCGTTCAATCAGCGTTTCATATTTTTGATGGGGGTCATCCCAATTATGGCAGCTCTGGTGGTTAGAGTAGTAGTCAGCTATAGAGGGGTGTTCAGTCAGGGTCTTCACACCAAGGTGGTTATTTAGAGTCAGTCGAACCTCCTCGTCAGGTTAGAGTGTCCGGGGTATGTTATAAGTGTGGTGTCGTTGTCAAATTTGATAGAGAGTGTCCCTGCCTTGGGATGATTGAGCCTTCAGCACAGAATATTCAGCCAATTAGAGTAGTATTGCCTCTAGCCAGTGGTGCATAGGGTCATAGGGGTGGTCCCCATGATTCTAGAGGTGGTCCTCAGGCAGGTAGGAAACATGGTCGGATGAGCACCCAGTCCGGTGTAGATAAGATCATTTATATGTAGTTCCTAGTAGGCCAGAGGCTGACTCTTTAGATGCTATGATCACAGGTATGATTTTGGTATTCCATCAGCTAGCTTCTACTTTGTTTGGTTCGGGCTTCATATTTTCATATATTTCTGCTTATTATGCATCGCGGTTGGGGTTGTCTTTGGAGCCTTTATCTATGAATTAAGTATAGCTACTCCCGTGGGTGATTTTTTAATAGTGGATCAGGTATATAGATCATGTTTGGTGACAGTTCATGAGTATGATGCTTAGGCTGATCTCATTATGTTAGATATAGTGGATTTTGATGTAATTCTAGGCATGGACTTGTTATCCCCATATCATGCGGTCTGGAATTACTTTTCCAAGACCTTTTTCATGCCTGGCATACCCCTAGTTGTGTGGGAGGGTTCTTTTAGTCATACGCTGATGGAGATTATTTTTTATATCTGGGCTAAGAGATTGGTATCAAGGGGTTGTGAGTAATACCTTGCTTATGTTTGGGATGTTAGTGTTGGGAGTTCTTTGCTTGACTCTGTTCCTGTTGTTTGTGATTTTTCTAATTTTTTTCCTACTGACCTACCTTACCTTATTCCTGAGTGTGATATAGAGTTTTTTATTGACCTCAAGCCTAACACCCGACCTATTTCCATGGCCTCATACCGTATGGCTCCTGCCGTACTAATGGAGCTAAATATTTGGCTTTAGGATTTTCTGGGTTAGGGTTTTATTAGAATGAATGTATCGCTTGAGGATGCTCCAGTTCTGCTTGTGAAGAAGAAAGATGGTTTATGGTATGTGTATCAACTATAGGTAGCTAAATGAGGTGATAGTAAAGAATAAGTACCCTATGCCTTATATCGATGATTTATTTGACCAGGTTCAGGGTGCAACAATGTTTTCTAAGACTGATTTGAGGTTTGGTTGCCATCAATTTAGGATTAGGGTTGAGGACATCCCTAAGATAGCCTTTAAGACTCATTACAGCCATTACTAGTTCCTAGTGATGTTTTTTGGGTTAACCAATGCCCTAGCAACATTTATGGACTTGATAAACTTCATTTTTAGGCCTTATCTGGACTCCTTCATTATCATTTTTATCAATGCCATCCTTGTTTATTCGAGGAGTAGGAGGAGCACGAGTAGCATTTGAGGATTGTGCTCCACACTTTAAGAGACCATAGGATTTATGCCAAATTCTCAAAGTACGAGTTCTTGCTTGAGTCTGTAGTTTTATTTGGGTACGTGGTATCTAAGGATGGGATTATGATGGACCCAGTAAAGATTGAGGCTATTCGTGATTGGGCTAGGCCTATGTATCCTACTGAGGTTTGCAGTTTCATTAGATTAGCAGGCTACTATAGGCGGTTCATTGAGAGATTATTACTATTGCAGTCTCTATGACCAGATTGACTAGGAAGGAGGTTATGTTTCAGTGGTCCGATGGTTGTGAGATGAGCTTTCTTAAGTTGAATAACTTGCTCACTTCAGCTTCTATTCTGACTCTTCAGTTGAGGGTAAGAGGTTCACCATCTATTCTGATGCTTCTGATGTTTGTTTGGGGTGTGCTGTGATGTAGTGGAGAAGTATTATTACATATGTGTTAAGGCAGCTAAAGGTGCACAAGCACAACTACCCCACTCATGGTTTAGAGTTGGCTTTCACGCTTATGATTTGGAGGCATTACTTGTATTATGTTCATTGTGAGATTTTCACTGACCATCATAGTCTTCAGTATATTATAACTTAGAGGGTGCTTAATTCGAGGCAGTACAAATGGATTAAGTTGCTGAAGGACTATGATATCTCTATTGTATACCATCCGGGTAAGGTGAATATTATAGCGGACTCCTTGAGCTGGAAGGTAGTGAGTATGGGTAGCTTGGACTTCATTTCAATTTCTCAGTGATTGTTGGCTTTCGACGTCCAGTCCTTAGCCAACATGATGGTTCATCTTGATATTTCTAACCCTTGGAGGATTCTTGCTAGTGTTGAGGCTAGATCTACCTTGTTAGAGTAGATTCGGGGTCTTCAGTTTGAGAAAAGTAGACTTTATGGTATTTGAGATCAGGTGTTGAGGGTGAGTCCAACATGTCTAACTTAGATATTAAGGGCGTTCTGAGATTTGATGGTTGTATTTATGTTTCGAGGGTTGGAGATTTGATTCAGTTGATTCTTCGAGAGACTCATAGCTCTAGTTATTCTATTTACCCTTGGATAAGTAAGATGTATATGGATTTGAGGCAGCATCACTAGTGGAGTGGCGTGTAGAGAGATATAACAAAGTTTGTGGCTCGGTGTCTATGTTGTTAGTAGGTGAAGGCCGAGCATCAAAGACCTGGTGGATTTCTTCAGAAGCTACCCATTCCTGAGTGGAAATGGGAGCGGATCACTATGGATTTCGTAGGTGGGTTACCTCTCACTTCTCGTGCTTCTGATAGCATTTGGGTTATCATGGATCAATTGACCAAGTCTGTCCATTTCATCCTTATTCAAACTTACTTGAGTGCCAAGAGTTTGGCCCGTATCTATATTTGGGAGGTGGTTTGCCTTTATAGAGTACCCGTGTCTATTATTTCAGATCGAGGATCTCAGTTCACTTTCTCTTCTGGTGGACATTTTAGGAGGAGTTGGTTACCCAGGTTAACCATTGCATTGATTTTCAACACCATACTGATGGGCAGTCGGAGCGAACTATAAAGGTTTTGGAGGATATGCTCCATGCTTGAGTTTTGAAATTTGTACGTGAGTGGGACCAATCTTTAGCTTTAGCAAAGTTTACTTATAATAGCAGCAACCATTTGAGTATATATAGGGCACCATTCGAGGCATTATATGGTAGGCATTGCGATCTCTTGTTGGTTGCTTTGACACATCTAAGGTTTGGCCGCGTGCTACAGATTTGCTTTATGAGTCTTTGGACCAAGTTCGGCTGATTCGGGATAGTTTACAGATAGTTCAGAGCAGGATACACTGTTATGCTGACTGTAAGTTTCATCCTTTGAGATTCAGAGTTAGTGTCTAGGTTTTCAGTGAGTATCTCTCAGCCCCAGGTATATTAGGCCATTTTGAGATCCTACAAATAGTTGGGGAAGTAGCATATGAGTTAGATCTATCTCCAGCCTTTTCAGTCATCTATCCATTTTTTCATGTATCTATGTTGCGGGGTTATATTTTGGATGAGTCTCACGTGCTTCGGTGAGACTCGGTTCAGTTAGATGAGAGATTGACCTTAATAGAGAAACCTCTATCTATTTTAGCAAGAGATGTTAGGAGGTTGCGCTCCAAAGACATTCCTGTAGGTAAGGTTCAGTGGAGACACCATCCCATCGAGGAGGCTACCTTGGAGACCGAGCATGAGATACCGACCTAGTATCCCTACCTGTTCAAAGCCTCAGGTATTTCTTAATCCATTGCTTTTGCGGACGAAAGTCCTTTTAGTAGTGGACGTTGTAATGACCCTTCAGGTCATTTTCCCCATTTTTATGCTTTTTATATATTTAGAGCTTTCTTATAGCTACCCCAGGTCATTTATGACTTGCTGGGACTGACAGTTCATCTCACACCTCAAATCCCCTTAGCCTGTGCTTACTATGCATATAACTATGAGAATCATGAAACTTTAACACATATATATAAGATATAGTAATAAAAGACTAAAATAGATAGACCCAAACCATATATAAATGACTTGACTGTTGAGGCGACAACCATATGTACCTGTGGCATGAAACACAGTGTCCCCATGAGGAACGTCAGTATGAAAAAATGTACTGAGTATGTAAGGCATAAAATGACCATAGGTAAGACAAGATCTTAATAAAATCAGATATAAATATATAACTGTATAGATAAGAATAAAAGACCACCTTTGCTTGTATTTATGGGATCCTGTACATTACATCTTTTACTTTATTTTATCATTCTTTGCATTATGAAATTGTAAAGCATATGATACAAATGACCAACTGATCAGTGGTAAAAGAGGATGGCCCAAGCTAGGTATTTTAACCCCTGGGATACGGTTCTCATAAATACACAAATCGAGATCGACCCATGCTAGTCTTTCCTTTCACCCCTAGGATACCACCCGTGATATTGGGATCTACCCATGCTAGGTGTTCCTTCAACCCCTGGGATACCACCCAAGAATATACAGATTCTCTTTACATTATTTCTTTAATCTTTGAGATAGTTCGTTTGATGGACATAACATTATTGAGTTTTAAACTAAGACCAGTAGGGAGAGACATGTGAATATGCATTAAGGCAGTAACAATGATATAGGGAGCAAATGTAACATCAATGTATTAGATTTCATGACAAAGAACATAGAATTGAATAGCCTTACATACCTTGTTGTACAACTCCCATATTACCCCAAATTAACCTCCTTCCCCTCTAACTACTTATCTATAATAAAGTAACTGGTAAAACTAGTATTAGTAGTTAATCAACACATTTAAGCCATTTAACCTCACCATAATAGTAGCCAGGCAGTAAGCCCGTAGTTAATTTATTCAAGGGTGTTATTTCAACCCTTACTCCTCCAATTACATTCACATACCACACAATCCTTATAACTTCCCCCAAAACAACTTTAGCCTCATTACACCCTCAAAACAATATACAAACTGGAGTGGGCAGTAGGCTTACATAATATTCAGTTCGATGTTGTATCACTACATCCTCCATCTATAATTCAGGACAAGTTCGTTACATCCTTTCCCAACATCAACCAAAACATCCCCAATATCCTTTATCATAGCAACCAAATATTGAACTCATCATCCCTTGAGTTCTTGACAGCAATATACACATAATTCTGCACCAAAACATGTACATAGGAAGGGGAAAAGATGGGCAGTAGCCTTACCTAAATTTTGTGATAGTTTATTCTCTTAAATTGTATTTCTTAAATATCTTAGTTCCTTCACACATAAACCAAAGGAGAAGATAAAAATCTCTTAATAACCAAGAGAAATGGGACTACCAAACTTATAGAGGGTTGTCATATAATTTAAACATGAAGAGCATAATTTCCATAGTCTTTTTGAGATAAGCTCATGATCTGTCCACTTACCTTTAGCTTGGAAGGAAGGTAAATCCCAAGAACCCTAATGGAAACTTAGGGCCGCTGTAGAAGCTAAGAGAGAGCAAGAGAGAAAATTCTAGAAAGCTGAATTTTTGTCTAAGTTAAAATGGGTCAAATGAGCTAGTTTCAATCCCTTTAAAGGGAGAAGATCTTGGACGACTTTCTTGGATAATTTGGGCCATATTTTATCAAGTATTTGGTGCACCTAATTTCCCATTATACTTGGGCCTTTGTGGATCTGAAACTGTTGGGCCTTGGCTGCCCATTTTTCTTTTTTTCTCTCTTTTAACTTGGGCAAAAATTAATTCAAGTAGGTGGTAGTGTACTTGGCCCAATAAAATGGTACAAGGAGTCTTAGTATGTGATTTACCTACTTGGTTCTTAGATTGGTCAATAAGTCAAAGTAGGTGATGCATCTACTTGTCACCTATTAGCTTAATTTAAGTCAAGCTAATAGCTCACTTATTTTATTCCATATTCTAAGTCTTAACCCCTTATGTTAACTTAATATTTATATACACTTGGAAACTTTAATCCTTGAGTTAGAATACCACCTTACTATCTCGCGTTTAAGAACTTCTGTTTGGATTAACTTGGCGTATACATGCTGAAATGTTTGGGCCATTATAATATCCTTTAAATCCTCTTTAAACCACCGCTATTCACTTAAGAAACTTGGTTCGTTACCTATACAACAAGGTGACCTCAAGTCCCATATCAATAGAACAAGTACACGCAAAATACAGGATGTTACATCTTCCCCTCCTTAGGAACATTCGTCCTCGAATGCTAGCATAATTTGCCTGCTTAAACAAGTTCAAGCCCAAGTTTAATCTTCATGTTACCACATAACACTTACAAATTTATACTTACTTGTTAATTCTCCAATTCAGCATCTTGGACTTTCACTTCAGATTCGAATAAATGAGGGTACTTGGATTTCATTGCTTCCTCGGCTTCCCATGCGATCTCTTCTATTTTTTGGTTCCTCCAAAGTACTTTTACAAAAGCTACTTCTTTCTTTCTTAACTTCTTTACTTGTCAATCTAAAATAGCAATAGGCACTTCTTCGTAAGTAAGTTCTTCTGTAACTTTTACATCTTTAGTAGGAGTAAAATAAGATGGATCTCCTATGCATTTTCGGAGCATTGAGACATGAAACACTGGATGTACTGTTGAAATCTCTTGGAGAATCTCTAACTCATATGCAATTGCCCAAATCTTTGAATAATCTTATATTGCCCTATATAGCGTGGACTCAATTTTCCCTTCTTATCGAACCTCACTACCCCTTTCATTTGTGACACCTTTAAGAATACCTAATCTCCTATAGCAAACTCTAACCCTCTTCTTCTAACATCTGTATATGATTTATGTCGACTTTGAGCTATTTCTAGCTGTTGTTGTATCACCTTAACTTTTTCCATAGCTTGATGAACAAGATCTGGCCCAAATAAGGCAGTTTCACCCGCTTCAAACCACCCAATTGGTGTTCAACACTTTCTCCCATATAAAGCTTCATGAAGTGCCATTTTGATACTTGAGTGATAGCTATTATTATATTCAAACACAATAAGTGACAAATGATCATCCCAACTACCTTTAAAGTCCAATACACAAGCTCGCAGCATATCCACAAGTGTTTGGATAGTACGTTCAGCCTGACCATCCATTTGATAGTGAGAAGTTATACTTAAAATCACTTGCATTCCTAAACTCTTCTGAAATGACTTCCAAAAGTTTGCGGTAAATTAAGCTCCTCTATCGGATATAATAGAAATTGGGACTCCATATAGCTGAACTATCTCTTTAATATACAACCTTGCATACTCTTCATCTGTGTAACTGGTCTTAACCAGTAGGAAATATGCTGATTTGGTGAGTCTATCAACTATTACCCATATGGAATCAAATTTTCGAGGGGAGCGAGGCAAACCAGTAATGAAATCCATGTTGATCATGTTCCACTTCCAAATAGGGAGTTGTATACACTGCATATAACCTCCTGGCTTCTGATACTTACCATGCATATGACTAAGAGAATCATGAAACTTTGACACATATCTATAAGCTATAGTAATGAAAGACCAACATAGATAGACCCAAATCATATATACATGGCTTGACTGTTGGGGCCACAACTATTACGAGACTAAACATTTTTGAACTTCCTAAATTAGTCTGCAAACCCTCTATAGGATAGAAAACATAGTCTAGCTCGGGATAGACCACACCTTACAAAACTACTGTACAATACAAAAATACACATATCAAAGACTCGATAAAACCCTGAATCAACTTGGAGCTCACTAATCACAGTTGAGTGTTATGTGCTCCTATTGAGGAGGTCTACTAGCTGGAGTACATGTACCTGTGGAATGAAACACAATGTCCCCATGAGGGACGTCAGTACAAAAGAATGTACTGAGTATGTAAGGTATAAAGTGACCATAGGTATGACAAGATCTTAATAAAATTAGATATCAGCATATAACTGTATAGATAAAAATAAAAGACCACCTTTTCTTGTATTTATGGGATCATGTACATTACATCTTTTACTTTACCTTATACTTCTTTACATTATGAAATTGTGAAGCATATGATACAAATGACTAGCTGATCAGTGGTAAAAGAGGATGACTAATGCTAGGTATTTTAACCCTTGGGATACGGTCCTCATAAATACACAAATCGGGATCGACTCATGCTAGGATTTCCTTTCACCCATAGGATACCACCTATGATATTGGGATCGACCCATGCTAGGTATTCCTTCCACCCCTGGGATACTACCCAAGAATATACAGATTCTCTTTACATCATTTTTTTAATCCTTGAGATAGTTCTTTTGGTGGTCATAACATAATTGAGTTTCAAACTATGGACCAGTAGTGAGAGACATGTTAATCTGTATTTAAGCGGTAACAATGACATAGGGAGAAAGTGTAACATCAATGTATTAGATTTCATGACAAAGAACATAGAATCGAATAGCCTTACATACCTTTGCTGTACAACTCCGATATTACCCCAAATTAACATCCTGCCCCTCGAACTACTTATCTATAATAAAGTACATTGTAAAACTAGTATTAGTAGCTAATCAATACATTTAAGCCACTTAACCTCACAAAAATAGTAGTCGGGCAGTAAGCCCATAATTAATTTATTCAAGGGTGTTCTTTCAATACTTACTCCTCTAATTACATTCACATACCATACAAATCTTTATAATGTCCCCCGAAATAACTTTAGACTCATTACACCCTCAAAATAGTATACAAAGTGGAGTGGGCAGTAGGCTTACATAATATTCAGTTCGGTGGTGTATCACCACATCCTCCATCTATAATTCAATACAAGTTAGTTACATCCTTTCCCAACATCAACCAAGCTATCCCAAACATATACAAATAACACAATTGCTAAAATACCCCAATATCCTTATCATACCAACCAAATATTGAACTCATCATCCCTTGAGTTCTTGACAACAATATACACACAATTCTCCACCAAAACATGTATATAGGAAGGGGAAAAAATGGGCAGTAGCCTCACCTTAATATTGTGATATATTATTATCTTAACTTGTATTTCTTCAATATCTTGGTTCCATCACACACAAACCAAAGGAGAAGAGAAAAATCTCTTAATAACCAAGAAAAATGGGACTGCCAAACTTATAGAGTGTTCTCTTACAATTTAAACATGAAGTACATAATTTCCATAGTGTTTTTGAGATAAGCTCATGATATTTTCAATTACCCTTATCTTGGAAGGAAGGTAAATCCCAAGAACCCTAATGGAAACTTAAGGTTGCTGTAGAAGCTAAGAGAGAGCAACACAGAAAATTCTAGAAAGCTGAATTTTTGTCTAAGTTAAAATGGGTCAAATGAGCTAGTTTTAATCCCTTTAAAGGGAGATGCTCTTGGAAGACTTCCTTGGATAATTTGGGTCATATTTAATCAAGTATTTGGTTCACCTACTTTCCCATTATACTTGGGCCTTTGTGGATCTGAAACTGTTGGGCGTTGGCTGCCTATTCTTCTTCTTTTCTCTCTTTTAACTTGGGCCAAAATTAGTTCAGGTAGGTGGTAGTGTACTTGGACCAATAAAATTTCAAAGGAGTCTTAGTAGGTGATGTACCTACTTGGTTCTTAGATTGGTCAATAAGTCAAAATAGGTGATGCACCTTCTTGTCACCTACTAGCTTAATTTAAGTCAGGCTAACAACTCACTTATTTTATTCCATATTCTAAGTCTTAACCCCTTATGTTAACTTAATAATTATATACACTTGGACACTTTAATCCTTGAGGTAGAATACCACCTTACTATCTCGCGTTTAAGAACTTCCGTTTGGGTTAACTTAGCATATACATGCTGAAATATTTAGGCCATTATAATATCCTTTAAATCCTTTTTAAACCACCACTAATCACTTAAGAAACTTGGTTCGTTACCTATACAACAAGGTTACCTCAAGTCCCATATCAATAGAACAAGTACACGCAAAATACGAGATGTTACAGTTTGGTTACCAGGCAATTCATTTGGTTTTTATAACCATTTCCCTGTTTTCGAGCTTTTGAAGTTAAGAAATGGGTCTCGATCCAAAACCTCCAGTAAACAACCTCGAATACCATTTCTTATAGTCTCATCTTCTTCTAAATATCAATTTTAGGATAGTGGGACCCTTGGTTTGGTTCCCGAGGCTTCCAAACTCATTTTGGGATATTGGGTGGATTTTGGCTAAAACGACCCCTTAGGTGTGAAACCCACTTTGTATTGAAATGACCTCGGATGGAAATTTCAATAGCTCCATTGAGTCCGGAATGCCAAATTTATATGGTAGCATAGTTCAATTGCATTCATAGGATTTTGAATGAATCCCGAGGGCTTGGTCGGGATAATTGCAACTTGTCAAAAATTGTTGGTGCATTAGCACCTGGTGTAGGTCCAGGTTTTTCATTTCTATCATGATAAATACCACCCACTCAAGCCTCGCGATCATGATGAAGGAGGTCGTGGGGCCTGGCCAGATTGATCATTGTGGTTGCGTGGCTAGGCTATCGCGATCGCGATATTTTCATTAATGGGATGTCGCACCTGTGACTAGGGGACCTCGCGACAGTGATGAGGAAACCCCTGGCAGTATATATACCTTCTCCTTTCTTTTTCCTTCATATTTTCTAAGTACCAAACACCATTGTAGACTATTTGAGCTTGTAAATTATAAGAGAATCATATAATTGAGCTGGGATTAGTTTGGGGACGTGTTTGTGGTCCCTAGATTAGTGTATGGCACTAGTTTGGAGCTTTTTTAATCTCATATTTCACCCAAATTTAGGGGTAAATAATCCTCAAGGTGAGAGGGATATTGTGATGGTTTTAATTTCATAATTCTGCAAGCAGGCCCCATGTGAGATTTTTAGTCTGATTTTTGAGATGGAGAATTCATACTCAATATAGGTATTGATTTCCTTATCTTGATCCATAGATTGTTGTTTTGATAGTGTGGCAGATCTCAGAGGCTACTTAGAAAGGAAAAGCCCTAATATGGAGGATTCGACGAGCTTTTGGCATTATCCAGGTAGGCTAGGCTTACCTTTTTTCTAGATTGTACTTAATTAAGGTATTAGTGTAGAATTGACATAGCTTTGGGGTGGGTATTTATGGCCCAATTGTTGTTTTAGCATTTTACGCCTTATTTAGCAAGTCAACAACCCTTTTTTGGTAGAATTTGGGCCCGTTCTCCCTTAGATTAGTATACAATCATCCTTTAGAACTAAAATCTGTACTTATAGTACCTTAAGGTGAGATTGGAAAGCCTTAGCCTAGATTCAGGTAGGTGTTTGTCTTAGGTTGGGTTGTCGGGATTCAGTAGTGGGCCTCACTATCTTTTTTTAGATAAAATGTTTTGAATAATGTTCCTTTAGTCTTAGTTAGACTCATGACTTCTACCTTAGGCTGTTACCTTGGATTTGGGTTGTATTAGACTTAATTACATGCCTGTTTAGCTTATTTTCAAGGGTAAGATAGTAACTGATCCTTGATCGCACCTCTTTGACACAGTAATTATAACTTGTTGGGCTTTAGTAGATTTAATGGTCAAAGATTAAACTTAGTGAGCAAATGGACTGGTGATAGGCTTGAAAACCCTGTACTTTTGCTAGCTATTTCATGCTTAGGTTATATATAATTTAGTTCTGGTTTGAGTCTGGCCTATGCTCCATTGTTATTATTATGAATTCGGGCATTGATTTTTGGTCATGGTTTTCTCCTTATGAAATCATCTATTGTGGTTATGGTTTGTTACTTATGAGTTTTGATTAGAGTCCGACATAAGTCTATGACTACCACTTGTTCTAGTGTTGATTATGGTTATTACAAGGGGTTCTGGCAGTTGCCCTTAATTCTGGTATAGGAGTTCTAACGGTTGGGTATGGATCATTTGGCCTGTTGTTATTGTCCACTATTTTTATAACTAGTCTAGTGTCTGTCCACTTGTTATTATCCATTAGCTTCGATTCAAGTCCAGTACATACTTTCATTATGGATCTGGGATCAGATATTATTTGAAACAGGTAAAGTTAAGGATTATGGATGAGAAAGGATCATATATTGTCTGTGTTTATACTTCGTACTTTAGATTTTTGTTTGTATGCACCTACCGACCTTATGGGGGCTCAGTAGGGTTATTTGTCTTCTTCTGTGTGCCTTCTGGGCTTATGGGGGCCCAGATAGGTTATAGTTAGTCCTTTTCTTTCACTTTCGTGTTACTTACTTCTCTTATCATGGTTTCTTAGCATATATTATTATTTACATTTCTACCCCTTTTTACTGATGACTTAACTTACACCCTCACACTTTATTTATGCATTTACTATATTTGAGCTCAGTTAGCCGATCATACCTACTGAGTACCCAATTGCTTTGGTACTCATATAGCACTTCTGCATATTTTCCCTAATGCAGATCCAAGTATGAGCCACCATCGCTGATGTTATCCTCGGGCCTTACTACTGATTCAAAGACAAGGTGAGCTTTCTAGAGTTTGGAGCTAATCCTCCTCCTGATGCTTTAGTGAAACTCTTTTGTATATCCGAGACTACTGTGTATATATGTATATTTTGGAGACTGTCTGCTACTCTTCTTTTTGGGTATAATGGCTCTTGTACCAGCCTTATCAGGTCTTAAGAGGAATTTTATTTTGTATATTTTGCCCTATTCCCTCTCTTGTATAACATATTGTGTATGTATTTATTTTCTATTTCTGCCTATATTATTATCATTATTGGTTTCATCCTTGTTCCTATTTATTTTACGCTCGTTATCCCATTTCTTGTCATTCTGGGCTATGACTTGGCTTATCTATTGGTGGGTTAGAGTAGGTGCCATTATGACCAAAGAAATTAGGTTGTGACATACAGACACTACTCAGAGCAGATTAGTCAAATCACAGTTTCTCAATCCCAATCCATACAAAATCTCAATTCCCAGATATTCCAAGACTATCTTTGGCATATTTCTCAACCTTAGAGGCTAGGGTTCTTCAACCAACACCCTTGGGTTTGAAGATAGAAAACATTGTAGTGACAAATTTTTACTCCTTTCTTTATTTCCTTGCTGTGTAGTGACTATATTTGGGAGTAGTTGTTAAATTTGTAATTGGATATTGTAGTTATACAGAATGCAATATTTTTGTCTTGAATTTGGGTTTTGGTTTTATCTTATGCTTTCGTATTGGTTGAATACTCTTGATTTATAAATGGGTTTTTCTTGTTTAAATTAATTTCATGCTTTATTGACTTCTACTCTAATTGAGCTTAAAAGAGGAAATTAAAGTGGAAATTTTTCATCTAATTCGATTAATGCTTGAAAGGGCTAATTAAGTTTGGGAAAGGTTAATTTAGCGCGATTTAGGACGTATGACCCATCTAATGGATTTGACACTAGAAATGGTAAAATCCTAGTATAGCCATAGGGTGGAATTATTTGTGTTGGTATTTGGCTAATATTTGAAAGAATTTAGCCAATAAATAT
The DNA here is from genome assembly GCA_031232105.1 of Capsicum rhomboideum. Taxonomy (NCBI): domain Eukaryota; kingdom Viridiplantae; phylum Streptophyta; class Magnoliopsida; order Solanales; family Solanaceae; genus Capsicum; species Capsicum rhomboideum. Next base: position 55,648,922 of record CP124716.1, on the reverse strand, counting down.
TCGTCATTTGATCGACAAACGTGGTAGAGGCTTGAGGTTCCAAGGCTAATTTGCTAATCCATGATTAAGTTGTGAGTAATTAGTTGAATATGATGGATCGTTGGTAGAATTGATTTCTCATTATCATTTTTCTTGTTTCCCATCGTTTGTGAAAACCATTGATCAACTTATTCATATTAAAATTAGTTCTATCTATGTTTCATTTTTATATTGAAAACCCCTCAAAAAACACTTGTATCCTTCATTTGAATTAGAGTGAGTTACTTTTATTCCATATTTTCTCAATCGCTGGTCACATTTTTCCTCGTGGGATCGACCTCAACTCTATAATTGGGTAAATATATTCCATAACAATCACGTACATCTTTTTACGGGTGTAAGTGAGTGTTATCAGCAGGGTACAAATCTTGAAGATAATATCTCCACAACCCTCAATTTTTGTTGGTGTACTTTTTTGTTGGCTAACGTTGTTGACACCCAATTTTTGCCCTCGGTATTCTAAATTATTTTTGAGCTTCTTTACTTTCAAAAAATATTGAAATAATTGGTTTATTAAAATAATGTGATTTCAAAATAATTTCAAGCTAACTTTGTGATTTTTAGGTGAAATCTATATATATTCTGTATTTAATTATATAGATTTTACTCCAGAAATACATTTGAAAATTATTTCAAGTGACAGTCAAGTAGGAACTAAATGTCTTTCCTAAAAAGATAAATTATTTCAAGTGACAGTCAAGTACGAACTAAATGTCTTTCCTAAAAGGTTCTCTTGGTTTACAATATCAAGTAGGATCCATTGAGGAAAACAAAAGGTCTTTGTGGACTATTCTTAGTCTTTCTCAATGTCATTGCTATGAGATGAAATAGAGCTTCACAATATCTTGTTTTAATCCCTAAATCTATTCTTCTTAAAGTTCTTAATTAACATGGATATTGTGGCTAATTTCAAATCATTTACCTCTCATATTTGTTCTTTGTTGGTTTGTTTGAGATTGTTCAATGATGGATTATCTCTTTGGTTCATGATACAAGAGATGGCTCTTGAGAGAGGTTTTTTAAGGTGCAAAGAGCTTTTCTTCATGGTGTGTTTAAATCTTTAAACTTGAACTGTCAAGAAGAGTAAAGAGAGCTTTTCTTTAGATCATGCATTATTGACCTAAATAGAAAACACTCGAGATAAGATAGGCCCGTCTCCATAGCCTAACTCCTATTCTCAAAATACCCTTTAGGAGTACTTCATTTGTAGTGAAGGATAAAGCATGAGTCATGTTATGTTGTTTTTGTTGCATTTCTTAACAGTTATCAATTTGGTTCATCTTCTTGCTTCTTTTCGATTGAAAATTTGTGGTCATATCTTGTATTAGTTAAACAAATTCTTGAAGACTTCACTTGGTTTGTAAAACCATTTGAGGTCTAATGAAGAAGAAATGGCTATTCTTTGGGATTACTCTCTAGTTCTTCTCAAAGATTAGAACTTTGAATGAGTTAGAGTTTGCATCACAACCTTTCATTAATAGGTCTATTTGTTTTTCTCTGTTTGACAGAAAGTCCATGCTTATGGGTCCGCATATTTCTTTTTTAATAACAACTATTTTATTTGATGTTTGAAGTAGACTTAAAAGAAGTAAAGAAGACCCAAGACAAACCAAGGTCCTTCATGTAAAGCTTTGTTCATGTTTTCCAGTTTGTTGAATTTGTTGTCCTTCATGTAAAGCTTTGTTCATGTTTTCCAGTTTGTTGAATTTGTTATGTAAAAATCTTGACCCAGATTAATGAGAATAAGATTTTCAGTTGGTTTCCATAGCTCGAATAACTTTGTTTTCAAATATTGATGACTCATTTTTTCCCGACCAATTTAACTATGACTGAGTGTTTCCATGGTAGGTAAATTCTGGCTCTTTCTTGTTCAGATAGGAGTATGGGTTCATTATTTTGGTCAACTTTTTTTTCAGCCTGTATCACATTGTAGGTGTAGGATTTGTTTAGCTCTACTCTTTTATATTTTAGGATGTCTCTAAAGGATTGTATTTCCAATAAGTCTTCATCCATGTTGTCTTTGCCACTTGGTGGTGGTGGGTCTGGTGGTTTCAAAGAAGGTAGATCGGTTGTGGGCTGGTTGCTGCGGTCGGTCATGTCACTAAGGGTCATTTAAAGATAAGTATGAGTCTAGTGGATAATAAATTTATATTGCTATTATTATTATTGTTCCCATTTTTCACTTTTATTCCTTCTTTTTCTAAATGAGACTCAACACTGAGAAAGCTAATTTTACAATGGTTCTATTGTGCAGTAGGATAATCCAAATAAAGGAAATATCATAGAATTAAATATTAACATAATATACTATATACATTCATTTGTAGAATAAAGTTATTTAGTTAAATTATTATTAGTTTGCTAGAAACACGAAAACAACGAGATTGTACGCGATCATGTAGATGATCAACACTCTATCTTTATTTTGTCTCGAACAATAATGAACACATTTTTGATTATGGATGTACAACTTGAACTTGAATGTGTATTTGAAACATTCGATATGTATCCCTAAATAACCTCATTTCCAAGGAAAGAAACAATTCTTATCATGTCCTTCAACAATAGATGATGAGTTAGCTGCTTCCATGATGAGTTTTTAGCTGGCAACAAATGCTAGCTGTATATTTATCCCTTCCTCATTCCACTCATTGAAAGACTCCTTATATTCAAAACCAGGTCCACTAATAAATGAAATTTTCCAGGAAAAACTACAATACCCCACAAGCACAGGAAATTAAATTAAGAAACAATAAAAGGCATATGCAGAAAGGGAGAGAAAAAAATTAAACTCAATGCTACATGGAGTACTTCTAAATAGACAGTACACTAATTAAAATCATGAACAATATGTTAGGCGTCTGTCTCTCAATCAAACAAGCTGGTGGCTAATTTCTTGAGCTATAGTTAATTACATTATTCATATTGACCTAAAATGTGAAAGGCACTATTCTAAGATATTGAAAGAACAAAATAACTACAGTGAGCTTTTAAAATATTGCACATGCATTTTGGAGACAAAATTAACATGAAAAGTAGAAAGCAGTACTTTGTATGTCAAAATGAAATCATCCAATCTGCTCTGCTGAGCATTTAGGAATTTAATAGTATCTTCATGTTGCTGAATTTTTAAACTAATTTCCTGCATTGCATCTTCAAGTTTCTGCAGTAATTAAATGATAGAATTATTAATATTGATTAATGTATTATCATTTACATTTTCATGTAATATAATGGTTGTAAGTATATATATATATACCTAATATCAAGACTATTGTGCATTACATCCATGCTGGAAAAAACAAATTAGCCCAATCAGATATCTTCCGTTTATAATAATTTTGAAATTGCATATAACTTTTTGAGTATTTTCATTTTGCATCATGTCGTAACCGCCATCGAAAGCAAACTAAGTAATCTAACCTCCTTGGTACATCAATTGATTGGAGTTGCTTACGAAGGAAATACCAGGAAAGTGTCTATTTATAAGGGCGTAGAGTTTCACATCCGTATCTACAGTGTAACAAGTTATAGTAACGTAAAAATCATATCATCAAGTCATTTTTTATGTCTTTCTTTAATTTAGGAGGAACATAAAGAACACTTTCCTTTGAAAAATATATAATGATGATTGAACATTAAGATTTTCACTACACGATGTCAAAATTTTCTGTCTTGTAGTGATATAATAATTTGGTAGAAAGAGGTCTAAACTGACGCTGTAGTTTCAATCTAGTAGTTCATAATCTTAGTAAATTTAGAACATATGACCAATTATTTGGTATTGAAAGACAGACTTTACTATTTCAGCTAGTAGTTCAAATACTGGCACCAACTTTTATTAATGCAAGCCCTTTGTAACAAAGTCTTTAATGTTGCAAGAGGTATAACATTGATATTGGAAAAGGGGAAACACAAAAGGATTGATATTATTGTGTTCAGAAACAAGTTTGAAGAGCACGAACTTGTAAAGATGGTAATCACAAATCCTTACAAGCACATGCCTAGGACTAAACCTTAATGTAGAGGGACCAGTTAAAGGACATGCTAAACAAAAACAATAAGAGGTCGGACTCCTAAATCAAGTAACAGGTTTCTATATTATCTGTATCAATAAGGCACTAACATTTTTCTAAACCAAAAACTTATTGTTCTCTTTAAGGATCAATAACAATTATAAAAACACTTCACATATCAATAACAACTACAAAATTATATAATATTTATAGTTTTGATAGCTCAAAATTAAAGAAGTAAGATACACTAAATGAAAAGTATGGTTGAATAAGCACCTAAATCAAGCAACGGGTTTCCAAGGAACCTAAAAATAGTTATTACTATAGATCAAGATAATAAAGATATTACAGGATAGTAAAGCAAATAAATGCAGCATTACTATCTAATAAGAGGGAAAGAGGGACCAAGAAGCACACACGTCTCCATCAACGTGTGTGCTTCGTGTAATTTCAATAATTTGAAGGGTATTTTGGTCAATTAAACTAATTTGTGTGCAATGTTTGTTTATGCTCTATGCTTTACTGCTTATAAATGAACATGACCTTGAGTTCTTAATAACAAAAACACCTTGCTGCTGTGCTAATATACCAAGTGAGTCCAATCTTCAACAACGTGGCCCCATGAAGGTGTTTTTGTAATTATGGTTAAATTAAACAATTCCATTGAATGAGAAGTGAAGTTACTGTAGTTCACTTGAAATATTTTGCCTTGTTTGACTATTTTGTCTTGATTCCTAAAACTAATTCTCAAATAGTACACGTCATAGTGATGCCTATGCCAAAGAGGTGCCACAGACACCTCGCTCTTTCTCTTTTAACTTTCGGCAAAACACGTGTAAATGTGAATGTCTTAGTTACGTATTTATTTGGTATTTGAAACTTCAATTTAATAATTTCGGTATTCAATTTTTAAAAATACTAAACATACATTAATTTGATATGCTCGATATTTTAAAGTTCAATTTTGATATTTTATGATATGATCAATCAGTAATCATGATTTGTTCAATTTCAATAGAGTATTATGACTTCAACTTTTTTTTTAAAATGCATATAATAAAAATAATTTCTTTTGATGATGAAAAAATTATAGTCCCAATACTAAGCGTAGTATTATTGGGCCCGTGCTTAGCACGAGCTATTCATAACTAGAATCATAAGAAGAATCTTACTAACTTTAGTATTTACTCTTTCAGCAGAAGCATATTGAAACTTTTAGTCACTTTCTAATATCCTCCTCTCCTTCTGCGACGTCGGGCAGATACCAGAGTACTATTCTCTGAAATTACTTCATTTTTCCACCTTGAGTGAGAGAATGGCAATATATAATTTAGATCACATTTTCATTGTGGCATTATATGGCCAAGGGCTTTATTAAGCTAGCGCAAATTGTTCCTGACATTGACCAAGGGTCATGCCAATAATCTGTGTCATTCCTTCGGCACTGTTCTTCAAAAGAATTTATTAATTATTTGAAGATTCATTTTTCGGCACCAAATATTTCAAAATCTGTAAGTCGTATGCCAAAATCAATGAATTCAGCCTAAATTGTAGAGAAGACATCCTTCAATAGTAGTTGTCAACATTTAATGATTTCATTTGAAAGAAAAGATAACATAATTGGAGAATTTAAGAGGGGAGAATCAAAAAATAGAATCGAAGTATTGACCTTCTTACAACTCTCCCATTGCTCATTGATTCCTTTACCATTATGACTGTACTTCAAGTTAGTTTTGATTTACATAACAACATCTATACCTCTAGAAACTTTTTCTGTAGTTCTTTTATTTTACTCAGCCAGATTATTCAATCTAGCTTCATTCTCCATTCATCTTTGATATTCAAAGTTTCTTCAAGCATTCTTTCCTCAACTTCGAGTTCATTCCTGCATCAATATTCTTCCTGTTCATTTATGGAATCACCATGTCCAACAACTTCCAATAATTAGCATTATCATGTAAGAATGAGTAGCTGCGAATGAGCTGCAATGGAAGAAGTATTTGCAGACTTCAAAGGTCATCATGATTTCAATATGATGTGAAGTTCAAGTAAAATTAGTTTGTTACAACAATTTAACTGGAAATTTATATACAACATGTATTTCTTAAATATTTCTTTTTTTTTTTGAATAAATCACGTTCAAATTACTTGACAGGAAAAATAATGAAATGAAGACTACATATATTTAATATATAGTAGAATGATATTTGATAGTCAGTTCTTCTAGTCAATTTAATTATCCTACAATAAATCTTCGTACATAGCTTTAACCTTTATTGATTGGATAACTACATTTTTCAATACTTCTTCAACAAATTAGAGATGCTTACTTAACTTGAATCAAGTGCATTAGTTTCAAGTTATAACTCGGTAAGATGTTTAAAGGTTATATCATGTTTAGTATGAGTTTCCCAAAAGCAAAAGATTCCTAAGTTGTAACAATTAAAATTTAATGTAATTCTAAAGTGTGAAACTTATCTCTTACACTTCAAATGTCTATCTCCAACTCGAGCATATTCTACTTTCAAAATTGTGTGAATCCAGATTGTGCTACAATTATTTTCCAACTCAATAAAGCACAACTATGCAATCTTAACGTTTAAATTTTTTTAAAGTATAAAGATCTATACAGTGTAGCTAGCATTATAACTTATAACTAAGCATACAAAATAAAAAAGTCCAGGACTTACCTCTTACACTCGAAGTATCATCTGTCTTTCTCCACTTCAAGCAAATTTAATTTTCAAAATTCTATAAAATTCAAATTGTGTGACCATTGTATTCCAAATTAATAACGTACAAATTTTATCTAATGTTATGTGTTGAGATTCCACAAAGTGAATTGACTTTTACCTACAAAGATGAAAATAAAATCATAGCACCAAATTAAAACAAGAAATTTTTCTACCAAAAGAAAAAAAAACTAAAGAACATGCAAAATTAGTTTAAATAAAATAAAGAAACACATCAAATTAGTTAAATAATTAGTACATGTGCAACAATTCTTTGATTTTTAGGAGATTCAATCTAAATCACTGATACATAGTTCCAATTAGCGAGTTCCAAATGAAGTAAATTAGTCCCGTCATTTATGTCAAGCCATAGCCGCCACATGCAAGACAAAACAACTCACCAAAAGTCAGAGGAGATCAAACCCCAAAATTACTCTGAAACACATGCAACAAAAAAACAAAATCAATAGAATGAAATTGAGGAGAAGGAATAAGAACCAACCAAAAGATAACCCATGTGATTCAAAGAAAAAACTGACAGAAATATGTAAAACTAATGAATGAATTCACCTTCCTGAGTAATTGGAATGTATAGGGAAATGGTAGCACGTGGTGCCTCTATATTAAAACACATAAGCTTACTTTTAAATTTTAATTAGAAAAATACCCTTGGTAGTACCAAGGACTTTCACTTATGAATTAGTAGAAAATTGGAATTTCTTGAATATATATTTCCTTTATTTAATAAATTTCCATCTTTAATGAAGCGCATTAGTAGATATTTTAGGTGCCTTAAAAATCTTTCTAAAGTGTTGATATGAACACTTACCCAGGATTTTCTATTTCAAGTCATTTTAAATGTTTTGAGGCTTTAAATATATTTTTAAACGTTTTCTTAATTTTTTCTAAAAAATTAAGTGGCGACTTGGTATTTTATTAAATTTAAAAGTTTTAAAAGTTTTCAAATTTAAACAAGTAAAACCATTTTCTTTTCCATGATAAAAAAATGGTGATTGCTTTGGGAATATTAACTAAGTACAAGCCAACTTTTCCTAACATTATTTACTTTATTTGACTAACTATTGGAACTGTAATAACTCTAATTATTTTTGTATATTCTGCAAATTTTAACTGTTGCATTCATGGTGTACAGGCTCTGCCAAATGGAAAACTTAGAAAGCATTAGAAAAGGGCGATTACACATTTTTTTCATGGTCGCTTCTCTACTTAAAAAAACCATAATTTCTAGAAGCAATAAACATTTAGTTGGCATAAGGTTGGCCGACAATTGTTTATTGTCTCAGTTCGCAGTTGTCCCCTAGGATTTTCGATCTTGTTTACAAAATTCACCCTAGTCAACTAGCATATAGCGAAGCCAAATCCATGAAACAGGAATTTCACGGAAGTTGATCTGGTACCCCAGGGGTATCGGGACCATTATATGACCACCTTGCATCTAAAAGGGCCTAGACCAAAAAGTCAATTGTACCCTTATGTGCTATTTTTTTGAAAGGCGTATGTGTTGAAAGAATTAGACCATTGTTCCCAAAGTAGGATATCCAACTAGTTGTCTATTTTGTAAGATGTTTAGTCTCCTCAAATTTAACATGGTTGTGAAATTACCTGAGCTGCTTTTAATGTGGTGGCACTACTTTACCAAGCTTAAAACAAGAAAAGTGAAATGGTATTTGGGTCATATTTCATTATTAATGGAACTGAAAGGATGGTCCAAGATAATAGAAGTTCTTACTGGTCACTGGGACAATGATAGAATGGTCTTTAGGTTTGGATCCATTGAAATAACGCTAACCATATATGAGATTCAGGATTTGTTTGATGGTGTTGGGAACATCACCAAAAGGAGTTTGAATCCTGATGTAGACATCCTGAGTTGCTTCAAATGTGGTGGCACTACTTTAACAAGCTTAAAAAAAGGAAAGTGCACTGGCATTTGGGTCATTTTCTGTTATTAACTGAAATGAAAGGATGCTCCAAGATAATAGAAGTTCTTACTTGTCATTGGGATAATGATAAAATGGTCTTTAGGTTTGAACCATTGAAATAATGCCAACTATAGATGGGACTTAGGATTTACTTGACGGTGTTAGGAACATCGCCAAAAGGAGTTTGAATCCTAAAGTAGACACCCTAAGCTACTTCAAATGTGGTGGCACTACTTTAACAAGCTTATAACAAGGAAAGTGCACTGGCATTTAGGTCATTTCCCATTATTAATGGAAATGAAAGAATGGTCCAAGATAATAGAAGTTCTTATTGGTCACTGGGACAATGATAGAATGGTGTTTAGGTTTGGAACCATTGAAATAACACCAACCATAGATGAGATTCAGGATTTGTTTAACAGAGTTGGGAACAACGCCAAAAAGAGTTTGAATCCTGAAGTAGACATCCTTATTCCAAATAAACCCATACAAAAGGAAATAGCAAAATTCCTCCAATTGTATGAGTCCTCATGTGGTTGAATAATAGGTTGAAGGGTTTCCTTCTGAGACATGTACGTACGCTTTGCTACGATAGATAGGTTTTGGGGATATAAGAAAGAATTCGTGTTCTATAAAAATTGGGACTACCACAGACCATTGGCTTTTGCAATTACTTTCTTGAGTAACATGGTATTCCCCTAAGGTCAAAGTCTCACAATCAACCCTCAGATTCTTATGGTAGCACATACCATCTTCCACAGTATTAAAAAGGATGAAAATGTCAAAAATATTTCTTTAGCACCAGTCATCTTAGGAGACATCTACCAATCTTTAGGCAAATGTTGAAACGGGCATGGTAACTTCTAGGGATGCAATTCTCTCCTCCAAATGTGTATCCAAAGTCATTTGATGAAAAATGACGTACCACAAGACTTCCCAAGTTCGAAGGGATTAATAGGATTGAAGGTTTGCTCCAAAAGCTGAAATGGGCAGAGATGGACAAAAAATGGTCCAAAAGAGAGTGGGCTTGAGTTGTTTCCAGATTGAAAAATGATAATATTCAATGGATTATCTATAGTTTGTTCTCCAATGTCATTGAAATCAATAGTAACTGAATGCCTTCTTACCAATTTTGGGCATTTGACCTTATATCCCTCAAAGGGTAATGAGACAATTTTGAAGAAGACAAATATCAAAATCGGTCACATAGGGGTCTACCTCTTTGACAGTGGGGTAGACAAAATCCCCCAAGATGGGGAAATCCTTATGGATTGGAAAATATGTGTGTAAGAAAAGAACTCTAAAAAACCTCGCTAAGGATAGGTATGATGCCAGGAACGCTAAAGGGTATAAAATATGGTTAGGGAAAGACATGCAAGGTTTGATTTTATCTAGACCCCTAATCACCACAGGCTACAGAATATACCTCCAACTTTATGAACTCCAAGAGTAGATAGGTAGATTAAAATTGGAACAATCAAAAGACCAACACACTATGTTGATTTAACCCAAGAAGTTATGGACATGATAATGGGGTAGATGGTTTGATTACCAAAATAACTACCAAATCTCTGAGTTTCACAAAACTACCACCAGATTATAGGTCACTTCAGGTCGAGATTGAGTATTAGTTGAGGTTGTTTGAACTTTGAGAGATCTCAAAGAAATCAAAAAGATGTTGGATGTATAAAGGATTATCATCAGGTGAATTCTACTGTCCCCCCCGTATGGGTTTTTCTTTTCCTAAAGTACCCATGTGTGGGTTTTTCTTTATGTATTTTTGCTTTCCCTAAAATACATTTGCATGGGTTTTCTCCTATTGTATTATCATTAAATGCCACTATGTGGGCTTACTATTTCTGTTGTTGCTCCTGTGTGGGCCTCGTTTATGAATTTTCCTTTCCCCTCTGTATGTAGCCCCTTTAGTTCGTTCAGATATCCTCTTTGAAGGAATATTTTTCTATCTATAAAATCTTGTTTTGGGGGAGACTGAATGATTCTATACGACACATACATCTTTCAAAATGCTAGGCCTACCTTGGTCTTAAAAGGGTCACCCACTAGGACACGTGTTTTATTATTGTGTTATTATGTGATGTAACTATTTTACGTGATTATGCATGTTTCTCAACTCAAGGGTGAATCGCTCAACTCCTATCATGATGATTTTTGTAGAGCCCTTTCAGGTAGATATATAAACCCACTATACAAAAGTATGACCAAAATACTTTATTTCTTCCCATATTCACAGATAAACTCCATAGACCTTTCACATAAGCTTCAAAAAATATACTCCTCCCTTTCAGGATGGTTGATTATGGACTCCAAAGAAATGATAGTTAGAAGGATAAAAAATAGTTGACAGGTTGACGATCTAGGTTGTGAGACAATTGGAGGAGATAAAACAAGTTGAGGAAACACTTATGGTGAAATCTAAGAAAGTAGATGAAGATATTGCTTGGACATAATTGCAAATTGCCATAGTCGACTTATTGATTGCACCCTCAAAGGAAGAAAATGCCATAGTAATAAATGCAAGAAGACATGGAAAAATACTATGAAGAAGAGAATGTGGAGTAGGCCTCATCTCAAAGTGTAGAAGCTGGATGTTGGGCTAAGCTCAAAGACAATGTTGTTTGGATGACTAGGATCAAGTTAGTAAGACTGTAAATCATTCTTAAGGCCTATTTTTGGGAATACTCAATGAACCCGAAGATCATGCTATGCTCAAAAATTTATCCAATATTAAAGTGCATAAGGGTCGTTCACTCTGACCAGTTGGAAGGATTTCGATACCATTTCAAAAAGGAACACATGGAATATGCCTATAAATCACGTCAGAAGGGTCATACCATAGATGAATGCAATGTGCTGAACGCTAGAATCAACCATATGATTAGTACTGACAAGATAAGCCAATTATGGGGTCCCCAAACAATTCTTACACACAACTGTGTCGGTTCTAGCATGCCTATCCCTAAAGACGTGATGCTTTACTTGTATGACTTCACAATATTCCAAGGAACCTTCTATGACATCTACGCAAAGCTCATTCATGCCAAAATCCTAGAACCGGTTGAAAGAAAGACATAAAAAGTGGACAGAGCTTGGCACTAGATGAAGGAAGTATGCCCCTACCATATGGGAATTGGAGACAATGATCTGGAGACTTTTCATGCTTTTTTTAATGGATTTATAGAACCTCCTAGATATAGGAAGTGTTGGCTTGGATCTACCACTCTTTTACTTTTGAAAATTTGATGAAGAGAAAAGTTGAATGAAGCGGGAAGTTGCAGTAGTTTTGTTTTTGTTATATTTATGTTTTTATGTTTTACCCAATGTAATATGTAATGAATACTAGTGGATGAATTAAATAAAATGAAACAATCATATCTATACCTGTTCAAACTATGTAAGGCCTAATTTTCTTCCTTATGAGATATGTAGGCAGCCTTCCAACCAGGACCCTATCCTCTAAAACTTTTATTTCCCCTTTTTTGGGGAATAAGTCATAAGGGTTAAAAGTCAATTAGATGAAGACAATATAAGAAGAAGAATCAGTAAAATCAACCTTTCCGATAAACGCACTCATCCTAAATCAATGGGAAATGTCTTATCCCCTAGAATCTATCAAGTCAATATTCACCTGTGGATCAATGTGCATGTGATAAAACCAACTTTTATGTGCATAGTTCTTCTAAAATATCTTGTATTACTTTCCTCTAATGAGATCTAACATATTTTCCTTTTAAGTTATTTTTACTTTGTCAATTAATAGAATAAATAGAAATTGATCTATGTTGACACAAAGAGGCTAAACATCCCTACTTCACTAGATTGAAAGCAAATAAAGATTCCTCCCCTGAACTTTGCTTTTCTAAAGACAAAAGAAAAGTGATTGGCAGTGACAACGAGAAGGGTCTAACTAATATATAACTATCTGGGATAACATGATAACTGAGCAAGGCGAAATGATTCCAGAATTGACTAAAAAGTTGGAAAAACTCTTAATAGATAAACATAGGGATAAGGATTTGGCCAGTTTGTCAATCGTTACTAATGCTCTGACCACCTCTACTAATGTTCTGGACTCAGATGATTGTCGTCTCTCCTCTAGTTCCTTTATCTTAGTTCTCCCAATGTCAAAAATTATATAATGACATACCATTGGCTTCTATGCCAAGACCTCCTATGGAGTCTACTAATTAAGAATACAAAACCAATACTCCTCATGTTCAACATACCAATTAAAGCAGCAATCCAAATGTTTGCCATCCTCATAACTTTATTACAAATTACCAAAATACCCCTCTGAGCGCCTTCATTTCCCAAATCAATCCTTCCACTTTCAATCTCAATGTTAATGTTCCCTAGAACTACACTCTTACCTCCCAAAGTTCCACTCCAATTGTCCAGAATCCTCCACCTACCCAAAGGTGCCACCAACCACATTCTATGCCAATGCAATGCCTAAACCCTGCCATACCTTTCTTAGAAATTGCAAAGTTGATCTCTGTAAGGAGAAGGAAAGGAGCAAAAGGCAGTTGATGATAGATGTAGTGAAGATTTATTGATGATAAAGGAAGAGATTTCCAAGATGAAAAAGGTACAAAGTTTGCCCAACATGATTGGATTTTGTTGTGATGATCTTTGAATTCATTCAAACTTGGATTTGCCTGAAAGGTTTGTAAGTCCCTAAGTTTGAGACATTTAATGAAATTGGGAACCACACCACCCATTTGAGAGGATATTATCATCTAATGGTAGGCATTTTAAAGAATGAAACACTATTGATGAGGCTTTTATGCTGAATCTTGAGCGGTGAGGCACTGAAATTGTTCACCTCACAAGAGGTAAATAAGTGGACCAAATGAAGTGATTTTTCCAATGATTTAATGGATAGGTTTTCCTACAATTTGCTCTTTAGATTTTGCTGACAAGTTTTCCTATAATGTAGTAGTTGTCCTTGATAGATACTCCTTAAACAAAATTAAGTAAAAGCCTAATGAATTCTTTTATTATTATGCTTATCATTGGGGAAAGGAGGTGGAAAAGGTGTGACCTCCCATGATTAAAAAAAAGATTGTCGCTATAATCACCCATGCCCAGGAGTCAGAAAATTTATGACAAAATGATATTGGCAGTGCGTGTAATATTTTCTAATTTAGTTAAGATTGGAGAGATGGTTGGAAGGCCTCAGAAGGGGAAAAATCACCAAGGGCTCTATACAGATGGGATCATTGGGATTCCTAAAGAAGAAGAGAGAAGATGTGTCTTTAGTGTCCTCTAACCCAAATATGAGATCGATGAGGTCCTTAAGACTTAGCCTTGGAAGAATACCATTAATTTACCCTCAAGTCCTGCAAAATCCTTAACCTATTTTTTATAGCCAACCCATTCCATAAGTTTCATTTCCAAATTACTCAGTCAATCAACCAAATTACCAAGCTCAATTAAGAAATTATCAGCTCACTTACCAAGCTCCTCCCCAAAATTTCCAAGCCTACCAGAACAACCCTAATCTTTCTCATCCAAACTTTAAGAAGAAACCTCCAAGGAACTTCACAACACCGGCTGAGAGTAGAACACAACTATTTAAAAGGTTGAAAGTTTTTGGACTCATTTAGCCTATTCTGCTAAAGCCTTATAATACTGATTCCCATGTCAATATGGCACACCAAAACTATTCTTATCACTCTTGAATACCAAATATAATATTAATCTGGCAAAAACTTAAGGACTTGATTTACCAGAAGGTCATCTCACTTTTGACAGTGCCATCAAATAATACCAATAATCCACTTCTGATATATGAGGGAGATATTATTGACATGATAGAAGAAGACGAAGAGTTGGTGATACATAAATCCATACACCAAGAAAGTCCTAACAAAGTGAATAAATCAAATTTGCTTCAATAAGGATGAGTTGGCTTTTTAAGGAGTAATGTATAACAAGACATTTCATTCACCATCAAATTCCAAGACAAAATCATTAACAGGGTATTAATAGATAATGGATAATGTTTGAATTTTTACCACTATCCATACTCACTCAATTGGATTAAGACTTTGGTAAAATCTGTCAAAGCAAGGTAATGTAAGATCCTTTGATTGGGGCTAAAGGGACACCATGGGAGAAGGAAATTAGTACATTCAATTGGGACCTACATAATTACATATTGAGTTTCAAGTAATGGACATGACTACGAGCTACAATATGCTCTAGGGGAGACCCTAAATCTTCATAGAAGGATCGTTCATTAGAGGATGAAATTCATGGTGAAAGATTAAGAAGTAGTCATTCATGGTGAGGGAAGCCATTTGATCCATCCCAAAGGTTACATTCCTGTAATTGAAGATGTCCCAAAAGGGAGGGATTTCTATATTTTAGAGATTATAAATGACATAGAGAAAGACTCAACCCCTTATATGCCAATTCCTTATGTCTATAAGATGCCAAACATTGTCATATTAAGGAGTGTCATGGGTTCTAGCCTCATTCTTATTATGACTATTATGTTTATGTTTTAATGATTGAGAAACTTCATCACGAGAACCTGGCCCATGTATAGCTAATTATTACTCATGTCCAACTATTTTCTTAAGCCAGTGAAAGGACCAATTATGTGAACTGGTGTCCCAGTGTGCAGTTTTGCAGTTACACGTATTTGTTTTATGTGCCAACTGTTTAGTACTTTTTTGAACATTGTCATCACTTTAGTTGGATGAATTTTCAGTGGTCCTTTCCAGTATTCCACCAATGAGGAAGCTTCTCTCTTAATGATTATCATACATATACATCATCCACTAGGATAGAAGCTCAAGCTTTTGCACAAATCTAAAAGAAATCTTCCCAAGAAAAGGCCTCACCCAATGTTGCAAGTCTCAATAATCCAGAAACTCTTTTGCTTATAGTGATATATGCTTTTGTTTCTAGATTGATTGGTTTTTTTATTGAACTTACAATTGTAAATTCGCATCTCTTTCTAGAGATTCCAGTGAGTGTTTTATTTAAGCTTTTTGTGTTCAGATTTGAGTAGTTTTTGAAGCTAGAGGTAGATAATGGAGAGCTCACAATATAGGTATTGTGAGAGAGTTTTTGCAATAGTGTTATTGTAAGAGTGTAAGAAATAAGAGGTTAATTCCTAAGTTGTAATCATTGATGGTTGCTCAGCGTTTTAGTGAAGATTATTGGTGAAATCTTACTGGGTTAGGTCATGGTTTTTATTTCTTGAGCAAGGAGATTTCATCGTAATCATACCTTGTCATTTACTTTTCTGTTATTGTCATTGTATTCTTTATTGTTCATTGATTTCCTCATAAAGGGACCTGGTACTGAATCAGGTGTTAGGTACAGTAGTGGACTCTCACGAACCATTAGTTGGTATCAGAGTGGTTCCTTCTATAAAACCAACACTTTGGAAGGATCCTGTTCAAGATGGAAGATCAACCCTATCTCAAGGAAGGACAATCAACTACTTGACCCCCTAGGTTCAACGGGCCATTCTATATTATATGGAAGACTAGAATGCATGATTTTATCATGACAGAGAATAGTGAGTTATGGGATGTTATTTGTGATGGTCCCTATGTCCCTATGGACTTAGCTAAAGAAAGACATACCTTTCAACCTGTCCCTAAAAGTAGAAAGGATTATACTGAAGCTGATTGAGAGAAGAATGAGAAAACTACAAAGTAAAAAAGATTCTTGTCTATGGGATAGGACCTGATGAGTAAAACTAGATCTCTACTTATGAATCTGCTAAAAAAAATGGGAAGCATTACAGATTTCTCATGAGGGAACAAGTTAAGTGAAGTAATCAAAGATTGATATGGTTAATACTAAGTATGAGCTATTTAAGAAGAGTATAGGAGAATCTATTCAAGACATGCATACTCGATCCACATCTATTGTGAATGAACTCAAGTTTATTGGGGAAAACATTAAGATGTACAAATTGGTCAGAAAGGTCTTGAGTATACTTCCTTCTTTGTGGAAAATCAAAGTAAATGCAATCTCAGAGGAAAGGGATCTTCAAAAAATAACAATTGAAGAACTCATTGGAAATTTGAAGACGTATGAGCTTAAAATACATCAATATTCTAAGAGAAATGAACCCAAGAAGGAGAGGAGTTTAGTTCTAAAGATTGGGAAAAATGACTCAAGTAAGGACCAACACGATATGGGCTATCTTACTCAGAGATTTCAGAAGATGGTGAGAAGTGGATTTCTTCAGAACAAAGGAAGCTTGAGCAAGAGATTCAAGGGAAATGACCAATGTCATAAATATGGAAAACTTGGTCATATCATTAAGGAGTGTTCACTTCTTAAGAGAGACTCCAATGATTTCTCCAAGCATGCTTTAGAAAAAGTCCAAAGAAGGGACCAAGTCTCTGATAGAGTTAGATAAAGTGTGTAGTAGACAAGATAGTCAAGAAAGATCTAGTAGCCTGGTCTAGTAGCCTGGCGAGACTCCTTAAGAAAATCCAACGAAGAATTAGAAGGTAATGACACATCCTTTGTTGCCATTGAAGATGAGCCAACAAGATCTTATTTCTATTTGGCTTTCATGGACAAATCTGATGATAAAGCAGATAATGATGTAACTTTTTTTAATGTTCAAAAAAACTTGAGGAACTACTCTAAGAAGGAGTTAAGATCTTTAGCTAATGTCTTTATTGATTCCTTTCACAACAATAATAATGAAAATAAGTCTCTAGCTAGTGAACTGAATGATTTTGAAATAGTTAATATTTCTTTATCCTTAAGGAACTCTGAGCTTGAAGTAGAAATAACCAAGATTAAGTATGAAAATAAAATTTTAAGTGACAAACACAAAAGGATATCAGGAAAAGTGGTAGAAACAGAAACTTTTCCAAGTCTTGAAGAAAAGCTAAAAAGGTCAGTGTAGACCTAGATGCCTCTCTTGAACAAAACAAGGAGCTGGAAAAGAATATAAAGAATACTAAGAATGAGATGGAAAAATTGCTTTGTTGTACCACTTCATTAGAGATTCTTACTAAGCTGAGCAACATAAAGTTCAACTTCAGAGAAGGAATTGGTTTTGAGAAGGATAAAACTTGCTCCAATCCTTAAAATGAGTATGTATTTGATTCTGATAAAAGGTTATACACTCATTGTAGAAAGGATGAACACTACAAGGAAAGGTGTCAGTTTTTTCTCAAGGCAAAAAGAGCAAATTTGAAGTTTGTTCAAGTCATCAAAAGTTCTAATGGACTTGATCTCCAGAAGAAAAAATTAAATCTACCTACATGGGCAAGAAGAAACCTTATCCATCCTTTTACTCACTCAACGGGACCCAAACTCATATGGGTTCCTCATCTTAATAAACGATTATGCAGGTAAGAGTGAGAATGAGCAGTCAACAAAATCAAAAGTGGGATCATGAAGAGTGACTGCTCAAGGAGTATGAATGGTGGGACTAAGGATATCCTCTCACTCAAGGATTTGCAAGATAAGTAGTATGATCATTACAGAGATTGGATCAAGGGGTATTGTTGACTGTCAAATAAAAGACCAGGTTGATGATGTATTAGTGATGTTCCAAAAGAGAAGATTTTTTTTAAAAAGGATTGCGTGGTATAAATTTGCACTAATTTCTATCCTTTACTATATCTATGAAAACAAGGCATGTATATATGAAGAAGGTCTTTTACAGTGTTTGATTCAATCCATATACTCACGGAGGTACACATATGTAGGTAATACAATTTTGATCAGAATAAAAAGAATGTTTTTTAATGATATAATAGACAAGCAAACAATGAGGGACCTAGTCTTCCACACAGGTTAGTATTCTTGTCTTACCTTAGAAAATAAAACTATACATGTGTGTCATATCAACTTTCTCGCTTTTTACCAAAAGGTGTCGTATTTTCTCACTTTAACTAGAAATGTTATCATCTGATCCTGAAAAGACACGTTTTTTAACCCCTTTTAAAATCAAATTTTATTCATTTTCACACACTCTACTCTTTTCTTCTAAAAATCCCTCTTTTAATATAAAAATCGTCTTTCACAATCCGTTATTAGTTTTAAGTCTACAAGTTGATCCTTTAAATTATCAATGTCCACAGATCAAGACATATCTACCATGACATCTGTACCTTCCTTTGTCCTCGTGTCCTAATTCATCTATCCAAGCAAATACCTTACTCTAAAAATGTCCTTACCTACTAAAAATCCATATTCATTACCCATATCCAAATATACTAAACCTTTATTTCTTAAAGAAAGAGATGTTACAATTTCCTCTCATGAAGATGGAGAAATTCCTTCTAACTCCTTGAAAGAAGGGTGTGAAGTGACGTATGGAAATAAGGTAGAAGTCTAGATGAGGAACAGGGAACTGAAGCTACAAGTCAAAAATTAGACTCCAAAATGCCTACGAGTGAGGATGCTTTAGAAAATGTTGATTCCATTCCTACTACCACACAAGTGTTAGAACATGGTGAACCTTCTAGACTATCTGACATTTGTACTACTAAAGTTGAAATTATTTTAGACAATAGTCGATCTGAAGAAGGAGTAGGAGTTGGTTCTGGGACTAGTGAGATTATTTCACAAGATACTCAACTAGTGGAAGATTTTGCCACTGTAATAGTATTAAATAAAGGAAAGGATAACCTCTCTAACCCTGAGCTTACTCCATCTGAGACTAGAGAAAATATACCTTTTCCTGCTTCTTTTAATTTCATAGATGAAGTAGAGGATAAGGAAGAAATTCTCTTACTATTGAGCTTAAAAGAAAACCTGCATCATCCTCTATTCCTGGTGATAGAGATCCTATGAAGGGACCTGTTTGCACTACTACCTCGACTATTCATAAAGTCATGGAGGATGCTATGCGAAAAAATTTGGAATCTACCATCAAACGAAAAAAGTTGAAAACGAGTCTTGTTGAAAAAGAAATCTCTACTATCAAGGTAGTAGATTTGGAAGAAGAAGGTGACTCACAAATGGAAAAAGAGTTAGCAACTCCTAGAAGAGAATAAAATAAGAAACAAAAGTGTTCAGGAAAAAAAATGCAAGAAAGGGAAACCTTCTGAAGGATCTTCTAGAAAAACTCCCTATAAGAAAACTATGAAGAGAAAAAGAACTGAAACACCTGAGGAAGGAACTACATCTAAATAAAAGAATAAGAAAGGTGTTCAACATCCTCTCAAGGATCCCAGTTTGAAGAAAAAAGTGAGAAACTTTGAAATTAAAAGGTTCTAAATGGTCGTGTTTTTTATCCTACAATATTTGATGAATTTGGAATGGAGTCTCTGGTTACTATGGTTGAGGAATAAGAGTGGAAACACCTATTTGAGGGACCAAGTGTGCTGTAAGAGAAAAAAGTTCAAGACTTCTATGCTGATCTCTTTATTTCTTAAAAGGAAGATAGCCTTGTTGCAACTGTGAATGGGGTGAAGTTTATTCTCACCAAATCAATTCTAGGGGATACTAAGAGGGACAATGGTTGGGAATGATACAGTGGAGAAGAAGTCTGTATCAATGGAGTTCCTTAACAAAATAGCTAGATCGAAGAGGATTCTTGGAGGTGCGAGGATGCAGAAAAATAAAATAAAGTCAGAGTACCACCTACTGTTTAAGCTGGTAAAAAAAGTGCCACTCCCAAGAATTGAAGGTAGAACTATTGCCTCAATTGTTGATTTATTTCTTATAGAGGTTCTTAACTCGTGTGCCCCAATCAATCTACCAAAGATAATAATTGAGTACATTGTTAAGATATGTGTTATGCAAGAACTGAATCATGGGTTAGGGTATTGTTTTTTTCTCTCAAAGGTGTTTGACTATTTTGAAGTAAAGCCTAACTCAAAGACTTACTCTAACATAAAACAAACCTTCACTCATACCACTCTAGAGTAATGTTAATGTGTTGAAAAGAAATAAAGTGTGGGTTCAACCTCTACTGTGTTATGTTTGATCACTGTTTAGGAAAAAATCACCTTGGAGTTAGAGAAAATGACTGCCTTAGTGCCTGAAAAGAACTCTGAAATTTTAGTTCTTAGGCTCCACTTATTTAGGCTACCAAGGAACCTGGTATAGCTTCAGGTGCTTCTGCAGCTCTTCATGCCCAAACCAATCAATTTGTAGCTGAAATTGCTAAACTAAAAAAGAAGGTTGCTAATCTGCCTCAACAAATTACTAATGATAATCATGCTTTTCTAAGACATATTGATCAACTCATGTCTAAATAATCCTCTTTCTTCTCTTAAAGTCCCCAATGTCCCTTTCTTGTTTCAACCTGGTTTTGATTCTAGCATTGTGTACTATGTTTAAATTTTCTTTCTGTAAGAATTGGTTATTAACTATGGTTATTGTGTGGTTTAATTAAATTCTCCTTGTTTGCATTATGTTTGCCTATGATTCGGTGTGTAGTTTTGCAATTGCACGCATTTGTCTTATGTGCTAGCTATCTAGTACTTTTCTGGACAATGTCAGGACATAAGTATGATGAATTTTGAGTGGTCCTTTCCAACAATCCACCTATAAGGAAGCTTCTCTCCCAATACTTATCATATATATACATTATCCACTAAGAGAAAATCTCAAGCTTTTACATAAATCTAAAGAAATTTTCTCAAGCAAAGTCCTTACCTGATATTGCAAGACTCAACA
Organism: Capsicum rhomboideum; assembly: GCA_031232105.1. NCBI lineage: Eukaryota > Viridiplantae > Streptophyta > Magnoliopsida > Solanales > Solanaceae > Capsicum > Capsicum rhomboideum. Next base: position 55,627,544 of record CP124716.1, on the reverse strand, counting down.
ACGAAGAAATTTTTTTGCTCAGAGTGATACATGTTTCTGTTTGTAGGATGAATGGGTTTTGTAGTGAACTTACAATTGTAAACTCACATCTCTTTCTAGAGATTCTAGTCAGTGTATCGTTTATACTTTTTATGTTCAAATTTGAGGTATTTTTGTAGCTAGAGGTAGCTAATGGAGAGCTCATAATATTGTGAGGCTGTCTTTGCAATAGTTTATTGCAAGATTTTTGGAATTAAGAGGTTAATTCCTAGGTTGTAATCATCGAAGGTTGCTCGGAGTTTTAGAGAAGGTTGTTGGTGAAATCCTACTAGTGTAGGTTATGGATTTTCTCCTTTGAGCAAAGAAGTTTCCACGTAAACATACCTTGTTATTTACTTTCCTCTTATTATCATTGTGTTCTTGAATGTTCATTGATTTCCTTATAAGGGGACCTGGCATCGAATCAGGTCTTACGTATAGTAGTGGACTCTCACGAACCATCAGAGTGGTTTTGAAACTTGGATCTATCTGGGTAAGAATTTTGATGGCTTTATTCAATCAATTACACTCCTGGGGAAGCTTTCCAATTATAGATTAGGGTATGCATTTGAAGAAGGGAAGAGGAGGTTGAGGAAAGAAGAGCTCAGAGTTGCCAAAGCTACTACCTTACCTCTATCAGTCATTTCCTATATGTATGAATCCTTTAAGCGGTGGTCTTGGTGATAGAATGGGGAACCTGTTTGAAAAATGCAATGTTATCCTAGAAGAGTTCCTTGAGATATTAGGAGTCAAGAAAGCTGAACTAGGGGAGAAGTTGTTGAATTGAACCTCCACTCGACTCATGACTCCTCGGTCAATATGGTAGATGAAAGGATAAAACATATTTTTCTGCAAATCGGTGGATGTCCAGATGAGGCCCTAGGCCCACCCTTTAAGTTTTATTTATCTTGCTTCTACTTTTTATGTTTTCCAAAAGGCACAAACCTATACTTTTGTGGGCCATAACTAGAGTTTGTAAATATTTTCTGAACTTAATGAAAAGCCCCCCTATTGAAAAAATCTTTACTATTTATTTTATTATTTACTTGTTATTATATAACTTATCTTCTTGATGATTTTAGTAATAATAATTTAATACTTGCCAATGTCATATCATGTCAAGAGTTAAACAAATAAATGGAGGTAGATAATGATGCATGCAAAGAATATGATAAAGAGATAATGGTCCCAAAATAGTTAATAGAAGAGTTAAAAAACTTTGAAAATTCGGAAAAGCCCAACCTAGAATAGACCGTGGCGTAAGTTAATCTAGGAGACAATGGTGAAGTCAAAGAAACCAGAATCAGTGTCCATCTGACAAAAGCGTAGATAAAAGAACTCATTAGATTGATCATGGAGTATATTGACATATTTTCTTGGTCCTATGATGACATGCTAGGCTAAGTACATATATTGTATCCCACAAGTTGCCAATTGATCTAGCATTCAACCCCATAAAGCAAAAAACTAAAAATTTCAAGCCAGATCTTAGTCTAAGAATCAAAGAAGAGGTCACTAAGTAGATTCAAGCGAAGGTTGTGAATGTCACAAAGTATCTGACCTAGCTAGCCCATATTATTTTAGTGCTATAGAAGGATGCTAAAATCGGAATCTATGTTGACTATAAAGATATGAATAAGGCTAGCCCCAACCATTATTTTCGATTACCCAATATTCGCATTCTAATTAATAACTACATGAAGCATGAAATACATTCATTCATAGATTGTTTTGCTACGTATCATCAAATCTTGATGGATGAAGAAAATGTGGAAAAAATAGGTTTTATCACACCTTGAGTGTTTACCTCAATAAGGTAATGTCGTTTGGTCTAAAAAATGTGGGTGCTACATACATGTGACCCATGATGACAATCTTTCATGATATGATTCATAAAGAGATTAGGGTGTACATAGATAATGTGATCATCAAATCCCATGATTGTTCCGACCACTTGGCTCACTTAAAGAAATTCTTTGACCAATTATGTAAATGCAATTTGAAATTGAACCTTGAAAAGTGTACCTTTGGGGTTCCAGTTGAAGGTTGTTGGGATATATATAGAGAGTAATGGGAAAATAACCGCTCTCCTAATTAATTTTGTATTACAAAATAACATTATTTTCAGCGTTGGGACTGGCCTGGCGCAGTGCACTAGCCGTAGTACCAAGTGAGGTTGGCTGAAGTTTGGGGCAGGCCTGGTGCGGTGCACCAGCCATAGAGCAAACTAAGGTCGATTGAAGCTTAGGGCCAGGCATAGTGTGCTAGCCATAGCACCAGAATCATGTGGCTAAATTTTTTGCCATAGCTCAATGCTCCATTAATACACCATCTTGATTTTGCCGAGAAACTCATTCAAGGTTGCTCCAAAAGCTCTGAACCTTCCTATATGCTTCCATGTGCCTTTTTCCACCATAATTTCTTACAAATAACTTAATGATATTGGTTAGTTTGTTATCCCAAACATTCAATCAAAAAAAGCAACTATATGTCATTATCATTCTTAAAACTAAGACAAATGCAGGTAAAACATGACAAGTTGACATATAAATACGCCCAAGATCACCACCCCATACTTAAAGCCTTGTTCTTCCTTGAACAACTCTTTTTTATCCCATGCTACCTAGAAAACGTTAATGTCATCAATCGACACAAGATTATTCAAGCTAAGGCTACAATGACTAACATAGATGACAAGTTCTTATCATACATGTTTTATACCACAAATTCAAACTCATGAACAACTAATTCTAGACCTTCTAGCCTCAGGAACTTAATCTATGATCTTAGCAAACATTATTCAAGTCACCCAACCAGGAGATCAAATACGTCATCTTTCTTTTATCAACCATGTGTTATCGCAACAAGAGAGTTATCTATATTCACTTCAAAATATATAGTTTATCATAAGAATGGATATAAGAATAGAATTACGCTCACTCTCACAAATAAGTTCACATACTACATACGATGTACCATAAGCTTCCCTATAGTGTACTATTCTACTTATATAAGAACATCAAAGTTTGAGATCAAATAGGACTTTTCATGTTGTAATGTAGGCTAAGGGACATGTAGGAACTATGCTGGCCAATAATAGTGACTATCTTCCCTAAGCATTTTCATACATCACAATTTTCTCATTGAGCACATTCCTCAATCAACTAACATCTTCCACTATTCTTTCTCACCCACGGACTTTGTTTGATTCCCATTTCTTTAAGACAGTTCACATACCACTAGTATGGAGTACTCAATTATCAAACACTTATTCGCTTCTTTTATTTTTGTTTTTCTACTCCCTACTAATAACACATGAATTTTTAATCACTTGCACCCTTAATCTTTTCTACAGGCTTCTAAACTTAACTCTATCTCTTTTTCTATTCTAACTCCCTTAATTCTATTTTTTCAATTGAAGTGCTTAGGAGTTTTGGATCAGATTAGTGGTGAATTGAAGGAAAAGGATTAAGTTTCTTATGTGTATACCAAAGATTAGTCTAAAGTATCAATAGGGATAACTAAGATTATCCATCATGGGTAGGTAAAGAAAGGGATGGAAACATGTCTATTCATAGAAATGCCTATATCATCTCTTAAATCAACATTCTTTCTTTCGCTTTGTAAACACACCGGGAAAGTTCTATACATCTATATGAAAGCATGGAATGTGAAAAATACCTAATACTCATGGACCATGCTTAACTCAAGAAGGATCTATACAGACTCTCTATCAAGCAAACACATGAGTTCAATTTTAAGTTAAATTCATTTAAGAGTCAAGTAAAAAAGTCTAGGTGTCTCAAATGAAGTCATTCATTTTATATATCATGCTTTTCAATTGCAAACCAACTTTCATCAATTATTCACGGGTAACGCCTAACAATAGCTCATAACATTCAATCAGTAAAGTGTTCTATTATTCCTAGTGACTAATTTTCCCTCAATACTATGGTCATCCATCTATTATGTGGAAAAGTCCCTAACAATGACAGAAAAATAAAAATTCACTCCCAAAAATGAAAAAAGGATAGCTGGTTCAAAGGGCCTCCCATTGAAAAAGAATCGAAAATAAAAATCAAGGGGTGGGTGAAGTATGCTTCTACTAAAGAGCTAAAAAAACTAAAACCAACTAAAACTATTCTAATTTCATGAACCAAAAGAGAATCTTTTTGTATTTTAAAGTTTTTTCAATTTTTTCTATTTCTTTTTTCTAATGCAAATAGCTAAAGAAGTAAAAGAAATCCTAAGCACTCTTTACCCGGAACAAATCTAAAGATTCGCACCCCATAATTGAAATGATTCTATGTCCCCAAAGCATAAATTAGAATTAAGAACAAGGGTTTGGAATACTCTTTAAGACCTCTAGGCCTAGCTAGCAGCATGTCATTGTCTAAATTTTCCATCATAGGGTCCGGAAGACCCCACACTTATGCTTTCACCATGCTCCTTAGCTTATATAATGGGTTCTCAGACTTCCCTTAATATGCAAAACCAACAAAGCATAAACACAAAATAAAAACAAAGGTGACACTATAGAAAAAAAAAACAACTACTTTTATTACAACTTGTGTTGCCTCCCAAGAAAGGCCTGATTTAATGTCACGACATGACTAATATCACAACGTAACTCAAGACTCTCTCAACCTCTTCTTCCCTTTTGGACACAATTTTCTTCTTTTCTTCACTCTACCAAGACCACCATCAAAATTTAGCCTCTTTCTTATCATTACATCATGTTCAAGATCATAATCAAGCTCGTATTTCTATAGTTTAGACCATTCAATGGGAGAGTTTGAATGATGATCATTCATAAGCATATACTTCTCCACCCCGCACTTATCCTCTTTCACCTTGGTAATAATTCATGGATCTTTGCATTATATAGATGTGCTGAGCACTTTTTACACTCTAAAAGTAACCTCTTCAACATTCACTCATTTTTAAGTTGCACTCCATCACATCAATTAAAGCTCCACTAGTGTATAAAAATTGATGTCCCAATATAATAGGTACCCTTTTATCTGGTTCATAATCAAGAACAATAAAATCAACATTGATTATAAACATAGTGACCTCTACGAGAACATCCTTAATGATCCTCTATAAATCCACTCTTGATCTATCTGCAAGTTGTAGAAATATAGAGGAGGGTCTCAGTTTTCCCAAACCAAGTGTATTAAACATAGACAGGGGTATCAAATTTATATGTTTCCCCAAATCAAACAAGGCCTACACAACATTACTTTAACCAATTTGTATAGGGATGGTGAAACTCCTAAGGTCTTTGAGCTTTTTTGGAAGTTTTCTTATCACTCTCATACTATACTCCTCAGTAAGTACTACAGTCTCCAAATCCACAAGCCACATCTTATTTGTCACCACCTTCTTCAAGTACATAACATATTTTGTCATTTCTGCAAAATATTAAGTAAAGGGAAATTTATGTGCAGTTCTCTGAATATGTTGGAGAACTTCTTGAAACATGCATCCTCTTTGATTTTTTGAAATGTTTGAGGGAATGATGGTTGTATTATCTTTGTTACCTTCTCAGTCGGTTCAACAAGTTTTTATACAACTACGTTCTCTAAAACCTGCTCTACAATTGCTGTTAGTTTGGTTAAGTCCACTTGCACCTTATGAATTTTTTACTTTTGAGGTGCTTCTTCCAATTCTTTCCCATACCTTAAAGTGATTTCCATTAACTGTATGGGATTAGGATCTTTATCACTTAGCAAACCCCTTTGTGTCCTTATGCTTTGAGCTTTGCTAACTGGCCCATTTGCTTCCCTAGATTTTTATAGGGAAGTTGTTGATTCGTTATATTTGTACCATTTGTGCTTGATCAGCTGCCATTTATGCTTGGTTGGCCATGATATTTTTTTTGTATCTCCACTATATTACTAGATTAAGAACTAGTATTGCATCCCTGAGCCTGTTGCTAAAAGTTCTGACTCTGCCCTTGGTTGCCTCCTCATGAAAAGTTGGAATGATTCTCCCAGTTATGATTGTAGGTATTTCTATAATTCTTATCTCCTCTCTATGTATTATCTACAAAGTTAATCAACTTCAGATTTCACACTAAGTTTGTACCTACTAAATTGTATTTACCGGGGCTTGAGTCTGAGACACACTCAACTTACTAAATTAGGTCATCATTTGGTTGTGAAATGAATCTAAATGTGTAGCCAATGCTTTAATTCTATCTGCTTCTAAAATACCTACAACCTTCTATACCATACCTCTAGTCACAACACCAGGCTACTCTGGATTACCATGTGCAATACGATTCAGGAGAGCGTGCAACTCATTATAGGTTTTATCTAAAGTTTTACTCTTGCAGATGAATCTAACCAAAAAAAATTTATTCGGGTAAAGACTTTCAACAAAATTATGGGTCAATATATCATTTATCTACTGGTGATACCGGGAAGTCCCTGAGAAGACCGTTGAATCTTTACCAAGCCTAATATAAGTTCTCTTCCTACTTTTTTTTGGAGCTCAATATTTTACTTCTCAATTTTATAGTTTTGCTTGACGGGAAGAATTGGATGAGGAACTTTCTTGCAAGGTTATCCCATAGTGTGATTGATTTCAAAGGTTCTGCCTTTAACCATCTCTTAGCTATAACATCCCGTACACTTTCGATCCTACTTGACAACTTTGAACAATGCTTACTTAGATTGCGAGAGCAATAAGTACGTATTTTTGCATGGTTAGTGATGGAACATTTGATATTGTGCTAGTAAGTGTGATGAAACCCTTGTGGGAAACATTTATGACCTTTGGAGTGGAAAAACAAAGCTTGAATGACTCCTAAATAAAGGTTCTTAAAGACAAGTGGCAAGCTAAAGATTAGAACTTGAAGTATCTAACCAAATCCGCAAAGAAAAGTTGAAAAATGATTTCTTTTTGAAATTTTTTTGGTGGGGCGCACCTAGGGGCGTGCCAGGCCACTTTTGGCCAGAATTTTTCTGGCCTAGGCATCAAGCAGGCGCGCCAGGTGGCGTGCCAGGCTGGTTTTGGCCAAAATTTTTCGTCGACCAATAGTCTATAAATAGGACTCTTGGGTTATGGTATCATTATTCCATCATAGTAGGGCTACTCTTGAGTAAGTTTAGTATCCAAGTCGGGGTTAATTTGTTGTTGTAAGTATTTTACCAAATTATGTTCAATTAAGCCACAAGTGGCTAGAATTTCTATTTTTAAAGATTGAAACTACGAGCATGAATGTGTGAGTTGAATATTGTCGCAACATTTATGGAATGCTTTGAACATGAGATATATGATGAATTAAAAATTGAATTCGGTGGGCTAAGATGACATGTGTTATTGGGCTTAATTCAAGGCCAAAAATGGATTAAAAGACATGGCCCAATGGGTCAAATGACCCATTCTTTCTTTGACCAATAAAATCCATCAATTATTGATTAATTGTTTGGCTAAGGATGACTTCAAGGTCCTATATAAGAGGGCAAAAATCAGATTTTATTCACCACTTTACACATAGCATTTCTAGACTTTTCCACAAAAAATATCTTTTTCTCTCTAGTCTCAAACCCTAAGGCAACCAATATTTGGACAAGATCATCCTTTAGTAAGCTTTGGTAAGTGTCTAATATCATGGATTAATATATTATATGCTTAAGATGGTGTGTATATCATGATGAATATGTTGGCAAGGTGTTGAGTAGTGCACTTTTATGGTTTTTCTAAAAGATGTTTCATCTTTATGTTTTGAACTTGAAAGGAGACTTGAGGTTTTGATGAAAGTGAATGGTGCGAATGAAATATTGACATGTATGGTGTGATTATGTTCCTAAACTTTTTTTTTTCTATAAGTGTAAATTATGGGATTTTGGCCGATATGATGTTGTGAGGTGTATTGAGGTGACTTGATGGATTCATTTTGATGTGGTGTTGATGAGAAAATGTAAAGGAGGAACTTGGTGTGAAAAGATATTGGTTTATAATGTATTGGTCAATGCATGGAATATTATGGTATTTTTGGTATGATAATGCCATGAATGGTATTGTAAAGGGTGATATAATGTTATAGGGTAATCATGTAGCTCATGGTCGTTTTATACGCTTGGAATGTAGCTTGTGGTTAATGTTGGTTCCGTTATGTACTTGTGTTGTAGAGTGAAACATAAAGAGGGAGCTGAATTGTTGTATTCACATATTGGCTTGAGTATTCATATTGGGAAGATAAGGTATGTAAGGTTACTCTTTCTGTATCCTTCTGCAGCATATTGCTCCTATTGACATTGTACTTATTCTATTCTGAAATGTCCAAAGGTACTTCATTTCAGGTTGTTACCTATTGTTAAGTCAAATATTCCTCATTCATTAGTCGTTGTTGTTCATGTGTTACATAATGATGGACATGGTTCCAAAATTTCCAATAATGCTATGACTTCAAATATATCAATCTCTTACAAACAAAAGTATCACTCTCTCATAAGTGAATGTGTTAATCTCTCATGAGTGAGTGTATCAAACTCTCAATAGTGAAAAAATGAAGTAATGTATATGTGTTTCCAATAATGTTTCAATCTCCAATGTATTAATGTCGTAAGAAAGAAAAGGAAGTAATGTTATGATACATATATTATTAACCCACCGATAGAGTGGATGTACGTTATATTATTAACCCACCGATAGAGTGGATGTACGTTATATTATTAACCCACCGATAGAGTGGATGTACGTTATATTATTAACTCACCGATAGAGTGGATGTACGTTATATTATTAACCTAACCCACCAATAAGGTGGATAACTAATAATAATGATGATGAGCGTAAAAACAATGAAAGAAATCTCTTGAATGGAAGAATCTCTGAATAAAGGCAAATCTCTTGAATGAAAATATTATATGAAAGATATTATATGAAGGATAAGAGTATGATTGAATGATCGAAAATAACAATAACAAAAGAAATATACATGGTTCCACATATAAAACGATGAATATCCATAGAGAGTAAGTTCTTATAATTATTTCCATAGGGAGTCCATATGACTCCATGAATCACCAAAAACTAGCACAAAGCATGAGTTTCCTTATGTATTGAAAAGCTTCTTATAAAATATAAACCAAATGAACTTACCAATCTTTTAAGAGAAGAAGTGGAGGAGTGGAGTCTTTTAAGGTGAAGTAATGATTGCAATCCCCTTTGAGAGTGAAGGGGAGAATAAGGCACGAGCAACCTTTAACCGAAAAAGACTCGCCGATGGCAATGGTGTATAACCGAAACTCGCCCCTTTTTTTTTTTTTTTTTCTTCTTTTGAGTGTGTTGAGTTTAGAAGATGGTGGTTTTGGGTATGGGTTTTGTTTTAAAGAAGTTAAAGAAAGAAAAGGGTCAACCCGGGTCGTGTTGACCCAAACCCATTTAAAAAAAAATATTTTCAGAGGCACCTCACCTGCGCCCCACCATGCGCACGCATGTGGGGAGATGCGCACGCATGTGGGCAATCCTTACCTGGGCAGTGCACCTGGGCGTGTGGAGGAAAGCAATAGTACCTGCGGAGGGTCACCTGCGCACGCATGCTGGGACCTGCGCACGCAGGTGAAGATTTTGGCTTCGAAGGAGGCACGAGGCAGAGCCTCCTGCGTTGCTAGCCTGCGTACGCATGTTCCTGGGCTGCGCACGCAGGTGGCTCCTTGCCCCCAGACAGATTGTTGCCTTCCACCTGCTAGCCTCATGCGTCCCAACATGCGTGAGCATGTGGGCATGTGCGCTAGCAGGTGATTAATTTAGCTCAAAACAGTACCCATGCTCCCGCACTTAGCATTATTCACCTGCATTCACCAAATTAACTAAGAATTAGCAATCAAACAAACTTGAAATGACTATAAACAACCTTGGGTTAACTCTCTTTTTAAGATCTTGGCATCTTTACATTTCTTCATTTTCTCCTTGTATAATGCTGAGCTCTCATATGCCTTAAGTCGGAACGCATCCAACTCATGAAGTTGATCTAGTCTTGACTTCGAGGCATCCACCCAATCCATGTTCAATTTCCACAAGGCCCACAAAGCTTTGTGCTCTAACTCAACCGGGAGATGGCAAGCTTTTCCAAACACTAGCTGATAGGGCGACATTCCTATAGGAGTCTTGAATGCGGTCCTATATGCCGACAGAGCATCATCAAGTTGCCTTGCCCAATTTGTACACCCTACATTTACTGTTTTCTCCAATATAGATTTGATCTCCCGATTGGAAGCCTCCACTTGGCCACTTGTTTGAGGGTGGTATGGAGTCTCCACCTTATGCCGCACTCCATATTTTTCAAGCAAAGCTTCAAATAGCTGATTGCAAAAATGTGAACCACCGTCACTAATGATAGCTCGAGGAGTTCCAAACCTAGTGAAAATGCTTTTTCTTAGGAAGAGAGTTACACTTTTACCTTCATTGGTTGGTAAAGCAATGGCCTCGACCCACTTGGACAAGTAGTTAACGACCACCAAGATATACTTGTTACCATATGAGCTCACAAATGGACCCATAAAATCAAGGCCCCATACATCAAATAGCTCCACCTCAAGATTGGGTCTTAAAGGCATTTCATACCTCCTCGAGATACCACCATGCTTTTGACATTGAATGCAAGTCTTTACTAATTCATGAGCATCACGGTGAATGGTAGGCCAATAATATCCACACTGAAGGACTTTTGCTGCGGTCCTCACACACCATGGTGGCCACCAAAAGAAGAAGAATGGCATGCTCCAAGAATGGATTTTGTATCCTCATCCATGACACATCGCCGTATTATTCCATCTGCACATTCCCTAAAAAGATAGGGCTCATCCCAGAAATACCGCTTCACATCATGGAGGAATCTTTTCCTTTGATAGTAACTCAGGTCATCCGGAAGGAGTCCACTCACTATATAATTTGAAAAATCAGCATACCATGGTAGAGTGCTATCTTTCAAACTCATGACAAGTTTGTCCGGGAATGTATCATCAAGATCAATATCCCCCCAACTGTTCACTTTTTTCTCAAGACGTGAAAGATGGTCAGCTACTTGGTTTTCACACCCTTTTCGATCCTTCACTTCAAAATCAAATTCCTGTAGTAGTAGAATCCATCTTATTAATCGGGGATTTGCTTATTTCTTCGCCATTAAATACCGTAGGGCGGCATGATCAGTGTGCACAATGACTTTTGTGCAACAAGTAAGCACGAAATTTCTCAAACCCATACACCACGGCTAGCAATTCTTGTTCTGTAATTGTGTAGTTCTTTTGAGCATCATTTAGGGACTTGCTAGCATAGTAGATGGGATGAAAAAGTTTCTCTTTTCGTTGGCCAAGCACAACTCCCAATGCCAGCCCACTAGCATCACACATGAGTTCAAATGGTTGTGACCAATTTGGGGTCACGATAATTGGGGCTGAAACAAGCTTCTCTTTAAGGCAATTGAATGCCTTCAAGCACTCTTCATTAAATTCAAAAGTGACCTCCTTCTCAAGGAGTTTGCACATCGGATGAGCAATTTTAGAAAAATCTTTAATAAACCCCCTTTAAAAACCCGCATGGCCAAGGAAACTCCGGACCCCTTTGACAGATATTGGAGGTGGTAGCTTAGCGATGACTTCCACCTTGGCTTGATCGACTTGGATTCCTCGTCTAGATATTTTGTGTCCAAGAACAACCTCCTCCTTAACCATAAAGTGGCACTTCTCCCAATTCAACACAAGATTATTCGCCACACATCTTTCAAGCACCTTCTCCAAGTGTTCAAGGCAATTTTCAAATGTATCACCAACCACTAAAAAATCATACATAAACACTTCCATAGAACTCTCTACCATGTCAGAAAAGATAGAAAGCATACACCGTTGAAAAGTGGCCGAAGCATTGCATAATCCAAAGGGCATGCGCCTGAAGGCAAAAGTTCCATAGGGATAAGTGAAGGTAGTTTTTTTTTTATCTTCGGGAGCTATGGAGATTTGATTATAGCCTGAATATCCGTCGAGGAAGCAATACCAACCCCTACCCGCCAACCTATCGAGCATTTGATCCATGAAGGGCATGGGGAAGTGATCCTTCTCAGTCCATGAGTTTAACTTTCTATAGTCAATGCACACTCTCCAACCCGTGACCGGATGGACGGGTATAAGATCATTATTTTTGTTAGGGACTACCGTGATACCACCTTTCTTTGGGACACATTGAATTGGACTCACCCAAGTGCTATCCGAGATGGGATAAACCACACCTGCATCAAGCCACTTGATGATTTCCTTCTTTATAACTTCTTGCATTGGAGGATTTAACCTTCTTTGGTGTTCTACACTTACTATAAACTTGGGCTCAAGCTTGATCTTATGAGTGCATATGCCAGGTGGAATCCCAATAATATCCGCTATAGTCTATCCAAATGCCGGAATATACCGACTCGCCACTGATTTCAACACCTCAATTTGCCTAGATGACAAATCACTTGCAATAATAATGGGTAGGGTCTTCCCTTCTCCCAAGAACACATACCGAAGATGAGGTGGCAATGGCTTGAGCCCGATTTGTTGTGGATCTTCAATTGAAGGCTTCGCGGGAGGAGTTTCCCGATTTTTCAATTCAAGGTCCAGCTTACAAGGATTTTTCGGGTAAGACCCAAAACCTTTCAATGATAACGCTCAAATACACCCCAGACTAGAATGTAAGCGGTCGTTAGTAATATAATTACCCAACTTGGAGTCGGGGTCGAATCCACGAGGAATGAATGCAACTTCTTCTTCATATCTTTCATTCCCTTCACTTTCAAGATTTCACAAAACTCCCACCAAAGGCTCTCTAACAAATTCCGCCTCCATAGTATTAGCCACTACATCATCAACCACATCGATTACGGAGACAATTCGTAAATCCATAGGTTGTTTCATGGACTTGTAGACATTGAATGACACCTCTTAATTGTTTACTCGGAATTTCATTTCACTGCATTCAACATCAACTAAAGCTCGGCCGGTAGCCAAAAATGGTCTACCAAGAATAATGGGGACTTCATGGTCAATTTCACAGTCCAAGATCACAAAATCAGCCGGAAAGATAAAACGGTCCACCTTCACAAGTACATCACACAACACACCCACGAGTCTTTTAATAGAGCGGTTGGCCATCAATAGCCTCATTGTTGTTGGTGTTGGAACTCCCAAACCTAACTTCCGAAATACGGCTAGTGGCATCAAATTAATACTTGCCCCAAGATCACATAAGGCTTTACCAAATTGATACACCCTAATAGTACATGGGATAGTGAATGCCCCCGGATCATCCTTCTTCACAACCATCGTACTAGACATTATAGCACTACAGTAATGAGTAACTTCAATTGTTTCGAAGTCCATGACTCTCTTCTTTGTTACCAATTCTTTCATAAACTTAGCATACCCGTGCATTGCTTGCAGGGCATCCAACAATGGTATATTTACCGGAAGGTTGCTAAATTTAGAAAGAAATTTCTTGAATTTCGAATCATCTTCTTTCTTCTTGAACCTTTGTGGGAATGGAGGAGGGATTTTAACTTGCGGCTTAGAGACAACCGAGTTTTCATTTGGTTTTGCATTACCACCATCAACCACTTGTGGGCTTACCTCTTTTGCTTCCACCTTTTCCGACCCGTCAACACCTTGCTCTTGTGACATTTGAGTTTCATCTTTTGACTTATCAAGTCGAGTTCTTGTTTTGCTCACGTGGCCCCCCACACCCTTATCACAAAGGTTGTCATCAAGATTTTCAACATCATTTCCAAGGGTTCTCCCACTTATAGTAACAATGGACATGACGTGAGCGTCATTCTTTGGATTCGCCACCGTGTCACTAGGAAGGCCCCCTCTTTATCTCGCATTCATTTGAGAGGAGAGTTGACCCATTTGGGTTTCAAGTTGTTTTAAGCCGAGTGTGAGGTGACAGTTTGGTTGAGATGCGATAAATCCCCTTTCATTTCCCTTAACATCTTATCGCTTCCTTCAACTCCCATGAGGATACGAGCAAGCACATCTTCATTCTTATATTTCTCCGGATCAATAGAGGTTGCTTCATTACCCTTGGACCTATCATGTGGAGGAACGTACCTATCATAGTCCCGATTTGTAGCTCGCCAATCATGGTCTCTATCTTTATCTCTCCAATCTCGGTCTCTTTTACGATCTCTATCACGATCCTTCCACTCACGATCTTTCCAATCACGGTCTTTATCCATCCAACCTTGATTCCCTCCCTTTCTTAGGTAGGTGGGGCGGGAACCCCCCTCTTGATTTGACATAAATCGGATCTCTTCATCAAGAGTCTCCGCTTCATCATCATAGCTCTTAGCATCCTTAGAGGCAACGACATTAACCACCTTTGGTGTTGAACCCATTACATGTTTAGTGAGGAGTTCAAGTTGTGTCATCATCTTTTCCATACTTTTGTCCCTCTCCTCATCTTTCTTTCTTTTGTCTTGGCTTACAAAAGATGAGGAGGGAGCCCCCATGGCCACCTCGGAATCTCTTGTATGCCACCCACGACTTTGTTTGGTAACTTAATCTAGTAGTGCCGATGAAACACCATAAGTTTGTTTTACCAACGACCCCCCGGCTGCATTGTCCGCAACCATCTTATTCAATTATTCTAATGCTCGATAGAATATTTGGAGGAGCATCTTATCCAAAACTTCATGAGTCGGGCATTGCATCAATTTCGTGTTGAACCTTTGCCAAGCCTCATATAATGGTTCACCATTCAATTGACAAAAGTTGATAATCTCATCCCTCAATTGCAACATCCGGGATGGTGGGAAGAAGCGATCCAAGAATGCTTTCATCAATTCTACCCATGTAGTGATAGAACCTGCGGGCAATTGCCTCAACCACAATGCGGCTTCGCCAGTCAATGAGAAGGGGAAGAGTCTCAATCGGATGGACTCTTGTGATATATGGGCTATGTCAAATGGCATGCACACCTCAATGAAATTTTTCAAGTGAAGATTCGCGTCCTCATATGATTAACACCCATATAACCCCTTCATTTGAAGGAGGTGGAGCATCACACTAGTAACGTGAAACACTTCATTTTCGTCCGCGGGTGGGATGCGGATGGCACTTGCTCTCCCTGCGTCTCCCAAATAGTCTTCATCATCCATATGTCCATCAAATGAAGCGGCATGGCTACCATGCTGACTCATTGAATCTTGAAGACTTTGGTTTTCACCTATGAAGAACAAAAACAACAAATAAAGTAAACTTACACCACGAGAAACACAAGTAACTTAAAACACTAAAAGAAATGAACGCTACGTTTCATTCCCTGGCAACGGCGCCATTTTTGATAACGCTCAAATACACCCCAGACTAGAGTGTAAGTGGTCGTTAGCAATATAATTACCCAACTTGGAGTCGGGGTCGAATCCACGAGGAATGAATGCAATAGCTTTCACCTCTAAGTGTTATAAGCAACTAGTGCTAACACGTGATGCTATAAAAATAATACGAAAAAGTAAATGGGGAGAAAATTTATCAATTGTTGATTTGTAACTGTTGAAACTTTTGTAACTTGTAACACACAAATTCAAGAGTAGAGAAAAAGGATTAAAACCAAGGGTATAATGAGACTTGGGGTTATGCCTTCATAAGAGTGAATCTGTGTATGGGTGCATCAAATTTTTGACTATAGCTAGCTAAGAGTTATGGGTAGGTTAGATTACAGGTGCTTAGTGTCGATTTGTCAACCACACACCAAGGTTTCACAATTGGGTTCTTTCGAACACCTCAACAGTGCAACTTATGCAACCAATCCATGACCTCAATTAACATCCTTACGTCTAAGAGATGCTATTAAATGACACACATCAAGTTATTGTTCAAACCCATTCCTCACTCTTATCCCCTTTGTCAAGGATGATAAGGGTTCTATGAGTAATTAGAGTTTGCAACCTCTAATTTGAATGAAAACATGGAATGAGATTAAAACCCATGGCAAATGTCTAACAATACTCAATCAAACGAAACCCATACACTTATCACACCTTATTCAAGAATAACCCCAAGTATAGAAATTAGCTACTCATAGAAGAAGATAAAAGATAATTACCGAAGTTCTCTTCCCAAACTTCCATGGAATTCAATTGCTTACAAGAATTTTTCTTGGAATTAATGCAAAAATGTAAGAATATAGCTTGTTTCTCTCTTTAGGGTTCACTCCTTTCTTTTATTTTTCTCCCTCTAAAATGTCTCTCGATAAATGCCTCTCCCCAAAAATTACATGTTATATCTCCCAAAAAATCGCATTCGCTGAAATGACAAAAGTGCCCCTGCCTAGCTATCTGCGCCAACGCAGACGGGTGACCTGCGCGCACAGGAGGCTGGCACAGATAAAGCTGCCTTGCGCTGCCTAGTCCCTTCAATTGGCCATCTGCGTGCGCATCTCCTGGCCTGCGTGCGCAGGAGGCCAGCGCAGATGGCACTGCATTGTGCTGCTCCACTCCTAAGCCAGCTACCTGCGTGCGCATCTCCTGACCTGCGTGCGCAGGTGGTTGTTAAACTCCCAGGGTGTTAAATCCAGCATTTTTTCTTCACTTTTCGAACTCCCATTGACTCGTATGGTTAGCTCGAGCTCGAGTTCATCCATTACCTGTATACAAGAGCCATATAACATGAAATTTATATCAAATCAATGCGAATTTCAAGATAATACAAGCTCAAGTGTATTAAGAATCTGGTAAAATATCGACTTATCAGCTACTACTTTAGGCTATTACCCTGGGTTGGGTTTGACTTAGACTCTGTTTTTGGCCTTTTTTAGCTTTCTTTTTCCCGAGTAGAGTAGTAACTGACATTGTACCATATCTCTTGAATTAGTATTTTAGACTCGTCTTGCCTTAGAGGACTTATCTGCTCGAGATTGGTAATTATGAACCTTATGGCTTGGAAATATGCTCAAAACTCTTGGATTTTCCTCTCGCTAGCTAGTTTCGTTATGTTTATATAGATGCATTTCAGTTTTGGTTCGAGTTCGGCATATGCATTATTGCTACTATTATTATGAGTTCTGGCATGATAACAGTAATGGTTATGGATATGATCCTATTCATGGTCTCCATATGAGCTTTGGGTATTAATTTATGTTTGAAGTTTGCTACTTATGGGATTACTTGCTTCTGGTTATGGTATAGTTACTGTCAGTTTCGGTTCTAGTCCCGCATCTGTTTATAATATGGTCGGGATGTTCTAGTGTTGATTATGGTTGTTCTGGGAGTTCTGACATTGGTACTGAGTTTTGTTTCACATAATTCACGTGGCCTCTCGTTATTACCCACGAGTTTCGATTCGAGCCCGGTGTTTGGTCTCTTGTTACTACCTATTAGTGCCGATTTAAGCCCCGTGCACATCTAGATATTTTTCATCATGGATTTGGGGGTAAAATGGTTATTGAGACTGGTTCAGCTACTGCATATTTATGTTTCCTATCTTAGATTTCTCTTGTCTACACCCGCTGACTTATGGGGGCTCGGTAGGGTTAATTATCTTCTTGTGTTTGCTTTCTGGGCTTATGGAGGCCCAGTTAGATTATAGTTAGCTCATCCGTATTACTTTTGAGTTATTTATTAATGTTATATACTTGCTAGTACAGTAGATATGTACATTTCACCCATATTACTGTTGACTTAACTTTCACACTCGCATTATATTTATGGATTTATTATATTTGAGCCCAGTCAGCCGATGATGTCTACTGAGTTTCCATTGGTTTGGTACTCATGCTGCACTTTTACTTCTTTTCCCTGGTGTATATCCAACTATAAGCCATCGGCGTTGATGCTATTCTCAGGCCCAGCTACTGATCCGGAGATGGGGTGAGCTTTCTAGAGTCTGAGGTTAATCCTCCTCCATCTATTTAAGTCACAGTCTTTTGCATTCCGAGACTAGTGTATATATGTATATTTTGGATGTCAGCTATTACTCTTCTTTTTGTTGTAGTGGTTCTAGTACTGACCTTACTAGGTCTTGGGAGGGATTCATTTTGTTCATTTTTTCCTTTCCCTCTCTTTTACAACATGTTATGTATATGTATATATTCCTTTGCTTCCACTTATATTATTGTTATATATTGGTTTTAACCTTGCATTCTATTAATTTCTTCCCGTTATCCCTTTAGTTTACCTTCAGGGCTATGGCTTAGCTTACCTACTAGCTGGTTAAAATAGGTGCCACCATGACCTACAAAATTGGGTCGTGACATTCAAGGGTCAAGGTATAATTCACAATCATGTATAACAATACTATATCATTAGTTAAGTTATCTATATTAGTTGTTGATTCACGGGGCTAATAATATGATTCGGGAAAGGTCATCCTCTAATCAACTATTCAAACTAGCCTCACAACTATATTATTAAATGGCGTTATGAGAATCTAATTGAAATGCATTTACATGTCCTAAAATTCTATAACCAAGTAAGGCATATTAGGTGTATTCCTATCCTAAATGCAAATCTAATCCTTAATTATAAAATATAAGATCTTACTCCTCACATTATTCATTCTATGCCTCATTTCCCTTGTCCCGTTCACTTTGGTTTTAAAGGTCTACACTAATGGTCATGAATCATTAAAGTAGTAAGTTTCAGAATGTACGAACTACCAAGCATGATAAACAACATAAACCAACTCAAAATTAAGCTATAAAATCATGATTGTAGCCTCAACCCAAGACACTCATGCTAATAAAAAAAAATAAGAATTTGATGTTTTAATCCAAAAAAATACTCAAAAACTAAAGAGAAAAGAAACCTAATGGTGAACTTTGTTCTCTATTTTATGCCTCCAATAATATTCAACAACCCTAATAAAAATATAGAAGGGGAATATACAGTAGTGGGAAGATAAACTCTCACCTAATGGGTTTTCTATTACAAAATAACATAATTTTACCGTCAGGAATGGCTTGGTGCGGTGCGCCAGCCATAACATCTATTAAGGCCAGCGGAAGTTAGAAGCCTGGAGTGGTGTGCCATCCATAGCACCAACTAAGGTTGGCATATGTATGGGTCCTTGCGGCGATGCGTCAACGATAGCACCAAAATCATGTGGATTTTGTTATTGCCCTGAGGCTCAATGATCCATTCGATGCACCATCTTGAATTTGCCCAAAATTTCACTCACAGTTGCTCCAAAAGCTCCAAACCTTCCTTTATGCTTCCATGGGTCTATTTCCTACATAATTTCCTTCAAAAAACCTAATCACATTGGTTAGTTTGTTATTCGGAACATTCAATAAAAACAGGCAACTATATGTCATTATCAATCTTAAAACGTAGACAAATGCAGGTAAAACACGACAAGTTGGTGTATAAATACGCGCCCAAGATTAGTGCCTTCGAGGGAAGGAAGTCCATTATAGCTCTACTTATCAGTCTTAAACAATCCATTGGATATGTCCTAGGTCAACATGATGAAATTAGAAAGAAGGAGCGAGCGATCTACTATTTGAGCTAGAAATTTACTCCATATGACACTCGTTATACTCAATTAGAAAGAACATGTTATGCATTGACTTAGTTTTCCCAAAAGATGAGGCATTACCTAACTTTGTATACAACATATCTCATTTATAGATGGATCCTTCGAAGTACATCTTCCATAAAGCCAAGCCTGCTGATAAGAATTAAAGAGAGAAGAACAAGAAAGAAGGAAAAACAAAAAGAAAGATATGTGGATTAATATCCAAACTCTTAAATTTATGGACAACAAGGGACTTGATACCCTCACCTCCCAATTTAATTCAACAATTCAAACAGAAAGCCTAGTTTGAGAAAAATCAAAGGAAACGAAAAACCACAAATGAGTAACCTTTGATTAACCAAACCAATAAGTTCACCAGCAATTCCAAGTTTTACACTACTAAAATTACCAACTAATGCTAGGCTTCACCTAGAAACTACAATCTTCAAAGCTCAATATTCAATATTCATCAAAACTCTCATGTAAAATAAATAAATATCCTATTTATACTAAGGAAATAAAAAGACATTGACTTTTTACAAAATTGTCCTTAATGAGGCAAGGGCCTTGTTTGGTTGTCCTCTTTGTGGATTCTGGAATTTAAGGTCTAGCCACTTGCACAAATGGACTCTTTTCTTCATCCACATCACTCCCACAGACTTCTAAGCTTCCCTTTTCACGAACATCATACGTGTCATCCATCCCATCCATGCTCTTGTCAACCATGCCATCCATGCTAGTATCATTCTTCCCTTTTTGAAAAGGATTCGTCCTTGAATCCAAACCTTAAAAACAAATGAGAAGGACAACTACCAAAACATACTCAAAGCATGAGGGTTAATACAAGGGTTAGCAACAATATCACTATGCCAATAAGGCACAAATTTGAGCTACAACCAAATATCCTTTGCTTCCAATAAAAGCAACTAATCAAACAAGGTACAAAGGTTTGGGTTATGATAAACATCAAGAGACAAGGAAAATAGAAAGGTCTTTGTGGAATCAAGAATTCCAAAAAATGGTATCACATTTAACTTTGGAGCTATAAGACACAATTGTTTCATTGTCTTACAAGAAGGCCATACAAAAGTGGTGTAATCACCTACAAGGGTTCATCTAGGTCAAGGAAGTAAAAGACCCTTATATCTCTACCTCCATACAAAATAAATCCCATACCATCATGGGTATCATCATAAGCAAAAAGTTGGTAGAGAAAGGTGTTAAGCTCACTATCCTTAGCTAGGGCGTATCAAAAGATAAGGACACCGGTAGATAAGAAGAGACATTTTAAGTACAAAACAACCCTCTCTATCAAGTAACTTTCCAAAGGAAAGAAGTGCACCAACTAAGCCATGCTACTAGAATAGTCGAGGGATCTATTAGCAATCAAATCACTCCAAGACAAATAATACTCCCAAAGAGTTGGGTTCCCTCCTATCATAGCACCAACCATGCCTCCAAGAGTCCCATTTGAAACTTCAACTTGTCTAACCCTATGATGGTGACAAAAAGCTTTCAATATCCATGGACTCTCCCAAAAATAAATAATCAACTTAGCATCCATAAACATGAGACCACATTTGATAAAAAGGTCATCAAATGCAAACAAGTAGTAAAGAAAGGAATACAAGGCATTCAACTCATTCTGAGGGTTTTGAATTATAAATATGCACTTTAAGGCAAGAATGTGAGCAAAGCAGTATTCACAATTTGGAACACAAGAGGACAAGATTATGTATTTCAAGTACACTTCATTGTCCTTACTTAAACAAACTCCCACAAGGAGCATGCTTCTAAGAATCCATCCTAACACCTCAACTTGTCTAACCAAATAAGTGTGACAAGGAGTAGAACACATAATTTGGGCATCACGGATGCACCATGGATTCTTTTCAAAACAACAAGTATAGTTGACATCCAAAACATGGATCTCACACAATTTAAGCACAAAAGAAATAAACCATGAAAGAATCTTTGATACTTCATTCTTCTCATGGTATGGTAAGGGATCACTCATTTCCAAGATTCTACTTACTATAAGGAAAATATCATCATGTCTCCAAGGATCACTAGTAATAGGAGGGGTAGGTACATACCTTGGGAACAAGGGTTGGATCTTGTTTTCTTGTCTTGTACACATGCTTCACAATGATGGTCTACCCACTTCTTTTTAGGAGCTTCCTTGGTAGGTAACTCCCCTTCTTGAGCCAATTCGTTGTCCTCTTTCTCAAGTTCTTCCTGCAGCTCTCTCATTATCTTGTAGTCCTCACTCACTTAATAGGGTGTTAATGGAACAAAAGTGTGCTTTTATCCTCTAAATACAAATGACTATTTTTTGGACTCCACTTGATATCAAACATCCCTATCGACTAGCCAAGGTCTACCAAACAATATATGACAAGATTGTAAGGGTAAAACATCAATAACACCTCATATCGATACTTTCCAATGCTAAAATTCATGACCACTTGCTTGGTTACCTCTTCTTCATCATTATCAATAAGTCATTGAAGTTTGTATGGGTTGGGGTGTCTTTGTGTAGGAAGTTTCATTCTATCAACCATAGTGAAACTCACCACATTAGTACTACTCCTACCATCTATAACCAAGAAATATACCCTATCAATCATCTTGAACCTTGTATGGAATAGGTTCACACTTTGATCATGTTCCTCTTAGAAAGATCCCCCATGATTCGCTTTAGATCACAACAAGAGTTCAAGTCCTTCTCCAATTGCTCATCATCTCTATAGGCTTGGTCTTCCCCTTTTGTGTTGTCATTATCTTGAAAAGCTTGACTTTCATCTTGGAACATTGGAAGACTCACCATGTTGTCACCCATCCCTTATTTTGAAACACCTTGACCATCATATTGATTACTTCGATCTTTATGCCTTTCTCTTTCATACCTATACCTACCTCCCATTTTCCTTGACATCTCACGCCTTGGTTCATACCAAAGCTTTTGAGTCCTCTCGACCATTCACTTAGGTTAACCTCTGCACACATTTCATCATAAAGAGGATTTTGATAATAGATATTTGGTAGGGTACTTGTGGGTAGTGTTGTAGGATTGGAACAAAAGGTACATACAAGGATGCATGTGATACATTTTGTGGAGGTTCTTGGCTTCTAACTAGGGTATCCACAAAATAAGGACTCTTTTGTGGTGGATGATATGTTTGGGTATTTGGATATGGGGTAGCTTGCCTAGTATAGCTCGGGTTCATTTGGAATGTAGCTTGAGGGTAGGTTTGATTCCAATTTGGTTGGGGGTAGTCTAGGTTTGATTCTTGACCCGAGGCCCTTCTTGTTTCTTCACTTAGACTTGTCATAGGGAACCTCATTTTAATCATACTATCCATCCTTTTCACCCTCTACTCCATACCTCCAAACCTCTCATTTGTTTCAACCACCTTCTCATTCACATAGGTCACTCATCTTGACACATTGGAATTTGTCTCCATGTTATTCACCGAGTTCCTTCCTCCATGGTTTTAAGAAAAATGATAAGACATTGTACCTACAAAACTCAACAAACAATATTAGTAGATAAATCCTCACGTCACTCGTATGTAAACTCTCAACTCACCTTCTAAAGTGTCATCTCAAAATTAGTAGTGAACTTGCTTTGCTTGATCATTCAAGATCACCTATCCTTTGTGGTAGAGTGGATTCTTGTGACTCTTGAAAGGACGACTCAATTAAAGTAAAAATACTTTTATCAAAAAGTTTTTCAACGAATTAAGATGAGAAAAGTCGAAGAAACGAACCATGAAAGAAATTGGACTTAAAAAAAAACTAACAAAAGTAGAAAAGTTGCTTATGTTGCTTAATTTAATGAATCAAAGTAGTGATTTGATGTTTTAAAAATAGTTAAAAAGTGATTAAATATGTTAATTACTTGCTAATTAGTTAGGAAATTGAAGGAGAAAAATTTTAAAAAAAGAATCACAAAATTTGGATACTTGGATAATTTTTGAGGCCTTGAAAAAGTTCATCACTTTAAAGGATTTGATTTGATGATTAAAACTTGTTAACAAGTGATTAAAGATGTTAATTACTTGTTAAATATTTGATCAATCGAAGGAGAAAAAGAACAACAAAAGAATCATGAACTTTGGACAGTTTGAAAAATTTTTAGGTCCAAAAAACTTTAGGACCCAAAAAAAAAAATTAAGTGTTGGAAACCTGAGATTTTCAGCTCTCTGAAATTGGGATCCACGGGCCACGTGCCACGAGTGAGGAGGCCGGACGCGCTAACTAGGCGGCTGGCGCTGATGTGGAACTGTGTTGGTAGTCAATGGTTGACTTTGACTATTGACTTCTGACGTGGCATGTCCATGTGGATTTTTTAAATATTATTTAATTTTTTTTTCAATTTATTTTTTCAGATTTCAATTATTTTTTTTTCAAAGTTCCACAAGTGGACCTACAAACACTTGACCAACTTTGATTTCAAAATTTTTGGATCAAAGTGTACCTGTGCTATCTTCTTCTTCAACAACAAGACGAAGATGCTCAAGAAAACAAGAAAAAACTCTAATCTTCAACTGCTCATTAATTCTCCATTTTTGCTGCAAATTCAATGAAATTTTTGCCCACGCGTTTCTTTCAATGCCATGAACAAGTCCCACTAATTGTTAGCCTTCAAAACCAAGCCAAAAATAAACCCACCTTTTAAAATTTACAAAGCTTCAAAAGCTCAAAACCCTTCAATGGTAACGTCACTTCTACACCTCCAAATCAAATGAAATTTGAAATATAGACTCAAAAAATACTAGAGAATCAAGATCTAGTGTCAAAAATAAAAAATCAAAACAAAAAAAATTCCGATTTTTCCTTTGGATTTTTGGATAATTTTGATTTTTTTTGGATTTTTGAAGAAATCAAAATCCCAAGATTAAGATTTGTGAAAACAAACCTTAACCTAGGCTCTTGATATCAAAATGCTAAGAATCAAAGAGGGAAGAACAAGAAACAAGAAAAAACAAAAGAAGGATATGTGAATTAATAGTCAAACTCTTTAATTTATGAGCAACAAGAGACTTTATACCCTCAACTCCCAATTGAATTCAACAGTTGAAATACAAACCCAAGTTTGAGGAAAATCAAATGAAACCAAGAAACTACAAATGAGTAACCTTTGATTAACTAAACCAAGAAGTTCGCCAATAATTCCAAGATCCACACTACTAAAATTACCAACTAATGCTAGTCTTCACCTAGAAACTACAAGCTAAATGCTAGGCTTCACCTAGAAACTACAAGCTTCGAAGCTCGGTATTCAATATTCATCAAAACTATCATAAAAAATAAAGAAATATCCTATTTATACTAAGGAAATAAGGAGACGTTAACTTTTTACAAAATTGCCCTTAATGAGGCAAGGGCCTTGTTTGGTTGTATTCTTTATGGATTCTTGAATTTAAGGTCTAGCCACTTTCACAAATGGCCTTTTTTCTTCATCCACATCACTCCCATGGACTTCTAAGCTTCCATTTTCATGAACATCATACGTGTCATCCATCCCATCCATGCTTGTGTCAACCTTCCCATCCATGCTAGTATCACCTACCAAGAAACTGGATAAATTTCAAATGTTGCTGAGTGAGTTCAACATTACATATGTGACTGAGAAAGTAGTCAAAGGGCAAGTTATAATAACCCTTGTGGTGATTTTAAGCTTTTTCTGTGTTTTTACCATTTTGCCATTCTATGTAGTTGCCTTACATCATTTATAAGTTGTGGTGATGGTTGGCATTGTTCTCGAAGCATTCAGGAGTGAGTTATTTGATTTTGTGGTTTTTAGTAGACTTTAATATGAGATAGATAACTCTGGTCAATATTTGGTGATCCGCGCGTCGAATGAGAGTTTTGTTAATTTCATTAGATCAAAAACATCTATTTTGGATTGGTAGCATGGTTGGTTTGTATTTTGAGACTATAACTTGAGTTTTGAGTATTTGAGTGAAAACTAGAAATTTTGGCCAAAGGGGTTCCCAGGGTATAAGTTGTTGATAACGATCTTTTTTGAAAAATCTGATGGTTCTATTGAGTTTAGAACATCGAAATTAGCCTAGTAGCACTATCGAGTTATTTTTGTAGGTTCCCAAATGAATCTTGAGGGTTCCAGCAGGATAATTTTCTAGTCAAAACATTATTGGTACAGTTTTTGGTGAAGCACCTGGTCTTTTATTGCGATTGCATATCCATGTGTTGCAATCTCGAGGTTTAACCAAGTGACTCATTACGATCGCATGGGGGGTGACCAAAACCGCAAAGAGTAATCTTGGTAGTGTCAGGGTAATGCATCATAATCGTGAGGCCCATTCCCGTGATTGCAATGATCAATCTCTTGGACAGTCATTGTTGACCTCACAATTGCATGGGATGTGTTGCAATTGTGAGATTCTGTTCACAGAACATTATTAAAACCCCTCTTTTGCAGTTTGGTCCATTTTTTTTCTTCAAACTTGTTTGGGTAAGCTTCTAAACCTATTTTCTATCATTACCCATTGATAATATTGTTAAAACATCTTCAAAATTTGGATTTTAAACTTAAGATTTTATGTTTTACTCGGTAAAGTGAGAAATTGGTTTATCAATGATTTCAAGCTCGATTTCAACTTTGTTTTCAATAGATTTTCATATTTAGAATCCTTAAAGTATGGATAACATTATTCTTTATTACAATTGTAGTTATACCCTTTTCATTTTAGGGTTAATTTTTGAAGTGATTTTGGACTCAAAACTAAAGTATTCTAATATGGGTATAAATGAACTCCTAATTATGCGTAATATCAATTTTTCATAGACTGGAAGCAATCCAAAGCTTCTAAATAGGAAAGGGTTTCTTGTTGACGGGTATGAGTTTGTGTTTTCAGCTTTCGAGGTAGGTTATGACTTAACTTTTTTCAGACCAGGCTGGATAGATAATGATTCATGTAAAGTATTCTATGGGTTGGGTATTTTATCACTGTATTCATCTTTTGAAATCATTATTACTATTGTGTTTCCCATGTGGGGGATTGTGTGAACCTTAATATTATTTTGAGAGATTATTTACATTGAGATTCCCGTGTGAGGACTAGTGCTAGTCTTATTTGAGTAGTCATTTTTCTTTATTACTATTATGATGCCCGTGTGGGGATTTGGATTGATATATTCGATGTCTTGTATGATTATTTACCATTTTATTGCTATGGGGGGCTTATATAATGAATTATTGGAATTTTGGTGATTTAAGTTCATTCGTGCCATTGTTGAGAAAATTATTACACATTGTTGAGTTTGCTATGATCATGCATACTTCTTCATCACTCATTTATGTGCAATTGATATTATTATGACACTTGGACTTCTTTACGAAAGAAAAAGTATCATTTTATAATACTCTTTAGCCGATGGATATGCCACTAAGGTTGACTGATGAGATCATGATTGGTATACGTGTCAAATCCCCCAATAGGTCCTCTCTAGGAAAATTAAGCTTAGGTGGTGTATATGAGTTGAGCACTGAGCATATGCATTACATACCATATCATTGAGTTGCACTACTTTTTATCTTTATTATATTTATGATTTCATGATTTGAACTTCCTTATATGTTGTGTGATGTTCCTTAAAATGTTTTTGAGTTTAAATTATTGAACTATTAGGAACATGTATGACTTTAGCCATTGGAATTTTTCTATTTGTAGGTGGAAGCATTACTCATAGATTTCTTTATGATTTGTTATTTACGTTGCTTGGTCAACCTATGATGCCTACTGAGTACAAGTAGACCATACTCACTCCTACTTTTCTGTATCCTTTTTGTAAAGATCTCAATTCGAGTGCTACATGTGGAGCCTAATTTTGTGCAGAGTTGAGAGTTACTCGATGTTGTGGTAATCTCCCCATTCGATGCTAGTTCCTGACTTCATCTATGTTTCCTTGTCTTTATTTTATTTTTTAAAAACAGATGGTTGTATATTCATACTTATGTCAGTTCTTAGAGTTTCTCTTGCTCATTACACTAGTTTCTGGGGATTTTGAGATGTCTATTTCAAATATTTATCTTGTTATCACATAAGTCTATTTTTAACCCTAATGTCTCGTGTTATATTCTCTTATTAATCTTTTTTCCATATTTATTTCCTTTTTAATATTGGGATTAGCTACCAAAGTTAGTTTGGCATAGGTGTCATCATGACTTTACTTTTTAGGTCATGAAAATTGGTATTAGAGAGCTAGTTTTACCTGTCTCATGAGTAAAGAGAAAAATATATAATAGAGTTTTGCGGATTGATATATTGACGTCTATATCTATCTTCGAGAGGCTATGAGAGGTTTTTTGGTAAATTATCTAATTTGATTCCTTATCGTGTGTGCTGTTCATATTCAATATTCTAAACTTATATCTCACTCTTTCTATACAAATGGTGAGAACTCAATTAGGAGCTATTGGTGATGTTGAGCCAACACCCACTGTAGGGTCCTCAGTCAAATAATGAGGTAGGGGTCCCAGCTGAGACTATGGTAGAGGCAGGGCACGAAGAGTGGCTCCAGCTAGAGGACATACTAGAGTAGCCTCTCTCAAGCCACTGTTTGATTATGTTGAGGTGGCTTAACAACAAGGGTGTGTGGGACCAGCCTAGGCCCCTCAGTGTTTTGTTGTAACTCTAATATTACAGGAACTTTGGATTTGTATTTATAGCTACTTGGATGGCACTCCTCAAGTAGGTACTCTACCGGGTACACAAGATGGTTAACAGATAAAAAAGGGGATTCAGTCGCCAAGGAAGGTTTTGATTCAAGGTTTTTAGACTCTCGAGACACAACCAACTACTTTTGTGGCTCCACTTACTGAGGATTTACCTACTAGAATTATTCTTCTACCTGTGGTTCTTGGTCTAGAGATGTTTGCTGATAAGCAGAAGAGGTTTGAGAGATTCATGAGATCGTCACCTCCCAAGTATAGTAATGTTATTAGTGAGGATGCATATGAATTCTTTATCAGTTGTTAGGAGAGATTACATAACCTCAGTCTGATTGAGTCTCATGGTATTGATTATACTACCTTTTAATTGATTGATGTAGCTAAATAATGGTGGAGACCTTTTGTTGGTTATAAGCCAGTGGGTTCCCCTCCTTTGACTTGGGCCTAATTTTCTGAGTTTTTTCTTAAGAAATATGTGTCCTTTAGCTTGAGTGACTAGTTGAAGGATGAGTTTGATGACTTGAAGTAGAGTATCATGACTATTGTTGATATGTGGACTATTTCCATGCTTTGTCTAGGAATGTTATGGCTAGTATTTCCATAGAGGATGAGAGGATCAGAAAGATCTTGAAGGGATTGTCAACTTTTTTTCTATTAGCAATGCTCAGTTAGTGACTTTAGGTGGCTCCTTTTAGAGTATTATCGATTATGCCAAGAGGATTGAGACTATTCACCAGGTAAATCAGGGCACTGGTGGTAATAGGTTATACCGATAGGGTAGTTTCAGTGTTCATTTATCCCGAGGTAGTGATTCTTCAGGCAGAGGTTCACATAGTTACCACAATAGACCAATTTAGGCATCATTACATGGTTCTGATAGTGGGTTTGTAGGTTCTAAGGTTTTGAGTGGTCAGATATTAGGTCATATGGGCTAAGGGTCGCATTCTGGTTCTTTTTATTTTGGTAGGCATTCTACTTCTTCTGGACCCTCTTATCGTGATTCATCTTATAGAGAATTTTATTTTTGTGATGAGTTTGGTCACTCGACTAGAGATTGGCCAAACATATGATAGAATGTCTATACAAGTGATAGGACATCCCTAATAGAGTTTATAGCTTCAACTTTGTCCTCCCCCAGCTTCTCCGGCTAGAGAAAGTGCACAGGGCAGTAGAAGTGGATCCTAGGTTACCAGGGATGGGGATCAAAGAGCTCAAGGTGGTGGCTGAGGAGTCATACTGTTGGGTAGGGGGTGTGGAAAGTGTTATACTTTTCTTGGGAGACCTAAGAAAGTAGCCTCTGATTTTGTGATTGCATGTATCATCTTAGTTTTTAATCATCCTGCTTCAATGTTATTTTACCCTGGGTCCACATTCTGTTATGTATTTCCATATATAACATATGGTTTTTATGCTATGTGTGAGTTCTTTACTATACCCATTCATGTTTCTCCCCTCGTAGGCAATTCTTTAGTGGTGGATCGGTTATACTTATCATGTGTGGTGACTCTTTTAGAGCGTGAGCCTTGGGTAGATTTGATTATTCTTGATGTGGTTTATTTTGATGTTATATTGGGTGTGGACTGGTTTTCTCCTTATTATGTGGTTCTGGATTATTATGCAAAAATCGTTACCGTACTTATCTTGGATACATTGAGGTCAGAGTGGAAGAGTACTCCTAATTCTTGTATAAACGGGGTTATATCTTTATTTTGTGCATATCGCATGGTAGAAAATGGGTGTCTTTCTTATTTGGCTTATGTGCACCACACCAATATTGATTCACATCCTCCTTTGGATTTTGTAGGTGTTGTTAGGGATTTTATGGATGTGTTTCCTATGGACTTGCCTTATGTTTCTACGGATTGGGATATCGATTTTGCTATTGATGTGAAGTCGGGCACTGAACCTATTTTTGTTCCCCCTTATAAAATCGCCCCGACAAAGTTAAAGGAATTAAAGGAGAAATTGCCAGATTTACTGAGTAAGGGTTTCATTAGGCCGAATGTTTAACCTTGTAGTTCTCCGGTCTTATTTTTGATTAAGAAGGATGATGGCATGCCTATGTGTATTGATTATCAACAATTGAACAAAGTGACTAAATAGAACAAGTATCCTCTTCCGCATATTGATGTTTTTTTATAATAACATCAAGGTGCGAAGGTGGTTCTCTATGATGGAATTGTGGTCTAGTTACCATCAGTTGAGGATTAGAGCTTTAGATATCCCAAGATAGCTTTAAAGATATGGTATGGCCACTATGAGTTGTTGGTTATGTCTTTTGAGTTAAATAATGCCTCGGCGATATTTATGGAGTTGATAAATTGGTTGTTTCAACCTTATCTTGATTCGTTTGTGCTTGTGTTCATCAATGATATCTTGGTTTATTCCAAAAATAAGGCAGAGCATATGAGGTATTCGAGAGTTGTACTTCAGAAAATGAGAGATGACCGATTGTATACCAAGTTCTCTAATGGCAAGTTTGGGTGGGATTCTGTGTCTTTCTCGATTCATGTGGTGACCAAGGATGGTATTATGGTCAATTCAGTCGAGGTAGCGGTGGTTCTTGATTGAGCTAGGCCTACTTACCCTATCTAGAGTCGGAGCTTTATTGGGTTGGAAAGCAACTATCGACAGTTTATAGAGGCTTTTATTCCATTGTGACCCCTTTGACTAAGCTGACTCAGAAGTTTGTTACCTTCCAATGGTTGAAAAATTGTGAAAGGAGTTGTCACAAGCTCAAGGAGTTGAGGATTAGAGCATCTCCACCTCAGCTAAGTAATGTATTTTAAACTTTTCATCTTTCTTTTATCTGTTTCTTAAATCAGTGTATGGAGCTTCAAACAAAACTAATACCACCACCTAATCTAAGAAATCGACTCAAGAAGAATAAGGAAGCTTCATTTTGATTCTTGGGTTTGTGTAACACGGATCTACAACATTAAATCTGAACTTCTAAGTTATATCTGAGCATACCATTTTTTAAATATTCAAACCAGTCGACACCCCACACTCTCACCGAGTGTAGTTTTCATATTCAAGGAAATCACTTCCAACAACAAGCAATGTCATCTCTATAGTTGCTCCTAGATATCAATTTTTATGGTCAACCTATTCACACACATTGCTCTAACTTTGATTTTTAGATTCTTGAGGATGCTTGCTTTAATCATGATATTCACAGTCACTCTTGAAGACATAGTTGAGTCTTCTCAGGTAACTCACATTCATCTTCTTTGTACCTCTTTTGTCTGTTCCTTAAATTGATGGATTGAGTTTCAATTAAAACTAATACCACCACAATACTTAAAAAAAGATTCAAGGTAAACTAACAACACCTTTAGATTGAACCTTTGATATATGTTACAAGGGTTTTAACACTAATATTGAAGCAACCTTCAAATTTACTGTATATAACTTTGGAAAGGTACTACCATATCTTTTATCTTGTTGCTTTTTCATTAATGATTAGAGAGAACCTGTGCACTGTATCTTGTTGTTATGAGTCTTGTGTTTTCCTTCTGATTTGGGGTGTTCCTGATTTTACTAAATTAATAATACTACTGCCTCTTGCTGGAACTTCTCCAAATCAAAAACTAGGTTAGTAAAAAAATCAGCAAGAGTATTACCTTCCTGAAGGGAATGTACTACTCTTACTGACATGAAACTCATCAGGGATCTAATGGAATTGACCGCCATTGTATGGGGCATCCCATTCCCCTTTAAGGATTTAAACCATAGTCCAAGAGTCTGTCTTTATATTTATTTGGTGAATAGAGTTATCCCTACAGAACATTAGGCAATCCTTAATTGTTGTTTCTTCTGCTACCAAGCTAGTGGTATCTGGAATTATAGAAACTTTAGCAACCACCAAATCAATTTCATAGTTTCTAATGCAGAAAGCAATAGAGTTAGGTCCAGGATTTCCCCTTTGATACAAGATCAAGTCCACAATACGAAGATTCCTACAACAACAAGAAGAAGACCCAACGAACACAAGATTAACAAGTTAAACAACAATGCTAGTGAATCGAAAGAGCCCCACACGGCTTCACTAGACTTCAAGATCTCAAACACAACAACAACAAGATAATAAAAAGATAGTTAACTTGACATATAATATTCAAGAGACTAAGAACCCTAACATCAAGAAAGGACCCTAAGACTAATGAATATGAACACCAAGTTCTTACTTAGACCAAGAGGAACTCAATGACCTCAAGATCCTTGTTTCTAGCCAAGATACAACACAAGTGTCTCTATTCTTGTGGGCTGTTTTAGAGAGAGAGAACCCAAAATATTACAAGTCTTGTGATTCAAAATAATGATGGAAGAACTAATCAAATAACCCTAACATGTTCTATTTATATTACAAGGAAAAAATGAGGCAAAATGACCAGCTTGTCCCTAAGCCCTTGGGCGGCCTTGGAGTGTACATTTATTACAGTTCAAGGTCCCTCTTCACACTTGAAAACATTTAGATCATTAGATGGATCAATCACCAACTCACACACGGTCATTTGCATGAACAAAGCTTGGAGTTTTTGTAATTCCCGAGCTTGGCTTCGTGTGAATGGTCGCGTACTTGTTGGACAGCTTGTCCCACCCGTATCATCCTCTCCATCTTGAGAGGAATTTGAACTCAAATTCAGCATTTGGTCCTCTTCAACCGCCTCCACGATAGAAAGATCACAAACATTGAAAGTGTTGTGCACTTGATATTTCGGTGGAAGGTCAATCTTGTAGGCGTTGTCATTGATTTTCTCAAGTACTTGGAATGGACCATCACCTCTCGACATCAATTTGGACCCTCTTTGAGATGGAAACCAATCCCTCCGAAGATGCACCCACACCCAATCTCCCGGTTCAAGAATGAGTTTCTTTCTCCCCTTGTTGGCCCTCCTTGCCATTTCTTGGTTTTTCTTCTCAAGTTGGAGTCGCACCTTCTCATGTAACTTCTTCATAGAATCTGCCCGCTTGCTTCCATCTAAGCTAATCATGAGATCACTTGGCAAAGGCTTTAAATCCAAAGGGGTGAGGGGGTTGAGGCCGTATACACACTTAAAGGGAGTCATTCCCGTACTTGAGTGTATGACACGGTTATAGGCAAACTCAATCAATGGTAAGTGCTCTTCCCAAGAAGTCATTTCTCTCTTAACCATGGAACGTAGCATAGCACCCAAAGTCCTATTTACTACTTCCGTTTGGCCATCGGTTTGTGGGTGGCCGGACGTAGAGAACAACAACTTGGTACCAAGCCTACCCCACCTGGACTTCCAATAGTGGCTTAGGAACTTAGAGTCCCTATCACTCACAATGGTCCTCGGGAAACCATGCAATCTAACAACATTATCAACAAATAACGAGGCCACGCTAGGGGCGTCATCACATTTAGAGCAAGGAATAAAGTGCACCATTTTAGAAAATCGGTCGACTACAACAAAAATACTATCCCGACCTCATCGAGTCCTTGGCAGACCCAACACAAAATCCATAGATATATCAAGCCAAGGACGTAGAGGAGTGGGCAGCGGGGTGTACAACCCATGAGGTAGGAGCCGAGATTTGTCTCTCTTGCATTCTACACATTGGACGCAAATCCTAGTCACATCCTTGCGCATTTTGGGCCAATAGAATTGCTCCTCCAATATTCCAAAGGTATTTTCGACCCCAAAATGACCCATTAGACCGCCATCATGTGCTTCCCTCACAAACAATTCTCTCCAAGAGCTAGAGGGCACACATAATCGTCTACCTTTAAATAAGTAACCATCAAACTTGGCATAGGGATTTGAACCCCTAGCCAAATTCCACTTGTCCCTACCCAAGTCTTCGCATTCCCTAAAGATAGGAGCAAAATAAGGGTCCTTGGGATACAACTCTCCTAAACTCTCAAAACCCATCAATTTTGTTGACAAAGTGGACACAAGAGCATGTTTTCTCGACAAAGCATCGGCTACTACGTTGTCCTTACCCTTTTTGTATTGGATAACATAAGGAAAGGTCTCAAGGAACTCAATCCATTTGGCATGCTGTTTGTTAAGCTTTTCTTGGGCCCGAAGATGCTTTAAGGATTCATGGTCCATTCGGATCACGAACTCCTTAGGCCATAAGTAGTGTTGCCAAGTGGCCAAGGCTCTAATCAAGGCATACAACTCTAAATCATACGTGGAGTATTTTAGAGTTTCTC
Source organism: Capsicum rhomboideum (assembly GCA_031232105.1). Classification (NCBI taxonomy): domain Eukaryota; kingdom Viridiplantae; phylum Streptophyta; class Magnoliopsida; order Solanales; family Solanaceae; genus Capsicum; species Capsicum rhomboideum. The sequence goes on along the minus strand of CP124716.1, from coordinate 55,593,136 downwards.
CTTTGAGATTTTCGCTAAAGTAAGCAATGGGTTTCAAATCTTGCATCAAAACAGCCCCTATGCCTACTTTACTCGCATCGCACTCGACTTCGAAGGTCTTATCAAATATGGGCAATTGTAACAAGGGTGCGGAGATGAGTATAGCTTTCAAGGCTTCAAAGGCCTTAGCTTGCTCGACACCCCACTTGAAGGGTTGTTCTTTCCGAATGTACTCAGTCAAGGGGGCGGCTATGGTGCTAAATCCTTTGACAAACCTTCTATAAAAACTAGCCAACCCGTGGAAGCTTCTTACTTCTCCAACGGTTTGTAGGGTTGGCCAATTTTTGATAGCATTTATCTTGGATTCATCCACTTTGACCCCTCTTGAGCTAATAACAAAACCCAAGAAAACAACTTCATTAACACCAAAAGAGAACTTTTCCAAATTTGCACACAATTTTTCCTTTCTAACGACATCAAGCACACATTGTAAATGCATCACATGCTCTTCTAAAGACTTGCTATACACCAAGAAATCATCAAAGTAGACAACAACAAACTTTCCAATAAATGGCCTCATCACATGATTCATTAGCCTCATAAAAGTACTTGGAGCTTTTGTTAGGCCGAAAGGAATAACCATCTATTCATAGAGACCAAACTTGGTCTTTAAGGCGGTTTTCCATTCATCACCGGGTTGCATTCTTATTTGGTGATAGCCACTCCTTAAATCAATCTTGGAAAACAAACATGAATCATTCAACTCATATAGCATGTCATCTAACCTAGGAATAGGGTGGCGATATTTTACCGTAATTTTATTGATGTCTCGACAGTCCACACACATGCGCCACGTTTCATCTTTTTTGGGCACTAATAGCACCGAAAACGTGCACGGACTCATGCTCTCCTTGACATACCCTTTGTTGAGGAGCTCCTCAACTTGACATTCCAATTCCTTGGTGTCCGTAGGGTTGCTCCTATAAGTCGGCTTGTTTGGCAATTGTGATCCCGGCACAAAGTCAATTTGGTGCTCAATTCCCCGAAGCGAGGGCAATCCTTGCGGAAGTTCCTTAGGAAATGCATCCTCATAGTCCTGCAACACACAAGAAATCAAAGGGGAAATGGAAGAAATAGTGAGGTTAGTATTAAAACAATGAGCCAAGAGTAACATAGGCGTGTCCTCATCATGATCCACGAAGAGTTCCTTCTTCCTAACCAACATCACCATGTTTTTTGTCCCTTTTGCCGTTGAGGCAGCCTTGGATGCCCCCACTGCCCCACCTACGAAATTCCCTCCCTTCTCTCCCTTTTCGGATTCCTTTCCCTTTTCCTTTAATTCTCTCATCCTGTGATGCCACTCATTTACTTGGGAAGGTGAAAGAGGATGAAGTGTAACCTTTTGGCCATCCTTCTCAAGTGTATATCGATTGGACCTCCCATCGTGTTTGGTAGACCTATCATATTGCCAAGGTCTACTTAGCAACAAGTGACATGCTTGCATTGGTATCATGTCTCAAAGCACTTCATCGTGGTAGTTTCCCACCTTAAACCGTATCACACATTGCCTTGTGACCCTTAATTCACCACAATCATTCAACCATTGTAACTTGTAGGACTAGTGTGCGGGGTAGTTGGTAACTTCAAGAAATTTACCATAGCATTACTTATAACATTCGTACAACTACCACTATCGATCACCAAGGTACACACACTCCCCTTTACAAAATATTTAGTATGGAATAGATTTTCCCTTTGGCTTGGGTCATCTATTGCCTTACTAATCATGACGTGCCTAACCACAAAGTTTGGAACCACACACTCCCCTTCTTGCGGATAAACATCTTCACTTTCATCACCATCATCATCATATGGTCCATCATCGATTTTCTCTCTATCTTGAGGCTCGGCCTCATCTTCTACCCTTTCAGGGCCCACCTCCTCACCAAGATAATACAATCTCCCTTCCCATAGGATCACATTGCATCGGTTTGGACATTCATTGGTCTTATGCCCCCAACCTTGGCACTTGAAACATTGGAATCCCTTTTGGTTAGGATACTTTTGAGCCTCTGGTTTTGGAGGAATTTTGTGGATTGTTTTGGGCTCGGGAAGCCTTGTAGTGGTGGGTTGGTCCTTGTTTTTGGGCCAGCCCGAGGGAGCTTGTCGCCTTGCCTTGAAAGATGATCTCTCTTTAAGTTCCCTTTCAATCTCAAGAGCCGCTTGGAAAATACCGTCAACGGTTTCAAACTTGTGAAGTGTTAAATGAGTGGAGATCTCTTTGTTCAACCCACACTTGAACCGGATGATGTCGTGACTGATTTGTTCCCCACGATGATCAAGTTTCAACATGAGTTGTTGAAACTCATCAAAATATGCCATCACACTCTTGTTACCTTGACGCAAGCCATACAATCTAGCAAGCAACTCATGGTGATATCTCTCGGGAAGGTATCGTTGCCTCATCAAGTACCTCAACTGATACCAAGGTGGTGGATGCCCATCAATTAGTTCATTACTAAACCACTCGACATACTCCCACCAAGTGTTAGCATAACCCTCGAAATGAGCTATAACATAGCAACCCTTCTTTTCTTCCGAGATATCATTAACTTGGAAAACTTTTTCACAAGCCGATTCCCAAGCTATGTAGGCCTCGGGGTCACTTTCACCCTTAAAGATGTAGGTTCAACTTGATGGTGTTGATGCCTACATCTCTCTCTTGGTGTCGGTTTCCCCTATCTCCATACCCTCGGTATCTCCTTGGATCTCCACGACCCCCTCTTATCTCCTCCTCCCTTATGTAAGCATCATCAAAGGCTCCATATCCTTCATACTCCTCTCTACCATATCCCTCAAAGGGGGCTAGCCGATCTTGGGCATTTTGGACTTGATTTGGAGGAATTGGATTTTGTGGCCTTTGGTAGGGTTCGAATTTAGCGGAGGTACTTGACGTCCAAATCCCTCTTGTGGAACTTGAGGAGCTTGGAAGTGTATTGGCCTAGTGGGGTCACGGTTTGGAGGGAAAAAAGTGGTTTGGCTTGCGGCATTTAGTGGAGCTTGAGGTGCATTTAGCATTTGGTGCACTATTTCGGGGGTGATGGTTGCGGAGGAAGTTCTATCATGCCCATTAATAGAAACATGTAGAGGAGTAGAAGGACGAGAGTTCCTTTGACTCTCCACTTGTTCTAATCTCCCACTAATAGTCGACACTTCTCCCTTTATTGCTGCCAAGTCCCCCCTCACGGCCCCAAATTCCATATTCAACCTTTCAAGTGTCCAGGTAACAGCCTCAAGAGTGACCCTCATAGAGTCAAGTGCATTAGTATCCACGTTATGGGACGTGGTCCCTTCCATTGTCAAGGTATTATACTCTTTGGATCATCTCACACTTGAGTTCCACAAGTGTTGTAGATTAGCTAGTAACCGTGAATCCTTTAAGGTATGAGTAAGCTATTATCTAGAGTGGATTCTTGTTTGAAGACTCAAAGAATTCTTGTCGGACTAGAACCAAAAAAAAAAACAGCAATGTATTCAAAAGATAAAAAGCACTCAAGTAATCGTTGACACGAACAAACGGATTCAAAGGACTAATTGACAACCTAGTAGGAATTTACTAGTTTGTTAATTAGTTCTAGAACCAAGTAAGGAAACCAAGAATCAACAATTAGCAACTAGAAGATTATCCAAAGTTGAGCTTATAGTGACGTGGCAGCATGTAAGTGGTCGGTCTTTGTCCTACACGTTTCTTTTTTTTTTTTTGTCTCAAATCTGAAATTTTCAATACTCACACAACTTGTTATGGATGACAATGTGTTTTGGATGGAAAGTAAAAGTCTTGTATTCTTTCAACCTTTAAAACTCAAAAAGGGGAGGTTTGACTATGCTATTCCCACAAAACAAGGTCCCTTGAATTAAGGAAGAGTGGTTGTCAAGACTAGGAAGTGATGGGTGCAAGTCTTTTCACCAACAACTTTATGACTTTTGTCTTACAACATGAACTCAACTTTCAACAAGATGAACAAGTTTATAAGATGAATACCTCAACAATCCCAACACCCTTCAAGAACACAACATCAACTTCTTCAAGCACATAACGAAAAACCACCAATTGTTATCAACAACATACAACCTACGGTCCACTTTTCAAGTCACCACAACAATGGTCAATATTTTAAGCTCAATCTTTTAGATCTTGACACTTTAGTGTTGGTGAGAAAGAAACCAACACTAGAAACACACTAAACAAGTAAAATAACACCTAGATCTATACACACAACAACATTCTCGGCCAAGACAACAATGGACAGATTTTCTCTTTTCTTTTCTTTTTTTTTTTTTTGGCCGAGAGAAAGCCCACGATGGGTAGTGTTGGAACACAACTGGCCTTGCTCTGATACCAAATGATACAAGATCAAGTCCAAAATACAAAGATTCCTACAACAACAAGAAGAAGACCCAACGAACACAAGATTAACAAGTTAAACAACAATGCTAGAGAATCGAAAGAGCCCCACACGGCTTCACTAGACTTCAAGATCTCAAACACAACAACAACAAGATAATAAAAAGATAGTTAACTTGACATATAATATTCAAGATACTAAGAACCCTAACATCAAGAAAGGACCCTAAGACTAATGAATATGAACACCAAGTTCTTACTTAGACCAAGAGGAACTCAATGACCTCAAGATCCTTGTTTCTAGCCAAGAAATGACACAAGTGTCTCTCTTCTTTTGGGCTGTTTTAGAGAGAGAGAACCCAAAATATTACAAGTCTTTTGATTCAAAATAATGATGGAAGAACTACTCAAATAACCCTAACATGTTCTATTTATATTACAAGGAAAAAATGAGGCAAAATGACCAGCTTGTCCCTAAGCCCTTGGGCGGCCTTGGAGTGTACATTTATTGCATTTCAAGGTCCCTCTTCACATTTGAAAACATTTATATCATTAGATGGATCAATCACCAACTCACACACGGTCATTTGCATGAACAAAGCTTAGAGTTTTTGTAATTCCCGAGCTTGGCTTCGTGTGAATGGTCAGGTACTTGTTGGACAGCTTGTCCCACCCGTATCACCCTTGAAGCACCATTTATATTTCCCTTTAACCATTCATTAGCATGGGCAAACATTTCACTACTATAAATAATGATGAACTCCTATATCTCTGTAAAGCATCAATGATGTTAGCCCAACATCTTCCTATGATCTCTAATTTTAATCCGAGTCTGGCAAATTTGACAATAGTTTCATTAATTTCCCAGAAAACCTTCCTCTCATGAGATATGCCTCCATGTAAGATTGTGTTTTTTCTTTTCCATAGGAACAAAGGTATTATCATAGGAATACATTAAAAACTAAATTCATTCTACAATTCTCTTCATAGTTAGTCCATAACCTCACACTTTTTTGTTTCAAGTTGAGTCTCTTCTCAATAATACTAGTTGCACCACAATGGTTATTCCACACCTTTTCAACAACCTCACCTTTGAGAAATAGGTGACCAAATGTTTCCCTCTTAGGGTTGTTACATCATCCACAAGTTTCAGCAATTTCAGAGTTCCACACATGCATTAGGTAGCAACTGGAACCTTCCCTAGCCATATCCTCCAAGTAAGAAAAGAGTACGTGGAAGGCGACCCTTTGGTGTATATAGCCTTTAAGTATTCATCATTATCAGCTTTTTTGCCTCTGTAAATCCCAAGCACTCTAAGTAGTAAGATTACCATTACTATTTTCGTTCCAAAAAGGTCTGTCCATCACATTTTCATAACATACAGGCCCCATATTGTCCCTGACATGTTCCAAGACATAGTTTGGAATTACATCCTGTATTTTATCAAAATCCCACCCCTCCTCCTTGAGAAATTCCCCAACATCCTTCAAAGCATGGCAAGAATGAACCTCTGTTTGATGAATAAATAGTGGACCAGTGTTAGTATACTTATCAAACCATATAGTAGAAGTTCCACTCCTTGGTTCCCACTATAGAAATTGTTCAAACTTTTCCCTATTTTTAAACACAGTTTTCCTCATTTGAGAACCCCTCTCTATTGCATCAAAGTTGTAATTTGTTTCTTACAATATTTGTTCCAAAGAAATTTAGTCCACAAACCTTAAACCCCCTTCTTGCTTATGTAGACAGACCTTATTCCAAGCAGACCAGTGTTTGCTTCTACCTGATTCTTTGTTGTGTAAAAAGAATTTTGCAAAAATGATTTGTAGATCTTTAATAACAATTTTAGAAGTAACAATTTTTGAAAGGACATAGATGGGGATACTCTGTAGAGCACTTTTCAGCAACACTTCTTTACCCACATAGACAACAAACTACCCTTCCAAGCTTATAGTTTACTCCTAATTTGTCCATGAGATTTGTATAATGCTTCATCTTCTTATTTGTGTGTGAAATGGTACAAGAAAGGTATTTTGGAGAAAAGGAACCTTTAAACATCCCTGTAATATGTTCCACCTACTACAACACACCCCTAGGGGTATTCTAGTGCACATAAAAAAAGTTTTTGTCCCTATTCACCTTCTAATCTAATTTCTGGTTATACACCTACATAATCATCATAATTGTTTCCATAGAATAAACTTTATATGAGGAAAAATTATAGTGTCCTCAACATATGCTATGTGATTTAGATTTGAACTCCACTTAGGCACACCATACCCCATATAAGACTCATCCTCAAATAACTGATTAAGAGCCCTTGTCATTAGCTCAACAAATAATATAAAGAGACCAGGGGATAAAGGATCCCCGTGTTTCACCCTTAGTAGAGTGGAACACTGAACTATTTACCTATTTAATAACACTGAATAGTAGTAATTAGAGATTAGTCTCCAAATCACATCCTCCACCTTATTAGAGAAACCCATTTTTCTGAGAACATTCATCAAAAAGTACCAAGAAACTCTATCATATGCTTTAGCCATATCAAGATTTAGCACTATGTTGGAGGGTGTTCCTCTTTTCCCTATATCAGTAACCAACTCCTGTGTTAATAACACATTTTCAACAATACTTCTTTTTTTAACAAAACCTGATTGATTAGGAGAAATCAATCTAGGTAGAATATTCTCAAATCTATCATGTACAATTCTTGAAAGAATCTATTTCACAAAATTACTAAGACTAATGGGTCTCAAATCTGAAAAAGTTTGCACATTGTCTTTTTTTAGGTATGAGAACCAAGTTAGTATGAGTAATAGGTTTCGGAACGGTATTACCTGCAAAGAAAACCAACACCAATCTAATTGCATCAGCACTTACTATGTCCCTGTAAGACTGGTAAAATCTCCAAGATAGACCATCAGGACCACAAGCACTATGACCATTTAGGCTAAAAAAAACCTTTTTAATCTCTGTGTCTTCAGGAATTGCCCATAATAAAACATTATCCTCATCTTTGAATAACTTAGAAATGTCATCAAGAAGAAAAAATCAATAGCATCTCTCTCTTGAGTGAACTTCTTCTAATAAAAATCTATGGATTTATTAGTAATTTGGTCCTTCTCTTCTGACAAACATCCCTTATCATTTAAAATTCTGGACCCCAAAGTCTATTCCTCCTTCCTTTTATAAGACTGTGAAAGAACCTTGTATTTCTATCCCCACTTTCAAACCAATCATAGCCAGTTGTCTACTGCTAATAACTCTCCTCTAAGTAAAGATATCTGATATATTCAACCTTAGTCCTTCATAAAACAACCTTAGTTTCCTGAGAAGGATAATCTTCAAATAGTTTCTCTTTTATTTTGGGAATCTCTTCTATAATAAGTAACTATTAAAATATATCCCCATATGCTTGTCTACTCCACAAAGTGATAGCCTTCTTTACATGCTTAATCTTCCTTTTGAAATCAAAGAATGGATTTCCTGTGCAACCAGAATCCCAATTTCTTCTAACCAACTCCTTGAAGTCAGCATGCTCAGTCTAAAATTTTAAGAACTTGAAGGGCCTTTGAAATTTGATGCTTTTATTCTCATAATTTAGAAATAGAGGAGCCTAATCTGACCTATCCCTTGATAAATGCTCAATCTCTACGTGCGAAAAAATACCATAAAGATTAGAATTTGTCAGACTTTGTCAAGATTCTCAAATATACAATCAGCTCTTGCTCTTCCATTCCACAAAGTAGAAGCGTTCCCCTTTTACTATACTTATGTTAAATCACAAGATTCAATACAATCTTAGAAATCCTCCACATCTGTATCAACTATTAGAACTCCACCAATGTTATCTGCCTCATTTAGCACAATATTAAAATCACCCCAAATTATCTAACATCTATTTAAACCATTGGAAATAGAGTAAATGCTATCCCATAGATCCAATCTTTGATTTCTATCACATTTTGCATATACAACTATCACCAAGAAATAAATACCACTAATTTATCACTCAAGTACATGAAAATTTATTGTTTTGTATCACTGACAATAGTAGCATTAAAATTATGGTTAATAAAGAACCAAATCTTTCCATTACAGTTATGAAACACTAAAGGCATCTAAATTCTACTCCTATATCTATTGATTATTTTGATATGTTGAAAATGCTCTAATAAAGCTATGTAATCAAATTTATGAAACTTGTGTAACATCTGAACTCTCTGAAAAGCCATTTGTGACTTAATAGACCTGATCTTCCACATAATACCCTTTAATATTGTTTTGTCTTTTATGTCACTCTATTTCTCTTTGGTTGGACTCTGACAGGCTGTGCAACCTCCCCATTAACCTGTTTCTTCCCCTTCATTGCAGATTTGAAAGATTTAATAGCCCTTGGAGATATATCGGCATCTCTAAATATGTCATCTTCAACTTGATCTGAAACACTCTTATCTTCTCCAACTTCTAACTGTTTATAAACCTCCACCTCCTCAAGTTTAGGAGTTATAATATTATGTAATACATCATATGAAGACTCATTTGTACTACTCCAAGTTTGAGTTTCATCAATATTTAAAAGAGTATCTACAGTAACCAATTTATTATCCCTTGTTGCAGTTAGAATATCTACTTTGCTACATGTCCACTTCTTCCCATAATCTACATTGTTGATTGTGTTTGATATGTCTGGCTCCTGTTTCTTAATATCATCATTGTGTTGCTTCTTTGCAGGATTTTCTAAATGTTCTTCACCAACACCACATGAAAAAATATCTCCACTATTAAGTAATGTAATATCCCCTTTTACTACTTTAGAATATTACTTATTAGTTAGAATGTTACTCTTATCTGATTCCACTTTTTAGAGCACTATAAAACTCCCATACATAGTAACAAATGAACCTAAGCTTGACTCTTTTTCTAAACATTCATCAACAACATCACTTTGAGAGATATCTCTGATACTTCCCAAGGTACTATCCTTCTTTACTTCCTCTGCAGATGTCTAATCAATTGGATTGTTTCTCACATCTGATTCTACTTCTTTTTATGCAGCAGGGTTCCTATGGTTTTCAACTAAGGGAGCTAAACTTATCTCTTTTTAATGGTTATGAATTAACCTGGAAATCTAATCTTTAGTGGACTGCTTATTGACCCCATCCCCTTGTTTTCCTTTTACTTAATAAGTGCTTATTAATGTAATAATAGTATTTGCTACTTCTGTTCCTTCTGTGTGATCTCTCCTTCTTCTATTAATGCATTAAAGGTATTTTTATTACAAATCCCTTTATCTAGTCTTGAAGTATTTTCACTCAGATACCCTTGATTTACAAGCCTTCTCCGAGTAGGATTCCACTGAGGATTTTGAAATGCCTCTCTTCCTCCTTGTCATTTCAATGGACTAACTTCCACCTCTCTATGATAAGTGTTATTATCTTGATCAACTTTCTTTTGTTATGCCAGTTTCAGTTCTGGGTGCAGTACCCTACACTCCTGCTCATTATGCCCTTGTAGGTTATATATATATTTTTTGTAGTATTTATGGAGAAAATCATATTTGATCTTCACATGTTCTATTCTTGATTCCTTTGTGTCAGAATTGACAAGCTCGATCTCTATACACTAAGGAAGGTCTACTAGAAGATCAACTTGCACCTTAACTGTTGCACAACTAGTTCTATTTTTGTTCATCGTATTCAAATCCAAATGTATTGGCTTCCCAACATCTGAGGCTATTAAGAATAATGACTCTTTCTTAAAAAAATTGGCTTGAGATTAGGAAATGAGATCCACCCCATTGCTTCTGTAGTTTACTGTTTAATCTTGAATATAGCGTCATAAATTAGGGGTCACATCTGATAGGAGTATCCATCCTTAGTAGTAATATAGTAAATGTTCTTGGCCATCACATTCACAAAATCCTCTATAAGTTCAGATCTCATAAGAATATGACAATTTCTCAAGAAACCAAGTTTATAATCCCCTTTCACATTAAGTTGCTTAGGTATTTGACTTCAAAAGTCATCAAATTCCTGCCAACCATAAGAAAACTTCCCAATTTCTAAAAATAGAAATTCTTTAATTATATTTATCCAATCTACTTCTTTCTCAGTACACACCACTCAATGAATAACATTAAATAATTGAGCTTTTTGATAGGGATGGGTTGAACTGTAGTTTTAGGTTGGAAGTATTTTGGGGTAGTAGTGAAAATTTTTCATGAAAAATGGTTAGGTTGACTGGCCAGCATTAGAATCAAACTGACCAATGGCCTAAATGGACATTTCCAGTGGAAACAAGAGTTTAGGTGATAAAGATGGCCTGGTGGAGCATGAGAGAGAAAAGAGCATTTCTTTATTTCATTAAAAGGGTTCAACCCCAAAAAAACTGGTTCCTCTATGTTTCCTTGTCTTTATTTTACTTTTAGAGACAAATGGTTGTATATTGTAATAACCCAAGTTGTCCTTATGATGGAATAGAGAGTAAAACCTTCGCTTAGTTTACCCTAAGGCAATTTTGGCCTAACTTCAGGTGTATTTTAAGTGTGTAGTGGTCTAGGGAAATTTGGGAATATTTAGAGTGTCAATTGGTGTTATAGATTGTATTTTGTATTAGAGCATGAGTTGAGAAAATCATAGAACTTCTTGTGCACAAAATGGGTTTATAAAAATCTGGTTAAAGCAATTACGATAAATAGGTCAATCAGTAATGTTAAACTTTGAGAAGTGTGTTGTGAAATGGCTAGAGCTGGGACTGAGTCCCAAGCTACTGGTTTGGGGTCATTGCAGAGACAAAAGTGCTACTACACTTGCGTTGATATAGCAACAAAATTGTCTCTACAACGACAATCAATTTGGCCGAGAAGCTGCTATAGAGGAAGATCCTCTGCTATAGCGGGGCCACTGCAGTAACAAGAGTTTCGTTACAGTTCTAAAGCAGAGTTTTCTAGTTTTTAAATTAGAAAACCTAATTTTCATCCCCACCTTTCTAAAAAAATTTCAAGGGCTTTCCAAGGGTGATTTTTATCAACTATTGTGCTTTTCCATCATTGAGTTAAGGTCCTTATACACTTTAAACTTTAATTACACCTATAGATTCGTATGATTGTAGGAATCATAACCATGATAGAATTTGGTAATATATCCCTAATTTTATGAATAGGTGGGAATTGAGGGGGAATGATGTTATTATCAGTTGTTGTCGATCAAAGGGTGTGAGAAAACACTTCCTATGGTAGAATTCATGATTATAAGTGAAAATATGAAGAATTTAAAGAGTTTAAAACTATAGTAAACCCTAAGATGATGAACTAGATTAAGTTCACGAGTTTTTTTGTTAAATGTGTGTTTGTAATGCTTAGGAAGGGTGAATGGTTGTATTAAATCTATGTAATTGTTGTTTGTAGATCAAGAACGGGGCTGGAATTTAAAGGAAGGGCAAGTTTGTGGCTATATGTTGTTTATGAGCAAGGAAGTGAGGTAGGTTATGGTTTAACAGTAGTAAAGACTTGCTTGACTCTATTCTTATATGTGATTTTGATGTTTATGATTAGCTTTTGGGCATTATTTGTGATTATTGACTGTGTCATGCATTGAACATATGGTTTTAAGATGGTATTAAGATGATATGCGGATAGGGTGTCACACTGACACTGTTATATAGATTAGTTTTCACACCAAAACTGTTATATAGATTAGGTGTCACGCCAACATTGTTAGTGGATTGGGTACCATGTTGGTATTGGTACATAAAGTGAGCTCATCCCCTACAGGTTATAGCTAAGAGTCCCTGCTGACTCTAGTATATGTGTACAACTTGCATGCATACAATCATCATTTCATTTATATTTATAATTGTGATGGCTATTGTTGAAGGAATCTGCCTATGTACAATTGATTTACTTATATACCTGTGTCCCAATGAGATGAAGTGTTATAACTATAATTGTTTGTCAACTAAATATGAGTTGTGTTTTGATTGTTGTTATTTGTATTTAACCTGCCCATTTGTAAGGTGTTGAGTTGAGTTGGCTGATGATGCCCTCCAGTACTTAGTTTATGTACTGGTGCTACTGATACTCTTCTTTTTGTAGAGTGCAGAGCATGGTCCAGCATTTGAGACATGACCTTGACTCTAGTCCATGATTGAGATATCGATTCAAAGGTGAGCACCTTGTTCGGGCAGCCATTGGATCATCTCTATGTTGGTTATGTCCTTTGTTTCAAGATAGATACATTCCTTTACTTAGTCATTTGAATATTGTTTAGACTTCATTTTTGATACTGTTTTAGTCATTCTTGTGTAATGACTTTTGGGGCCCGCGAGTTGTAAGATGTAGGGATACATTTGCACTCTCTTTGTTTTTTAGTATTCAGTTAGTTAGAAAAGAACTCAGTTTGCTTTTATTATTTTTAGTGAGCTAAATAGTAGTGAATTCATGAGGTTGGTGTTGGTGAATTCTTGTTAATTTGTTAAGGGTTGGGTTAGATGGTTCTCCCACTCTAGTGTTAGGGTGGGTACAACTCACGACCGATTGGGTAGTGACAAAGATGGTATCAGAGTACTGGGTTTGTCTATCTCTTCATATAAGAATAAGTCTAGTAGAGTCTTTTGAAATATTACAGAGATGTCTATAAATGTGAAATGGTACAGAGATATATATACTTTTTATCGAGATGTTATAAGGCTTTAGGATATAATATTTGCTTCTTTCTTCCTTTTGTGCCAGTACTTAATTTCAATTGGTATATGGTGATCTAAATTGGTATCTAACATCCTTCACTTTTGTTTTCGTAGATGGTGAACACTCGTTCAACCTGCAAAGCAGAAGCAGCCATAACACCACACCAACATAAGTCGTTGAGGTCGCGGTTTGGAAAAGTCCTTGAGTTAGGGCAAGAGCACGAAGGGGAGGATAAACTGTAGCACCTATCAAGGGTGGATTTTAGGAAGCTAAAAGACCGTCCAGAGAATGTGGTGAGTGTATAATGGTGTAGCTTAGATTCCTATGTCTGCAGAGTTGATTCAGCAGGTGTTGGGGTTTCTGAGTACTTTGGCTGGTACAGGTAGTACTCCAGCAGTGCCTGCATTTCTGTCCCTAGCCTTGCAGCATATCACTGTTGTAGCACCTCAAATAGATGAAGGATCTGAGATAGTAGTGTTTCCCCAACAACTATAGGGACCGATAATGACTAATGATAAGCACGGACTATTTTGTAAGTTCATGAAGATGAAACCTCCAGTTTTTTAGGGTACTGAGTTAGAGGATGCATTTTAGTTTATTATTAACTATCACAAGTGGCTGCACAACATGGACATTGTGGAGAGGTATGGTATGGAGTTTGTGACATTTTGGTTGGAGCCAGAGGCCTAGAAATAGAGGAGGTCTTTTGTTGAGTGTAGGGTTGGTTTACCTCCACTTACTTGGTCCCAATTTTAGAACATATTCCGTTAGAACTATGTTTCTCATACCTATTGGGATCATAAGAAGGATAGGTTCCTGAAATTTGAGTAGGGAAAATATGTTTGTTGCAGCCTATGAGGCCAAATTTCATGCCTTGTCTCGCTATGCACTTTAGTTGATTACTTTAGAGGAGAAGAGGATCATGTATTTTGTGAAAGGTTTGAACTCAGGTATTTAGGTGGTTGCACTATCAGTGGTTACATCTAAAAATACCTTTTAGAAAGTGCTTTAGTTTGCGAAGAAGGTGGAAGGGATTACGAAGCAAGGAGAGATAAAGGAAGAGGAAAAGAAGAACCAAAAAATAGGTGATTTCAGTGGTAATTATTTAAGGGTTCGTGGGTTACAAGTTTATTCTTCTCGACATTTCATTTAGTCATGCCTATTTCTGTAGGAGGCCTGTCAGGTGTCAATTATCAGCCATCTCCGGCCGATAGTTATACACCTTTAACATCTTTAGTTCAATGGCCAACCTTATATATCAAATTCCATAAGTATGGGGGATTGGGTCATATTTAGAGGTATTATCCTAACTGCTTATATGTAGGATAGTTGACTCAACAGCCAATTTTTAGAGCCTTAATTCCAGTAGGTCATGGTGGTGGAGGATAGGATAGAGATTATCCACATGGTGGGCGTGGTGGTCACAATGTAGGGAGGGGTAGATACCAATCCAACCATGGTGGAGAATAGGTTTGTCGAGGTGGCACGCAGGATAGTAGAGGTGGTGGTCAGATTAGTGATAAGGATCATTTTTATACTATTTCGGTCCATCCTAAAGTTGAAGCTTTTGATGTTGTGATCACGGGTACTATTTTTGTCTGTGATCCTATGGCTTCTATTTATTTGATCTCGGGTCTACTTTCTCTTTTGTTTATTTTAGATTTGTCTTGGTTTAGGACTTAAAATATGAATTCCTTAATGCTCCTATGTATGTGTCTAGGCTAGTTGGAGTTTCTATATGTGTTGATCAGGTTTATTAGGCATGTCCTGTGATGTTTATAGGGTATAGAACTTTGGCAGACTTAGTGATCTTATATATGAAGGAGTTTGATGTTATTTTAGGGATGATTTGGTTGTCTTCTCATCGTGCCATTCTTGATTGCTATTTTAAGACTGCTACTATAGCTATGCTCGAGATGGAAAGGCCAGAGTGGGAAGGTACGCTTAAGCCTACTCCTTTGAGAATTTTGTCAGCTATTCTTGCCCAAAAAATAGTTAAGCGGGGGTGTAGGGCATTTCTAGCTAATCTTTGGGATAATAGTTTAGTATTCCCTCCTATTGATTTTATTTTAGTTGTACGTGAATTCTAAGATGTATTCCCTGATGACCTCTCTGGTATGCCTCCTGACCGTGAGATTGAATTTTTTATAGACTTAGAGATAGGAACCCACCCCATATCTATTCCTCTTTAGAGGGTGGCACCGACAGAGTTAAGAGAATTGAAATCCCAGTTGTAAGAGTTATTGAGGAAGGGTTTTATTCATCCAAGCATTTTGACTTAGGGTACTCCTGTGCTTTTTGTGAAAAAGAAGGATGGTAGTATACGGATGTGCATATACTACCAACAGTTCAGTATGGTGACTATTCAAAATAAGTATCCATTGTAGGAGCCACACCATTCTTAAAGATTAATTTGAGGTCAGGTTACCACCATCTTAAGATTTCGAATGAGGACATTCCAAAGACTACCTTTCTGAGTCGTTATAGACATTACGAGTTCCTGGTTATGTCCTTTAGTTTGACCAATTCCCCAACCATTTTTATGATCTTGATGAATATAGTATTTAAGCCATTTTTGATTCATTTGTTATTATATTCAGTGATGATATTTTGGTTTACTAAAAGAGTAAGGATGAGCATGAAGCTCACTTGCGTGCAGTGTTGGGGTTGCTTAAAAAGAAGCGATTTTATGCTAAGTTTTTGAAGTGTGAATTATGGATGTATTCAGTGTTCTTTTTCGGGAATTTTGTATCTAAGGAAGGGGTTATGGTAGACATATAGAAGGTGGAAGTTGTTAAGAAATATGCCAGACCGACCAACGTGATAGAATCTTGTAGTTTTATGCAGTTGTCCAGTTACTATCGTCGGTTTATTAAGGGATTTGCCTCTATTTCTTAGCATATGGCTTGCTTGACTCAGAGAGAGGTACCTTTTGTGTGGGATGATAAGTCTAAGGAGCACTTTCAAAAGCTCAAGACCTTGCTAACTTCAACTCATATTCTTACTTTGCCTATTGAAGGTAAGGATTTCACTATGTATTGTGACACTTCATTGTCTAGTTTAGGTGTTGTTTTAATGCAAGTTCAGAATATAATTGCTTATGCTTCGAGGCAGCTGAAGTTGTATGAGAAAAGCCATCCCACCCACTATTTTGAATTGGCAGTAGTGGTTTTTGCTTTGAAAATTTAGAGACACTACCTCTATGGGGTAAAGTGTGAGCCATTCAAAGAACACCATAGTTTGCAGCATGTGTTTACTCAAAAAGATCAGAACTTGAGGCAGGGAAGGTGGACGGAGTTGATCAAAGATTATGACATCTCAATTATGTATTATTCCAGTAAGGCCAATATGGTGCCAGATGCATTGAGCTAAAAGCCGACAAGCATGGGATGTTCGGCATGGTTGGAGGTGTCGAGGTGCCCATTTGCTAAAGAGGTACAAACTCTGACTAATGGTTTCATGGGGTTGTAGGTGACTAGCAAAGGAGGAGTGTTCGAGATGGGACCTTATAGCACTGATATGCTAAAGAATTTGATGGAGAAAGTAAAGTTCATCTAGGAGAAATTAGTAACAGCCCAGAGTCAACAAAAAGAATATGCAAATAGTAAGGTAAGGGATGTGCAATACGAGAAAGGTGAGAAAGTGTTGCTGAAAGTATCACCCATGAAGGGTGTAATGCGGTTCAAAAAGAAAGGAAAATTAAATCTGAGTTACATTAGACCTTTTGAGATTTTGAATAGAGTAGGGTTGGTGGCGTATAGGTTGTCTTTGCCTCCTAGCTTGTTTGGGATTCATCCTATGTTTCATGTGTCAATGTTCAAGAAATGCTACAGAGATAGAGAAAACATCATTGGTGTTCAAAATTATTTAACAAAGAGCTCTATTACAAAGAGGAGCTAATTGTTATCTTGGAAAGAGATGTGAGAAAGCTGAGAGCTAAAGTCATTCCATCAGTAAAAGCTTAGTGGAGAAACAATCCTATTTAGATAGCTACATGGGAGACAGAGGTGGATATATTCAAGCGCTATCCACACTTGTTCATCAACTCAGGTAATTCTTTTGCTCGTTTGTTGTATCATTTTAGTTAGTTGTCTTTCAGGATGAACGAGAGATAAATTGGTATCTAATGTTAGGACCCAAATCATTGTTACATTGAAATAGAGAGTAAAACCTTCGCTTAGTTTTCCCTTAGGCCAAAATTGGAAAATTCAGTGCTGGACTAACTTTAGATATATTTTGAAAGTGTGGTGGTCTAGGAAAATTTAGGAATTATTAGAGTGTCGATTGTTATTTTTGATTGTATTTTTTGTTAGATGATGAGTTTAGGAAGTCTTTGAAATTTCCAGACCATAAAAGGTGTTAAAAGAACTCTGGTTATAACGATTATCATAAAGGGTCAGTTCATAATGTCAAATTTTGAGAAGTGTGTTGTTAAATGGGCAGAGTTGGGAATGAGTCTCGAGGTACTGGTATGGGGCTACTGCAATGACTGAAGTGTCACTGTAGCGACAATCAATTTGGCTAAGAAGTCGTCGCAGCGACAGATCCTTCACTGTAGCGACAAAAGTACTACTGCAGCGGCTAAAGCACAGTTTTCTAGTTTTTAAGTCAAAAAACCTAATTTTCATCCCCATATTTCTAATAAAAGTTCAAGGGCTTATCAAGGGTGGTTTTTGTCAACTTTTAGGGTTTTCCATCTTTGAATTAAGGTCCTTTTACACTTCAAACTTTAATTACTCCTCTAGATTCATAAGATTGTATGAATTATAACCATGGTTGAATTTGGGAATTTTACTGTATGTCTATGAACTTGTGGGAATTTGTGGGGAATGATGTTATTATCAGTTGTTGTTGATCCTAGAATGTTAGAAAACACTTTCTGTGGTAGAATTCATGATTGTAAGTTAAAATATGAAGAATTCAATGACTATAAAAGCGTAGAAACCCCTAAGATAATGAACTAGGCTAAGTTCATGAGTTAATTTTGTTCAATGTGAGTTTCTAATGCTTATAAAGGGTGCATTTTTGTGTTAAATCTATGTAATTATTGTTTATAAATCAAGAACCGACGAAATAAAAAAGAAGGACAAGTTTGTGGCTATCTAGTATTTATGAACAAGGAAAACGAGGTAGGTTATGGTTTAATAGTAGTAAGTACTTGCTTGACTCTATGCTTATATGTGAGTTGGATGTTTATGATTAGCTTTTAGGCATTACTTGTGATTATTCAATGGATCATGCATTGAATATATGGTTTTGCGATGGTATTAAGAAGATATATGGATCAGGTGTCATGCTTACACTAGTAAATGGATCAGGCGTCATGTCGACACTATTATTGGATCATATGCCATATCGGTATTAGTATATGGACTGAGCTCGTCCCTTGCAGGTCATAGAAAAAAGTCTATGCTGACTGTAGTATTTGTGTACTTCTTGCATGCAAGCAATCATCATTTCATTTGTATTCATAATTTTGATGGCTATTATTGGAGGAATCTACCTAAGTTTATTTGATTTACTTGTATACCTGTGTCCGGATGAGATGAAGTATTATAACTATAATTGTTTGTCCACTAATTGTGAGTTGTGTTTTGATTGCTGTTATTTGCATTTAACTTGCCTATTTGTATGATGTTGGGTTGAGTCGGCCGATGATGCTTACCAGTACTTAGTTGATATACTAATACTACCTGTCTTGTTCTTTTTATTTAGTGTAAAGCGTGTTACAATATTTGAGACAAGACCTCGACTCTAGTTTGTGATTCATATATCGATTCAAGGGTGAGCACCATGTCTAGGTAGCCATTGGATCATCTTTATATTGGTTATGCCCTTTGTTTCAGGACTAATACATTCCTTTTACTTATTATTCTGGATATTGTTTAGACATGGTTTTAGACGCTATTTTAGATGTTCTTGTACAATAGCTTTTGGGTCCCGAAAGTTGTAACAAGTAGAGATACATTTCACACTCTCTTTGTTTTCGAGTATTTAGTTTGTTAATAAAGAATTCATTTTTCTTTTATTGTGTTTAGTGAGCTATATAATAGTGATTTGATGAGGTTGGTTTAGGTGAATTCTTTTTAATTGGTTAAGGGTTGGGTTAGATAGTTCTCTTACTGTATTGTTAAAGTGGGTGCCACTCACGACCAATTGGGTCGTGACATATATTTATACATATGTCTTTTTTTAGAGTGACTCTTGCTCATGACACTAATTTTTAGGGATTTTGAGATGTATATTTCAGATATATATCTTGTTATAGCATTTGTCTGACTTTACTCCTAAAGTCTCGTGTTATATTCTCTTATTGATCTTTATTCCATATTTATTACCTTTTTAATGTTGGGCTTACCTACCAAAGTTGGGTTAAGGTAGGTACTATCATGACCTCACTTTTTGGGTCATGACAAATTGGTATTAGAGCACTAGATTCACCAGTCTCATGATGAAAGAGAAAAATATCTAATAGAGTCCTATAGATTGATATTTTGACATATGTATCTATCTTTGGTAGGCTATGACATATTTTTGGGAAAATTATCTAATTTGATTCCTAACCAGGTGTTATTCATATTCAGTGTTCTAAACTTGTATCTCACTCTTTCTGCGTAGATGGTGAGAACTCAATCAGGTGCTATTGGTAATACTGAGCCAACACCCTCTGTAGGGTCCCCAGTCAGGGGATGAGGCAGGGATAACGACCAAGACTGTGATAGAGGCAAGGTACGAGGAGAGATTCCGGCTAGAGGATAAGATAGAACGGCCTCTCTCGAGCCACTAGTTAATCATATTGAGGCGGTTTATCAGCTAGGGTGTGTGGGACCATCCTAGGCCTTTTAGGAGTTTGTTGCTACTCTAATATTGTAGGAGCATCTAATTCATATTTTTTTCACTTGGATGGAACTCCTTAAGCAAGTACTCTAACGGATACACTAGATGGTTCATTGATAAAAGAAGGTATTTAGTCTCTAGGTTAGGTTGCTATTTTGGGTTTTTAAACTCCTGAGGCACAACCAACTACTGTTGTGGCTCCACTTACTGAGGTGTTACCTAACTAACTTGTTCTTCTACCTGTGGTTCCTGGTCTAGTGATGTCTATTGATGAGCAAAAGAGATTTGAGAGATTCATGATATTGTCCCCTCACAAGTATAATGATGTTGTTGGTGATCATGCATATGAGTTCTTGATCAGTTGTCAGGAGATATTGCATAACCTCAGTTTACTTGAGTCTCATGGTATTGATTATACTACCTTCTAGTTGACTGATATGGCTAAACAATGGTAGTGACCTTTTTTTGGTTGTAGGCTAGTGGGTTCCCCTCATTTGAATCGGACCCAATTTTCAGAGATTTTTCTTGAGAGATATGTGCCCTTTAGCTAGAGGGATAAACTGAGGGATGAATTTGATGACTTGAAATAGGGCTTCATGACTGTTGTTGACTACATGGCATATTTCCATGCTTCTTTTAGGCATGCTATGGCTAGTATTTCCATAGAGTCTGTGAGGATCTGAAAGTTTATGAAGGGATTTTCTAGTTCTCTTCAATTGATGATGGCTCAGTTAGTGACTTTAAGTGGTTCCTTTCAAAATATTATGGATCATGATAAGAGGATCGAGACTATTCATTAGGTTGCTCAGGGTGGTGGTAGTAAGAGGTCACGTTGATAGGGTAGTTTCAGTGATCATTCATCCTGAGGTAGTTATTATTTAGGCTGAGGTTCACATGGTTACAATAATACACCGATTCAGGAAGCATTGGAGGGTTCTGATATTGGGTTTGTGGGTTCTAAGGATTTGAGTGGTCAGAGATCAGGTCATGAGGGTCAAGAGTCGCATTCTGAATCTTCTAGTCATGGTGTGCATTTTGCTTCTTCTAGGCCCTCTTAGTGTGATTCATCTAACAGAGAATTTTATGTTTACGATAAGTCTGGTCACTTGGCTAAATATTGCCTAGAGGTAGACAGAATCTCCCTAATATAGTTTACAGTTTCAGCTTTGTCCTGCACTAAGGCGTGGATAGTGTTATGTTTTTCTTTGGTAACCTAAGGTAGAGGCCTCTAATGTTATAATTATAGGTATCATCTAGATTTGTCATCGTCCTGCTATTGTGTTATTTACCATGGGTTCACATTCTCTTATGTGTTTGAATATTTTGCATATGGTATTGATGCTAGGTTTGAGTCCCTTACCATAGCTATTCATGTTTATCCCCTCGTAGGTAATTCTTTAGTGGTGGATTGGGTGTACAGATCGTGTGTGGTGACTTTTTTGGAGTGTAAGACTTAGGTAGATTTGATTATTCTTGATATGGTCGATTTTGTTGTAATATTATGTATGGACTTGTTATCTCCTTATCTTGTAGTTCTGGATTATATGCAAAGATCATTACCTTAGTTATGCCTAATGCACCAAGGTTAGAGTGGAAAAGTACTCCTAATTTATGTCTAAAAGGGGTTATATCTTTTCTTCATGCTCGCTATATGCTAAAAATAACGTGTATTTCTTATTTTGCTTACCTGTGTAAAACCAATGTTGATTCACCACCTCCATTGGATTCTGTAGGAGTTGTTAGGGAGTTCATGGATGTGTTTTCTATGGACTTGTCTTGTGTTCGTCTAGATAGGGATATCAATTTTTCTATTGATGTGGAGTCAGGCACGAAGTTTATGTTGGTTCCCCCTTATAAAATGGCCCTGATGAGTTGAAGGAATTAAAGGAGCAATTACCAGATTTGTTGAGTAAGGGTTTCATTAGGCCGAGTGTTTGACCTTGCAGTTTTCTTGTCTTGTTTTTGAATAAGAAGGGTGGTGACATACTTCTATGTATTGATTATCAGCAATTGAATAAAGTGACTATCAAGAACAATTATTCTCTTCTGCGTATTGAAGATTTGGTTGAACAACATCTAGGTGGTCAGTTTACCATCAGTTGAGGATTTGAGCTTCGAATAACCCAAAGACAGCTTTCAAGATGTGGTATGGACACTATGAGTTCTTGGTTCTTTCTTTTGGGTTGAGAAATGCCCCGGAGGCATTTATGGAGTTAATAAATAGGGTGTTCTGACCTTATCTTAATTCTTTTGTGATTGTGTTCATTGATGATATCTTGGTTTATTCTTTGAGCGACGTAGAGCCTGTCAGGCATTAGAGAGCCTTACTATAGAGAATAAGAGATGAGTTATTTAATACCAAGTTCCCCAAGTGTGAGTTTTGGTTGGATTCTGTGTCTTTCTCGGGTCATATAGTGACCAAGGATTGTATATGGTCGATCCAGCCAAGGTAATTGTGGTTCGTGATTGGGCTAGGCCAACTTATCCTACCTAGGGTTGGAGTTTTGTTGGGTTGGCAGGCTACTATCGACGTTTTATAGAGGGCTTTTCTTCCATTGTGGCCCCTTTGACTAAGTTGACTCAGAAGTTTGTTACCAGTGGTCTGAAAAGTGTGAAAAGAGCTTTCACAAGCTCAAGGAGTTATTGTGTTTTCCTTCTATCTTGACTTTGCTCCAGTAGGGCATAGGTTTCATCGTGTTTTACAATGCTTCTGGAGTTGGCTTGGGTGGTGTGTTGATGCCAAAAGGTAAAATGATATCTTATGCTTCTTGATAGTTGAAGGTCCATGTGAAGAACTATCCTACTCATGACTTGGAGTTAGTGGCAATTGTATTCATGTTTAAGTTGTGGCATCACTAATTGTATGGCATTCATTATGATATTTTCACTGATCATCATGGCCTTCAACACTTTTTTAGTCAGTGGGATCTTAAAATAAGGCACTGTAGATGGTTGGAAATACTTAAGGATTATGATGTTACTATTCTTTATCATCCAAGCAAGGCTAATATGGTAGAGGATGCCTTGAGCAGGAAGGCGACGAGTATGGGAAGTTTGGCTTATCTTTTGATTAAGGAGAGACCTTTGGCTTTAGGCATTCAGTCTTTTGCCAATTGATTGATTCGACTTGATATTTCAGTTTCAGGGTGTGTTTTAGCTTATGTTAAGGCTAGATCCTTGTTGTTAGAGGAGATTTGTGTTTGATAGTTTGATGATGGAAAATTAGGAGTTATTCATGATAAAATGTTAAGTAGCAAGGCAAAGGTGGCAATTCTTGACCTTGGGGGTATTTTGAGGATTGTTGGCTCTGTGTGTGTACCAAAGGTTGGTGACTTGATTATATTGTTCTTGGAGGAGGCCTATAGTTCGAGATATTCTATCCATCCAAGAGCAGCTAAGATATACTATGACATGCATCAATACTATTGGTGGTGTGTGATAAAGAAAGACATTGTAGAGTTTGTGGAAAAGTATCTTGCTTGTCAGTAGGTAAAGTTTGAGCATTAGCGATCGAGTGGTGTTATGTAGAGATTGCCTGTCCCATAGTGGAAATTAGAGCAAAATAGACTTTGTGATTTGAATACCCCCAACTTTGGGGAAGTTTGATTCCATTTTTGTAATTATAGATGGTTTGACCAAGTCAATGCATTTCATACCTTTGAAAGTGAAATACAATGCAGAGAAGTTGGCCAAGATCTACATTTAAGTGACTATTCAGAGACATGACATGTGTATCTCCATTATTTCTTATAGGGGTACTCAGTTTACCTTAAATTTTAGGAGTTCTATGTAGATTGAGTTTGGGACTCAACTTGAGATGAGTACATTATTTCACCCTCAGATAGATTTCCAGTCAGAGTGGTAATTCAGGTGTTAGAGGACATGCTTTGAGCATGTGTTATGGATTTTTATGGTCATTAGGACGAGTTCTTTCCCTTAAGAGTTCACCAACAATAACAGTTACCATTCCAGCATTCAGATGGCGCTTTTTGAGGCTTTCTATAGGAGGAGGTGTAGATATTTAACGGTATGGTTTGATTCCTTTGAGGTTAGGACTTGGAGTTCTGACTTATTGAGAGACTCGATGGATCAAGTGAGATTGATTCAGCAGAGTGTTGTGACTGTCTACAGTAGGAAGAAGAGTTACACCAATTTACGAGTTTGTGTTGTGGTGTTCACGCTTGGTGAGTGGGTTTTATTGAAGGTATCACCCATGAAGGGTGTGATGAAATTCGAAAAGTAAGGGAAGCTTAGTCTGAGATTCATCGAACCTTTTGAGATTCTTGATAAGGTTAGAGGTGTGGCCTATAGGTTGGCTCTACCTCCGAACCTATTAGTTGTACATAAAAAATTCCATACATTGATGTTGAAGAAATACTGTCCTGATGATTAGCACGTGATGTGGTGAGATTCAGTTACTTTAGATCTTGATTTGACCTTTGAGGATAGGTCTATTGTTATTTTTGATAGGGAGACTAGAAAATTGAGATCCAAGAATATCGATTCTGTGAAAGGTCAGTGGAGATACTGGCCAATTAAAGAGGCTATATGGGAGGTTGATTCCGATATGCGAAATAGATACCCCCAACTTTTTTTGGTTCAGGTACTTTCTTCGCTCTTTTGTTCAAGGACAAACGTGTGTCTTAGTGGTGGATAATGTAACAACCCTTGTGGATATTTTTAGCTTTTTCTATATTTTTACCATTTTTCCCTAGCTCGTAGTTTTCCAATATCATTTATGAGTTGTGGGGATGATTGGCATGGTTTCCAAAGTATTCGGGAGTGAGTTATGTGATTTTGTGGTTTTAAGTAGACTTTAAAGTGAGATGGTTGACTTTGATCAACATTTTGAGATCCGAGCATCAGATGAGAGTTTCGTCGATTCCATTAGATCTGGATTGTCCATTTTGGATTAGTAGCATGGTTGGTTTGGTTTTTGACACTATATTGTGAGTTTTGAGTGTTTGAGCAAAAACTAGTTATTTTGGCCAAAAGGGGTTCCCGAGGTGTATCTTATTGATAAAAACATCTTTTGAATAAACCATTGGTTCCATTGAGTCTGAAATATTGAAATTATCCTAGTAGCACTATCGAGTTATTTTTGTGGGGTCCTGAATGAATCTTGAGGGTTTAATCGGGACATTTCTTTAGTGTAGAACACTGGTGGTGCAGTTTCTAGTGTAGCACCTAGTCCTTCATCCTGATCGTATGGCTATGTGTTATGATCGCGATGTTTGACCAAGTCACTCATTGCAATTATGTAGAGGATGACCATGATTGCTAGGAGTATGTAGGGACCAGGTCGGATTAATGCATCACAATCACAAGGCCTATTCCCCCGATAGCGATGACCAACCTCCTGGGAGATCAATATTGACCTCACGATTTCACAGGATGTGTTGCGATCATGAGGTTCTTTTCACATAATAATATAAAAAAACTCTCGTTTGTGATTTTTCTCTATTTTCACCATTTTTGGACTTTGGGACCCCGATTTTGGGTGATTCCAAGATGGTTTTTATTCAAACTTGCTTGGGTAAGCTTCTAAACCTATTTTCTGTCATTACCCATTAATAATATTGCTAAAACATCTTCAAAATTTGGATTTTAAACTTGAGATTTAGGATTCTACCCTGTAAAGTGAGAAGTTAGTTTTTCAATGATTTCAAGCTTGATTTTAACCTTATTTTTTGATGGGTTTTCATATTTGGATCCTTCAAAGTATGGGTAACATGATTATTTATTAAAATTCTAGTTTTACCCTTTTACTGTTGTTTCTTGAGCCAGGGGTCTTTCAGAAACAACCTCTCTATCTCACTTCTGAGGTAGTGGTATGGACTGCATACACTTACCCCCCCCCCAGACCCCACGTGGTGAGAATATACTGGGTATTTTGTTGTTGTTGTTGTTGTAGTTTTACCCTTTTATTTTTGGGGTAAATTTTTGAAGTAATTTTTGACTTGGAACTAAAGTGTGCTAATATGGATATCAATAGACTCCTAATTATGTGCAGTATCCATTTTTGATGTATTGGGAGCCATCCGAATCTTCTTGAAAGGGAAAGTCTTCCTGTTGAAGGATTCAAGTTTGTTCTTTTGGCTTTTGAGATAGGTTATGGCTTAATTTTCTACAGACCAGGCTAGGTAGATAACCATTCTTGTAAAATATTCTATATTTTGGTGATTTTATCACTGCTTTTATCTTTTGAAATAATTATTACTATCGTGTTGCCCATGTGGGGGCTTGTGTGAACCTTATTATTATTTTGAGAAATTATTATCGTTGAGATACATGTGCAGGGTTTGGTGTTGGTCTTATTTTAGAATTGATTCTTCTTTATTACTATTGTGACGCCTGTATGGGGGCTTGGATTGATATATGTGATATATTATATGATTCTTTGCCATTGTGTTTCCATGAGTGGCTCACACCATGAATTATTCAGATTTGGGTTACTTGACTTCATTCATGCCATTGATGAGCTAATTGATACAAATTTTTGATTTTGCTATGATGTATACTCATTCATCACTCATTTTCATGCAATTGACATTATTATAGAACTTGCAGTTCTTAGCAAAAGAAAATGTACCATTTTATAAAACTCCTTAGCCTATGGAAGTGCCGGTAAGGTTGATTGATGAGACTATCTTTAGTATATGGGTTGAGAAGCTTAGGCTTGGAGGGGTATACGAGGTGAGCATTAAGCATTGCATTAAATACCATATCATTGAGTTGCACTATATTTTATCTCTGTTATCTATATGTTTCCATGATTTGGACTTCCTCATATGATTCCATGATATTCTTTAAACTGTTGTTGAGCTTGAATTATTAAAGTGTTAGGAGCATGAACAACTTGAGCAGTTTGAACTTTTCTATTTACAGGTGGAAGCATTACTCGTATTTTTTTTTATATGATTAGTTATCTACTTTGCTTGGTCGACCTATGATGCCTACTGAGTACAAGTAGACCGTACTCACTCCTACTTTTCTGTACCCTTTTGCTGTAGATCCCAGTTCGAGTACTTCCCCGGGAGTCTAATTTTGTGTCGAGTTTTGAGTTACTCGAAGTCATGGTGAGCTCCCCATTCCGAGTTAGTTCCATACTTCATCTATGTTTCCCTGTATTTATTATACTTTTGGATGCAGATTGTTATATATTCATACTTAATTCGATTTTTAGAGTTGCTCTTGCTCATAACACTATTTGTTGGGGCTTTGAGGTGTATATTTTAGATATTTATCGTTATTGCATTTATCGGACTATATTCCTAAAGTCTCATGTTATATTCTTTTATTCATCTTCTTTCTCAATTTATTTCCTTTTTTTATGTTGGGCTTACCTACCAAGGTTGGGTTGGGGTTAGGTGCCATCACGACCTTGGTTTTTTTATTGTGACACAATCTCTAGCTTTTCATCTAATAGAGAATCCAGTTGAGGAAGATTATGAGCCAATCCGAACATACATTTTAGATGAAAAGTTACTATTCATAAGAGAAGACATTCATGAAACATACCTTAGATGGAGATTGTTCTTTTATATGGCAGTCAATTCTAAAGGATCGGGAATTGGAGCAATTTTTGAATCAAAAATCGTTCAACTCTTTCTGATAATAGCAAACCTTCATTTTCCATGCACCAACATGATAGCCGAGTATGAATCTTGTATTTTCAGCATCCAATTGGCACTCAATATGAATATTCAAGAATTACTAGTCATTGGAGATTCATATCTATTGATTCATCAAGTCCAAGGAGAATGAGCTGTAAAGAACTCCAAGATCATGTCGTATACGGATTTGGTATGAAAATTATGCAAAAGGATAAAGAAGATTCAGTTCAAGTATATTTCGAGGATACAAAATGAGTTTGTCGTTCCTTTGGTCACCCTATTCTCCATGATTAAACATTCGGATCAAAGTTTCATCGACCCATTGGATATCATGTTGAAAGAACAACCCACACATTGGGCAGAAGTCGAAGCAAAACCAGAAGGAAAGCCTTGGTGTTTTGATATCAAGAGGTATCTAGAATTTTAGGCACACCTGAAGGATGCAATAGTTAATGAGAAGAAGACAATCCATCATATAACTAACAACTTTTTTCTGAATGTAGAAATCCTTTGTACAGGAGGACCCCAGATCTTGGATTCCTAAGATGCGTGTTTTCCATTGAAGCCATAAGGTTTCTAGAAGAAGTGTATGCCAGAGCGTGTGGACCTTATATGAATGGATTCACTCTAGCCAAGATGATTCTACAAGCTGGATATTTCTGGATGACTATGGAGAATGACTGTAGATGTGGGTGGAAAAATGCCATAAGTGTCAGATAAACAAGACCAGGTTTGAGTGACCCCACACAAAGTTAATGTTATAAGTTCACCTTAGTTGTTTATAGCTGGGGCATGGACATTATCATCCTGATTGAGCCACCATCTTCTCATGGACACACATTCAGTTTGATTGTCATCGATTATTTCACCAAGTTGGTTGAAGCTTCTTCTTCTAAAGTCGTGTCCATGAAGGTAATAATAGCTTTTGTAAAAAACAACTTTATTTGCCAATTCAAAATACCTGAGTCAATCATCAGAAATAATGGGGAAAATTTAAATAGTCACTTGATGAAAGAGATATCTGAACATTTCTAGATTACTTGCCAAAATTCAACCATGTATCACCCTAAGATGAATGGAGCCATGGAAGCTGCCAATAAGAATATCAAGAAGATCCTATGGAAAATCATCGATAACAGCATATCCTTGCATGATATGCTGCCTTACGCTCTGTTAGGATATCAGACGATGGTCAAAACTTTGATTGGGGCAACCCTATATATACTTGTCTATAGGACAGAAGTGGTGATACCCACTGAGGTTGAGATACCTCCCTTGTAAATAATTCAAGACGTTGGACTAAGTAATGAAGAATTGGTTCATGTTCGCTATGAAAAACTCATGTTGAATGATGAGAAAAAGATGAGCCATGGCCAATTGTATCATCAAAGAATGATTCATGCATTTAACAAGAGAGTGAGAGCTTGCATGTTCATGATCAGACTATTTGTCCTTAAAAGCATCTTTGCTTACCATGAGGAATACAAAACAAAATTTGCTCCAATGTGGTAGGGACCGTATGTAGTTCAGAAAGTCTTGTTTGGAGGAGCCTTTATTTTATCCGAGACGGATAAGAAAGAGTGGCCCAAGCCAATCAACTTCGATGCAGTAAAGAGATACTATATCTAAAGTGGTGTTTTCTTTATGTTTCTTTCCTTGAAAAAGAATATTTTTTTATTATAATCATTTCTATGCTTTGTAATAGCTTAATTCCCCTATCCTCTCTATAAAAACTACATATAACCTAAGTTTCTTAGAATGGGATATGTAGGCGACCTATGTCGGCATCGGTCAACCCTATAGAAATTTCTATATTTCCCTTTTTTACCGTGAACTACATGATGACCTGAATTCCCAACATAGGGATAAGTAGGCATCTATTCTCACCTTCGATCACCCCTTGAATAATCTCTCTATATTTCCACTATATAAAGGGGACTATGTTTGACCTGATTCTTGCTTCAATGGGACACATAGGCACCATAATGGCTTGGTCATACCTCCCAGGGAAATGAAAACTGGGGTAGAATTTGTGAGAAAGAATCTCAAAAATCTAGAACAAGATTACTCTTACAACAGTCAGAATGAAGCTTATGTCAAAGAATGCAACTGAAGTTAATTTTGAGAAAGAATCCCAAGATCCTCGTAAAGTGTCCAAACTCTTATCGATAATTCAGAACTTTCCTTGAAACTTCTAACTGGGGAAGAAATTTCCACCAAACATAATTGAGAGTTTAGAGTTAAACTCAAAAAATTTCCCAGCACTAGAAGATTAGAGTCGTCTTCAGAAATTCAGAGCTGTAACAGAGTACAAATTGTTCAATCCCCAGCTACAACAAATTTCTTGGGAAATTTATCTTCAAACTCTCCAGATATAATGCTGAAGGTTCTCTAGAACTGTCAAAGCACCCAAACAAATGATGTTGATTAAGTAGTTCATTACCTGACAAATTGGTAGAGACCCTCCCAATCAATTTCCAAAATTATGATTTCCCAAAACTTATTTTACATAAAAATATTTATATCAAATATTTTTTTATAAATTAACTCTATCTTACATTTATCATGTCCTGGGGAGTCGAGAAGAGCATCAAAATATGACGAGCATATGAAAATGGGATGATAGGAGTAGAAGACTGAAGGAGATCAATACATAACAGTTTCACCAAAAGTAACAATTTTTCTATGAATGCAGTTTGTTGTAAGGATGATGAAGGATCAACAAATGGCACAAATTTTTAAACATATTCCTTTGTTCTAAGAAATATAGCAAAGATGGATGAACAAAAATAACAATAAAAAGGACAAGACAATGGGAAAGATCAGAAAACGATAGATTTTTCCAGAACTAATAGTTTTGCTATGGTTGCAGGGATTATCAGGAAAAGAGACAATGAATGAAATCCTTTTCAAATCCATAGTAAATCATGGATCATGATTAATATATGATGTTTGAAAATGAAAATTGTAGCTATCCTTAGAGGCGAGGTTCAGCCGTTCATTTATATTCGAGAAGACATCTTGTTTGTGTATTCACTTCAAAAGGAGAATGGTGTTTGCAAAGAAAATCATTCGATTTATGTTGAGAGTGCTCTCTTTAAATATTTTTCTAAATTTGAGTGTAGCTACTTTAAAAGTGACACTGTGGCTGCTAATCGTTTACCTTGAGCGTAGGTACACTCAAAGGAGTCAACTTATAGACAACAAATATGATTTCTTGTTTGTCTATTAACCTTGAATAGAGGATGATGATCAAAAATAAAGTTATCCAATTTACATTATGAAATAATTTTATTTAATCTAGCTATAGTCACAAACCAAAGCAATAAAATAGCTATCAATCAACAAAATGGTAAAGGTAATTTTTTTCTACAATTGTCCTATGGGACATTTCATTGATTTCTCACCATCATATCATATCATATCATGACGTAAGGACCATGAATTAAGGGCTATACCATAAGGGTCATGTCATAAGGACTATATCGTGAAGGCCACATTGTAAGGGTCGTTATATGAAATTGCCATATGTATGCTCACCCTGAAGACCATATTTCCCATTTCGCCTAGTTTTGAAAAGGGTGATCTCTAAGGGTGTCCCTAAGTCATATTTGATTCAAAAGCATTTATAGTTGTTATAATGTAGAGATGGTGGAGTCTAAAATTAAAGGATATTTAATGTATTATATCTGTTATCATACATAGACAGTAGAGTCTAGCATTGAAGGTTATTTGAAAGAATTGATATCCATTATGACATAGAGACGATGCATTCTAGCATTGAAAGGTTTGTGAAAATATTATATACATTATCACATAGATGGTAGAATCCGACGTTGAAGGATATTTATCTGTATCAACCACTAGAATTCGCAGCCATATTGATAACATGTCATGAGCCTTTCTCACCACAAGGATCGAATGACATTTGCCTCTAGAGTTGAAGAAGAATATGGTCCAATAGATGTTTATAAGTCACTATATGAAGTCGAATGATATACAAGATTCCACAAAATGGACAATCCAAGGGCATATGTCAACCACAATGTCTAAAACTGGATAATGGGTGGGATTACCCAAATGTTGATGGTTGGAAGGTTATATATAGGCCAGAGTAATGTTTGAAACTAGATATTATGCAAGATTACCCAAATTTGGAAACTTTAAAGGTCATTCTTAAGCAACATCGATATTTAAAATTAAATAATGTGTGAGACTACAAAAAATTAATTGTCCTAAGGTAATCTATAAGTTGCTTCATATACAAAGTTGATTATGTGCAGGATTACCCAAAGACTAACAATTGAAGGGACATCTATAAGCTGGGTTATATCCAAAGTCAGATGATGTGCAGGATTAACCAACAGTTGATGATTTGAGGGACTTCTGTAAGCTGTCTCTTATCCAATGTTGGATGATCTACAAGATTACATTAAAGCTGACAATTTGAGGGATATTTGTAAGATACTTTATTTCAAAAGTTAGATGATATGCAAGATTACCTGAAAGCTATCAATTCAAAAGGTATGTATAAGTCGTGTCAATAAGGATGATGCATGAGACTTACCCTAGGTCATATACTAGAGAGTGTTACTGATGGATGAGAGGGATATTTGACCTAATTGAAGAGACTGTTGTAGGCAATTATAAGGCCCATTAGATCTATAGTGTTGTAGATAACTATAAGGGCTATCATATTTAAAGAATTATTGTGATTAATTGTCGTACGAGACATCCTATCTAATGGGTGGGGGGGTTATCATGTATATGTTATCGAAAAAATTATATTTTAAGATATTGACAGAAAAGGATGGCATCACATTTCAGGAATCAACCCATGTAGAGGTATGGTAAAAGAACTATGTCTTTGTGGTGAATAACTGTTCTGCTAACAATCTTGGTTTAGATTTTATTGAGAGAATCTGATAGGATAAAATTTTCAAACCAAAAATACAGGACAATCCAAGAAGAGATTGTTTATGAAGATTAGGCAAATTGACATATCATCGAAGTCCATCTAAGGAAATAACATACATAAAATATGGTCAATCCAAGAAGGGATCGTCTAAGAAGATGAGGCAAATAAGTAAATCAGTTAAGTTCACCCAAGGAAATGACAGATATAAAGAGCAGACGACACCAAAAAGGACTCAACATAATGTGGAACTTTTTCTTGCCAACAAACTTGGAGATCGACCAAAGAGAAATGTCAAAATCCTTAGATGCGAGCTAAGGAGCGACTTCCACCACCATCAAATGACACCCATATAAGAAGTCATGCTAGTATTTTTGATATTTTTGGTTTTAGTTTGCATCCAGGGTTTTTGTAAACTCACATTGGAGGCAATATTATTTTCTTCAAATTTAGGTGACAATGCACCTAGAGCTTTGAGAATTATGTCTATGTAGCTTTTATTTATTGGTGTGGAGTGCGCCAAATTCGTAGTTGAGAGGTTGCAAGATTCTATTCTATAGCTTAATTTATTTGTCACTGATCCTAAGCTTAAGGTCATGTTAGCATAAAATGAATACCTTTTAAATTGACTGAGTCAAACTACAAGCAGCCAGATTCTTGAGTCTCAGGATATGTAGGCGGGCACAGAGTTGAAAACTGGGCTGCAATCCAAAAATTCTTTCTATCCTCTAATTCCCCAACTTTCTGGTCACACGAGGAGTTAGGATAAATTTTGAATACTTTGAAAATTATGTATAAAATATAACATTTTGAACTACAAGTGGCCTGAATTTTCATGTAACCTGATATATGTAAAAAAAACCATACCGAGGTTCGACCATAATTCCTTGATATTTTGTGTGAGAACTAACTGCTTCCGAGAGATGAATTTGCGGTCAGACAAAATTGAGATCGTCAATTCCCTTTTTCCAAGGTAACTTGCATCCACCCTAGCCAAAGGGAGGGTTAGTTGTTTAAACCCAAATTTTGGCCTACACATTTCGAATTAATTTTGAGCTTCTTTAACTCTAAATAATTTTCAAATAATTGTTTTATTAAAGTAAAGTGATTGCAAACTAATTTCTAGCTAACTTTATGATTTTTAGGTAATATATATATGTATATATATAGTACTTAATCTTATAGTATTGTATTGATTTTACTTCAAAAATACTTTGAAAATTATTTCAAGTGTAAATCATGGTTAAATTGAAAAATACGTTAATTTTCTTCAAAATTGATTTAAAATTGGAGATTAATTGTATAATTAGTTATGTAAATTTTAAATAAATTGACTGTGCTTTATGTAAAATAATTATTCTTGTTTGTTAAAACTAGAAGCTAGTCTAATTGATGGAAAATTTAATTTGTCTCAATTCAATTGGGTGAAATTTATCAAATTTGGATAGGTCTTATATTGATTTCAATTCACAATTGGACCCTCTATATTCTTTCCAAATTGTCTACCAGGCCCATATCTAAATGCCCCAATTTAATTCCCCCGGCCCACTTCACCAAATAAAAAATTGGCCCAATCCTTTAATTTCCCCTATTAAATCACGTATATATACACAACTTACACACCACATGCGCTATTATTTTTTCCAAAAGAATGCACACCTCTCTACTATGTGCCTAGAACAAGCACTCTGCTCTCCCATCTCCTTCTTCATTAACATTTCTCAAAAAAAGCTAGAAAACCCAAACCACCTCCAAAATCACTCCAAAAATATACATTTCCCTCCCAAATTCCCTCTTCGTACCAGCATTTTATGAGAGGTGGGATTCTTGGTTTGATCAAAACCCAGAAGGTTCTAGAAGAAGACCTAGGTGGCACCTTCAAATGGTAATGTCCACCCTTTTAATTAAATTTTCTCTCAAAATTGTTGAATTTGTGTAGGGCAAAATAGTACTGGGAGAGATTGGGAAGATGTAGGTCAAGTATAGCACGAACCGGCCTATGATGTTATCATCTTGATAACAATGCCAAAGCAAAAGTATTCCCTCTTAAGCAAGATCAAAATTGCCCGAGTCCACCTAGGATGGTGTCCGTGTGCTAATAAACAAATGGAAGGACAATGTGTCGGGTCTCCAGAAAGCACCGGCAGCCCTCGACATAGCCGAGTCTGACACATACTGGTGGGCTATTTTCTATGGACACAAAGGCAAGTGTTATTCCCCTATTGGCCATAGTAAATCCTAGTACCCTGTAAACAGTCACCCCCTCTCCGTTATAAAGGATCCAATTTCTACTTTTCTCTATCCTTAATAACTAAAAATATATAGCTTTATTTCTATACGTTCTCTATTTTCCTTATCTATTTTACTATTTTCTTTGTGTTATGCTCGCTTTCATTACATTGGTGGACACTATTGACGTATAGCTAATAGAATCAAGGACTACACAACAATACAAATTTGCTCCTAACTTTGATTCGCTTATTACAACGTCTCATTCAGTTATGTTATTTACTCTTTTGCAAACGTTTACCACTAACTTGAAGCTAAAATCGTAATGTGTGCTCTTGACCTACCAACAAATCTAACTGTCCCAAATTAATGGTAAACAGTTTGGCACCCTACATGGGGCCAGATCAATTACGTAGGTTTATAACTTTATTTTTTCTTGTCAGTTTCTTTGTGTTTTTGCTTTGAAAGAAAATAGGTCATGGCTAACCATGGCACTAACAACACAAGGAGTTTAGACATCAGAAGTAGACTGAGGAAATTATTGATGGTCCCCATTTGAATAAATTCAGGTGTTCTAAAGATGCAGAGTATCCCAGACTGCGGCTTGGAAGTCCATCATCAACCCGAAAGAGAAAAATGTAATTCTCAAGAAAAGAGAAAGCATACTTCAGCTACTGGAAAAAACTGCATTTGGATGACGACTTTGAAATGACATTTGAGGATGAAGACTTGGAGAGGCTGTAGGACTCCCACAATAACTCCATGGTAATAACCTTCAATATCGACTAATGCAATATGAAAATGGTGTTGGTTAACCCAAGGAGTTCAACCAACATCATGCATAATATAATTTGTGACAAAATAGATTTGAGCGCTACCATACAACCAATGGCCAACACCCTGACTGCATTTAACATGGCTAGTGAGGTTATGCAGGTGTCCAGGATAGGCATTTTAGAGAACCCCATTGTAGTTGATATTGTTGATAGAGACATGGGCTATAACGTAATATTAGAAAGATCGTAGATTCACGCCATGAATTCCATCCCATCAATGTATCATCAGATGATCAAGTTCACCACTCTATGTGGCATGATGTAGATAACAAAGGACATAGAATATCTTGGAGAAGCATGCATGATCATAGAGAGTGTACTAGAGGCCTCCCTCCAAAAGAAAATATGGGATGGCTTCCTAAAGCCGCAGTCCGTGAAGATGAAATGGTACGAGACCCATAGAGTTTACTACATCGATAATAACAGGCATACAACTAAAAACATAGTGGAAGAGCTCGATCAGATCTATCATTTCCTCGACTGTCCTGAAAGAAAGGTATACTTGGGCTCGGGACTTAGCCCCGATCTCATGCCCGCTAACCTTAAATTTCATAAAGATAATTTTGATTATTTTGCTTGGTCCCATCTTGACATCACATGTGTCCCTACCGAGGGGGTAGTGTACAAACTTGGGATGGATTCTAACTTCCCACTGGTGCAGCAAAATTGATGACCAATCTTTGATGAAAAGGACAAATTCATCAAAGAAAAGGTGCCTTGACTTTTTGGGATTTCTATTAGAGAAATCAAGTACCCCACATGGTTGTCAAACATTGTGGTGGTGCCTAAGAGGTTTAAAAAATTCAGAATATGTATAGATTTTAATGACTTAAAGAAAGCATGCCCCAACGACTCTTTCATTATCTTGAACATTAATTATATGACCGATGCTATGACAAATGATAACTCAAAAGTTGGTAATTCAAAAACTAGAGTATGAACTTAAACAAAGGTGAAAGCAAAAACTAATAAACAAATTGAAAAAACTAAACATGAATTTAAAAGATAGAGATTTGACAAAATTCAAGTAACAACGAATTGGTTATAGATGAACCAAACACCTTTACTTGAGAAATTAATCAAGTTTAAATAGATCTTGACCGCTTCGTGACTAACATAGACAACAATTAATAAGATTACTAATCGCCTTCTAAGAGTAAACAAAGATATCAAACAAAGAAGTTAACTTACCACCTTAAACTCTGAACTAGTTAGGTTGAAAGATAAATCTCAAAGTAATTTGCCACAAAAGTTGTCACGACCCGAATCACATCGAGACATGATTGGCACCCATAGCCGATAAGGCCCGAGAGAACCAACCTTTGCCTATGCTCAATCATATGCGTATAATATTCATAACCACCATTGCATAATATTATGAAATACGAATAAAGGAGAACATGGGACATATTTAGGCATACATATGAAACTTGGCCGTTGAGGCCATCCAGTCAAAACAACATGTGTCTTTTACACTGTTACACCCACATCCGTCTACAAAAGCCTCTAACCAGAGCATTGACCAAAATGAACCATAAGTCGGGACAAGTCCCCGCTTTACACATTATGTACAATATCAAAACATGTACATACTCTGACTCGAAGAAGCCCCGAATGAGCTGGAGCTCACCAAAGAACCGCTAACACTGGCACTCTACTGGGGAGGCCTACTGGGACCTGCGCCTGCAGCAAGTAAGGTAAATTCCCCGAGAGGGGTTAGTACGAAATAAGTACTGAGTATGCAAGGCTCAGATAAAACTGTACAACACATGAATATTTCAATGAACTCAAAACATATGAATAATCAATGTGAATAAGTCACCATGTTACACTTTGGAAACCATGTGGATTGCTTTCATTATTTTCATTACTTTCTTTATCTCAATGCTCACATGTCATTACATATCACAATGTACCCGGGCCCCGACTGATCAGTGGGTCTTTCATATCATATCATTGTGTAGGGATCGAGTCGAGCTAGGCTTATGCCCCTAGACTTGCCACCCATACATCAATGCATCGGGATCGAGTCGAGCTAGGCTTACGCCCCTAGACTTGCCACCCGTACTTGATCATTGACCACATTTGCATTACTTTGTTCATTACTTTGAGATTGATACTTTGATAATCATAACATCACTTTGGAACTTTGGAACACAACATTGTTGGAAACTTTGAATCATTGACCAATAAGTGAAGGACATGTGAATAAATATCAATGAGAAATATAATATAACTAGCACCATGATACCATTGGAACCATTGGACAATCATCCATGAACAAGAGACACAAGTATAGGCACTATTGGAATATTGGAACATAGCCTTCTTTGAACTTTCGGAACATTAACCATGAATATGAGAAGTGATATTCACAATGGATCAATGAGTAGGAAATATAAGACAATGACCATAGATAATTGCATATGGGATACCTTAGTACATTTCGGACTAGAACTAGAGAAATGTCAATGTGAACACTATTGGCCGTAGAAAGATACGGACAAAGTAACCTTGCATACCTTGGATTCACAATACGAATAGACAACCTTCGATGCGTATACAATGTTCCCCCTCCTTCACTCTACAACATACATACATAACGAATTCACGTTAACCATGAATTGCTTTACAAATGCATACAATGTCAATGAATTACATGTTGGCCTTTAAACATGTCATTTTCCTTCGACAAAACTATTGATATACCATTCTTCCAAAAATTCCATAAAATTCCCAACATTGACGACCAATACATGAAAATCAATATATTTCACCACAATACTTCTCCTTTACACTTTCTTATCCACAACACATCACAAATAATCCTTCAAAGCACCTTAATTCAACTCATAACACATATCGGCCAAAATCCCATAATTTCCACTTTTAGCCAAGAACAAATTTAATGCCAAAAATAACACCATACATGTTCATATTTTGTCCATACCATGCTTTTTCATCAAAGGCACAAGGCCTAATTCAAGTTCAAATTACCAAGATGACACATCTTTCACCAAAGGCAAAAATACACTATTCATCACCTTGCCAACCCAACTAGCATAATATACATAATCTCCCATGCATATAATATGTTAATCCATGAGAGTAAACACTTACCAAATCTTGGAATATGTTGATCTTGTCCAAATATGCCTTAGGGTTTATTTGCTTTAGGGTTTGGAAGAGTAAAGAAATGTTTGTGAAAAATATCCAAAAGGCATGAGAGGCTTTGATGATAAAAATCTGATATTGAGGCCTTTATATAGACCCCAAGTCAAGCTTAGCCTTTTATTTGGCATTTAATATGGTCAAAGTGGAAGAATGGATCTTTTTGCCCTTTGGGCCAATTCTTTCATTTCCATTTTGGGCCTAACTTTGGGCCCAAGAACTCATATCCATGCAACCCATCCAATTTCATGTATTAATCACCATATCTCTCATGTTTACATAATTCCCTAATGTCACGACAATATTCTTTTAAACAATTCTCATTCGTCCTTTCGATCGCAAAAATTGGAATTCTAGTCGCCCTTGGTATCATTGGACATTTTGGATCACTAGTCACATTTCATGATTTGATCATGTAGGAGTATGTAGGAGTATATTTAAGTGTTTGAATCTTTAACAATGCTCAAATAACTCCAAATAACCAAAAGAAACCATCTAGAAATCGTCGTAGAATTGCGTTACGAAACGAGTCCGGGAAGGGCATAATGTTGTGCCTTGCGCCACACCCCTGAAACAGGGTAGTGGCGCAAGAATGCAGCCTTATCTGAAGTTTTGGTCTGCAGGTGGCTTGCTCCACACCCCTAAAACAGGGTAGTGGCGCAAGTTTCAGTAAAGTGCTGAAATTTTCGGCCACTTATCCAATGTTTACGTATCGTCCAATCCCTTATCAAAACACTACAAAATACTTACTTAGTGGTATTAACCATCAATTAAACATGACTTAAAGTCACCAAATGAGGTTAGAATGTATACGGGGTATCACCCAAATGCTCCACGAAATCACAAAACACCTCCTACGAAGGTCGAATCGCACATGTTAAGTCCGATATCAAATGTTTCACCAATGACACTATAAAACACATATGCATGGCATCTCAACACCTATGTAGGTATGATCCAAGGTATCAAGTGAGGTTATAAAGTACGGGGTGTTACATTCTTCCCCCCTTAGAAACATTCGTCCTCGAATGTTAACAACATTGTCTTATATACAACAAATGCATCTTTACTTTAACATACCTATACACATTCACATAATGCTTTTAAATACTTACCTGTTATTATTCCACCTCCGCACTGTGAACTTCTTGGTCCATTTGAAATAGATGGGGATACTTGGATTTCATCTTTTCTTCCGCTTCCCATGTGATCTCCTCTACGTGTTGGTTTCTCCAAAGGACTTTTACGGATGCTACGTCTTTATTTCTCAATCTCTTTACTTGTCGATCTAGGATAGCAATGGGTACCTCTTCATAAGTGAGATCCTCTGTAACTTGAACATCTTCAATTGGAACAATACGAGCTGGATCTCCTATACATTTTCGAAGCATCGACATATGAAATACCGGATGGACTGAGGAAAATTCTTGCGGTAAGGCTAATTCATATGCGACTTGCCCAAATCTTCTAATAACTTCATAGGGGCCTATGTAACGTGGACTCAATTTCCCTTTTTTTTCGAACCGCATTACCCCTTTCATCGGTGACACCTTTAAAAACACCCAATCACCTATGGCAAATTCAAGCCCTCTTCTTCTAACATCGGCATATGACTTGTTGCGACTTTGAGCCGTTCGTAACCGTTGTTGGATAACTTTAACTTTCTCCATGGCTTGGTGAACAATATCTGGCCCAAGTAAAGCAG
This sequence comes from Capsicum rhomboideum, assembly GCA_031232105.1. Taxonomy (NCBI): domain Eukaryota; kingdom Viridiplantae; phylum Streptophyta; class Magnoliopsida; order Solanales; family Solanaceae; genus Capsicum; species Capsicum rhomboideum. Next base: position 55,552,754 of record CP124716.1, on the reverse strand, counting down.
TTTCACCTGCTTCGAACCATCCGATTGGTGATCTACATTTCCTTCCATACAAGGCTTCATAAGGTGCCATTTTAATACTTGAATAATAGCTATTGTTATATGCAAATTCAATAAGAGGCAAATGGTCATCCCAAATACCTTGAAAATCTAACGTACAAGCTCGTAGCATATCTTCAAGTGTCTGGATAGTACGTTCTGCTTGTCCATCAGTCTGAGGATGGAAAGCCGTACTAAAATTCACCTGAGTACCTAAACTCCGCTGAAAAGATTTCCAAAAGTGTGATGTGAACTGTGCTCCTCTGTCTGATATGATAGAGAGTGGAATACCATGCAATCGTACTATCTCCTTTACATACCACTTTGCATAATCCTCAGCTGTATAGGTCATCTTGACCGGTAGAAAATGCGCTGATTTAGTAAGTCGGTCCACTATGACCCATATGGAATCAAACTTCCGCAATGTACGAGGCAAACCCGTAATGAAATCCATATTAATCATATCCCACTTCCAGACTGGAAGATTGATACATTGCATGTAACCTCCCAGTTTCTGATGTTCCACTTTCACCTGTTGACAATTTGGGCATTGCGCGACAAATTCTGCAATGTTCTTTTTCATGTTGCCCCACCGATACACTTCTTTCAATTCATGGTACATTTTAGTAGCACCTGGATGAATGGAATAGCGCGAATGGTGTGCCTCTGTCATTATTCGTGTCCTCAGCTCATCTACGTCCGGTACACATATTCTCCCTTGACATTGAAGCACCCCTTCCGGTGTAATATCAAATGCCTTGGTCAAATTCTGCTGCACATTTTCCTTTAGCTGCAATAAAATAGAATCCGCAAATTGCTTTTCTTTCACTTCAGCTATCAGGGAGGATTCTGCTGCATTCTGCACAATAACTCTATCATCTGAGGATTCAATAAGGCAAACTCCCAGGCTGGCTAATTGATTCAAATCTTTGATTATGTCACGTTTTTCATTCAATTGACCACTAGTGCTTTCTACTGCCTTACGGCTCAATGCATCAGCTACTATATTTGCTTTGCCTGGGTGATAAAGAATATCAATGTCATAATCTTTTAAAAGCTCTAACCACCTTCGTTGCCTCAAATTGAGTTCCTTCTGCTTAAAAAGATATTGCAGGCTTTTGTGATCCGTATAGATGTCAACGTGAACCCCATATAAATAATGACGCCATATCTTTAAAGCAAAAACTACCGCTGCCAATTCAAGATCATGTGTGGGATAGTTTTTCTCATGTGGCCGCAACTGTCGTGAGGCATATGCTATCACCCTACCATTCTGCATCAACACACATCCGAGACCAATCCCGGAAGCATCACAATACACTGCATAGCCCTCTGTACCCTCAGGAAGTACTAACACTGGTGTGGAAGTCAACTTATCTTTCAATTTTTGAAACCCTCTTTCACATGCATCATTCCATTGAAACTTAATTGCCTTGTGAGTTAACTTTGTTAATGGTGCTGCAATAGACGCAAACCCTTCTACAAGTCTCCGATAATAACCTGCCAAACCCAGAAAACTGCGAATCTCTGTGGGTGTCGTAGGTCTTGGCCAGTTTTTCACTGCCTCTATCTTTTGGGTATCAACATGTATGCCTTCATCTAATACAATGTGACCCAAGAACGCGACTGATTTCAACCAAAACTCACATTTGGAGAATTTTGCATATAACTTACGCTCACGGAGAATTTGCAACACTTGCCGTAAGTGATAAGCATGGTCTTCTGGTGATCTTGAATAAACAAGGATGTCATCTATAAATACTGTCACGAACACGTCTAGGAATGGCTTGAACACTCTGTTCATCAAATCCATAAACACAGCCGGTGCATTTGTTAGCCCAAATGAAATAACTAAAAATTCATAATGGCCATACCGTGTTCGAAAAGCTGTCTTGGGTACATCCTCCTCTCTAACTCTGACTTGATGGCAACCCGATCCCAAGTCAACCTTTGAGAAACACTTGGCACCCTGTAACTGATCAAACAAATCCTCAATTCGAGGGAGGGGATATTTGTTCTTGATCGTTACTTTATTCAGTTGCCGATAGTCGATGCACATTCTCAAGGTGCCATCTTTCTTTCGATCAAATAATACCGGTGCACCCCACGGGGACATACTAGGCCTAATAAAGCCTTTGTCCAACAAATCTTTCAACTGCTCTTTTAATTCACGCAGTTCCGCTGGAGCCATTCTATATGGAGGAATAGAAATAGGCTGAGTGCCTGGAATCACATCAATGCCGAATTCCACTTCTCGTTCTGGGGGTAAACCTAGAAGATCCTCTGGAAATATATCAAGAAATTCATTGACTATCGGTACTGACTGTGGAGTTAATGGTTCCACATCATTATCTTTCACTCGTACCAAATGACATACGTATCCCTTGGAAATCATTTTTCTGGCTTTCAAATAGGAAATAAATCTCCCTCATGGTGCCCCTACATTACCCTGCCATTCAAGAACATTCTCCTGTGGAAAACAAAATTGCACCTTCTTGGCCCGGCAATCTACCGTAGAATAACAAGAGGCCAACCAATCCATTCCCATAATTACATCAAAATCCACCATGTTCAATTCAATGAGATCGGCCAACGTATCATGACCACACACAGTTGCCACACAGTTGCCACACAGTTATGATACACTGTTTTTGCAACAATATATTCACCAACCGGTGTAGATACTTCAATTGACTTAATTAATAATTTCGGTGCCTTTGTAAATTTCGCAGCAACCAATGGAGTAACATAGGAAAATGTAGAACTTGGGTCAATTAGTGCATATACATTATGTGAGAATATGGATAATGTACCTGTGACAACATCTGGGGAAGCCTCTGAATTCTGGCGGTCCACCAAAGCATAAGTGCAATTCTGGACCCCGCTAGTACTGGCTGCTCCTCTGGCACCTCTACCTCGACCAATAGGCTGCACCCCTCGGCCCTGTGACGGAACCGATGCTGAAGATGCAACCGCCGACCCAGCTGGCCGTGCTATACCACCCATGCTCCGCTGTGGACATTCTCTCGCTATATGTCCCGGCATACCACACCAAAAGCAGACATTTATCCCTGTCCGACATGGACCTGTGTGCATACGCCCGCAGTGCGGACACTGCTGACGAGGGAAACCTGCTGCCTGTGATCCATGAACCCCACTACTTTGCCCTGCTGAACCACCTCTAAACCCTCGAGACTGCAAATAAGCACCACCTGTGGAATAAGAGAACGACGGTCTAGGTGGTCTAGGAAATATGCGGGGCCTAGATCCTCCTTGGGACATCATAGGTGGTCCCATAGGTCTAGCCCTTTTGGACTGTCCCCTATCAAATTCATGTACCCTTCGTCTCTGTCTTTGATCTTCCATTTTCTGGGCGAAGGCTTGTATTCGAGCAATGTCCATGTCCCTATTCAAGGCCGCAATAGTACAATCTCTTACCAAGTATGGCTCTAGCCTGTCCACGTATCTATGGACCCTGTCTGTCATCGTAGCCACAACATTTGGTGCATATCGAGCCAAGGAATTAAATTGTAAGCTATATTCTCTGACGCTCAAATTCCCTTGACGGAGATTTAGGAATTGATCCACACGTGCCTCACGGATCTCATAGGGCAAGTAATGATCAAGGAAAGCCACTTTAAACTCTTCCCAAGTAGGTGGATCTGCACCAATGTCACGGGATTTCTTCCAATCCTCATACCACAATATTGCCTCTCCCTTCAACCTGTACGCAGCAAGTTCAACTGTCTCTACCCCTGTCACATGCATAACTTCCAATGCCCTCTGAATTTGATCCATGAAGTCCTGTGGATCTGCTTTTGGATCTGCCCCTGTGAATATAGGAGGGTCCAGTTTCAAGAAATCCTGTGTTCTGCGACTTGCCATTCTAGCCGCATCATCATCATATGCCATTGCACCAGCTCTTCCCTGGCTTTGTACCGCCACTAACTGTGTCAACATCTGTACAGCATTCCTAAGATCCTGATCTGTGGCATTTGTCGGTGGTTCCACGGGCACTTCCCTTCTTCTCGGCTCTTCTGGAGCTGAAGAAGTAGAAGAAGCTCACGTTGCGAACTCAGTTTCAGCCCCACCTTGATCAACTTGCTCAAGTGGTGGTCTACTTGCTCCTTCACCAGCAATTCTATCTATCAACTTACTTTTACCTTTTCCTCTTCCTCTTCTAGTGTTCGGCATTTTGACTATACCAAAGAAAAACAATTACCAAGATCAGACACAGTGCAACTGACAACATTGGCTCTATTACACGATCTACAATGAAGGAAAGAAACAACATCCTAAATGTCCCGTAGCCTCCTACTTATAAATGTGGTGCACAACACATCGATAAGTAAGACTCTACTCAGACACGGCTTTGTAGACATCCTTAGACCGACTTGCTTTGATACCACTTTTGTCATGACCCGAATCCCATCGAGACATGATTGGCACCCGTAGCCGATAAGGCCCGAGAGAACCAACCTTTGCCTATGCTCAATCATATGCGTATAATATTCATAACCACCATTGCATAATATTATGAAATACGAATAAAGGAGAACATGGGACATATTTAGGCATACATATGAAACTTGGCCGTTGAGGCCATCCAGTCAAAACAACATGTGTCTTTTACACTGTTACACCCACATCCGTCTACAAAAGCCTCTAACCAGAGCATTGACCAAAATGAACCATAAGTCGGGACAAGTCCCCGCTTTACACATTATGTACAATATCAAAACATGTATATACTCTGACTCGAAGAAGCCCCGAATGAGCTGGAGCTCACCAAAGAACCGCTAACACTGGCACTCTACTGGGGAGGCCTACTGGGACCTGCGCCTGCAGCAAGTAAGGTAAATTCCCCGAGAGGGGTCAGTACGAAATAAGTACTGAGTATGCAAGGCTCAGATGAAACTGTACAACACATGAATATTTCAATGAACTCAAAACATATGAATAATCAATGTGAATAAGTCACCATGTTACGCTTTGGAAACCATGTGGATTGCTTTCATTATTTTCATTACTTTCTTTATCTCAATGCTCACATGTCATTACATATCACAATGTACCCGGGCCCCGACTGATCAGTGGGTCTTTCATATCATATCATTGTGTAGGGATCGAGTCGAGCTAGGCTTATGCCCCTAGACTTTCCACCCATACATCAATGCATTGGGATCGAGTCGAGCTAGGCTTACGCCCCTAGACTTGCCACCCATAAATCCAAACCTCGGGATCGAGTCGAGCTAGGCTTACGCCCCTAGACTTGCCACCCGTACTTGATCATTGACCACATTTGCATTACTTTGTTCATTACTTTGAGATTGATACTTTGATAATCATAATATCACTTTGGAACTTTGGAACACAAAATTGTTGGAAACTTTGAATCATTGACCAATAAGTGAAGGACATGTGAATAAATATCAATGAGAAATATAATATAACTAGCACCATGATACCATTGGAACCATTGGACAATCATCCATGAACAAGAGACACAAGTATAGGCACTATTGGAATATTGGAACATAGCCTTCTTTGAACTTTCGGAACATTAACCATGAATATGAGAAGTGATATTCACAATGGATCAATGAGTAGGAAATATAAGACAATGACCATAGATAATTGCATATGGTATACCTTAGTACATTTCGGACTAGAACTAGAGAAATGTCAATGTGAACACTATTGGCCGTAGAAAGATACGGACAAAGTAACCTTGCATACCTTGGATTCACAATACGAATAGACAACCTTCGATGCATATACAATGATCCCCCTCCTTCACTCTACAACATACATACATAACGAATTCACGTTAACCATGAATTACTTTACAAATGCATACAATGTAAATGAATTACATGTTTGCCTTTAAACATGTCATTTTTCTTCGACAAAACTATTGATATACCATTCTTCCAAAAATTCCATAAAATTCCCAACATTGACCAATACATGAAAATCAATACATTTCACCACAATACTTCTCCTTTACACTTTCGTATCCACAACACATCACAAATAATCCTTCAAAGCACCTTAATTCAACTCATAACACATATCGGCCAAAATCCCATAATTTCCACTTTTAGCCAAGAACAAATTTAATGCCAAAAATAACACCATACATGTTCATATTTTGTCCATACCATGCTTTTTCATCAAAGGCACAAGGCCTAATTCAAGTTCAAATTACCAAGATGACACATCTTTCACCAAAGGCAAAAATACATTATTCATCACCTTGCCAACCCAACTAGCATAATATACATAATCTCCCATGCATATAATATGTTAATCCATGAGAGTAAACACTTACCAAAGCTTGGAATATGTTGATCTTGTCCAAATATGCCTTAGGGTTTATTTGCTTTAGGGTTTGGAAGAGTAAAGAAATGTTTCTGAAAAATATCCAAAAGGCATGAGAGGCTTTGATGATAAAAATCTGATCTTGGGGACTTTATATAGACCCCAAGTCAAGCTTAGCCTTTTATTTGGCATTTAATATGGTCAAAGTGGAAGAATGGATCTTTTTGCCCTTTGGGCCAATTCTTTCATTTCCATTTTGGGCCTAACTTTGGGCCCAAGAACTCATATCCATGCAACCCATCCAATTTCATGTATTAATCACCATATCTCTCATGTTTACATAATTCCCTAATGTCACGACAATATTCTTTTAAACAATTCTCATTCGTCCTTTCGATCGCAAAAATTGGAATTCTAGTCGCCCTTGGTTTCATTGGACATTTTGGATCACTAGTCACATTTCATGATTTGATCATGTAGGAGTATGTAGTAGTATATTTAAGTGTTTGAATCTTTAACAATGCTCAAATAACTCCAAATAACCAAAAGAAACCATCTAGAAATCGTCGTAGAATTGCGTTACGAAACGAGTCCAGGAAGGGCATAATGTTGTGCCTTGCGCCACATCCCTGAAACAGGGTAGTGGTGCAAGAATGCAGCCTTCTCTGAAGTTTTGGGCTGCAGGTGGCTTGCGCCACACCCCTAAAACAGGGTAGTGGCGCAAGTTTCAGCAAAGTGCTGAAATTTTCGGCCACTTATCCAATGTTTACGTATCGTCCAATCCCTTATCAAAACACTACAAAATACTTACTTAGTGATCTTAACCATCAATTAAACATGACTTAAAGTCACCAAATGAGGTTAGAATGTATACGGGGTATCACCCAAATGCTCCACGAAATCACAAAACACCTCCTACGAAGGTCGAATCGCACATGTTAAGTCCGATATCAAATGTTTCACCAATGACACTATAAAACACATATGCATGGCATCTCAACACCTATGTAGGTATGATCCAAGGTATCAAGTGAGGTTATAAAGTACGGGGTGTTACAAAAGTTCAAAAGAGAACTCTTTATATAGTAATATTCTTCAAAAACTTATTTGCATGAATGAACAAAGACCCCTTTTTATAGTAGTGAAGAAGTGGTTGGACAAAGATAACATTAAATGAAATAACTAGTTAGGTTGAAAGATAAATCTCAAAGTAATTTGCCACAAAGGTTCAAAAGAGAACTCTTTATATATTAATATTCTTCAAAAACTTATTTGCATTAATGAATAAAGACCCCTTTTTATTGTAGTGAAGAAGTGGTTGGACAGAGATAACATTAAATGAAATAATACTTCCTAGGGCCTAGAATACTATCACACTCATTATCCTATGAAGTCAACATAGAAGAAAACAACTATTAAATGACATAGAAGGCTGTCACACACAAAGACCTAGGAAGTCAATATAGAAATTAACAACTCTTAAATATAATTCTAGAAACTAATTAAAAAATATTGCAGTATTTTCTCCATTTTGGGGTAGATTTGAGCTCCATTCCATCTCGTATTGGACTTTAATTTGGGCCTCCAAATAGATGTAAGACTTGGGAAAAATGTCTTCATTGGGCTTAAGATCTTCTTCCGTTACAAGACACCTTTAAATTGCAAATTCCAGCCCATTAAGCTTGTCTTCAAACATCCTTGTTTGGGATCTTGTCATGGGTCCTCTTGAAACTCCCAAAGCATCCTTAGTTGATGTTGAGATGCCATAGACGCTATCATTTCCCTCTTCTTCAAGAGAATTCATCCTTTAATTTAATGTTGCATTAAATACAGAAAGATCAGTAACATTAAAGGTAGCACTAACATGATACTCACTTGGAAGATCAAGTTTGTAATCATTGTCTCCAATCCTTTCAAGGACTTCAAATAACCCATATCCTAGTGGGTGTAATTTGAATTTTCTATCGGCAAAAAATATTTCCTTCCTAAAGTGAAACCACACTCAATCCTCGATATTAAAATAATAGATTTTTTCCCTATATTTCTCCTTAAGGTTGTTTGTTCATTCCTCCATTCAATTGCAAACCTTGTTTATTCATGAATCTTCTTCATCATTTCAGCCTTCATCGTACCATCAAAATTAACAATATCATTAGTAGGCGGAGGTAATAAATCAAACGGGTGAGAAGGATAAATCCATAAACAACTTCAAAAAGAGACTTACCAGTAGAAGAATAGATAGTTTTATTTTAAGCAAAATCTACCATGGATAAATGCTTCTTCCAAAAATTTAATTTTCCCTTTAAAAATGAACTTAACATATTCCCTAAAGTCCTATTAACTACTTTTATTTTTCCATCAGTTTGTGCATGAGAAGATGTAGAGGATAGCAGTTTAGTCCCCAACTTTCCCCACAAAACTCTCCAAAAGTGACTTAAAAACATAGCATCCCTATCACTAATAATAGTTTTAGGTATACCATGTAATTTAACCACTTCTTTCATAAACAAGTCAGCCACATGTGATGCATCATTAATCTTCAAACATGGAATAAAGTGAGCCATTTTTGAAAATTTATCTACCACTAGAAATATACTGTCCTTATGATGTTTAGTTATAGGCAGTCCTAACACAAAATCCATGGAAATATCAATCCAAGGATAAGTAGGAATAGGTAAAGGAGTATAAAGGCCACGTGGTAACACTTTTTATTTGGCTTGTTTACTTTTAAGATATTGGGAGTACCCTTTCGCAACATCCATTCACATGTCAGGCCAAAAGAAATGTTCAGTAAGTGTATCCAATTTTGTGGGAACTCCAAGTATCCCATGAGTCCACCACAATGTGTTTCCCTAACAAATAATTCAAGCAAAGATAAATTTGGAATACACAACTTATTTTCCTTAGAAAGAAATCCAACATGAAGATTGAATCTCTCATAAGGACCCAACATACATTCTGCAAAAACTTTTCCCGAATGAGAATCATTAACATACATGCCCTTAATTTAATCAAAACCCATCAATTTAGAAGTGAGAGTAAAGACCAAGACATACCTTCTTGAAAGTGCATCAGCACCACGTTATCTGATCCTTGCTTGTAAGCAATCACATATGGGAAAGTTTCAATGAATTCAACCTATTTTGCATGCCTGCAATTAAGCTTACCTTGGCTCTTCAAGTACCTCAAGGATTCATGGACAGTTTTAACCACAAACTCTCTACGCCACAAATAGTGTTACCATGTAGCTAAAGCCTTAATCAAAACATATAGTTTTTTGTCATAAGTAGAGTAGTTCAATGTAGCTACACTCTTTTTCTAACTAAAGCATTCAATGGGCATGGAATCCTGGATTAAAACAGGCCCTATTCCTCTTCCGGTGGCATCACATTCAACCTCATAAGATTTTAAAAAATTAGGTAATTGCAAAAGAGAAACATAACACAATTTTTCTTTCAACAAGTTAAAAGCAGGATCTTGTTCTTTTCGCCATGTGAAAACCTTGTCCTTATTAATAACTTCAATCAAAGGAGCAGCAATGGTGCTAAAATCTCTAACAAATCTCCTACAAAAACTAGCAAGCCTATGAAATCTTCTAATCTCAGTTACAATCTTAAGTTTAGGCCATTCTTTGAATGACTTTATTTTTTCTTCATCAACTTCAACTCCCTTAGAACTAACCACAAAATCCAAGAAAATAACATGATCCACACAAAAGGTACCATTTTTGAGATTAGCAAACAATTGTTGTTTTGTAAGAACTTTAAAAACTTCTTTTAGGTGTTCAACATGCTAATCTAGATTCTTAGAAAATATCAAGATATCATCAAAATAAACCACCACAACTTTTCCATGTAAATCGTTAAAACATGATTCATTAATCCAATGAAAGTGTTGGGTGCATTAGTCAAGCCAAAAGGCATAACTAACCATTTATAAAGGCCATATTTGGTCTTAAAAGCAGTTTTCAACTCATCTCTAGGATTCATTCGAATCTAATGGTAACCACTTTTTAGATCAATTTTAGAAAAAAATTTAGATCTATGCAATTGGTCTAACATGTCATCAAGACGAGAAATTGGATGACAATACTTTATCGTGATCTTTTTGATAGCTCGACAATCCACGCACATCCTCCAAGATCCATCTTTTTGGGGCACCAATATAACAGGAATAGAGAAAGGACTCATACTCTCTCGCACAAACCCCTTTTCAATTAATTCTTCAACTTGCCTTTACAGTTCCTTCATCTCTTAAGAATTAATCCTATAAGCAGGCCTATTTGGAATTTGTGCTCCAGGCACAAAGTCGATTTGGTGCTCAAGGTCGCGCAAAGGTGAAACACCTTTAGGAATATTATCAGGAAAGATATCATCAAAATCATGCAAAAGAGAAGTAACACTACTTGGCAAAGAAGAAGTTAGCAGCTCAGAATTAATCAAGACTTCTTTGTAAGTAAGTAATATTATAAGCAACCCCCCTTTTATTGTATTCAAACACTCTTTGTCTTTTATATAGAAGCTCTCTTTTTTCTTTACCTTAGCCTGTCTCCTCTCACCAAAAGTCTCTTTTTTTTTCCACTCGAACCCTCTTTTATCTCTTTGCTTAAGCTGCTGCCCTCATTTTATCTCTCTTGGCCATCTCTCTTTTTTTCTAAATCTTGTCCAAAACATATTTCTTTTCCCTCAAGTTCACTTGTTTTCTCTCTCATTTGTTTTCCCATTAATTCCCTAAGTCTCTTTTGATCTTCAAACACTTAAGAAGGAGTGAAAGGTGCAATAGTATACTTTTTTCCATTAAGTTCAAGTGAATATCTATTCTTTCTTCCATCATGAAAAGTATTCCTATCAAACTACCACGGACGACCAAGAAAGCTATGACAAGCTTGCATAGTAATCACATCACAAAAAATTTCATCCTCATATCTTCTAACATTGAATAAAATCATGTATTGTTTGTTGATTTTCAGTTCACCACTATCATTCTACTAGTAGAGTCTATAAGGCTTAGATTGTTTCATGCATGCAATCCCTATCATATCTACCAAGTGTGAACACACCACATTAGCACAACTACCACTGTCAATAATCATAGAATAAGTTCTGCCGTTATCCCACACTAGTATGGAGTATATTCTCCCTTTGTTCATCACTATTGGTTCCCAAATTTATAGTCATAAGTCTCCTAACTACCCCAATCAAAGAAACATTACAAGGAAGTTCCATAATATCCTCACTCTCACCTTCACCATCTTCCCCCTTCTCCCTTTTTTTACACTTATATTCTATATCAAGAATCTTTCTAGCTACCCCAATAAAACCATCATTAAGCTATTGTGCATCATTTTCACTCATTCCTTCCTCTTTTTTCTCATCCTCACTCTTTTCACTCTTATATTTTCCATCTTCTCTCATGATAATATTTTTCAAGTGGTACATTCATGCATCATATGCCCTCTTCCATGACATTTATGACATTGAATTGAACTGGAAGGTTTAGGTGACTTGGGAAAAAATGATTTACCTACCTCTTTATCATATACCTTACCTTTACCGTTGTATTTTTTAGGTTTAGAAAACACTTCTTCTTTTGACCATGGCTTCTTGGGATTGGTGTTTGGCCGATTCATCCATGAACTAGCCTATTGCCTTCTTTTATTTTGCTTCTCAACATTTATAGCCAAATCTACTAACTCATCCAAAGTTATATATGGTTGTATCTCTACTACATTAGCTATTTGTATATTTAAACCATTAAGAAATCAAGCCATAGTAGCTTTTCCATCTTCTATGCAATTAGTTTGGATTAGAGCCATATCCATAGCCTTAAAGTACTCATCAACAATCATGGTTCCTTGCTCTAATGATTGAAGACGTCATTCTATGTCTATTTGAAAGTGGAAGGGCACAAACCTCTTTTTCATGTCTCTCTTCATCTCAGCCCAGGTAGCAATGGGTGGTTCTCTATCTTGTTGTCTTGTCCCATAAAATATTTTTCCCACCAAATAGAAGCATAGTCAAAAAATTCAACAACAACAAGCTTAACCTTCTTACCTTCTGAGTAGTTATGACAATCATAAATGGATTCAACTCTTCACTCCCAATCAAGATAAAAATCTAGATCCCTTGTGGCTTTGAAAGATGGTATCTTCATCTTAATGTTATTAATGTTGTCATCTTCCAATCTACCTTGTTGTTCCCTCCTATCTCTCCCTATCCTATCTAGATTTACACCAAGATCATCAACAACATAATTTATAGGATTTTGATGATTTACAATGGGGAAAGGGGTACATTTCTTCTATTATGAGGCCTAGGGATATTTTGGGGTAGTACAATCGGTTAATTTCCCTCCTTAGTTCAACTATTGTCTAATTTTGTCCAGCAATAACATCCTTTATCTCTTGGAATTGGAAGTTCATTCTTTCTAAGTATTGGCACATAGCTTGTAAGGTGAAATCATTTCTTCCTTGGATCTCAGCTTCTTGAGCATCCCTCTTTTCATCATCACTAGCACATGTATTAGACATCTTAAAGAAAATGGTGTATCACTCAAACTTTGCCCTTTTTTTTCGTCAATTCTTGTCACCCACTCTTGCCTTTTTCCTCTCAAATAACCTTTGGGAAAACACTGTAGATTTAAAATTAAACCATGCTCGCATCAAGCCCTTAGTAATAAAATAAGGAATTTTGGGGCATAAGAAAAAAGTGGAGAAGAAACCCTAAAAAGAATAGGATTTAGTGGAAACAAGACATGAACAAAAGAAAAGGATTTTAGAACAAGATAAAGATATAGGATCCCCTCTTCTTGTGTTCTATAAAAACCTCATTTTTTCAAAATATTTCGATGAAAAAATTCCTTGAAGAGAAACAATTCTTTTTTTTACAACATTACTATTCATTACGAAAGTATATTTTTTTTTACTTTTTTTTTTTAAACATATTCTTTACTGTTACAGTTCTTTTTTTTCTTTTTCTTTTTTTTTTTGATCATTTTCTTCAAGAAATTCCCAAGATTATCAAGAACAGAATTTTGATAGAACCGCTCTGATACCACTTGATAACACAAAGGTTTGGAATTCGAAAACTAGAGTATGAACTTAAACAAAGAAAAAAACTAAGAAACTAATTGAAAAGTCTGAACAAGAATTAAAAAAGAGTGAGATTTTACAATATCCAAGTAACAACGAATTAGTTATAGATGAACCAAATGCCTTTACTTGAGAGATTAATCAAGTTTAAATAGATCTTGACTACTTCGTGAGTAATGTAGACAACAATTAGCAATAATACTAATCATCTTCTAGGAATACCAAAAAGTAACCAAAGATATCAAACAAAGAAGTATATTAATATTCTTCAAAAGTGATTTTTATGGATGAACAAAGACCTCTTTATATAGTAGTGAAGAAGGGGTTGGTCAAAGATAACATTAAATAAAATGATACTTCCTAGAGCCTAGAATACTACCACACTCATTATCCTATGAAGTCAACATAGAAGAAAATATTTATTAAATAGCATAGAAGGCTGTCACACACAAAAACCTAGGAAGTCAACATAGAAATTAACAACTCTTAAATATAATTCTAAAAATTAATTAAAAAATGTCGTAGCGTTTTCTCCATTTTGGAAAGTTGTGCCCAATTCCATCTCATCTTGGACTTTAATTTGGGCCTCCAACTAGATGTATGACTTGGAGAAAATGTCTTCATTGGGATTGAGATCTTTTCCATTACAAGACATTTTTTAATTGCCAGTTCCAGCCTATTAGTCTTATCTTCAAATTTCCTTGCTTGAGATCTTGTCATGGGTCCTCTTGGAAATTCCAAAGCTTTCTTAGTTGATGTTGAGCTGCCATAGATGCTATCAACAATGCATGAAATCATGAGGTTCCTTGATGCATACTCTAGTTATAACTAAATATGTATAGTTCCATAGGACCATTAGAAAACATCCTCTTGAACTAACCATGGTGCATTTTGTTATAATATCATGTCTTTCGAGCTTAAAAATACAGGTTCTACTTACCAGCAGATGATTAAATGGATGTTTGAGAAGTGGATATAGAATACGATGGAAGTCTACATTGAAAACATGCTTATAAATACATAGGAATATTGGGATCACTTGGCGCATCCTTAAGAGGCTTTCGCGGTATAGAAGAAATACAACATAAAGTTGAACCCCAAAAAATATGTTTTTGTGGTGGGTTCTGGGAAAGTTTTGGGTTTTCTCATGTCTAACCGAGGGTTAGAAGTGAACCCCAACAAGATCAAGGATATTGAGGATATATTATATGTGCTAGACAATGTCAAGGGTGTACAGAGGCTTACAGGGTGGCTCACCACTTTAAGTTATTTTATATCATGGTCTTCAGAATGATTTCATTAATTCTTCCTGTTGCTGAGGAAAAACACAAATTTTAAATGGACCCCAAAATGTCAGTAGGCCTTGAGAGAGTTGAAATCCTACCGTCGAGCCCACCCTTGCTGTGCAAACCAAAAAAAGGCTAGTTGTTGCTCCTGTACCTAGCAACGATGGAAGTAGAGGTTGGTGTTGTGGTTGTCATGGAGGAAGAAGGCAGAGAACATCCTATTTATTATGTTAGTAAATAGTTAGTTAGTGCAGAAACTTGATTCTCCCACTTGGAGAAGCTCACTCTAGCTTTAGTGGAGGCCACCCGAATGTTACACCCATATTTTTAGCGACACCCGATATTGGTAGTCATAACATAATCTCTTCAAATTGTCCTTGATAAGCAAAAACTATCAAGGTGGATGGCCAAATAGGTGGCCTAGCTGAGCGAAATCGATATCGAGTACAGGCTCTGGACTGCTATCAGTTCCAGGAACTAGCGATTTTATAGATGATTGGAGTCTACATATAATACCCTAGGTCAAAAAGGAGGCAATTCTAGCCACAGGCAACTAACCAAAAATATGGACCCTATTTACCTATAGGGCTTCCAATAAAAAATTGATGGGCCTTTATACTGTCTTGATGACCCCCAAAATAGAGAAGCTGAGACAGGCAATCAGTTATGTCCCTTTTACCATAAACACAACCGAGTATGAGGCCCTTCTTATAGGTTTAGGTCTAGCGTGGAGCATGAGAGCAAAAATAATCAATGTATTTTTTGATTCACAATTTTTGATTCACAATTAGTGGTAAACCAAATCAAGAGATCTTTCACTACGAAGGAAAAATGTATGATGAATTATGTTTCAAAAGTATGAGATCATTTATCTTGTTTCCCAAAGTGGAGCTTGGAACACATCTCTTGAAGAAAGAAAGAATTGGAAAATTTATTAGCTATGTTAGGGTCGTCAATCAAGGAAAATGATGTTACAAGAGGTGCTATGGTCCAGTTATTTTGTTTAGCACTGGAAGCCCCAGAGCAATGAGATGTGAATCACACCAATTTTGTGTAGGAATAGATAAATGCATTTCTCAAATATCTGAAGGATAGAACAGTGCCCGCTGAACTAAGGCGACTAGGTACCATGGAAGCCACTACAGAAGAACATACCTGGGGTCGCTCAAGAAGTTTTTGGGGCCTTGGGATATCGAGTACATTATAAGAAAGATCAATGAAGGAGTGTGCAAAAACCATTCCCAGGCGGACTCGCTCATGCACAAAATCATACGAGTAGGGTACTGCTGGCCAAACTTGGAGGAAGATGTCATATTATTTTTTTTAAAAATATGATAACTGTCAATCATTCAACCACAAGCTCCATCAGCTAGTGGAAATGATGCATGATGTTACCTCTTCTAGCCCTTTATGAAATAAGGGATGGATATTGTGGGGACTTTGTTGTCCTCTCTCGGACAGGTGAAGTTTTAACTGGTAATGACAAACTACTTCTACAAATGGGTAGAGGCCAAATCATATAACAATTAGCAAAGGAACACTCATCATCACCTACACTATTTTTTACTCTGATTGATTTTTTTGTCCCTTTTAGGTTTTTAGCCGACAAGGTTTTTAATGAGGTAGAGGCCAAATAATTTTGAGGTAGAGATGAGATCTAAGCATGTCCTCAAACTCGACTCTTATAAAAAGTAAATGATAGGGACAGTGACATGCATGCCCGAGAATGCTGGAAAAAGCATCGGGAATGCTCAGAAACTAATTTTCCTTTGTAATTTGGGACTTAGTTTTGATCAAATTAAAAAGTTCTTCTATATATTTTCTGCATCCCCCACTATTTGAGAGGTCGAATCCTAATAAAGGATTCTCAACCGACTAAAGACATTCACATTCAAAGGACTTAGGAGAGATCCTAAATTAAAGTACTGACAAAGGTTGGGACCTCGCCAAGAGGTTCCACCTGCCGACAAACCACAAAGCATTCCACATATTTATGAATATATATATATATATATATTACTATGTAGACAATGAAGCAATTAGAAGACAATAACCCCATGCTCTGACATATCATACCCTTCTAGCACAGAACCCTGCCTACAAATAAAGGGATGGATTTGGCAGGAATGCTATAATAAAAACAAGCTAGCATCCACAACCAATAATCATTGATGCGATGCAAAATGGCAATGAATTCTGATATAAGACAAGCTATCTAGGCAAATAAAACCTAGATATTTTTTTAAAAAAAAAAAAAGGCAAGAGGGAAAGAGCAAAAGATGACAACAATCATAGATAAGTCAATCAAAAACAAAGAGTACCTTGGATAATACATCATATCACAAATCCAACATAGCCAAGTCTAAAAAAAAGGTGAGAGTACACATAAGAGAAGTCGAATGCTAGAAAATAAAGAAATAAGTACTAGAGTAGTAAAGAATTCAAGGAACCTGGCCTATGAGCCCATCGCCTTGTTAGAATCACTGTTCGATGAAATATTATCATGGGAAGAGGCTACTTAGACAGGATTAAAGGGCAGACTAGAATTATCCAAAATGGCTGCTCGAGCAGCATCAACCTCTTTCTCAATCGTAGAATGATCTACCAGAATTCTATCGATGATGTTTAAATTTTCCTCCCAGATCTCACCACAGACGTTCATAATATAATCCCTCATGGACAAGCATCGGGACTGACACTTCTTCAATTTTCAATGAAAGGACTCTATCTTTTCAAATTTATAATAAAAGGCATCTCTAAACCACCCAAGAGAGCTAACCTTTCAAAAGAGAAGTTCTACCCAACATCCTTCTCTTTTAAAAAGGCTTTCATGTGTAATGAGTTTTCAGGGACTGATCAACCCTCACATCTGTTCTCATGACCATATAGACAAGCTTATTATCTTTAAGTCTTAACTGGGTCTAAATTTTCTCATAGCAACTAAGGGATTCCTTGTATGCAGCAAAACAGTCCTCCAGACTATGAACTTGCTCCTCTAAAGTAGTGACCCCTTCTTTAGGTTTCCCTACCTTCAAATCCCCTTTTTCTAGGAAAAAACTTCGCACATATAAAGATATCCGTGACATGTTTTAGATAAAGAAAAGGGTTAGACGATGGATAGGGGAAAAAGAAGCAAAATTCACAAGAGCCTAAATAGACTCATCCTTGACAAAGCCTTGAAAGTTCTTTTAGAAGATCATGGTTGTCTCGGGGCAATAAGATCCCCACCTTTTCTATAAAAAATAGCTCAATAGTGTGAGGATATATGTTCTGACAATGTTCTATCATAAGAGGCATAAGAATCTCTATTGAGTGACTCGAGACTACTGGCAGCTCAAAACCACCACAAATAATCTCATCGTCATTGTCCAAAGGTGACGATACTTTAGGAGGGGTACCAATACTCGGCATAGGCAGATGTTCCATAGGGGACTGGGCCTCTAAAGTGAAATCCATAGTTGCTTTCACTCGAGCTATCCCCCCCCCCCCAGCTGGGGCAACGTACCTACTTACGTTTGCTTTTTCCTCGAGGTAGGAATCTTTATTGTTTTTCTTTTCCCTACAACCTGAGTATAGACTGTTGGTGTCCCCCATCAACCCTAAACTATTGAGTGAGTAGAATTTCTAACCTCTCGGGCATCAAGAGGAAATAATTTAAACACAACATGGTAGCACTAACATTGATCCCTAGAAATGAGAGAATGTTAGTATCCATGCTAATGCCTCAAGATGCAGAATAAAAAAATATATGTATCGCGATCATTGTAGATCCACCCTTTCTTGATAGAAATGTGGTCCTAGGTGCACTCTGTAGGACACATTGACCCTAGAATCTTCCACACCCAGGGACAAATATCCACAAAAGGCGGAACCCAAGATCTAGCTGCAGCAAAGTCAAGTATTAAGAATAACTATGTAATTCCTTACATAAAAGGGGAGAATGGGGCTTACAATGATAGTTTCATTCCTCTACAAGAACAGGCACTCACTAAAGGAAATTACTGCAGATAAAAGCTTGCTTATCTTACCATTGACTAGCAGTGTCATCTAGATCCAAAAGCATAACTTTGTTGCCCCAACAGTTGATGATAAGGAGTTTTTCATGAACTACGCAATAGGTATACAAGTTAATAAAGTACCCAGGAGAAGAAAATCAAACCCAAGAAACATGTGACAACATTAAAATGGGAAACTTCTCTATAGACTGTAGGGGCTACCTAACCCAAAGAAATGTTGTAATGTTCACATAAGCAAAAGACAAATCGAATAAAGTGACCATTACTAAGAGCCATGAAAAAATGTAAGTATAGACCCCCACATACTCAGGTTTGAAAATAAAAATATTCTCAATAAGATGAGGGGGAAAGGACTTCAACATCAGTCGACTAGCCACAGTCGCCTTTAACTTTCCCGATGAAGCTCTTATCTATCAAAGACACACAGTGTATAATAGAACACTTTTGTAAGGAAAATGAACCATCCCTAAATGCATGGCATTTGTGGTCATCCTTGAAATTAGGATGCTTGGGAATCACTGAGTCCACTAGAGACTCAGTCTCATTTGGGGATATAACCATAGTGGTAAAAGAGATGTCATCTGGAGAAGCAGGAGGTGAGCTAATTCCATCCACAGCAAGAACGAAGGGTGGGTTGACACAAGGAACAATGGTGTCATTCTCAACTACTAGATTAGAAGCTGCAATGATAAAGTAAGAACCAGTCACCTCGGTAAGGGCAACAATGATATTTGTCTCTGTTATAGTGAGCCGAGGGCCGACATTACTAACTGAGGTACAGGAAGTGAAAATAAGAAATAGATGCCTGCAAAATAAGATGACTCTAAAGGAAATAGGAAAAAGAATGAGCTGAGGGTGAGTCAGAGAAGAGAATTCAATAGGGACTAGGGGAAAGGAAAGTTGTACGCTTGTCAAAAAAAATACATGTGTAAAGATAAGAGGTTAGCATAAGTAAGCAGAGCATCCCTAAGATGGTTTCAGACTGTTCAATTTTCAAATCTTCCTGCTTCTAGAGGATGCTTAGCACTAACCTTAAAAAGTAGAAGAACTATTTGTATAGGGAAAAATAGCAACAAGAGAGATTCATCCGATTTGGGTCAAGTATAGAACGAACAGTCCAAGGATGTCATATTCTCGAGAACAATCCAGAAGTAGAAGGATGCCTTCTTAAGCAAGAGAAAAATTGTCTAAGATCAACTACGATGGCCACCACACAATAAAAAACAAATGGAAGGGTAATGTGTTAGGTTTTCTAGAAAGCACTAGTAGCCCTTGGCAGAGCCGCATCTGACACACACTAGTAGGCGATTTCCTCTCGACGGTACAAGGACAAGTGGTATTTTCCTATTGGCCATAGACAATCTTGACACTCTATAAATAATCCCCTCCCCATTTAAGGGATCCGATTTATTTTTCTCTCTATCCTTAAGTAATAAAAATCTCTAGCTTTGTTCTTAATATTGCTCTGTTTTTCTTAGCTATTTTATTATTTTCTTGGGTTACGCTTGCTTGCTTTACTTTCTCGCCCTCTACAGACATATAGCTAACAAAACCGAGTTAAGATCGTAACACGTTCTCTTGACCCGCCAAAAAATAAACTATACCAAATCAATGGTAAATAAAATCATACCGTGCGTGGGCATTTTTTATCGGATTCAAAAGAATTTCCAATTTTCCTAAAATACGTAAATCGATTTCACCCTATTTTAATCCTAATTTCTATACTAATTAATTTAATTCATAGTTGTCAAACATTATACCCAATTTGAAATTCAAAACCCTAAGTGAAATCTCCAAATTATTTCATTGTTTCTTCGTCAAAAAAATGCCCTAAGTTCATCTTTGGGGGATTGGCTTTTGTTTTTTGAGTTCTTTTGGATAACCATTCTCTAGTGTAAGCGAAGCCAAATACTGAAAGAAGCAAACAAATACACTAAACTCTCTTATTTCTGGCAGCGAGAGTTGTCTGGTGAAGATTATAGTTCTAGTTCACTGATCCTCAAAAGGTATTAAGCTATCCGTTCAACTTAATTTCTCTTCTCTAAGTTATTTGACTTATAGATGCTAATTTTGTATGAGATTTTTGGATAGATTTCAGTGAGGTTTTGGGATTAAGAGTTATAATGTGTTTATTAAAGCCGAGTTATGCTATTTTTAGCCAAACATTAAGCTTAATAAATCCTTGAATGTTTACTCTATTTTCCTCATTGTGGATTTGAATTTATGGCTTTTTTTGGCATTCATGTCTTTACAATAGTTAAGGATTATTGCACTGTCTCTATGTGTGTTTTGATTTGAACTTGTTTGGAACTAAATGTCATTCCTAAAGGTTCTTTTGTTTCAAAATGTCAAGTAGGATACATGAGGAAAAGAAGAGGTCTTTGAGGACTACTCTTTAGTATTTCTCAAAGTCATTATTAAGAGATCAAATAGAGCTTCACAATAGCCATTTCTAGAAATTGGGCCTATGACAACGGTATCAAAATTGTTGCAGTAGGCCCTTAAACCATTGCTATCATACTATGTCAGCAGTTAGTAGACCTGCCCCACCAGCTCGCGTTACCATAGATCTATTGCAACAGTTTATGTGACAGTTCTTGAAAAAGTTGCTAGAAGTAACTCTATTCCAATAGTTAGTCTTCCATCTATAGAGACAATTATATTACATCAGCAAGGACGGTTAGTAACTATTGCAATAGAGGTTTTTGCATCTGTTGTTCTCTATATTGTAATAGATTTTTTAAATCTATGTCCCGATCCAAAAACTCAGATCATGATTGCACCTACTTCAACCTACCAGTAGGTAATCCAAAATCATAGCCTAGAATGGTGAGTGATAGGCTAACAGGTTGAAGAGAGGTAAATAAGGATAAACAAATAATATAAAGTGACTATAAGGGATATATACACGTACAACATAAGAAAAAGAGTGAAAGGGACAAATTAAACAAAATGAATACCCCCAAGACCTGGTAAGGTCAGTACAAGAGCCACTATACACAAAGAGTTCTAGACAAATGCCAAAATATACACAGTAGTCTCTGAATATACAAAATAAGACTAGCACTATAACAAAAGGAGATGGATCAACTTCGAATGCTGAAAGCTCACCCTAATCTCTAATCACCAACTCTACTTGAAGTTGGTATTAACGGTGATGACTTATACTAGGATCTATATTAGGAAAAAAGATGTATAAGTGTAGTAGGCGTACCAAAACATGACTCAGTAGGCATCATAGGCCGACTGAGCTCAATTAAAGTAAAAACATAATAATATGTGAATCTACACTAAAAGAAAATAAATGAGGAGTTGGAATGGTAATAACAGGCTATGATAAGTATATGCAAGAATGGAATGAAAATAACTCAAGTGCGTAAATAAATGCCTAGCTAGTCTATCTAGTCCTTTTTCCCATTTAAGGAGGCCAAAATGCTAACATGTAAGTGTACTGAAGGTAATGAGAAAAATATAGTGATTAAGACAAACCAATCATAATAGTCAATATCTTGAAACAATCCTATAATCATCCATGTCAAAAGAGGGCGTTATTCTAAAGCAACCTACTTTAAAAAGGACGATAAGGCCAACTACAAGTCCCGAGAACCCAACCTAAGGCAAGCAACTACCCAAACCTAGGATAAGGATTCTAAATCCTGTCCCAAGGCCCTATGTATGACAATTCAAGTCCTAAAGGAGAGGCCATTACAAGCCTAAGGGAATTCAAGGCTGAAATCTAGCCTAAAGCCCCCTAATCGGCTAAAATAACCAGGAATTGACTAAACAACTATCTAGACCATAATTACACACCAAAAATTAGCGCAATGCCATAATAATACCTTTAAAGAGTAAAGTATAAAGAAAGCTAACCCTACCCTAGATGGACGTTGCTGAAACCACTTGAAATTCTATATATCAAAGCTTTTCTCTTCTGAGAAGCCCCCGACCACTTCCATGCTATAGACATAATAATCTACGCATCAAGAAGAGAACAATGATACCCATATGGAAAATTTATGCTCCGGGTCAAAAATTAGGCTAACAATCAAATAGTATGGCTTATCGATGGTATTGAGAATTAAGTCTGTCACTAGGTCCCTCGTAGCTCGAGGATCACTTACTCCAAATTTTAGCATAATCAAAGCTTAACAAGAGTACCAAAATAGTTCCAACGAAACTCAAAAAATCAAGAACAAATTTGAGAATAAAATCAAAATTAGACCAGAAACTTATGTGTTTAACACAAAAAATTATCCAGGTAAGAGAATTTGATAACCCTAGCCTTCTAATTGATAATCCACAATGATTAAAAAGCTCTCAAGGTGCCCTACTAAAGATTTAAACACTTAGAAATGGACTTCGGATCGGAGTGAAATAATATATATGACATACAAATTTGGCTACTTAAGTGGCCATAAGTAAGGCGAATAACTATTGCTTAAATGGTGCCCTGCTGCTAAAGAGGCTATGACTTAAGCAATCAGACAGCCGCTTAAGCGGCTACACCAACAACCTTGATACAAGAAGTTTTTCTAAGTCCAAATGGACTCCGATCGAGTGCTCGGGATTCATTTCGAACCCCATGCATGCAGAAAAACTATGCTACCCTACTAAATTCAACTTTCTAGACTCAACAAAACCATCAAAATTTCTAATAGAGGTCATTTCAATAAAAAGTGGGTCCCTATCACGACCCAAAATAGGCATGTGATGGCACTTGTCACAGCCTCCAGACAAGTAAGCCTATCCAAACCCAAACTCAATAATCAAGTAAATTAGAAACGGAAGAAAAAGAATAATCCCCAAAATATATATAAAAAAATGCAATTATTTAAGATATATCCCAGGTCTAGTTGTCACTAGTACAAGCCTCTAATATAGAATATGAATAATAATCTTCTAGAATTTATTAGATGCGAATAAAGTATAAGACATAAATTGAGATATCTGAGAAGTCCTGAAGTCCCTCAGCTACTACCTCTATCTCTGCAACACTACCACTGGATGAAAAAAATCTACAACTGCTACTCAGTACAATACCTGCATGGGGTGCCAAAAAAAATGAAAAAGGAAAAGGAAGCAAGAGTGAGTATGAAACTACATGTACTCAGTAAGCATCATTGATACCCGACCCTAATCCAAAGTGATGACGAGAACCACCACCCGAACTACCCAAGGTTTCCCCAATCATTCTATAATCCGCCAAAATCACAGTACTTTATTTTACCAAGGTAACCCAAGACAATGGTCAACAGGTAAACTAAATGCAGGGTAGGCACACTAATCCAGGTGAGTCAATCATCATTAACCACTACTATGGGATAGCAACAGGGAAAGTGTGTATACATATATATATATATATAAAAGGATGTATCTTATGCTACCAAAAGGGTGCTATCCATCTATCTTTCAATCAAGTCACCATCATACCCAAGTCTTATCATCCCTCTCCCTTTTCGACCAACATACGATGAAATAGGATAATGAAATAAAGTGAAATGAATGCTCAAACACAGTATCACAAACAAGGTTCTAACACAAAAATACGGTACAAGAGTAGACACTAACACAATATGAAAACACCACAAGGATGATAATGCAATGCAAATGATGCAATGTAATAAAGTAATGATGATATGATGATGATGAATCTTTGAAAGTTATCACATAACTTTCTGTATACACCCACCAAGCTCGCAGCTACCATGTAGGACCCGTGGTGGGTTCGCAACCCATATACTACGCAGTCTCAATCTCAATACCATTATCAATCTCAATATCTCCTCTCCACCTCATGGATTACGGTAGAGGGTTTGGTAAAATGTCTCATCAATATCGTCTCTCTGCCTCGCGGACCACGGTTGATGGTTTTACAAAATATCCCAGTGATACCAATATCTCATGAATATGCATGTGTGATATGAGGATGCAATGCTCGTAGTAATCTCAACACAAGGATCTCAAATCCATCAATACGCATGATATATGCACAAGTGAGCTCAGAATCAACTCAATGTATCAATAACTCATGATATCAGTCTCCACTTGGTACCAACCGAATATATGGTCATGTAATCATCAAAATTTCTATTCTCAAGCCCACTCCCGAGCATCACTATGGTGAATATGCAATCACATGCTCAGATAAGGCCTACAATGTCAAGTCAAGCCCCCACTCGGGCAACATAATATTAAATATGGCCTTAATGCAAAATCATGACCAACAATCATTAAGTCAAGCCATTACTCGGCGACATAGTACATAATATGACAATTAAATGCACACTCATAGCCAATTAACACAATTCAAGCCCCCATTCGGGCATCACCACAAAATATACACTCAAGACAGGTAATAATAATATGCACATAAACCCCCACTCGGGCACACAATGATAGATATCAACAATCTCAGTAATAATAGAACGTGAGACTACCCAAACTTGGCTTGAACATAACTTAATCTTCCTTAACTATTACAAGCCAATCTTGCTCTGAGTATCTTCTAACCCCAATTATTCCATCAAATCATAATGATCACACAATTATCCCTTAAAAGGTCACTAAAGCCCCAAGCATTATGTCAAAGTCCACTAAACATAAATCTAGCTCCAAAACAGGCATTAATACTAACATTATAAAAACACTAAGTTAGTTATCTATAATCTACTTCTAAGGATAAGCACAAGCAATAATACTAACTAAGGGAAACAATAATCAAATTATGATCCATCAAAGACTCCGATTCCCGCGGAGATGCTCGACATTTCACCAAAGTGGGACCCCCATTCCTAAACGAATCATCAAATACATAAACAAAGTATACAAACACATAAACACTTTGGAAAAAGTCAAGGTACAACTCAACTTTCCTTAAATAAAGACCCGCAAGCTCAAACGCAGTCCAAAACCTCAACCAGAAGCCCAACTCTTCAGAATTAACACCAAATGCATCCAATCACATCAAATATGGCATCTACAAGTTAAAAGGAAGCTAATGATACCCATATTGACCATATTTGAAACGGGTCAAAAACGGACCTCAAAAATGGATTTTGAAAACGAAGGAGTAAAACTGGAATTTTATTTTAAAAACACATTCCCCAAGGTTAAAGGCACACACAGCTGAAAACCCATGCAAAAATGAGTTAAAAACAATGTCTAAATCGAAGAAAAATCATTTTCAAGCTTTATCGTCAAAACTCCAAAAATCCATCCAAAATCAAAAAGGGTAAAAATGAAATTTTTGTTTGAAAATCATAATCCTCAAGTGAAAAGGACTCTATGGGTGAAAACCCAAGTAAAAAAAAGGAAGAATCGAAGCTCAAATCAAAGAAATACAAAATTTTCAATTTGAGGAAAAAAAAAAACCAAAACTCTCTTTTGAAATCTTTGATTTAGAAGAATTTAGATGATAAAGTTAGTAGGAAATGATTTAGAATTGAGTTAGAAACTTACCCACACGAATTTACGCAAGAAATCTCCCCCAAACTCTTCCTCCCAAGCTCTCAATATGATAAAAATGGTGAAAATAAGCAAAATTGGGGTAAGGCCCGAATTTGGGCAATTTTCAGCAAAGAAGGTAGACTTGTTGACCATTGACCGCGGTCAACTGTTGACCAACCATCAGCAATTTTAAAAACTTATTTTTGACCCTCGAAATACATTCGGAACCCTATGAGCATGAATCAATAGTGAAAATTTATCATAAAATACGTTTTGGATCCAATGGAATTATCAGATTTACAAAAAAAAAAGTTGTTTACAAAAATTAACCCCCCGAAAACCCCTTAGGCCAAAATACACTCTTTTTCAATTGGAGGGTTGAAATACAATTAAAGATTTCAAACCCAAATCAACCATGCTACCAACCTAAAATCGACGCTCCAGATCTAATGGGACAGTCAGAAACCTCATCCGAGAATCGTATCACAAAATGTTGACCAAAGTTAAACCTATCGATATAAGGATACTTAAAATCACAAACTCAAATAAAACACTCCCGAATGCATCGGGGACCACGCCAACTATCCCCACAACTCTTAAACAAGATAAGGCAACCACAGGGAGGGGGCAATATAGTCAAAAAACAAAAATTTTTGAATATCAGTACGAGGGTCATTACAGTATCCACCACTAAGATTCACGTTCGTCCTCGAACATAAAAGCAAGAAAAACCATCACAAGTAAAGATAGAAGATGCCTTAGAGAGACATCAAACAAGAACCCCAATGCAGTTCATAATTAATGAACTATCGGTCTAAGCATAGGACCAGAATCTATCACATAAGACCTCACCAGGTCACAACACAAGCCACAAACGGACAGAATTCTCAATGAAACCAAATTTTTGTATTAATGAACTTTCTCTAAACTCATAAATTGAGTCAAACACAATAGAGGTACTGAGCATGCTCGGCTAATCTAAACCAAAACAAGGCACAGGCCACAACCACAAGACCATAAATCACCCTCGGACCCACAAAACCAAGGGACTCACTAATCATTACCTACCAAAACACTGAATCTACTTGCCTAAGCCTGATACTATCACTATCAAACCAACTCACACTATAGCCCTAGGTTAAAGCTACTAGGCTAGAAACCGATATAAAAACAACATAAAACACCTAAAAGCCACACTCCGCACACCAAAACTCTACTCTACCATCACACTCTCATACTCCGCCCTTTTGAAGCAATCAACCAGCACCATCAAAACCTATATTCCCTGAGACGTGAATATAAAAATAACATCAAAACCTCACGTGAATCATCACAAAGACCCAAGCAAATCTCGATACCTAAAATCCATTACACAACCCAAAATCCTCAACAACTGGGTAGAACAAAGAGTCGTTTTTATCCCGCACACATAAGCAACCCATCATATCAGAAACCATCAACCGATAGAAGAAGCGCAACCATCACAATATCTCACTGACTGATGCCTAAGTCACAAATCAAATATCAGGAGAGACACTGCTAGACTCTACACAAGGTACCAATGAACCACACTATCAGGACTCCAAATTTCTAACTCGGCCCAAGATAAGCCCTAATGAATCAAATATCCTTATGCATAAAAAAATCCTTATCTTTTTCCTTCACTCTATTTCTATTTAGAATTCTCTAACATATGAGTCATGGACTAATAAGGTACAACTCGAACCAGCTCAATTCTCATTCAACCTTTCCTAACACAAGGTCCATAAAGAGTAACACATACCCAAATCGAAGATTATAAGAAAAATATTCCACAAAGCCACCTAGCTACAGGAATAACAAACACCACATTAGGCACCCCTTTCCATTTGAAACCTTTCCAAAAAAAAAAGCCAACATTCTCATGAGCAGAAATCTTTGAATCAAACTGAGGAGTGTCTCAATACCAAATAACGAATTCAAGCAAGCAAAGGCCAAATACTAAGGAAGTAATGAATCGCGAGGCCAAATGCTTGAAATCTTTCCTCATCCAACTAAAATCCTTTACTTGCAATGCTTTCAAACCAAACACACTACAAGTCTAGACGATCGCAGGGCCTACCACTAAGGAGTACCACTAGGCATGCTACAAGCCAAAATGCCAAACCACAAGAGCAATCCATTTAATCAATCGACAGTCGCTGAAACCTAGAATTGATCTACCACTATTCCACAACATAACCATACTCAGAATACTAAAATCCACAATACTCAAAAGAGATGAAAACAAATCCAGCGACATACTATGAATGAGTCTCAATATAGGATCGGCACACCCGATCCACCACTAAAGAAACATCTAGGGGGTAGCAAATGACAAGGGTTTTAGCAAAACTCACGAAATCATATCAAGTCTCAATGTTGAATAGACGACCACATAAGAGAATGTAAAATCATAGTCAAACACCACTAAGGTATAACAAAGACGTACCAAGGATCATACCTGTGGCTACAGTACCAAAAGCTCCTGTCTCGAGTCCATCCTGTGAGATATGATATCAGAATCTGTCATCTCCTTGAGTAACTAGTGAAGCAGCTCCCTGTCCAACATGTGGGCAACTCCTCTTATAACGCCCAAAATCTCTACATAAGTAGCAACCCAATAAAGTTGGAGTCCACTGAACTGGGCCTGAGAAACCTGGACGACTACCATGATCTAACCCCCTCCAAGTATAACCACAAAGATTGTGACCTTCATCATACATATAGCTATGAGCATCAAAACCTCGGGCCCTCTGACCTAAGAGCATCTCATGTCTCCACACAAACTCCTCTAGAAATACTGGAGCAAACTAATCCCATGAAAGAGGAGGTGATCCAACTGGTCTACTCTCTACAAAGTTTCTCCACCACTGTCTAGCTGGCCCGAAGAACTGAAAGGAAATGAAGTCTACTCCATTAGAATCGACCAAGACTAACTTGAGAAACCTCTCATGGTAACTAAGCAAGAACATGTAAGCATCAACCCAAGGATCTCCATTAAATCGGAAAGGATTTGTCCTCATAAACTCTATGAATCTGATATACCCTTCTATAGACATAAGAGGTAAAGTCACTGGATGTGGAGAAATCCCTGACAATATCTCATCAATACTAAGAGAATCAGTAGGAGTCACAGATACATCTGGAGTATGAAGCCTAGAAGTACCATGCTGAATCAAAATAGGACCCACCCTCTGAAACAAATCCTACACTCGAACTAAACAATTCTCAATCATAGATGCGGTCATGGGTGGTGTCTGAACTAGCCTCAACCCCTCTAACTCACCAGACCTACCACTACTAGAAACTCCAAAACCTGAAGAGGCAACTCTAACCTGACCCCTAGCTGGTCTAGACATCCCGATCTAACCTCTACCTTGAACTCTACTCTTACCATGCATCGAAAGTACAACCTCTGAATCTCTAGCCATGAAATAATGCATGCACCATCGGTGAGAGATTGAATAAGAGATTTTTGAGTTATACAAACCTACAAAGGCACGAAAAGAATGAAGAAATGGAAATCTCCTAAAGTCATGTAGCCTCTCAAAGATAGATAACGGACATCTCCGCACCGATCCGCAAGACTCTACTAAACTCGACTTGTACTAATGAGACCAATGAACTTGGGGCTCTGATACCAATTTGTCACGACCCAAAATAGGCACGTGATGGCACTTGTCACACCCTCTAGAAATGTAAGCCTATCCAAACCCAAACTTAATAATCAAGTAAATTAAAAGTAGAAGAAAAAGAATAATCCCCAAAATATATATAAAGAAGAAGCAATTATTTAAGATACATCCCACGTCTGGTTGTCACTAGTACAAGCCTCTAATATAGAATATGAATAATAATCTTCTAGAATATCTTAGATACGAATAAAGTATAAGACAAAAATAGAAATATCCGCGAAGTCTTAAAGTCCCTCAACTACTACCTCTATATCTGCAATGCTAATACTGGAAGAAGATAATCTACAATTGCTACTCGGCCCAATACCTGCACGGGATGCAAAAAAAACATGAAAAAGGAAAAGAAAGCAAGAGTGAGTACGGAACCACATGTACTCAGCAAACATCATTGGTAACCGACCCTAATCCAAAGTGATGGTGAGAACCACCACTCCAACTACCCCAAGTTTCCCCAATCATTCTATAATCAGTCAAAATCACAGTACTTTATCCTACCAGGGTAACCCAAGACAATGGTCAACAGGTAAATCAAATGTAGGGTAGGCACACTAATACATGTGAGTCAATTATCATTAACCAATATTATGGGATAGCAACAGGAAAAGTGTATATATATATAAAAGGATGTATCTCATGCTACCAAAAGGGTGCTATCCATCTATATTTCAATCAAGTCACCATCATACCCAAGTTTTATCACCCCTCTCTCTTTTCAACCAACATATGATGAAATAGGATAATGAAATAAAGTGAAATGAATGCTCAAACACAGTATCACAAACAAGGTTCTAACACAGAAATATGATACAAGAGTAGACACTAACACAATATACAAACACACCAAGAATGATAATACAATGAAAATGATTTAATGCAATGAAGTGATGATTTGTGATGATGATGAATCTTTGAAAGTTATCGCATAACTTTCTGTATACACCCATCGAGCTCGCAACTACCAGGTAGGACCCATGGGGGTTTGCAACCCATGTATTACATAGTCTCAATCCCATTACCAATCTCAACAATAATAGAATGTGAGACTACCCAAACTTAGCTTGATCATAACTTAAGCTTCCTTAACAATTACAAGCCAATCTCGCTTGAAGTATCTTCTAACACCAATTATTCCATCAAATCACGATAGTCACATAATTATCCCTTAAGAAGTCACTAAAGCCCCAATCATTATGTCAAAGTCCACTAAACATGAATCTAGCTCCAAAATAGACATTAATACTAACATTACAGAAACACTAAGTTAGTTATCGATAATATAATTCTAAGGATGAGCTGATACAATCCAAATCTAATCCAAACCGTTCACTAGAAGTCAAGCACGAGAACTCCAAGTGCTTCCAGCAATGTTCATGAAATGAGAGGTACTTGACGGCATCCTACTACCATCAAAAGGGTACTACGTGGTGGTGATTGCATCTAAAGAGGATCAAGGGGCCTTGGAGGGATAAAAAGGAAGCCAAGGAGGGCAAAATGGCACATAGAGTGCACTAAAAAGCTCACCTGTGCCCGCAGGTGAGCCACATGTGCGTGCAGATGGTGGGCAGTGGCACCTGTGGCCTTGACCTGCGTAGGCAGGTGGCCTATTTTGGCTGCCAAGTTAATTTTTAAAGGAATGGGTCACTTTTGGGCCCAAGTATGTAATAAATGACCCATGGGTATAAATGCCCTAACCATGCTTTTTTTTCCTTAGGTTTTCTTGAATATTGATGAACAAATCTCTTGAGAGAGTTTTGGGTAAGCATTTGTTGAAGATTTTCTTAGTAACGTGCGGTTTCGAGGGTGTTTCAATTCCCTCGTGGTCACCGTATGAATTAGGTGTTAGTTGATGAATGTAATTTGAGGTTTATAGGGTTTAATATATCCTATTGTTCTTGATTACTCATCTTCTTGAGTCTAATATTTCATCTATCTATTGATTATCTTTTCAGTTCTTAGTTAAATTCTAGTTTTCGTAGTTTTCCAGTTATCATTTGGTATCAGAGCCGAGCTTGAGTTTGTTCCCACGAATTCAATCTTGGGTTCTTGTTATCTAGAAAATTGAAAAAAAAAACATCCCCAAAATATTTTGTTGTTTTGAGTCTTGTTTGAGTTTCTATTGTTAGAATTGTCTCCTCTAACAATATTTAGGTCAGAATATTAAGCCTTAGCCTTGATTTGAGGTGAGTTAGAGAAAAGCCCCATTGATGAACTTGTGTTCTTAAGCTTGAAGAAAATAGAAAAGTGGGTTTTTATATCTTGTTGATTTGGTGAGGATTTGAGGGTTGACATTATTAGAAAAGTGTTTCTCACCTTGAAGGGGCCCCAGATCTGAAGTTTCATGGATTTTCGAGCCAAAATAAATTAGTTGGAAAATTTGAAGTTCTTGGTGTTCTTGAGGATCTTCAAATCTGCAAGAATTAGAATCCTCAAAAAGGTGTTGTTTGATCCAAGAAAGAAAGAAGAAAACAAAGAAAAGTTGTTGGTACAAAGGGATATCCAAAAGGAAAAACAATATTCCAAGAAAGAGAGTCAAAGAGGGCACACAGGAGAAAGAAATTCGGACCTTCCAGGTGCACTGTCCAGCCCCATCTGCGCCCAACCTGCACGTACAGGAGGGCCATCTGCTGCCGCAGGTGACCAACGCAGCTCACCTGCCGAGTTACTGCTTTCACCTGCGTTTCCCACCTGCGTGGGAAGGTCATCACCGTCATGGGTAGGTCACTCCAATGTACCTCGGTCTTTCCAAATTTAGTTTTGCTCAAGTTCCATCATTTTAGTTTCATTCCTTTAATCCTAATCTCAATTCTCGATTCTAAAACTAATTAACAACTAGTAATTCACTTACTTAGTTGATTGATTTTCTTGAGTTCCTTTTCTTCCTTTGTCCTATTTCTTTTTGTGCTTTTCTAGTTTTCTTTTCGTCGTTACTTCTTGACTCAAGTCCGTAAATATTTCTTTTGAGTCTTTCAAACAAAAATCCAATCCGATCAAGAGTAGAGAATTGACACCTCAACTACCACCCGGAGAATAAGCCAATCTTCAACATTTGCCAATCCAAGCGTGAGGTATACAAAGGTGTGTAGAGTTGTGAGGTTCTTTATTTAACGCTAACTTGATTGTTGTTTGTATTTAGTGTCTTTTTGTAATAGGTACAATGGCCACGGAGGGTGAGACACCACCAACTAGGGATGTTAATAGTTCAAATGCGATCTTGGCGGAAATTGAATCATTAAGTCGTAAAATGGAATCCATGGACGGTAGAATGGGAGCCATGGAAGGTCATATGACCACACTCCAAGGAAGTATGTCTACCATGGGTGGAAAGATAGTGAACATGGAAGGTCGTCTAAACTCCACCCAATCCACTCCTCAAAACTACCATGCCTCATCAGGCGTACATGCTCAAGACACATCCGCTACTATCTCCCCAAAAACATTCCACCAAATGTTCAATCCACTGAGACAAACATAAGACCCCATCACCCAAACCACTATCTATCCACATAACCGAAACCCCGTCCATCCACTACAACCCCAATTCAACCAAGCCAATCAAGAAGGACCACAAGACCAAATTCACCGTAACCAAGACCTACCCCAAGCACCCCCAAACCAAAACCCTCCACCTCAATCTCTACTAAACCAAAATCCCCCACTCTAAATACCCTGTAACCAAAATTAGACCATTCAAGTTGAGGGAATAGGAGAAGAAGACCCACAAGTTGAGTTTGAAGAGTATGGTGAAGAGGTCGTGTATGCGGAGTATTGGAGGAATAGACCCTTGCCTCAACAAGGACTTTGAGGTCGAGGAGGAAGATTTGGTCTGGCACCTTATGGAAGAGGAAAGTTAGGGAATCGTCCATAAGGTGAGCACCAATGGAATTACAATGATAATCGAGGTGGCAACAGAGGTTGAGATAATGGGATCAATTCAATCAAGACTAGTCTTCCAATTTTCAAAGGAGAGAGTGATCCCGAAGCTTATTTAACATAGGAATCTACTTGTGAAATAATCTTTCAAGCCAATGATCTCACCGATGATAAGAAGAGTTGCTACGCCATAGCCCAATTCGAAGGATTTGCTATCACATGGTGGAAATATGCCAAGCGATTTGAAAATGTCTTGAATAATCGACAACCACCACGATGGGATGCTTTAAAGGCTCTCATGAGGAGAAAGTATGTGCCGGAAAGGTATAGGCATGAGTTACTTGCCAAGTTGTACAACCTAAGGGAAGGGAGCAAGAAATTCTTAACTTACTTTGATGAGTTTCAACAATTGATCTTGAAACTTGGATATCAAGAGTATGCGGAATATTCCGTCATCCGTTTCAAAGTTGGTTTGAATAAAGAAATCTCCTAATCCATGACTTGCCATAAGTTTGCTACCTTAGAAGAAATGTTTCAAGCGGCCTTAGAAGTTGAAAGAGACATCAAGGAGCAGACATCTCTCAAGCCCGAGGGGTATTCATCCACTAATCCATGGAGTAAGAGCAAAGAGGTAGCCAAACCTTCTTCGGGATGGAACAAGAATAAGGACATCAATAAGTCTTATGACAAGAAGCCCATTGAGAAAACTACTCCAAGGTACCCACCAAGGAATGAAGGTAACAAGTATTCAACTCCTAATTCTGAAGGTTTTCAATGTTTTAAATTCCAAGGTTAGGGACACAAAGCAAATGAGTGTCCGAATCGGGGAAATGTGATACTTAGAGAAGGGAGGATATTTTACCTTGGGGAAGAGGTGGGACAAGAAGATGATAATGAAGGAGAAGCCCAAGAAGGAGAGAATTTAAAAGAAGATGAGCAAGTAGAGAAAGGAAATAAGGATGCTTGGCCTCAATATGGAGAGTTTGAGGTTCCAAACTTTGTAGTAAGACGAGTGATGATTGGTAAGGCCATAGATGACCCTAGTCAAAAGGAAAATTTATTCCATACTAAATTTATTATCAATGAGAATATACGCTCATTGGTCATCGATAGTGGGAGTTATGCAAATGTAGCTAGTGACACCATGGTTAATTTCTTGAAGTTACGCACAACCAAGCAGGACACACCGTACAAGCTCCAATGGTTAAACGAGTGTGGAGAATTAAAAGTGACTAGGCAAGTTGTGATCCAATTCAAGATTGGGAATTACCATGATGAAATACTATGTGATGTCATTCCTATGCAAGCATTTCATATTTTTCTTGGAAGACCATGGCAATACGATCGTTCAACCAAACATGATGGAAGAACCAACCGATATTCTCTTGAGTTGAATGGTCGAAAGTTTACCCTTCACCCTCTTTTACCATCACAAGTGAATAAGGTACATCAAAGAATGAGGGAGTTGAAGGAGAAGGGTAGTAAAGAAGGGGAGGAGGAACCCTAAGAAGAGGAGAGTGATGAAGCAAAAGAGAGGGGGAAATTGAAGGGGAAGACCCAAATGGTGATGTTGGTGAGAAACAAGGAATTGTTTGAGGAGGCTAATGATGAGGAGACCATCCTCCATTTAGCCCATGCCTTTCATGCTAACCACTCTACTTCTCCTATTCCCCATTCTATTTCTCTTATTTTGTAGGAATTCGAAGATGTGTTTCCAAAGGATCTACCACAAGGGTTACCCCCACTTCAGGGAATTGAGCATCAAATAGACTTTGTGGGGCTCACAATTGCCAAACAAGCCGACTTATAGAAGTAACCCAATGGACACCAAAAAGCTCCAAAGACAAGTTGAGGAACTTCTCAACAAAGGATATGTCAAAGAAAGCATGAGCCCATGTGCGGTCCTGGTATTATTGGTGCAAAATAAATATGGGACTTGGCGTATGTGTGTTGATTGCTAGATCATCAACAAGATAACGGTAAAGTATCGCCACTCTTTCCCTAGGTTAGATGATATGTTAGTTGAATTGAATGGTTCTTGTGTGTTTTCAAAGATTGATCTTAGGAGTGGGTACTATCAAATCCGGATGAGTCCTGGTGATGAATGGAAAACCGCCTTCAAGACCAAGTTTGGTCTCTATGAATGAATGGTTATGCGATTTGGACTCACCAATGCTCCTAGTACCTTTATGCGGTTAATGAACCATGTGATGAAACTGTTTATAGGGAAGTTTGTTGTGGTATACTTTTATGATATCTTAGTCTATAGCAAGTCCATATATGACCATGCTAAGCACTTGAAATTTGTTTTTGATGTGCTTAGAAAGGAGCAATTGTTTGCTAATCTTGAGAAATGCTCCTTTTGTGTTGATGAGGTTGTCTTTTTGGGATTTGTTGTAAGCTCCCGGGGTGTTGAAGTGGATGAATCCAAGATAGACGCTATAAAAAATTGGCCAACTCCCCAATCCATTGGTGATGTGAGAAGTTTTCATGGATTGACTAGTTTCTATAGAAGGTTTGTCAAAGGGTTTAGCACCATAGCCGTCCCATTAACCGAGGTAATTCAAAAGTATAACCCTTTAAGTGGGAAGATGAGTAAGCGAAGGTGTTTGAAACTTTGAAAACAATGCTTAGATCCGCCCCTTTGTTGCAATTTCCCGACTTTGGAAAAATATTTGAAGTCGAATGTGATGCTATAAAGGTAGGCATTGGGGCCGTCTTAATGCAAGACCAAAAGTCCATTGCATACTTTAGTGAAAAGCTCAAAGGAGCAACCTTGAACTACTTTACGTATGATCTTGAGTTGTATGCCTTGATTAGAGCTTTGGGCAATTGGCAACACTACTTGTGGCCTAAGGAATTTGTGATTCGAACCGACCTTGAATCTTTGAAACACCTTAGGGCCGCCCAAGACAAATTGAACAAATGGCATGCCAAGTGGATTGAATTCTTAGAAACTTTCCCTTGCATAATCTAATACAAAAAGGGGAAAGAGAATGTTGTGGCCGATTCCTTGTCCTGAAAACATATGTTACTTAGTACTTTGTCTTCTAAATTGATTGGGTTTGAATACTTGAAGACATTGTATCCCGAGGACCCCAAATTTGCTCAAATCTTTAAGGATTGTGAGGAATGGGAAAGGGAAAAATGGTTTAGGGATAGAACTTCTATACCCTACTCAAAGTTTGATGGATTTCTATTCAAAGAAAAGACATTGTGTGTTCCCTCTAGCTCTTAGAGAGAGTTGTTTGTAAGAGAGGCACATGATGGTGGTATGATGGGTCACTTTGGAATTGACAAGACCCTTGGAATCATAGAGGAACAATTCTATTAGCCCAAAATACGTCATGATGTTGCACGAATTTGTGGCCAATGTATGGATTGTAGAAGTGCGAAGTCACGCCTTCTCCCTAAAGGGTTATATACCCCACTTCCCACTCCCCTACATCCTTGGCTTGACATATCTATGGATTTTGTATTGGGATTGCCTAGGACAAGGAGGGGAAGAGATATTATCTTTGTTGTGGTTGATCGGTTCTCAAAAATGGCTCATTTTATTACGCGTCACAAGTGTGATGATGCCTCTAATGTGGCATCCTTGTTTATAGAACATGTTGTAAAGATACACAGAATTCCCTAGACCATTGTTAGTGATCGGGCCTCTAAGTTCCTTAGTCACTTTTGGAGGTCATTGTGGAGTAGGCTTGGCACCTAATTGATTTTCTCAACATCTTGCCACCCACAAATTGATGGTCAAACCGAGGTTGTGAATAGGACCTTGGGTTCTATTCTCCACACCATGGTTAAAGGGAAAATGGCCTTTTGGGAGGATCACTTACCCCTAATCAAATTTACTTACAATCATTTTATTCACTCGACTATTGGTATAACTCCCTTTGAATATGTTTATGGTTTTAAACCCCTAACCCCCTTAGATCTCACTCCTATGTCTAGTGATGTTGTGATTAGCTTAGATAGGAGAAAATGGCGGAAGCAATGAAGAAGAAGCATGAGAAAGTGAGGCTTCACCTTGAGAAAAGAATCAAGCAATAGCCAAGAGAGTGAACAAAGGGTGGAGAAGAATTGTACTTGAACTGGGAGATTGGGTATGGGTACATCTCTGGAAGGACCGATTCCCAACCAAAAAGAGGTTAAATTGATGCCTCGAGGTGATGGCCCATTCCAAGTACTTGAGCAGATAAATGACAATGCTTACAAGGTTGACCTCCCACCGGAGTATCAAGTGCACAACACATTTAATGTGTGCGATCTCTCACCCTTTGATATGATAGAGGATGAGAATTTGAGGTCAAATTCTTCTCAAGATGGAGAGGATGATACAATCCAAATTCGGTCCAAACCGTTTACTAGAAGTCAAGCACTAGATCTCCAAGCGCTTCAAGGAATGTTCATGAAATGAGAGGTACTTGACGGCATCCTACTACCATCAAAAGGGTGCTATGTGGTAGTGATTCTATATAAAGAGGATCGAGGGGCTTTGGAGGGATCAAACAGAAGCCAATTAGGGCAAAATGGCACATGGAGTGCACTAGAAAGCTCACTTGCGCCCGCAGGTGAACCACATGCGTGCGCAGATGGTGGGCAATGGCACCTGCGACCTTGACCTGCGTGGGCAGGTTCCTATCTGTGTGGTAAGATGATATAATAAAGAAGATACGGAAGCTAAAAAGAAATAAAGGGAACAAACAAACAAGAGAAACAAAGATAAAAGGGATAGAAAGGTAGACACAAAAGTGGAATCAAAGGCAACCAATTCTATAAAAAGAAAATACCTCCTTCAAATATCCAAATAAGCACCTGAACCTATGAGAAAGACCTCAAGGGAATTAGATTCTCAAGTAACCCTCCTTTCTAAACTTGAAACAATCAAAAGCTTCAACAAGCTCTCAAACTCTCAAAAGAGTATTTAATATTCAATATTCATCAAGATTAAAATCTTTTTCTAAAATGAGCTATGCTCCACTATTTATAGACTAGAATACTAATTACAAAATACCCTTAATGAATTAAGGGTTTCTTAGTCAAGATGCTTGCATTTAAATAATAGCCATTTGCGTACGTAGCCTCTTTTCCTTTCTTCGAGTAGTCTTTCTCTTGGAGCCTTGAACTTCATTTTTAGCATGTTTCCAAGCTTCAATCCCTTGTTCCAAACTCCTTTCAAGCCTCCAAAGTATTGACTCAATTCAAAGTTTTTGTACTTTTTATCGTGGCTTGGTGCACATGCATCATTCTCCCTTTCTTGAAAAGGATTCGTCCTCGAATCCAAACCTAGCAAAACCATAGGGAAAACAAGCAACAACATGATCCTTATGGCAGAAGGGTTAGGGTTAGCAACATCAAACTTATCACCAAGCCAAGGAGGAACACACTTAACATATAGACAAGCATCAAAATGATCAATCAAGGGCTCGCAACCCCATAAAATAAATGCTAGTTGGCCATTCAAAAGACTTTGACAAAGGGAAAAACCATAAGAACCATGGCAATTAGTCAACCACACATAAAAACCCATAGTGGTTCTATGTTTCAACAAGCACAAAACCCCTTTTAAGTCAAAAGTCACATGATAATTTCCAAAGCTAAGTGCAAGGTCATGAAAAAAATCATTCCAAATTAAGAGTCCACTCAATGCACTAGCTATCTCCAAGAATGGGATTACTCCCAAATCATCACCGGGGTCAAATACAAAGGTATCCCCCACACAAGTTAACAAACAAATTGCATGTAAGCTCATAATATAATTAAGTAGTAACACCAAGCATTTATCACATGAAGGAAAAGAAATGTTGCTCCTATGTGTACCACACAAAGATGTACCCTCTTGACCAAACACCAAGTTTGGGGTATAAAATCCACCATATTCCAAATGGTCACCGGGGTCAAATGGGAGAAGTATTCATGAGCATGAGTCAATGTAATGCTCATTCTCCCTAAAGATGCCTCGATCACAAAAAGACATACTCTCTACACAACCATTGGCAATATCATAAGCAAATAGAGAGTAAAGAAAGGTGTCACGCAAAGTGATATCCTCTAAGGTGTTCTTAAGAACATGTTCACTATTATGTGCAAGAACATTATCAAGAGTATGCTCAAGAATTGGAACACTCAAAGAAGAAGAAATAGTTGGGACACAAAGAGCACCTTTCATTTCTTCACATTCCATTCCCATAAGAGTACTCTCATCTTCCAAGAAGAGATTTCCATCTTTAGGAGGAATATTGTCACACCATAGTGGGTTGTTATATAGAATATAGCCGTCAAGAAGAGCTACATCATTAACATGATCTACACCACTAGGTAGCAGATTAGGAGTGATTTCATCCTCTTCAAACAAGACATTATACTTAAAGAGAGAAGGGTCAATCCAATAAGGAGGATTAGAACATGTAAGTTCGCTCTCAAAAAGTCAATTATCAAGTTTCAAAAAAGTTTCAAATGCATGATCATCCCTATGAGCCAAGCAAGCAATAGGATCTTCATTAAGAGGCATGCTCAAAGGGTCACTCCAATTCGATTGACCAACAATATCAACATCATCACTAACTTGAGGTTCATTAATCACATCACAAACACCCTCAATTAGTGGACTAGATTCCTAAGCAAGTTGATCAATACAATTGTCATAAGACAATGTATCATCATTCAATACCAAGGCTTCAACACTAGGTGGACACAAATTGATCTTACAAGAAGAGTCAATTTGGTCATCAATAGCATCAACTAGTGTATCCACACATTCAACATGTACATTGTCAACACAAGGCAAAGAATCATTAGACTCACAAATAAACAAGCTATCATTTTCACTCAATTGGCTACTAGCCACACAATGCTCATTCATGTTTACTAAAGTCCAAGAGTTAGCTTTGTTACCTTGAAGCTCATGAGAATGGTCTTCTTTACCTTGGGATGAGAATCTGCTCAATGCATTGGTACACTCTTCAAGTTCTTGATGAGGATTAGGGAAATTTAGTGGAAAGATAAGTTGCAATCGATTAATTCGAGTACTCAACCAATCCAACTATCCTTCCATTCTGGTAGAGAGGGTGGTGAACAAGTTTAACAATTCACCCAAAGTGGGTTCCCCGATGGGAACTTGGTTTTCCTTTTCATGACCTTCCATTGTTACCTATTTAAGATACTCAACCAAAGCAAACAAACATGTTAGGTTAGTTAAAATAGACTCACAACCACTCAAGAATCGCACCTTTATTTGCCTCACAAATTGCTTCGGCCAATGATTGCATCTTGTTTAGGCCAATGAGTTGCAAGGGTCCAATCTCTACTTGAGGTCAAGAATGGATTCTTGTTGACTCGAGAAACAAATTACAAAAGCTAAGGACGAGAACCAAGAAGTTTTCAAGAGAAAATAAATAAGAAAAGCTAAAAAAAAAAAAGTAGCACGAAAAAAATCGGACTCAAAAATAAAGTAACAAAAGTAAAGAAGGAATTACTTGTTGTTACTTAGTATAAAGAATCAA
This sequence comes from Capsicum rhomboideum, assembly GCA_031232105.1. Taxonomy (NCBI): domain Eukaryota; kingdom Viridiplantae; phylum Streptophyta; class Magnoliopsida; order Solanales; family Solanaceae; genus Capsicum; species Capsicum rhomboideum. The sequence continues at coordinate 55,511,465 of CP124716.1, read as the reverse complement.
AGAAGAGGATTTGATGTTTAAAACTAGTTAACAAGTGATTAAAGATGTTAATTACTTGTTAAATAGTTGAGGGATCAAAAGAGAAAGAGAACAAAAAAGAATCACGAAATTTGGGCACTTAGAAAAAATTTTAGGTCCAAAAAACACTTTAGGACCCCCAAAAAAAAAACTAAGTGTCAACAACCTCCATTTTCAGCTCTCTGAAACTGTCCCACATGCGCTGCTGATGTGGCATGCTGACGTGGATTTTTTATTTTTTATTTTGACCTACAAACACTTTGACCAACTTTGACTTGAAGATTTTGGATCAAAGTGTACTTTTTCTATCTTCTCCTCCATGTATAATTTATTAATTTAAAGATAGTCTATGATGCAAATATTTTAATATTACTAAATTATTTATGCAAGTATTTTAAATCCATATTTATGATTTGCAAATGCATAATCTGTAGTTTATTATTATTATTATTATTATTATTATTATTATTATTATTATTAAAATAATAATAATAAGAAGAAGAATATTAGTGTTATTATTATACCATTTCTTAAAATTCACATTCACAATTTACAAGTACTTAATTTATTTCAAATTATTATTATTACCATCAATCTTATATAATATTTTACGTAATATTAATTTTATATACATAATTTTTTTTTTACAATAAGGATTTTATGACGTCTTATTAATAAGTCATTCTTTATTAAATAGCAGCCTTCAACTAAATTTCTCTAATTTATTTAATTCGTAGCCCAATTCTATCTAATTAGCGTCAATTCTAGCCTAAATTGAGTCCAATTTTACTCAATCCTAGATCCCCAATTCAATTCGAAATAAACCCAATTCAATTGATCCATAACCCTACCCGTTTCTAAATTTTTAATCTTGTTCGTCCATCATTTTGATCTAATGGTTGAGATCAAATCCCCATTTATTTCCTTTTTAATCCCTTTCACCCCAAAACCCTAAACAAAAATCATTTTGCCCTCATCAGCAGCCGCCACCCTCTATTCTTTCTCTTTGACCTCTCTCCTCTCTCTTCTCTCAACCGCTATCACCCGTCGCACCACCACCAGTGTTGTCTCATCACCGCTGACTCTTCTCCTCATCAAACGCCACCCCAACTCCAGCAAAATCCCATCATCGGCGAACTTATTCAAACACCATAACCACCATCGCCAAAATCCTCTCTTTAAACCACAATCGGCCACCTCCTTCTCTCGCTCAACCCTTTGTCTCCGACGAGCTTAGTTATGAATACCATCGGCAGTCCACTAGCCGTCGTCCCTTCCTCTTCTCCAAAACACTGCCTCTCTTTTTCTCTCTCTCTCTCTCTAAACTCGTCGCCATTCTCCCTCACCGCACCACCATCATCTCTACTGCTCCAATAAACCCTTCTCTAGTATCCTCTCATCGGCAATTCCCTACTAGTGAACCCAAATGCCTCTCCACACTACCACCGCCATCATTGGCAGGTGAGAATCTGACCTACCCTCACCATCTCTGACGATATCACTATTAGAAACAACAAGACACCACCTTTCTCCTCTCTCACCTCTCGTTCGCTGCTATGTCCATGTCTCTGTGCCGTTACGGCCTCGTCGGAGTTGATGACCGACGAGGCTTTGATGAACCCCCTCTGTGATAATACAATTGGGGAAATCCATGCACCCCCGTTGATTGAGAAAATTCCGTAAGTCATTATTTTGGGAGAAGGAGATAGACCAATTTTTACTTTGTCAAAATTCGAGTCGAAATGCTATGGCGAATTATTTTTTGGTTAGGTTTTCTTTGTAATTTAAATTTTAATTTGTTTGCTTTTCCTGCGAATTACCTTGAGAAATATTTTTAGATTCAAAATCTCAGGATTTGGCTATGCTTTGACTTGAATCTTTCAATTTATGATTATTTACGCCTTTGGATTAACATGTGCAAAAGTCTCAATTTCCGTGAGCTATGTTTAGCCTTAATTCCTAGTTATATCTAATTTTGAGTCTATCCTAATGACCTCAATGTCTGAATACATACTTTGGACATTTGGGATGTTCTACCTCGTCTCAGTTTGTTGCTTTAGATGATTTGATCTAGGTAATTCCATTATGCTTTGCTCAAAACGTGTTGCAGCCTTTACTTTTGGCCAAACTCATTTGATTTTCATGCTAATTTGATTGTCTTAACCCATTGCATTTAAATGATCTTTGTGATTCTTTGACAGCTATTTACATTTATTTACTTATGGTAAGCTTGGATTCATAATTCGTTAGTGCTCGACTGTATCATGCCCATGAGTGATCTCTTTCCTTTTGTTGAACTTGTGACAATTTTAATGGTCGACTATACATGGTAAATTTAGTCCATCTAGTGTTGTGATTACTGTTTCTCCCCTCTCTTTAATTTGAATATATTTTTACTTACGTTTTTATGGTAAAAATCAGATTTATTTTTATTATGAAATGATTTAGTTATCTATTTAAGGAAAAAAATTCCTTTAATTGATTTCCAGAATATAATTTTTTCATTTTATTTTTTGATGGTCTACAACTCTTTTACTATATAAACAATTTTTTTCCTCTCATTCATCCCACACTTTTAAGCACTCCCATCTTCCACCCTTCAATATTTTTAAGCTTTTTGGTTTGTAACATACAAATACTTTGAGTTTTTAACTTACTGGTATTCTGGAAACACTGATATTTGCCTGCTGTTTTGCTATTCTCATCAGGTGCTATTAAAGTTTCATTTTTTTTCATCTGTTTATAGCTATTAACCTATTAGTTTTCCTATCTATGCATTCGTCATAAGCATGTTAAGTTCTCTATTTTTTAATTTATTTTGAGATGCGTTCCTTAAACTCTTTAAGTGATGACATGTTATAGCCTTTTTAAATTGTCTGTCTCAAGAACCCTTGTCTGTTTGATTCTTAGCAAAATTACTAGTTATGCTACTTGTCTATATTACTGATTGATAAGTCTGCTTTTTGTAACTAAGCGTAGTGCTAAGGTACATGCTCATGAGGTTTTTTTTAGAGATTTAGTGTCAAATTCTATTGGCTTGTTGTTGTATATTTGTTGTGTTTAAACAGGTATCGAATTAAACGGTGATCGGGTTATGATGAAAAGTTGCTTGGGACGGGAAGAGATAGTAAAGGCTTCCCAATTAGCTTTTATTTATTTTTCTTTCATTCATTCAATTTTTTGAAATAAACATCATATAGACTTTATGTATAATGAAATTATGGGGAGTACTTAGGGGGCGGGGATTTTGTAATTTGAATATTTTTATCACTTAGATATCACGCCTATAGGATTTCACATGTTAATTAATTAAATTGTTTTATCACTTAGGCAAACATTCTAGGGTCATTAATTATGTTATCGCTTAGAAAATTATGTTTTTTTAGAATCATTGACTAACTTTTGACTTATTAGATTAAGTTCGAATATATCAATTTAATTTAAGCATGTTTAATCAATTTTTTGGCATATTAAAATAATTTTCAGCATATAATAATTAATTTTCCAGCATATAATAGTTAATTTCCAGCATGTTTCATTAATCTCCAGCATATAAAAAATAATTTCCAGCATGTTTGTCTATTACTTGGCCACTTAGAAACCATGACCATAGGAAATACTCAATTACAAGTTATTTCGATACAAAACCGTCACTTGGGCATCATGTTTTAGGATCTTAAATCAACTTTTAGCATGTTTAAACAACTTTTGGCATGTTTAAACAATGTCTAGTATGTCTAAATCAATTTCCAGCATGTCTTAAATTAATTTTCAGCATTTAAAAAAAATTAAATTTCATCACTTTTAAATTAATTCCAGCATGTTAAAAATATTTTTAGCATCTTAAATTAATTTCCCGTGATTAAATCTATTTTTTAGCATTTTTAAAACTTACTTTCCAGTATTTTTAAAATTAATTTCACCATGTTAAAAAAATAATTTTCAGCACTTTAAATCACTTTCCAGCACTTCTAATTAAATTTCAGCATGTTCAATTAATTTTTCTGCAACTTTAAATTAATTTCCTGCAACTTTAAAATTAATTTCCTGCAACTTTAAATTAATGTCCTGCAACTTAAATTAATTTTCAGTACTTTAAATTAAATTTCAGCACCTTTAAATCAATTTTAGCATTTTAATTAATTTCTAGCATTCTTTAATAATTTTCTGTACATTTAAATGAATTCCTGCACAATTAAACTAAATTCCTGCATATTTAATAAAATTTCCTGCACATTTAATAACTTTCCCACATTTTTATAATCCAGCATATTTAAATCAATTTCTTGCATATTTAAACAAATTTTTGGCATATTTAAATTAATATTTAACACTTTAATCTAATCTCCGGCACCTTGATTAATATGTCTCGCCTAGAAATCATGCCTATAGGTCTTAATCACGTAAAAATAAATAATTATCTTTTAAGCATGTTAATCACCTAATCAACTTTAATTAATCAAGAGGCTTCTACAAAACCATTATGTGCTACTTGTAAGTCCTATGTGTTTTGTGTGACACGAAGCTCGAGTCTAATTGGGCAACCTAAGCTCTCTTTTGTCTAGATCCAAATCCGAAAATAAAAAGTTCAATGCCTCTTGGACGTTAAGTTGGGATGGGTAGGTATTTTAGGGAATGTTAGTTTTATTGTTTTCTATAGAACGTCTTTAGGCTTAATAACCAATTAGGTGGGGTAGCTAGATAGACGGAAATGATGGAAGTTGATCCGAGCAGAATCTGACAAAGCGACATACGACATTGTCATCCGTTAACAAGCCGGGCGCTGATCCGAATAGGATAAAACCCTTGTCAAAATCTTTTGAACTAGCTTTCTTTCCTTTATTTTTAAATGTTTGATTATTTGGGGTAGTCTAGGTTTATTATTTAAATAATTCTTTTGCCTATATAATTGTGTCCATTCTATCTTCTCGCTTATCTGATTCACATTTTGTTTACATGTTTAATGGATTTATCACTTAGTTAGTAATGAACTATGATAAAATAGAAGTTTTGTTTTTAAACGCTTAGTTAATGTTTAGTTAATAAAAATTGACCTTTTACTTATCACATAGAATCTCCCACAAAACATATGGATTCGGTCGGGACCCACATTTGTGGAGCTCAAAAGGTGCCTAACACTTTTCTTTTGAGGTAACTTGAACTCTTACCCGAATTTCTGGTGACGTAAACTAATTAATAAATTCATAATTAGTTTAAAATGGTGCCCTAACACACCTGAATTCATTAGGTGGCGACTCTTCACTCTTTTAAACCTTCCTAAAAGGAGTTGTCACATCGAATCTAGCTTTTCGGGAGAAAAAATGGGGCGCGACAGCATGAAGACTCTACTGGGGATACTTAGGTTCTAACCGTTATGAATTTATATGTTATGTGGGATTTTGAAAGTTTTATTTTTGTCTTTACCTTATCATGTTTAATTATTTGTTACCATAAATATTTTTCATGTTATATCCTTTCTCTCTTTTCCATTTTTATTATTTCTTTAAATTAATCATTTTCTTCTATGTCCATCCATTTTCCTTTTCCCATTTTTACTTGTTTACGTGTTATTTTCCCTATGAACCCTTAATTATGTCTTTGTTAATTTTTTTTCTTATATTTCTCAAAGTGTTACTGCTTTATATTATGTGCTATGTGTTACTGCTTTATATATAACTGTCACTTCATTTATATTTTCCCCACTTGGGAACTTCACACTTTCACTATACTCGGATGTTGTGCGTTTGCACTTCTCCAAAATTCTCTTCAAAAATCCTGTTATGGAGAGTCAGCTAAGATGCAGAGGAGTGGATAGTTTTACTACAGCAAGACCACATGCCTTCTCGCATAAGATTACCCTTAGTCCTCGTCCACCAACTCTTAGAAAACTTAAGATAGTGTTGTATCCACCCCTTGAATTTAAGTCATGCATGCATTAGTCGTGGGTGGTTTGACCTTCGAGGTCAATCCATAAATCTAGTAACCACCAAATGATCATAAGGGTCCCACCACCCATCGACCTAAAAATACATATTATGTGTTAAGTGGTCATGACCATTCAATCCAAGCCAAATTATAATAAATGCAGTTTAGAAATTTTGTTTGTTGTCTTACTTTTTAGATTTTTCCATGGAAGGTGCACCTTATTTCGTTAATACCCAAATGGTCATTTGTGTGCCTCACAAGTTAAGGAGGTGGTGGAACGACATCAAACGGGAGCATGGTGTGGAGATACGTTAGTCTTTGGGTTTTCTGACATCCTTGATAAATGCTGCTCCCGATCGGTATATGATCAAAGCTTTACTAAAATTTTGGGATCCAGACCGAGTAGTCTTTAAATTCAAGGACTTCAAAATGATACCCACCATCAAGGAAATTAGCGGGTTTACCAGTTTGAAATATAAAGGTCGTAAGATGATCTTAGCTCACAAATAATCTGAAAAGAAATTCTTGCATTATCTTGGCCTAAAAAACAGTCTCAAAGTGGGTTTTCTAGATTTTGGGTGTATCTCTCTGGACTTTCTATATGAATATTTTGGTCACAAAGACGGTCATACTATATTTCAAAGAGAGTTCTCTTGCTCATCCGAGAAATGGAAAAATAAGAGGTTGAGTGCTTTTGCTATAACACTGCTAGGCACCTTTATCTTTCCTAGAGAACATGGGAATATTGATATGTGTCTTAGTTCTGTGGTTCAGGGTATAGTTTGAGGAGTCATCAACATTGAGGTCACCTTGTTTCCTATAATCGTAGCGAAAATGCTGAGAGTTTTATCTAAGTGGGCTAGAGGTTACAGGTTTTTTGAGGGCTGTAATCTTTTACTCAATTATGGGCTGAGGAAAATTTTTACAGACGACCTAATATGGTGGATATTCTTGACGGAATGGGCAATAGGATTGACACACGTTCAAAGAGGATGGAACGATTCGATTCTCCCATGGGTACGGAGGATTGGTACATTTATATGAAGGAGCGTTCGGGTTATCAAGTTACTCGTGATTGTCTGCACCAACTGCTATTATAAGAAGCCGCGAACTCTGTTACATTGAGCTTGTTGTCCTAAAGAGTATTCAACCTTACTCCCCAATCATAGTGTTTCGCCAATTTGGGAGGAACCAAGTCATACCTCTGCGGGAACATATGGGCAAGTCGGAGTTTGAATTTGGGCCAGTCCAAGAAAGTCCTGAGGTTAAGAAAGTGTTGCGATGATGGGATGAACTATTAATTGTTAGCGTATATAACGAGTAGGCTTACTTCACCCCAGAGTACTATGTGTGGCTTGTGGAAGATGCTGAGGATGTGGAGCTTAGCAAACAAAAGCAGGCTCATGGCTTTTCACTACCATGTCGCTTTTCTAGAGATATTACTGCAAATCACCCCAGGCTCTCTAAATGATCACCACCATTGAGGCATTTAAATGATAGAATGTTACCCTTTTGTTACCCATTTTCCCTAGTTTTATTCATGTTTTTATCTTTGCAAAAGATTGTAGTAGTTTTAAGTTTTTGGATTTAATAAAACAGTTGGGTTTTGTTATTATTTTATTGTTATCTAACTCTAAACTCACTTTTTTGTCTGCTATGGCTTGGATTAATAATCATGAACCACAAAATTTGTCATCTTAGGCCTACCTCGGGCTCAACGAGGCTCCTTGCATTTAGGGAGATTATATGTTGAAAATCAATGTGTTTATACTAACATTATGTCTCACCTTGCTAACTTTGGTTGTCTTTGATTTTGTTTAGTTTTTCCCTCTCCCAAAAGGTTGATTTGTGTACTCTGGCCTATCACACACGGTTAAAAAGGGCTCCTCCTCCTCCTCCTCCTCTTCCTACAAGTTTAAGAGGTAAAGAGAAGATGAGAGATAATAATAGAGCTACAGAGAAAACTACAGAAAAGGAAACTATTGTAGGACAAAATGAAATTATATTAAGAACGGAGAAACACATCCTCCAGCTACAAGGAGAGTTGGCGCAAGTTCGAAACTTGGCCAATATTTTTGTTACCCTTAACACCCCTCTCAAACCACAGGTTGACGGTCATACTATTACAAAATTTAAAACCTCTACCCCAAGACATCAATTGTCGTCGTCTCATCTCCAAAACCTTCCAAACCTCATATATGCTTCACTCAAAATATCCAAAACCTTCCTCTCCGTCAAAATATCCAAAACCTTCTTCACCCTCAAAATCCTCATAATACTCCAAATCCCATATATCCCACTCAACATTTCCAAAATGCTAAATATCCCACTTACCTACATCCACAAAATCCCTCAAATCCTATAAATGTCCAAAATGCACCCTTCTCTAAGTATCCTACAACATAGCATCTAGCAGCCACTCTTTGAACCTTATTTATGTCGAGACAACCCCATTCACTTACCCCTAGTATGCACTCAATCCTTTTGAAAAAGACCATATGATGCAATTTATTATTGAGAGGCTGAAGCAAGTTAAGGGAAGTATGGGTTTAAGGGGGATCAGTTATAAGGATTTAAGGGTACACCCTGATGTGAAGTTACTGGAGGGATACAAACCTCCAATGTTTGAATCGTATAACGGGACTAGAGATCCCAAAGTCCATCTGTGTATGTATTGTGATAAGTTGGCTAGAGTCGGGAAAGATGAAAGATAAGGATGAAAATGTTTATGAGAAATCTCAGTAGAGAGGCTTTCACCTAGTATATTAGCAGGATGTACATAAATGGACCGACTAGATTTATATGACTTCTAATTTCATGGAGCAGTTCAGATTTAATATCGTCAATGCCTCGAATTGGTTCTATATGCAGACTTTGAAGAAAAAGCCAAATAAGTCATTCAAGGACTATGTTATAAAATGGAGGTCTGAGGCTATAAGAGCTCGACCCCCAATAAAAGAATCTCAAATGAAGGAAATTTTTATTAGCATACAGATGCCACAATATCTGGAGAAAATGATCATTATTGTGGATAAAAGGTTTGCTAAAATCATCAAGGTAGGGGAAATGCTTGAGGAGGGTCTCCAGAACAGAAACATTATCAATCTGGAAGCTTTACAGGCTGCCAATAAGGCTTAGCAGTCTGGAGGAATCTCTTAAAATAAGAAAAACAAAGAGGTGGGTACAATGATGATAGCACAGGCTTCAAAAAATATTCCCAGTTATCAAACTCCTATCACGCCTACACCCCCTTTCCATAATCTCCAATACCATACCTGATGTCCCCTTACCAAATGCAACCCCAAGTGCCATATCATACCCCACTATACCAAACACCTACCCCATATCAAATACACCCATAATTCCAAATCCCTACTTACCCCGTGTATAATGCCCAACCCGCTCATGTCCAAACACCCCAGCCTTCTCCCCAACAAAATTAGAGACCCAAACCTAATTTCCAGAAAATATTACAATACCTTAGCCAAACCTATATCCCAATTGTATAAAAGACTCAAAGGAGCGGGTTATGTCACGCCCATTGCCGTTGGATGTGAGAATACTCAAGCCAAGAATTTTGACTCTAACAAGTTTTGCGCATATCATTCTAGGATGAAGGGTCATAACATAGAAATATGTTACACTTTGAAGGATAAAATTCAGATGTTAGTCAATACTAAGGCAATTCATTTGAAAGATCCAATGCCGAATGTCACCAACAATCCACTGTCAGACTAGCAGGTGAACTTGCTCGATGTTAATGAAATGGTAGACAAGGAGAATTCTATTTGGTTCATTAAGAAGAAAAAGGATACACCTAAAAAGTCACTATTTGATGTTGAGGTAGCAATGCCTAAACCTCCCTTTACGGCCATTAGAGCCTCTCTAGTTATTTATAATTCCCGTGCAATCTCTTGGAATTATGAGCATAATGCTCCAGGGAAAGAAAAGGTGGTTGAGGCAGATGTTGCATAAATGGTCACTAGATCAAGAAGAGTATATACACCCAAAAATCTGACCCAAGGGAACCCTAGTAGAGGTAGGCATCCTGTTGTGGAGATACAAGAAAATGGCATCTGGAAGAAGGTGCAAGCCAAGGAGTACTCTGTGGTAGATCAGTTGAACAAGACTCCAACTCAAATATATATTTTTATGTTGTTGCACACTTCTGAGCATTCTAAAAAAACTTTAATGAGGGTACTAAGTGAAACCTATGTTTTAGCCTCCATAACAGGAGGATAAATGGCCAACATGGTTGGGCAGGTGTTTGAGGCATACAAGATATCCTTTCACGAGGATGAGCTGCCACCTGAAGGAAGGTCATACAATAAGGATCTGCATGTCATAATGAAATATGAAGAAAGCGTGATCTCCTGAGTATTGATTAATCCAGGTTCAGGATTAAGCATCTATCCTTTGGGTATACTGATATGGTTGAAAGTTGATCTGGCTAAGTTTCAAACCTGGAAGAGAAACGTGAAGGTGTTTAATAGCTCTCAGATATTTACCATTGGAGAAATTACGTTGAACACGGTGATGGGTCCTGTCACTTTTGCTATAACATTCCAAGTGATGGACATTCCTGCTTCATATAACTTTTTGCTTGGACGGTTGTGGATTCACGTGGCTGGTGTGGTACCCTTCACACTGGACCAATGTATTAAGTTTGAGTATGACCATCAAGAGGTGGTAATACATGGAGAGAGAGGACACCCCATATACGCCGTCGAAAGTCTCGATGGAGATATGTTCCATACATTGGAATTTGTTGGAAACATCAAAGAAGTGTCAAGCTGGAAGGATAAGAGCAAGAAAATATTGCTAGAGTTTGTATATGAACCAAATAAGGGTCTTGGAGCCGGATTACAGGGGTTAGTTGAACCCATACAACTTTTTATGAAAAATGACACTTTCATATTAGGCTACATGGATGAGGGTCATGCACTTGATTCCTCGCTGTCATTGTACCAAATTTTCCACTCTATCGGGTTTCTTGATAACAATGAAGATAAAGTACTGGAAAGTTTGAAGAATTTGTTTCTTACAGAATTAGAAAAAGAAGGTTGCAATGTCGTCATCAGTTAGGAGTGAGGATCCCCTAATCACAGCACTGAACAAAAGACTACACTCAGAAACTGGACTGCCATTTCATGCAGGCCTCGCCAGGCACTTGGGTAGATTTGAAAGATTTTGACTTTTTCATTATTTAAAATAAATAGACTCGATTTCGAGCTAGTTTGCATCGTTTTAGATTTTATTTCCCTTGGATTTGACGTTATGTTTGGAAACATTCAGTAGCATTTTAATTAATAAAACTTTCTTTTCAATTTATTGATATTCTTTATTTCTATTTTCTTTCAGCAAAGTCACTTTTAAAAATGTTGAATCTGAGACTTTGACACATAATGAGACTATGCAACATAAATCTCAACGATGCTGAGAAAACTGCCTTTATCACTCCTTGGGATTCTACTGCTACAAGTTCATGCCATTCGGGTTGAAGAATGCTGGAGCTACATACATGAGGGCCACGACTGCTCTATTCTATGACATGATCCATAAGGAAATTGAGTTTTATATGGATGACATCATCATCAAGTAAAAAAAAGGTACAAATTACTTAATCGATCTCGAGAAGTTCTTTAAGAGACTGAGGAAGTACAATTTGAAGTTAAATCCTACAAAATGTGTCTTGGGGTCCCTGCTGGAAAATTGTTAGGCTTATTGTCAGCCGTCGAGGTATATAATTGGATACAACTAAGATCAAACCTATTCAGTATCTTTCACCACCCAAAAGCATGAAAGAGGTGATGAGTTTCTTGGGCCGCCTTAACTACATCTGCCATTTTATAGCTCAGTCCACTGTTATTTGTGAGCCAATTTTCAAGCTATTGAAAAAGGACAAAGCTATAGAATAGATGACAGAGTTTCCGCAGGCTTTTGACAAAATCAAGGATTATTTGTCGAATCCTCCTGTTCTGGTTCCTCCCGAACCTGGTAGGCCTTTGTTATTATATTTATCTATAATGGATAATGCTTTTATTTGTATTCTTGGGTAACATGATTAAACAGGTAGGAAGAAGCAAGTGATTTATTACATGAGAAAGAAGTTTACATCTTATGAGGCTCGGTATTCTTTACTGGAATGCACAAGTTGTGCTTTGACCTGGGTATCTCAGAAATTAAGGCACTATCTCTTGGCACACAATCTACCTGATCTCAAGAATGGATCCTTTGAAGTACATATTTTAGAAACCAATGCCTACTGGGAAGCTAGCTAAATGGAAAATATTGTTGAGTGAATTTGACATTGTCTATGTCATGTAGAAAGCTGTAAAAACACAAGCACTAGCAGATTATTTGGCTGAGAATTTCATGGATGAATAGTATAAGCCATTGAGAACTTACTTTTCTAATGAAGAAGTGGCATTCGTAGGGGAAGATATCTCTGAAGAATATGATGGTTGGAGGTTATTCCTTGATGGGGCTACAAATTTTAAAGGAGTAGGTATTGGAGCTGTTCTGATTTTTGAGCATTGGCCAACATTATCCTGTGTAAGCTAAACTCAGATTTTCTTACACCAACAACATGGTTGAATACAAAGCTTGTATTTTAGGGCTTTTATTGGTAATTGATTTAAATGTCCAAGAAATATTGGTGATTGGATATTCAAACTTAATGATTCATCAAGTACGATGTAAGTGAGCCATCAAAAATACAAAGCTCCTGCCATACTCAGTTTGTATACAGGAGTTTTGCAAGAGGTTTCATAAGATAGAGTTCAAACATGTTCCAAGAATCCATAATAAGTTTGCAGATGCTTTGGCTACTTTGTCATCCATGATCCAACATCCAGACAAGAATCATATTGATCCCATTCCCATCCACATATAAAAATAGCCCGCATATTGCTTTCATGTCGATGAGGAACTGGATGAAAATCCATGGTATAATGATATACAGGGATACTTAAAGATTGAGATTATCCAGAGAATGTAACAAATGTCCAGAAGCGAACCATTCGAAGGTTAGACAATCAATTCTTTTTCAGTAGAGACATCCTGTATAGGAGGACTCCCAATTTGGGGTTGTTAAGGTGCGTCGAAGCCAAAAAAGCATCCAGACTGATTGAAGAGGTACATGCTGGAACATGTGGTCCACATATGAATGGTTTTATGTTGGAAGAGAAGATACTAAGAGTAGGTTACTTTTGGATGACTATAGAGACAAACTGCATTCGCTATGTGCAGAAATACCATCAATGCCAGACTCATGCTGATATGATTCGAGCTCCTCCCAATGAACTTCATATCACTAGCTCGTTGTGGCCCTTTCCAGCTTGGGGCATGGATGTCATTAGCACTATTAAATTAGTCACGTCAAATGGACACAGGTTTATTCTTGTTGCAATTGATTGTTTCACTAAGTGGGTTGAATCCATTTCCCATAAGTCTGTTACAAAGAAGTTCATTGACGATTTTGTTCAAAATTACCTTATTTGCCGATTGGGGTCCCCGAGTCTGTCATCATAGATAATGGTGCAAACATCAATAGTGATTTGATGAGAATAACATGTGAGAAATTTAAGATCAAGCATTGAAACTCCACAACATATAGGCCACAAATGAATGTAGTGGTAGAGGCCAAAAATAAGAACATCAAGAGAATACTATGCAAGAAGACTGATAATTATAAGCATTGGCATGAGAAGCTACCTTTTGCACTGCTAGGATATTGCACCACAATCAGAAAATTCGTGGGCACCATACCCTATCTTCTGGTTTATGGTAGTGAAGCAGTGATACCTGCCGAGGTAGAAATACCATCATTGAGAATCATCCAGGAGGCAGAATTGAGCGATGCTAAATGGGTGCAAAGCAGATTTAAACAATTAGCACTTATTGATAGAAGGAGGATAATTGTAGTCTGTCATGTTCAACTCTATCATAATAGAATGGCCAAAGCTTTCAACAAGAAGGTTAAACCAAGACACTTTTCGCCCTGGGCAGTTGGTTCTAAAGAGGATTTTTCCACACCAAGATGAAGCAAAAGTCAAATTCTCACCGAATTGGCAAAGTCCTTATGTGGTTCATTGAGTTTTGACAGGAGGAGCACTAATACTTGCAAAAATGGATGGCAAAGTTTAGTACAAGCCTATTAATTCAGATGTTATTAAAAGATATTATGTTTAAGCTTTATGCCTGCTTACCTTGTAATTGGAACTACGTTTGACTTGATTTCTATTTAAGAGGGACACGTAGGCACTCCTATGAAGTTTGGGCATATCATATCATAATAAATTCTCCTATTTTCCCTTATAAGCATGTAACTGTGGCAGAATTTTTGAGAAGAGTCTCAAAAATTCCATTGGATAGCATTTGTACAACTATGATACTGGGGTAGAATTTTTTAGGCAATCTCAAAAATTCACGGAAAGCAACCTTCACCACCTACCAAAACAGCCAAAATCTACACAGGGGCAGAAATTTTTGATCTTTAAAAATTTCTAGACAAAGAGATATTTGCTTATAAGAAGTTGCATTGTCTCGAAAAGTGTCACAGTTAATGATTCAATAATATTTTAAAATTATTTTTTTTTCACTTTCCATGTTCAAAGAGTAAACATTTTCAAAACATGATTTTTAAAATTGTTTTATTTTTTACCTAAGTGAAAACCCGGACGTAGCCTATCATCGATCCACAATATCAAGCAAAGAGGAAGCACGCCAGTCATAGCAGAGGCACAAATCAACCTTCCCCTTTTTACAAACTTACTATTTTTCTTTGAGTGCAGGATAACAAGTACGATTTCAAGAATTGCTCTACTTTCAATATGGGAAAACATATAGCTACTCAATCCTCTTGTCTACATTGCATGGCTCCTATAAGAGTCAACACCGTAGTGCATCCACAGAAATCTACATTTCATGGCTCCCACAAGAGTACATTGCATGGCTCCCGCAAGAGTCCACACTGTAGTGCATCTATAGAAATCTATATTGCACAGCTCCTGCAAGAGTCTACATCGAATGGATTCCGCAAGAGTCCACACAACAGTGCATCTAAAAAAATCTACATTGCACGACTTTCGCAAGAGTCTACATTGCATGGCTCTTGTAAGAGTCCATACTGCAGTGCATCCACAGACATCTACATTGTACGGCACCCCTAAGAATCAACCTTGCATGGCTTTCGCAAGAGTCCACATCGCAATGCATTAGTAGAAATCTACATTGCAGGGCTTCCGCAAGAATCTACCTACAGAATCTGCATTACACAAACAAATTTCTTCAAGACCAAGCTACTCAAGACAGATATGCTTTCTTTAAAAAATCATATAATTACCCTAAGGCGTCATAGTTCAAAGGCATTGTTTCCATGGCCTACAGACATTATCTCATGGCCTAAAGATTTACTTTTTGCTTAGCATTCTATGAAGGCATCATGGTTTAAAGGTTTCATTTTTCATGGCCTATAGACATTATTTCATGGCCTTAGGATTTAGTTTTGCTTATCATGGCCCTAAGACATCATAGCATAAGACATCATCTTTGCCGTATTAAAGCAGATGCTCATGGTCTAAATGGGAAATTGCATCACGTTTAAATATTTTCAATAATTACTTATCATTTATTCTCATACTCTAATCATTTTTTATCTGTTTATGCTAGAAAGCACGCAGGTAACGAAAGAAAACTAGTTTCGAACGATAGCAACTTTTGCTTTTATTTCAACATATAATCCTATTTGACCCCGCATCACACCAATTTAGCTTGTAGCATATTTACCTTTCATTCTACACACCACATTCATAGTGTTGCATCCAATCCTACCTATTTTGATATCATCGACCCATACTACCATTATTGTTGCCCATATCCCTTATCATTAACATTCTTCAGAAATATTGTTCATTCCTAAATCTAGAGTTACACATGACCTGATTCTCATAAACTCGAGATATGTAGGTTACTTTAAATCAATGTCTCTGCCACACCATTTTAATAAACCCCTCTTGACTTTTTGATTCTAGTGAATCATTCTCTCGGTCGGTCTAAATTAGCTACTATGTCAACATTCGTTGCTTGACAATTCCTCCAACATTCTCAAGCAAGGAAGGGGAACAGAAACACAACTCTTTGGTAGTTGATGGATAAAAAAGAGGCCAAGCCTTGATTGATTTGGTGCATCTCGTTACTTCTAGAGTTTGATTTTGAAGTTAACGATAAAAAATGTTGTTAAAACTGAGTGGTGGATCATCTATCCCGCTTTGATTCAATAAGGAGAAGTTTGGTGAAATTGAGATTGATAAAACCTTTTCTAACGAGGTAATTATGCACTCTCAGAAAGTATAGAGCCATGGTATGCAGATTATGCGAATTATGTAGTATTTGGTTTGCTCCCGGATGACATTAATCATTATCAAAAGAAGAGATTCCTCTATGATGTGAAGAAGTGCTATTGGGATGAACCCTATTTATTTAGGTAGTGCACAGATTGAGTGATTCGTAGAAGTGTGATGGATTCGGAGATATTGGACATTCTTAAGGCTTGACATTCATCCCCATTTGGTAGTCACCACGGTAGTGTGAGAAGGGACGCTAAAGTCCTTCAAAGTGAGTTTTAATGGCCCACACTCCTTAGAGATGCTCATGAATTGGTTAGAACTTATACTCGATGCCAAATGCAAGAAGGTATTAAAAGGAGGCATGAGATGCCCTTAAAGCCTAATCTCGAGGTGAAGTTATTTGATGTGTGGGGTATTGATTTTATGGGGCCCTTTATGAGTTTGTATGGGAACAAGTACATATTAGTGGCCATGGATTATGTGTCAAAATGGGTGGAAGAAAATGCTTTTCCAAACAATAAGAGAAAGAGCATCACACTCTTCTTAAAGAAACATATATTTACAAGGTTCAGGATTCCTTGGGCAATTCTTAGTGATGGAGGCTCTCACTTTAGTAATCAGGCGTTTGGTACTTTACTTGATATGTACGGGTAAAGCATAAGGTGGCTACCCTTTGTCATCCCCAATCAAGAGATCAAGTGGAAATTTCAAATTGAGAAATCAAAGCAATCTTTGAGAAAACTATGAATGTGGGATGTACTTATTGGGCTAGGCAATTAGATGAAACTCTTTGGGCATACTGAACAACTATTAATACACCTATTGGTATGTCTCCCTATCAACTTATGATTGGGAAAGCATGTCACCAACCGGTGGAGTTAGAACATCAAGCTCTTTGGGTTTTAAAGAAGCTTAATATGGATTGGGAAGAGGCCTCCAAGTCTCGAGTGGAGCAAATACAAGAGGTGGAGGAATTTTATCTTCAGGCATATGAGAGCTCAGTTCTTTACAAAGAGCAAATAAAAAGGTGGCATGATTCTAAGATATTAAAGAGAGAGTTTTTTGTGGGAGAGGAGGTGTTGCTTTTTAATTCAAGGTTGAAACTCATATCAAGAAAATTCAAATCTAAGGGGTCGGTCCCTTTCACAGTGGTAAATGTGTATCCAAGTGGGGCAATTGAATTGGAAGACCACGAGAAAAGGAGGTTCACAGTGAATGGTCAAAGATTGAAACACTTCTATGTCGAAACCCAGAGCTGCTAAAGTGGAGGCACTCCATTTCAAAGATATTGCTTGATGATGAACAACGTCTTCTTGGAAGGCAACCCAAGTTTTATTTTTGTTGTTTTGAATAATATTTGTTGAAGTGTGCAGGTGTGTGATAGAGTTAGAATGTTTAAAACATGGCACAAAACAAGTTGGGGTAGAAAAATGTGGGAGATAGTGACCAAATCTCCAGGGAAGAGGCTTGGGTGAATCGGCGATCCCATCAGCATATCACCGAAGCCTTTAGCCAAAATTGATCTCCCAAGGTTATTCAACTATTGGATTTGGCGATACTCTTAGACTTTCAGTGTATCACCGATGATTTAGGCGATGGATAAACCCATCACAAAATTGGATCGCTGCAAAGGAAACGCAAGGTGTACACACTATTAAAATTGGTGCTGGAATGCCAATTTGTTGTATCATTGACATCATCAATGATGCTAAGCATATCACTAAAATGTGTCGCATGTTAAAATATGATGGTTTGACTTTTATTCACCCTTAACTTTTTAAATTTTTTTAACCCTTAGTGTTATTCAAACACTTCTAATTCCCTATTTCCCTCTATTTGATCACTTAACCCACTCCAAAAGAGCACACACACACACTCAAACCCCTTGCTTTCACATCTGTGCAATTACAACACCATCACCATCATCATTCACTCACTTCAATCACACATCACCATCTTCAAACTTCTCTTTGCCAGTTTCTCTCTAGAATTGAAGGTTAAATTTTCAATTTTGGTTTCAATTTTACTGTGCTGATCTTGTTGGTATTTTTTGTTGTTTATTGCATGCCTGTAACGACCTGTACCTTCCCAACCCTATGTGACGACGTTGAACAATGGTTACTTAGGTGTCGAGATATCATGAGTATGTATTTTGTTATGTTAGTGATGAGAAAATTGAAATTAGGCCTCGTACATGTGATTAGCCCTTCGTAGGAGGTGTTTTGTGATTTTTGTGGAGCAATTTTGGGGTTCAAAATGAGACTAAGAGGACCTCCAAACAAGGTATATTAAAGGTAAGAAGTAAGGTAAAGAATAGGACTTGAAGTATCTAACCAAATCCGCGAAGAAAAGTCAAAAAATGGATTTTTTTTGAAAACCTAAGGCTGGGGCGCACTAGAGGGCGTGCGTGCCACGCCGATATGGGCTAAAATTTTTAGTCCATAGGCAGCAATATGGTGCGCCCAAGGGAGTTTCAGGCTGGTTTCAGCCACTTTTCAAAGTTGGAAATTTTCTTAAGTCCCGAGGGTGCCCGGGGACGTACCGAGCCGATTTTTGCCACGTTTCTTCTACAACCATGAGCATATACATGACATGAGAAAATTATTATATTGGTATGATTAAATTACTCGAGGATGAATTTGGCATCAAAATGACAATTTTACCCTTGTAGTCAAAATAAACCATACGTGGCTAGAATTGCTTGTTTTTGGAATTGAGGCTACGAGTATGAATTGCGTGAGGGGGAATATTGTTGTAGCGCATGTGAAATGAATTAAACATGAGGAATTATTTATTTTATTGGGTCAAGTGAATTGGGCTCAAAAGGGCCCAAAATGAGAAAAGGACATGGGCCAAAAATGGGTCAAATGACCCATTCTTGCCTTGACCTTCTATAGCAAACATTAAATGCCACAAGAGTGGATAAGGATGGAATTAAAGATCTATAAAAGGGGCCAAAAATCTGATTTTTATTCATGAGAAACACACATGCTTTTCTATCTTTTTCTTGAGAATTCTAGAAAACCCCTTTGGGCTCTTCAAACCCTAAGCCATCTTTGGAGCAAGATCATCATCTTCCAAGCCTAGTTAAGTGATTATTATTATGGATTAATATATTATATGCATGGGAGAGTATGTGGATCATGTTGGTTATGCTTGGAAGTGTTGAATATGACACTTTGTGGTTATGCTAAAAGATGTGTTATCCATGGGATTTACACTTGAAATATGACTTGTGGGTTTGATGAAAGAGCATGGTATGGATGAAATAACAACATGTATGGTGTTATTATGGTCCTAAACTTTTTATTTTTCTATAAGTGTAAATTATGGGATTTTGGCCAATTTGTTGTTGTGAGGTGTATTGAAGTAAATTGATGGCATAATTATGATGTTGTGATGATGGAGAGTGGAAAGTATGAACTTGGTGTGACATGCTATTGGTTATCATGTATTGGTCAATGTATGGAATATTGTGGGATTATTGGTACAATAATTTCATAAATGGTATTGTCAAGGGGGAAATGACATGGTAAAGCCAAACATGTAACTTATTGTCGTTATATGCCATTGTAATGTAGTTGGTGGTTAATGTTGGTTCCGTTATGTACTTGTGTTGTAGAGTGAAACATAAGGAAGTAGAGGGACTATTGTACGCACGTCTAAGATTATATATTCGTATTGAGAATACAAGGTATGTAAGGTTACTCTTTCCGTATCCTTCTACAACATATTGTTCCTATTGACATTGGACTTGTTTCAATTCCGAAAGGCTTGAAGTATATCAATTCAGGTTGACATATATTGTTATTCATATGTATCCTATTCTTAGATGATTGATGATTCACTTATCTCTTATTCATTGATTGAAGTTGCTAAGATGTCATAACATGGTGATTCCTAAAAGGACTATCTCGAAGAGAGTAAGATATAAAGAGAATCTATTTATGCTTGAAAAGCATTTTCCAATCATGTCATGTTCCAACGTCTAATAATATTATGATTATGTTTGTACCAATCTCTCATAAATAAAAGTACCAATCTCATAAGATCTCGTAAGAGTAGTGAAGAGGTAATGTGCGAGCTGATATATTTATCCCTCACAAGTTAAGATGTCAATCTCATGAAGTCAAGAAGTGAAGTAATATACTTGTGTGTTCCAAATAGTGTCATGATCCTCAATGTATCAATCTATCATAAGTGAATAAATTAATCTCTCCCAAATAAGAATAAGAAGAGATTTAATTAATGAGTATTCATGGGTGGTATCCCAGGGGTTAAAATACCTAGCATGGGTCGATCCCAACAACATTGGTAGTATCCTAGGGGCGACAGAAAAGCCTAGCATGGGTCGATCCCAATAACATCCTAGGGGAGATAAGCCTAGCATGGGTTCACATAACATCCCAGGTGTCAAGGTACCTAGCATGGGTTAATAACATTCAAGGGGAGATAAGCCTAGCATGGGTTAATGACATCCCAGGGGCAACACGAAAGCCTGGCATGGGTTCACAAAACATCCCAGGGGTCAAAGTACCTAGCTTGGGTTAATCTCATCCCAGGGGCGACAGAACAGCCTAGCATAGGTAGAACAAATAATATGAAAGTATGTAAAGACAAGAGGAGTAAATAACTTAATATACATGGTTCCCCACATACAGGAAGAGAGTTTATTCACGTTCATTAATTCTTTTATATTGATTCCATTATGGTTGTTGTTATGTATAATGATTTCTTATGAGCCTTACATACTCAGTACATTTTTTGTACTGACCCCCTCGGGGGACTTACCTTACATGTTCCAAGTGCAGGCATTAGTAGACCTCCTATGTAGACTGGGGATCATTTGCAGAGTTTTGGTGAGCTCCACTTGGTTCGGAGCTTTCTGGGTCATAGTTGTATATTTGTTTTGATATTGTAAATGTTGTATAAAGCAGGGACTTGTCCCAACTTTAAGATGATCTTGTAGATGCATCTGTTAGAGGCTTTTGTAGACATTTGTGGGTATATGGATGTAAGAGACGAATGTCTGTTTCGACTTGATGGCCCCAACGGCCAAGTTTCACAAATATATATTTATATAGCATATGTTCCATGTCCATGACTTCCGCATACGAGGTATAATAAGATTCATACGAGGTTATACATATGAATGTTCATGAGCAGAGATTGGTTCTCTCGGGACATATACGCTTCGGGTGCCAGTCCGGCCCGAATGGGATTTCGGGTCGTGACAGTGCCTTTGTTCTTGTTTATTATATTTTGATGGGTTAAGTCGATGTAGTTGATTTTTAGATGTTGGAATTTGGATTCTTATGAAATTGATATTTAAATTACTGAAAATGGAAGATTTGATGCTAAATCTTGCTCATGCTTGTGATTTGGTTTACATTTTATGCATATTAGGTCAATTTTTGTTTGTGGGTTTGTATCATTCAAAAATTGAATGATTTTTCCAAATGATAGATTGGGTGGCGTAATCCACAAGGGTAAAATCATCGATGTGTCATTTTGTTGTTTAAACCTCGAGAAGACTGAGTACCCATGGTCATTGGAAATTGAAATTGCTATCAAAATGGCTTGAAAAGTTGAAAAAACATGAACCAGTCAATGGTTGGAGATGATGACCTTCGGCGATGGGGTTGAGAGTTTCGGTGATACGCCGAACGTCATGGTAGATTGCCAAAGCACTCCCTACATCGCTAAAAGAAATAGTTGAACTGGTAATCTAAGGTGAAATTTGGCGATGCCTTAGTGGTTCAGAGATGCTCGAGGATTAACGCCAAACCCTTACGCCTATCACAAAATCTCAACTTTTTATTGCCAATCCTCCATTTCTTCACTGTTTCATTTTACAATAGGGGTAGTACATCACCGAACGCTTTGGCATTACACTGAAGAATTTTGGCGATGCACACCTGTAAAACGCACTGTGTGTTTTTACCAACTTTGACCTAGTGCATTGCTTATCTTACTTGGAAATATGCCTAGAAACAAGCGTCTAGCTAAGAAACAAACTCCTTCTCCTCCTCCTACATTCGAGGTTACAAAAGAGGTCAAAATTACATATCAATCACAATCGGAAAGCATGGTGCACAAAAGAAAGAGGGTTGAGGAAACTAGAAGTAAGGCTCCGGTTGTTGAGGACCAGAGTTCGGGGAATAGTTCAAACTCAAAGAGGTACAATCTCAATTCCATGGAGGAGGGAAACACAACTCCCATTCAAGCACCACTCAAAACTCCAAAGACTGCATCGTCAAAGAAAAAAAGAGTTGAACAAACTCCCCATGTTGTAGGAAACCCTCACCCTTCGAGAGGTCACAAGTTCCTCAACCGGTTCAAGGTTCCCAAAAGTGGATAATCATTGAAGAGCAATTGTTGAGAACAGATGGGCTAGGAGTAAAGTACCCTAAAGTATTAGAGGTCATCCGATACCACAACTTTGAACAATTCACTCACCCTTTGAAGAAGTATATTGATACATGGGTATGGGAGTTTTATGAAGCTTATGGGAAATAGTTGCCTAACAAAAAGTGGAAGGGTAAAGCTCAAGATACTTGAGATGTCATGAAGGTGCTAGGTGTGAATTTTAAGCACAATTGGGCCTCGATTAATGCAATATATGGAGATACACTCTATACACATCATTACTTCGCCACCTATACTATGAAAAATATTGATGATCTTCGAGGTTAGACAAACTATTTGGTTAGTGATGGGACACCTACGTGGCTCAATCCAGGAACCCCATTCAAGAAAAGTGATATAAACTTCGAGGCTTGGTCATAGTTAAGCTTTGGGTGCAGTAAAATCTTGCCTTCATTGAATGAATCAATTCTTGTGCATCCTTAGGAAGTGCTAGTAGGAACAATTATAGTGAAGAAGAAGCTAAATCTTACCTTGCTGATTAGCCCAGACATTACTCACCGGGACTAACAAAAGCAATGTCACGCCCCGAATCCCATCGAGACATGAGTGGCACCTGTAGCCGATAAGGCCCGAGAGAACCAACCTTTGCCTATGTTCAATCATATGCATATCATAATCATAACCACCATTACATAAGAACATGAAAAACGAATAAAGGAAAACATGGGACATATTTATACATACATATGAAACTTGGCCGTTGAGGCCATCCAGTCAAAACAACAAATGCCTTTTATATTGATACACCCACATCTATCTACAAAAGCCTCTAACAAGAGCATTGACCAAAATGAACCATAAGTCGGGATAAGTCCCCGCTTTACACAATATGTACATCACCAAAACAAATATACACTCTGACTCGGAGAAGCCCCGAATTAGATGGAGCTCACCAAAGAACCGCTAACACTGCAATCTACTGGGGAGGCCTACTGGTAAATGCGCCTACGGCAAGTATGGTAAATTCCCCAAAAGTGGTCAGTACGAAATAAGTACTGAGTATGCAAGGCTCAGATAAAACTTGTACAATACATAAATATTTCAATGAACTCACAACATATGAATAATCAATGTAGATAAGTCACCATTTTGCATTTTGGGAAGCCATGTGAATTGCTTTGATTACTTTCATTACTTTCTTTACATTCAATGCTCACTTGTCAATACATATGTCACAATGTACCCGGGCCCCGACTGATCAGTGGGTCTTTTTATAACATATCATCATGTTGGGATCGGGTCGAGCTAGGCTTATGCCCTTAAGACCTGCCACCCATAAATCAATGCATCGGGATCGAGTCGAGCTAGGCTTGTGCCCCTAGACTTGCCACCCATAAATCAATACATCGGGATCGAGTCGAGCTAGGCTTACGCCCCTAGACTTGCCACCCATAAATCAAAACATTGGGATCGAGTCGAGCTAGGCTTACGCCCCTAGACTTGACACCCATACTTGATCATTGACCACATTTGCATTACTTTGATCTTTACTTTAAGATTGATATTTGATAGTCATAACATCACTTTGAACTTTGGAACATAACATTGTTGGAAACTTTAAACCATTAATCAATGAGTGAGAGACATATGAATAACTTGGCAACGTAACCTTATTAGAAACATAACACAATGGGAACCATGGGACAATAATCTATGAACAAGAGGCATAAGTAATATCACTAGTGGAACATTGGAACATAACCTTATTAGAGCTTCTGGAACAATACCCATGATTATGAGACATGAGACTCACAAATGATCCATGAGTAGAAAATATATGACAATGACTATTGATAAACGGATATAGGATACCTTAGCACATTTCGGGATAGGAATTGTGAAATAGAAATGTGGATACTATTTACCGCAAAAAGATACGGACAGAGTAACCTTACATACCTTGTACTCTCAATATAGATAATATGGATATACAATCCTAGATGTGCATACAATAGTCCCGCTCCTTCTTTATGTGTCACTATACAACACAAATACATAACGGAATTCACATTAACCAACGACTACTTACAAATGCATATAACATCAATAGGGTACATGTTTGCCTTGAAACATGTCATTTCCCCTTGACAAAACCATTGATAAAATCATTATTCCAAAAATCCTCCAATATTCCCAACATTTACCGATACATGATAATCAATACATCTCACCACAACACTTCCCCTTTACACATTCTTATCCACATCACATCACAAATATTCCATCAATTCACCTTAATACACTTCATAGCACAAATCGGTCAAAATTCCTCAATTTGCACTTATAGAAAAATAACAAGTCTCATAACAAAGTAACACCATACACGTTCATATTTTATCCATACCATGATCTTTTATCAAAGGCACAAGTCCTAATTCAAGCTTGAATCCCATGGATCACAAATCTATTATAAAAGCACAAAGTACCATGTTCAACATTTCCAAGCACAACCAATATGATTTACATACTCTTTCATGCATATAATATATTAATCCATAACAATATTCACTTACCCAAGCTTGAAAATTAAGGATCTTGCTCCAAAATTGCCTTTGAGTTCTTTAGGGTCTAAGAGAATATTGTAGAAGGTTGGAGAAAATGTCTAAAAGAACATGAGAGTTTAAGTGAATAAAATATGATTTTTGGGTCTATTTATAGTCCTTGGTTCCATCCTTAGTCATCCTTTATATTTAATGCTTCAATTGACCAAGTCAATAGAAGATTGGGTCATGTGACCCATGTCTTTTATCCCATTTTGGGCTTTTATTGAGCCCAAATCACTTAATTCAATAAAATCAATAATTTCTCATCTTATACGTATTACAATAATATTCCCACTCATGATATTCATATCCGTAGCCTCAATCCCAAAAACAAGTGATTCTGGCCATGTTTGGCTTATTTTGACCCTAAATTCGTTCTCGAGTAATTTTATCATACCAATGTAATATGTCATTCATTTCATGTATATACTCGTGGTTGTAGAAGAAACGTGGCAAAAATCGGCTCGGTACGTCCCCGGATACCCTTGGGACTTAGAAATTTCCAACTTTCGAAAAAGTGGAAAACCCAAGGTGGCACGCCCATGGTCGTGCCAACTTACTGCCTATGGGCTAAAAATTTTAGCCCATAGTGGTGTGGCACGGTCCCAAACTCTCCCCTCCTTAAAATTTTTCAAAAATTTCATTTTTTGACTTTTCTTAGCGGGTTCGGTTAGATACTTCAAGTCCTATCCTTTAACTTACTTCTTAACCTTAATACACTTTGTTTTAAGGTCCTCTTAACCTCATTTTGAACCCCCCAAATTCGCAATGAAAATTGCAAAACACCTTCTATGCAAGTTTAATCACATAACAAGAACCAAATTCAATTATCTCGCCAATCACATTACCAAATGCATACTTATAGCTCTCGAGACCTAAGTACATATTATTTAATGTCGTCAAGTGGGGTTAGGAACATACGGGGTGTTACATTCTTCCTCCCTTAGGGACATTCGTCCTCGAATATTAACAATATCTCCTCAATTACAACAATTGCATCTCTATATTAGCATACATGTACATAAACACATAAGGCTCATGAATACTTACTTGTCATTGTTCCGTTTCCACACTTTGACCTTCCTCATTCATTTGAAATAGATAGGGATACTTGGATCTCATCATTTCTTTCGCTTCCCATGTGATCTCCTCTACTTGTTGATTTCGCCAAAGGACTTTTACGGAAGCTATGTCTTTATTCCTCAATCTTTACACTTATTGGTCTAGGATAGCAATGGGTACTTCTTCATAAGTAAGATCCTCTGTAACTTGAACATCTTCAATGGGAACAATACGAGTTGGATCTCCTACGCATTTTAGAAGCATCGATACATGAAATACGGGATGGACTGAGGAAAGTTCTTGAGGTAGTGCTAATTCATACACAACTTGACCAAATCTTCTAATAACTTCATATGGGCCTATGTAACGTGGACTCAATTTACCTTTCTTTCCGAACCGCATTACCCCTCTCATCGGTGACACCTTTAAAAACACCCAATCACCTATGGAGAATTCAAGACCTCTTCTTCTGACTTATGACGACTTTGAGCCATTTGTAACCGCTGTTGGATCACCTTAACCTTTTCCATAGCCTAATGAACGATATCTGGCCCAAGTAAAGCAGTTTCACCTGCTTCAAACCATCCTATTAGTGATCTACATTTTCTTCCGTACAAAGCCTCATAAGGTGCCATTTTAATACTTGAATGATAGCTATAAGAGGCAAATAGTCATCCCAACTGCCTTGAAAATCTAACGTACAAGCTCGTAGCATGTCTTCAAGTATCTGAATAGTACGTTCTGCTTGTCCATCAGTCTGAGGATGGAAAGCTATACTCAAATTCACCCGTGTACCCAAAATCTGTTGGAAAGACCTCCAAAAGTGCGCTGTGAACTGTGCTCCTCTATCTGATATAATGGAAAGTGGAATACCATTCAATTGTACTATCTCTTTCACATACAACTTCGCATAATCCTCAGTTGTATACGTCATCTTGACCGGTAGAAAATGCGCTGACTTGGTAAGCCTGTCCACTATAACCCATATAGAATCAAACTTCCGCAGTGTACGAGGCAAAGCCGTAATGAAATCCATGTTAATCATATCCCATTTCCAGACTGGAAGATTGATACATTGCATGTAACCTCCCGATTTCTGATGCTCTACTTTCACTTGTTGACAATTCGGGCATTGAGAAACAAACTCTGTAATGTTCTTCTTCATATTTCCCCACCAATACACTTCTTTCAATTCATGGTACATTTTAGTAGCACCCAGATGAATAGAATAGCGCGAATGATGTGCCTCTGTCATAATTCGTGTCCTCAGCTCATCTACATCCGGTACGCATAGTCTCCCTTGACATTGAAGCACCCCTTCCGGTGTAATATCAAATGCTTTGGTCAAATTCTGCTGCACATTTTCCTTTAGCTGTAATAAAATAGAATCCGCAAATTGCTTCTCTTTCACTTCAGCTATCAAGGAGGATTCTGCTGCATTTTGTACCATAACTCTTTCATCTGAGGTTTCCATAAGGTGAACTCCCAAGCTGGCTAATTGATTCAAATCTTTGATTATCTCATGCTTTTCATTCAACTGACCACTAGTGCTTTCTACTGCCTTACGGCTCAATGCATCAGCTACTACATTTGCTTTGCCTGGGTGATAAAGAATATCAATGTCATAATCTTTTAAAAGCTCCCACCACCTTCATTGCCTCAAATTGAGTTCCTTCTGCTTAAAAAGATATTGCAAGCTATTGTGATCCATATAGATGTCAACTTGAACCCCATATAAATAATGACGCCATATCTTTTAAGCAAAAACTACCGCTGTCAATTCAAGATCATGTGTGGGATAGTTTTTCTCGTGTGGCCGCAACTGTTGTGAGGCATATGCTATGACATTACCATGTTGCATCAACACACATCCGAGGCCAACCCCGGAAGCATCACAAGGTACTACATAGCCTTCGGTACCTTCGGGAAGCACTAAAACTGGTGTGGAGGTTAATTTATCTTTCAACTTTTGGAAGCTTTTCTCACATGTGTCATTCCACTGAAATTTTATCGCCTTATGTGTAAGCTTTGTTAACGGTGCAGCAATAGAGGAAAAACCTTCCACAAACCTTCTGTAATACCCTGCCAGTCCAAGAAAACTATGAATTTTTGTGGGTGTCGTAGGTCCTGGCCAGTTTTTCACTACTTCAATCTTTTGTGTATCAACCTGTATGCCTTCATATGATTTCAACCAAAACTCACATTTGGAGAACTTTGCATACAACTTACGTTCATGGAGAATCCGTAACACTTGTCGTAAGTGATTAGCATGGTCCTCTGGTGATCTTGAATAAACTAAGATGTCATCTATAAATACCATGACTAACACATCCAAAAATAGCTTAAACACCCTATTCATCAAATCCATGAACACAGCTGGAGCATTTGTTAATCCAAATGACATAACTAAAAATTCATAATGGCCATACCATGTTCGGAAAGCTGTCTTGGGGACATCTTCTCCTCTAACTCTGACTTGATGGTAACCCGACCTCAAGTCGATCTTTGAAAAACACCTGGCACCTTGTAACTGATCAAACAAATCATCAATGAGAGAAAGGGGATATTTGTTCTTGATCGTTACCTTATTCAATTGCCGATAGTCAATGCACATTCTTAAGGTGCCATCCTTCTTCCGCAAAAATAACACCGGTGCACCCCATGGGGACATACTAGGCCTAATGAAGCCTTTGTCCAGCAAATCTTTCAATTGCTCCTTCAATTCACGTAATTCTGCTGGAGCCATTCTATATGGAGGAATAGAAATAGGCTGAGTGTCTGGAATCACATCAATGCCAAATTCTACTTCCCGTTCTGGGGGTAAACCTATAAGATCCTCTGGGAATACTTCTACAAATTCATTGACCACTGGGACAGATTGCGGAGTTAGTGGTTCCGCTTTTGTATCTTTCACCCGTACTAGATGACATATATAACCTTTAGCAATCATTTTTCTGGCTTTCAAATAGGAAATAAATCTCCCTCGTGGTACCCCTACATTACCCTGCCATTCAAGAACATTTTCTTGCAGAAAACAAAATTGTACCTTCTTGGCCCGACAATCTATCGTCGCATAACAAGAGGCCAACCAATCCATTTCCATGATCACATCAAAATCCACCATGTCTAGTTCAATGAGATCGGACAATGTATCATGACCACACACAGTTACCACACAGTGACGATATACCCTCTTTGCAACAATATATTCACCAACCGGTGTAGACACTTCAATTGATTTAATTAATAATTCTGGTGCCTTTGCAAATTTTGCAGCAATCAATGGAGTAATATAGGAAAATGTAGAACCTGGGTCAATCAATGCATATACATTATGTGAGAATATGGATAATGTACCTGTGACAACATCAGGGTAAGCCTCTAAATTCTGGCGGTCCACTAAAGCATAAGTACGATTCTGGACCCCACTAGTACTGGCTGCTCCTCTGGCACCTCTACCACAGCCAATAGGCTGTACCCCTCGGCCCTATGAAGGAATCGATGCTGATGACGCAACAGCCGACCCAGCTGGTCGTGCTATACCAGCCATGCTCCGCTGTGGACAATCTCTCGCTATATGCCCCGGCATACCACAACAAAAGCAGACATTCATCCCTGACTGACATGTACCTATGTGCATACGCCCGCAGTGCTGACACTATTGACGAGGAAAGCCTGCTGTCTGTAACCCATGAACCCCACTACTCTGCCAAGCTGAACCACCTCTAAACCTTCGAGATTGAGAATGAGCACCCCCTGTGGAATAAGAGAACGACGGTCTAGGTGGTCTAGAAAACATACGAGGCCTAGATCCTCCTTGGGACATCATAGGTGGTCCCATAGGTCTAGCCCTTTTGGACTGTCCCCTGTCAAACTCATGAACTCTTCTCCTCTGTCGTTGGTCTTCCATTTTCTAGGCGAAGGCCTGAATTCTCGCTATATCCATGTCTTTGTTCAAGGCAGCAATAGTGCAATCCCATACCAAATATGTCTCTAGTATGTCCACATATCTATGGACCCTGTCTGTCATCGTAGCCACCACATTTGGCGCATATCTAGCCAAGGAATTAAATTGCAAACTGTATTCTCTAACACTCAAATTTCCTTGACGGAGATTTAGGAACTGATCCGCACGTGCCTCGTGGATCTCATAGGGCAAGTAATGATCAAGGAAGGCCACTTTAAACTCTTCCCAAGTAGGTGGAGTTGCACCAATATCACGAGATTTCTTCCAATCCTCGTACCATAATATCGCCTCTCCATTCAGCCTATACGAGGCAAGTTCAACTTTTTTGACCCCTGTCACATGCATAACTTCCAAGGCCCTCTGAATTTGATCCACAAAGTCCTGTGGATCTGCTTTTGGATCTGACCCTGTGAATATGGGAGGGTCCAGTTTTAAGAAATCCTGTGTCCTACGACTCGCCATTCTAGCCGCATCAACATCATGTGTCACTACACCAGCTCATCCCTGGCATTGTGCCGCCACTAACTGCGTCAACATATGTACAGCATTCCTCAGATCCTGATCCATGGCATTCATCGGTGGTTCTACAGGTACTTCTCTACCGATTGGGTCTTCCGGAACTGGGAACCGCGATGATATTTCAGCATTTGCTCCACCTTGACTAGCTTGGTCAGGTTGTAATCTCCTCATTCCTTCTCCAGCAGGCACATCTACCTGCTTTCCCTTTACCTCTACCTCTCGTGATTGGAATTTTGACTATACCAAAGAAAAAAAAAATACCATGATCAGACACACTTCAACTGACAACACCGACTCTATTGCACGATCTAGAAGTGAAGAACAGAAACAACATCCTAAATGTCCCGTAGCCTCCTACTTATAAATATGGTGCACAACACATCGATAAGTAAGACTCTACTCAGACACGGCTTTGTAGACACCCTTAGAACGACCTGCTCTGATACCACTTTTGTCACGCCCCGAATCCCATTGAGATATGAGTGGCACCCGTAGCCGATAAGGCCCGAGAGAACCAACCTTTACCTATGTTTAATCATATGCATATCATAATCATAACCACCATTACGTAAGAACATGAAAAACGAATAAAGGAAAACATGGGACATATTTATACATACATATGAAACTTGGCCGTTGAGGCCATCCAGTCAAAACAACACATGCCTTTTATATTGATACACCCACATCCGTCTACAAAAGCCTCTAACAAGAGCATTGACCAAAATGAACCATAAGTCGGGACAAGTCCCCGCTTTACACAATATGTACATCACCAAAACATATATACACTCTGATTTGGAGAAGCCCCGAATTAGCTGGAGCTCACCAAAGAACCTCTAACACTAGCAATCTACTGGGGAGGCCTACTGGTACCTGCACCTGCAGCAAGTAAGGTAAATTCCCCAAAAGTGGTCAGTACGAAATAAGTACTGAGTATGCAAGGCTCAGATAAAACTTGTACAATACATAAATATTTCAATGAACTCACAACATATGAATAATCAATGTAGATAAGTCACCATTTTGCATTTTGGGAAGCCATGTGGATTGCTTTGATTACTTTCATTGCTTTCTTTACGTTCAATGCTAACTTGTCAATACATATGTCACAATGTACCCGGGCCCCGACTGATCAGTGAGTCTTTTCATAACATATCTTCATGTTGGGATCGGGTCGAGCTAGGCTTATGACCCTAAGACCTGCAACCCATAAATCAATGCATCGGGATCAAGTCGAGCTAGGCTTGTGCCCCTAGACTTGCCACCCATAAATCAATACATCAGGATCGAGTCGAGCTAGGCTTACGCCCCTAGACTTGCCACCCATAAATCAATACATCGGGATCAAGTCGAGATAGGCTTACGCCCCTAGACTTGCCACCCATACTTGATCATTGACCACATTTGCATTACTTTGATCTTTACTTTGAGATTGATATTTGATAGTCATAACATCACTTTGAACTTTGGAACATAACATTGTTGGAAACTTTGAACCATTAACCAATGAGTGAGAGACATGTGAATAACTTGTCAACATAACCTTATTAGAAACATAACACTATGGGAACCATGGGACAATAATCTATGAACAAGAGGCATAAGTAATATCACTAGTGGAACATTGGAACATAACCTTATTAGAGCTTTTGAAACATTAACCATGATTATGAGACATGAGACTCACAAATGGTCCATGAGTAGAAAATATATGACAATGACTATTGATAAATGGATATAGGATACCTTAGCACATTTCGGGATAGGACTAGTGAAATAGCAATGTGGATACTATTTGCCACAAAAAGATACGGACAGAGTAACCTTACATACCTTGTACTCTCAATATGGATAATATGGATATACAATCCTAGATGTGCATACAATAGTCCCGCTCCTTCTTTATGTGTCACTATACAACACAAATACATAACGGAATTCACATTAACCAACAACTACTTACAAATGCATATAACATCAATAGGGTACATGTTTGCCTTGAAACATGTCATTTCCCCTTGACAAAACCATTGATAAAATCATTATTCCAAAAATCCTCCAATATTCCCAACATTTACCGATACATGATAATCAATACATCTCACCACAGCACTTCCCCTTTACACATTCTTATCCACACCACATCACAAATATTCCATCAATTCACCTTAATACACTTCATAGCACAAATCGGTCAAAATTTCTCAATTTGCACTTATAGAAAAATAACAAGTCTCATAACAAAGTAACACCATACACGTTCATATTTTATCCATACCATGATCTTTCATCAAAGGCACAAGTCCTAATTCAAGCTTGAATCCCATGGATCACAAATCTATTATAAAAGCACAAAGTACCATGTTCAACATTTCCAAGCACAACCAATATGATTTACATACTCTTTCATGCATATAATATATTAATCCATAACAATATTCACTTACCCAAGCTTGAAAAGTGAGGATCTTGCTCCAAAATTGCCTTTGAGTTCTTTAGGGTCTAAGAGAATATTGTAGAAGGTTGGAGAAAATGTCTAAAAGAAAATGAGAGTTTAAGTGAATAAAATCTGATTTTTGGGTCTATTTATAGTCCTTGGGGCCATCCTTATTCATCCTTGATATTTAATGCTTCAATTGACCAAGTCAATAGAAGATGGGGTCATGTGACCCATGTCTTTTATCCCATATTGGGCTTTTATTGAGCCCAAATCACTTAATCCAATAAAATATAATTTATCATATTATACGTATTACAATAATATTCCCACTCATGATATTCATATCCGTAGCCTCAATCCCAAAAACAAGTGATTCTGGCCACGTTTGGCTTATTTTGACCTTAAGGGCAAAACTGTCATTTTGACCCCAAATTCGTTATCGAGCAATTTTATCAAACCAATGTAATATGTCATTTATTTCATGTATATACTCGTGGTTGTAGAAGAAACGTGGCAAAAATCAGCTCGGTACGTCCCCGGATACCCTTGGGACTTAGAAATTTCCATTTTTCGACAAAGTAGAAAACCCAAGGTGGCACGCCCGTGGGCATGCCAAATTACTGCCTATGGGCTAAAAATTTTAGCCCAGAGCGGCTTGGAACGGTCCCAAATGCACCCCTCCTTAAAAATTTTCAAAAATTTCATTTTTCGACTTTTCTTCGCTGGTTCGGTTAGATACTTCAAGTCCTATCCTTTAACTTACTTCTTAACCTTAATACACTTTGTTTTGAGGTCCTCTTAGCCTCATTTTGAACCCCACAAATGTGCAATGAAAATTGCAAAACACCTTCTTTTCAAGTTTAAGCACATAACAAGAACCAAATTCAATTATCTCGCCAATCACATTACCAAATGCATACTTATAGCTCTCGAGACCTAAGTACATATTATTTAATGTCGTCAAGTGGGGTTAGGAACGTACGGTTTATTACATTCTTCCCCCCTTAGGGACATTCGTCCTCGAATGTTAACAATATCTCCTCAATTACAACAATTGCATCTCTATATTAGCATACATGTACATAAACACTTAAGGCTCATGAATACTTACTTGTCATTGTTCCATTTCCACACTTTGAACTTCCTCATTCATTTGAAATAGATAGGGATACTTGGATCTCATCATTTCTTCCGCTTCCCATGTGATCTCCTCTACTTGTTGATTTTGCCAAAGGACTTTCACGAAAGCTATGTCTTTATTCTCAATCTTTTCACTTGTCGGTCTAGGATAGCAATGGGTACTTCTTCATAAGTAAGATCCTCTATAACTTGAACATCTTTAATGGGAACAATACAAGTTGGATCTCCTATGCATTTTCGAAGCATCGATACATGAAATACGGGATGGACTGAGGAAAGTTCTTGAGGTAGTTCTAATTCATACGCAACTTGCCCAAATCTTCTAATAACTTCATATGGGCCTATGTAATGTGGACTCAATTTCCCTTTCTTTCTGAACCGCATTACCCCTCTCATCGGTGACACCTTTAAAAACACCCAATCACCTATGGCGAATTCAAGACCTCTTATTCTAACATCCGCATACCGCTGTTGGATCACCTTAACCTTTTCCATAGCCTGATGAACGATATCTGGCCCAAGTAAAGCAGTTTCACCTGCTTCAAACCATCCTATTGGTGATCTACATTTCCTTCCGTACAAAGCTTCATAAGGTGCCATTTTAATACTTGAATGATAACTATTGTTATACGAAAATTCAATAAGAGGTAAATGGTCATCCCAACTGCCTTGAAAATCTAACGTACAAGCTCGTAGAATGTCTTCAAGTGTCTGAATAGTATGTTCTGCTTGTCCATCAATCTGAGGATGGAAAGCTGTACTCAAATTCACCCGTTTACCCAAACTCTGCTGGAAAGACCTCCAAAAGTGCGTTGTGAACTGTGCTCCTCTGTCTGATATAATGGAAAGTGGAATACCATGCAATCGTACTATCTCTTTCACATACAACTTCGCATAATCCTCAGCTGTAGAGGTCGTCTTGACCGGTAGAAAATGCGCTGACTTGGTAAGCCTGTCCACTATAACCCATATAGAATCAAACTTCCGCAGTGTACGAGGCAAACCCGTAATGAAATCCATGTTAATCATATCCCATTTCCAGACTGGAAGATTGATACATTGCATGTAACCTCCCGGTTTCTGATGCTCTACTTTCACTTGTTGACAATTCGGGCATTGACAAACAAACTCTGCAATGTTCTTCTTCATATTTCCCCACCAATACACTTCTTTCAATTTATGGTACATTTTAGTAGCACCCGAATGAATAGAATAGCGCAAATGATGTGCCTCTGTCATAATTCGTGTCCTCAGCTCATCTACATCCGGTACGCATAGTCTCCCTTGACATTGAAGCACCCCTTCCGGTGTAATATCAAATACCTTGGTCAAATTCTACTACACATTTTCCTTTAGCTGCAATAAAATAGAATCCGCAAATTGCTTCTCTTTCACTTCAGCTATCAAGGAGGATTCTGCTACATTCTACACCATAACTCTATCATCTGAGGTTTCCATAAGGCGAACTCCCAAGCTGGCTAATTGATTCAAATCTTTGATTATCTCATGCTTTTCATTCAACTGACCACTAGTGCTTTCTACTGCCTTACGGCTCAATGCATCAGCTACTACATTTGCTTTGCCTAGGTGATAAAGAATATCAATGTCATAATCTTTTAAAATCTCCAACCACCTTCGTTGCCTAAAATTGAATTCCTTCTGCTTAAAAAGTTATTGCAAGCTTTTGTGATCCGTATAGATGTCAACATGAACCCCATATAAATAATGATGCCATATCTTTAAAGCAAAAACTACCGCTGCCAATTCAAGATCATGTGTGGAATAGTTTTTCTCGTGTGGCCGCAACTGTTGTGAGGCATATGCTATGAAATTACCATGTTGCATCAACACACATCCGAGGCCAACCCCGGAAGCATCACAATATACTACATAGCCTTCGGTACCTTCGAAAAGCACTAAAACTGGTATGGAGGTTAATTTATCTTTCAACTTTTGGAAGCTTTTCTCACATGCGTCATTCCACTGAAATTTTACTGCCTTATGTGTAAGCTTTGTTAACGGTGCAGCAATAGAGGAAAAACCTTCCACAAACCTTCAGTAATACCCTGCCAGTCCAAGAAAACTACGAATTTCTGTAGGTGTCATAGGTCTTGGCCATTTTTTCACTGCTTCAATATTTTGTGTATCAACCTGTATGCCTTTCTATGATACAATGTGACCCAAGAACACGACTGATTTCAACTAAAACTCACATTTGGAGAACTTTGCATACAACTTACGATCACGGAGAATCCGTAACACTTGTCGTAAGTGATTAGCATGGTCCTTTGGTGATCTTGAATAAACTAGGATGTCATCTATAAATACCGTGACGAGCACATCTAAAAATGGCTTAAACACCCTATTCATCAAATCCATGAAGACAGCTGGAGCATTTGTTAATCCAAATGACATAACTAAAAATTCATAATGACCATACTGTGTTCGGAAAGCTGTCTTGGGTACATCTTCTCCTCTAACTCTGACTTGATGGTAACCCGACCTCAAGTCGATCTTTGAAAAACACCTAGAACCCTGTAACTGATCAAACAAATCATCAATGCGAGGGAGGGGATATTTGTTCTTGATCGTTACCTTATTCAATTACCGATATTCAATGCATATTCTTAAGGTGCCATCCTTCTTCCGTACAAATAACACCAGTGCACCCCATGTGGACATACTAGGCCTAATGAAGCCCTTGTCCAGCAAATCTTTCAATTGCTCCTTCAATTCACGTAATTCTGCTGGAGCCATTCTATATGGAGGAATAGAAATAGGCTGAGTGTCTGGAATCACATCAATACCAAATTCTACTTCCCGTTCTGGGGGTAAACCTGGAAGATCCTCTGGGAATACATCTAGAAATTCATTGAGCACTGGGACCGACTGCGGAGTTAGTTGTTCCGCTTCGGTATCTTTCACCCGTACTAGATGACATATATAGCCTTTAGCAATCATTTTTCTGGCTTTCAAATAGGAAATAAATCTCCCTCGTGGTACCCCTACATTACCCTGTCATTCAAGAACATTTTCTTGCGGAAAACAAAATTGTACCTTCTTGGATCGGTAATCTACCATAGCATAACAAGAGGACAACTAATCCATTCCCATGATCACATTAAAATTTACCATGTCTAGTTCAATGATATCAGCCAATGTATCATGACCACACACAGTTACCACACAGTGACGATATACCCTCTTTGCAATAATATATTCACAAACCGGGGTAGACACTTCAATTAATTTAATTAATAATTCTAGTGCCTTTGCAAATTTTGCAGCAATCAATGGGGTAATATAGGAAAATGTAGAACCTGGGTCAATCAATGCATATACATTATGTGAGAATATGGATAATGTACCCGTGACAACATCAGGGGAAGCCTCTGAATTCTGGCGGTCCACTAAAGCATAAGTACGATTCTGGACCCCACTAGTACTGGCTGCTCCTCTGGCACCTCTACCACGGCCAATAGTCTACACCCCTCGGCCCTGTGAAGGAACCGATGCTCATGATTCAACAGACGACCCAGCTAGTCGTGCTATACCACCCATGCTCCGCTATGGACAATCTCTCGCTATATGCCCTGGCATACCACACCAAAAGAAGACATTCATCCCTGATCGACATGTACCTGTGTGCATATGCCCGCAGTGCTGACACTGCTGATGAGGAAAGCCTGCTTCCTGTGACCCATCAACCCAACAACTCTGCCCAGCTGAACCACCTCTAAACCTTCAAGACTGAGAATGAGCACCCCCTGTGGAATAAGAGAACGACGGTCTAGGTGGTCTAGGGAACATACGAGGCCTAGATCCTCCTTGGGACATCATAGGTGGTCCCATAGGTCTAGCCCTTTTGGACTGTCCCCTGTCAAACTCATGCACTTTTCTCCTCTGTCGTTGGTCTTTCATTTTCTGGGCGAAGGCCTGAATTCTCGCTATATCCATGTCTTTATTCAAGGCAGCAATAGTGCAATCCCGTACCAAATATGGCTCTAGTCTGTCCACATATCTATGGACCCTATCTGTCATCGTAGCCACCACATTTGGCGCATATCTAGCCAAGGAATTAAATTGCAAACTGTATTCTCTTACACTCAAATTTCCTTGACGGAGATTTAGGAACTGATCCGCACGTGCCTCGCGGATCTCATAGGGCAAGTAATGATCAAGGAAGGACACTTTAAACTCTTCCCAAGTAGGTGGAGTTTCACCAATATCACGAGATTTCTTCCAATCCTCGTACCATAATATCGCCTCTCCTTTCAGCGTATACGCAGTAAGTTCAACTTTTTTGACCCCTGTCACATGCATAACTTCCAAGGCCCTCTGAATTTGATCCACAAAGTCCTGTGGATTTGCTTTTGGATCTGAACCTGTGAATATGGGAGGGTCCAGTTTCAAGAAATCCTATGTCCTGCGACTCGCCATTCTAGCCGCATCATCATCATGTGTCACTATACCAGCTCGTCCCTGTCTTTGTGCCGCCACTAACTGTGTCAACATATGTACAGCATTCCTAAGATCCTGATCCGTGGCATTCATCGGTGGCTCTACAGGTACTTCTCTACCAATTGGCTTTTCCAGAACTGGGAAGGTAGATGAAGACCGCGATGATATTTCAGCATTCTCTCCACCTTGACTAGCTTGGTCAGGTGGTAATCTGCTCATTCCTTCTCCAGCAGGCACATCTACCTGCTTTCCCTTTACCTCTACCTCTCGTGATTGGCATTTTGACTATACCAAAGAAAAACAAAATACCATGATCAGACACACTTCAACTGACAACACCGGCTCTATTGCACGATCTAGAAGTGAAGAATAGAAACAACATCCTAAATGTTTTGTAGCCTCCTACTTATAAATGTGGTGCACAACACATCGATAAGTAAGACTCTACTCAGACATGGCTTTGTAGACACCCTTAGAACGACCTGCTCTGATACCACTTTTGTCATGCCCCGAATCTCATCGAGACATGAGTGGCACCCGTAGCCAATAAGGCCCGAGAGAACCAACCTTTACCTATGTTTAATCATATGCATATCATAATCATAACCACCATTACGTAAGAACATGAAAAACGAATAAAGGAAAACATGGGACATATTTATACATACATATGAAACTTGGCCGTTGAGGCCATCCAGTCAAAACAACACATGCCTTTTATATTGATACACCCACATCCGTCTACAAAAGCCTCTAACAAGAGCATTGACCAAAATGAACCATAAGTCGGGACAAGTCCCCGCTTTACACAATATGTACATCACCAAAACATATATACACTTTGACTCGGAGAAGCCCCGAATTAGCTGGAGCTCACCAAAGAACCTCTAACACTGGCAATCTACTAGGGAGGCCTACTGGTACCTGCGCCTGCAGCAAGTAAGGTAAATTCCCCAAAAGTGGTCAGTACGAAATAAGTACTGAGTATGCAAGGCTCAGATGAAACTTGTACAATACATGAATATTTCAATGAACTCACAACATATGAATAATCAATGTAGATAAGTCACCATTTTGCATTTTGGGAAGCCATGTGAATTGCTTTGATTACTTTCATTACTTTCTTTACATTCAATGCTCACTTGTCAATACATATGTGACAATGTACCCGGGCCCCGACTGATCAGTGGGCCTTTTCATAACATATCATCATGTTGGGATCGAGTCGAGCTAGGATTGTGCCCCTAGACTTGCCATCCATAAATCAGTACATCGGGATTGAGTCGAGCTAGGCTTACGCCCCTAGACTTGCCACCCATAAATCAATACATCGGGATCGAGTCGAGCTAGGATTACGCCCCTAGACTTGCCACCCATAAATCAATACATCGGGATCGAGTCGAGCTAGGATTACGCCCCTAGAATTGCCACCCATAAATCAATACATCGGGATCGAGTCGAGCTAGGCTTACGCCCCTAGACTTGCCACCCATACTTGATCATTGACCACATTTGCATTACTTTGATCTTTACTTTGAGATTGATATTTGATAGTCATAACATCACTTTGAACTTTGGAACATAACATTGTTGGAAACTTTGAACCATTAACCAATGAGTGAGAGACATGTGAATAACTTGGCAACATAACCTTATTAGAAACAAAACACTATGGGAACCATGAGACAATAATCTATGAACAAGAGGCATAAGTAATATCACTAGTGGAACATTGGAACATAACCTTATTAGAGCTTTTGGAACATTAACCATGATTATGAGACATGAGACTCACAAATGGTCCATGAGTAGGAAATATATGACAATGACTATTGATAAATGGATATAGTATACCTTAGCACATTTCGGGTTAGGACTAGTGAAATAGCAATGTGGATACAATTTGCCGCAAAAAGATACGGACAGAGTAACCTTACATACCTTGTACTCTCAATATGGATAATATGGATATACAATCCTAGATGTGCATACAATAGTCCCGCTCCTTCTTTATGTGTCACTCTACAACACAAATCCATAATGGAATTCACATTAACCAACGACTACTTTACAAATGCATATAACATCAATAGGGTACATGTTTGCCTTGAAACATGTCATTTCCCCTTGACAAAACTAGTGATAGAATCATTATTCCAAAAATCCTCCAATATTCCCAACATTGACCAATACATGATAATCAATACATTTCACCACAACACTTCCCCTTTACACATTCTTATCCACACCACATCACAAATATTCCATCAATTCACCTTAATACACTTCATCGCACAAATCGGTCAAAATCCCACAATTTGCACTTGTATAAAAATAACAAGTCTCATAACAAAGTAACACCATACACGTTCATATTTTATCCATACCATGATCTTTCATCAAAGGCACAAGTCCTAATTCAAGCTTGAATCCCATGGATCACAAATCTATTATAAAAGCACAAAGTACCATGTTCAACATTTCCAAGCACAACCAATATGATTTACATACTCTTTCATGCATATAATATATTAATCCATAACAATATTCACTTACCCAAGCTTGAAAAGTGAGGATCTTGCTCCAAAATTGCCTTTGAGTTCTTTAGGGTCTAAGAGAATATTGTAGAAGGTTGGAGAAAATGTCTAAAAGAATATGAGAGTTTAAGTGAATAAAATCTGATTTTTGGGTCTATTTATAGTCCTTGGGGCCATCCTTATTCATCCTTGATATTTAATGCTTCAATTGACCAAGTCAATAGAAGATTGGGTCATGTGACCCATGTCTTTTATCCCTTTTTGGGCTTTTATTGAGCCCAAATCACTTAATCCAATAAAATCGATAATTTCTTATCTTGTACGTATTACAATAATATTCCCACTCATGATATTCATATCCGTAGCCTCAATCCACAAAACAAGTGATTCTGGCCACGTTTGGCTTATTTTGACCTTAAGGGCAAAACTGTCATTTTGACCCCAAATTTTAGCCCTGGGCACGCCAACTTACTGACTCTGGGCTAAAAATTTTATCCCATAGAAGCGTGGCACGGTCCCAAACGCGCCCCTCCTTAAAATTTTTCAAAAATTCATTTTTTGACTTTTCTTCGCGGGTTCGGTTAGATACTTCAAGTCCTATCCTTTAACTTACTTCTTAACCTTAATACACTTTGTTTTGAGGTCCTCTTAGCCTCATTTTGAACCCCACAAATGCGCAATGAAAATTGCAAAACACCTTCTATGCAATTTTAATCACATAACAAGAGCCAAATTCAATTATCTCGCCAATCACATTACCAAATGCATACTTATAGCTCTCGAGACCTAAGTACATATTATTTAATGTCGTCAAGTGGGGTTAGGAACGTATGGTGTGTTACAAGCAAACCTCCCTTGCTTTCCCATTCTTGATCACCGAGTTATCTCACCGTGCTAAGGTTTTCTTTAATAAGAAGAAATATTTTGAGTACTTTCCTACCTTGACTATTGATTACCCACATACAAACTGTGCAATAAATGAAGAAGAATAAAGCTCATGTGGATGATTCCCCTGTGATTGATATTGACTCAATTGATAGTGGTGCCAACTAGCCACTCCTAGTACCACAGGATTGATCTTGACTCAATTGATAGTGGTGCTAACCAGCCCATGTAACACCCCGTACACCCTACTTGCTCCATGTTTACCTTAGTTTCGAGAGCCAAAAGTACGTATTTTGTATTGTTATTGATGGAATATTTGATATTGTGCTAGTAAATGTGATTAGACCTTTGTAGGAGGTGTTTGTGACTTTGTGGAGCATATGTAGAGTGAAAAAGAGGTTTGAAGGACATCCAAGCAAAGGATCTTAAATATAAGAGGCAAGCAAAAGGTTGGAACTTGAAAGATCCAACCAAATCTGCAAAGAAAAGTCGAAATCAAAAATTAAGTGTGGGGCGCTCCAGGTGGCGTGCCATGCCGCTTTGGCCTGAATTTTTTTTGGCACAGTCAGAAAGGGGGCACACCCAGGGGCGTGCCAGGTCACCCCTACACACCTTTCAAATGCTGGAATTTTTTCTAAGTCTTTAGGGCGCCCAGAAGCGTGCCGGGGTGCTTTTTGCCAAATTTCTTCTACAATTATTAGTCTATAAAGAGGACTCTTGGATTATGGTATCATTATTCCATCATAGTAGGATTAATCTTGAGCGAGTTTGGCATCTGAGTTGGGGTTAATTCTTCGTCACAAGTATTTTATTAAATTATGTTCAATTAAGCCATGAGTGGCTAGAATTTCTTATTTGGAGATTGAGGCTACGAACATAAGTCTCGTGAGTTGAATATTGTCGTAACATTTATGGAATTCTTTAAACATGATATAGATGATGGATTACACATTCAATTTGGTGGGCTAAGTTGACATGTGTTATTGGGCTCAATTTAAAGCCCAAATTGGAACAAAAGACATGGCCCAAAAAGGCAAAATGACCCATTCTTCCATTTGACCAAGTAAACATTGCATTAAATGCCAAGAATTGGCTAAGGATGAAATTAGGGACTATATAAAGGCACAAAACCTGATTTTTATTCATTATAACTCTCATGCCTTTCTAGATATTTCCAAACATATTTCTCTCAACACAAACCCTAAGGCAACCATTCTCTTTGGTAAAGATCATCACTTTGCAAGCCTTGGTAAGTGTCTACTCTCATGGATTAATATATTATATGCTTAATATGGTGTATATATCATGATGGTTATGTTGGCAAGGTGTTTAATAGTGCACTTTTGCTTTTTGTTAAAAGATGTGTCATCCTTGTGATTTAAAATTGAAAGGAGACTTGAGGTTTGAATGAAAGTGAATGGTGTGGATGAGATACCAACATGTATGGTGTGATTATGTTCCTTAACTTGTTATTTTTATATGAGTGCAAATTGTGGAATTGTTGTCGATATGTTGTTATGAAGTGTATTGAGGTGACTTGATGGAGTAATTGTGACATCGTGTTAATGAGGGAGCATAAAGGATGAACTTGGTGTGAAATATTATTGGCTTGTGATGTTTTGGTCAATGTATGGCATGTTGTGGTATTGTTGGTATGATAATGCCGTGAATGGTATTGTAAAGGGGGAAATGACATTTTAAGGCACATATGTAACTCATTGTCATTTTATGCACTCGTAAGGTAGTTGATTGTTAACGTGAACTCCGTTATATACTTGTGTTGTAGAGTGAAACATAAGGAAGGAGCTGGACTATTGTGTTCACATATAGGATTGTATATTCATATTGGTAAGATAAGGTATGTACGGTTACTCTTACCGTATCCTTCTGTAGCACATATTGTTCACATTGTCATCTTACTTATTCTATTCCGAAATGTGTCAAAGTAGCTTATGTCAGATTATCATATGTTGTTATTCATAAGTCTTTTACTCATGGATTGATGTTCCAAAGCTCCAATAATGTTATGACTATCATTGTATCAATCTCTCAAAAGTAAAGAAATGAAGTAATGCATAGTTGTTGGATTGAAGAGTACGGGTGGTAGCTCCAGAGGCATAAGCCTAGCTCGAGCCGATCCCGAGATTATTGGATCAGGGGGTAGTCCTAGAGGCATAAGCCTAGCTCGGGCCGATCCTGACAGGTGGTAGCTCTAGAGGCATAAGCCTAGCTTGAGCCAAACCTGATATATTGGTTTATGGGTAGTAGCTCTACAGGTGATATCCTAGCTCAAGAAAGAGCCCGATATATTGATTTATGGGTGGTAGCTCTAGAGGCATAAGCCTAGCTCGAGCCGATCCCAACATAACGTTATGTTATATTAAGATCCACTTATCAGTTGGGGCTTGAGTACAATATAATATAAGTGATGATGAATAAACAATAGAAGCAAAAGAAAATAATGAATATAAGGTACATGGTTCCACATATGCAGAACGATGGTTTATCCATATTGACTACTCTCTTATATTTTGATTCCATTGAAGTATTTATGTGTCATACTGTTTCATATGGCCTTACATACTCAGTACATTCCTCGTACTGACCCCCTTGGGGGACTTACCATAATTGTTGCAGGCGCAGGTGCTAGTAGACCTCCTCAGTAGGTTGTGGATCATTTGCAAGTCTTTGGTGAGCTCCAGTTGGTTCGG
The DNA here is from genome assembly GCA_031232105.1 of Capsicum rhomboideum. Classification (NCBI taxonomy): domain Eukaryota; kingdom Viridiplantae; phylum Streptophyta; class Magnoliopsida; order Solanales; family Solanaceae; genus Capsicum; species Capsicum rhomboideum. The sequence continues at coordinate 55,466,476 of CP124716.1, read as the reverse complement.
GGCTTTCCGAGTTGCTATGTACATTTATTTTGGTATTGTATATATGTATATAGCAGGGTGTTGTCCCAAATCTAGGTTGGTTATGGTTATGTATCTGTAGAGGCTTTGTAGACGGATGTGGGAAGACGAATGTAAGAGATGTATGTACATTTTGACTTGACGGCCCCAACGGCCAAGTTTCATATATAGGATATGTTTCCATGACTTCCGCCATTGGTATTTTATATTTTATAAGTTACATTAGATAGAATGTTATTCTTAAAGAGACAAGCATATGGAGGTTCATGAGAAAAGATTGGTTCTCTGGGGCCTCAACGGCTTTGAGTGCTAGTCTGCCCCGTTGGAATTCGAGGCGTGATAGCCCACTACTACTACCACAACCCCTACTCCTCCAGACACCACTATAGGTCTATCCACTCGCCTTCTGGACCTACTGCTACTGGCCCTCGCCCATCCATTACTTTGGGCATATTGAGGGTCCCATTGACTCGGGTTAACATCATTTGGATGGGCCAGTTGGCTTATTTGGGTGACATAAGATCATCCAGATTGGAGGCTTAGATGCCTTAAATTATTGTTGATACGGTAAACGTCACAATGGTACTGGCGCATGATGAGTTATAGGGCATTCATGAGACCCTGTATATATATGGTACCAAGTTGGATGAGTTGAGCACTCCACAACCCGCAGTTCTGGATGATGTGTTGAAGAAGATGTAGATTGAGCTTGCTTTCCTCTAAAAGCATATGGAGGAGCTCTGGTTCCCATATTTATCATATTTAATGGGAGTGTCATATCAGACACCATCCCCACTACCTGCTCATGTTGATGTTGTAGTAGTTGTGAAGGAGGTAAAGAAAAACCTCCCTTCAGATGATGAGGGCTAGATTAATGCCTACTTTAAGGAGTAGGTACCAGCTAATAGATAGGCTGACAAGTAGGAGACATAGGATGCCATTTATTTAGCTACTTTGGAAAGGTCGAATCGATAGAAAACCCAGGTTGGGACCTCCAATTCAGCTACTGTTGTGGACACCATACAAGATCCAGCCCCACAGACCACACTTGGTACTGAGCAAGGCACTGATACCCAGACAAAGGCTATTTTTATGAGCCAGTCGTCGCCACAGGCTTACCCATGTTTAGGGGGACCCTCACTATAACACCCCGTACATTTATGACCCTACTTGACAACTTTGAACCATGCTTACCTAAGTTTCGATAGCCATAAGTACGTATTTTGTATTGTTATTGATGGAATATTTGATAGTGTGCTAGTACATGTGATGAGACCCTTGTAGGAGGATTTTGTGACTTTTTGGAGCAATTCTGGAGTGAAAAGTGAGTCTTGAAGGACTTCCAAGCAAAGGATATTAAATATAAGAGGCAAGCAAAGACTTGAACTTGAAGGATCCAACCAAATCCACAAAGAAAAGTCGAAATTGAATTTTAAGTGTGGGGCGCGCCCAGGGGCGTGCCAGGCCACTTCTGGCCAAAATATTTGTGGCATATAAAGAAGAGGGGCGTGCCAGGGGGTGTTCCAGGCCGCTCATGCTCACCTTTTCAGGTGCTGAAATTTGGCTAAGTCCCAGGGGCGTGCCGGGGTGCGTTTTGCCAAATTTCTTCTCCAATTATTAGTCTATAAAGAGGACTCTTGGGTTATGGTATAATTATTCCATTGTTGTAGGACTACTCTTGAGTGAGTTTGGCATCCAAGTTAGGGTTAATTCTTCTTTCGTAATTATTTTATCAAATTATGTTCAATTAAGCCATGAGTGGCTAAAATTATTTATTCTTGGGATTGAGGCTACGAACATGAATCTCGTGAGTAAAATATTGTCTTAAAATTTATGGAATTATTTAAACATGAGATAGTCCATGGATCACACATTGAATTTGGTGGGCTAAGTTAACATGTGTTAATGGGCTCAATTTCAGGCCCAAAATGAAGCCAAAATGCATGGCCCAAAGGGCAAATGATCCATTCTTCCATGTTGACCAAGTAAACATGGCATTTAATGCCCAAGTATTGGCTAAGGATGACTTGAGGGGTTATATAAAGGCAAAAATCATATTTTTATTTCACAAAACACACATGCCTTTCTAGACATTTTCTAAAAGATATTTCTCATATCTTCCAAACCCTAAGTCATCTCTTTGAACAAGATCATCATTTCTCAAGCTTGGGTAAGTGTTTAATATTATGGTTTAATATATTATATGCATGAGAGATTATGTAGATCATGATGGTTATGTATAAAGGTGTTCAGTAGTGTACTTTTGCTTTTTGGTAAAAGATATGTCATCCATGAGATTTGAACTTGAAAGGAGACTTGACGTTTTGATGAAAGTGAACGGTGTGGATGAAATATCAACATGTATGGTATGATTATGTTCATTAACTTGTTTTTTTTCTATATGTATAACTTGTGGGATTGTTGTTATGAAATGTATTAAGGTGACTTGATGGAATAATTGTGACGTGGTGTTAATGAGGAAGCATAGAGGACAAACTTGTTGTGAAATGCTATTGGATTATGATGTCGTGGTCAATGAGTAGAATGTTGTGGTATTGTTGGTATATCGATGCCGTGAATTGTATTGTAAAGGGTGAAATGATGTTATAGGGTAATCATGTAACTCATTGTCATCTTATGCACTTGTAAGGTAGTTGGTTGTTAACGTTAGCTCTGTTATGTACGTGTGTTGTACAATGAAATGTAAGGAAGGAGCTGGACTATTTTGTTCACATATAGGATTGTGCATTCATATTAGGAAGATAAGGTATGTAAGGTTACTCTATTTGTATCCTTCTGCAACACATATTGTTCACATTGACATGGTACTTGTTCCATTCCGAAATGTCCAAAGGTATCTCATTTTCAGGTTGTCATGTAGTATTTTACTCACAGGACCAATTGTGATTCACGTGTTTCATATTCATTGACTAATGTTTCAAAGTTCCAACAATGTACCATCACCAATGTATCACTCTTATCATAAAGAAATGAATTAATATATAATTATTTGAATATTCTTGAGTAACATCCCAGGGGCAAAATAAAAGCCTAGCATGGGTTATCACAGTAACATCCCAGGGGTGACAGAAATCCTAGCATGGGTTATCACAGTAACATCCTAGGGGCGACAGAAAGCCTAGCATGGGTTAATCTCATCCCAGGGGTGACTATACCTATCATGGGTTAATCTCATCCCAAGGGAGACAAAAAAGCCTAGCATGGGTAGAAAGATAAAGATGAATGAACGTAAAGGCAAAGAAAGTAATGAATGTAATGTACATGGTTCCAACACATACAGAACGATGGTTTATCCATATTGAATATTCTCTTATATTTGATTCCATTGAAGTATTTATATTTCATACAGTTTAATATAGCCTTACATGCTCAGTACATTATTCGTAGTGACGTCCCTTGGAGGATTTACCTTACTTGTTACAGGCACAGGTGCTAGTAGACCTCTACAGTAGGTTGCGGGTCATTTGTAGATCATTGGTGAGCTCTAGTTGGTTCGGGGCTTTCCGAGTCACATGTGTACATTGATTTTGGTATTATGTAAATGTTGTATAAAGCGGGGACTTATCCCGACTGTAGGGTGGTTATGTACATGTATCTATTAGAGGCTTTGTAGACGTATGTGGGGAGATGTATGTCTATTTTTACTTGATGGCCCTAACAACCAAGTTTCATATATAGCACATGTTTGCCATGACTTTCGCCATTGGTATGTAGTTACATGAGATAGAATGATATTCATACAGAGATATGCATATGAATGTACATGAGTAAATATTGTTTCTCTCGGGCCTCAATGGCTTCGGGTGCCAGTCCGCCCCGGTGAAATTCGGGGCGCGATAAAAGTGGTATCAGAGCAGGTCGTCCTAAGGGTGTCTACAAAGTTGTGTCTAAGTAGAGTCTTGCTTATGGATGTGTTGTGCACCACATTTATAAGTAGGAGGCTACGGGACATTTAGGAGTTGTTTCTTTTTCTTCATTTCTAGATCGTGCAATAGAGCCAATGTTGTAAATGGAATCGTATCTGACCATTGGAATTGGTTTTCTTGTTTATAGTAAAATGCTGATGACAAGAAGCGGTAGAGGCAAAGGTAAGTAGGTAGATATTCTTGCCGGTGAAGGCACAAATAAATCACCACCTGACCAAGCTAGTCAAGGTGGGGATGACGCTAAAATTGCATCGCGTTTTTCTTCTACTTTTCTAGCTCCGAAAGAGCCAAGAGGTGGAGAAGTACCCGCAGAACCGCCTTTGAATCCTACTAACTAGGATTTAAGAAATGCAGTGCATATGTTGACTTAAATAGCTGTTGTACAAACTCAGGGATTAGCTGGTCCAACGACAAGTGAAGATGATGCGGCTAGAGTAGCGAGCTGCAGAACACAGGATTTTCTGAAACTAGACCCTCCCATATTCACTGGGTCAGATCTGAAAGCAGATCCACAGGATTTTGTGGACCAAATTCAAAGGGATATAGATGTTATGCATGTGACTATGTATTGATGTACTTCCAGCTAGTTGGGAGGAATTTAAAACGACATTCCTTGACTAGTACCTCCCATATGAGGTCCAAAAAGTTCATGCGGACAAATTACTAAATTTTTGCTAAAGAACTATGAGTGTCAGAAAGTACCGCCTTTGAAACATTTATGGAATTATTTAAACATGAGATAGTCGGTGTATCACACATTGAATTTGGTGGGCTAAGTTAACATGTGTTAATGGGGTCAATTTGAGGCCCAAAATGAAGCCAAAATGCATGGCCCAAAGGAAAAATGATCCATTCTTACATGTTGACCAAGTAAACATGGCATTTAATGCCCAAGTATTGGCTAAGGATGACTTGAGGGGTTATATAAATGTAAAAATCAGATTTTATTTCACAAAACACACATGCCTTTCTAGACATTTTCTAAAAGATATTTCTCATATCTTCCAAACGCTAAGTCAGCTCTTTGGACAAGATCATCATTTCTCAAGCTTGGGTAAGTGTTTAATCTTATGTCTTAATCTATTATATACATGCGAGATTATGTAGATCATGAATTTTATGTTTGAAGGTGTTGAGTAGTGCACTTTTGCTTTTTGGTAAAAGATGTGTCATCAATGAGATTTGAACTCAAAAGTAGACTTGACATTTTGATGAAAGTGAATGGAGTGGATGAAATATCAACATGTATGGTGTGATTATGTTCCTTAACTTGTTTTTTTCTATATGTATAACTTGTGGGATTTTTGTTATAAAATGTATTAAGGTGACTTGATGGAATAATTGTGACGTGGTGTTAATGAGAAAGCGTAAAGGACAAACTTGTTGTGAAATGCTATTGGTTTATGATGTCGTGGTCAATGAGTAGAATGTTGAGGTATTGTTGGTATGAAAATGTCGTGAATTGTATTGTAAAGGGTGAAATGACGTTATAGGGTAATCATGTAACTCATTGTCATCTTATGCACTTGTACGGTAGTTGGTTGTTAACGTGAGCTCCGTTATGTACTTGTGTTATACAGTGAAACGTAAGGAAGGAGCTGGACTATTGTGTTCACATATAGGATTGTGTATTCATATTGGGAAGATAAGGTATGTAAGGTTACTTTATTAGTATCCTTCTGCAGCACATATTGTTCACATTGACATGGTACTTGTTCCATTCCGAAATGTCCAAAGGTATCTCATTTTTAGGTTGTAATGTAATATTTTACTCACAGGACCAATTGTGATTCGCATGTTTCATATTCATTGAATAATGTTTCAAAGTTCCAATAATGTGCCATCACAAATGTATCACTCTTATCATAAAGGAATGAAGTAATGTATAATTGTTTGAATATTCTTAAGTAACATCCCAGGGGCAAAATAAATGCCTAGCATGGGTTATCACAGTAACATCCCAGGGGTGACATGTAAAACCCCATACATTTAGATCTTATTTGACATCTTTGAGTCATGTTTACCTTAGTGTTAAGGGCTATAAGTGCGTATTTTGTATTGTTTTGATGGGGTATTGGATGGTATGCAAGTGTTAGAAGGAGTAGCCGAAAATTCAGCAAAGTGTTAAAACTTGCGCCACTCCCTGTTTCATGGGGTGTGGCGCAAGCCAGAGGGCAGTCCATTCTTGCGCCACTGCTTGCGTTGCAGCAAGTGGCGCAAGGCACAAAAAGTATGCCCTTCCGTGCCCGTTTTGCAACGCAATGCTACGTCGATTCTTCCATGGTTTATTTTGGTTCCTTGGAGGTATTTTAGCGTTGTTAAAGCTTCAAATACCTCAATACACTCCTACATAATCCTACGTGATCAAATCATGAAATACAAGAATTTACCAAAAAAATCCAATAAAGCCATGAGCGACTAGAATTTCTATTTTTGGAAATTAAGGCTACGAACGTGAATCTCGTAAGTGAATATTGTCGTGACGTTATGGAATTATTTTAACATGGGATATATGATGGATTACACATTGATTTTAGTGGGCCAAGATAATATATGTGTTAATGGGCCAATTTGAGGCCCAAAGTGGAGCCAAAATGCATGGCCCAATGGGTCAAAAAGACCCATTCTTCCATTGACTAGTAAACACACATGTGAGACTAGATAAGCATGAATACAAGGCCTATAAAAAGGGGTAAAAATCAGATTCTAATTCATTAGACACACACATCACATTCTCTCATTTTCTAGAATTCTTAAGAAAGCTTCTCTTGGCTCTTCAAACCCTAAGGCACTTTTGGACAAGATCATCATCTTCCAAGCTTGGAGTGAAACATAAGGAAGGAGAGGGACATTGTATGCACATCTAAGGTTGTGTATTCTTATTGAGAACACAAGGTATGTAAGGTTATTCTGTCCGTATCTTTCTGCGGCAAATAGTATTCACATTCACATTACGCTTGTTCCATCCTGAAATGTGCTAAGGTATCCTACATCCGGTTACCCATGGTCATTATCATATACTTCCTACTCATTGATCTTTTGTGAATCTCATGTCTCATATTCATGGTTAATATTCCAAAATCCCAATAAGGTTATGTTCCAAAGTTTCAATAGTACTTGTACTCATGTCCCTTATTCATTGATTATTGTTCCAAAGCTTCCAATAATGTTACAACTACAAAAGTATCAATCTCAAAAGTAAAGAATAAAGTAATGCATATATGTGGTTAATGATTGAGTATGGGTGGTAGCTTTGGGGGCTAAATGCCTAGCTCAAGCTGATCCCGAGATTATTGGATCAGGGGGCAGTCCTAGAGGCATAAGCCTAGCTCGGACCGAACCTGACAGGGGGTAGTTCTAGAGTTAAAAACCTAGCTCGAGCCGAAACTGATATGTTGGTTTTTGGGTGGCAGCTCTAGAGGTAATAACCTAGCTCGAGCTGCACCCGATGCTTTGATTTATGGGTGGTAGCTATAGAGGCATAAGCCTAGCTCGAGCCCATCCCAACATAACATTATGTTATGTAAAGACCCACTAATTAGTTGGGTCCCGGATACGATATAGCACAGGTGACGATGAGTAAATATAGAAGCAAAGAAAGTAATGAACGTAAAGTACATAGTTCCAAACATACAGAATGATGGAATGAATGTAAGGTACATGATTCCACATATGCTGAATGATGATTTGTCCACATTGATTACTCACTTATATTGGATTACATTAAAGTATTTATATGCCATACAGTTTCATATGACCTTGAATACTTAGTACATTCTTTATACTGACCCCCTTAGGGGAATCTACCTTACTTGTTGCAGGCACAGGTATTAGTAGACCTCCACAGTAGAGTGAGGGTCATTTGCAGATTTTTGGTGAGCTCCAGTTGGTTCGGGGCTTTTCGAGTCATAATGTACGTGTATTTTGGTACTGTACAGGTTGTATAAAGCGGGGACTTATCCCAACTTTTAGTTGGTCTTGTAAATGCATCTGTTAGAGGATTTTGTAGACATATGTGGGAGGAGGAATGTAAGAGATGTATGTCCAGTTTTACTTGATGGCCCTAACGGCCAAGTTTCATAGATAATATGTTTTTCCATGACTGTCGCATAGTAGCATCAGACATGATGATGTTCATACGAGAATATGCATATGAAAGTACATGAGCAAAGATTGGTTCTCTAGGGCCATATCGTCTTTGGGTGCCAGTACGCCTCGTTGGAACTCGGGGAGTGACAAAAGTGGTATCAGAGCAGGTCATCCTAAGGGTGTCTACAAAGCCGTGTCTGAGTAGAGTCTTGCTTATGGATGTGTTGCGTGCCTCATTTATAAGTAGGAGGCTACAGGACATTTAGAAGTTGTTTCTTTTCTTCACTTCTAGATCGTGCAATAGAGCCAAAGTTGTAGGTGGACACATATGTACGTATTGACATTGGTTTCCTTTTGTATAGTCAAATGTTGATTATCAGACAACATAAGGGAAAAGGTAAGCAGGTTGATATCCCTGCCGAAGAAAAAATGAGTAAATCACCACCTGACCAAGCTAGTCAAGGTGGGGCTGACATGGAATTTGCAATACGGGTTCTCTTAGACAGAAAGTAGAGGAGTATCCGCAGAACCACCTATAAATGCCACCGAATGGGATTTAAGCAATGTAGTGCATATGTTGACTCAGATAGTTGTTGTATAATGTAATGGGCAAGCTGGCCCAATAACGAGTAATGATATGTACACCGGGTCGGATCTGAATGAAGACCCACAGGACTTTATAGACCAAATAAAAAGGGCTCTAGATGTTATGCATGTGACTATGTATTGATGTACTTCCAGCTAGTTGGGAGGAATTTAAAATGGCATTCCTTGACTAGTACCTCCCATATGAGGTCCGAAAAGTTCATGCGGACCAATTGCTAAATTTTTGCTAAAGAACTATGAGTGTCAGAAAGTACAATCTTTGGTTTAATTCTGTGGCTAGGTATACTCTAAAAGTGGTAACTATTATGATCGATAGAGTGCATCGGTATATGGAAAGATGGATTGTACTATTGCGACCTTGAAAAGGGATATGGATATAGTAAGAATATAGGCTTTTTGCACAGATAATGAAAGACCAGAGGCAACAAAAAAGGACATAAATATTTGAAGAAGGGTCGCCAAAGAGGGTTAGACCTATGGGACTAGACCTATGGGACAGTTCATGGCGTCCCAGGGAGAATTTTGGTCTCGGGTGTTTAACAGACCGCCTAGGCCATTATTTTCTTAGTCTATAGTAGATGTTCTACCTCGATCCCAAGGGTTTAGAGACAATCGGTTTGAGCAAAGAAGTGAGATTCAGAATTCATAGGCAATGGGGTATCAAGCACAAGAACGTAGAAAGTAGGAACCAACCAAAGTCTCCTCGTCAGCCGTGTTAGTGCTACGGAAGTTATCATCTAGGTGAATGTCGGTTGGGGCTGAATGTTTGCTATTAGTGTGGTATGTCGGACCACAAAATGAGGCTTCTCTTGATGTAGCTACAGGTACCGTATACATATTGATTTACCATATTTGACACTAGCATATGTTATTTTATTAATTGTTGAAAATTCAAAATAACACCAGAATTGCTAGTTATGTCACATGAAGTATATACATCAGATGGTAAATGTATTATGGTTAAAAGAATATATCATTAGTGCATAGTAATTGTTTGTGGTCGTGAGACACTAGTTGATCTTATTGAGCTGGGAACAATGGAATTTTGATGTTATAAGGGATTGTACCATAGTAGATTGCCGAACTAAGAAGTTATATTGTCGTTTTTCCTAAAAGAATGTTTTGAATGGCCAGGGAAACATGGGGGCACCAAAAGGAAAATTTATCCCCCATCTTAAAGCAAAGAAAGGATACTCTAAGGGATACATATGTCACTTGGCAAGAGTGAAAGATACTGATGCGAAGCCACCAACTCTTCAATCAGTTCTGGTGGTAAATGAATTCCTTGATGTATGAGCTGGTATTAATGTGATGTCAGTTACTCAGCCTATTTTTTTTATTTCTTCATATATTATGGCCCCGACAGAGTTACGGGAATAAAATGAGAAATTAAAAGACGGAATTAACAAGGGATTCAAAAGTTCTAGTACGACCCTTTGGGGTGCATCAGTGTTCATAGTACAAAAAAAAATGGCACGTTGAGAATGTGTGTTTACTATCGGCAACCGAATAGGGTGATAATTAAGAATACATGTCTTCTCCCCAGAGTTGATGACTTATTTGAACAGTTATAGGTTGCCAAATTTTTCCTAAAGATTGACTTAAGGTCAGGAGATTATCAAGTAAAGGTCAGGAAATATAAAGAGACCCAAAATAGAAGTATGGTTGTTATGAATTCATAGTTATGCCATTGGGACTAAAAAATACACCAGCTACGTTGATGGGGTTGATAATAAGGGTGTTTAAGCCATCGCTAAGCGCATTCGTGATAATGTTTTAGGTGCTATACGAGATTACTCAAGATCACAAAAGGACCATGCTAATCACTTGTGACAGGTATTACGGATTTTTCGTGACCGTAAGATATGTGCAAGTCCTTTAAATGTAAGTTTGGTCATAATATGGATTGTCCTTAGGACACATTGTATAGAATGAAGGTATAAGGATTCATATACATAAAAGAAGTGGCCAAGGCTTATGACGCCTATGGAAATTCGTGGTTTTCTTGAGTTGGCCAGTTATTACAATAGAATTGTTAAAAAGGCTTTCTGCCATTACCCTTAACAAAGCTAGCACACAATGTAACTAAGCTTCAGCGGAATAATGTATGTGAGAAAAGTTTGTAAGAGTTGAAAGATAAATTGACTCCTACACCTGTACTAGTACCTCCCAAAGGCACATAGGAGTAGTGTATTGTGATGCTTAAAAAGTTTGTATGGGAGGTGTATACATGCAGCACGACAATGTGATAGCGTATGCCTTAAGACAATTGCGTCCACGTAAGAGAAATTAACCCACATATGATTTTGAGTTAACAATTATAACAATTGCTTATAACCGATGACACCACTACTTGTATAAAACTCCAAGTGAAAGAATTATAGTGTCAAATGTGGCAGAATTTTCATTGATATCTGAGATAAAGGAAAAAGCAAGATGTAAGTCATATTTTTAGTTCAATTGAAGAAAAAAAAAATGTACAGCAAAGTTCGACGAAGGTATTTGAGCAAACACAAGGGAAAGTACTTTAACGCCAATATAGATTGTGTGTACTGGGTATAGATGAGTTAAGAAAATGAATTATGACAGAAGAACATCGTTCACGATATTTTATTCATTCGGAAGCAACCAAAATGTACCATGGTGTAGCAGAGATGTCTTGGTAAGCTTACATGAGAAGCACATTGTAGAACTTATAGCTCAATGTCCAAGCGGACACTGATTGATAGTATGGCATCAGGAATTTGTATGTTTTATGTAATGTATTACCCTACCAGTTTGGAAGTAGAACATGAATAACATGGATTTAACCACAGGGTTGCCTCGCACACTGTGAAGGTTGATTCCATATAAGTAATAGTTGACAAGCTTACAGAGTCAGAGTATTTCCTACCAGTTAGGACCATCGATACAGCTGAACAGTATGCAAAGTTGTATGTTATAGAGATAGTACGATTACATGGGATTCCACTCACTATTCTATCAAACAGGAGAACTCACTTTATTGCACAGTGTTGGAAGTCTTTTCAGTAAAGCATGGGTACACAGGTGGATGTAAGTATGGCTTGTCGTCCTTAGATGGATGGACAAACAGAACATATTATATGAACATTTGAAGATATGCCACAAGTTTGTACATTGGACTTTAAAGGTAGTTGGGATGAACATCTATCGTTTATTGAAATTGCTTACAACAAAAGTATCAAAAGGCACCTTACGAAGCTTTATGTGAAGAAAAAAATATAGATCATCACTTGGATGGGTTACAACTGATGAAATTTGCTTTTCTCGGGTCAGATTTTGTTTATCAAACTATAAAGAAAGTAAAGGTGATATAACAACAGCTACAAATGGCCCAAAGTCGATATAAATCATATGTCGATAATAGAAGAAGAGAATTAAAGTGTGCCATAGGTGATTAGGTATTTTTGACAGTGTCACCAATGAACAAAAATAATGAGAATTCGGAAATAAAGGGAAATTGTCCAAAGATTTAGGCAAATTGCGTATTTATTAGCACTAGCCCAAGAACGCTTCACAGTTTATTCAGTATGTCATATTCGATGCTTTTAAAGTGTATAGGAGATTATCTCGTATTGCTCCCAGTGGAGATATACAAGTTATGAAAGATCTCACATGTGAAGAGGTACTGCTTACTATTCTAGATCGATAAGCAAAAGCAATGAGAAATAAAGAAGTAGTTTCCGTAAAGGCACTATTGGAGAAATTATCACGTAGAAGAACTCACAAGGGAAACCAAAGAAATAATGAAATCTAAAGTACTTGTAATTGTTTTCAATGGAGAAAAAGTTCAAGGTACGGGAATTGGAGTAGTAACAAGTAAATCTTACAAGTGTTATGTGTATATGATACTGTGAAGGATCCACTTAGACATAACTTTGTTTCAATAAGACAATGTTACTAACATTCGAGGACGAATGTTTTTAAGGGGGGAAGAATGTAATACCCCATAAATTTTATATCTTATTTGACACCTTTGAGTCATGTTTACCTTAGTGTTAAGGGCTATAAGTACGTATTTTGTATTGTTTTGATTGGGTATTGGATGGTATGCAAGTGTTAGAAGGAGTAGCCAAAAATTCAGCAAAGTGTTAAAACTTGCGCCACTCCCTGTTTCATGGGGTATGGCGCAAGCCACTGATTCAGAGGGCATTCCATTCTTGCGCCACTGCTTGCTTTGCAGCAAGTGGCGCAAGACACAAAAAGTGTGCCCTTCCGTGCCCGTTTTGCAACGCAATGCTACGTCGATTCTTACATGGTTTATTTTGGTTCCTTGGAGTTCTTTTAGCGTTGTTAAAGCTTCAAATACCTAAATACACTCCTACATACTGCTACATGATCAAATCATGAAATACAAGAATTTACCAAAAATGTCCAATAAAGCCATGAGCGACTAGAATTTCTATTTTTGGAAATTAAGGCTACGAACGTGAATCTCGTAAGTGAATATTGTCGTGACGTTATGGAATTATTTTAACATGGGATATATGATGGATTACACATTGATTTTAGTGGGCCAAGATAATATATGTTTCAATGGGCCAATTTGAGGCCCAAAGTGGAGCCAAAATGCATGGCCCAATGGGTCAAAAAGATCCATTCTTCCATTGACTAGTAAACACACATGTGAGACTAGATAAGCATGAATACAAGGCCTATAAAAAGGGGTAAAAATCAGATTCTAATTCATTAGACACACACATCACATTCTCTCATTTTCTAGAATTCTTAAGAAAGCTTCTCTTGGCTCTTCAAACCCTAAGGCACTTTTGGACAAGATCATCATCTTCCAATCTTGGAGTGAAACATAAGGAAGGAGAGGGACATTGTATGCACATCTAAGGTTGTGTATTCTTATTGAGAACACAAGGTATGTAAGGTTATTCTGTCCGTATCTTTCTGCGGCAAATAGTATTCATATTCACATTACGCTTGTTCCATCCTGAAATGTGCTAAGGTATCCTACATCCGGTTACCCATGGTCATTATCATATACTTCCTACTCATTGATCTTTTGTGAATCTCATGTCTCATATTCATGGTTAATGTTCCAAAAGCCCAATAAGGTTATGTTCCAAAGTTCCAATAGTGGTTGTACTCATGTCCCTTATTCATTGATTATTGTTCCAAAGCTTCCAATAATGTTACAACTACAAAAGTATCAATCTCAAAAGTAAAGAATAAAGTAATGCATCTATGTGGTTAATCATTGAGTATGGGTGGTAGCTTTGGGGGTGAAATGCCTAGATCAAGCCGATCCCAAGATTATTGGATCAGGGGGCAGTCCTAGAGCATAAGCCTAGCTCGGACCGAACCTGACAGGGGGTAGCTCTAGAGGTTAAAACCTAGCTCGAGCCGAACCTAATATGTTGGTTTATGGGTGGCAGCCCTAGAGGTAATAACCTAGCTCGAGCCGAACCCGATGCTTTGATTTATGATCCCAACATAATGTTATGTTATGTAAAGACCCACTGATCAGTTGGGGCCCAGGTACGATATAGCACAGGTGACAATGAGTAAATACAGAAGCAAAGAAAGTAATTAACGTAAAGTACAGAGTTCCAAACATACAAAACGATGGAATGAATGTAAGGTACATGATTCCACATATGCTGAATGATGATTTGTCCACATTGATTACTTACTTATATTGGATTACATTAAAGTATTTATATGTCATACAATTTCATATGACCTTACATACTCAGTACATTCTTCGTACTGAGCCCCTTGGGGGAATCTACCTTACTTGTTCCAGGCACAGGTATTAGTAGACCTCCACAGTAGAGTGCGGGTTATTTACAGATTTTTGGTGAGCTCCAGTTGGTTTGGGGCTTTCCAAGTCATAGTGTACGTGTATTTTGGTATTGTACATGTTATATAAAGCGGGGACTTGTCCCGACTTTTAGTTGGTCTTGTAAATGCATCTGTTAGAGGCTTTTGTAGACATATGTGGGATGAGAAATGTAAGATATGTATGTCCAGTTTCACTTGATGGCCCTAACGGCCAAGTTTCATAGATAATATATTTTTCCTTGACTTCTGCATAGTAGCATGAGACATGATGATTTTCATATGATAATATGCATATGAAAGTACATGAGCAAAGATTGGTTCTCTAGGGCCATATCGTCTTTGGGTGCCAGTCTGCCTCGTTGGAACTCGGGGCGTGACACGACAGAAAGCCTAGCATGGGTTATCACAGTAACATCCCAGGGGCAACAAAAAGCCTTGCATGGGTTATCACAGTAACATCCCAGGGGCGACAGAAAGCCTAGCATGGGTTAATCTCATCCCAGGGGTTAAAATACCTATCATGGGTTAATCTCATCCCAGGGGCGATAGAAAATCCTAGCATGAGTAGAACGATAAAGATAAATGAACGTAAAGGCAAAGAAACTAATGAATGTAATGTACATGGTTCCAACACATACATAACAATGGTTTATCCATATTGACTATTCTTTTTTATTTAATTACATTGAAGTACTTATATTTCATGCAGTTTAATATAGCCTTACATACTTAGTACATTCTTCGTACTGACGTCCCTTGGGGGACTTACCTTACTTGCTGCAAGCACAGGTGATAGTAAACCTCCACAGTAGGTTGCAGGTCATTTCCAGATCATTGGTGAGCTCTAGTTGGTTCGGGGCTTTTCGAGTCACATGTGTACATTGATTTTGGTATTATGTAAATGTTGTATAAAGCTGGAACTTGTCCCGACTGTAGGGTGGTTATGTACATGTATCTATTAGAGGCTTTGTAGACGTATGTGGGGAGATGAATGTAAGATATGTATGTACATTTTAACTTGATGGCCCTAACGGCTAAGTTTCATATATAGTACATGTTTTCCATGACTTCCGCCATTGTTATCTAATTACATGAGATAGGATGATATTCATACAGAGATATGTATGTGAATGTACATGAGTAAAGATTGGTTCTCTCGGGCCTCAACGGCTTCAGGTGCCAGTCTGCTCCGGTGGAATTCGGGGCGTGACACTCACCTTCATTCTTTTTATCTTTATCATAGTCCTATTGCATTGAGGACAATGCATACTTTTGATTGTAGGGGGCTGATTTATTTGGAACTGTAATATTTTAGCGTGATCTTGGGATATTTTGTTTTGATATTCTTTTCTAGATACTCTATTTTATTTTGGTGTGTGGAACGAATTATTTTGGATATTTTTCATTTTGGGTTATAATATTCTAGTGCTTTGATTTCTTTTAGTGTGTGGTATGTGATTTTTCATTTCCATTTCCTTAATTTTCATTTTAGTTTAGTAGTTTATAGTTTAGTCGTAAATAAAAAAAAACTTTGGCATGAGTTCTTAAGAGAAAAGTGACTATCAATAGAACATTTTGACTTAAATGGTGCTCTTGGGAAGATTTTTCACATGCACAACTCTTATAAATGATAAATTGTTGTGAATTGTTCCATTTTTCAAAATGTGCCCTTTTCAAAAAATTTCTTTGGTTTGGTTGAATTAGTTAGACGCTCATTATTTGTGAACACCCGCATCTTGTTTTGACTACTTGAGTACCTTGTTTGATATGTGCAATGAATCTGGTACATCAATTAAGGAAGGGTGGTTTAAGTGTCTGCTTAAGTGCCATGTGTAAGTGAGGATTCGACAAGATCTTGCTCATTGAGTTCACCTAGAACTTGCTCGGTTGCACTATAGTCTTGCAAAGACTGTGTGAGGTTAGAGAAGTGATGTTAGGCTGTAGATCGAGAGTGAACCTCTAATTTGACCAAAATAGCCATCCCATTGTGAGTTGAGTGACCAATTTTGTCCCTAATTTGAGTCTTGAAACCCTTTTTTATGAACAACATTATTACAAGCCTAAAACCTTTTTTTCACAAGTCTATTCTAGGTGGGGCCATAAACCCACATAGGCCAAAATCCTAAGTTGTGGGTGGAAGAAGCATTGTGTTAATGTTATAATTGGAAGTTCATAAAGTGGGGACCATTCATTTCCTCTCCGAGTTATCCTAGTATCCTTTGTAGATATATAAAAAAAATGAGAGAAAAATATAAAAAAGAAATGAAAAAAGAGTTGTAGTTGTGTTTCTAGTATGTCAATATTTGAAATAATTGGATGTTTGAAAGGATAGTAAGAGGAAGATAGCATGAAAATTTTAGATAATTGGTCCTTGGAATTGTATAAGAAGTAAGTTTTGGGAAAAGAAGTGTAATTAAGGTATCTTTAGATGCTTCGAAGGGGTAGAGTCACTATAACCATAACTTTTCCTACCTTACCCGTTGCCTATGCTACAAGAAGAAGCCAGAACTTAGTGATCTCCAAAGTAGCTTGCTTGAATGTGGTGAAGTGGAGTTTATGGGCAAGCCTATTGTTTTGTACTCATGTTCATGATCTTCTTTGAGAGTGTGAGTGATTCATGATAGTCCCTTGTTTTAATATTGATTGTTTCTTGAGGGAAGGGACTTCTTTGTTCGAGGGAACTTGATTGAAATACTTGAACATTCCTTAATCTTAGTTGGAGTCTATGAGCATATGCATGGTCTGGTGATATTTAGTCAACATCAGAGGCTTGTTTTTGACAAATTAAGTTGTTGACAAATTAAGTGTATGATAGGTGAGACTTTTCCTATTGTTTTCTAAACCATGAGGGAAAAGTGTTTTCACAAAAGAAGCATGTATCTAAGATCCCAATTAGTACCATTTGTCGGCATTGTTGGGTTTGTTTTGTGTGCATTGATTTACTCGAGGATGAGCAAAGATTTAAGTTGGTGGTGTTGATGAGTCGGCAAATTACGACTCATTTGGCCTAAAAATGGTAAGAAATCAAGTCCTTGATTCCAATTTGAATGAGTTTTAATGTTAATTTGGTTTATTTTCAAGTTTAAGGCCAAAAAAAGGTTGAAAGAGCAAAAAGAAACAAAATATGGAAGTTTGGAGCTAAAAATGCAGAGGAGCATCGCCCATGCTAATTGGTGTATCCCCAAATGTGTGATCCCATCACCAAAGTAACAGTTCAACCCAAATCCAACTCAAACGATTCAGCAATAAAGTATATCGGTTCGACGTATCGTCAAACGAATCAGCGAAGCCAATGCCCATCGCCATAAGCACCAGAAGCCAACCCCTGAAGCTCAAGTTTTACGCTGATTCTGTGAGTTACAAGTAATTTGGCGTATCGCCGAATGGTTCAGCGATGGGCTATCCATCCTTTGATTTGGATGCGGTGGCATTTCTGTGATTTTGAGGCCCATTTTTGCTGAAGCTTTTTAATCCCTTTTGACACCTGAGAATCCTATTCTTTGTCAATTTTGAGATTGGAGAATTTGTAATTGAAACCCTAGAGTAAATTTTACCTATTTCTATTAGATTTCTTTATTTAAATTCGGGATTCTCTTGGATTATTTGGATTCTACGGCAAATCTAAATGAAGATATGTGTATATTTCTCTTATCTTTTATTATGAGTAGCTAAATTTCTATCTTTGAGTTATGTATAAACAAGTAGTGATAATTGTATGTGTGTAGCTTATTTGCCTATGTAATGGATTATTTGTTATGGGTTTGACCTCTACTCTGTGTTATTAACTTATAGTTGGAGGTTATGAACCCCATTTAACCCTAGATCCCTTACTCCCCTTGACAAAGGAGATAAGGGTGAGGAGTAGTGGTCAACTATGACTTGATATTCATCATTTAATAGTAGTTCTTAGACATAAGGCTACTAAATCAAGGTTATAGGTTGGTTTTGATGTACCACTTATGAGGTGTTCCAAAGAACCCACTTGTGATGTGTAACATTTTATTAAAAGATTGTCATTAAAATCTAGGACCTAGCCTACCCACAACAATTAATTAAACTTAGGAAAATATCCAATTATCCATGCATGTACTCATGCTCACAAAAGCATAACCCCAAGTATCTTAAACATTTGATTACAAACTCTAGAACTCATTTTTGAAAACTAAGCGTTCATTTTACAAATCAAACACAATAACATTTGAATTACTCCCCCATTTTACTTTATTTCATTGTTTGTAGCATTATGTGCAAGCAATTAGTCACTTGCGACACTCGAAGGTGAACCTATCACCTTCATTTCTCATGGGATCAGCCCCGACACCAATAGTTGGGTAAAATACATTGCTAGAAACCACATACATTCTTGATGGGTGTATTTGAGTTTTATTATTTCACCACACAAGCATGCTCAAATAAAAATCAAATATGACTTTAGCGGATTGTAATTTTGGCTAGGGGATAGTCAGGAAAATTATATAATAGTAACTTACACTTCCCTCAGTATTTTGGACTTTTAGACTTCATCACCCATTATTTTCTCCTCTTTATTTTTATCTCTCTCTTCATCAATTGTTTACATAGGTAATCTCATCATATTAAGAAGACTTCAATCATATTTTTTTTCAAACAATTTTTTTCTTTTATTTTTTCACGTCACATTCTTTCAAAGAGGGCCTTTTAATCACTTTGCAACTATCATTGGTCATCTTTTTACATCAACAATTCCATTTCTTCAGATTTAATAATTTTACCCAGTCTATGCTACAGTGCTCAAGGAAGTAGGATGCAAAAACTCAGAATTCAACAAAACGATCAAGGTAAAAATATAGCTACCAAACAAAAGGCTACAGGCTCAAAAGGGTTAACTAGAGATAATATCTGAAAAAGGCTGAAATTCACAAGACACATCAAAGAAAGCCTATTATCATTTTATAAACAAAGCAATACTTATATTTCGCTTCAATAAAATGCAGGACAAGTTCTAGACTAAGATGGAAAATATGGAACATTCAAAATCCTCACCACATATTGCACAAGTATCAATCAAGATGTATTAATTCCACGTCTAAGACAAAGAGGGTCACACCGAACTATAATATAAGAATAAGCTATATACAGAGTCACAACCATGAGCCTAGGTGTCAAAAAGTCTGTTATTTGCACTCATGCAATCATAGAAAAGTATTACTGAAGATAAGACCAAAATTGGTAGTACCACACAAGTCAAAAAGGTCTTTTCTTTTCTCTCAAAAGAAATAAAAAATAAAAATTTACTCCTATATAATTTAAAGATACTCTAAAAGAGAAAAAAATCACTAGGTTCGAAGAGGCCCCTCAAAAAAGAACCAAAAAAATAAAAGGTAGATGAAGTATGCCCTACTACAGGCTAAAAATCTAAAAACTAACAAAAACTATTTTAAACTAAAGAATAAAAGAAGAATCTTTCTGTTTCTTTTTTAACTTTTTAAATTTTTTTTGTTTTTTAAAGAAAGCAATTACAAATAAAAGAAAATCCTATAGCATACATCCCCCTAAACAAATATCGGAAGATATCCCTCTCCAAACTCAAAATTATGCTTTGTCCCCAAATCTATAAAAATAATAAAAAGAGGGTTAAAGATACTCCCTGAGGCCCTCTAGGGCCTAGCTAGTAGCATGTTTCTTCAATTTCCATCAAGGATCGCGTACCCTATACTTAAGCTCAAACTCTCTCCTTTGCTTCAAATTTACGGTACTCAGACTTTCCCTAAATCTGCAAAAATAAAAACAACACAAAAAGTGATACAAAGAAAATAGAATAAAATAAAAAAATAAGAAGCTACACTAAATAAATTGAGTTTCCACCTAACAAGCACCTAATTTAATGTCACAACATGAAATTATTAAGTTCTCCACTTTTCGTTCCACTTTGAACTTATCAATTGCACCCCTAACTTCTTTTCTAATTTTGTACTAAGCTCAATCGGCAGTGGTACAAAGATGAAGGAACCAAGCCAAAGATATTGCAGCTTACACTTCCTGGACCATAAGTGAGGAATGTAATTTTTCAGTTTTGGTGAAACAAATTTAAGAATATAGACATATTGTTCCTTCTTCATACACTAACCCATAGGTTTAGATGGATTGATTAATTTCTCGCTATCTGAGCACATTATAGAAAAATGATAGGAATGAGGTCCAATACGCCCTAATTCATGAATTATATTACTATTTACATCCATAGATTCACTCTTCTAAATAGGGATAACATCAATAAAAATATGGTCCAGTAGTTGGCCCTCCAATTTTAGCTCCTCATGTTGGCTAAGTAATTTTTCTGCCTCACACAACTCATTACTAAATTTTTGGGAATTAGATGTAACACCCCGTATGTTTCAGAGTCTAGCTGACTACCGTAAAATTTATGGAAATAATGAAACATGAGAGAAATGATGAATTACACATTAATTTGTGGGCATGAAAAAGTCTTGTATCATTGGGCCTAAAATGAAGCCCAAAAATTAATAAGAAGACATGGCCCAATATGGATATTTGACCCATTCTTTCAATATTTGTCCCTTTGACCAATCAAACTTTGTATTTAATGTTAAGAAAGGGATAAGAGTGACTTCAGGGGTATATAAAGCAAGAAAATCAGATTTTTTATATTCAATTGGACTCTCATACTTTTTCTAGAAATATCTCAACATTTCTTATCTCATACAAACCCTAAGCCCTCATCTTTGTGGACAAGATCACCTTTGTACAAGACTTGGTAAGTGTTTATTATCATGGTTTAATATATTTTATGCATGGAAGATGGTTTATATCATGTTGGTTACGTTGGTGAAGTGTGAGAAGGTCACTATGTGTAAAACAATTTGTGTTTGCTAAATCGGAGGATGGTTTTGTCTTGTAAACTTGAACATGGACTTGTGATCTTGAAGGAAATGAACATGGTGGATTTAATATTTTCATGTGAGATGTGATTATATTCTTCCCTTGTTTGGTCATGGTGTATAATGTTTGGAATTTCTATTGTGAAATTGGTTATGGTTTTGGTGGCGTATTGACCATAAAGTGTAGTTTTGGGTGTTGTTATGTATGTTGTGAGACCATGGATGGTTTTTGGTAGTAAATATGATCAAAATATGTAAAAATGAGTTTGGTTATGATCATGGACCATTCATTACATAAAACCACCCCCAAAAGACCATTTCGGACCAAAACGGGCATCCGCCCCTCAGACGGAGGCACCTGCGGGCGCAGATGCCAATGTATATGCCTCTGGATGCTTCCAGAGGGAATCTGCGTGTGCACCTCATCCACCTACGGGCGCAGGTGGCAGAGCATTTCAGCCTCCAGGTCCGGTTTATATGTTTTCGTATCTAGTTGATCCCCGAAAGCCCTGATACCCTTTATGGATATAATTAGCAACTTGTGATGTCCTTTTAATGACTTTAAAGTGTCGTATGGAGGTAATTTGGACTGTATTAAGTGGGTATTTTAGTTCATATGTTGTTATGAGGCCAATTTAATAAGAATAAATGTGATGGAATGATAATGAGAGAGCATAAAGGGTAAGTGTGGTGTGAA
The DNA here is from genome assembly GCA_031232105.1 of Capsicum rhomboideum. Lineage (NCBI taxonomy): Eukaryota > Viridiplantae > Streptophyta > Magnoliopsida > Solanales > Solanaceae > Capsicum > Capsicum rhomboideum. Next base: position 55,444,424 of record CP124716.1, on the reverse strand, counting down.
ATGATATTGATGTATGATATTTTGGGCAATGTGTGTAATGTTATGGTGTTGTTGATATGATAATGCAGTGGATTGTGTTGTAAGGGGTGAAATGATGTTATGAGGCAGTCATATAGTTCATTGTTGTTTTGCACACTTGTACGGTGAATGGTTGTTAACGAGAGTTCCATTATGGACTTGTATTGTAGTGTGAAACATAAGGAAGAGGCTGGACTGTTGTGTTCATATATAGACTTGTATACTCATACTTGGAAGTGAAGGTATGTAAGGCTACTCTTCTATATCCTTCTGCAGCATATGGTGTTCACATTGTCATAATACTCATTTGATTCTTAAATGCTCTAAGGTATTCCGTATTCGGTAGTTGACTACTGTTACTCATATGTCTCCTATTCATTGAGAAGTTGTGAACCACATGTCTCATATTCATTGGCAATGTTCCAAAAGTCCAATAAGGTTGTGTTCCAAAGTTCCAATAGAGGTTATTATTCATATGTCTTGTTCATTGCTTATTGTCTAATGGTTCCAATAATGTTAAATCACATGTCTCTCACTCATTGATTGTTGATCCAAAGCTTTAAATAAAGTTATGACTATCATTGTATCAATCTCTCATAAGCAAAGTATCAATCTCTTACAAGAAAAGGTATCAATCTCAAAGTAAAGATCAAAGTAATGCATATGTGGTTAATGATTGAGTATGGGTGGCAGCTTTGGGGGCAAGATGCCTAGCTCAAGACGATCCTGAGATTATTGGATCAGGGGGCAGCTTAGGGGGCAAAGTGCCTAGCTCAAGCCGAACCTGATAGGGGGGCAGCTCTAGGGGCATAAGCCTAGCTCGAGCCGAACCTGATACGCAGATTTATGGGTGGCAGCTCTGGGGGTAATAACCTAGCTCATCCCGATATAGTGATTTATGGGTGGCAGCTTTAGGGGCACAATCCTAGCTCGAGTCGATCCCAACATAACGATATGTTATGTAAAGAGCCACTGATCAGTTGGGGCCCGGGTACAGTATAGCACAGTCAAAGATGAATAAGCACAGAAGTAAAGTAACAAAGCAAAGTAATGAAAGCAATATACATGGTTTCCAAAGTACATAATAGTGACTTATCTATATTGGTCATTCATTTGTATTTGTGTTTATTGACATATTTACATATCATACAGTTTCATTTGAGCCTTACATACTCAGTACATTCTTCGTACTGACCCCCTCGGGGGACTTACCTTACATGTTGCAGGGGCAGACACTAGTAGACCTCCACAGTAGGTTGACAGTTAATTGCGGATCTTTGGTGATCCCCAGTTGCTTCTAGACTTTCCCATTCAAAGTTGTACAGTGTTTTGAGTTTGTAAATGTTGTATAAAGCGGGGACTTGTCCCGACTTTTAGCTGGTTTTGTAAATGCATCTGTTAGAGGCTTTTGTAGACATATGTGGGTATGTGTTGTAAGAGACGTATGATCATTTTGATTTGATGGTTCTAACGGCTAAGTTTCATATATCTATAGATATAGCATATGTTTCCATGTTCATGACTTCCGCATAGTTGCATGAGGAATAACCAGTTTTATACGAGGATGTGCATACGAATGTACTTGAGCAAAGATTGGTTCTCTCGGGCCATATCGGCTTCGGGTACCAATCACGCCTCGTTGGAATTCGGGGCGTGACATTAGATGTGTAAAGCTTTGTGCTCAACTCATTTTTTAAGTTATGTATATCCAAGAAGAACCTATCAAACTCTTAAATAAGAACAACTCTTTTTTTCATGACGTGTGCCTTCCTATTTACAGTTGTCTTATGAGGATTCTAATATTGCTCTAATAATTTCCTACAAGGATCAATACTATTAAAAGCACAAGCATTATTAGAATCATCATAATCAGGACTCAGGGAAGAGTTATAACACTTAGAACAATCTTCCCATTGACCACCACACCATTTATAAAAGTCCCAATCATAAGATTTAGAAGGATCATACAACGCATTCTGTTAGATTGAAAGATTTTAACAATTTTCCCATAGGTTAAGTCCTCCACAAATAATACAAGGATCAATAAAATAAAAGTAACTATCACTCCACACTTTTTTAGATGTCGTCTCAGGAAGAGTAGTAAAATACTATAAAAAAGATTTAGTCAAAAAATAAAATATAAACAGAAAAACTTAAATAAATTAAAATAAAAATACTAACCTAGATAAATAATTAATTTCAAAGTCCCCAAAAGTGGCACCTAAACTTATTGCATTCAAATGCACACGCAAGTGTATGTGGTCGTACAAGTAATAAAGTGGCTCTTGCAAGTTGGATGTCGAACCCACATAGACTTGTCAATTAACTATTCACCAAATTAGACTAATGCTGATTATTTATTCAAGGGGTAGATTTTAGGGATGAGTTTATGACTTAATTAAACTAAAAATTAAAAAATAGCTAATGAAATATTAACCAAGATGAAGAGCAGATTTTACGCAACTAATGAATTAATCGATTTAGGATTATTGATTCACTGACAATCATGTCGAGTATCAATTACATCAACTCATTTAATTATCTAGTTATTAATTTACATGTTAAATAACATGATTATGGTCTTCTAATACTCTAATCGTGATACTAGCATGGATGACATAGTTGACACGAGCATGGATGGCATGGATGGAAATGGTAAGTACCATGGATTGTTTTCAAAATAACAAGTATAGTTGACATCCAAAACATAGAGTTCACACAATATAAGCACAAAATAAATAAACCATGAAAGAATCTTGGAGACTTCAATCTTGTGTGAACTCTATGTTTTAGATGTCAACTATACTTGTTGTTTTTAAAAATAATCCATGGTACATTCGTGATTCCTAAATTATGTGTTCTACTCCTTGTAACACTTATGTGGTTAGACAAATTGAGGTGTTAGGATGGATTTGTAAGAGCATGCTCCTTGTGGGAGTTTGTTTGAGGAAGGGCAATTCAGTGTACCTGAAATGCTTAATCTTTTCCTTTTGTGTTCCAAATTGTGAATACCGTTCTGCTAACATTCTTGCCTTAAGTGCGTATTTACAATTGAGAAATCTCAGGATGATTTGAATGCCCTTATTCCTTTCTTTGCTACTTGTTTAGATATGATGACCCTTTTATCAAATGTGGTCTCATGCTTGTGGCTGTTAAGTTGATTATTTGTTTTAGAGAGATTCCATGGATATTAAAAGCTCCTTTTCACCCTCATAGGGTTGGACAAGTTGAAGTTTCAAATGGGACTCTTGGAAGCATGCTTGGTGCTATGATAGGAGGGACCCTAACTCCTTCGGAGTATTATTTGGCATGGAGTAATTTGACTACTAATAGATCCCTTGACTATTCTAGTAGCATGGATTCGTTGGAGCACTTCCTTTCTTTGGGAAGTTGCTTGATAGAGAGGGTTATTTTGTGCTCAAAATTTCTCTTCTTATCTATCGGTGTCCTTATCGTTTGTCATGCCCTAAATTAGAATAGTGATCTTAACACGTTTCTCTACTACCTCTCTATTTATGATGATACCCATGATGGTACTGGATTTGTTTTATATGGAGGTATAGATATATGGTTCTTTTACTTCTTTGTCCCAAATAAATCCTTATGGGTTATTGCACCATTTTTGGTGAGGTCTTATTGTTAGGCAATGAAACAATTGTGTCTTATGGCTCCTAAAGCATATGTGATGCCATATCTTGAGATTCTTGATTCCATTAAGACCTTTGTTGTCTCCTTGTCTCATGATGTTGCTTATGACCAAAACCTTTGCACCATGTATGAGAAATGGATTTTATGGGAAGCTAAGGATATTTGGTTGTATCTCAAATTTATGCCTCCTTCGCATGGTGATATTGTTGCTAACCCTTATACTAACCCTCATTCTTTGAGCATGTTTTGGTTTTTGTCCTTCTCATGTGTTTTTAAGGTTTGTATTCGAGGACTAATCCTTTTCAAAAAAGGGAGGATGAGACTAGCATGGATGACACAGTTGACACAAGAATGGATGGCATGGATGACACGTATGATTTTTGTGAAAAGGGAATCTTAAGATTCCATGGGAGTGATGTGGATAAAGAAAAAAGGTCATTTGTGCAAGTGGCTAGGCTTTAAATTCAAGTATGCACAAAGAAGACAACAAAACAAGCTCCTTGCCTCATTAAGGGAAATATTGTAAAAAGCCAATGTCTTCTTATTTCCTTTAGTATGAATAGGACATTTCTTTATTTTACATAGAGTTTTGATTAATATTGAATATTGAACTTTGAAGCTTGTAGTTTCTAGGTGAAGCCTAGCATTAGTTAGTAATTTTAGTAGTGTGGATCTTGGAATTGTTGGTGAACTTCTTGGTTTAGTTAATCGAAGGTTTCTCATTTGTTGTTTCATGGTTTTCTTTGATTTTCTCAAACTAGGGTTTGTATTTGAATTGTTGAATTCAATTGGGAGGTGAGGGTATCAAGTCCCTTATTGCCCATAAATTCAAGAGTTTGAATATTAACCAACATATCCTTCTTTTGTTTTATTTCCTTCTTGTTCTTCCCTCCCTGATTCTTATCAAATCATCTATCTGAATGAACCTCAAAACTACATCAATGAGCGGGGATGTGATAACCCTATATGAACGCATTTATATGTCTTCCCATTTTGTAACCAAGCAAGGTGATCTAGGTATATTCTTATCCAAGCCACTAATCAATTCCTTATTTTTTTTTTATGAAAGATGAGATCTTGCTCCTATATTCTTTGTTCTATCTCATTGATTCTTCTTCAGAGTTCATAATTAGAATATACGTTTATTTTAATGGTAGCTAAGCATTAAAATAGCAATCACAAAAAAAATAAGAACAACTATGATGATAATCAAATAAATTGAATCAAGAAGCTACTAAACTATCATGTAGTTAGCTACCATAATCCTAGAATGAGAAGTTTAACTCCACATAGACATGGATCAATTACAAAAAATCATCCAAAGAAAAAACATAAAAATAAATAAAAAAGGAAAAGCAAAGAATACACTCATTTTCTCTGGCCTCCACAGCGGCTCCTTGCTTTCCCTAGGTCAAAAGTTTTGTAAACACTGATTTTATGGAATATTTATATGTGTAGAAAAAAACCCCAAATAAAATAACTGAGTTCAAAATGGCTTGGAAAAAATTAATACTGAAACAATTCCCATGCCACGCTGTAAACCCGGTGGCCTTCTTGAAAGGTGCTTCATGTTCCAATTCAACTTAAGGGTCATACTTGAATATTTTAATAAATTTAGTCCATGAATTTGCCTACTTGATTTCCTTATATAATCTTCCTTCTTTAATTCATTTTGACTCCAAATCTCTTCATCTTCATGCCATTTTAATCCTACACATCAAAATAAAATATTAAGCACAATCCATAAAATCAATGCATAAAAAGGACAAATAAATATACTAAATATGAGGCAAATAATGACTAAAAATGTATATTTTTGGCCACAAATCATTGATCTAGTAGAGTTAGAAATGATCGATTTTGATTTCATTCTTGGCATGGATTTTGTACATTCCTGTTATGCCTATGTCCACTATAGAAATAGAGTTGTTGTGTTTTAGTTTTCAAATGAACCAGTCTTAGAATTGAAGGGTAGTACGTCAGCACCTATAGGTCGGTTTGTCTCTTACCTTAAGGCCATAAAGATGATTTCTAAAGGTTGCATCTTTCATCTAGTTTATGTTAAGAATGCTAAGTCCAAAACTCCAATACTTCAGTCAGTTCTAGTTTCAAATGAGTTTCTAGAAGTATTTCCTTAAGATTTGACTGAAGCGTTGGGGTTTTAGAATAAACCTTCTTGTAGATACCCAGTCTATCTCATTTATTCCTTACAGAATGGATCTTGCCGAGCTTAAGAAATTGAAAGAACAGTTAAAGGACCTCCTAGACAAAGGTTTCATCAAAACCTGCATCTCTCTATGTGGTGCTCTGCAGTCCCCGACTAACTCTTCAGTAGTTCCTGTTGGTCACCCGATTCGACAGGGTGCCTTATCTATTGCAGGTGGCGATCAACTTCAGAATAAATATTATGCATTTTAATCTCGACAGGATCAGGAAGGCTCCCCTAATGCTGTCACTGGTACGTTATAGGTTTTTCATATTAATGTTTATGCCTTGATAGATCCTGGAGCCATATTTTCTTTCATGACTCCTTATCTTGTAGTAGACTTCGGTGTCAGTACTAAAATCCTCTCAAAACCTTTCTCAGTCTTTACTCCTGTTGGTGATTCAGTCATAGCAAGATGGAAATACAGAAATTACCCTGTCATAATTTCTTAGAAATTAACCTCAGTTGATCTTGTAGAGTTAGATATGATTGATTTTGATGTCATACTTGGCATGGATTGGCTACATTCTTGTTATGCCTTAGTGGATTATAGAAATAGAGTAGTCTAGTTTCAATTTCCAAATGAGCCAGTCTTAGAGTAGAAGGGTAGTACTTTAGTGCCTAGAGGTTAGTTTTCTCTTACCTTAAGGCCAGAAAAATGATTCCAACGGGTGAATCATCTTGTTCGGGTTAAGGATTCAAAGTTTGAGACCGAACTCTTTAGTCAGTTCTAGTGGTTAATGAATTACCAAAAATGTTTCCCAAAGATCTGCTTGGAGTTCCTCCCGAGAGGGAAATAGACTTCAGAATAGATCTCCTTTAAGATACCCAGCCTATTTTAATTCCACCTTATAGAATGGCTCCAGTTGAGCTTAAGGAATTGAAGGAGCAATTGAAATATCTCTTAGATAGAGTTTTTATAAGGCCTAACATCTCTCTATGGGGTCCTCGAATTCTTTTCGTGCATAAGAAAGATAGTTCTCTCAGAATGTACATCGACTACCATCAGTTGAACAAAGTCATAATCAAGAATAACTATCCTATTCCTAGAATTGATGACTTGTTTGACCAGCTTTAGGGTCCAAATTGATTTTCTATGATAGACCTAAGATTTGTCTATTATCATCTTAGAGTCAGAGAATATGATATTATGAAGACGACTTTCAGAACTCGGTATGGCTACTTCTAATTTATTGTTTTATGTTTTGTAATAACGAATGTTTCTGCAACTTTTATGGACTTGATGAATAGGGTGTTCAAGTAATACTTTGACATGTTTATTATTATCTTTATTGATGACATCCTTGTTTATTATCAAAGTGAGGATGAATATGCCGACCATTTAGGGATTGTCTTGCAGAGTCTCAAAGGTCTTCAGTTATTCTCTAAGTTTAGGAAGTGTGAATTCTAGTTGAAATCAGTAGCATTCCTTGGTCACATCATTTCCGATGAGGGAATTCAGAGTTTTTCAGAATTAAAGACTCGACTGACCTTCGCTCCAGTTTTGAATTTACTAGAGGGTCCAAATGGGTTAGTAGTTTATTGTGATGTTTCTCGAGTCAGTCTTGGTTTTGTGTTGATATAGCATGGTAAGGTTATAGCATATTCCTCTAGACAACTCAAGCTTTATGAGAAGAATTATCTGAATCATGATTTTGAGTTGGCAGTAGTTATTTTTTCCTTAAATATTTGGAGGCATTGTATTTATGGGGTTCATGTAGATGTGTTCACTAATCGCAAGAGCCTTCAGTATGTATTCACTCAGAAGGATCAAAATCTTCATCAGAGGAGATGACTAGAGTTATTAAAGGATTATGATATTAGCGTCTTGTACCATCCAAGTAAAGCCTATATTGTGATTGATGCTCTTAGAAGGTTGTCTATGGGAAGCCTTTCTCATGTAGAGAATGAGAAGAAATAATTAGTTCGTAAAGTTCACAGGCTTGCTAGATTGGGAGTTCGGGTTGTTGATTCAGCTGAAGGTAGCATCTTGGTTTAGAATGGTTCAGAATATTCTTTAATAGCTAAGGTGAAAGAAAAGCAAGGTAATGATTCTATTTTTCTTAAGCTAAAAGAAGTTGTCCAAAGTTAGAAAGTTGAGGTCTTCTAACAAGGGGGAGATGGTGTTCTTCGTTGTCACGGAAGACTTTGTGTTCCAGATGTGGATGACTTGAGATAGAGAATGCTGAAAAAATCTCACATTTCCGGGTATTCTATTCATTACGGATCCACTAAGATGTATCGTGATTTACGGGAAGTCTATTGGTGGAATGGCATAAAGAAAAATATCGCAAAATTTGTGGCTAAGTGTCCAAATTGCTAGCAGGTTAAGATTGAGCACCAACGACCTAGTGGTATAATTTAGGATATCAGTATCCCTACATAGAAGTGAGAAGTGGTGAACATGGATTTTATTACAGTGTTGCCTCGTACTCCCTGACAGTATGATTATATTTGGGTTATCATGGACTGAATGTCTAAGTCAGTGCATTTTATGCCAGTAAACACTTCAGATTCAACCAAAGATTATACTAACTCTATCTCAAAGAGTTGGTGAAATTGTATGTAGTCCCTTTGACTATACTCTCAGATAGAGGTACTCAGTTTACTTCTCAGTTTTGGAAGGCATTTTAGAAAGGTCTTGGTACCAAGTTCATCTCAGCATAGCTTTCCATCCGCATATAGATGGTCAGGCAGAGCGGACCATACAGACTTTGAAGGACAAGTTGAGAGCTTGCGTGATCAATTTTAAAGGTAGTTTGGATGATTATATGCCTTTGATTGAGTTTGCCAATAAAAATGGCTATCACTCTAGTATTCAGATGATCCTATTTGAAGCACTTTATGGTATAAGGTATAGAAATCCTATTGGTTGGTTTGAGGTCGGTGAAGCTTCTTTGATTAGACTTGATTCAGTCCATGAGGCTATAGAGAAAGTTCAACTGATTAGAGAAAGGATGAAAACAACTCAGAGTCGTCATAAATGCTATACAAATGTGAGGAGGAGTGGGCTTGAGTTCGCGATTGGCGATATGGTTTACTTGAAAGTTTCACCCATGAAAGGGGTTAAGAGGTTTGGAAAGAAAGGTAAACTCAGTCCACGCTATGTTGGTCCTTGTAAGATTTTGAGTCGCATTGTCAATGTCGCTTACGAGTTAGACTTAACTACCGACTTGACATCAATGCATCCAGTTTTTCATGTATCTTTGTTAAAGAAATGCATTGGTGATCCATTCTCAGTTATTTTGTTAGAGAGTGTGGGCGTTAAGTATAATCTTACTTATGAGGAGGTCCCAGTTGAGATTCCTGACCGTCAGGTTTATAGGTTGAGAAATAAGGAGGTCACTTTAGTGAAAGTTCTTTAGCGGAATAAGGTAGTTGAGGAAGCTACTTGGGAAGCAGAAGCAGATATCCTGGCCAAGTATTTTGCTCTTAGAACTCAATGTTGGGATTGTAACTCTTTTCCTATCCTTTCACCTTAGTGAGGTTTCATTCGGGGATGAATGAACCCTAGGGAGAGATATTATAATACCCCAAAAATCCAAAATAAGATCAAAACCATACTTCAAGTACATATAGAACCAATCTTAATGATTTGGTAGCATGAAAAGTGCTTTAGACATGAATTAAGTTGATATATAACTCTTACCTCATATTTAAGTTGAAACCTTCCATACCAATTGAATTCTTCTGTTGAATCTTTTTATAGTCAACTTTAAATGATAATAACTCTTAGATTATGAGGATTTTTGAGGTTTTAGACCTACCAAGTAAAAGTTCATTGAGTCTTCTATCCAATGCATCCAATTGCTTATTAATCCAGTTCTAGGGCTAAGTGTTATGGCCATTTTAGTGAATCACTGTCCAATGGTGAGATATGACAAACAAACCAACTACAGTAGGTAGATAGGAAAATTGAACTATGCCTTCGTCCACATGAAACAACCCCAAAATACTTCAAGTTGATAAAACTATCTCCCTAGCAATCAAAGGAACCAATAATTGTAGGTAGGAATCGTGGTTCCAAGGTTTACCGGGGGAGAGGATCCAACGACTAACAAAGGAGCCATTCCTTGGCTCATATAATGGAGTATAGAGAACCATAAAAATCATTCCTCAACCCATGAGCCAACCAACGACTGTTGGTAGATCTAATGACTGTTGGAAGGTTCGTCCGTTGTAAGATGCAGAAATTTCAGTTACGGGTTCAGAGGGGTATTCCAGTCTTTTCCCATTATTTAAACACCTAAACTACATCATTTTATCTATTCTAAATCTGATTAATAAGCATAAATTTCCCCAAATGCTCCATTCCTAAAACATTCAAGATATACTTAGCAAAAATAGAGGAAAAGATGAGACTTTCTTCTTCAAGAAAGAATTAGGGTTCTTCAACTTCAGGCTTCAAATCCAAAGATTTCACCAAGCATTTTGCCTTCAGGTATGTGAGATTTCATCAATGGTTTCCTTTCACCCATTGAGTCCCAAATTTAACTCCATTCCTTCAGTTTAATTCGTTCTCCAAAGCCTAGGGTCTCATGAACATTATGAATTCCTTTGTGTTTTAGTTTCTTATTATGAATGAGCCTTGAATACATGTTTTCCATAAAGTTTAGCATCATTTTTTACTTGTAATCCATGAACCCTCATTATATATTGAATAAATCATGAATTTGGACTTGTGTTATAAAATTCCCTATTCTATTCAGATTATAGAATCGTCATAAGTAGTTGCATTCTTCAAAGATGGCAGGTAATGAACACCCGATGACTTAGTTTCTCATGCATTGTTAATTGAACACTTAGTCCTTCAAGTTCATTTTATTTAGAATGCTTTCAGATAAAGCACTTAGGTTTCATCCTTAGAATATCAGTTTTATTGAGCTATTAAGAATATAAGTTTATATTCAGTTAGGAATAGTACTTATCACCGAGCAAACACCGGTTTAAAGGATCATCTATCAGTCAAGCTGAGAATTTTAGTAGATGTTCCCGAGTCCTAGAACTACAGCACCACCATAGGTTCTAAAGGGTCACCCATCAAGCAGGCATGACACCATATTCCTTTTTGGACATCAGTTAGTGGATCCATGTTAGTCAGTGTTCATACCCTGGCAAGGTACAGAGCACCTTCTACCTAGGTTTACAGGTTTGACTCTAATTTGCTCAGATGGATTATGTCGATTAATAGTAGCTCACACAGTTCAGATTCAGATATTGCATGACCTTTTATTTAGTTTATTCAATATATTATTATTTAGATACATGTCTATTTACTTGGTCATTGAATATGTTTACATGCCTCAGTCCCACGTTCAGTTTATCCTCTTATGTTCATCATATATAGTGTAGTGCATATATCACATGATCAGTACATTCAAAGTATTAACCACATAGTTTCTATTACGCCATATTGCCTTATAATATAGGTTCTGACTTTCAGCATCTAGCTCACGATTAGCACGATCCCGCCTCATCTCATCTGCAGAGTTTGGTGAATCCTCATCATTTGAGGACTAGTTTTCAGTATCATTATTTCTTTATTATTTTTATTTCAGATAGTTAGAGTTAGCTGGGGCTTATCCCAACAACACATATTATATAGAGGCTTTCAGACAAACTAATAGACTATGTTTTCAGCTTATGGTTTTGACGTTCGCTTATGACTCTAAGCATATTTTACGCTAGGGGGTAGTCTCGGGTCGTGAAAATCTTGGTATCAGAGCATCAAGTTTAAAGTGTCCTAGGGTGTTTGAAACTTGTGTTAAGTATAGTATTATTTATGGGTATGAAGCAGCCATACTTATGAATGGGGGGTTATGAACTATTTTAGGAAAAATTCTCTTCTTTTATGTTATCTAGTGCGTTAGAGTGTGAACTCTATTTAACCACCTTCTAACTCGTGCTCTAAAATAGCTCCAAGAATTACAAATGAAAGGAGAAATAGAAATGGAAATAGTAATAGAAATGAAAACCAGCAAACACCACTAGCTCCAGCAGACCATTTTAAAGAACAAGTCTCACATGTTGAGTTTAGGTCTTCTTTTTAGGTTCTAGCACAAGCTATCACTACCCAAGTGAACCAACATGCTATCATAAAGGTCAAACCGTACAGGTATATAGCAGCGGATAGAGCCTGGGATTTCACTCGAATGAATCCTCCTAAGTTCCACTGTTCTAAGGATGAGGAGGATCCGTAGGAGTTTCTTGATGAAATTAAGAATGTCACTAAGATCATGGGTGTCACTCTAATTGAGTGTGTTAATTTGGCTGCTTATCAGTTGAAAGGAGTGGCTCACACTTGGTGTAAGCAGTGGAAGGAAGTTAGGGGTACAAATGCAGGTATAGTAGATTGGGATGAGTTCATAGCTGAATTTCAGGACAGGTTCTTCCCACTTGATTTTAGGAAAGCCAAACTTTAGGAGTTCATTAATTTGAAACATGGCAACATGAGTGTGAAGGAGTATCCTCTAAAGTTTACTCAACTTTCTAAGTATGCTCTTGGAATGGTGGCTGATTCTAGGGGTCGTACGAGTAAGTTTGTATTGAGTGTTTTTGATAATGTGTTTAAAGAGTGTAGGATCTGTATGTTGGCAAAAGTGATGGAAATCTCCAAATTGATGACTCATGCCCAGCAGATTGAGGAGGAAAAGATCAAGAAGAAGAAGAGTGTGAATAAGAGGACTAGAACATGTAGCTTTAACTTTTCTCAACATGGGTTAGATGGTGGTACTTATTCTCAGTTCTGTCAGAAACCTTCAGATCCTCCCCCATCCTTTGCTAGTTACCCAGTGTCCAAGTTTAGGCAGGATAATAGGGATACGACATCAAGCTCTAAGTCCCAGGGTAGTGTCACTAGTGGACGTACTCATTCAATTTGCAAGTATTATGGTAAGGACTACTAAGGTGAGCGTATGGCCAGCAGTGATAATTGTTTTGGGTGTTCTAAGCCTGGACGGAGATTGAGGGAGTGTCCATTAGCTTCACAAAGAAGAAAGAATGCTCGTATGGAGAATCAACCTAACTCATTAGCAGCTGTCGCGGGTCGCCTAACTCAGCAGGGTGCCTCATCTAGTGTAGGTGGCTATCAGCGTCAGGATAGATTTTATTCACTTTAAACTCAATAGGATCAAGAGGGTTCCTCTGATGTTGTCACTGGTACATTATAGGTCTTTTGTATTAGTGTTTATGCCTTGTTAGATCCCGGAGCCACACATTCTTTCGTGACTCCTAATCTAGCAGTAGACTTCTATATTAGTCCCAAAATCATCTCAGAACCTTTATTTGGCTCTACTCATATTGGTGATTCAGTCATAGCCAGATGGATTTACAAAAATTACCCTATCATAATTTCTCAGAAAGTCACCTCAATTGATTTTGTAGTGTTAGATATGAATGATTTTGATGTCATACTTGGTATAGATTGTCTATAATCTTGTTATGCCTCAATCGATTGTAGAAATAGAGTAGTCCAGTTTCAGTTTCCAAATAAGCCAGTCTTAGAGTGGAAGGGTAGTACTTCAGTACCTAAAGGTTGATATGTCTCTTACCTTAAGGACAGAAAAATAATTTCCAAATGATGTATCTATTATCTTATCCAGGTTAAGGATTCATAGTTTGAGACCCCCCCCCTAACTCTTTAGTCAGTTCCAGTGGCTAATGAATTCCCAAAAGTGTTTCCCAAAGAAATACCCAGAGTTCATCCCGAGCTGGAAATAAACTTCAGAATACATCTTCTTTCAGATACCCAGCCTATTTCAATTCCACCTTATAGAATGGCTCCAGTTCAGCTTAAGAAATTAAAGGAGCATTTGAAATATCTCCTATATAAAGGTTTTATAAGACCCAACATCTCTCCATAGGGTGCACCAGTTCTTTTCATGCATAAGAAAGACGACTTTCTCAGAATGTGCATCGACTACCATCAGTTGAACAAAGTCACAATCAAGAATAAATATTCCATTCATAGTTTTGATGACTTGTTCAACTAGCTTTAGGGTGCCAATTTATTACCTAAAATAGATCTCAGATTCGGCTATCATCAACTCAGAATCAGAGAACGAGATATTTCAAAGATGGCTTTAAGAACTCGGTATGGTTTCATCAAATTTGTTGTTATGTCTTTTGGACTAATAAATGCTCCTGTAACTCTTATGGACTTGATGAATAGGGTGTTCAAGCAGTACTTGGACATGTTTGTTATTGTCTTTATTAATGACATCCTTGTTTATTATCGAAGTGAGAATGAACATGCAGACCATTTTAGGAATGTCTTAAAGACTCTTAAAGATAGCTAGTTATTCACGAAGTTCAGCAAGTGTGAATTCTAGTTGAAATCAGTTGTATTCCTTACTCACATCATTTTCTATAAAGGTATCCAAGTCGATCCTCAAAGGACTAAAGCAGTTAGGAATTGGCCTAGATCCATCACTATATAAGATATTAGGAGTTTCTTGGGTTTAGCCGATTACTACAGATGGTTTGTTGAAGGATATTTATCTATTACTTCTTCTATGTCCATATTGACTCAAAATAAAGTCAAATTTCAGTGGTCCATTCGGGCGAGAAGAGTTTTCAGGAATTGAAGACTCGACTCACCCCCACTCTAGTTTTGACTCTATTAGAGGGGCCAGTTAGGTTCTTAGTTTATTGTGATGCTTCTTGAGTCGGTCTTTCTTGTGTGTTAATGTAGCATGGTAAGGTTATAGTATATGTCTCTATACAACTTAAGCCTCATAAGAATAATTATGCTACTCATGGTCTTGAGTTGGCATCAATTGTTTTTACCTTAAAGATTTGGAGGAATTATCTTTATGGGGTTCATGTTGATGTGTTCACTAATTATAAGAGCCTTTAGTATGTGTTCAATTAGAAGGATCTAAATTTTTGTCAGAGGAGATGGCTAGAGTTGTTAAAATATTATGATATGAGTGTATTGTACCATTCGGGTAAAGCCAATGTTGTGGTTGATGCTCATAGCATGTTGTTTATGGGAAGAGTTTCTCATGTAGAGGATGAGAAAAAATAATTAGTTTATTTAGCCGAAGGTAGTATCGTAATTCAGAATAGTTTAGAAACTTCTTTAATAGATGAGGTGAAAGAAAATCAAGATAGTGATACTATTTTGCTTAAGTTGAAAGAAGTTGTCCAAAGTTTAAAAGTTGAGATTTTCTCACAAAGGGGAGATGGTGTTCTTCATTGACAGGACAGACTTTATGTTCCACATGTGGATGACTTGAGACAGTGAATGCTAACAGAAGCTCTCAGTTCCTGATATTATATTCATCCAGGAGCCACTAACATGTACCGTGATCTACGAGAAGTCTATTGGTGGAATGGCATGAAGAAAGATATCGCGGAATTTTTGGCTAAGTGTTCAAATTTTCAGCAGGTTAAGTTTGAGCACCATAGACCTGGTTGTATGATTTAGGATATTAGTATACCTACATGGAAGTGTGAAGTGGTGAACATGGATTTCATTTTAGGGTTGCCTCGTACTCACCAATAACATGATTTTATTTAGGTTATAAAGGACCGAATGACTAAGTCAGTATATTTCTTGCCAGTTAACACTTCAAATTCAATCAATGATTATGCTAGACTCTATCTCAGGGAGTTAGTTAAATTGCATGGAGTCCCTTTGACAATCATATCAGATACGAGTACTCTGTTTACTTCTCAGTTCTGGAAGATGTTTCAAAAGGGTCTTGGTACACAAGTTCATCTCACCTCAACTTTTTATACATAGATAGATGGTCAGGCAGAGTGGACCATTCAGACTTTAGAGGACATGATGAGAGATAGGGAGATCAGTTTTAAAGGTAGTTGGGATGATTATATCTTTTTGATTGAGTTTGCCTATAATAATAGCAATTACACCAGTATTCAGATGGGCCTATTTGAAGCATTTATATTAGAGATGTAGATCTCTTATTGGTTTGTTTGATGTCGATGAAGCTACTTTGATAAGACCTAATTTAGTCCATGATGCTATGGAAAAAGTTTAGTTGATTAGAGAAAGATTGAAAATAACTCAGAGTCATCAGAAATCCTATGCAGATGTGAGGAGGAGGGACCTTGAGTTTGTGATTGGCAATATGGTTTCCTTGAAACTTTCACATATGATAGGGGTGAAGAGTTTTGGCAAGAAAAGGAAAGTCAGTCCCCGCTATGTTGGTCTTTAGATGATTTTGAGTTGCATTGACAATGTGGCTTATGAGTTAGACTTACCTGAAGACTTGACATCAGTACATCTAGTTTTCCATGTATCTCTGTTGAATTAATCCATTGGTGATATAGCCTCAGTTATGTCATTAGAGAGTGTGGGCTTTAATGATAGTCTCTCTTACAAGGAGGTCCAGTTGAGATTCTTGACTGTCAGGTGTGTAGGTTAAGAATTAAGGAAGTCGCTTCAGTGAAAGTTCTATGGAGGAATCAACTAGTTGAGGGAGCTACTTTAGTAGCAAAAGTATATATTATGACCAAGTACCCCCATCATTTCCCTTCAAAATTAGTTTCATCTTGAGGTAATAGTTTCCCTTAATTAAATTCTCTCAGTCTCATGTCACTAAGTTACTCCAATGTTATAGTATGCATTCATGAGTCCAATTCATTCCATGTTTTAGTTACAAATTCAATTATCATGTTAGTATTTAGATCTTAGAACTCAGTGTTGGGATTTCAGCTCTTTCCCTATCCTTTTAGCTTACTTAATTTTCATTCGAGGACGAATGACCCCAAGGGGGAGATATTGTAACAAGATAAAATCCAAACTAAGATAAAAAACCATACTTCAAGTACATATATAACCAAGTTTAATGATTTGGTAGCATGAGAAATGCTATAAACATGAATTAAGGCCATATGTAACTTCTAGCTCATAGTTAAGTTGAAACCTTCCATACCGATTGAATTTTTGTGTAGAATATTTCTAGAGCCAACTTAAAACAAGTATAACTCTTAGATTATGATGATTGTTGAGTCTTAAAACCAACCAAATAAAAAGTCTTTGATTCTTCTTTCCAACACATCTGATTGCTCGTTAATCCAGCTCAGGAGCTAAGAATTATGGCCATTTTTGTGATGTCGAACAATGAGATATGACAAACAAACCAATGACTATAGGAAGATAGGTCGATCATCCTTTGCCTTCGTCTACATTAAACATCCCAAAATTCTACAAGTTAATAAATATATCTCTCTAGTAACGAAAGAAGTCAATGACCATTAGTAGATCCAATGATTGGTGGTGGGAATAGTGGTCAAGGTTGGTCGAGGGAGAAGATCCAATGACCAACCAATGAATGATCGTTGGAGGGTATAACAAGCCATTTCTTATCTCATCTAATAGATTCCATAGAACCATCAAAATCATTCCTCAAGACACAATCCAACCAACGATTGTTGGTAGATCCAACGACCGTTTGAAGGTTCGTCTGTTGTGAGATTCTGAAATTTCAGTTACTAGTTCAGAGGGGTATTCCATTCATTTCCCATTATTTAAACTGCTAAACTACATCATTTTAACTATTCTAATTCTGATTAATAAGCCTAATTACCCCAAATCCCTCTTTCATAAATATTCAAACGACATTTGGCAAAAATAGAGGAAAATAGGCGATTTTCTTCTTCAAGCAAAAATTAGGGTTCTTCATCGTCAAGCTTCAAATCCAAAGATTTCACCAAGTGTTTTACGTTCAGATATATGGAATTTCATCAATGGTTTTCCATTCACCCATTGAGAGCCAAAGTTAACTTAATTCCTCAGTTTAATACATTCTCGAGAGCCCAGGGTCTCATGAGCATTAAGAATTCCATTGTGCTTCAGTTTTTCACTATGAATGAGCCTTAAATACATGTTTTCCATGAAGTTTAGCATCATTTTGTACTTGTAATCCTTGAACCCTCAACACATATTTAATAATTCATGAATTTGGACTTATGCTAAGAAATTCTCCCTTCTATTCAACTTATAGAATCATCATGAGTAGTTGCATTTTTCAGAGATTACGGTTTGTGAACACCCGATGACTTAGGATATCATGCATTGTTAATTGAACACTTAGTCCTTTTGGTTAATATGATTTAGAATGATTTCAGATAAAACACTTAGCTTTCAGCCTCCAAACATCAGTATTATTGAGCTATCTAGTATATCAGTTTATATTCAATTGGGAGTAGTACTTAGCACAGAGTGGATGCAAGGATGAAGGCTCATCCGTCAGTTAGGCTGAGACCTTTAGTAGAAGTTCCTAAGTCCAAGAACTATGGTGCCACTGTAGGTTCTAAAGGGTCACCCGTCCGACCAGGATTGACACCTTAGTCCTTTTAAGATATCAGTTGGTGGTTCTACGTTAGCCATGTTTTGTACCCTTGGCAAGGTAGAGAGCACCCTTCCTGCTAGGGTTACAAGTTAGACTCCATTTGGCTTAGATGGAGTATGTCGGTTAATAGTAGATCCCATAGATTAGATTTAGATATGTATGACCTTGTATTCAATTTATTCAGTATATTATTGTTCAGTTACATATCTATTTACTTGGTCATTGCAGCATTTGACCTGCCTCAGTCCCACATTTAGTTTATCCTCTTAAGTTCAGCATATATAGTGTAGTGCATATCTCACATGATCAGTACATTTAAAGTATTGACCGCATACTTTCTCTTGTGCTATATTGTCTTATAATATAGGTTCAGACGATCAGTATTTAGCTCATAGTTAGCACGATCTAGCATCATCTCAGTTGTAAAGTTTGGTGAGTCCTTATTATTTGAGGACTAGTTTTCAGTATCATTATTTATTTATTATTTTAGTTTCAAATAGTTATAGTTAATTGGGGGCTTTTGCCAATAACTCATATTATTGAGAGGCTTTCAGACATACAGATAGACTCTATTTTTAGCTTATGGTTTTGACATCAGTATTGAGTTATTTTTGATATTATTTCTATATCATTCAGATTGTTGGCTTTCTCTTATTTATTTTCAATTTATTTCAATATTCTTAGTGTCATGCCAGGCAATGGGTTAGGTTGGAGTCACTTGTGACACTAAGCACCGTGTTATGACTAGGGGGTAGTCTCAAGTTGTGACATATATGGAGTTCATATGGATGTATTCACGGATCACAAGAGGCTTTAGTATTTTTTCAATTAGAAAGATCAAAATCTTTATCAGAGAAGATGACTAGAGTTGTTAAAAGATTATAATATGAGTATCTTGTATCATCCAAGAAAAGCCAATATAGTGGCTGAATCTCTTAGAAGAATTTTGATGGATAGTATTTCATATGTAGAGAATGCAAAAAAAGAACTAGTTTGTGATGTCCACAGACTTTCTAGATTGGATGTTTGGTTGGTTGACTGTACACAGGGTAGTGTCATGGTTCAGAATGGTTCAGAATCCTCTTTAGTTGCAGAGGTGAAGGAAAATAAGATAGCAATCCTATTTTTCTTAAGTAAAAGATATACGTGATTTTTCTTAAGTAGTCCAAAGTCAGAAAGTTGAGATTTTCTCCCAAGGGGGAGATGGTGTTCTTTGTTGTCAAGGACAATTATGTGTTCCAGATATACATGATTTGAGATAGCGAATATTGACAAAAGCTCACAGGTCTTGGTATTTTATTCACCCAAATTCCACCAGTATTGTGACATATGGGAAGTCTATTGGTGGAATGGTATGAAGAAAGATATCACAGAATTTGTCGCTAAGTGTTGAAATTGCCAGCAGGTTAAGGTTGAGCACCAGAGACCAGGTAGTATGACTCAGAATATTTGTATTCCTTCTTAGAAGTGAAAAGTGGTGAATATTAATTTCATTACAGGGTTATATTAGCATATTACTTTCCAATTATGGACTGGATGTCTAAGTCACACTGACAATATTACTTGATATGGGTTATCACGGACTGGATGACTAAGTCAACATATTTCCTACAATTTAACACTATCGATTCAGCCAAGGATTATGCTAGACTTTACCTTATAGAGTTGGTCAAGTTGCATGAAGTTTCTGTAACTATTATTTCAGATAGGGGTACTAGTTTTCTTTTCAATTCTTGAAGTCCTTTCATAAAGGTCCTAGTACCTAGGTTCATCTTAGCATAACTTTTCACCCACAGAAAGATGGTTAGGCTGAGCGGACCATTCAGACCTTAGAGGATATACTGAGAGCTTTTGTTATTGACGTTAAGGGTAGTTAGGATGATAACTTGTCTTTGATTGAATTTACTTATAATAACTGTTATCACTCTAGTATTAAGATGGTTCTATTTGAAATGCTTTATGGTAGGAGTTAAAGATCTCATATTGGTTGATTTGAGGTTGGTGAAGCTACATTAATAGGGCCCGATTTAGTTCATGAGGCTATGCAAAAAGTTTGGATGATTATAAAAAGGCTGAAAACTGCTACGAGTCATAAGAAATCCTATTCAAATGTGACGAGAAAAGAGCTTAAGTTCACAAATGATTATTGGGTTTACTTAAAAATTTCACCCATGAAAGGGGTGATGAGATTGGTCAAGAAAGAAAAACTCAGTCCCTTGTATATGGCTATGAGTTAGATTTGCCTACAGATTTAACATCGGTGCATCCAATTTTTCATGTGTCTTTGTTGAAGAGATGCATTGGTGATCCAACCGTGGTTGTTCCTTTAAACAGTATGGGCGTTAAAGATAGTCTCTCTTACGAGGAGTTTTCAGTTGATATTCTTAACCGTCATATTCGTAAGTTGAGAAACAAGGAAGTCAATTTAGTGAATATTCTTTGGAGGAATCATCTAGTTGAGGGAGCTACTTAGGAAGGAAAAGCAAATATGATGACCAAGTACCCTCACCTATTCTCTTCTAGTTCAGTTCCAGCTTGAGGTAATAGTTTCCTCCTCAGTATTCTTTATAGTTTTGTGTCCCACAGTTGCTCTCATGTCTTAGTTTGCATGCATGTTTCAAGAATCCAGTTAAGATAATGTTTCATTTAGAAATCAATTATTATGTCAGTATTCAGCTTTTAAAACTCAGTGTTGGGATTGCAACTCTTTTCCTATCTTTTTAGCCAAGTTAATCTTCATTCGAGGACGAATGTTCCCAAGGGGGATATATTGTAACTCCCCAAAAGTCCCAACTATCATATTTTAGACTTAACATAGAAATCCAGTAGAAAAACCCAAATTATGACTATTATAATGAGTCGTTGTCTAGTCTAATGAGTCGTCAAGACACTTGTTCTGAGTGTAGTCCCCAAAAGTCTAGAAGATGAAAATTCTAACTCAGTAGTCACAATTGCTAACGACGATAAGTCGTCACCTAAGAGGACTCATCTTGTCAACTATCCTGAGTGTTAGCCAAAATGTCCTGAAGGATTATTTTCCTACTCAGTTACAACTTAACAACAACTTAGTGATGATAAGTTGTTGTCAATCATCATAGTCATCGTGTAACTCGTTCTGAGTAGCCCAGACCAAAGTCCTAAAAGTTGGAAATCTTGCCTAGTGACGACGAGCTCTAACTATAGGTTGTTATGTGTAATGACTAGTTCTTGTGACTACCCTTCATTAGGTTACCCTGAACAAATACCTACACAATGACTCAGACAACTAGTCATTGTAAGTGACGATGAGTCATCCTGAGACATGTCCATCACAATTCAACAGTTTTAGTTATGATTTTATCAGGGACCTTTTGATCTTTTCCACTCTTTTAACACCCATACAATTTCCTTTAAGTCCACTCTAAGTTGGATTAAAGGGGATTAGCAGATAAATTCTCCCCATTCTCTCTAAATATTTAGAAAATAGAAATCTGAAATGCTTAAGGTTCTCCCAAGTTAGAAGTTAAGGTTCTTCTTCTCCAAAAGCTCCAAGTCCAAGTTCTTATCATGAATTATCTAATCTCTAGGTATGTGGGTATTCAATGAGGGTTTCCTTTCACCTTCATGCCCAAAGCTTCTATTGGAGTTCTGTTTTAATGAAATCCATGAATTAGGTATATCCCAATTTAATGATTTCTTTTAGTATTTGTGTTTCAAACATCTTATGGCTATGAATATTATCTTATTCATGATTTTAAATGTGGCATTCATAAATATTTGGCGTGTTATGAACACACGATCCTAGATTGTTGTAAAATTGCATGAAATACACAATGGAACCTAATTTCAGATGAATATCGAGTACACCATGCCCTTCATGATTCTCATCAGATAGTAAGTTGCATATAACTAGTTCTATGATTTCATACATATTAAGTGATAGTAAATTGAACTAGTTTATGTATTTTACTTAGATTTTAGTATAATTATGAGCATAAATATGTGATTATGGGAGTAGTACTTAGTACCGAGAGATCACTAGTTAAGACAACCCAAGTCCCAAACTACATGCTACCATAGGTTAAGGAGTAGTTGAGAATGTCTCCCTTTGCCCGAATGGGCTCATGAGTGAATTCACGCTAATCATGGTTCTTACCCTTGACGAGGTATTGAACACCCACCCAACTTGGGTTACAGGTTAAATTCCATGTTTGTTCACATGGTCTTTGTTGGTTACGAGAACCTCTCATGGTTTTAGACTCAGTATTGCACATGAGCATTAATTCAGTTTGTATTTGCTTAAACTCATGACTTTTTAAATTAATATTTCATATCAGTGTTTATATAAATATTTATGCATCTCAGATAGGGTAATTGTACATCAGTTCAGTTTTGCATCTTAATATAACATTTTAGTAGTTATCAATTCTTATATTTGGATATTTCATCGGTTCAGTTTTGCATCTCAATATAACATTTTAGTAGTTACCAATTCTTATATTTGCATATCTCACATGCTCAGTACATTCAAAATACATATTACATACCTTTTCTTGCGGTGTATTGTATTATGATATAGGTTCGAACGCTCAGCATTAACCCCACAGTTGATACATTCCAGTGCCACCTCAGTGACTATCAGTGGTGAGTCCGCTTCATTTGAGGACCATTGTTCATTTTATTTTTCTTAGTATTTCAGTTTTAGAAAATTTTGAGTTAGTTGGGGACTTATCCCAGCAGCTCATCTTTTAGTAGAGGCTTTCAGACATATAGTAGACATTTAAACTTTGTAGTTTGTTTTCAGACTTAATTTTATTTTAGTTTATTTTAGATGTTTATTACCAAATCAGTTAGCTTCTGCATTCAGTATTTTAGCTACCTTCAGTATTATTAGTGTCATGCTAGGCCATGGGTTAGCTTGGGATCACTTGTGGCTCTGAGTACCTTGTTACATCTAGGGTGTAAGCTCGGGTCGTGACAGAGACTCTCTAGCAAAGCCCCAACTTGCAGCACAAAGTCAGGTTCAAATTCCTCATCCAACCTAATCATGGATAAAAAGTCTTTTACTCCTAGCATATCACTAAGAGTTGGACTTACTGATTTAATTTGTTTGGAATTTCTAGATTCATATTCCACCTTAGCAATTGTTTCTGAGAAATCTACCCCTTTTTAATTTTCTTTCTATAAATTCTAATGTTATTTCTTTTTACTCTGCAGTCTTGGAAAAGGAAGGTCTAGAAAAGGACATTCTTTTACTTGAAGAGGCTTAACTAAAAGATTGGAATCTTAGAAATTTTAAATCTATAGAGTCATCCATAAATTGAATTACATGTTCAATATTTGAATTTTCTTCTTTGATTTCTGGCTTTGTTATAAAGTCAAAATACCAATTATAATTTATTAATATGTCATCCCAATTTATCATTTTTTTGGACCAAAGTATTATTGCGGTTATGATTGGCTTCCATAAACATGTTTACTCCTTTGTTTCTTCTTTTATTGCCCTTGGGGCTAAGTTTGTTTTCATTAGTCCATAATATACTCTATTCATTATGGCTTTTTTTTTTTTGTATTTGCTTTAATATTCATGCTTTTTGTTTTAATATTTAATGTTAATCTATCCATAACATTTTGATCATTTATATCCATAGAAAAATTGGATTATCAATTAAAGTATACTGGGCCATTGGCCAGGTTACTGTGTAATACTACTAATAATGAATCATCAAAGTTTAATAACCTATTGTCTCTTAAGAGAAGACGTATAGGTACATCTAAACCTAATTTGTACAATGGTTTAACTGCTACTTGGACAAGTCCAATGTAAAGAAACATGTTGTTTTTTCTATATCTGTTAATATCTTCAGTTGCTAGTAATTAATTGTCTCAACTTTTTTATAAATAGAAACCATATATTAAGAGGTTTTAATATTATAATTTTTTTATAAATCTAAGTGTTTAGCTTTATAAACCTTTGTAAAATGTTCTTTTAGAATATTTCAATTTTGTTGATCACTTTCTATTTTTTCTATTTTAGTAGCAGTAGTAGAAATATTAACTCTGTTTATTATATTTTGATTTATAGGAGCATCCATTAAAATTATGCAAATAATTTTGACTGAATGATCATTGTATCATCTAATTGTCTTCTTTAGACTAATAAATTGAGGCTAACGATATATAATTTATTATATGACTTGATTATGTTATTATTCTTTTTTAATTGAATACGGGCCATTGCCCATTTATTAGAAAATCAAAAAATTACAATGGGTAATGAGCAATGGCCCAAAAGTGACAAAATCCCACACCCGAAATAGAAACAAGTATCAAGTTCAAACAACAAAGTAAAAAAAAAAATATACAACCAAAGAGGAAAACCCTAGAAGCTCAAAAGGCACTAGATCCAAGGCTGATCAACACTCTAGCTCTAGCAGTCTCTGCAACTTCGATGCTAAACTTTGTAATGATAAATCTAGCTAATCTTAGCTCAATTTAGAATAGGGTTTACATTATTAGTGAGCTTGATTGAATTTCACTTAGACGACTAAAAGCTCTCATAGACACTATGAATTCAAACTTGTTGAAGACTTCTTCAGCTCACCACCTGTATTCTAGCTATCAACATTGAGGTAAGATCAATCTAGTCTCCCCGATTTAATATGAACATCTCTTTGATGGATTTCTCACTCATTTCCTTTTCCTTTTCAGAATGAGATCCAAGAAGCTAATACCACTGCAAAAGGTTCAGATCTAAGTGGTAAGTCCTCTTTCTTGCTCAACATGTTATACCTTTATGAACCTATCCTCAGATTAATAACTTCTTTGAAGTTGCTGTCCAATTTGTCTTTGTGTTTGCATATGCCTCTGTGTTTGATTAAACCTCTTGTTTTGACATTTCTTTATCCTTAAATAAGGAGTTTTGATCTTTTCCAACATTATGGTTTTCCTTGCTGTCCCTGGAACCTCCAGTATTGAGTTAAACTGAAGATCACTTGTACCTGTAAAACTAAAAATAATGTTATTAAAAAATATGCTAATTGATTTCCTTCTCGGAATGTATGCTCCACCTTTGCTGAATGATTATTCATCATATGTTTAATCCTTGTTATCTCTAAAGCAATTATCCAGGTCACTTCCCATATATCATCAAGAATTTTCTTGAGTATAAGGGAGTCTGTTTCCATAGTCAATGGTAACAAATTATGCCCTATACAATCATCTGAACCCATCCTCATAGCTATCACCTCATATTCAAGTACAAACCCCTCCTTAATTTTCTTTGTTACAGCAAAAACAAACTCTCCTACCTCATTCCTGATGCAAAATTCACTAGCACTAGGTCCAAGATTTCCTTTACTTCACCATCAGAGTTTTACTTGTAACCCCTTTCTGGATGCTTCCATCTAACTACATTGCAAGTAATAATGGGGATATACTCTTCAAACATATTAACCATTATTGGCCATGAGCCAGGGATATATTGAAGCCAAGGGTATCTGAATTTTGCCAACATCCGCAGATTTCTATTAATTTCCCTAACCATGGAATGTCTTGACATCCTGCCTCCATTACTAATATTTTTATTCTCTTCTACACCTTCAAAATAATAAAAGTTAGCACAACCTTGTACAACCAAGGGTTTAATTTTGCCACACATTTTGCACTCCGCCACTTCACAATTGTGTCTTTAACATGTAGAAAAGGACCAGTAACTCCTGCAGCCCCTGCAAACAAGATCTACAAAATTTTATAATCAGGATAATTGATGAATAAATGATCAAAAGTCTCTTGAACAATATTGTTGCATCAACAACAAACCACTTCCTCAACCACTTTGATCTTAACAAGAACCTCACCAATAGGATTCCTTTTCTTCCAAAGTCTCCATAGTAGAAAGAAAACTTTGAAAGGGATTCTTTTTTCCCATATATGAATAATCAACTACAGTGGTGTACTTCTCTGTCTAATTAGATCCCAAGAATTTCCTACAGAAAATTTTCCTGTATTGGTGAGCAGCCACCATGGCTTATCCCAATCATCACTATTATGGATCACACCTATCACTTAATGCACCTGATTGCAGACTTCTTCATTTAAAATATCCATCATCAATTCATTATTCCAACTTCCCTGATCCATCAGCTGACTCATATCATCGAAATTAGTATTAATGTTATGAGTAATAGGAAGGTAATACTGAAGAGCCCATAATTGTGTCCAATTATAGAACCAAATGCTAGAATGTCCACATCTAGAATCCCACCAAATCTCCTAATCAATATGGTCTCTAGCTATTAACATGTATATCCAGACAGGAGAACCTCCCCTCCATTCTACCACCTGAGGCTTATTTTTTTTACAATATTTGTGCCACATAAAATTTGCCCATAATGACTTCTTAGTCCTAAAATTCCACCACAAATTTGCAAATAGAGCCTTTGAAATATCAAAAAGAGATCTAAACCCCAAACCACATTCATTCTTGGGTAGACAGATATTATACCATGACACCTAATGTTTATCCCTCCCTTCCTTCTTAAAGTTCCATAAAAACTTAGCAAATATTCTATGCAGATCTTTAATAACACACTTAGGAGTAATAATTTCACACAAAAGCAGATAGGGATACTTTGTAAAACATGGTTTATCAGCACAGTTTTTGTTCCAAAAGACAATAACTTACCTTTCCACACATTTAGTTTTTTCAACACCTTACTGATATGTTCAGCAAAATCTTGCTTCTTCTTCTTTACATGACCAATAGGACACCCTAAATATCAATGGAAATTTACCCCTCTGAAATCTAGTTACAGCCTCCATTTCTTTAATATTAGCATTTGCAACCTTGCTAAACATAAAGAAAAAACTCTTTTCTTTGTTAAATTTCTGACCTGACTGCATCTCATATTGCTTCAAAAACCCCATGATTAATTGTAATGACTTACTATCAGCTGTAGCAAAAATTATAGTGTCATCAGCATAGGCCAGGTGATTCAAATTATCACTCTATTTAGGCAATCCAAAGCTCTTAAAATCCCTGTTATAAAACAACTGATTAAGGGATTTAGATAACACTTTAGCAAAAAAAATAAAGATGGTGATAAAGGATCTCCTTGATTGACTTCTCTGGTGGTATGAAAAAATCAATGAGCTTGTCCATTGATCAGAATAGAATACCAATTATTAGCAACAAACCTCCAAATCTTATCAACCACAAACCTGTTAAAACCCATCTTTTCCAAGACTTGATTTTGTTATTAATGATAGATTTACTAGCTATTTATTTAGAATATTTGTCTAATGTTTTAGCAGGTAATAGTCATTTATAATAATAAAGGTCCTTTAATACTTCAATTCTTTGCTTTTTATATTTCCTTTGGTATTTTAATACAGATCCATTTTTTATTATTATAATATTTTATTTGTTGTGTGTATGGATGTGCAAGCATAAAGACTTAATATTTTATTTTTAATATAACACAAAGAATCATGGGGGATTTGGCACTATTCTTGGGCCAATATCTACTTTAGATGTTACTCCTCAATAATTTTTTCTTTGTATAGTATTTACTAACAACTCACTAGAAACTCATGAGCATCCTCTCCCAGAGCAACCAAAAACCTCAAAGGACCCAACTTGAACCGACCAAGAACCTTCTTCTCCTTATAAGTCATTGGTAGTCTGGTTGCAATAGGATGTGCAATAACTGATACTGGCAATACCTCTAGCCAGGGAGCCATAGCATCATGCTATGCTCCTAATCCTTGAATACCATATGCCACTATCTGGGGTAAAATATGTTCCTAGTCTCTAACCTAAGGACCATTTGAAGTACTTGGCAACACCCCTGAGTATGACGTACCCTCAAGAATGCTCAGAATCTTAACCATAGTATCCAGGAGAACTGGTGTGACAACAAATTCGACTAGAACCTAGGCTGGCACCAGACCATCTGTCTGAGGTAGTAGATCATTTATCTTTATCTCTGGAGCAGGTGACGCTACTCTGTACAAACCCTGATCTAGTGTTGTGGATCATTCCCGACCTTGATCTTTGGGTCAAACTCTACCCCGCGACTGGCTAGGGCCAAAGATACAAGCATAGGAGCCGTATCTTTACCCAATGCCAGTCTCATCCTAACCATCTACAAAAAAGTGAAATAAATGATATTAGAAGTCGATTAAAAGTAAGAAGGCATGATAAGGAATCAAAATGATAGAATTTTCCTAAGAATTTCCTATAGCCTCCCAAAGATAGGGTACTAATGTCATCATACTGATTGAAATGAATTTACTAGGCACTTGCACTTGTACTAGTAAGACCAGTGAACCTAAGTCTCGAATACCACACTACCATAACCTATAATCATGCAATAATGGCACCTACTATAATCCTCTTGTAGGTAAGGCAAAACCCAAGTCAAATACTGAATGTAACAGCTAAAACAAGTAATAAAGAAGCTAAAATGAGTTAAATGGGCCACCATATATAGATGCATACATAACAAGTACACAATTTATAGATATGGCCCTATAGGATATACTAAAAGACAAAATAGACAGAAATCCCATTATAGAACCTGGAGTCACTAGCACAAGAGCCACTAAAGTACTAGAGCAGAGGTATGTTGATACAAATCTATCCAAAATATATAATAAATAGATAGTAAAGTACAAGAAGGAAGTGGGTAAGTCTCTGGATGCCAAGTACTCACTACAAATCCAATCAAAAACAGCCTTCGTACATATATGATCAACGAGGATGACTTGGGCTAGGATCTATATTAGAAAAAAATGTAGAACTATAGCATGAGTACCAAAGCATGGGTATTCAATAGGCATCATAGGATGACTGAGCTTAGAAGATAATATATAATTGGAATAACATAAAAATCGAATAAAGCTAACCTAGAAGTCTACAACATAACATGGATAAAATGATAATAGCAATAGTAATACACGCAAAATAAATATAAATCAGAAATGTCATGCAACATGTGATGATGCAGGGTAGTATGTGGCCAAATGTAGTGAAACCTAGAATCTTACCATAGGTCGCCTGGAATCTCACCTCAGATGTGACAATTAAGTGAAATGTAACTAGACCAGAATCTTACCTTAGAATACACAGTAGAAATGAACCAGAATCTTACCTCAAACTGGGTTTAAAGGTGAAACAATACTTTCAAAATCCTAAATTAATAATAAAAGTGGTATGATCCCCTCAAAGCTCAAATCAATAATAAATTGGGATAGTTTTCCTAAAAAGCCAATATTATGTTCCCTCATATCATACTAAAATCTGTGTATATGAGCATATAGATGTATGCATGTCAATGCAAGTATATATATATATAAATATAGGTATATGTATACACAAAAGAGGGTAAACCACCCTCCAGGCGATAATCACACAAACTTAGATTCCAGCAAGTCCAAACTCGCGGCCTCAGGCCTATAGTTTCATAACAAATGAAAATACAAATATAAAATTGATATACAGGTGAACTGACCGATAAAAACCCACTCTACCAAGAAATCCTATCCCACACGTACACTAAGGATCCCTAATCTAATCCTAATACTATGTTAAGAATTCTAATCTAAGACTCAAACAATTATTCTTCTCTAAGGTCATCGAAATAGGCAATAAGTCAGAAATATGGAAATAAACCTAATCGTAACCTACAAATCCCCTAGCCAACATGCTTTCATAAAATATACTACCTAACCGAGCTAAGTCTAAAAGATGGAATTCGTAACCTACCACAGGGCCGAACCATAAATCAAACTATCACATAGTCTCTTTCCCCTTCCCTACGGCCTTAGATTGTTGCCACGCTATCAACACATATATCTACTCATTAATATTAGAAAGATGCTACCCATAACACGATTATAAAGTTTGCATCAAAAATTGAGTCAATAATTGACCCACGGGATCCATCAATAAAAATAGAATTGATTCTGTAATAACCTTACCCATATGGTAAGGTACTCATGCCAAAAATTTGGGTGAAAACTAGATCCAATTCGTGGCCTAATTTAATTCGAAAAGAATTAAGAATCAAAGAGAAAATCTAGGGATTTTAAGCTGGCATTTTATGGTGATTAAAGTCAAAATAAGTTTAATAACAACAAAAATTACATGAGGGAGGCATAGGGGACATATCAGATCATTAAAATGAGGTATATCCAACAAAACTGTAGTCCAAGCTCTCAAAATAGACCAACATTTGTGATAAAATGGATGAAAATCGAGTTTGGGTTCTTATATACTGCCACAGTTCCCCATCATCGAGAATGCAGGGACCCTTTCACAAATGTGAGGCCAACCAGACTTAACCTATGGAAATCCTATCCCATTCGCGAAGTGTTTCTTTGGGAATATGAAAAATAGCTTGGTCTGAACCCACTAGTCCCTTCTTCGTGAGCGCGAGGGTCGCCATCTGTCACAACCCAAGAACTCAGGTCATGATGAAACCTACTATAACCCACCAGTAGGCAAGACTAACCCATATCCCAGAACATAAAGTAATGGGCTAATAAGCGGAATAAAGATACATGAGATAATAGGGAAACTACTTAAAAGCTAAAATAAGAAATAAGACCAGAAGATACATATATAGGGAGGGAAGGTACAAAATATACCAAATGATTCCCCAAGACTTGGTATCAGTCGGTGTAAGAGCTACTAGAAATATAGGGAGTACAAGATAGATACAATATATACATTACTCTCTCTAAATATACAAAATAAGTCTATTCCAAAAAGTAGAAAGAGACGGGTCAACTCTCATAGCCAAAAGTTCATCTTAAGTCTCCGAGTCCAAAAGCTTTGTACGAGGAAATACGTCACTACAATGAATCGTACTAGGATATACATCATGGAAAAAGATGCAGAAGTATAGTATGAGTAACAAAATACTTTGTACTCAGTAGGCATCATAGGCCGACTATCCTGAAATAAGATATAAGTATAGTAAAATTGAATATAACTAAGGTAAAGTAAATAAGGGCCAAAAGTTGAATATCAGGACAAAGCTAAATGGATAAAGGAGAAATATGTGAAAATACCTCCACCAGCATAACAGTAAGCTAACTACAACCTAACCAGACCTCTATAAGCCCAAAAGAAACAAACAACAAACAATAATACCCAACTGTTCCCCATAAGCATGGAGGATACAAATAACATACAATACTAAATTACAAAGAATGCATAAAAGTAGATAAAATGTGAATGGATGCAATGAGATGGAGTATAAAATAAATGTAATTCCCAATAATATCGCATACTTATCCTCTAGCATCTATAGCTTACAAAGGCAGGACCCATGGGGAACTCAAAATATCCGTATACCTCCCGTGAAATCAAATCGGGACTTCCAAATAGTAATCAATAGTTTCATCTGCGCAGACTCAAACCGGGACAAAAAGTAGTCCATTTTCCATTTAAAACTTAGTATCCAATAAGATTTTTGTCAAGTCCCATTTTTAAATCTAAAATAGTATTTTATACTAAGTTGTCAATGTACCAAGGATATGCAATCAATAAAAAGCACAATAAGTTAGCCAATCAATCAAATAACCAATAGTTAATCTACCAATATAGAATAAAAGTAACCTACAATCATCTAGCTATAGGAAGGATTATCCTAGGGTCAATCGCTTTGAAGAAGTGATACACTAGCTACAAAGCTTCGAGGAACACAACCTAAGGCAAGAAAATACCCAAACCCAAACTAAAGCATCCAATGATAGACCCTAAGGCTACCAAGCATGCTAGACTAGCCCAAGTATAGAAGAGACTACCTAAACTAAGGATCTACAACATGGCTCTACTCTTAAGCCCCTAAAGAAAGTGAATAAAGTCATAAATACCTAAGTAAAGTGTATCCAAACTATAATATAACCTCGATAATTAGAAAATCATCATAAAAATACCTTAAAAGAACAAAATCTAAGAGTAGGTAAGTGTAACCTACTTATAGGCCAAATAACACACTCACGAACGCCTAAAATGGGGCTTTTCCCTTTTGTAAAGCCTTTGACTGTTGTCAAGCTACCAAAATATTGATCTACAGGTAAATACGAGAAGAATGATACCATATTACAAATTTATGCTCTGGGTGAAAATTGGGTTAAAAATCACCCATGGGGCCTGCTTTTGGAATCTAGAAATTTAATCCACAATAATGTCCCTCATGGGATGTGCTTAAAAATTGAGCATGATCAGACCAAAAAATCGAGCCCAAAGTAATCCAAAAATAAAGTAGAAAACCAATAATTTAAACTAAATAATTAAACAAGATTAAAGCCTGAAATTTACGAATTTATGAAAGGAATATGATCAAGGAACAATTTACTAGTGCCCCCTAGCTTGGATTGAGGATCCCATAATAATACTTGACCTCAAAGAACTCAATAATGGATCTACAACAACTAGCCAACTTGGGGGTTCGTCTTCTTGAAACTCCAAATGAAGAAATTATAGTGCAAAATACGGCAGAATCTTTATTAGTTGCTGAAGTAAAGGAAAAACAGTATGCGG
This sequence comes from Capsicum rhomboideum, assembly GCA_031232105.1. Lineage (NCBI taxonomy): Eukaryota > Viridiplantae > Streptophyta > Magnoliopsida > Solanales > Solanaceae > Capsicum > Capsicum rhomboideum. The sequence goes on along the minus strand of CP124716.1, from coordinate 55,411,693 downwards.
ATCCTATTTTATTGCAGCTAAAGGAGAATGTACAACAATGTTTGACAAAGGCATTTGATCTTACGCAAAAGGGAGTGCTTCAGTGCCAAAGTAAATTGTGTGTACCTGATGTAGATGAGCTAAGGAGACGGATTATGGCAGAGGCACATTATTCACGGTATTCTATTCATCCGGGAGACACCAAAATGTATCATGATTTGAAAGGAGCGTATTGGTGGGGTAACATGAAAAAGAACATTGCAGAATTTAGAGCCCAATTTCCAAATTGTCAACAAGTAAAAGTAGAGCATCAGAAGCCTGGAGGTTATAAGCAATGTATAAATCTTCCAATATGGAAGTGGGACATGATCAACATGAATTTCATCATAGGTTTTCCTCGTACATTTCAGAAATTTGATTCCATATGGGTGATAGTTGACAGACTTACTAAATCAACACACTTCCTACCGGTTAAGACTACTTACACAACTGAAGAGTATGCGAGATTGTACATTAAAGAGATAGTTCTATTGAACGGAATTCCAATCTCTATTATATCAGACAGGGGAGCTAAATTTACTGCAAATTTTTGGAAGTCTTTTCAGAAGAGTTTGGGTACACAAGTGAATTTAAGTACAACTTTTCACCCTCAGACAGATGGACAGGCAGAGCGTACCATACAAACACTTGAAGATATGCTATGAGCTTGCACATTGGACTTTAAAGGTAGTTGGGATGATCATTTATCTCTTATTGAATTTGCCTAAAATAATAGCTATCATTCAAGTATCAAAATGGTTCCTTACGAAGCTTTATATGGAAAAAAGTGTAGATCACCAATTGGATGGTTTGAAGCGGGTGAAACTGCCTTATTTGGGCCAGATCTTGTTCATCAAGCTATGGAAAAGGTTAAGGTGATACAACAGCGGCTATAAATGGCCCAAAGTCGACACAAATCATATGCCGATGTTAGAAGAAGGGGGCTAGAGTTTGCTATAGGTGATTGGGTATTCTTGAAGGTATCACCAATGAAAGGGGTAATGAGATTTGGAAAGAAAGGAAATCTAAGTATGCATTATATAGGGCCATATAAGATTATTCAAAGGTTTGGTCAAGTTGCGTATGAATTAGAACTACCCCAAGAACTCTCCACAGTTCATCCAGTGTTTCATGTTTCAATGCTTCGGAAGTGCATAGGAGATCCATCTCATATTGCTCCCACTGAAGATGTACAAGTTACAGAAGATCTCTCCTATGAAGAAGTACCTATTGCTATTCTGGATCGACAAGTTAAGAGGTTAAGAAATAAAGAAGTAGCTTCTGTAAAAGTGCTTTGGAAAAATCAGCAAGTAGAAGAAGTCACATGGGAAGCGGAGGAAATGATGAAGTCTAAGTACCCGCATTTATTTCAAACTGAAGATAAAATTCAAGATGCGGAATTGGAGCAATAACAAGTAAGTATATATAAGTATTATGTGTACGTGATAATATGAAGAATGAACTTAGACTTGAACATACTTATATTGGATAATGTTACTAACATTCGAGTACGAATGTTCCTTAGGGGGGAAGGATGTAACACCCCATACATTTCCGGACTTATTTGACTACCTTAAAATTTATGGAATTATTTAAAATTGCGATAGTTGGTGTATTACCCACTAAATTTATTGGGCTGAATTAATATTATGTTTATGGACATAATTGAGGCCCAAAATTAAGTAAAAAGACATAGTCCCAAAAAGGGAGATGATTCATTTAAAAATGGACCAAGTATACTTGGACTTTTTGACCAAATAATTGGATAAGTATGGACAAAGGAGAGGCGGTTTGGAGGGACTTTATAAGGTTGAAATTCAGATTATTTTCATAACATTTCACTTACCAAAAATCAGATTTTCAATCAAACATTTTTTCCTCCCTCAAACCCTTGCCACCCTAATTTTCTCCAAGGATTTTTGGACAAATATTCCACTTGCAAGCCTTGGTAAGTGTTTACCCTTATATATTAATATATTATATGCATAATATGTTGTGTATATCATGTTGGTTACGTTTAAAAAGTGTTGAGCAGTCCACTTATTGTGAAACAGTCCACTTTTGCTTAATCGCTAAAGGATTTTCCCTCTATGTGGTTTAAACTTGAAAGGGGACTTAAGGTATTAAAGGAATTTAATTATATGGATGATATTTCATTATGTTTAAGTGTGGTGCTATACCTAAGTCGTTACTCCTTGTGTATAACTTGTGGAAATGTTTATACGTAATTGTGCATGGAACGTGTGGTGTAGTGGAAAGAGAATATTTTCTTGTGATGTTGATGCGAATTTTGAAACCATTGTGGACTGTTTTTTGGTATATTTTTGTGGAAGATATTTATGTGACTTTATGTAATAAATATGTGGAGTTGCATTGAGGTAAAAATATGAAGTATGCAATTGGTGGGAAATCTTGTTGGTTTGTGACGTCTATGTTGATGTGTGGACTGTTTTGGTATTGTTGGTGTTGTGAGGCAGTAAATTGTATTGTAGGAGTGTGTAATGAAGTTATATGGAAGTATAAAGGAATGTGGAATTATATACCATGTGTTTGGGATGTTGGATAGTTTTTACTTCCCGTTAAGTAACTAATTACCGTCTTGCAACTTATAATGTAATTAGATTTTAATGTTAGCTTCGTTACGTACTTGTGTTGTAGAGTAATGCTTTAAGGAAGAGATTAATTGTTTTAGTCACATGTTGGAAATATAAGGTATGTAAGGTTACATTTTCCGAATCCTTTGGCCGCACCTATTGTTCACATCGTTACCAAACTTGTTTCCACTCCGAAATGTTTTAAAGTATCTCATTTTAGGTTTGTTAACAATTGTTATTTATGTGTCTCTTATTTGTTGACTATTGTTCCAAATCTCCAATAATGTTATGACCACCGATTTAACAATCTCACAAAAATTAAAGAAATGAAGTAATGCATATTTGTTTGAATATGGGTGGTAGCTCTGGGGGCGAAAGCCTAGCTCGAGCCGATCTCGATTGATTATTGGATGCAGGGGGTAGCTCTAGGGGTGAAAACCTAGCTCGAGATGAACCTGATTTATTAATTTATGGGTGGTAGCTCTGGAGGTATAAGCCTAGCTGGAGCCGATCCCAATGTTATTTACCACTGATCAGTTGGTCCTGGGCATTGTATGATGTATATTGATATAAAGGTAAAAGGAATGAAATGAATGTAATGTACATGGTTCCACATATACAGTATGGTGGTATATCAGTATTATCTATTCACTTGTATTGGATTCCATTTGAGTTCCTATATTTCATACAGTTACTTATAGACTTACATACTCAGTACATTCTTTCGTACTGACATCCCTTGAGGGACCTGCCTTACTTGTTGCAGGCATAGGAGCTAGTAGACCTTCACAGTAGGGTACAGGTCATCTGCAGGCTATTGGTGAGCTCCAGGTTGATTCGGGGATTTTCGAGTCATTTGTATATATTTTTGGTACTATGTAGCAGTTGTATAAGGCGGGGACTTGTCCCTACCTTAGTCATGGTTATATATCTTTTAGAGGCTTTGTAGATATTATAAAGTCAAACGTAGAAATGTCTTACCTTTTAGACGTTATGGCCCCAACGGCCAAGTCTCCTATCCATTTTGAACGTCTTTACATGACTTTCCTCATCGATATATTATATCTGCACATGGAAGAATTTTTGTTCACTTAATGGCATGCATATGAATGTACATGATCATAGGTTGGTTCTCTCGGGCCTTTACGGCTACGGGTTCCTGTCCGCCCCAATGGGATTTGAGGCGTGACATAAGGACTTGTCGATTAACAATTCACTACAATATACTAATGTTGATTATTTATTCAAGTGATAAATCTAGCGATGAATTTTTAAATTAACAGAAATAAAAATAAAAATAAAATAACTAATGAATAATTAACCAAAGAAAGACTAGAGTTTTATTTGTAATGACCCTCCAGGTCATTTTCTGTGTTTTTGTTCTTTTTCTATGTTTAGAGCATTCCTATATCTGCCCCAAGTAAGTTATGAATTGCTGGGATTAATAGTTCGGTTATCGGGCAGTTCATTTGCTTTTTAGAGCCATATCCCTATTTTTGGAGCTTTTGAAGTTGACAAATGGGTCTCGAGCCAAACATCAGGTAAATGGCCAAAGAGGGCAATTTTGACAGTTTTATTAGTTTTGAAATGTCAATTTTAGGCAAGGGGGACCCTTGGTCCGGGTCCCGAGGTTACCAAACTCGTTTTGGGCTATAGGATGGATTTTGGTGAAAATAGAAACCTTGGGTTTGGAATGCACATTTTGTCGAAACGGCCACCTATAGAAATTTTGATGGCTCCGTTGAGTTTGAAATGCTAAATTTGGTAGGTTAGCATAGTTCATTTGCATGTACGGGGTTTTGAATGAATCCCGAGGACCTGATCGGAGTCCGTTGGACTTAGTAATTTCTTGGTGCCAAAGCAGCTGGTGCAACTGCTTTAGCAGATCATGACCTGATAACGAAAAACTATGAGAGGAGAAATAAAGAACGAAAATCACAAGAACAAGCTAAGATAAGAAGGTAAGAAAATAAGGATAGATAGAATGACACAAAGATAGGAAAATCATAGAAATCAAAGGGTCTTTCAAACCCTAAAACCTTTATTGAATTATCCTACAAGGCACCAATTCTATTACGTAAACTATGAGGGAATCAATCTCCCATGTAACCATTCTTTCAAAATAATAGTTCAAAATAAGCCAATCCTAGCTTTCACACTTTCAAGTGTATATCTCATCATCATTCAACAAAAACTAAGGAAAATGAATTACAACTACTATTATTTATAGTCATGGGTTATTATTATAAGCATGGGCCAAAAAGTTACCCATTTTTAAGAAATCGGGAATCTACCGATGCAGATAGGGCACCTGCTGGCACATGTTAGGCCACAGGTGACATGCCCTCCCATTTACTGGAGTATATTTCCATCTGCTGGTGCATATTGGGGCGGATGTCACTCTAGCATATCGTCTAGCTCCTCTTTCCACCCCAACAACCCTTCCAATGGCTTTTTTGACTCTAAGTTACCCTCCACACATGGTATTGCACATTTGGGGGCTTTAAAAGGGTCCTCCAAAAGTGTCCTTGCATCCTTATAATGATTGTAGTTTGGATCCCTTTGTGTCGGCCTTGAATTATGGGTCTGAAGAGGTTAATGCTGATTTGGCTTGTATCATCCTCCCCTTCTTGAAAAGGATTTGGCCTGCAATCCAAAATCAAAAAACACATGAGGCGGACAAAAAACCAATATATCCTCAAAGCATGAGGGTTAGCACAAAGATTAGAAATAATATTTCCACGCCAAGCGGGTACATATTTGGTATACAACCAAAAATAACTTATCATACAATGCATAAAGGCTTTGGATATAATAGGCATCATAAGACAAGAATACTACAAAGGTCTTTATGGCATCAAGAACTCCAAAAGATGATATCACGTTTAACTATGGAGCCAAAAGACTAAATTGGTTCATCATCTCACAAAAAGAACACACCAAAAGTGGTGAAAACACCCCAAGGGGTTCATTTGGGTCAACAAGTTGAGAGACCCCCATACTTCTACCTCTATAGGAAACAAATCCTATACCAACATGGGTATCATCGTAAGGAAAAAGGTAGTAGAGAAAGGAATCAAAATTATGAGTCTCATTCAAGTGGTTTCCATATACAAGAGTACTAATTTTCTCAAAAAAGCTAGCAAGAAAGTTATCACTAGTTGGAACAACCAAGGATGGAGTCAAGTCATTAGGGTGAAAATTAACTTTTCTTTCATGACAATCCATGCTCACACAAAATCCAGTCCTAACACAAACATGGCTATCATCATAGGCAAAAAGATAGAAAATAAAAGAGCTAAGGACATTATTCTCATCTAAAGTGCCCTCAAATATAAGTACACAAGAAGGTAAGAAGAGATAATTTAAGCACATCGCATTTCTTCCATTTAAGCAACTTCCCCAGAGAAGTGCATTCACTAATAGAGTCATGCTACTAGAGGAATTGGAGGATCTATGAGAAACCAATTTAATCCAAATCCAATGGTACACCCAAGAAGTTGGGTTGCTTCTATTCTTAAACTTTAGCATACTCCTAAGAGTCTTTCCTATCACTTCAACTTGTCCAACCACATAAGTGTGACAATGATTAGGAAACAAGAGTTGGGCATCAAGTATGCTCCAAGGAATCTTCTCAAAGAAACAACTAGATTAGGCTTTTGGATTGCAAAGCCCACACAATTTATGCATCGCTACCACAAACCATGAAAATATTTGGGAGACAGAGACACTCTCATGGTAGAACATGAAGACATACAACTTTAAGAATTTTCCTACCAAAGGGAAAATATCATCATAACTCCAAGGATTGCTTGGAATAAGAGAGGGTAGGTACATACCTTGGGAACAAGGCTTTGATCTTGCTCTCTTATACTTCTTACGTGTATCACCTAGACCTTCTCTTTCATGGATCAACTTGGTCCTCTTGATTCTTTGTAGGAGTTTCCTTGGTAGGGAACTCCTTCTTTCGATCCTTAGGGTTAGATGTTTCACCCCTTGTCATCAAGTATCCATCAAACCTTAGGAGTTGTTTTAGCAACCTTCCTTCATCAACTTCAGAGTCCTTAGATAAGAAATTATCTTGACCTTCAATCCTATGCTCGTGAGGGATTTTCTTTGAATCCTCATTTGGGACCATTTGCTCATGATCCTGCAAAAGAGAAGTATTATTACAATGCAAAATCCTAGTACTATGATTAGCAGGTAACAAAGGTTTGGGGTTGACAAATTCCACAACTAGGTGTTCCTTGTACTCCTTCTCTAGCTCATTCTATGGCTCAAAATTCTCACACAACTCCCCTTCTTAATCCAAGTTCTTATCCTCCTTCATAATTTTCTCTCCCTTTAGTGCTTTTTTGGTGATCTCTTGATAAGGTGTCAAAGGCACAAGAGTGTGGGCTTGGGGTAGACCATGGTTGGGGTATTTTGGGGAGTGGTTCTTGGTTTTGCTGTACTTTTTGATTGACTTGGTTGAATTGGGGTTGTAGTGGAAGAACGGGATTTTGGTTATGTGGTTGAATTGGGTCTTGAGCTTATCTTGGTGGATTAAACATTTGGTGAACTGTTTCTGGGGAGATGGCAGTGGATGTGTTTTAGGCATGTTCTCTAGAAGAGGCATTGTAATTTTTAGGAGTGGATTGGGTGGAGTTTAGACAACCTTCCATGTTATCTAACCTTCCATCCCTCCCTGACATTTGACCTTGTATTTCATTCACATCTTGCTTCACACTCAAGATGGCCGCCATTAAGGCTTCCATGTTAACCTTTCTCAAAGAACTTGGAGTGCCATATCCCAGAGCCATAGTACCTATCAAAGAACACTAAACAAAAAACAACAAATAAGTTAGCATTAAGAAATCAACCTCACAATCTCTCAGAGTACACACTTTTGTTTACCTCACAATAGGAGTCTCTAGCTTGAAAGATCGTTTCTACTCCAATGGAAGATGTGGTTTCAATTTCTACTTGTGGTTGGAATAGATTCTTGTTTGAAGAAGAATAGATGACTAAAACAAATAAAAAAGAACTTGAACAGATAAATAACAATGAAACAAAAAGAGAAAAGCACAAAAAGAAATGGAAGAAGAAAGAAAAATGGACTCAAAGACTAATTAATCAACTAAGTAGATCAAACACTAGTTTTTAATTAGTTAGGAATCAAGAAATGAATTTAGGAATCAAAAATTGAAACTAAGAAATTGGAACCTGAGGAAAATTTGAATTTGGGTGGTTGAGATGCTTTAGGGTGAGATGTGGGCATTGGTCATGACCTACCCTCGCAAGTGGGGGTCGCGTGCCACAACCAATGAGCTGGGAAGTGACCTGCTAAGCTGACCTGCTGGCGCTTGTGAGGTCGCAGATGGCCAAGGCAGACCAGCTGAAGCCTCCGAATTTCCAACTTTTTATGGGCCCTCTTAGTTTCTCTTTCCTAGTACCTTCCCTTTTTGAAATATTCTTTAGTACTAACACCTTTTTCTTGATTCTTTTGGACCTTTTTAGGATCTAACAACACTTTTTAGGGATTCTTCTTCTTGAAGATTTAAAGATCCTCAAGAACACCAAAATCTAACCCTCACTCAAACAAGCTCGAAATTCAACAAAATTTTAAACCCAAACTACTTCCAACCTCCCAAACACAACCCAAGTGATTTTAAGCCTCAAATCCACACCAAAATTTTCAAATTTTCAAATCTATTTGCAAATTTCTTCAAGCTCCAAACCCAAAAATGGTGGATCTTCCAAAACCTCTCCAAATATCACCAAATTTCACATCTAGGGTCCTTTTGATTTGGGAAATACTTTCTAGGAACCCTTATCCTTCAATTTCAACCCAAATTCAGTAGATCTAAGAGCCCACTTCACTTTTCTCAAGAACTCAAGCTCAACAATAGGGGTTTTCTTCAAAACTACTCAAATCAAGCCCAAATTTTCAAATTCCATCTCAAATAACACTAGAGGAAACAAATCTAGTGTTGAAACTACAAGAAAAACTCAAAAACATAAAAATTATTTTGGGAATTTTCTTTAAAATGATATTTGCAATTTTTATTGTTATATTTTTCAATGCCATAGCCAAGATTAGAATCCTAAGAACGAATCTAAGCTCAGCTCGGGTACCAAATGATAATGGACAAACTATGAGAAGAGAAATAAAGTACGTAAATCACAAGAACAAGCTAAGATAACGAGCTAAGAAAATAAGGATAGATAGAATGACACAAAGATAGAAAGATCAAAAAATCAAAGGGTGTTTCAAACCCTAAAACCTCTATTGAATTATCCTACAAGGCACCAATTCTCTTACATAAACCACGAGGGAATCAATCTCCAACGTAACCAATGTTTCAAAATAAGCTAATCCTAGCTGTCACACTCTCAAGTGTATATCTCATCATCATTCAACAAAAACTAAGAAAAATGAAAGAGACCTACTACTATTTATAGTCATGGGCTATTATTACAAGTATGGGCCAAAAAGTGACCCATTTTCAAGAAATTGGTCATCTACCCATGCAGTTAGGGCACCTGTTGGCGCATGTCAGGGTTCAGGTTACATACCCTCCTATTTTTATGCATGTCCCCATCTGTTGGAGCATGTTGGGGTATTTCCCACTCTAGCATGTTGTCTAGCTCCTTTTTCCACCCCAAAGGCCTCTTCAATGGCCTCCTTGACTCAATATACCCTCCACACATGGTATTGTACTCTTGGAGGCTTGAAAAAGGTCCTCCAAATGTGTTCTTGCATCCTTGAAATGATCATGGCTTGGATCCGTTTATGTCGTCCTTGAATTATGGGTCTTAAGAGGTTAATGCTGATTTAGATTGTATCATGACCGTTTTAGCGGTGGCTGGACAACTGAGGCTGGGTCGCTTTAGGACCCACCGCACCATTTTAGTGGTGACAGCTTTAGCAATCATTTAGCCACTAAATTAGTCATCGCTAGTGTGTTACATATTACTTTCTTCCTCAAAATTTAGCTTTATTTCTCTAAGTGTAAGATGCCATTAGAGGTATTGAGAGATCAAAATTCGTGGGAGTTCGTTAAATTAAAGTTTGGAATGTGTTGGGGGAATCATTGTGATCATCTTCTTGCGTTAATTTCATATTTATCCAGATTGATTTTTGTTTAAAATAGTAGTTAAAATTCTTGTTTCTTCGATCCTTATATGACTATTTTGGGACTGATTTTGGTTCGGATTGCGCCTAATTTTGGGGCAAACAATCCTTGAGCTGAGAGGGATGTTGTGATGGATTTAATTTCATAATTCAACAAGCAGGACCCAGGATGGATTTTTTTGTCTAATTTCTAACCCAAAACGTTAATACACATGGCATTGATATTCTCATCTTAGTAGAACATTATTTTTATAGCGTGGCAGTGGTCCGAGGCTTCTCAAAAGGGAAAAGCTCTGGTGTAGACAATCTTATGTGCTTTCAGTGACTTCCAAGAAGACTGGGCTTACCTTTCTCCTAGACTTTGGTTTATTATGATATTAGTATGATATTATGCTAGTTTTGGGTGGGTACTTATGGCTCGATTGTTATGTTAGCATCTATTACCTTATTTAGCCGGTTAAGGGGCCTTTTTGATAAAGTTTGGCCCCATTTTCACTTATGTTATACTACGACTATCCACTAGGACTAGAATTGGTTTACTTAGTTCCTTCGAGTGAGATTGAGAAGTCTTACCCTAGGTTTGGGTAGGTGCTTGCCTTAGGTGTGGTTTTTGGGGTTTGGTAGTGGGCCTCATTGCTCTTTTTAAGATAGAATGCTTGTTGACATTAATGATCACATAGCCATTTCCTTAGGCTATTACCTCAGTTTGTATTGATTTAGACACTATTTTACACCTATTTTATCTTCGCTACCCTGTGTAGAGTACCATTTGACCTTTAACCGCATTTTTTGGCTCATTAATTTGAACCATCATCTCCTTAGCAAATTTAGCCTCCTAAAATTGGGATTTATGACTAAATGGGCTCGAGACGAGTTAAAATCCTGGGGTATTAATACTAAGTCTTAGGTTATGACTTCTTTAAGTCCGGCGTATTTATACTGATTATTGTTTATGAGTTTTGGTTCGAGATCGGCATATATATATTGATTATTATTTAATATTTTAAATTCGATTATGGCATATGTATATTGATTATTATTTATCAGTTCCGATTCGAGTTTGACATTTACTATCATGATATTATTCTCTAGTTCCGGTTCGAGTTCGATATTTATTACCTTTACAAATACTAAATTGGGATTGGAAATCCGATAGAGACCAAGTGTGGTTATGGATGGAAAGGAGTATTAGGTACACATATTGCTCATGTCTGCTCATTTTACGTTTATTTTTGTCGATTATTCAATCCATACATTAGTGTCGCTCTTTCCTTGTACCCACCGTGCTTATGGGGGTTCGGTTGGGTTTATTTCTTTTTATTTGTGCCTTGTAAGTTTATGGGGCCTAGTTAGGTTATAGCTAGGCTTTTATTATTGCTTTTGAGTTATTTAATTTCTACTTACCGCAGTTGTTAGCCTATTATTTCCTTTTTTTCCCTTATTTATTAACTTAGGTTTACATTTTCGCAGTTTATTTATTCTTTTACTTTAATTTAGATCAGTCTGCCTATGATGCCTACTGAGTTCCTGTTGTGTTGGTAATCATCATATACTTCTACAACTTTTTTCCTGATGTAGATCCGAGTACAAGTCATTGTCATTGATGACATCCTTGGGTTGTGCTATTGTTCAGAGATAGGGTGAGCTTTTAGAGTCCGGAGATGATCCTTCTCCTTTTGCTATTTTTGATATCTTATTTGTATATTCAGATACTATGATGTATATTCTAATAGTGTCTAGTACTCTTTTTGTATTAGGGGCTCATGTACTAACCTTACCAGGTCGTGGGGGAATTCATTTTAATATTTTGTCCTCTTTCCTTCTTGTACAACATACAATAATATATATATATATATATATATATATATATATCTTCTCTCATGGCTTATTACTTCAGTTGAACCATTATTTTCTTACCTACTGGTGAGTTAAAGTATGTGTCATCATGACTCAAGAAATTAGGTCGTGACATTACATAATCAATGTGATGAATCAATCTAGGTTTATGGATTCGCTAACAATCATGTTGAGCAATCAATTTCATAAACTTTCTTGTTTATGTAGTTGTTGATTTACAAGGTTGATTTTATGATTATGACATGGTCAGCCTCTAATTATCTATCCAATTGACTCGCAACTACATCATTGAGTGAGGATGAGATAACCCAATTCGAATGCATTTATATGTCTTCTCATTTTATAACCAATTAAGGTGATCTGATATATTACTATCCTAGCTACAAATAAATTCCTTATTTTTCTAATAAAGAGATCTTGCTCCCTATATTCTTCGTTCTATCTTATTTATTCACCTCAGGATCACAAAATAATTATGGATTTATATTAATTTTAGCTAAGCATTAAAATAGTAAGCAAAAGAATGTAAGAATAACTATGATAATAATCAAACAAATCGAATTAAGAGTTACTAAACAACCATTAGTTAGGTACCATAATTCTAGAACAAGAATTTTAACTCCACATAGACATGGAGATATTACAACAAATCATACAAAGAAAAACACAAAAATAAATAATAAAAGTGTAAAAAAGAATAAACAAATTTTTTCGGCCTCCACGGCGGCTCCTAGCTCTCTCTAGGTCAAAAATTTATAAAAATCGTTCTTATGGACTACTTATAGGTGTATAAAAAATCCCCGAATAAAATAACTAAATCAAAAATGACCTATAAAAAAATAAGTCCGAATTGGTTTGGCGTCGCTGATGTTGCTTTTCACGTCCTTCAGGTGTCAGGTAAGTTTTTTTCATCTTACTTTCGGAATTACAGATTGTTAATATAAAAATATTTTTATATTCAATTCAATCCATGCATTAAGATGCCTACTTGATTTTCTTATATGATTTCTCATTTTTAATTCGTTTCTGCTCCAAATTACTTCATCTTCTCACCGCTTTAACCCTACACATAAAATATAATACTAAGCATAATATATAAAATCAATTCTATAAAAAGACAATTAAAATACTAAATGTAAGATAAATAATGACTAAATATGTGTAATTTTAGTATCACATCACCACCCCACACTTAGAATCTTACTCATCCCAAAACAAGCATTACAACTCATCCCAATAAATCAAGTCTAGGAATAACACCACTTTGCTTGATACAAACAATTAGACCATATAGAATTCACAACATTAAGTACATTTCATGATCATTATGCAATAAATACAAAAAAAACAATAAACATTTAACCTCCTAACCTCAAAGAAGGAATCTAACTCATCAAATTTAAGCCCGCTTACCTATTCTTGTTAAACAAAGCTAATAACATCACCTACCTATCATGAAACAAGCACCCTCAAAAGAAAAGAAAATAGTCCACACACACAATTCAAATGATTGAATATAAATTAAGCACTTAACATCAAAGATCAACTCTCACTCTCACAAAAGAATTCACATGTATGTACAAAGAACCATAGACTTGTCCATTATATTCATCGAATAATTAGGCATGCTCAAATAGAATAAAATTAGACTTTAACGAGTTGTAATATTGGCTCAGGGATGGGTAGGAAAAATATATAATAGTGACTTACACTTACCTTAGCACTTTGCACTTTTTAGCCTTTATCACCTATTACTTTCTCCTCTTTATTTTTGGCCCTCTCTTCAACAATTATTTTTACTAGTATTCTCATCTTATCAAGAATATTTCAATTTTTTTCTCAAGCATTTTTCTCTTTTTATACTTATGTCACATTCTCTAAAAGAAGGACGGACCTTTTTGATACGAGCATGGATAGCGTGGAGCACATTAGGATGGGTTTCCACATATGGATGATAGCTTGGAGCCCGAAGGAAGCCATGAAGCAATAAATATACAAGGTCATGAGCTATAAAGATGTCATTTGAACAATCAAGAAGGGCCCTTGTGGGTTATTACTAAAATAGTCACTTTTGGGATATTTTTGTAATAGGCTATTTGTGAAAAGGTAAGGACTATAAATAGTTGCCTTAGCCATTTTCTTTACTCAGATTTTTGATGATTAAATGATCTTGAATAGACTTGATATTTAGTTACTCTAGATTAGGGTAGTAATTGGGTTCAATTCCAATTATTAGCTTAGATTGAGTGATTAGGATGGATTCCCGAATTGCTTGTGTTATCTTCTTCACTCAATTGATCATCGAGTAATCATACTGTGGATTCAATTTTGTTTCTCGTGCATTTGATTGAGTTCTCTTTCTCCCTTGGTTTAATTGTTCTTCAATTGAACCTTTCTTTCCTCACTTCTCATATCTTATTTCTCAACTATCCTTTAATTTTACTATTTAATTCCGCGTTTTCGTTATTGATTTTAGTCACTTGATTGAGGTCGTTGTCATTTTGGTATCAGAGCTTAGGCTAGGGATTCACTTCTACGGATCTCAATCCTAGGTTCATAAATCTGAAATTTTTTAAAAAAATAGTGAAAAAACATTTTTGAGAAAATTTCAAGAAAAACTTGGTTGATTTGAGTTTCTTTGTGCTCTTATCACTATATTCGTGATTCTCTAGTGATATTGGGTCTAGATCTAATGTTTCAACTTGTTTGGAGGTGAATTGAAGTTTTCACCATTGTTGAGCCTTAAAAAGCTTGAGGAAGGTGAAGTGGGTTTGAAGATCCAAGTGAAATTGAAGGTTTATTTGTATTGGAGTTTTTTCTCTCTATCAATAGGAGCTCAAATCTGAAATTTGAGACCAAACAGAGTTAAAAATCCATTGGGGTCAATTTTGGAAGTTGATCATCTTCATGGTGTTCTTCATAATTTGAAGTGTGTTTCAAAATCTAAAAATTTTGGGTTGAAATTAGAGCTTTAAAATCATCGGGATTTGTTCTCTATATCAAGGTAAGCTTGAATCTCGAATTTCATCAAATTTGAAGCTAAAATGAAGGAGTTATCAATTTTGGAGTTCGTCTTGTTAATGATGTTCTTCATAGCTGAAGAAAAAGAAAATTGGTCTAAAAATATGATTTAATTGGTTTGAAATGGAGGGTTTAAAAGTATTGGAGCTTGATCTCCATATCTAAACGAGCTTAAATCTCAAATTTTATGGAATTTGGAGCTAAAACGAAGGAGATATGAATTTTTGAAGTTCATCCATGTTCTTGGTGTTCTTCATGAAATTCATGTCTTGTTGAAGAAGAATTATTCAAAAGGTGTTGTTTGATACAAAAAGGGGAAAAGAAAAGGAGGTGTACTTGTTTGTACAAATAAAAAGACCAAAAAGGGCAAAGACTAGGACAAAAGGTAGTACAGGGATGACCACATGGTACAATTCTTGGAAGCTTCCTCAAGTGTCCTTTTGCCATGGATTTTCAGCTTTTTTTTCTAGTTTTCTTTGCTTTTTGAAGCATTTTTTCCATGTATTTCAACAAAATTCCTTCCCAATTAATTTTATTGGTCCAAATCTTGGTAAATTTATTTCTTTTTATTAATTTTTCCTTTTATTTGGCTTCATAACTTGATTCAATTAGTAGATTACCCTACTAAATATTATCAAGTTCTTTGAGTCCGGTTTTTTTTCTTGTGTGCTTTACTTTTTTTATTTCGTTGTTAATTTTCTTGATTCAAGTCTGTTAGTTTTTAATTGAGTTATCCTTTTTTAAAGAGTCACAAAGATCCATTCCTCCACAAGCATAGATAACCTTGAATTGATTGAGCAAGTTGGTAACACTATCAATTTGGGAAAGAAGCCATAGAAGGTGAGTTGATAAAGAGTGACGTGAGACTTTTATTACTAACTTG
The DNA here is from genome assembly GCA_031232105.1 of Capsicum rhomboideum. Lineage (NCBI taxonomy): Eukaryota > Viridiplantae > Streptophyta > Magnoliopsida > Solanales > Solanaceae > Capsicum > Capsicum rhomboideum. The sequence continues at coordinate 55,396,203 of CP124716.1, read as the reverse complement.
TTTGCTAGTTTTGTAGGTACCAAAGCCGATACAAAGGAGAATGTCATCGATAGCTTCGGATTATTGTGGAGATGACATTAGTGACTATGCTTGTAGCGACATGAACTATGAGTATAGTGATGATGAGCCACATGAGGGTTCTTTGAGTGCTTGTGAGCAAACTAATGAAGCTCATGAGTGCGGTGGTGATTCATATGAAGTCTATGATTGTGACCATGAGCAATATGGTGGTGAGAACTACTACTCCGGAGATAAATGTGAAATGAATGGGGCTTATGGCTTTTTTGATGAACATGAAGGAGTAGAAGTATCTTATGATGAATTTGATGGTGAAGATGAAAGGTATGGGGGTTCTCATGTTACACACTATGGTAATAAAGACGATGTGAGGTATGATACTTTCTCCCATATGTCTTATGAATCCTTTGAGGATGATTGTAATAGAAGGGGTAGTTGTGAGGATAAATTACCTTTCTCGTATTGTGCTACTTCTTATTCTAGTCGAGGGGGTATAGATGTGTGGGTGGAACCAATTAGAAGACTTCATGTGGACCATTGTCGAAGAACGTTCTCTACTTCTTATGGTGCAAGAACTTGTACATTCTCTACTTCTTATGGTGCAAGAACTTGTACTTATCCTCATTTCATTATGACTAGTTCTCCATACGGTAATGATGTTGGAGGAAGGGTGGGAGGATTAATGAGCCATAGAACTAGAGGGAATTCATTATTTCAAGATGTGTGTGACCGGGAGAGGTGGATTCTTGAAACAAAAGTTACAAATGAACCACTCCCAATTGATGATCCAATTACTTTGAAGATGAACAAAAATTTTGCTTCTATGGTAATAGCTCTTGACAAGATAGCTCAAATGGTCTCCAAGCTTAATACCAAGGAGTCAAAAGTAAAACAAGCTACTCCTTGTGGAAATGTGCTTGAAGAGGATCCTGTGAATGAAATGAAGGCTACTCCTAGCAACCCAAAGTGGAAGTTAGAGGTGAAGGGATCTCCAAACCCTTCCCAAGGAATTCTTGGCACTTGTCCTAACTCCAATAAGATTGACAGACAAAAGATTGAGAGAGTAAGGGTGTGATATATGACAACTCTAGAGTGGAAAAAGGAGAGATTGTGAGTAGTGATGTGAGAGGGTTGTCATAATCTTATACTATTTTTTTTAACCTTTCTTCCTTTTCTAGTTGTCTAGATTCTTGTGCAGGTATCCTTGGAGACAAGCCTAGCGAGGCACCTCGAGCAATGAAGAATTATGAGGTGCTAGAAAGCTTTCCAAAGGAGCAAATGTTCTCCAATATTGAAAAGCAAGGTGAATGCAATCCTTTCTATGAACTACAAGGTAACTAAGTTAAACATTAGACTTTGTCAAAAGTTGAAGATCCTTGTGTGGCTAGTAGCCAATTAAGTGTAAGTGATGGCATGTATATGTGTGATCTTAAAGATCCATTGCCTTGTGATCATCTTGATGACACCTTGTTACATAGTGATAGTGTATTTATTGAGAGTGTTCATACACTAGTTAATCCTATTGATGACCGAATTGATTCTTCTAGTAAGATTAATTTATGTCCACCTAGTGTTGACACTTGTGCCTTGAATGATCGTATATTTTGATGTGATTCTTTTCCATGTTTTTATATTGTGCATGTTGAGAATATGGATACACTAGTTGATCCTATTAATGACCGAATTGATTCTTCTAGTAAGATCAATTTGTGTCCACCTAGTGTTGATACATGTTCTTTGAATGATAGTTCATTATCAATTGATATTGGTGTTGATCAACTCGTGTGTAATGATGACCCACTAAATGAGGAGTTTTGTGATGAACATAAGGAACCTCAATTTAGTGTTGGCATTGATATAGTTGGTCATGTAGATAGTCATGTGAAGTCATTGCACCTAAATGATGAATCCTTGAATTGTGATTCCATTCCTTTTTCTTCTCCTAAGGATTGTGAAGTGGGATGTGTTTTTAATGATAATCTCTTGTTTGATGTTGACATGACTAATGAAGGTGAAATGCATAGTGGTGTGTCTTTGTCATGATATAAGTGTAGCCCCTCTTGAAGGCTACCAAGTGATTGAGAATCCATTATAGTATGATGACACACTTTTCGAAGATGGAACTCTCTTCTTGAAAAATGATAGTTCGTCTATTGGAGAGGTTAGTGGTCAAAAGAAAAAGGGTGTAAGTTCTCCAATAACCCCTTCATTCTTGTGTGATGCCATTCTTGATCAAGACCTTAATGCTTGTGGATCAAAGGGTAATCCTATATGTGGGCACACCTTGGGTAACATTTATCTAAGTAACATCTTTCTTTACTACTTTCTTGCATATGATGAACCATTTCTCAAATGTGATCTCATGCTTGTGAACCCCAAGTCAAATGTTTCATTGCCTATTTTAGAAGTTTTCTGTGTTCTTGCATCCTTGTTTGACATACTTATGCTCAAGTTGTGTGGACCACAACTAATGGGTGCTGTTACTTTTTTTTTTGGGAGAGTCCATGGATATTGAAAGCTCTTTGTCACCTTCATAGGGTTGAACAAGTTGAAATTTCAAATGGGACTCTTGGAAGCATGCTTGATACAATTTGACCTAAATGAACCCTTATGGGTGATTGCACCATTTTTGATAAGGTCTTCTTGTGAGGCGATGAAACAATTGTGTCTTACGGCTCCTAAATCATATATGATTTCATCTCTTGGGGTTCTTGATGTCGTTAAGACCTTTGTGGTTTTCTTGTCTCATGATGTTGCTTATGACCAATTCCTTTGTACCTTATATGATGAATGGATCTTCTTCAACACAAAGGATAGTTGGTTGTTTCAAATGTGTGCCTCCTTGGCATGTTGGTGTGGTTGATAACCCTTGTTCTAACCCTCATACTATGAGGATATGTTTGTTGTTTGTATTTCTCATGTTTTTGCAAGGTTCACATTCGATGACTAATCCTTTTGAAGAAGGGGACGATGATACAATCATGGATAGCATGGAGCACATTAGGATGAGTTTACACAGATGGATGATAGCTTTGAGCTTGAAGGAAGCCATGGAGCAATAAATATACAAATTCATGGGCTATAAGAATGTCATTTGAACAATCAAGAAGGGCCCTTTTGGGTTATTACTAAAATAGTCACTTTTGGGCTATTTTTGTAATAGGATATTTGTGAAAAGGCAAGGACTATAAATAGTTGTCTTAGCCATTTTCTTTACTCAGATTTTTGATGATTAAATGGTCTTGAACAGACTTGAAATTTAGTTACTGTAGGTTAGGATAGTAATTGGCTTCAATTCCAATTGTTAACTTAGATTGAGTGATTAGAGTGGATTCCCAAATTGCTTGTGTTATCCGCTTCACTTAATTGATCATTGAGTAATCATATTGTGGATTCAATTTGGTTTCTCGTGCATTTGATTGAGTTCTCTTTCTCCCTTGGTTTAATTGTTCTTCAATTGAACCTTTCTTTCTTCACTTCTCATCTCTTATTTCTCAACTATACTTTAATCTTACTATTTAATTCTGCATTTTCGATATTGATTTTAGTCACTTGATTGAGGTCTTTATCACTTTTCATCACTTTGTAGCTATCATTGGTCACCTTTTTCTTCACTCAACCATTCCTTTTCTTTTAATGTAACGATATTATCACAATCTATGCTACAGTGCTCAAGAAAGTAGGGTGCAAAAATTAGGGCACTACAACATTTTAGGCCTAAGACTGCACTTAATTTGGACAACGTTTATAATGTGTTGCTTAAAGTACTTTCGACCACGTTTTCAAAGCGCAGGTCTAGTTTTTAGCTTTTGGCGATAAATATTTTGGGAACACTTTTAAATGAGATATTTTTATTCTTTTAAAAACAACACTTCATAAGTGTGGCACAATAGTTTTGATAAAATTTTTAGTCCAAATATAATAAATTTCTTCCATACATATACATTTTCCTCCAAAATTCAAAAGAAAAATACAATACATATACATTTCCCCCCAATTCAGCTCTATCTAGAAAATACTAAATAAAAATTTTAATTCAACCCTATCTAAAAATACATACATTTCAGAGAATTTTCTTCCTTTCAAAAGAAAAAAAGTTTTGAAAGGATTTCCTCCTTTGCTAGAAATATGTGAAATTGCTCCAGATTTTCATCCAAGTTTTGAAAGGGTTTTCTCCTTTGCTCAAAATTGCTCGATTTGTTCCAAAGAAATAGTGTTTCCTCCAAGTTCTTCTATGGTATTCTCTTCTTCGGTAAGAAGTGTTTCTCTTATAGTCTCTTATCGAAGTTCTCTCTGTGTTAGCTTATAAATCTGTTAAAGGAAAACAAAATTTTCCCCTCTTCTTTCTTCCCTTCCCCCACCCCACCATTACTCTTTTCTTGAATTTCCTCTTTTGTGTCTTCAACTACCTATATATCCAACTCATTTTTACTTGCAAAAACACAAAATTTGCACTTTTTTCCCACTAATTAATGGAAATTTTAAGAACATTTTTCGGGGGTGGAAGAAAATTCAAACTTTGGTAGTTTAAAACTAATACTGACATCGCAGTAGCTGAATTCATCCTTGTGATTTCTATACCAAGATAGTATTTTTAGCTGTAATATCTTTGAAAACCCAAGAGCTTCTGGTGTGTCGTTAGTTCATTCCCTTTTTGCTGGTGAAGGTAAACTAATTTAAAGCTTCCTAATCATGTTTCTGCAGATTACTCATACATGCAAATCCTTTTTACTTGTGAAAGATTTGAGACCCAAGCATATTACTGTGGGTCATGGTATTAATTGCTTATTATATTGTGATATATGCCCCCTCTGTTCTAATTTCATGACACTTTTTTGATTTCGGATATGAAATCTTTAAATTTTAATAAAATAAAATTTATATAGTTTTTGATGATTCAAAAATTTTATTAGGTATATGAAAAATTTTAATTTCAATTTTTTTTATGATTCAAACTTTTCTGAAAAAATATTACATAAAATTGTTTATTCTATTCTCCTTAAGCAATATATAGAAGTTGTTAGTATATTTACTATTTTCTACTGAAAAACTTACTTGGGGTTTTCCTACATATCATGTTTTATTTCATTTTTTTGTTTATTTTTATTTGATTTTATCAATATTGAAAGCTGCAGTATACTTTTTTTGAGACAGGTAACATCTATACTATAAATAGGAAACTACATCAAAGGTAACGCTCCCACTTTTTTCTATTATGCATATTGACTAGCATGGATAAAATCTTAAATTGTATAGGTAAAGTATTCTCGACTCTATTTTCTTAAAATTTAAATCTGCCTCTGTATTTCTATGATGTAATTTCTGTATTGGAACGGAGAAAGTAAAAACTGCCTTTGAAATTGGCGTAGTGGTTCCGAAGAGTTTTGAAAATTATAAAGATGTAGATGAAACTGTTGATTGCATTGAGGTACTAAATTTAGCTGTGTTATATACTATGGTTCATGTTATGGTTTTTTCTAGAGATCTCCATTAGTAAATTACTAGTTTAATTTTTTTGTTTTTGATTGAGTACTACTAGAGAAATCACACTTTTTTAATTTAGAGTCAATTTCCAAAATAATGGATGGAGGATTCATGGGCGATAACTAAAGTAAATTGAAGTTTCCCTACACATCTAAGCGTAAAGGTGTAACCTTTGTACAACTATATTAGTTGCCTTCAAATTCACTATGAAACTTATCTTGGGTCTAGGATCCATAAGCTTAACTCTTGACTTCTTGCCTATTTTAATATCTTGAATAGATTGAGATGTGATGTATTTTTTTTCCTTTAATTTCCTGATGCATGACTACCCAAAAAAAATAATTTTATAGGCTATCTAGGGTGTTTATGTGCAAACCCTATGGTAAAGTTAAGTCTTTAACAGAAAATTTCAAGTACCATATCCTTTAATTTCTATGTCGTATGTTTAAAAGCTCCTTAGGATAATTAGTTCATATTTATTTGTTGTCATGCCCCGAATTTCAACGAGGCGTGATTGGCACCCGAAGCCGACATGGCCTGAGAGAACCAATCTTTGCTCATGTCTATTCATATGCATATCCCTCGTATGAATCTTATTAAATTTTATTATTCTTCATGCAACTAAGCGGAAGTCATGAACATGGAAACATATATCATATCTATATATACGAAACTTGGCCGTTAGGGCCATCAAGTCAAAATGATCAGACATCTCTTGCTTTCATATACCCACATACGTCTACAAAAGCCTCTAACTGATGCATTTACAAGACCATCTAAAAGTCGGGACAAGTCCCCGCTTTATCTTTACAACATCAAAACAAATGTACAACTGTGATAAGTCCCGAAGCAACTGGGGCTCACCAAAGATCCGCAACTAACTGTCAACTTACTGTCTTTTTAAAAATCTACTAGTTCCTGCACCTGCAACATGTAAGGTAAGTCCCCCGAGGGGGTCAGTACGAAGAAAGTACTGAGTATGTAAGGCTCAAATGAAACTGTATAATACATAAATATTTCAATGAACTCAAATGCAAATGAATAATCAATATGAATAAGTCAATGTTCTGCACTTTGGGAACCATGTGTATTGCTTTCTTTACTTTCTTTACTTCTTTACCTCAATGCTTATTCATCTTTGACTGTGCTATACTGTACCTGGGCCCCAACTGATCAGTGGGTCTTTACATAACGTAACGTTATGTTGGATAGGCTCGAGCTAGGCTTATACCTCTAGAGCTGCCACCCATAAATCAATATAGCAGGTTCGGCTCGAGCTAGGTTCTTACCTCCAGAGCTGCCCCCTGTCAGGTTCGGTCTGAGATAGGCTTATGCCTCTAGGACTGCCCCCTGATCCAAAAATCTTGGGATCGGTTTGAGCTAGGCATTGCGCCTACAAAGCTGCCACCCATACTTGATCATTAACCACATATGTGCATTACTTTGTTTATTACTTTGAGATTGATATCTTTACTTGTGAGAGATTGGTACATTCACTTGTACATTACTTCTTTCATTATTTTTGAGAGATTGATACTTTGCTTATGAGAGACTGATACAATGATAATCACAACTGTATTTGAAGCTTTGGATCAATGATCAATGAGTGAAAGATATGTGAATAAACATTATTGGAAACATAGCCTTATTAGAAACATAACACCATTGGAACCATTAGACCATAATAAATGAACAAGATACATGAGTATGTCAATAGAATAACATATAAGAGAATAGTCAATGTGGATAAACCATCATTTTATATAATATCTTTTATAACTACTCTCCTTCAAGGGAAATTATCTTCACTCAAGAGACTTGCCTCCAATAGATTCTTCTATACCCAAGAGATTCTTTCTTGCTTCTATGTTCATTACAACTATTGTTCATCTACTTGGTTAGTAGGTTGTAAAAGAATAACATTCATCCACATACATCCACTCTAGTGGTGGGGTAGGGAATTAATAATATAACGTACATCCACTCTATTAACATACATCTACTCTATTGGTGGTTTAACCTACATCCACTCTCATGGTGGGAGAACATACATCCACTCTATGGTGGGGGAACATACATCCACTCTATGGTGGGAGAACATACATCCACTCTATGGTAGGAGAACATACATCCACTCTATGGTGGGAGAACATACATCCACTCTATGGTGGGAGAAATTGATATATCAACTTATGAGAGACTAATACATTACGGATTATGAAACTAATTGAAACACACAAATATGCTTTACCTTACTCTTATACTTCATGAGATTAACGCCTTAACTTATGAGGGATAGATATATTAGCTCGCACTTTACCTCCTTCACTATTCTTATGAGATCTTATATAAGTAGGTATATGATATTGGGCCTCCACCTTTGGTGGGCTCTACTAGATAACAAAGCATAATATTGGGATTATTCCATATTGAACTTATACCCTCTAGAATGTGATCCATACTCAATGAAACATATAGAAACCATATGCATTACCTCTTTACAATCTTGCACATCACCTCTCTTATTACTCTTATGAGATTGGTACTCTTACTTATGAAGAATTGGCACAAGGATAATCATCATACTATAGGACTTTGGAACAAGACATGATTGGAATATGCCTTTCAAGAATAAATAGATTCTCTTACATCATTACCCTCTTGGGATTGTTCTTTTAGGAATTTCAACGTCATGCCATCTTTGGAACTTTCATCAATGAATAAGAGATAAGTGAATCATAATTCATCTAAGAATAGGGCACATATGAATAACAATATACGCCACCCTGAATTGATATACTTCAAGCCTCTCGAAATTGAAACAAGCCCAATGTCAATAAGAACAATATGTTGTAGAAGGATACGGAAAGAGTAACCTTACATACCTTTACTTCCACGTATAAGTACACAAGTCTATATATGAAAACAATAGTCCAGCTTCTTCCTTATGTTTCACTCTACAACACAGGTGCATAACGGAACCAACATTAACCACCAACTACTTTACAATGGCATATAACGACAATAAGCTACATGTTTGGCTTTAACATGCCATTTCCCCTTTGATAAAACCATTGATGAAATTATTATTCCCAAAATCCTCCAATATTCCATACATTGACCAATACATGATAATCAATACATTTCACCACAACACTTCTCCTTTACACTTGCTTACCCACACCACATCACAAATAATCCATCAAATTACCTTAATACACCTCATAGCACATATAGGCCAAAATCCCACAATTTACACTTTTAGAAAAATAACAAGTTTAATAACAAAATCACACCATACATGTTCATATTTTATCCATACCATGCTATTCCATCAAAGTCACAAGTCATAATTAAAGCTTGAATCTCATGGATCACAAATCTTATATAAAAACACAAAGTACCATGTCCACCATTTCCAAGCATAACCAACATGATATACATAATCTCCCATGAATATAATATGTTAAACCATAATAATAAACACTTACCCAAGCTTTAAAAGTGACGATCTTCTCCAAAAGCTGACTTAGGGTTTTGAGAGCTAAAGGGATTCTCTTGAAATTTTCTAGAAAAACATAGAAATACATGTGTGCTTGTAATGGATAAAAAATCATATTTTTACCCCTTTATATAGGCCCTAAATTTCCATCCTTATCCACTCTTATGGCATTTAATGTTGGGTCTAGAAGGTCAAATAAAAGAATGGGTCATTTGACCCATTTGGGCCATGCATTTTATTCCATTTTTGGGCCTCAATTTGGGCCCAATAACATATTTCAACTTATCCCACCAATATTCATGCTTAATCCATCATATATCTCGTGTTTAAATAATTCCATAATGTCACGACAATATTCTCTTACGACATTCTCATTCGTCGTCTCAATCGCAAAAATAGAAATTCTAGTCGTCCATGGCTTCATTGAACATTTATGATACCTACTTTGTGTTTAATGATTTGATCATGTAGGGGTATGTATAAGTTTATTGAAGTATTTGAAACTTTAACAATGCTCAAATAACTCCAAGGAACCAAAAGAAACCATAAAAGAATCGACGTAGCATTGCGTTGCGAAACGGGCACGGAAGGGCACAATCTTTGTGCCTTGCGCCACTAGCTGCAAAGCAAGCTGGTGGTGCAGGAAATGACACCCCTAAGAATTAGAGGCTTGAGCCACACACCCTGAAATAGGGAGTGGCACAAGTCTTGGTACTTTGCTGAATTTTTCGGCCACTTTTTCCAACACTTGCATATCATCCAATACCCTATCAAAACACTACAAAATACTTACTTAGTGATCTTAATCATCAAGTAGACATGACTCCAAGTCACCAATTGAGGTTGGAATGTGTAACACCCCGTACCTTCCCAACCCTACTTGATGACATTGAATAAGAATTACTTAAGTTTCGAGAGTTATAAGTATGTATTTGGAAATGTTAAAGATGAGAAAAATTGAAATTTGGCCTTGTACATGTGACGAGTTTTTGTAGAAAGTGTTTTGTGCTTCCGTGGAGCATTTGTGTAATACCTCGTACACATTCTAGCCTCATTTGGTGACTTGGAGTCATGCTTACTTGATGATTAAGGTCACTAAGTAAGTATTTTATAGTGTTTTGATAAGGTATTGGACGATACGCAAGTGTTGGAAAAATTGCCGAAAAATTCAGCAATACATGGAAACTTGCACCACTGTCCTATTTCAGGGGTTGTGGCGCAAGCCACCTGATTTAGAGGGGCTTCATTTCCTGCGCCACTACCCTGTTTCAGGGGGTGTGGCGCAAGGAACAAATATTAGGCCTTTTCGGACCCGTTTTGTAACGCACTTCGACGACGCTTCTTGGCTGGTTTCTTTTGGTTCTTTGGAGTTATTTGAGAATTGTTAAAGATTCAAACACTTCAATATACTCCTACATACTCCTACATGATCAACTCATGAAATGTGAATAGTGATTCAAAATGTCCAAGGGAACCAAAGGCGACTAGAATTTCAATTTTTGCGATCGAAAGGACGAATGAGAATTGTTTAAACGAATATTGACGTGACATGATGGAATTACGTAAACATGTGATATATGGTGAATTTTGCATGAAAGTTGATGGGTTAAGCTACATGTGCAATTGGGCCCAAAATGAGGGCCCAAAATGGAACAAAAGAGAAGGCCCAAAGGCAAAAATGACCCATTCTTCCAATATTTGACCTAGTAAACATACCAAACATGTGGCTAGGTATGACTTGGGGTCTATATAAAGTCCCCAAGATCAGATTTTTATTGTCCAAATCTCTCATGTCTTTATGATATTTTCTTAAATATTTCTCCAAGTTCCAAACCCTAAAGCAAATAAACCCTAAGGCATATTTGGACAAGATCATCCTATTCCAAGCTTTGGTAAGTGTTTATTTTCATGGATTAACCTATTATATGCATGGGAGATTATGTATATTATGCTAGTTGTGTTGGCACAATGATGAATAGTGTATTTTTGCCTTTGGTGCAAGATGTGTCATCTTGGTGATTTGAATTTGAATTAAGCCTTGTGCCTTTGATGAAAAAGCATGGTATGGACAAAATATGAACATGTATGGTGTTATTTTTGGTATACAACTTGTTCTTGTCTAAAAGTGGCAATTATGGGATTTTGGCCGATATGTGTTATGAGTTGTATTAAGGTACTTTGATGGATTAGTTGTGATGTGTTATGGATAAGAAAGTGTAAAGGAGAAGTCTTGTGGTGAAATGTATTGATTTTCATGTATTGGTCAATGTTGGGAATATTATGGAATTTTTGGAATAATAGTATGATCAATGGTTTTGTTAAGAGGAAATGACATGTTTAAAGGCAAACATGTAACTCATTGACATTGTATGCATTTGTAAAGTACTTGGTGGTTAATGTGAATTTCGTTATGTATTTATGTTGTAGAGTTACACATAAAGAAGGAGCGGGATTATTGTCTACGCATCTAAGGTTGTAGATTCGTATTGCGAATCCAAGGTATGTAAGGTTACTTTGTCCGTATCTTCCTACGACAAATAGTGTTCACATTGATATGTCACTAGTCCTATCACGAAATGTCCAAAGGTATTCCATATGCACTACTCATGGATCATTTGTAAATCTCATGTCTCATATTCATGGTTAATGTTCCAAAATCTCAAATAAAGTTATGTTTCAATGGTTCAATAGTGACTATACTTGTGTCTCTTGTATATGGATTATTGTCCAATGGTTGTAATGGTATCATAGTGCTAGTAATGTTATATTTATCATTGATATTTATTCACATGTCCTTCACTTATTGGTCAATGATTCAAAGCTTCCAACAATGTTGTGTTCCAAAGTTCCAAAGTGATGGTATGATTATCAAAGTATCAATCTCAAAGTAATGAACAAAGTAATGCAAATGTGGTCAATGATCAAGTATGGGTGGCAAGTCTAGGGGCATAAGCCTAGCTCGACTCGATCCCGATGTGTTGATTTATGGGTGGCAAGTCTAGGGGCGTAAGCCTAGCTCGACTCGATCCCGAGGGTGGCAAGTCTAGGGGCATAAGCCTAGCTCGACCCGATCCCTGGGTGGCAGGTCTAGGGGCATAAGCCTAGCTCGACCCGATCCCAACATGACGATAAGTCATGTAAAGACCCACTGATCAGTAGGGGCCCGGGTACATTGTTATCATTTAGCATTGAGATAAAGAAGGCAAAGAAAGTAATGAAAGCAATCCACATGGTTTCCAAAATGAGAAATGGTGACTTATTCACATTGATTATTCATATGTTTTGAGTTCATTGAAATATTCATGTGTTGTACAGTTTCATCTGAGCCTTGCATACTTAGTACTTATTTCGTACTGACCCCTCTCGGGGGATTTACCTTACTTGCTGCAGGCGCAGGTCCCAGTAGGCCTCCTCAATATGGCCTCAACGGCCAAGTTTCATATGTATGCCTAAATATGTCCCATGTTCTCCTTTATTCGTATTTCGTAATATTATGCCATGGTGGTTATGAATATTATATGCATATGATTGAGCATAGGCAAAGGTTGGTTCTCTCGGGCCTTGTCGGCTTCGGGTGCCAATCATGTCCCGATGGGATTTGGGGTGTGACAAAAGTGGTATCAGAGCAGTCGGTCTAAGGATGTCTACAAAGCCGTGTCTGAGTAGAGTCTTACTTATCGATGTGTTGTGCACCACATTTATAAGTAGGAGGCTATGGGACATTTAGGATGTTGTTTCTTTCCTTCATTCTAGATCGTGCAATAGAGCCAATGTTGTCAATTGCACTGTGTCTGATCTTGGTAATTGTTTGTCTTTGGTATAGTCAAAATGCCGAACACTAGAAGAGGAAGAGGAAAAGGTAAAAGTAAGCTGATAGATAGAATTGCTGAGGGCACAAGTAGACTACCACCTGAACAAGTTGATCAAGATGGGGCTGAAACTGAGTTTGCAACGCGAGCTTCTTCTACTTCTTCAGCTCCAGAAGAGCCGAGAAGAAGGGAAGTGCCCGTAGAACCACCGATGAATGCCACGGACCAGGATCTTAGAAATGCAGTTCAGATGTTGACACAGTTAGTGGCATCACAGACACAGAGACAAACTGGTCCATTGATCAATGAAGATGATGCGACTAAAGCAGCTAGTCGGCGTACACAGGACTTCTTAAAGCTAGACCCTCCTATCTTCACAGGGTCAGATCCAAAGGCAGATCCACAGGACTTCGTGGATCAAATTCAGAGGGCCTTGGAAGTTATGCATGTGACAGGGGTAGAGACAGTGGAGCTTGTTGCGTACAGGTTGAAAGGAGAGGCCATATTGTGGTACGAGGATTGGAAGAAATCTCGTGACATTGGGGTAAATCCACCCAATTGGGAAGAGTTTAAAGTGGCTTTCCTTGATCATTATCTTCCATATGAAGTTCAGGAAGCAAGTGCAGATCAGTTCCTGAATTTGCGTCAAGGGAATCTGAGTGTTCGGGAATATAGTTTACAATTTAACTCCTTGGCTCGATATGCGCCAAATATGGTGGCGACAATGACAGATAGAGTCCATCGATACGTGGACAGATTAGAGCCATATTTGGTATGAGATTGCACCATTGCTGCCTTAAACCGAGATATGGATATAGCGAGAATTCAGGCCTTCGCCCAGAAAATGGAGGACCAGAGGCTAAGAAAAAGAACACAGGAGTCTGAGGGAGGGCCATCAAAAAGGGCCAGACCTATGGGGCAGTCTATAGTGTCCCCAGGACAATCAGGATCTCGAATGTTACCACCTAGACCCTCATTCTCTTATTCCACAGCGGGTGCTCACTCTCAGTTCCGAGGGTCTAGGGGTGGTCCATCTGGGCAGAGTAGTGGAGTTCGTGGGTCCCAGGCAGCAGGTTTCCCTCGTCAGCAGTGTCAGCACTGTGGGCGTACTCATGCAGGTACATGTCGAGTGGGGACAAATGCTTGTTTTTGGTGTGGCACAGAGGGGCATATGATGCGAGAATGCCCATAAAGGGGTGCGAGTGGTGTAGCACGACCTACGGGATCAACCGTTGCATCATCAGCATCGGTTCCTTCCCCGGGCTGAGGCGTTCAGTCTATTGGTCGTGGTAGAGATATAAGAGGAGCAGCTAGTTCCAGTGGGACCCAGAATCGTACCTATGCTCTAGTGGACAGGCAGAATGAAGAGGCAACTCCTGATGATGGTACCGATAGTTAGGGCTATGACCATATGTTACATGATGTATATATAACTACTCTATTGTATGTGACGGTTACTATGAACCTAATGGGACACCGGAGTTATTAGTTACGTTAATGGTATATTTCTCTCCGTCAAAAAATGTAGTATATATTGAACTTGTATAATAGATATTTGCACTCATAGATGATTCAGTACTCTGAAAAGTGTTACGCATGAAAGGTAGAAAGAAGGGAAAAGTGAACCCATACCACATGCCAAGTGAAATTGTTGAAAGTGGATAAGCGTATCCTTACACATTGGTCCCATTCGAAATAGACAGAGTTTGGAGGACCTCACTAGGGAAGACAAGTGTGAAGGTTCATAAGTAAATACGACGAAAGCCCCATGAGCCTTATGTATTTATATGTGCGTATGCTAACATAGAGATGCATATGTATGTAAGCGACATCGTTAACATTCGAGGACGAATGTTCCTAAGGGGGGAAGAATGTAACACCCCGTACCTTCACAACCCTACTTGATGACATTTAATAAGAATTACTTAAGTGTCGAGAGTTATAAGTATGTATTTGGAAATGTTAAAGATGAGAAAAATTGAAATTTGGCCTTGTACATGTGATGAGTTTTTGTAGAAAGTGTTTTGTGCTTCCGTGGAGCATTTGTGTAATACCTCGTACACATTCTAGACTCATTTGGTTACTTGGATTCATGCTTACTTGATGATTAAGGTCACTAAGTAAGTATTTTATAGTGTTTTGATAAGGTATTGGACGATACGCAAGTGTTGGAAAAATTGCCAAAAAATTCAGCAATACATGGAAACTTGCGCCACTGCCCTGTTTTAGGGGGTGTGGCGCAAGCCACCTGATTCATAGGGGCTTCATTTCCTGCGCCACTACCCTGTTTCAGGGGGTGTGGCGCAAGGAACAAATATTAGGCCTTTCCGGACCCGTTTTGTAACGCACTTCGACGACGCTTCTTGGCTGGTTTCTTTTGGTTCTTTGGAGTTATTTGAGCATTGTTAAAGATTCAAACACTTCAATATACTCCTACATACTCCTACATGATCAACTCATGAAATGTGAATAGTGATCCAAAATGTCCAAGGGAACCAAAGGCGACTAGAATTTCAATTTTTGCGATCGAAAGGACGAATGAGAATTGTTTAAACGAATATTGACGTGAAATGATGGAATTACGTAAAAATGTGATATATGGTGAATTTTGCATGAAATTTGATGGGTTAAGCTACATGTGCAATTGGGCCCAAAATGAGGGCCCAAAATGGAACAAAAGAGAAGGCCCAAAGGCAAAAATGACCCATTCTTCCAATATTTGACCTAGTAAACATACCAAACATGTGGCTAGGTATGACTTGGGGTCTATATAAAGTCCCCAAGATCAGATTTTTATTGTCCAAATCTCTCATGTCTTTATGATATTTTCTTAAATATTTCTCCAAGTTCCAAACCCTAAAGCAAATAAACCCTAAGGCATATTTGGACAAGATCATCCTATTCCAAGCTTTGGTAAGTGTTTATTTTCATGGATTAACCTATTATATGCATGGGAGATTATGTATATTATGCTAGTTGTGTTGGCACAATGATGAATAGTGTATTTTTGCCTTTGGTGCAAGATGTGTCATCTTGGTGATTTGAATTTGAATTAAGCCTTGTGCCTTTGATGAAAAAGCATGGTATGGACAAAATATGAACATGTATGGTGTTATTTTTGGTATACAACTTGTTCTTGTCTAAAAGTGGCAATTATGGGATTTTGGCCGATATGTGTTATGAGTTGTATTAAGGTACTTTGATGGATTAGTTGTGATGTGTTATGGATAAGAAAGTGTAAAGGAGAAGTCTTGTGGTGAAATGTATTGATTTTCATGTATTGGTCAATGTTGGGAATATTATGGAATTTTTGGAATAATAGTATGATCAATGGTTTTGTTAAGAGGAAATGACATGTTTAAAGGCAAACATGTAACTCATTGACATTGTATGCATTTGTAAAGTACTTGGTGGTTAATGTGAATTTCGTTATGTATTTATGTTGTAGAGTTACACATAAAGAAGGAGCGGGATTATTGTCTACGCATCTAAGGTTGTAGATTCGTATTGCGAATCCAAGGTATGTAAGGTTACTTTGTCCGTATCTTCCTACGACAAATAGTGTTCACATTGATATGTCACTAGTCCTATCACGAAATGTCCAAAGGTATTCCATATGCACTACTCATGGATCATTTGTAAATCTCATGTCTCATATTCATGGTTAATGTTCCGAAATCTCAAATAAAGTTATGTTTCAATGGTTCAATAGTGACTATACTTGTGTCTCTTGTATATGGATTATTGTCCAATGGTTGTAATGGTATCATAGTGCTAGTAATGTTATATTTATCATTGATATTTATTCACATGTCCTTCACTTATTGGTCAATGATTCAAAGCTTCCAACAATGTTGTGTTCCAAAGTTCCAAAGTGATGGTATGATTATCAAAGTATCAATCTCAAAGTAATGAACAAAGTAATGCAAATGTGGTCAATGATCAAGTATGGGTGGCAAGTCTAGGGGCATAAGCCTAGCTCGACTCGATCCCGATGTGTTGATTTATGGGTGGCAAGTCTAGGGGCGTAAGCCTAGCTCGACTCGATCCCGAGGGTGGCAAGTCTAGGGGCATAAGCCTAGCTCGACCCGATCCCTGGGTGGCAGGTCTAGGGGCATAAGCCTAGCTCGACCCGATCCCAACATGACGATAAGTCATGTAAAGACCCACTGATCAGTAGGGGCCCGGGTACATTGTTATCATTTAGCATTGAGATAAAGAAGGCAAAGAAAGTAATGAAAGCAATCCACATGGTTTCCAAAATGAGAAATGGTGACTTATTCACATTGATTATTCATATGTTTTGAGTTCATTGAAATATTCATGTGTTGTACAGTTTCATCTGAGCCTTGCATACTTAGTACTTATTTCGTACTGACCCCTCTCGGGGGATTTACCTTACTTGCTGCAGGCGCAGGTCCCAGTAGGCCTCCTCAATATGGCCTCAACGGCCAAGTTTCATATGTATGCCTAAATATGTCCCATGTTCTCCTTTATTCGTATTTCGTAATATTATGCCATGGTGGTTATGAATATTATATGCATATGATTGAGCATAGGCAAAGGTTGGTTCTCTCGGGCCTTGTCGGCTTCGGGTGCCAATCATGTCCCGATGAGATTCGGGGCGTGACAGAATGTGTACGGGGTATTACACAAATGCTCCACAAAATCACAAAACACCTCCTACGAAGGTCTAATCGCACCTATTAGGTCCGATATCAAATGTTTCACCAATGACACTATACAACACATACTCATGGAATCCCAACACCTAGGTAGATATGACCCCAAGGTATCAAATGGGGTTAGAAAAATACGGGGTGTTACATTTTTTCACATCCTAATTTGTTCCAACATAATCTTGTATTTGTTAATGCTTTACCGGTTGAAAAATTTCTTGAATTTTTGAGTCACTATAATGTTCACAACAGAAATTGTACAAGACAGCTTTGTAGTCTAACCACGTTGATTCCTAGTTCCTTATTTAGACTCTCTCTGTAAATGAACTATGTTTTTACCTATAATGTGTTTAGTCCATACTTCTTTGTCTTCAACATGCCTTGAGTACTTGAGTCTTACAAACTACTAGCTTCATTTCAGCATCCTTAAGTAAGTAATGAAATTTTTGAGTCTTGCTTTTTTTTTTTTGAGTACTGTCGTGCTTGATTCTCAAACTAAAACTACTATATTCCTTGACATTGTGGTCTATGAACCTAAAGTGGCTTTCCATTATCCTCTATAGTCATCAAACATGATTTTTTTTGATACATCTCTTATTTGACCATGTTAAGACCAATATGTTGTACTGTGATGTTGGTGTACTGCTCTTACAGTCGAGCTAGAAAAATCTTGATCCAAACTACAATTCTATTCTTTGTTAAAATTTTAGAAAGAACATTGGAGGCAACGTCCACTACCAGCTGAAATGGTGCAATATGCTCACACTATTTATTGTACTTCACCCTTCGTCTTTTGTAATGCCCCGTACATTTCCGACCCTACTTGCTCCATGTTTACCTTAGTTTCGAGAGCAACAAGTACGTATTTTGTATTGTTATTGATGGAATATTTGGTAGAATGCTAGTAAAGTTGTGACTTTTTCGTGAAATTGTGGAGTGAAAAGTGAGGTTTGAAGGACTTCCAAGAAAATGATATTAAATATAAGAGGCAAGCAAAAGATTTGGACTTGAAGGATCCAATCAAATCCACAAAGAAAAGTCAAAATTGCATTTTAAGGGTGGGGCGCGTCCAGGGGCGTGTAGGCCGCTTCTGGACGAAATTTTTTTGGCAGAGGCAGCAAAGCGGAGCGCCTGGGGGTGTGCCAGTCCGCTAATGTGCACCTGTTCAGGAACTGAAATTTTTCTAAGTCTCAGGTACGCCCGGGAGCTTGCCGGGGTACTTTTTGCCAAATTTCTTCTACGATTATTAGTCTATAAAGAGGACTCTTGGGTTATGGTATCATTATTCCATCGTAGTAACACTACTCTTGAGCGAGTTTGGCATCCGAGTTGGGGTTAATTCTTTGTCACAAGTATTTTATCAAATTATGTTCAATGAAGCTATGAGTGGCTAGAATATCTTATTTTTGGGATTGAGGCTACGAACATGAATCTCGTGAGTTGAATATTGTCGTAACATTGATGGAATTATTTAAACGTGAGATATATGATGGATTATGCATTGAATATGGTTGTCTAAGTTAACATGTCTAATTGGGCTCAATTTGAGGCATAAAAGGAAGCCAAAATGCATGGCCCAAAAGGGCAAATGATCCATTCTTCCTTTTGACTAAGTAAAACACCTCAATTATTGATTAAAGTGTGGCTAAGGATGACCATGAGGACTATTTAAAGGCACAAAAGGCTGATTTTATTCATTATAACACATATGCCTTTCTAGATATTTCCAAACATATTTCTCTCAACACAAACCCTAAGGCAACCATTCTCTTGGTGTAAAGATCATCACTTTGCAAGCTTGGGTATGTTTTTATTCTTGTGATTTAATATATTTTATGCCTGAGATATGGTGTAGATCATGATGGTTATGTCTAATGGTGTTGAGTAGTGCACTTTTGCTTTTTGATAAAAGATGCATCATCCATGTGATTTGAAAACATACAAAACCGAATCTGGGGCTGAAATGCGCTGCCACTTGTGCCTGTAGGTGGGTGAGGTACGCATGCAGATTCCCTCTGGCAGCAGCCAGAGGCATCTGCACCCGCAGGTGCCTCCGTCTGCAGGGGCAGATGCCCGTTTCGGTCCGAAATGGTCTCTTTTGGGTATTTTAATGCAATGAATGGTCCATGATCAAAACCAAACTTATTTTAACATATTTTTTATCATCTTATATGCCAAAAATCATCCATGGTCTCACAACACACATAAACATTACCAAAACCTCACTTTCTTTTCAATCCGTCATCAAATCCATAACAAAATTTAAAACAACAATTCCAAACATTATACACAAAGGTAAAACAATATAAGACCATAATCACATCTCACAGTTCAATATTGAATCCATCAAGTTCATTTCCTTCAAGATCACAAGTCCATGTTCAAGTTTGCAAAACAAAACCATCCTCCGATTTAGCAAACACAAATTGTTTTACACATAGTGACCTTCTCACACTTCACCAACATAACCAATATGATATAAACCATATTAAATGAATAACATATATTTAACCATAATAATATACACTTACCAAGGCTTGAAAAGAGTGATCTTGCCCAAACAAGTGATGGTTGCCTTAGGGTTTGCAAGAGAGAATTGTGGAAAATTCTAGAAAATGGCATGTGTGTCCAAAATGAATAAAAATCAGATTTCCCTCATATATATAGGTCCCTTTAAGTCTCCCTTATCCAATTTTGGCATTAAATGCATGGTTGATTGGTCAAATGGGCAAATATTGGAAGAATGGGTCAAATTTCCATGTTGGGCCATGTCTTCTTGTTAATTTTGGGCTTCATTTTGGGCCCAATGATGCAAGACTTATTCATGCCCACAAATTAATGTATAATTCATCAAATCTCTCATGTTTCATTATTTCCATAAAAGTTACGGTAGTTAGCTAGACTCCGAAACGTACGGGGTGTTACATTCTCCCCCCTTAGAAACATTTGTCCTCGAATGTTAACAATGTCATCTCATGTGCAACAAATGCATCTCTATATATATACTCATATAGATACTTACTTAGTCTTTCTCCACTTTTGCACTTTTGACTCCTTTTTTTTCTTTCTTCTGTCTGAAGCAAATATGGGTACCTTGGTCTCATCACTTATTTCCCAACTTCTCATCCTTTATTTACTAACCCTTACTCTTATCGGTATAGAATAGCCATCGGTATCTCTTCCTGGTGGGATCCTACGTAACTTGTACATTTTTAACAAAAGCAATATGAAATGAAACTCCTATGTACTTCCGGCACATGTCATATCCTTTCTTCCCAATCCACTTACCCTTTTCATTGGTGACACTTTTAAGAGTACTTATCATTTATGATCACAACATCTACTGCACCATTACGATATGTTCCTTTCACTATACTCAACTCACCGACAAGTGGAAATATTTCCATTAACTTAACTCATCACCCCAATATACTATTAAATTCACGGTAGTCGATAAAGTAACATACGATAGGGTAGAGTTCGAATCAATCACTACATGTACACCATGTGAAAAATATGATAATATACTTGTACCTTCATTAGGAGGTGCCTCTTCATTCTACTGGTCCACTAGAGCATAGGTGCAATTTTGGGCCCCACTAGAACCAGCTGCTCCTCTCATGTCTCTACCACGACCCATAGGCTGAACGCCTCTGCTTGGGGAAGGAACTGATGCTGATGATACAACAGTTGATCCCGTAGGCCATGCTATACCACTCACACCCCTTTGTGGGAATTCTCTCATTAGGTGCCCCACTGTGCCACACCAAAAACAAGCATTTGTCCCCAACCGGTATTCACCTAAATGGTACCTTCCACAATGCTAACACAGAGGACGAAAAGATCCTACTATCTGTGAGCCTCGCACTCCACTACTTTGTCCAGATGGACCACCTCTAGACCCTCAAAATTGATAGTGATCACCTGTTGTGGAATAAGAGAATGAGGGTCTAGGCGGTAACATCCGAGATCTAGATTCTCCTGGGGACACCATAAACTGTCCCATAGGTCTCGTCCTTTTTGATGACCCTCCCTCAGATTCCTGTGTTCTTTTTATTTGCCTTTGGTCCTCCATTTTCTGTGAGAAGGCCTGAATTCTAGCAATGTCCATATCTTTGTTCAAAGCAGCAATAATACAGTCTCGTACCAAATATGGCTCTAGTCTATCCACATATCGATGGACTCTATCTTCCATTGTGGCCACCACATTTGGAGCATATCGAGCCAAGGAATTAAACTGCAAGCTGTATTCTAGAACACTCATATTTCCTTGACGCAAATTTAAAAATTGATCCGCACGAGCCTCACGGATCTCGTAGGGAAGATAGTGATCCAGAAATGCCGCTTTAAACTCTTCCCAATCAGCTGGGAGTGTATCAATTCCTCTTGATCTTTTCCAGTCCTCCTACCATAATATGGCCTCACCCTTTAATCTGTAAGCTACCGGCTCAACTGTTTCTACACCTGTTACGTGCATCACTTCTAGGGCTCTTTGAACTTGGTCCATAAAATCCTGTGGATCCGCTTTCAGGTCAGACCCAGTGAATATAGGAGGGTCTAATTTTAGAAAGTCCTGGGTACGCCGACTAGTTGTTCTAGCCGCATCATCTTTATTTACCATTAGACCAGCTCATCCTTGTGCTTGTGCAGCCACTAACTGAGTCAACATATGTACTGCATTTCTTAAATCCTGATCACTGGTATTCATTGGCGGTTCTGCAGGTACTTCGCTACCTCTTGGATCTTCCGGAGCTGGAAAAGTAGAGGAAGACTGCGATGTAATTTCAGCGTCAGCTCCACTTTGATTAGCTTAGTCAGGTGGTGGTTTACTCATTCCTTCATCGGCAGGCATATCCACCTGCTTACCTTTGTCTTTACCTCTTCTCATCATTAGCAGTTTTCTATATCAAAGAAAACCAATCATCAATGGTTAGATCCTGTTTTACTTACCACCTTAGCTCTATTGCACGATCTAGAATGAAGAAAAGAAACAACATCCTAAATGTCTCGTAGCCTCCTACTTATAAATGTGGTGCATGACACATTGATAAGTAAGACTCTACTCAGACACGGCTTTGTAGACACCCTGAGAACGAACTGCTCTGATACCACTTTTATCACATCCCAAACCCCATTGAGGCGTGATTGGAACCCGAAGCCGTTGTAGCCCGATAGAACCAATCTTTACTTATGAATATTCATATGCATAACCTCGTATAACTCTTATTACACCTCATGCAACTATGCGGAAGTCATGGACATGGAACATATGTTCTATATATATACATATTGATGAAACTTAGTCGTTGGGACCATCAAGTCAAAACGATTATTCATATCTTAAATTCATATACCCACAAATGTCTACAAAAGCCTCTAACAGATGCATAAAACACCAACGTAAAGTCGATACAAGTCCCCGCTTTATACAATATTAAAAAACATATACAGCTATGACTCAGAGAGCTTCGAACCAACTGGAGCTCACCAAAAATATACAAATGATCCACAGCCTACTGAGGAGGTCTACTAGTGGCTGCACCTGCAACATGTAAGGTAAGTCCCCCGAGGGGGTCAGTACGATGAATGTACTGAGTATGTAAGGCTCATAAGAGATTCATCATACATAATAACAACAACAACAATGGATTTAATATGAGAGAAATAGTGAATGTGAATAAACTCTCTTTTTGTGTGGGGGAACCATGTATTTTATGTTTTTTACTCCTCTTGTCTTCATATTCATTCATATTTATTGTTGTACCCATGCTAGGCTGTTCTGTAGCCCCTGGGATGAGATTAACCCATGCTAGGTACTTTGACCCCTGGGATGTTATGTGAACCCATGCTAGGCTTTCATGTCTCCCCTGGGATGTCATTAACCCATGCTAGGCTTATCGCCCCTGGGATGTCATTGGGATCAACCCATGCTAGGCTTTTCTGTTTCCCCTATGATACCACCCATGTTATTGGGATCGACACATGCTAGGTATTTAACCCCTGGGATACCACCCATTAAACATTACTTCTTTCTTTCATTACTCTTTCTTTTCTTCTAAGAGTGAGACATACTTCATCTTTTAAGAGACTGATACATTGAGGATCATAACATTAGTTGAAGCACACACAATACACATATAAATTACTTCACTCCCTTACTTCATGAGATTGACATCTTCACTTATGAGGAATAGATATATTTGCTTGCACATTACTTCCTTCATTACTTTTGGGATCTTATGAGATTGGTACCTTTACACTTATGAGAGATTGGTACAACATAGTCATATTATTATTATACTTTGGAACAAGACATGATTGGAAAATACTCGTCAAGCATAAATAGATTCTCTTTACACCTTACTCTCTTGAGATAGTTCTTTTAGAAATTACAACGTCGAGACATCTTTGGAACTTCAGTCAATGAATAAGAGATAAGTGAATCATAAGTCATCTAAGAATAGAACACATGTGACTAACAATATGTCTCAACCTGAACTGGGATACTTCAAAACACCTCGGACATGAGTAATTACCATAACAAGGTGAATACTCTATACTGCAGAAAGCTACGGAAAAAGTAACCTTACATACCTTTACTTCCAAGTATGAGTACACAAGTCTATATATGAATGCAACAATCCAGCTTCTTCCTTATGTTTCACTCTACTTTGCAAGTCCATAATGGAACCCTCGTTAACAACTATTTACCGTACAAGTGTACAAAACGACAATAAGCTATATGAATGCCACATAACTTCATTTCACTCTTTAAAATACGCTCCACTGCATTATCATACCACAACACCATAATCATTCCACACATTGACCAAGATATCATATATCAATAGCATTTCACACCACACTTACCCTTTTACGCTTCTTCATTATCATTCTGTCACAATTAACCTTGCCTCATAACAACTTATGAACAATAATACATACTTAAAAAAGTCAACATGCCTCCATACGACACTTTAAAGTCATTAAAACGGCATCATAAGTTGATAATTACATCCAAAAAGGGTATAGGGGCCTTCGGGGGTCAACTAGATGCGAAAACATACAAAACCGAATCTGGGGCTGACCTGCGCTTCCACCTACGCCTGCAGGTGGATGAGGTGCATGTGTATATTCCCTCTGGCAGCAGCCAAAGGCATCTGCGTTGGCATCTGCTCCTGCAGGTGCCTCCGTCTGCGGGGGCAGATGCCCGTTTTGATCCGAAATGGTCTCTTTTGGGTATTTTAATGCAATGAATGGTCCATCATCATAACCAAACTTATTTTAACATATTTTTGATCATCTTAGATGCCAAAAATCATCCATGGTCTCACAACACACATAAACATTACCAAAACCTCACTTTCTTTTCAATCCGTCATCAAATCCATAACCAAATTTAAAACAACAATTCCAAACATTATACACAAAGGTAAAACAAGATAATACTATAATAACATGTAAATATTGAATCCATCAAGTTCATTTCCTTCAAAATCACAAGTCCATGTTCAAGTTTGCAAAACAAAACCATCCTCCGATTTAGCAAACACAAATTGTTTTACACATAGTGACCTTCTCACACTTCACCAACATAAAAAATATGATATAAACCATATTCCATACGTAAAATATTTTTAACCATAATAATATACACTTACCAAGGCTTGAAAAATAGTGATCTTGCCCAAACAAGTGATGGTTGCCTTAGTGTTTGCAAGAGAGAATTGTGGAAAGTTCTAGAAAATGGCATGTGTGTCCAACATGAATAAAAATCAGATTTACCTCATATATATAGGTCCCTTTAAGTCTCCCTTATCCAATTTTGGCATTAAATGCATGGTTGATTGATCAAATGGGCAAATATTGGAAGAATGGGTCAAATTTCCATGTTGGGCCATGTCTTCTTGTTAATTTTGGGCTTCATTTTGGGCCCAATGATGCAAGACTTATTCATGCCCACAAATTAATGTATAATTCATCAAATCTCTCATGTTTCATTATTTCCATAAATGTTATGGTAGTCATCTAGACTCCGAAACGTACGGGGTGTTACATTGTCTTCTTTAACTTGTTATTTTTCCATGAGTATAATTTATGGGATTGTGGTTGAGATGTTGTTATGAAATGTATTGAGGTAACTTGGTGGATTAATGGTGATGTGGTGTTAATGAGAAAGTGTCAAGGAGAAACTTCGTGCGAAATGCTATTGGTATATGATGTTGTGGTCAATGTGTGGAATGTTGTGGTATTGTTGGTATGACGATGCCATGAATTGTATAGTAAAGGGGGAAATGACGTTATAAGGCAATCATGTAACTCGTTGTCGTCTTATGCATTTGTAAGGTAGTTGGTTATTAACGTGAGCTCCGTTATGTACTTGTGTTGTAGAGTGAAACATAAGGAAGGAGAGGGACTATTGTGTTCACATATAGGATTGTGTATTTATATTGGAAGTATAAAGTATGTAAGGTTACTCTTTTCGTATCCTTCTGCAGCACATATTATTCACATTGTCCATTTCGAAATGTTCCAAGGCCTTTCATTTCAGGTTGCCATGTATTGTTATTCATATGTTCCTTATTCGTGGACCAACTGTGATTCATATATCTCTTAATCATTGACTGAAATTCCAAAACTTCTAATAATGTCATGACTATCAATATATCAGTCTCTCAAAAGTGAAGAAATAAAGTAATGCATTTATGATTTATTGTTTAAAAACTGGGACGGTTCAAAGGGGCACATAAGTCTAGCTAGAACCGATCCCGAGATGATTGGATTGAGGGACAGTATCAAAGGGGAACATAAGCCTAGCTCGAGCTGATCCTAACGTGATGGTTATGTTATGACCTACCGATAAGGTGGATGATTATACTATGACCTACCGATAAGGTGGATGATTATTCTATGACCCACTAATCAATGGATGGATATTAATGATGATGAACGTATAGGTAAAGAAATTAATGAATGTAATGTACTAGGTTCCATACTTCCATAACGATGGTTTATCCATATTGACCATTCTCTTATATTTGATTCCATTGAAGTGCTTATGTATCATGCAGTTCATATAGCCTTACATACTCAGTACATTCATCAGTACCGACCTCCCTTGGGGCGGGCTTACCTTACTTACTGTAGGCATAGGTGCTAGTAGACCTCCACGGTAGGCTACGAGACATTTGCGGATCATTGGTGAGCTCCAGTTGGTTCGGGGCTTTCTGCGTCCTGTGTACATTTATTTTGGTATTGTAAATGTTGTATACAGCGGGGACTTGTCCCGACTTTAGAATGGTTATGTACATGTATCTGTTAGAGGCTTTGTAGACATGTGTATGTGGGAATATGAATGTAAGGGATGTATGTCCATTTTGACTTGATGGCCCCAACGACCAAGTTTCATATATAGCATATGCTTGCCATGATTTCCGCCATTGTTATCTAGTTGCATAAGAGGTAATGATTTTTATACAAAGACATGCATATGAATGTACATGAGCAAAGATTGGTTCTCTCGGGCCTCAACGACTCCGGGTGCCAATCCTTCTTGGTGGAATTCGGGACGTGACAAAAGTGGTATCAGAGCAGGTCGTCCTAAGGGTGTCTACAAAGTCGTGTCTGAGTAGAGTCTTGCTTATGGATGTGTTTCGCGCCACATTTATAAGTAGGAGGCTGCAGGATATTTAGGAGTTGTTTCTTTTTCTTCATTTCTAGATCGTGCAATTGAGCCAATGTGGTAGGTGGAATCATATCTGACCCTTGAAATTGATTTTCTTTGTTATAGTAAAATGCCGATTACAAGACAAGATAAGGGAAAAGGTAAGGAGGTAGACATGTCTGCCAGAGAGGGAACTAGTAAATCACCACCTGACCAAGCTAGTCAAGGTGGGGCTGAAACAAAGTTTGCAACGCAGGCTTCCCCTACTTTTCCCGCTCCAGAAGAGTGAAGAGGGAGAGACGAACCTGTCGAAACACCTATTAATGATTCTAAGCAGAATCTAAGAAATGCAGTACAAATGTTGACTCGTATAGTTACTGGTATAGTTGCGGCATTGAATAAAAAACAAGTAGGTCCAATGACAAGTAGCAATGGTGCGGACAGGGCAGCTAGTCAACGGACACAGGATTTTCTGAAATTAGACCCTCCTACGTTCACCGGGTCAGATCTGAATGAAGACCCATAGGACTTCGTGGACCAAATAAAAAGGGCTTTAGATATTATGCATGTGACTGGTATAGAAATAGTGGAGCTTGCAGCATATAGATTAAAATACGAGGAAATATTATGGTATGAAGATTGGAAACGATCTAGGGGTATAGATGCACTTCCAGCTAGTTAGGAGGAATTTAGAACGGCATTTCTTGATCACTATCTTCCCTATGAGATTCGAGAGGCTCGTGCGGATCAGTTTTTAAATCGCCGTCAAGGGAACATGAGTGTCAGAGAATACAGTCTGTAGTTTAATTCTTTGGCTCGATATGCTCCAAATGTAATGGCCACAATGGCAGACAGAGTCCATTGATATGTGGACAGACTAGAGCCATATTTGGTGAGGGACTGTACTATTGTTGCTTTGAACAAGGATATGGATATAGCGAGAATACAAGCCTTTGCACAGAAAATGGAGAATCGGAGACAAAGGAGAAGGGCACAAAAAATTTGAAAGATGGTCGTCCAAGAGGGATAGACCTATAGGACAGTTCACAGTGTCCCAAGGAGAATTTAGGCCTCGGGTTTTTAATAGACTACCGAGACCCTCATTTTCTTAACCTACAGCAAGTACGACATTCTAATTTTGAGGGTTTAGAGGCGGTCACGTGGGGCAGAGTAGCAGAATACTGGGTTCGCAGACAGCGGGATTTTCTCGCAGACTGTGCCAGCACTGCAGGAAGTTTCACTCTGGTGAATGCTAGTTTGGAACGGATATTTTCTTTCAGTGCAGTATGTCGGGGCACCTGATGAAAGAGTGTCTACAAGGGGGCATGGGTTGTATGGCACGACCTATGGGATCAACCATTGTATCATCATCATTGGTCCCTTCCTTAGGCCGTGATGTACATCCTGTTAGTCGTGGTAGGGGTACTAGAGGTATATCCAGTTCTGGAGAAGTTCAGGTCCGTACCTATGCCGTAGCAGATCGGCAGAATTTGGAGGCTTCTCCTGATGTAGATACACGTACAGTATTCATATTTTTATATAAGGTATACACATTTATTGATCCATATTCTACAGTATTATATGTTACTCCATTGATTAAGGAAAAAAAAAGAGAATTAGAAAGAAAACCAGAATTACCAGATAAGCCATTTGAAGTATCTACACTAGTTGTGAATCTATTATAACTAAAAGAGTATATTAGAATTGTATAGCAACTGCTTGTGGTTATGACACACTGGTTGATCTTATTGAACTGGCAATGGTAGATTTTGATGTATAATGGGTATGGATTGGTTGGATTCTTGTTATGCCACAGTAGATTGCCGAGCTAAGAAGTTACATTTTCGTTTTCCACAAAAGAATGTTCTAAAATGAAAGGGTAATGTGGGAGCACCGAGAAGAAAATTTATTTCCTAGCTTAGGGCAAAGAAAATGATAGCCAAAGGGGTACATATGTCACTCAGTAAGAGTAAAAGATACTGATGTGAAGCCACCAACCCTTTGATCGGTTTCAGTGGTAAATGAAATTATTGAGGTCTAGTATATCCCTTTGGGGTGCCTCATTGTTAATTGTACGGGAAAAAAAACAAAAGATGGCACATTGATAAGGTGTATTGACTATCGGCAACTGAATAATGTGACAATTAAGAATAAATATCCCCTCCCCAGAATTGATAAGTTATTGGACCAATTACAGGGTGCCAAAGATTTCCCAAAGATTTACTTGAGATCGGGATATCACCAGGTGAGGGTTAGAAAAAAAAAAAGATAACCAAGACAGCTTTCCAAACATGGTATGGTCATTACAAAATTCTAGTTATGATAATTGGGCTAACGAATGCACCAGTAGTTTTCTGGGTTTGATAAATAGGGTGTTCAAGCTATTGTTAGATGTGTTCGAGACCATGTTTAGAAATAATATGCAAATCACGAGAGAGCCATGCTAATCACCTGCGACAAGTGTTACGGAGTCTTCGTGACCGTAAGCTATATGCAAAGTTCTCTAAACATGATTGTTTTTTTGGTAAGAATCCGTATCGTTCTTGGGTCACATTGGCGTATGCCTCAAGACAATTTTGTCCATATGAGAGAAATTATCCCCCACATGATCTTGAGTTAGCAGTGGTGATATTTGCTTTAAAGCTATGGCGCCACTATTCGTATGGGGTTCAGGTTTATATATATACTAATTACAAGAGTTTGCGATATATCTTTAAGCCGAAGGATCTAAACTAAAGACAGCACAGGTGGTTGGAAATATTAAAAGACTACGATGTTGATATATGACACCATCCGGGGAAAGCAAAAGTTATAATCGGTGCATTAAGCCGCAAAGCAATAGGAAACAATAAGGGTCAGTTTACGGAAAAGCAAGGTATAGTCAAGGTGGCTAGTTCATCTTCTTGAGACTCTAGATGAATGAATTATAGTGTAAAATGCGACAGGGTCTTCATTTGTAGTTAAGGTGAAAGAAAAGCGGTATGCAGATTCTATGACAAACATATTTGATCTTACGCAAGATGGAACACTGTAATGCTTAATTTATGAAATTCTATTCATTCGAGAGCAACCAAAAGGTACCATGGTTTGGAAGAGATGTATTGGTAAGGTTACATGAAAAGAACATTACGGAAATTGTAATTCATTGTCCAAATTGTCAACAAGTAAGAAGTAGAGCATCAGAAACCTGGAGGTTATATGCTATATAGGAATCTTCCAGTTTAGAAGAAGGATATGATTAACATGGGTTTCATCACAAGTTTGCCTCATACATTTCGGAAATTTAATTCCATGTGGTTGATAGTTGACAGGCTTACCAATTTAGTACACGTTTTACCTGTCAAGACCACTTATACCGTTGAATACTATGCAAAGTTGTATGTGAAGAAATAGTACGATTACAGGGTATTCCAATTGCTATTGTATCATTCACAGGAGCTCAAGTTACTGCATACTGTTGGAAAAATCTTTTCAGAAGAATTTGGAAATCCAAGTAAAGTGAAAATCTCCAGACAGATGGAAAAGTAGAACGCACTATATAAACACTTAAAAATATGTTACGAGCTTGCATATAGGACTTTAACAGTAGTTTGGACGATCATTTGCCTCTTGTGGAATTTTCTTACAATAGTAGCTATCGTTTGAATATCAAAAAGGCACCTTATGGAGCGTTATATGGAATAAAGGGTGGATCACCAATGGGATGGTTTGACGCAGATTAAACTACTTTCATCTTGTTCATAAAGCTATGGAGAAAATTAAAGTGATACAACAATGGTTACAAACGGCCCAAGGTCGACACAAGTCATGTACTGATGTTAGAAGAAGAGGGCTTGAATTTTCCATAGGTGATTGGGTATTCTTGAGGGTGTCAGTGATGAAAGGGGTAATGAGATTTGAAAATAAAGGAAAGTTGAGTCCACGATATATAGTTCCATATGAAATTGTCAGGAGAATTGGGTAAGTTGTGTATGAATTGAAACTATCCCAAGAACTCTCCACAATTCATCCAGTATTTCACATTTTGATGCTTCGGAAGTGCATAGGAGATCCATCTCCTATTACTCCCATTGAAGATGTAAAAGTTATGGAGGATCTCACTTAGGAAGAGATACCTATTGTTATTCTAGATCGACAAATGAAGAAGTTAAGGAGTAAAGAAGTAGCTTCCGTAAAAGTCCATTGGAGGAAATCAATAAGTAGAAGAGATCACATGGGAAGCGGAAGAACTGATGAAGTCCAACTACCCTCATTTGTTTCAAATAGAAGATAAAGCTCTAGATGCGGGATCGAAGCAATAACAAGTAAATATCGATAGGCATTATGTGTATATGTATATATGTTAACATAAAGATGCATTTGTTATACATGAGACGATGTTATTAACATTCGAGGATGAATGTTTCTAAGGGGAAAAGGATTTAACACCCCGTACATTTTCGACCCTACTTGCTCCATGTTTACCTTAGTTTCGAGTGCAACAAGTACGTATTTTGTATTGTTATTGATGGAATATTTGGTAGAGTGCTAGTAAATGTGAATAGACCCTTGTAGGAGGAGTTTGTGACTTTTTGGAGCAATTGTGGATTGAAAAGTGAGGTTTGAAGGACTTCCAAGCAAAGGATATTAAAGATAAGAGGCAAGCAAAAGATTTGGACTTGAAGGATCCAACCAAATCCACAAAGAAAAGTCGAAATTGCATTTTAAGGGTGGGGTGCACCCAGGGGCGTGCCAGGCGCTTTAGGCAGAAATTTTTTTGGCATAGGTAGCAAAGGGGAGCGCCTGGGGGCATGCCAGGCTGCTAATGTGCACCTGTTCAGGTGCTGAAATTTTTCTAAGTCTCAGGGGTGCCCTGGAGCGTGCCGGGGTACTTTTTGCCAAATTTCTTCTACGATTATTAGTCTATAAAGAGGAATCTTGGGTTATGGTATCATTATTCCATCATAGTAAGACTACTATTGAGCAATTTTGGCATCCGAGTTGGGGTTAATTCTTCATCACAAATATTTTATCAAATTATGTTCAATGAAGCTTTGAATGGCTAGAATTTCTTATTTTTGGGATTGAGGCTACAAACATGAATCTCGTGAGTTGAATATTGTCGTAACATTGATGGAATTATTTAAACATGAGATAGATGGTGGATTATGCATTGGATATGGTGGGCTAAGTTAACATGTGTAATTGGGCTTAATTTGAGGCCCAAAAGGAAGACAAAATGCATGGCCCAAAAGGGCAAATGACCCATTCTTCCTTTTGACTAAGTAAAACACCTCAATTATTAATTAAAGTGTGGCTAAGGATGACCATGAGGACTATATAAAGGCACAAAAGTCTGATTTTATTCATTATAACACACATGCTTTTCGAGATATTTCCAAACATATTTCTCTCAACACAAACCCTAAGGCAACCATTCTCTTGGTGTAAAGATCATCACTTTGCAATCTTGGGTAAGTGTTTATTATTGTGATTTAATATATGTTATGCATTATAGATGGTGTAGATCATGATGGTTATGTCTAATGGTGTTGAGTAGTACACTTTTGCTTTTTGATAAAAGATGCATCATCCATGTGATTTGAACTTGAAAGGAGACTTGAGGTTTTGATGAAAATGCATGGTGTGGATGGAATATCAACATGTATGGTGTTTATGTTCTTTAACTTGTTATTTTTCCATAAGTATAATTTGTGGGATTGTTGTTGAGATGTTGTTATGAAATGTATTGAGGTAACTTGGTGGATTAATGGTGATGTTGTGTTAATGAGAAAGTATAAAGGAGAAACTTGGTGTGAAATGCCATTGGTATATGATGTTGTGGTCAATGTGTGGAATGTTGTGGTATTTTTGGTATGACGATGCCGTTAATTGTATAGTAAAGGGGGAAATGATGTTATAAGGCAATCATGTAACTCGTTGTCGTCTTATGCATTTGTAAGGTATTTGGTTATTAACCTGAGCTCCATTATGTACTTGTGTTGTAGAGTGAAATGTAAGGAAGGAGCAGGACTATTGTGTTCACATATAGGATTGTGTATTCATATTAGAAGTATAAGGTATGTAAGGTTACTCTTTTCGTATCCTTCTGTAGGACATATTGTTCACAATGTCCATTCCAAAATGTTCTATGGCCTCTCATTTCAGGTTGTCATGTATTGTTATTCATATGTTCCTTATTCGTGGAGCAATTATGATTCATATATCTCTTAATCATTGACTAAAATTCCAAAACTTCCAATAATGTCATGACTATCAATATATCAATCTCTCAAAAGTGAAGAAATAAAGTAATGCAATTATGATTTAGTGTTTGAAAACTGGGACGGTTCAAAAGAGAACATAAGTCTAGCTAGAATCGATCCTGAGATGACTGTATTGAGGGACAACATCAACGGGCATATAAGCCTAGCTCGAGCTGATCTTAATGTGATGGTTATGTTATGACCCACCGATAAGGTGGATGGTTATATTATGACCCACCGATAAGGTGGATAATTATTCTATGACCCACTAATCAGTGGATGAATATTAATGATGATGAACGTATAAGTAAAGAAATTAATGAATGTAATGTACATGGTTCCACACATCCAGAACGATGGTTTATCCATATTGACCATTCTCTTATATTTGATTCCATTGAAGTACTTAGGTATCATGCAGTTCATATAGCCTTACATACTCAGTACATTCATTCGTACTGACCTCCCTTGTGGGGGACTTACCTTACTTGCTACAGGCACAGGTGCTAGTAGACCTCCACGGTAGGCTACGAGACATTTGCGGATCATTGGTGAGCTCCAGTTGGTTTGGGAATTTTTGAGTCATGTGTATATTTATTTTAGTATTGTAAATGTTGTATACGGTGGGGACTTGTCCCAACTTTAGGATGGTTATGTACATGTATCTTTTAGAGGCTTTGTAGACGTTGGGGGGGGGGGGAATATTAATGTAAGGGATGTATGTCCATTTTGACTTGATGGACCCAACGGCCAAGTTTCATATATAGCATATGTTTGCCATGATTTCCGCCATTGGTATCTAGTTAAATGAGAGGTAATGATGTTCATACAAAGACATGCATATGAATGTACATAAGCAAAGATTGGTTCTCTCGGGCCTCAACGACTTCGGGTGCTAGTCCGCCCCGGTGGAATTCGGGGCATGACATCTTTCTTGCAAGCTCAAACAATAGAATACAAATACGGTTCTCCACTTATATAAATAAATGAATATTAGTCTTCTACAACCATCTCTTTTCAGTCTTGACTAATATGTAGAAGTGTTTAAAACTTATTATCTCTATGAGTTGAAAGACTTGCTGAGCTTCTCTGAATATACACTTTTGTAAACTTGTTATTTTGATACAGACTATGATGTACCGAGCATCTCTGAGGTCGAGAGAAAGAGTGTGTTGTTATTCATCTCTTTACTATATAAATAAGCCCTTGCAGGTAGGTACAAAATGAAATTTTTGATAATTATTATTAAGTTCATATCCTTTCACTTATAATGAATTACTTTATTATAATGTTCCATGGAGTTGGAAGGAACTTAAGTAGTTTTTCCTTCTCAATTTATATGACATTCATTCTACCCAAATATTTAATACCATTTCACTAATATAATTTTTTTATATAACCTTCACAATGTTCAAGAATTCAAACCTATAAATATAACCAAATTTAAGTTGTATTGAAATTTTCTTTGTCAAGCTAATCTTGTAATTATTACTTTATTATTTCTTTCCACTATGAATGTACTTAATATGCTAGTTATCGTAATACCTTAAAATTCATGCCAGGTCACATAAAATGAAAGGGAGTACTTTGTATAATTTTCATCCTTCGGTTGCACATTGGGGTTTGAGGTGACATTAGGTTTTTAAGATAGGTATGAACATATCCTAAGCAATAGCTGCAATGCCTGATTATTTGAGCGAATGATAGTCGATAGTTTGGGACTTTACAGCTGAAGAACTGGAGAATTTTGTCGGAAGTAGTGTACACTTATCAATGTCCATTAAAAATATTTCACTCCACTTGCCTGCCCATGAGTGCATCATGTTGATGGGAAGTTTGTTCATCATAAAAGGATCATAGAATTGTAAGTCTGATTTGCAAAAGTTGTTAGCTAAACATCTAAGATGCCAAAGCTTTATTCCAGTGTGATTGCTATGTAGCTAAACAATGGTTAATGGCTATTTTCCTATTATTCTAGTATGATTACTATGTATTGACATTAGCTAGATGGAGATATGTGGTTATTTATTATCATGGAATCACATATCACAAATGAATCTCAAGTGAGACTCAACATTTCCAGTCGTTAGATCATGAAATATGCATTTCAGCATTTTTAGGAATTGTGTTTTGAATTGCAATATTTAAACATCTGTTTCTGATTTAATAGTTGCTTGTGCCGTTGCATTTTTCGTTTTAATTTAGGAACTATTTTTTGAATTTTATTAATGGTTGTTTATAGTCTCATGGTTGCTTTAATCTCATAAATTTATACTGTCCATACTTTTTTGTGTAGGAAAGCCTATTCCGGAAGATAGGCCTTTGTGTTCCATAGTGATGAGCACTGCTTCCGGCCTAGTATATCTTCTTGCTTGTCTTTTAGAGCCATTTATACCATCGTTTTCTCGAGAGGTAATAAATTTGTTTTCATCATAGCACATATAACTGTGGCTGAGGTTGTATTTATTCATGTTTGATGCTTGTACATCGTCATGTGGTTGA
The DNA here is from genome assembly GCA_031232105.1 of Capsicum rhomboideum. Taxonomy (NCBI): domain Eukaryota; kingdom Viridiplantae; phylum Streptophyta; class Magnoliopsida; order Solanales; family Solanaceae; genus Capsicum; species Capsicum rhomboideum. The sequence goes on along the minus strand of CP124716.1, from coordinate 55,360,300 downwards.
GGTTCTTTCTGTGCTCAGTGCTTTGATGTTTTCATGACTTATTTCACAGGTTCTTAAGCATCTTAAATTTTCTCCTGAAACACTGTCTGACGAAAGAGATATAGAAAAAAGAAAATGACCATGGTATATTCTATCTGCAGGTCACAAAATTGGAATACCAGCACCATTGTTCAAGGAGTTGGTAATGCATTGGAGACTATCGTGACATAATCAGAAGACTTTTGGATCTAGATTGCCAAAATTCACAAAGAAGTTATGAGCCATTATATGAAAGTTTTTCATGTCAAAGACAGCTCCAGCATCAGGAAAGTAATATCAGACTTTAATGAAGTTGTAACATTTAAGTTTCGAACAATTGTGATGTTTTTATATTTAATTTTTCAACTCATTGCAAGTGCACATCTTAAAATATTACTTTATTAGTATGTGTAGTATAAGACATGTTCATTTAAGGATAATGAAAATTTGTACATTTAAATTATTATTTTGAGTTATTTATTAGCTAATTTAGTGTTTGAGATCATTAAAATAGCATAATAAGTATAATTGTGATTAGTTAATATTGTAAAAGAAAATTATCGCATTTAAATAATATTTTATAGCCAACATAGTAATGCCACACTTTAAAAGTGTGCCCATATGGATGTGAATGTGTGGTTGTACACTAGCAAAGGCAACACTTCACAAATGTTGGTTTAGAGGAGGTAGCATCGGTTACACTTTAGAAGTGGGGCCTAAGGTAACAAAGGCCACACATAAAAAGTGTAGTTTAAGGTCATATAAAGCGTTATCATATGAGATGCTACAAAGTGTGACCTTTGTACCTCATGGCCACACTTTTTAAGTGTAGCTCCTATGGAAACACTTAAAAAGCATGTCCTAAAGTCAAAGGTTACTCTTTTTTAACCCATCCCCAAAAAAGCATTGCCTAAAGTCATAAAGTGTAGCCTTTGATCAAAGGATACATTTTTTAATAGATTTGACCACATTTTACAGGCGTGGTCGTGGGCCTAAGATGTTATAGTGGGGGTTCAATAAAAGGATCATTTGAAAAATACAACTACTAATTGAGATACCATAGGCTCAAAGGGCTAACTAATAATTTAATATTTGAAAAGGCTAAAATTTCACTAGACATCAAAGAAAGCCTATTATCATCATTTAAAGAGAGCAACACTTTTATTTCTGTAATGACCTCCAGGTCATTTTCTGCTTTTTCATTCTTTTTCTGCATTTAGAGTTATCCTATAGCTTCTCCAAGTCATTTATAACTTTTTGGGACTGACAGTTCGGTCATCGGGTAGTTTATTTGGTTTTTAGAGTAATTTCCCTATTTTGGAGCTTTTAAAGTTGAGAAATGGGTCTCGGGTCAAAACTCTAGGTAAATTGTCTCTGATTCCATTTTTGACAGTTTCATTAGCTTTGAATGTTGATTTTAGTCAAGGGTGACCCTTGGTCTGGGTATCGAGGCTCCCAGACTCATTTTGGGCTATTAGGTGGATTTCGGTTAAAATGGACCCTTGGGTGTGGGACTCACTTTTTGTTGAAACAACCTCGAATGAAAATCTTGAATGTTTCATTGAGTTCGAAATACCAAATTTGGTTAGATAGTATCATTCGTTTGCATTCACGGGATTTCAAATGAATCTTGAGGGCCCCTCTGAAGAATTTGCAACTTGGCAAAGTTATTAGTGCATCAGCACCTGGGCAGGCCCAGATTCTTCATCACTATCATGATTAGGACCTCAACAATTGTAAGGTTCTGTGATCTTGGCCATTGTGATGTCAAAGCTAGGGACTCACAACCATAATGGAGAACGTTGGGGACCGATCTTGCTTATTTAACACGAATGCGTGGCTAGAACATTGTGATCACGATGGTCCCATTAGTGGGGTTCTACGATCGTAACCAGGGGGCCTCGCAACAGCAATGACGAAACTCCTGGCAGTATACAAACTTTCCCTTCATTTTTTAGCCATTTTTCTAAGTGTTAAGCACCATTAGAGAGTGTGAAAGCTTAGAAAATCATGGGAAATCGATAATTGGAGCTCGGAATAGCTTGGGTATGTGATTGTGAGCATTTTATTATCGGTTTCTCGTAAGTTCTTGTTTTTAATTTTGCATGATTCTCCATTTTTAATTCTAGTTTCTTTAAATTATTGGGAATATGATGGGACTATTTTAAGCTCGGATTATGTCCTATTTTGGGGCATGTGATCCTTGAGCTGAGAGGTATGCAGCGACAACTTCAATTGTTTGACTCCGCAAGCAATCTCTACGCGGAATATTTAGTACGATTTCTGACCCGAAGTATAAATACACAATATGGGTATCAATATTCTCATCTTGACTTATAGAACTTTAATTTGATAGTGTGGCAGCGATCAGAGGCTTCTCAGAAGGGGAAAACTATAGTGTAGAGGACTTTACGTGCTTTTGGCGGCGTGTAGTTAGGCTAGGCTTACCTTTCTCCTATACTGTGTTTTATTACGGCATTAGTGTGATATTGTGCTAGCTATGGGTAGGTACTTATGGCTCGATATTCATTTTGGCATTTATTGCCTTATTTATGTTGTATTTGTTTTTATTAAGATTCAGACGTCTGAATCTTAATGCACATCTGAATAATTAAGATGTTGTCTCTAGATCTGAAAATTGAATGATTAAGATTGTTTGTTTTTCAACATCTAAATGTACAAAATTTATTTATTTGTAAACATTATAAAAATACAATTCAAATAAAAAATAATTATATAATTAAAAAATGTTTAATTTAATACAGTAAAATTATTATTTGATTAAAAGAAAGAAATATTTATGTTTGTTAGTGATAGTGGAGATGGTTTGTAATGGTGGTAGTGGTAATGATTCATGTTAGTGATTAGTAATGTTGGCGGTGATAGTTGTGATGGTAGAGATGGTTGGTATTGTAGTGATTGTCTTGATGGTGGAAATTGATAGTGGTGGTGGTGGTTATGATGTGAAGTTGGTTAATGTTAGTAGTTGGATATGTTAATCTTGGTGGATGAAAAATGTATGCATGATGGTTGACGATGTATTTGTGGTAGTTTGAGATATTGTTAGCTGTGATGGTTGAGATGGTTGTTAGTAGAGATAGACTGTAGCAATGGTAGTGGTTGATAATAATAGTAGAGGTGGCGACACCAGTGACAATGGTGGTATGGTGGCTTAAGAATGTATGGAGGTTGATGATGTGTTAGTGGTAGTTAGTGGTGATTCTAGTTGTGATAGATGAGTTGGTTGCTAGTAAGGATTGCCTGGTAAATGTTGATGATCGTGGTGGTGGCGTTGGCATTGGCTTTGGATATAGAAATGGTAGTAGCTAATAGTAGTGGTTGTGGTGGTGGACGTTGTTGTTGTTGTTGGGTGGTGGTTAACAAAGGTGGTGGTGGTAGAGGTGGTTAGTGGTGGTGACTGGTGATTGTGGATAAAGTAGTGGTGAATTTATCAAACACAAGAATACCTCTTAATGATATTAAGACATGGTTCTAGATCTGAATGATTAAGACCTATTCAGACATATTAAAAGCTAAAATCTTAATAAAAAAAAATGCACTTAATGGTCTGAGGTCTGAACCGTTCAGATTCAGACCTCTATTAAGTGCACACCAATGAGGCCTTAGTCGGTTAGGGGCCCTTTTCAGTAGAATTTCGCCCCATTCTTCCTCATGTTAATCTACAATTATCGTTTAGGAACATACTTAGTTCTTTTAGTGCCTTGGGATGGGATTGAGAAGCCTTAGCATATGTTTGGGTAGGTGCTTGCGTTAGGCTTGTTTTTTGGGGGTTTGGTAGTGGGTTTCACTGCCTCTTGTTAGATATAATACTTAGAATAACCTTTCTTTTGACCTTAATAGTCACATAGATACTTCCTTAGCTTATTACCTAGGTTTGGGGTTGACTTAGACACTATTTTACACCTATTTAGCCTCGTTACCCTGGGTAGAGTACCATTTGACCTTAAACTGTGACTTTTTGGCTTATATATACTGTTTATTTCTTATCAGTTCTGATTTGAGTCCGACATATATATATTGATTTTTACTTATGAGTTTCGGTTCGAGTCCGACATCTATATATGGCTATCATCTATGAGTTGAGGTTTGAGTCCGACATTTATTATCATTATCATTACTGTTCTAGGGTTGAAAACTAATGAATACAGATAGAATGAAGGTTATGACTGAGAAAAAGGAGCATAAGGTATGCATGGTGCATATTCTGGCTCATTTTATGTTCATTACTGCTATATCTCCTCCTTACTTTAGTTTTATAGTTTGATTGTACTCATCATGCTTATGGGGGCTCGGTTGAGTTTATTCTTCTTTGTGTGTACTTGTTGGGCTTATGGGGGCCCAGTTAGGTTATATTTAGACTTTTATTTCCACTTTTGAGTTACTTATCATATATATATATATTTATTGCTTCCTCCTTGTATAGTTTGTTATTTCCATTTCTACCCCTATATTACTGACTTTAGTCTACATCCTCATGCTTTATTTATGCTTTTATTGTAATAACGTTCAGTCAGCTTATGATGCCTATTGAGTACTCGGGGTTTTTAGTACTCATACTACAGTTCTATATCTTTTTCCCTAATGTAGATTCGAGTACGAGTCACCACCGTTAATGACATCTTCAAGTTGTGATGTTGTTTAGAGATAGGGTGAGATTTCAGAGTCCAGAGTTGATCCTCCTCCTTTTGCTGTTTTTGATAGTCTTACTTTGTATACTCAGAGACTATGATGTATATTTTGACATTGTTTAGTACTCTCTTTTGGTATAGTGGCTCTTGTACTAACCTTATCAGGTCGTGGGGAAACTCATTTTGTATATTTTGTCCTCTTTCATCTACTGTACAACATGTTTATATTTATATATCGCTATTTTTGTTGCTTGTATTTCTGCTGGATGCTTATTTCATTATCTTCTGCCTATTGGCCCGTTACTTGCCTTTCCGGGCAATGATTTTGCTTACCTACTGGTGGATTAGTGTAGGTGCCATCATGACCTGAAAAATCTAATTGTGACAGTTCCGCTTTAATTACATGTAGGGAAAATTCTAGACTAAGATACAAAATATGAAATATGCAAAATCCTCACCACACATGGCACAAGTACCAATCAAGATAGATCAATTCCATTAATAGGATATACAGGTCATCAGGAACTATAAGATAAGCATAAGCTATATATAGAGTGACATCCATGAGCCTTGGTGTCAAAAATTTTGTCATTTTATTTTATACTCAAGCACTCACAAGAAAGTACTACGCAATATAATGTCTAAGTTGCTAGTATTAAACAAAAAAAGTCTTTTCTTTTCTCTCCAAAAAAATAAAAAACTAAAATATATCCTAAAACTAAAATTAAAAATTAAAAATTACTCCTCAAAAAAATTACTTGGTTCAAAGGTCCCCCCTCTGAAAAGAAAAAAAATCAAGTGGCGGGAGAAGTATGCTCTACTAAAAACTAAAAAGCTAAAAATCAATAAAACTATTCTACTCTAAAGAACAAAAGAATTTTTGTGTGTGTGTTTTTGAACTTTTTAAATTTTTTATTAGTTTTTTCATCTACAGTAAACAAGTAAAAAAAAATATAAGAAGAACTAAAAATATTTGAAAAAACTTCCTATGGCATACTTCATCCTTAACAAATATCGGAAGATATCCACCCCACACTTAAAATCATGCTATATCTCAAAGTAATATATAAAGTAAAACTAGACTTAAAGGTACTCCCTAAGGCCCTCTAGGTCCTAGCTAACAACATGTTTCTTCAATTTCCATTGAGGATTGTACGCACACCACACTTAAGCTCAAATGTGCTCCTTAGCTTCATATTTGGGTACTCAGACTTTCCATATATCTTTAAAAAAAAAAGTGACACTATAAAAATAAAAGTAAAAATTAAAAATAAAAAGCTACACTACTAATTTGGATGCTTTCCAACAAGTGTCTGATTAACGTCGCGGCATAACGCCATCAACTTCACCACTTTGCCTTCCACTTTGAAGATATGAATTGCACCCCTAGTTTCTTTTCTAATTTTATTCTATGCTCAAGGGGAGGTGGAACAACAATAAAGAAACCAATCATTAGATGTCGCATGCTTCACTTCTTGGTCCTTAAGTGAGGAATGCAATTCTCTGGGTTTGGCACAACAAATTCAAGAATGTAGACACATTGTTCCCCTCCTTACACTCTTTCATATGGTTAGATGTCTTTATTAGTATCTCACTGTCAAAGAACAATAAGGAAAAATTATTGGAATGAGGTCGAATAGCCCACAGTTCTATTTTATACAAATTCCACCCAATAGCCCAAATCGATCCCGAAAGCCTCGAGACTCGAACCAATGGTCATCAAAGGTAACGGAATGTTCATAATTCTCATATGAGGCTGTTTACTTGATGTTTAGGCCAAACACCTATGTCTCAACTTCAACATCTCCAAAATAGGGAAATTGGCTTACAACCCAAACAAACTACCTGATAACTCAACCGATAGTCCCAACAAGTCATAAATGATTTGTAGCCGCTATGGGAAAGCACAAAACATAGAAAATACATGGAAATAGAGAAAATGACCCATAGGATCATTACACAAAAGCACAAACATTATTAGTGTAATCATAATCAGAGACCAGGGGATAGTTATAACACTTTGAACAATCTTTCCATTGACGACCATACTATTTACAAAAGTCCCAATCATATAATTTAGAAGGGTCACACATCCCATTCCGTAAGATTGAGAGTTTTAAACAATGTTTCCACATATTAAGTCTTCTATAAATAATACAAGGCTCAATAAAATATGAGTATCTATCGCTTCACACCATTTTTGATGTCATCTCAAGAAAAGTAGTAAAGCATCACACACAAAAAAATATTTATACAAATAATAAAATATATATAAAAAAACTTTAAATAAATAAAAATAAAAGTCTAACCTAGATAAACAATTAATTTTTAAGTCCCCAACAATGGCACTAAAAAATTGTTGTGTCCAAATGCACATACAAGTGTATGCGATTGTACAAGTAATAGAAGATTTTTGAGTCCAGATATCAAACCCACAGGGACTAGTCGATTAAGTGCTCACTAAATTAGACTAATGTTGATTATTCATTCAAGCGATAAATCTAGAGATGATTTTTTAAATTAACAGAACTAAAAAGAAAAAAATAACTAATGAATAATTAACCAAAGAAAGACAAGATTTTTACGTAATTAATGTGTTGAATCGATCTAGGGTTATGGATCCGCCATCAATTAGATTGAGTAATCCATGTCATCAACTTGCTTATTTATCTAGTTGTTCATTTACGGGGTTGATTTTATGATTATAACATGGTCAACCTCTAATCGTCTATCCAAATTGACTCGCAACTACATCGTCCAACAATGATGTGATAACTCAATACGAAAGCATTTATATGTCTTCTCATTTTATAACCAAGTAAGGAGATCTAGGTATATTACTATCCTAGCCACAAAATAATTCCTTATTTTAGTAAAGAAGAGATCTTACTCCCTATGTTCTTCATTCTATCTTCTTGATTATCCTCTCAGGCTCACAAAAAGGTTATAGATTTATTTTAATGGTAGATAAGCATTTAAATAGTAAGCACAAGTGTAACACCCCGTACATTTCCGAACCTATGTTATTATTGTAATATTTTTGGAATTATTTAAACATGATATAGTTGGTATATTATTCATAGAAGCTATTGGGCTAAACAAACCTTGTGCAAATGGGCTCAATTGAGACCCAAAATGATACAAAAGACATGGCCCAAAGATGGCAAATGATCCATTTCAATGTTGACCAAGTAAACATAACATTTAATGACCAAGAATTGGCTAAGGATAATTATAAATAAGGCTAAAAAATCAGATTTTATTCATTACTTTACACTTGCCATTTTAGACTTTTCCAAAAAAGGAGATATTTTCTCTTCTCTCTGAAACCATAAGGCAACCACTTGTTTGGACAAGATCATCACTTTGAAAGCTTGGGTAAGTGTTTACTCTTGTGTTTTAATATATTATATGAATGATATATTGTGTAGATCATGATGGTTATGTCTAAAAGTGTTGAGTAGTGTACTTTTGCTTCCTTGCTAAAAGATGTGTCATCTTTGTGATTTGAACTTGAAAGGAGACTTGAGGTTTTGATGGAAGTGAATGATATGGATGAGATGTAAATATGTTAAGATGTGATTGTTAACATTAGGATGTGGTTATGGCCCTAACTTGTTCTCTCTTTGTATATGACTTGTGGAAATATTATTGTGTGGTGGTATAATGGAGGAAGAGTATAGTTTTTGGTGGTGTTCATGTGCATGTAGAAACAATGGTTGTACATTAGCATCAATTTGACCTAAAATATGAAAAGAGAAGCTTAATTATGACCATGGACCATATTCATTGTAAAAAAGGACCCGAAAATAACCCCTGAAGGATGAAACGGGCACCCGCCCTCGCAGGCGGGGCACCTGCGGGCCCAGATGCCAATGCAGGTGGCCCTGGACATGGCCAAGGGTCACCTGCAGCCGTAATTCACCCACCTGCGGGCACAGGTGGCTTCACAGGTCCGTCCAGAACTCCATTTCGATTGTTTTTGCATCTCTTTGACCCCCCAAGGCCCTTATACCCTTCTTGGATGCAATTATCAACCTATGGTACCTTTTGAATGGCTTGGAGGCATTTTGGATTATATCAATTATGGATTATTGTTAATGTGTTATTGTGAAAGGTATTTAAGTGACTTGATGGAGAAAAGGTAACGTAGTGTTGAAGGGGAAGTGTAAAGTATAACTTTTGTGTGAAATGCTATCGCTTTATGATGTCTTGGTTAATGTGTAGTATGTTGTGGTGTTGTTGGTATGGTAATGCAGTGAATTGTATTGTGAAGGGTGAAATGACGTTATATGGTAGTCACGTAATTCAGTGTCGTCTTATGCACTTTTAATGTAGTTAGTTGTTAACGTGAGCTCCATGATGTACTTGTGTTGTAGAGTAACACGTAAGGAAGGAGCTGGATTATTGTATTCACATAGAGGGTTATGTATGCATACTTCGAAGATAAGGTATGTAAGATTACTCTTTCCGTATCCTTCTGCCGGACATATTGTTCACATTGTCATTGTACTTGTTCTATTCTGAAATGTTCAAAGGTATCTCATTTCAGGTTATCATATATTGTTATTCACATGTTTCTTATTCATTGACGAATTGTTAATTATGTGTCACATAATTGTGGACATTGTTCCAAAGTTCCAATAATGTTACGTTCCAAAGTTCTAATTCCAAAGTTCCAATAATATTTCAACCACCAATGTGTCAATCTTATAACAAAAGAACGAAAGTAATGTATAATTGTTTGAATAATCTTGGGTGGTATCCCAGAGGTGAAAGTAACACCTAGAAAGGGTCGATCCCAATATCACTATATTCTTGGGTGGCATCCCAGGGTGGAAGAAACACCTAGCTCGGGTTGATCCCAATACTATGGGTGGCATCCCAGGGGCAAAAGAAAAGCCTAGCTCGAGTTGATCCCAATATTACGGGTGGTATCCCAGGGGAAAATGAAAAGCCTAGCAAGGGTTGATCCCGATTATTATGTTATTCTCCCACTGATCAGTTGGGCCCGGTTATATTATATGAATGAAAGAATATAAATGAAAGTATATATGAATGAAGGTATATGAATGGTAATGGTAGGAATAATATTATATGAATGATATTGATGAATGATAATGAATGAACATAAAGGCAAAGAAAGTAATGAATGTAATGTACATGGTTCCACACATACAGAACGGTGGTTTATCCATATTGACTATTCTCTTATAATTGATTCCATTGAAGTACTTATGTATCATGCAGTTTCTTATAGCCTTACATACTCAGTGCATTCTTTGTACTGACGTCCCTTGGGGGACTTACCTCACTTGCTGCAGGCACAGGTGCAAGTAGACCTCCATAGTAGGCTACGAGTCATCCGTGAACTATTGGTGAGCTCCAGATTGGTTCGGGGCTTTTTCGAGTCATTATGTACATTTGTTTTGGTATTGTTTAAATGATTGTGTAAAGCAGAGACTTGTACCAACTTTAGGTTGGTTATTTATATGTATTTGTTAGAGGCTTTGTAGACGTTGTAAGACAAATAAAGGCATGTATGTCCATTTTAACGTGGTGGTCCTAACGGCCAAGTTTCATACTTATTGAATGTGAAAGAGTGTTGTTCATTTAGTGACATGCATATGAGGGTACATGAATGAAGATTGGTTCTCTCAGGCCTTAACGGCTTCGGGTGTCTGTCTGCCCTATTGGAATTCGAGGCGTGACAACAAGAATATAAGAATAACTATGATGATAATCAAATAAATCAAACAAAGAGTTACTAAACAATCATGTACTTAGCTATCGTTATCCTAGAATGATGATTCTAACTCCACATATACATAGAGAAGTTACAACAAATCATACAAAGATTAATGCAAAAATAAATGATAAAGTTGAAGAAAAGAATAAACTAATTTTTTCTAGCCTCCACGACGATTCTATAATGACCCTCTAGGTCATTTTCTATGTTTTCATGTTTTTCCTGCACTTAGAGCATTCCCATAGCTGCCCCAAGTTATTTTTGACTTCCTAAAACTGACAGTTTTGTTACTGGACAGTTCATTTGGTTTTTATAGCCATTTCCCTATTTTGGAGCTTTTGAAGTTGAAAAAATAGTGTCAGGCCAAAACTTCAGGTAAGCGGCATCATATGTCAATTCTAATAATTTTGTTAGCTCTATAATGTTTATTTGAGTCTAGGCGAACCCTTGTCCTGGATCCTGAGGCTTTTGAACTCGTTTTGGGCTACTGGGCAGATTTTGTTTAAAACTAACACTCAGGTGTGGGATCCATATTTTTTTGAAAAGACTACAGATGGGAAGTTTTTTCGGTTTAATTGAGTCTAGAATGCCCCAAATTTTGTAGTGTAGCAAGTTAGTTTGCATTCACAGGATTCCAAATGAATCCCAAGGGCCCATCTAGAGAATTTGCAACTTAGCAAAGTTGTTGGTGCATCAGCACCTTGTGCAGGCCAAAATTGGCCTTTGTGTTTGTGAAACCTTGGCCGCATTTTTTTAGTTTGGCTTATGTTATTATACAGTGGGGCTGATTCATAGCATACGCTTCGAGATAGCTGAAGGGGCACGAGCGCAACTACCCCACTCTTGAATTGGAGTTGGCAGCGGTAGTTTTCGCCCTTAAGATTTGGAGGCATTATTTGTATGGTGTTTGCTGTAAGTTATTCACCGACCATCATAGTGAATATGGGGAAGAAAAATTGAGTTGCTAAAGGACTATGAACTCTATATTCTATACATATGGGCAAGGCAAATGTGGTAACAGACACCTTGAGCCGAAAGATAGTGAGTATGGGGAGCTTGGCCTTCCTTTTAGTTTCGGAGAAACCGTTGGCCTTGAACATCCAATCCTTAACTAGTAGGTTGATTCGACTTGATATTTTATATCCTAGGAGGAATCTTGCTAGTGTTGACGCTAGGTATACCATGTTGGAGTAGATTTAAGGCCGACAATTTGAGGATAGTAGGTTGTATGGCATTCAAGATCAGGTGTGGAGGGGTGAGTCCAAGAGGGCTACCTTAGAATCTAAGGGTGTATTGAGATTTGACGGTCGCATTTATGTTTTGAAGGTAGGAGGTTTGATTCAGTTGATACTTTAGAAGGCTAATAGCTCCAGATATTCTATTAACCCTAAAAAAGCTAAGATGTATAGAGATTTGAGGTTGCATTATGGGTGGAGTAGTATGAGAAAAAACATAGAAGATTTTGTAGCTCAATGTTTGTGTTGTCAGCAGTTGAAGGCCAAACACTTGAGACCAGGTGGTTTACTTTAGAGTTTGTTGTTGAGTCGGTAATTTGTGACTCATTTAGCCTAAAAATGGCAACAAATCATGTCCTCAATGGCAATTTGAGTTAGTTTTAGTGTTATTTTGGTTTATTTTCAGGTTTGACTCGAAGAAGTGGTTGATAGAGCATAAAGAAGAAAAAAAATAGAGAATTAAAGCTAAAATACAAAAGTGTATTGCCTAGGATGTTTGGCGGATCACCAATATCACCGGCTTATCGTCAAAAGTGAAATTCCATTTCCAAACATTGAAGTTTAACTAAGGTCCAAACAAAGCAATTCTACGTTGAAGAGAATAGTTTGGCGTATCGCCGAATAGATCGGGGAAGAAACACTCCATCGTCAAAGGTACTTGTAACACCCCATACATTTTTGAACCTGGTTGATTACCATAACATTTATGGAATTATTTAAACATGAAATTGTTGGGGTATTACACATTAAATTTATTGGGCTGAATTAACATGTACAAATGGGCTCAATTTAAGGCCCAATAATTAAGCCATAAGACATGGCCCAAATGGAAAATGATCCATTCCTCCTTTGACCAAGTAAACATAAAATTTATGACCAAAGTGTGGCTAAGGATGAGATTTAAATGGACTATAAAAAGGGAAAACAAATCAGATTTTTATTCACCAAGACACACATGCCATTTCTAGATTTTTCCACAATATTCTCTCATCTCACAAACCCTAAGCTATCACTCTCTTGGACAAGATCACCCTTTTGCAAGCTTTGGTAAGTGTGTAATCTTATGGTTTAATATATTATATGCTTAATATGGTGTATAAATCATGTTGGTTATGTTGGCAAAGTGTTGGACAATTCACTATGTGTTAAACAATCTATGTTTGCTTAATCGGTAAAGGGTTTTGCCTTATAAACTTGAAAGGAGACTTGTGGTATTGAAGGAAGTGAATTTGATGGATTAAATTTCAACATATATGATATGTTTATGCCCCTAACTTGCTTTCTCTATGTGTATAACTTGTGGGATTGTTGTTATGAAATTGGGCATGGAATTGGTGGTGTATTGAAAGGAAGATGTGGTTTTGGTGATGTTCATGTGTGTTGTGAAACCATAATTATTCTTTCGTATCCAAGTTAACCTAAATATGAAAAGAGAAGCTTAATTATGACCATGGACCATTCATTGCAAAAAAGGACCCAAAAATGACCCCTGGAGGCTGAAACGGGCACCCACCCTCGTGGGCGGGGCACCTGCGGGTGCAGATACAAATGCAGGTGGCCCTGTACAGGGCCATATGGGCACCTACGGCCACATGTCACCCACATGCTGGCGCAGGTGACCCCACAGGTCCCTTGAGGACCCCGTTTTGCATGTTTTTATCTCTTTTTGATCCCCGAAACCCCTCTACCCATCTTGGATGCAATTATCAACTCATGGTACCTTTTGGATGACTTTAAAGGAGTAGTACGAAGGTATTTTGGATTGTATTAATTATGGATTGTCTTTAATGTGTTTTTGTGAAAGGCATTTAAGTGACTTGATGGAGTAAAGGTGACTTAGTGTTGAAGGGGAAGTGTAAAGTATTACTTTGGAGTGAAATGCTATCGCTTTATGATGTCTTGGTCAATGTGTGGAATGTTGTGGTGTTGTTGGTATGATGATGCAGTGAGTTGTATTGTAGAAGGATGAAATGAAGTTCACATGTTATCATATGAACATTACAGGTTATCATATATTCTCATTTCAGGTTATCATATGTTCTTATTTCAAAATGTCTCAAAGTATCTCATTTCAGGTTATAATATGTTGTTATTCACATGTCTCTTATTCATTGACTGAAGTTCCAAATCTCCCATAGTGTTATGACTACCAAAAGAATTATCTCAAAGAAAGTAATGATGTAAAGAGAATTTGTTTATTCTTGGGTGGCATCCCAGGGGTGGAAGAAACACCTAGCATGGGTCAATCCCAATATCTTGGGTGGTATCCCAGGGGTTAAGATACCTAGCATGGGTCGATTCCAATAATCACGGGTGGCATCCCAGGGGTGAAACAAAAGCCTAGCATGGGTCGATCCCGATTTGTGTATGTATGAGGACCGCATCCCAGGGGTTAAAATACCTAGCACAGGTCATCCTCTTTTACCACTGATCAGTTGGTCATTTTTTTATCATATGCTTTACAATTTATTAATGCAAAGAAGGAGAAAGTAAAGAAATGAATGATAATGATGATGAACGTAAAAGCGAAGAAAGTAATGAATGTAACGTACATGGTTCCACATATACAGAACGATGGCTTATCTATATTGTCTATTCACTTGTTTTTGATTCCATTGAAGTACTTATGTATCATACAGTTTCTTATAACCTTACATACTCAGGACATTCTTCGTACTTATGTCCCTTGGGGGACTTACCTTACTTGCTGCAGGCATAGGTGCTAGTAGACCTCCACAGTAGGCTACTAGTCATCCGCAGACTGTTGGTGAGCTCCAGATTGGTTCGGGGCTTTTCGAGTCACTATGTACATTTTTTTGGTACTTTATAAATGTTGTATCAATACGTTCGAAATTAATCCCCTATTTTATTTTTATTGCATTTTACACATACAAGAAAACATTTAGTGGTTGATTACACTTAAAGATGAACCTATCTCCTTCATTACCTATGGGATCAACCTTACCTCACGAATTGGGTTAATATATTGCATAACGACCGTGTACATCCCATATAGAATGTATTTGAGCATTATCAAAAATGGGGCCATAGCCGGGGAATGAAAGTTAGCGTTAATTTTATGTAGTGTTTTGAATCACTTGTGTTAGCCATTGTTTGAATTTATTTTATTTGTTGTTTTTGTTTTCTTAGATGAGAATATGAGCTAACATGACACTATGAGTCAACATGGTAGTGATGCCGCTACCTTTGATACACAATTCAATGATAAGGATCACTTGGGAGATGCTGGAAGGGCAATTACAATTCATCTACCACCTAAGGTAGGCAATGCGGCCTTTCACATCATGAGTGTTAAGCTTCATTTGCTCCAAATGAAAGGATTATTCGGAGGTGAAGCACATGAGGATGCAAACATGCATTTGAAAAATCTTATCGATGTTTGCACTCAATTTGAGATTGCTAATATTTCCCAAGAGTCCATCCGGATGAGGTTATTCCCATTTTTTTTCATAGGAGAAGCGGTGACATGGTTGAGAGAGCTGCCCGAAGGTAGTATCACTTCTTTCGTTGATTGACGGTGGCCTTCCTTGATGGATTTTTCCCGCCGTCATACATGCTCCAACTTAGAGATGAGATAAAAAACTTTTGTCATGTGAGCGAGGAAGTTCCACATGAAACATGGCTTAGATTCAAAAAGAAACTACTTCATTGTACCTATCATGAAATCCTGAACAAGATACTACTTCAAATCTTCTATTGGTCTTTGGACTCATTGAGTAATATCGGTGTGGATAACTTGGGCGGAGGAGCTATAAATAATAAAAATCTTTGGGGTTACATTGGGATTGATAAACCAAATGACAAAACAAAGTAAAGCATGACATACAAGAGATGCCGAGGTGGTCATAGGGTATCCCTCCATGTCTTATATAAGCTAAGAGCAAAGTAAAAAGGATGAGGATAGACATGAAAAGATGGAAAAAATGAAGATGCAAATGGATCTCCTAACAAAGCATGTCATGGCGTCAAACCTAAAAGTGATTAATGCCATAAATTCAAGAGGAAATAGAAAATATAAGGATGATGATGCTGAGCCACTTGATAAAGAGATTCGTTTCTTATCAAACCAAATGAGGGGTTCCCGACCTACTGATGTGTCATGGTTTCATGACACTTTTGATGCCTAAAACAATGAAAATATGCAATAACTTGCGTGTGTCTTGTTGGTATGACGTGTTTTCTGTTCTATATTGCAGGAGAATAGGTTTAGGAGGTAAAATGGACAAAAAGGAAGAATCGAGCCCTAGAACGAAGTATCTGAAGACGAAAGAACTAGGGTCTGCACCAGAAGGTGACTCACGACATGAATTACGTGCCGTGAGTCCACTCACGTGACGTGAGTGGCTGCCATGAGTCCACTTCAGAGAATGTTCAATGTGTCTGATTTTCACGACTGGACCCACGTGACGTGGCTTGGTTCCACGACACCAAGTCATGATACCGTGAAAGGTTGCCGAATCTGTTTTCCTATTTTGACTAGGATAGGATTCGTCTTGTATCTATAAATACCCCTTTGTTGTCCTATGTTCAGGAGTTAGTCATTACATTCTTTTGAGATAGTTTTTCATTATTTTGAGTTCATAAACACAATTTTGGATTTTGTAATCTTGGAACATCAATTCCAGGGTTTTATTCATTATTGAGATTTCAAAGTTTCTTCTTTATTGTAAGTTTACAATTATGTCTTCATCTTTGAATGCTTATTGTGTCCTTGTAATCATGAGTAGCTAAACTCATTAACTAGGGTTGTGGGAACCATGAGGAATTAACAAAATCGATTAAGTGCAAAGTAATTATGAACCAGTGTGAATGCATGTATTGTTATTTCCTTTGTTGTGATTGATCTTCTAATGGTTGCAAACGTTAGAAACTCACCTATAATCTAGACTTTTGAGAGAGAGAGAGAGGTAGAGATTGGGAAAGAGGGAATAACAACAGAGATTTGAAGCTATCAACCTTCATCTAATAACTTGAGTTGTAACAGGGATAGTTATCTGAGATCCAAGACAAGGGTTAGTAGTGCGACACTCAAAGACCGAGAGGAGAAGAGTGAAATTTATCTAACCGAGGTCGAGAGACGTTTAGATGATCATATCTTGTCAGATTTTGCATGCAACATAGCGAGACAGTTTTGCCAGCACAAGAAATCGGTGGAGTTAAGAAATTATTAGGGACCACAGTCCTAGTGTATTTCTCATATTGTCTACAAATTCTATATTCAGAAATCGTTACTGTTACTATTTATCCATAAACCTCACCCCCCACCCCACCCAGTTTTAATTACTCACTAGTCACTTAGACTAGCATTCTATATAATTTCAATCTTTTCCCTATGGGATCGACCCCAACCTAGGTGGGTTTTATATATGATACAATGACCACTTTATACTTCTTAGGAGACATATTTTGGGCGACATCAAATTTTAACGTCGTTTCTGGGGAATACGGTTATGGAGTTGATTAGTTTGCTTGTTGGAGTTGATTGGTTTTGTTTTTATATACTTTCAATGGCACACGCCGGTGTATGCCCAATACTAGGAGTCAAGGCAATCCCCAGATTCCACTTGATCTTGAAATAGAAAGGACTCTGAGAGCTAATCGAAGAATGGTGAATACCGATGAAGTTCAGGTTCCTGCCGCCGTGGGAGACATTTATAATCAACCAATTCAGCCGGTTGGTCATGAAATAGCAGACCAAACTACTGTTTGGTTGACACGAGAAGAGCAAGCTAGACAAGCTGCTCTTAGGCAAGCAGAGAGAGATAATCGATCTATGCAAGAGGCAACCCAGCGACTGGCTGAAGCTGAAGAGAGACAAAGAAGAGTGAGAGCTCTCCAACCACCTCAAACACCACATTTGCCAGTTTATGATGATCCTAAGTAAGAAGATGTGGCCTATTTTGAGCCAATAGAGACTGATGCCATTATTCCACCAGAGTTACCTCAGGGTACTAAGTTTGACATTAATTAACCCACTAAACTTGAAGGGTGTGTTCATCGGTCTTCCTAATAATGATCCAAACATGCACGTGATGAATTTTGTAGGGGTCTGCACTTCATATAATTTGCCTAGAGTTAACCAAGAGGCTATTCGGTTGAGATTATTTCCGTTCTCTCTAACAGGAGAAATGACTTTGTGGTTTGCAGAATTACCATGAGGTTCCATCACTACTTGGCAAGAGTTAAGAAATCAATATCTGGAAGATTTTTTCCACCTTCCAATATGCTACAGTTGAAGGATGAAATTTACAGCTTCAGACAACTATATTCTGAAGCACTTTACGAGACATGGCTAAGGTTCAAGAAGAAGCTACAAAATGTGCCAAATCATAGGTTGAGTGGTAGGAATTTATTTGAAATCTTCTACAGGGATTTAAATACCAACACGAAGGCAGTAGCAGATACTGTCACTGGGAACGAGCTTTAGAGATATTAGATCGTATCACCAAGAACAACTAAGGATGGCATACTCTGGAGGCAGAAATGCCTACTGGCACATATGCTATTAGAGCCTCAGCAGCACAACGGGCTTTAGATGAATCTGTAGCTCAAGAGGTTGCACAACTGAGGATAGAAATTGGTTTATTAGCTAAACAGATAGCGTCCAGAGATGTTGAGAAGGTGCATGTTGTAGGTGCACAAGGTAAAACACCTAGGCATGATAATAGTGAATTTGATGAGGAGGCTAAGTACCTTGATAGAGAAGTGGCGGGTTTTCAAGCCAAGGGTCAAGGGTCTAATCAAGACTCTTGAAACTCGAGGCAAGGGAATCAAGGTCGGAACTACTATAGAGACAATTACAACAAGGTTGGATATAGAGATAGAGAACGAGATTGTGATGGCTATTGGAGGCAGAAGGATGATTATAGAGAGAAGAGTGGCATATATGTTCCACCAAGAAATCGCGATGCTGACTCTAGAAATTCATGAATGGAATCCCTTCTAAATAAACTAGCGAAAGGGTCAGAGAGTCAAGAACATTGCCTGAGGGAGATTAGGTCAGACATCTCGAGAATAAGTAAGAAAGTAGAATCCCATTCGACTGCTATTAAACAGTTGGAGCAACAATTCGGGCAGATATCAGTGGCATTGAACCAACGTCAGCCAAGTACCCTTCCAAGTAACACCGTCCAGAATCTGAAGAATGATAGTCATTGTCTGGCCATTACTACTAGAAGTGGGAAATGCACAACAGAGCCATGTATACCTGTAGATAGTAGTAAGACCAATGAACTGATGATAGTTGATGTAGAAACTAAGATAGAGTCGGATAATTCAAAGGTTGAAATAGTTCCAAATCCTCGTGAAACTGGCAAAATCTAAAAAGAGGCAAGAAAAAGAGGTCCCAGAAATGCTGAAAATGATCCCAAGACCTTCTCCTCCTTTTCCTTAAAGGTTGAAAAAGAAGGCTGAGGAAGGAAAATATAAAAAGTTTATTACAATGTTGAAAGAGCTATCGGTAAACATCCCTCTTATTGAGGCATTGGAGAAGAGGCCAGGTTATGCGAAGTTCATGAAAGACTTGGTGAAGAAAAAGAGAACTGTAAGTTTTGAGCCGGTAGATAACTTACATCATTGTAGTGCAGTTACTTCGCATTCCCTAGTTGAAAAGAAGGAGGACCCAGGAGCTTTCACAATTCCTTGTACTATTGGGTCTTACAACTTTGCTAAAGTACTTTGTGATTTGGGTGCTAGCATTAACTTAATGCCATTAGCCATTTTCAAGCAGTTGGGGTTGGGATCACTAAAACCAACCTCTTTGAGACTTCTCATGGCAGATAGGACTGTAAAAAAATTGGTGGGCATTTTGTATCATGTTTTGGTAAAAGTTGTATCTTTCATATTTCTGGCTGACTTTGTGATCCTAGATTGTGAAGTTGATTTTGAGGTTCCCATCATATTGGGAAGAACATTCCTTTCCACTGGTCGTGCATTGGTTGAAAACACAGGACAGATGAAATTCAAGTTAAATGATGAATAAGTCACTTTCAATGTTTGTCGTTCCATGAAGTAACCAAAAGATATGCGGGTGATTTCGATAATAGATGAGGTTAAGGATAGTGATATTTTCGTATCTCTTGAACAAAGGTTGAGGGTAGAAGCTCTTGTGGCCGTGATTATGAATTTCAATAGAGATGGTATTGAGGAATATGATGAGATGGTTGGTTCACTCACTTGTAAGGGATCATGCACTCATGCTACAAAGAAACTTGATCTCGATTTGAAGAATAGGGTGACCCCACCAGCTCATCCTTCTTTTGAAGAGCCTATAGTTTTGGAGATTAAGGCTCTTTTAGCTCACCTTCGCTAGACATTTTTGGGAGCCAACAACACCTTGCCTGTGATTATTTTTGCTAAATTGGTGGAGTGGCATGTAGAGGCTCTGGTTTTTGTATTGAGAAGATTTAAGAGGGCCATTGGTTGGTCCATTGCTGATATTATAGGAATTCCACCCGATATTTGCACTCACAAAATTCAACTTAATCCTGAGTGCATACAAAGCATTGAGCACCAACGTTGTCTAAACCCGCCAATGCTAGAGGTTGTGAAGAAAGATATCATCAAGTGGTTAGATGCTGGTGTGGTTTACCACCTTGGTGATAGCAAGTGGTTGAGCCCAGTTCAATGTGTACCAAAGAAGGGAGGAATCACTGTGGTTCCAAATGACAAAAATGAGTTAATCCCAATGAGGCTAGTTACTGTATGGAGAGTTTGCATGGATTATCGAAAGCTGAATTCTTGGACCAAAAAAGATCATTTTCCTATGCCTTTCATGGATCAGATGCTAGACCGTCTTGCTGGTATAGGATGGTATTGTTTTCTCGATGGCTATTCGGGGTATAATTAGATTTTCATTACTCTTGAAGACCAAGAGAAGACCACTTTCACTTGTCCATAGAGGACATTTGCGTTTAAAAGGATGCCCTTCGGTTAATGTAATGCACCGACCACTTTTCAACGTTGCATGATGTCTATTTTCTCCGACATGGTGGAAGAAACTATTGAGGTTTTTATGGATGATTTTTCTATTATAGGAGACTCATTTGATGATTGCTTGGCACACCTTGCTAATGTGCTACAAAGATACGAGGAGTGTAACTTAGTGCTAAATTGGGAAAAATGCCAATTTATGGTAAATGAGAGTATCGTATTGGGGCATTAGATCTCAAAGAAAGGTATTGACCGTGAAAGGAATTTGAAGTTTCTTGGGACATGCAGGATTTTATAGAAGATTCATCAAAGACTTCTCAAAAATTACTAACCTGTTATGCAAACTTTTAGAGAAGAAGGTGAAGTTCGTGTTCGATGAGGCATGTCTAAAAGCATTTGAGTGTCTAAAAGAAAAGTTGATTTCATCCCCTATCATTGTTTCACCAGATTGGGCAATGCCTTTTGTGGTTATGTGTGATGCTAGAGGGGTGGCTTTGGGTGCAGTCCTTGTCCAAAGGCGTGAGACAATTTTACATCCGATTTACTATGCTAGCAAAGTACTTAATCCAACTCAAAAGAATTACTCTGCTACTACACAAGAATTGTTGGCGGTGGACTTTGCTTTTGAGAAATTCAGATCTTACTTGATTGGCACAAAGATAATTGTGCATACCGACTATGCAGCACTTTGGTATCTTATGTCGAAAAAGGATGCTACGCCAAGATTGATTCGGTGGGTGCTCCTACTACAAGAATTTGACTTTGAAGTCAAGGATCATAAGGGAATTGAGAATCAGGTCGCTGACCATATATCACGCCTTGAGGAGGAGTCCATGCTTAAATTAAGGGATGATCATGATATTGATGATACTTTTCCAGATGAGCAAGTGTTGGCAGCATTGCAAGACTTAGTCCCTTGGTTTGCAGATTTTGTCAACTTTTTGGCAAGTGACCTAGTCCCGAAAGACATGTTGTATCAGCAGAGAAAGAGATTTATGTATGAGGTGAGAAAGTTCTTTTGGTATGATTCTTATTTGTGTAGGGTGTGTGCTGATAGTATGATTCAAAGATGTATTCCATAAGTCGAGATGATGAGTATTTTAGAAGCATGTCATTCATCTCCAGTTAGGGGTCATCATGGAGGTGTGTGGACTGCTCATAAGATCTTACAATACGGGTATTATTGGCCTACCATTTATAAATATGCTCATGATTATACTCGGGCTTGTGACCAATGTCAAAGGCAAAGGAATATCTCACGCAGACACGAACTTCCTATGACACCTATCCTTGAGCTCGAATTGTTTGATGTATGGGGAATTGACTTTATCGGTCCTTTTATGAGCTCACATGGGATGAAATACATTTTGGTAGATGTCGACTATGTTTTTAAGTGGGTGGAGGCAATTGCGCTTCCCAATAATGAAGTAAGAATTGTCACAGAATTCTTGAAGAAGAACATATTTTCACGATTTGGTACACCCCAAGTAATCATTAGTGATGGAGGATCCCACTTCTGTAATCGGCTATTCAAGGCCCTGTTTGAAAAATATGGTGTTAAACATAAGGTGGCAACACCTTACCATCCTCAGACAAACGGGCAAGTTAAGGTGTCAAATCTTGAGATCAAGTCTATTTTCGCAAAAACGGTGAATGCCAATAGGACTGATTGGGCTCGAAGATTGGATGATGCATTATGGTCATATCGAACTACTTTCAAGATGCCAATTGGTCCATCACCATATCAGTTGGTTTTTGGTAAATCGTGCCATTTGCCTATCGAACTTGAATATAAGGCTTTATGGGCATTGAAAAGGTTGAATCTGGAATGGAGTGACACGGCTAAATTGAGACTTGAGAAGATGAATGAGATGGATGAATTTCGTCTCTGGGCTTATGAAAGTTCAGCAATATATAAAGAGAACATGAAATTATATCATGATCGGCGAATTGAGAAACGAAAGTTTCACCTAGGAGATTTGGTACTAATTTACAACTCAAAGTTTTGCTTGTTTTCTGGAAAGTTAAAGTCCAAATGGTTCGGACCATTCACGATGGTCAGGGTATTCCCACATAGAGCAATTGAGCTAAAAGGTGATGAAAAAGTTTTATTCAAGGTCAATGGGCAGCGTGTAAAGCATTATGTGGGAATCACAGAAGAAATAAACACATGTTTGGAGCTTGAGTTTGATGATGTCTAAGTAGTCAAGTTAGTCATATCGTGTCACGACGTTAAATCAGGCGCTTCATGGGAGGCAACCCATGGGCTGGTTGGCAAAGTCTGAGTATCCAAGTTAGCCATGTTGTGCCGCGACATTAACTCAGGCGCTGCTTGGGAGGCAACCCAAGGTTTTCTTATATGT
The DNA here is from genome assembly GCA_031232105.1 of Capsicum rhomboideum. Classification (NCBI taxonomy): domain Eukaryota; kingdom Viridiplantae; phylum Streptophyta; class Magnoliopsida; order Solanales; family Solanaceae; genus Capsicum; species Capsicum rhomboideum. The sequence continues at coordinate 55,337,334 of CP124716.1, read as the reverse complement.
GATCTGAGCATTGGAGAATACGTTCACTGACATTCACTGTATTAAATTAAGTATGTTCAGTACTGCAGGAGTTGATCTACGCTAGAGACCCACGTGATGTGGGTCAAACCATGTCACGTGGGAGGTATCGTGAGACGCCAAAAACCTAGGTACCCAAGCCCCCACCCAACCCAATCCAATTTTTTTTAAATATCGATAAACGCCTCAAATCTGACCCAACTTAAATTGCAACTCTTTCTTCTTAACTCCAAATCCTAGACATAAACACTATTGTCCAAATTCACAAAATTCTCTGATACTAAATCCTACATCCTCCAATTCATCCACACCAATTGGGAATTTCCCTAAATCTTCACAACCTAAACCCACCCAACCCAAATATCTGACCCCTAGACCCGAATCCAACCCCCCAGACCCGAACTTGACCCCACCCAACCCAAAACACCTACAACCCAACCCGAATACCTATTACAAACCCAACACAATGCCTCCCAAATCAAACCCCAAACATGGAGACATGGGTTCTTCATTGAGAATTTGAACCAAAAATCCCAAATTTCCAATAAAGTTGCATGATGAACCATCCAGGCCAGATCCAAGTGGGTTTGAGGAGGTGTTTGAGATTACAAATGATGATACTGCATTGGTACCTCGCACCACGAGGTTACAAACTCAGGCACAAGTTATTTCCCAGGCCGCACTTCAGCCTATTCTGCAGCCTGTCAAGCCGACTGCACCTGATCAGTCTTCTGAGTTTTCCCCCCCAGTCTGAAGAGGGGGAGGATGATTCGGTATCTGGATCTTCAGATAGTACTATAGGGCAAGGTGATTCTACGGCAGAGGATACAACATCTCTTTCAGGCACTGGTGACCAAAGTGCCCCGACTACCTCACAGAGAAGGCAAAACTAATGATGGTGTGTTCAGGGCACGCGGGATTTTATGATAGGGATGCTGAGCTTACTGAGTAGGGAGTGTGTAAAAAATATATTAAGAAGGAGCCCCGATATCGAATAGAGGAGTTAAAGACATTGCCCTACATTTGGACTGTGTTTGATCAGTATGGATTTGGATGGATGACGGAGCCTCCTGGTCGCTATAGCCCAAAATTAGTCCAAGAGTTTTATGCATCCTACGCTGCATCTATTGAGTTGATCACACCTGTTGACCAGAGGCTGCGGGACCAACCACTATTGACTCATAATTTGGTTCGGGAGACCAGAGTCAATATATCTGAGCAGACCATCCACAGATTTTTGTTTGGGGCTGACCGTCCATTGCCAGCTACGACTGCTGAGTTTGATCACCATATGGAGACTGTCAGAAATAGGATTAAAATAAGGGATGCTGATCAAAGGCTAGAGTTACTGAGGTGGATTTTTGGTTATATAGCGGAGGAGGGTGTAGATTTTTTTGGGGTGACTAGAAAGCTGGATATAAAGAAGTCCATACTCCATTTTACTGACAGGTTTTGGTGGTCGGTTGTTAGGCATCATTTGGGACCCACTAACGTTGATAATTCACTCACCTTGGACTGTGCTGTTGTGGTAGCAAGCATCATCGCCGATTATGACATCAATATCGCCTGGTATATTATTCGGGAGATCTATGAGCGTGCCTTTAGAGACGTTACCAGTATCTATTTCCCTTGTTTGAATCAGAGCCTGTGTGATAAGGTTGGTGTGGTTAAGCTACCTACCATTGATCACTATATCAAGGTGGCCAGCATAGAAAATATTAGGTTGATGCAGTAGCAGGGAGCTAACCCCATTATTCCACAAAGGTCTCAACCTTTCGGGTCATCAGGAGCAACCCTTTTTTAAGGCATGAAGATAGGGATGAGTCGGTTAGTACACCTATGCCTATTCCAGTACCGATGAGTGTACCTGATATTTTTCCTGTACCTATTGAGAGCACAGGCCCAATTTATGATGAGGTTGCCGGCACGACAACACCACCGTCTCCTTCTGGTATGGTTTTAGTTTTGAGGGACTTCCTACAACAGTTGATTGATAACAGACACAGATGTTCGAGAGGCAAGCCCACACTGAGACCCAGATGGATAAGTTGGTATCCCAGCTTAAGCCATGGGTTAGGACCAAGGGTAGAGGTTGCGTAGACCAGAGTGGAGTCCCGTATGACGGCCGTTATGGAGCAGTTTATGAGGGAGATGCATGGGAGGATTGATAGTTTTGAGGCCAGGATGGCCACTCGAATAAGTTCAGCACAGAGTCCTAATGTCGCAGGCTTGACATGGAAGGTGGCTTAATTGAGAAAGGAGGTTAGATCTTTGGTACTGAGCAGCACTTTTATTATTCAACCTATGCCAATTCCGGCCCCAATGAGGCCGGTGTTTGAGGTGGATTTGTTTGCCGACGAGGAGCCTCTTATTGATAGAGGCAAGAGACCACGTAGTCCAAATAATTAGATTGATAGTGGTGATGAGTTCGAGGGTGAGTTCTAGCGTGCAGTGAAGTCTTCTAGAGTGGAGTACCATACCAGGCAGATTGTTCAAGAGGAGAGGGAACGGGGTGCATCCTCTAATCAGGCACCTTCTTCACCGGCTGCTCCAGGTATGTCCTCACTTCTTTCCACTTACCATATTAAAAGCCATGCACTTAGGGCAGTGCTCCATTGTTCGTTGGGTGTGGGGGTTTACCAATACTTGGGGATTTTTGTTGCCATGTTTCTTTTCCCCCAAGTGTGCTATCATAGTAGAACCGATATGTTCAGATGTTTATATATATTAGTTATGTGTTTTCATGGTAAATTAGGAAAAAAAATAGGGTAACCTTAGTGCAGTCAACTTTTGAATGTATTTTGAATGATAAAGATGCTTTTGGATTGTTTAAAAGATGCCCCTCCTGAAATTTTGTTTTTTTTGGTGTGTATAGTATGATAGTTTATGACACCTGTTGGATCATGTTATGGCATTAGTATTATAGACAAAATAATTGTAGCTAGCATTGCATGAACTGGTTAGATAGTAGTTGATAGTGTAACCCCGTGCTATGTGTGTGTGAGGTCATTACCTAGTTTACTCTGTGTGTGTAATCTAGAACTTGCCCAATTAGTCTTACCTAGGTTAGAGGACAGTGGTTAGGAAAGGATCATAGGCCATTTTTGAATAAGTCCACTTTTGGCCTAAATGCCTGACCAAATGAAATAAATATCCTTTGATCCTAATTTTGAGCCTTAATTAACCTATTTCTTTCATTAGCCTATTCACTTTACCATTTTGACTTATAATGAACCTATTTTGGCCCTGGTCCCTCCTTGGACATTGTGTACCTCAACTCAGGCAAATCACCTAAGTTGAGGGTAGCTATTATAGGGGTTCGTAGATTTATTTGGGTATGAAGAAGGGGTTAGTAAAAGAAAAAGAGAACAGATTTGGGTGGAAGAAATAGAAAAAAAAAATTGTGTTTTGTAAGTATGAAGAAAATCACACCCAACATCTGAAAATAAATGAAGGAGAATAAGGGAGAATAAAATGAGAATGGTTGAAAACTGGAGCCAAAAATAGTGTAGTGTCAAGGAGGGTTGAGTCACCATATCCATATGTACCATACCCGTCCCCAAGCCTACATTACAAGCCAATTAAAGTCCTATAGTGACCCTAGTACAACTGTCCGAAAAATCAAGGCATAGAAAATAAAGGCAAGCCTATGGTATTTCATGCACACTGTTTGAACTTCTTTGTGAGAGAGAGTGTTTTGACTGAGTCCCTGCTTTGAGATTCATTAGTATACTGTGATTGTATAGGACGTCTTTGTTGTGAGAGTACATGGGTTGCATTGTTAGCTGCTATCTGTTTGGATAATGTCATTTGCACATATGCTTAGTTGTTTGTTCATAATCTCATGCCATCACTTAATCCCTTCTATGTCATGATAATATGCTAGATGCATGCATACTGAGGTTTTAAATTGTAAATAGGATGGATCATAAAAATTTTGAGGTTAAAAGCATATGAGTTGACTGCCATAGGTTCCTTAGGTTTCTTTTAGTTAAGCATCATTGTGTTTATTTTGTTTTGGTCGCCTGAGGACATGCAAAAGTTCTAAGTTGAGGGTGTTGATGTGTCATGGTTTCATGACACTTTTGATGCCCAAAACAATGAAAATATGCAATAACTTGGGTGTGTCTGGTTGGTATGACATTTTTCTGTTCTATATTGCAGGAGAATAGGTTTTGGAGGCAAAATGGACAAAAAGGAAGAATCACGCCCGAGAACGAAGTATCTGAAGATGAAAGAACTAGGGTCTGCACCAGAAGGTGACTCACGTACCATGAGTCCACTCACGTCACGTGAGTGGCTGCTGTGAGTCCACTTCAGAGAATGTTCAATGTGTCTGATTTTCGCGACTGGACCCATGTGACGTGGCTTGGTTCTACTAGACGAAGTCACGATACCGTGGTAGGTTGCCGACTCTATTTTCCTATTTTGACTAGGATAGGATTCATCTTGTATCTATAAATACTCCTTTGTTGTCCTATGTTCAGGAGTTAGTCATTACATTGTTTTGAGATAGTTTTTCATTATTTTTAATTCATAAACACATTGTTTGATTTTGTAATCATGGACCATCAATTCCAGGGTTTTATTCATTATTGAGATTTCAGAGTTTCTTCTTGATTGTGAGTTTACAATTATGTCTTCATCTTCGAATGCTTATTGTGTCCTTGTAATCATGAGTAGCTAAACTCATTAACTAGGGTTGTGGGAACCATGAGGAATTAACAAAACCGATTAAGTGCAAAGTAATTCTGAACCAGTGTAAATGAATAGTGAACTTTATCTAACCAATGTCGAGAGACGTTTAGATGAACATATCTTGTCAGATTTTGCACGTAACATAGCGAGACAGTTTTTCCAGCACAAGAAACTGGTAGAGTTAAGAAATCATTGGGGACCACAGTCCTAGTGTATTTCTCATATTGTCTACAAATTCTATATTCATAAATCATTACTGTTACTATTTATCCATAAAACTCCAGTTTTAATTACTCACCAGTCACTCAGACTAGCATTCTATATAATTTCAATCTATTCCCTGTGGGATCGACCCCAACCTAGTTGGGTTCTATATTTGATATAACGACCGCTTTATACTTCTTAGTAGGCATATTTTTGGCGACATCACCTACCTTCCAAAGGTAAGGTGGGAATCAAGGTTGGAAAGATAGAGATAGAGATTAGAAGGATCGAAATTAGAGGGATTGTGACTGTGATTGAGATTAGAGGGATATTGATAGAGAGAGATTAAGATTAGAGAGACATGGAGCATTATTTTTTTAGGTAAGTCCCACCACATGATAGGCAAAAGGGTAAAGAGGCCACCTCCATTGATCTAGAAAATTACTAGAAAGAAGACGTGCCTGCTAAAATTCTTATGGGGCTTGGAGGGAGTGAAAAATTGCCAAAGGAGATGAAGAGCCACTTTTATCAATGCAATCAAATGGTCACTTCCCATTTGGCCTCAATTAAGCAACTTAAGACTCAATTGAGCCAAATCTCAGCTCACCTCAGCACTAGACAAAAGGGAAATCTCCTTAGTAACACCGTGGCAAATCCTAAGAATGATGCTGATTGTATGACCATTGTCACTAAGAGTGGAAAGACACTTGGTAATAAGGTTTTGGATCTTGATTAAGACCCCAATGAAAGGTTGGTTTAATAGCAAGTGAGAGGAAAGAGAAAAAGGTTTGAGAAATCAAATAATGAAGCCCTTATTCCTAGAATATTGAAAAATCAAAAGAGGTTAAAGAGATTGTTGAGGGTTAAAAAAACTCAGTCGCTTCAAACCCATCACTTAAGATACCTCCCCTATTTCCACAAAGGTTCAAGAAAAAGGAGAATGGTACCAAGTTTAAAAAGTTTCTCTCCAAATTTAGCAACTTATCGGTGAACATTCCTGCCAAGTTCATAAAAGACTTGGTAACAAAGAAAAGAACTATAGACTCTTGATGTGTCATGGTTTCATGACACTTTCGATGCTTAAAACAAGGAAAATATGCAATAACTTGGGTGTGTTTGGTTGGTATGATGTATTTTATGTTCTACATTGCAGTAAAATAGGTTTTGGAGGTAAAATGGACAAAAAGGAAAAATCACGCTCGAGAACGAAGTATCTGAAGACGAAAGAACCAGGATCTACATCGAATAGGTAACTCACGACAGGACTCACGTAACGTGAGTCCACACACGTTATTTGAGTGGCTACCATGAGTCAACTTTAGAGATGTCCAAAGTTGCCTGATTTCCACGGCACTGACCTACGTCGCGTGACTTGGTTCCACAACACGTAGTCATCGTACCATGGAAAGTTGCCGACTCTATTTTCCTGTTTTGTTTAGGATAGGATTCAGCTTGTATCTATAAATACCCCTGTATTGACCTATGTTCAGGAGTTAGTCATTACATTATTTTGAGATAGTTTTTATCATTTTGAGTTCATAAACAAATTATTGGATTTTGTAATCTTGGAACATTGATTCTAGGGTTTTATTCATAATTGAGATTTCAGAGTTTCTTCTTTGTTGTGAGTTTACAATTATGTTTTCATCCTCGAATTCTTATTGTGCTCTTGCAAACATGAGTAGCTAAACTCATCAACTAGGGTTGTGTGAACTATGAGGAATTAACGAAATGGGTTAAGTGCGAAGCAAATTCTGAACCGATGTGAATGCATGTATTGTTATTTCCTTTGTTGTAATTGTTCTTCTAGTGGTTTCAAAGGTTAGAAACTTGCCTGTATTCTATACTTGCGAGAGAGAGAGGTAGAGATTTGGAAAAGGGAATAACAACAGAGATTTGAAGCTATCAACCTTCATCTAATAACTTGAGCCATAACAGGAATAATTATCTGAGATCCAGGACAAGGGTTAGTAGTGTGACACTTGAAGATCGAGAGGAGAAGAGTGAAATTTGTCTAACTAAGGTCGAGAGACGTTTAGTTGAACATATCTTGTTAGATTTAGTATACAATGCAGCGGGACAATTTTGCCAGCACAAGTAACCGGTGGAGTTAAGAAATCATTGGGGATCACAGTCCTAGTGTATTTCTCATATTGTCTACAAATCCTATAATCAGCAATCGTTACTGTTACCACTTATTTAAAAAACATCCCCCCAAATTTACTTACTTGCCAATTACTCAGACTAGCATTCTACATAATTTCGTCCTATTTTCTATATTTGATACAGAGACAGCATTATACTTTTATAAAGTTATATTTTGGGTGACATTAAATTTTGGCGCCGTTATCGGGAGTGGATGCTTTGGCAATCGGTGATGAACAGGAGGTTGATGTATTCGATTGGAGGAAAATGTTGAAGGACCTAACGTTTCTGTGGTTGAGGCAACAACATCTATTTCTAGCACTGGGGAGAAAAATTCTATGACTTCCTCCCTGAGAAGGGAAAACATGTGATGGTATGTTCAGGGGATCAGGCAATTTTATGACAGGGATGCCAAACTTATTGAGCAGGGCGTGTGTAGATGCAATATTATTGAGGAGCCCCAGTATCGACTAGAGGAGTTAAAGACACTACCTGATATTAAGGCGATGTTTGATCATTATGGATTTAGGTAGATGGCGAAGCCTCCTAGTCATTATAGCCCAGAGTTGGTCCGTGAGTTTTATACTTCTTATGTTGCACCTGTTGAGTTGATTGCACCTGTTGAGAAGCAGCTTTGGGACAAACCACCATTGACTCACACTTTGGTTTGGGAGACCAGAGTAAATATATCTGAGCAGACCATCCACAGATTCTTGTTTGGTGCTGAATGTCCAATTTCAGCCACAACTACTGAGTTTGATCACCGTATGAAGACGGTTAGAAATAGGACTAAAATGAAGGACACTGATCAGCATTTGGAGTTACTATGATGGATTGCAGGGTATATAGTAGAGTATGGTGTAGCTGCTAGTTAGGTGACTGGGAAGCTGGACATCAAGAAGTCCACACGCCACTTTGCAGGATGGTTTTGGTGGTCGGTGGTTAGGCACCATTTGGGTCCCACTAATGCTAATAATTCTCTCACTTTGGACCGGCCTGTTTTGGTAGCTAGCATCATTGCAGGATATGACATCCACATCACCCATTATATTATTAGGGAGATCCATGAGCGCGCCTTTAGAGATTTTACTAACATCCCATTCCCGTGTCTGATCCAGGGTCTATGTGATAGTGTTGGTGAGGTTAAGATGCCTGGAGTAGATAATTATATTGGGGTAACCCACAATGCAGACATTGGGTTGCTGCAGCAGTGGGGAGCTCACCCTGTTTTTCCACAGAGGTCTCAACTTTTCGGGTCATCAGGAGCAACCCTTTTTGAAGGGCCTGGAGATAGAGAAGAGCCGGTTAGTTCTCCATCACCGGTGAGTGTACCTGATACTGTTCATGTACCTGCTGAGGGAACAGGCCCTGGGATTGAGAATGAGGTCGCAGGCACTACAGCACCACCACCCAACTCTGGTCTTGTTTCAGTTTTGAGGGACTTCCTACAATAGTTGATTGATAGACAGACGCAGATGTTCAAGAAGCAGGCTCACACTGAGGCCCAAATGGCTAAGTTGGTATCGCATCTTAAGCCATGGGTTAGGACCACAGTAGAAGCCACAGAGGCTAGAGTGGAGGTTAATATGACTGCAGTTATGGATCAGTTTATGAGAGAGCTGCATGGGAGGATTGATAGTTTTGAGGCACGGATGGCCACCTAGTTGAGTTTGGCACAGATACCTGACATGGATGGATTGTCACATAAGGTGGCTGCATTAAGAGATGAGGTTAGAGCTTTAGCACCAAGCAACACTCTTGTTATCCCACCGATGCCCATTCTGACCCCGATGAGGTCGGTGTTCGAGGTGGATTTGTTTGCTGACGAAGTGCCTCCTATTGATAGAGGCAAGAGACCACGTAGTCCGAAAGATCAGGTTGATAGTGGTGATGAGTTAGAGGGTGATTTCCAGAGAGCGATTAAGGCCTCTAGAGTAGAGTAACATACCAGGCAGATTGTACAGGAGAAAAGGGCACGGGGTGCATCTTCTAGTCAGGAACATGCACCTAGCAGAGGGCCTAGAGAGCATGCTGATGATCACGCATTGGGATATACCACATCCGGCACCTAGGGTGCCACAGGTATGTCTTCACTCCCTTACACTTATGTTATCACTAGCTTTGCACTGGGGATAGTTCATTATTTTTAGTGGGGAGTGAGAGTATACCACCACTTGGGGGTTTTGTAGTTGTGTTTATTTTCCCCCAAGTGTACTATCATAGTAGAACCGGTATGTTTAGGTGTTTTTTTAGATTATTAGGTGTTTGCACAATTAATTAGGAGAAAAATAAGGGAACCTTAGTGCAATCAAATTTTGAACAAGTTGTGTTTCTTGATTGCTTAAAGGACACCCCTCCTGAAAAGTTTTGTTTTAAATTGTGTGTGTAGTATGTTAGTTTGTGACAGTTTTTGGATCTTGTTATGGAATTAGTATTATATGCAAAATGATTGTAGCTAGCAATACATGAACTGGATAGGTAGTAGTTGATAGTGTAACCCTGTGCTATGTGTGTGTGAGGTCATTACCTAGTTCACTTTGTGTGTACAATCCAAAACTTGCCTGGTTAGTCTTGCCTAGGTTATAGGATAGTGGTTAGGAAAGGATCATAGGCCATTTTTGAATAAGTCCACTTTTAGCCTAAATGCCCGACCAATTGAATTAAGTATCCCTTGATCCCGAGTTTGAGCCTTAATTGACCTATTTCTTTCATTAGCTGATTCACCTTCCCATTTTGACTTACAATGAATCTGTCTTAGCCCTGGTCCCTCCTTGGACATTGTGTACCTCAACTCAGATAAATTGCCTAAGTTAAGGGTGACAATCATAGGGGTGCGTAGTTTGACTTGGGTATGAAGAATGGGTTAGTAAAAAAAACAGAGAGAACAGATTTGGCTGTGAAAAGAAAAGAATAAGAAAAAAGAGAGTTGTGTTTTGAAATAATAAAGAGAATCACACCCAAAAATCTAAAAATAAATAAAGGAGAATAAATAAGCATGGTTGAAAAGAGGATTCAAAAATAGTGTAATATCAATGAGGGTTGAGTTACTATATCCATATGTACCACACCCGTCCTAAAACCTAAATTACAAGCCGATGAAAGTCTTATAGTGATCCTAGTCCAACTGTCTAAAAAACTAAGGCATAGAAAATAAGGGCAAGCCTATGGTATTTCACACACATTGTGTGAACTTCTTTGTGAGAGAGAGTGTTTTGACCCAGTCCCTGCTTTGATATTCATTAGTATTCTGTTAGTGTATGGGAATTCTTTGTTGTGAGAGAACATGGGTTGCACTGGTAGATGTTATTTGTTCGTATAATGTCATTTGCAGATATGCTTAGTTGTTTGCTCATAATCTGATGCCATTATTTGATCCCTTCTATGTCATAATAATATGCTGCATATATACACACTGTGGTTTTGATTTGCAAGTAGGAGGGGTCAGAAAAGTTATGAGGACAAAAGCACTGAGTCGACTGTCGTAGGTCCCTTAAGTTTCCCTTAGTTAAGCATCGTTGTGTTTATTTTGTTTTGTTTTCCTGAGGATATACAAACGTTCTAAGTTGAGGGTATTGATGTGTCATGGTTTCATGACACTTTCGAATGCTTAAAACAAGGAAAATATGGAATAACTTGGGTGTGTTTAGTTTGTATGATGTGTTTTCTGTTCTACATTGTAGGAAAATAGGTTTTGGAGGCAAAATGGACAAAAAGGAAGAATCACGCTCGAGAACGAAGTATCTGAAAATGAAATAACCAGGATCTGCACCGAAGAGGTGACTCATGACAGGACTCACATATCGTGATTCCACTCACGTGATGTGAGTGGCTACCGTGAGTCAACTTCAGAGATGTCTAAAGTCGCTTGATTTCCACGGCACTTACCAATGTGGCGTGACTTGGTTCCACGACACCTAGTCACTGTACCATGGAAAGTTGCCGACTCTATTTTCCTATTTTGTTTAGTATAGGATTCAACTTCTATCTATAAATACCCCTGTATTTTCTTATGTCCAGGAGTTAGTCATTACATTATTTTGAGATAGTTTTTCATCATTTGAGTTCATAAACACATTAATGGATTTTGTAATCTTGGAACATCGATTCTAGGGTTTTATTCTTAATTGAGATTTCAGAGTTTCTTCTTTATTGTGAGTTTACAATTATGTTTTCATCCTCGAATTCTTATTGTGCTCTTACAAACATGACTAGCTAAACTCATCAACTAGGACTGTGTGAACCATGAGAAATTAACGAAACGGGTTAAGTACGAAGTAAATTCTGAACCAGTGTAAATGCGTGTATTGTTATTTCCTTCGTTGTGATTGATCTTCAAACGGTTGCAAACGTTAGAAACTCTCTTGTATTCTATACTTTCTCGAGAGAGAGGTAGAGATTGGGAAAAGGGAATAACAACAGAGATTTAAAGCTATCAACCTTCATCTAATAACTTGAGCCGTAGCAGAAATAGTTATCTGGGATCCAGGACATGGGCTAGTAGTGCGACACTTGGTGACTGAGAGGAGAAGAGTGAAATTTGTCTAACCAAGGTCAAGAGACATTTAGATGAACATATCTTGTTTGATTTTACATGCAACGCAGTGGGACAGTTTTGCCAGCACAAGTAACCGGTGGAGTTAAGGAATCATTGGGGATCGCAGTCCTAGTGTATTTCTCATATTGTCTACAAATCCTATAATCAACAATCATTACTGTTACCACTTATTCATAAAACACCCCCCAGTTTTACTTATTTGCTAATTACTCAAACTAGCATTCTACATAATTTCGTCCTATTCCTTTGGGATCGAGCCCAACCTAGTTGGGTTCTATATTTTATATAGAGACTGCATTATACTTTTTTGAAGTTATATTTTGGGTGACATCAACTCTCAAATGGTTAGATCTCATATAGTTTTAGCATTATCATGTTAAGCAATACGGTGGTCAAGAAGGAAGACCCAGGTGTATCCACTATCCCTAGCACCATTGGGGTATATCAATTTGGCAAAGCTTTGTGTGACTTAGGGGCAAGTATAAACTTGATGCCTCTATCTATATTTAAGAAATTGGGATTGGGAGCTCCAAAATCACAACCATGAGACTCTAAATGGTGGATCAGTCTATTAAAAGACTGGTGGGAATTTTATATGATGTTTTAGTCCGAGTAGACAAATTCATATTTATCTAATCATTCTTTATAGGTCTTTCCTTGCTACCAGGATGGCATTAGTAGATGTGGAATGTGGAAAAATAAAGTTTACAGTGAATTCCAAAAGGTGACATTTAATGTACTCAAGTCCATGAAGAAACCAAAGGACTTGCAACTAATTTTGGTGATTGATATGATTGATGATGAGGTTTTCGATGCAATGGAGGTGGATTTCATTAGTTGTATAACTAGCGGAGGTGTTGTGGAATAATGGGAGTAAAGAATTGATATGCTGAGGCTATATTTTTTTTGATGGGTCTGGGTTCATACACCAAGAAGCCACACAAACTTGATCTTGATTTGAAGAATCGGGAGAGTCCTCCTACCAAGCCGTCAATAAAAGAGTATCTAAAACTTGAACTCAAGCCATTACCCCCTCATCTTCGTTATGTGTTCTTTGGGAAAGACAATATTTTACCCTTAATTATAGCTGCAGACTTACTGGCTTGGCAAGTTTAATCATTGAAATTGGTACTAAAGAAATTTATAAGGACTCTTGGTTAGACAATAGCTGATATTATCAGGATTCCTTCTATGCAAGAGGTGGTTAAGAAGGAACTAATTAAGTGGCTTGATGTGGACGTAGTGTATCCCATTTCAGATAGAACTTGGGTGAGCCCCGCATAATATGTGCCAAAGAAGGGAAGAATCACGGAGGCTCCCAATGAAAATAATGTGCTTGGGCCTATTAGACTGGTTACGGGGTGGAAAGTATGCATGGATTACCAAAAACTCAACTATTGGATAGAAAAGGACTATTTCCCTATGCCCTTCATGGATCAAATGCTAGACCAGTTGGCTGAGTGGGGTTGGTATTATTTCCTTTATAGGTACTCTGGATATAACCAAATCTCCATAGCTCCCAAAGATTAAGATAAAACCACTTTCACATATCCATACGGTACATTTACTTTAAAATGCATGTCGTTTGGGCTATGTAATGCTCCTGCCACCTTTCAAAGATACATGCTATAAATATTTTTTGATATGGTGGAAGACATGATGGAAGTCTTCATGGACTAGTTTTTGATAGTGGGTTATACCTTTGAGGCTTGTCATGAGCACTTGGCTAAAGTTCTTCAATGGTGTGTGGAAAACAACGTACTAAATTGGGAGAAATATTATTTCATGGTTAAAGAAGGAAATGTACTAGGACATATGATATCGGTCCAAGGGATTCAAGTTGACCAACCCAAGGTCGAAGTAATTGCAAAGTTGCCCGCTCCAATTTCCATAAAGGGTGTATGGAGTTTTCTAGGACATGCTGGCTTCTATAGAAGGTTCATCAAGGATTTCTCCAAGATAGGCCAAAAAATGTGTAAGACTCTTGAAAAGAAAGAGAAATTTGACTCTGATGGAGATTGTGTGAGAGCCTTCAATTGCCTCAAGGAGAAACTTCTATCGGCTCCTATCATTGTGGCCCTAAATTGGTCACTCACTCTTGAAGTAATGTGCGATACAAGTGGTTTGGCATTGAGTACGATTATAGGTAAGAGGAAGGGCGTGATTTTTCATCAGATCTTTTATGCTAGCAAATCCTTGAACGATGCACAAAGAAATTATACATTTATGGAGCAAGAATTGCTTGCCATAGTTTATGCTTTTGAAAATTTTTGTGCTTATTTGTAGGGAATGAAGGTTATTGTGCACACTGACCATGCGATTCTTCAGTATTTAATGGTTAAAAAGGAGGCTAAGTCACGGTTGATTTGGTGGATCTTGCTACTTCAAATGTTCAACTTTAAAGTAAAAGATCGCAAAAGATGCGAAAACCAAGTGGTAAATCATCTATCCCGCCTTGAGTCAAACGATGAGAAGTTGGGAGAGATCAATATTGATGAATCCTTTCTGGATGAGCTTATCATGGATCTTTTAGGAGGTTTAGAACCATGGTATGCAGATTATGTGAATTATGTGGTGTGTGGTATACTCCCTAATTATTTGAATCACTACAAAAGAAAATGGTTCCTCCATAATGTGAAGAAGTATTATTGAGATGAACCCTATTTATTTAGGGTTTGCACAGATAGAGTAATTCAAAGGTGTGTTGTGGAAGCAAAATTGCAACCCCTTCTTGAGAATTACCATTCTTCAAAATTTTGTTGTCACGATGGTGGTGTAAGAACAGCTGCAACAGTTCTCCAAAGTAGTTTTTATTGGCTTATGCTACATAAGGATGCTTATGATTTGGTTCGTTCTTATGTTCAATGCCAAATACAAGGAGTCATGAGATGCCCTTGAAGCCTAATCTTAAGGTAGAGTTGTTTGATGTGTGGGCATTTATTTCATGGGGCTCTTCATGAGTTCATATGGAAACAAGAATATATTGGTGGCCATTGATTACTTATAGAAGTGGGTGGAGGCAATTTCTTTTCCAAACAATAAGAGCAAAAGCGTCACATTTTTCTTGAGGAAGCACATATTTACAAGGTTCAGGACTCTTTGGGCAATCATTAGTGATGGAAGCTCTCAGTTTTGTAATAAAATGTTTGGTGAATTTCTCGAATGATATGGGGTGAAGCATATGGTGGCTCCCCTGTACCATCCTCAATCAAGTGTCCAAGTGGAAGTGCCAAATCGAGAGATCAAAGCAATCATGGAGAAAACTGTGAATATGGGACCTACTAATTAGGCTAGGTAATTGAATAACGCTCTTTGGGCTTACCAAACCGCTTTCAAAAGCCAATTGGTATATCTCTCTATCAACATGTTTTTTGAAAGTATGTCACCTACTGGTTGATCTAGAACATCGAGCTCTTTGGACAGTAAAGAAGCTGAATAGATTGGGAGGAGGCATCTAAGTCTACAGTGGAAAAATTACAATAGTTGGAGGAATTTCATCTTTGGGCATATGGAAGCTCCATTCTTAACAAAGAGAGAATAAAAAGGTGGCATGATGACAAGATATTAAAGAGAGAGTTTTGAACGGGCGATGAAGTATTTCTTTTCAATTCAAGGTGGAAACTCTTTGCAAGAAAACTCAAGTCCAAATGGTCGGGCCCTTTCAGGGTGGTAAATGTGTATACTGGTGGTGAAATTGAGTTGGAAGACCATAAGATGGTAAAAGGTTAAAACACTTCTATGTTGGTGGTCTCGGAGCTGCTAAAGTGGTGGCACTCCATTTCAAAGATGTTTGATTGATGAGAAACAAGGTCATGCCACGATGATAACTAAGACACTTCTTGGGAGGTAACCCAAGTTTTACTTTTTGTTGGTATGAATAACGTTTGTTCCATGGTAATGGTGTGTGATGGGGTTGGAATATGAAATACATATCACAAAATAAGTCGGAGTAGCAAAACATGAGATATCATGCACAAAGCTCCAGGAAAGTGATTTCGGTGATTTGCCAAACTCTTCAGCGAATCGACAAAGTCCTTCCCCAAAATTGATCTCCCAAGGCTTTTTAATTATAAAAAATGGTGATTCATGTCATTGTTCACCTAATCACTGAAGCCGTTGGCGATGGAGATTACTATCGCTGAACTTGCTCGCCTAAAAGGAAATCTAACGTGTGGAAATTGTCAATATTAGCGATGCTTCGCTTAGCTTGATGCATCGTCCAGCACTTTGGCGATGCATTCCTCTATCGCCAAAATTGGTTGCATGTTAAAAGATGACGGTATGACTTTTTTTGACTCTTGACTTTTCAACTTTTGATTCTTTATTTTCTTCAAATCTTTTCGCATTCCCCATTTCCCACTATTTTATCACTTGACCTATTCAATAAATACAAATACACATACACTATCACCATAGCACAACCACCATCGTTTTCGTCACCACACCGGAGTCACACATCTCTGCTCCATCATCTCTTCTAAATCATCTTTTGTCTATAAATCTGAAATTTTGATTTTGATTTTTATTTTACATCATGTTTCATTGATTTGTATATGGCACTATATGGTCTCAATGGTGTGTATTTTTTTTATTTTGCCCAAATTTCTATTGATTGGTTAGTGTCCAACTAGGGTTCCTCGATTGAGTTGATTTTAGGTTTTGAATGTTTCAAAATCAGGGTTTATAATTGTTGGGTTTGGTAAAATTAGGATTTAAACTTGGTGATTGTTTGCAAATGGGGTGAAATTTCATGCTTATGGTCAAATTTTGTGTAGTGTGAATATGGGTTATATTGTGCTCAACGGGTATGTCTTTTGAATGTGGGTTGTTTGAAATTGATATGATTTTTCAAAATTGTTTTTGAGTTAACCTTCAAATTAAGTGTATGTGTTGATTGTGGGTTTAATTTCTTTGAAATAGGTGTTGAATTTTGAATGGATTGTTTATATTATGCTTTGAATTCGAATTATTTTGATCCCAATGATAGATTAGGTGAGGTCATTCTCAAGGGAAAAATCATCCATTTTGTTGTTTTGGTAGCGAAACCTGGGGAAATCTGAGTACCCACGGTCATTTTTGGGTTGACATCACCATGAAAATGGTCTGTCGTGCTTGACAGGTCGAAGTAGTTGGGGAAGACGACTTTTGACGATAGGGTAGTGTCACGCCTCGAATCCCAACGGGGCGGACTAGCACCTGAAGTCGTTAAGGCCTGAGAGAACCAATATTCATTCATATACACTCATACGCATGTCACTCAATGAACATCACTATCACATATAGATACAAGATACCAATGGCGAAAGTCATGGAAATATATGATATATATATATATGAAACTTGGTCGTTAGGGCCATCAAGTCAAAAGCAGGCCTTTCTTACATTTCCTTCATTTATCCTACAACATCTACAAAGCCTCTACATATACATGGACATAACCATCCTAAAGTCAGGACAAGTCCCCGCTTAATACAACATTATAACACCAAAACAAATGTACACATGTAACTCGAAAAGCCCCGAATCAACTAGAGCTCACTAATGATCGACAAATGATCCGCAACCTACTGTGGAGGTCTACTAGCACCTGTGCCTGCAGCAAGTAAGGTAAGTCCCCCAAGGGACGTCAGTACAAAGAATGTACTGAGTATGCAGGGCTATAAGAAACTGCATCATACATAAGAATTTCAATGGAATCAAATATAAGAGAATAGTCAATATGGATAACCCATCGTTCTGTATGTGTGGAACAATGTACATTACCTTCATTACTTTACTTTAATTTATCCTTCTTTGCATTAAGAAACTGTAAGCATATGATAAACAAATGACCAACTAATCAGTGGTAGAAGAGGATGACCCATGCTAGGTATTTTAACCCCTGGGATGCGGTCCTCGGATTCACCCATGCTAGGCTTTTCTGTCGCCCCTAGGATGCTACTGTGATAACCCATGCTCGGCTTTTCTGTCGCCCCTGGAATGTTACTGTGATATTGAGATCAACCCATGCTAGGTATTTTAACCCCTGGGATACCACCCATGATATTGGGATTGACCCATGCTAGGTGTTTTTTCCACCCCTGGGATGCCACCCAAGAATACTTAAACAATTAACAACAATGCATTACTTCATTTCTTTACTTCTGTGAGATTGATACATTGGTGATTGTACATTATTAGAACTTTGAGATAGTAGTCAATGAACATGATACATGTGAATCACAATTGGTCTTGTGAGTAATACGATATGACACCCTGACATGAGATACTTTTGGACATTTCGAAATGGAACAAATACAATATCAATGTGAACAATATGTACTGCAGAAGGATACGGAAAGAGTAACCTTACATACCTTATCTTCCAATATGAATACACAGTCCTATATGTGAATACAATAATCCATCTCCTTCCTTACGTGTTACTCTACAACACAAGTACATAACGGAGCTCACGTTAATAGCTAACTACCGTACAAGCGCATAAGACGACAATGAGTTACATGATTGTCCTATAACATCATTTCACCCTTTACAATACAATTCACGGCATTGTCATACCAACAATACCACAACATGCTACACATTGACTAAGACATCATAAACCAATAGCACTTCACACTAAGTTTATCCTTTACGCTTCCTCATTAACCCTATGTCATAATTATTCCATCAAATCACCTCAATACGTTTCATAACAACAATCCCACAAGTCCTAAGAATATAATATATTAATCCATGAGAGTAGACACTTACCAAAGCTTGCAAAGTGTTGATCTTGTCCAAGGGAAATGGTTTCCTTAGGGTTTGTGAGATGGAAAAGGTCTTTAGAAATGTCTAGAAAGGCATGAGAGTTGTAATGAATAAAAAATCTGATTTTGTGCCTTTATATAGTCCCTCAAGTCATCCTTAGCCAATTCTTAGGAATTAAATGCCATGGTTACTTGGTCAACACAATAATGGGTCATTTGCCATCTTTGGGCCATGCATTTTGCATCATTTTGGGCCTTAAATTGAGATCATTAACACATGTTAACTTAGCCCACCAAATTCAATGTGTAATACCCACACAATCTCTTTTTTAAATAATTCCATAAATATTAAGACAATATTCAACTCACAAGATTCATGTTCGTCGCCTCAACCCCAAGAGTAAGCGATTTTAGCCATGCATGGCTTAATTTAACATAATTTGATAAAATATGATAAAAAGGAAATTAACCCTACTTTGGATGCCAAAATCTCCTAAGAGCAGTCCCACCAAGATGGAATAATGATCCTATAACCAAAGAGTCCTATTTATAGACTAATGGTCGGAGAAGAAATTTGGCAAAAAGCACCCCAGCACGCCTCTGGGCACTCCTGGGACTTAACCAAATTTTTGCACTTGAAAGGGTGTACAGGAGAGGCATGGAATGCCCCTTTGCTGTCCATGCCATAAAAATTTCATCCAAAAGCGGCCCGACACGCCGCCTGGCACGCCCCACCCTTAAATTCTGATTTCAACTTTTCTTTGCGGATTTGGTTGGATTCTTCAAGTTCAAATCTTTAGCTTGCCTCTTAGATTTAAGATCCTTTGCTTGGAAGTACTTTAAGCCTCACTTTTCACTCCACAAATTCTCCAAAAAGTCACAAACTCCTCCTACAAGGGTATAATCACATTTACTAGCACAACATCAAATGTTCCATCAATAACAAAACAAAATACGTACTTATTTCTGTTGAAACTAAGGTTTATAAATATGCCCTAGATCACCAATCAAGTAGGGTCGGAACTGTAAGGGTGTTACATCCCTCCCCCCTTAGAAACATTTGTCCTCGAATGTTAATAACATCTTCCCATTTACAACAAATGCACCTTTATGTTAACATATATACATATCCACATAATGCTTATAGATACTTACTTGTTATTACTTCAATCCCGCATCTTGACTTTCTCTTCCATTTGAAACAAATGAGGGTATTTAGACTTCATCAGTTCTTCAGCTTCCCATGTGATCTCTTCTACTTGTTGATTTCTCCAAAGTACCTTTACGAAAGCTACTTCTTTATTCCTTAATCTCTTCACTTGTCGATCCAGAATAGCAATAGGTATCTCTTCATAAGTGAGATCCTCCGTAACTTGTACATCTTCAATGGGAGCAATATGAGATAGATCTCCTATGCATTTTTGAAGCATCGAAACATGAAATAGTGGATGAACTGTGGAGAGTTCTTGGGGTAGTTTCAATTCATATGCAACTTGCCCAAATCTCCTGACAATTTCATATGGACCTATATAACGTGGACTCAACTTCCCTTTCTTTCCAAATCTCATTACCCCTTTCATTGGTGACACCTTCAAGAATACCCAATCACCAATGGCAAATTCGAGCCCTCTTCTTCTAACATCAGCATATGACTTGTGTTGACTTTTGGCCATTTGTAGCCTCTATTGTATCACTTTAACTTTCTCCATAGCTTGGTGAACAAGATCTAGCCCAAGTAAAGCAGTTTCACCCGCTTCAAACCATTCAATTGGAGATCTACACTTTCTACCATATAAAGCTTCATAAGGTGCCATTTTGATACTTGAATGATAGCTATTATTGTAAGCAAATTCAATAAGAGGAAGATGATCATCCCAGATACCTTTAAAGTCCATTGTGCAAGCTCGTAGCATATCTTCAAGTGTTTGGATAGTAAGTTCTGCTTGTCCATCTGTCTGAGGATGAAAAGTCGTACTCAAATTCACTTGTGTACCCCAGCTCTTCTGAAAAGACTTCCAAAAATGTGCAGTAAATTGAGCTCCCCTGTCTGATATAATGGAGATTGGAATCCCATGTAATCGCACTATCTCTTTAACATACAGCCTTGCATAATCTTTAGTTGTATACGTGGTCTTGACTGGCCGGAAGTGCGCTGACTTGGTAAGCCTGTCAACTATTACCCATATGGAATCAAATCTTTGCAGTGTATGAGGCAAACCTATGATGAAATCCATGTTAATCATGTCCCATTTCCAAACTGGAAGATTGATACATTGCATATAACCTCTAGGTTTCTGATTCTCTACTTTGACTTGTTGACAATGTGGACATTGAGCTACAAATTCTACAATGTTCTACTTCATATTTCCCCACCAATACATGTCTTTCAAATCATGATACATTTTGGTGGATCCCGGATGAATAGAATACCGTGAATGATGTGTCTCTGTCATAATCCGCTTCCTTAGCTCATTTACATTCGGTACACATAATCTACCTTGGCATTGAAGTACTCCCTCTTGTGTAAAATCAAATGCCTTTGTCAACTCTTGCTGCACATTCTCTCTCAGCTGTAATAGAATAGGATCCGCATACTGTTTCTTCTTTACCTCAGCTATTGAGGATGATTTTACTGCATTTGCACAATAACCCCTTCGTCTGTAGATTCAAGAAGATGAACTTCCAAGCTGGCTGGTTGATATAGATCCTTGAGTATATCTTGCTTCTCCGTCAACTGATCATTAGTTCTTCCTATTGCTTTGCGACTTAGTGCGCCAGCTACCACATTTGCTTTCCCTGGATGATATAAGATATCAATATCATAATCTTTTAAGAGTTCTATCCATCTCCGCTGCCTCAGATTTAGGTTCTTCTACTTAAAGATATATTGTAAACTTTTGTGGTCAGCGTAGATATCAACATGAACCCCATACAAACAATGGCGCCATATTTTTAAAGCAAATATCACAGCTGCTAGCTCAAGATCATGTGTTGGATAATTTCTCTCATGTGGCCGCAACTGTCGTGAGGCATACGCTATTACCTTACCATGCTTCATCAATACACATCCGAGGCCAACCCCGAAAGTATCACAATATACTGCATACCCTTCTGTGCCTTTGGGAAATACTAAAACTGGTGTGGAAGTTAGTTTATCTTTTAGCTGTTGGAAACTTTTCTCGCATGCAGCATTCCACTGAAACTTGATTGTCTTGTGTGCTAGCTTCGTTAAAGGTGCAGCAATAGAAGAAAACCCTTCAACAAATCTCTTGTAATAACCTGCCAATTCAAGAAAACTATGAATCTGTGTAGGTGTCGTAGGTCTTGGACAGTTCTTCACAGCTTCAATCTTTTGTGTATTAACCCTTATCCCTTTATCTGACACAATGTGACCCAAGAATGCTACGGATTTCAACCAAAATTTGCATTCAGAGAACTTTGCATATAATTTACGATCACGAAGAATCTGTAACACCTGTCATAAGTGATTAGCTTGGTCCTCTTGTGATCTTGAATAAACTAGGATGTCATCTATAAACACCGTCACGAACATGTCTAGAAATGGCTTAAACACCCTATTCATCAAATCCATGAAAACAATTGGTGCATTTGTTAGTCCAAATGACATAACTAAAAATTCATAATGGCCATACCGTGTTCGAAAAGTGGTCTTGGGTATATCTTTTTCTCTAACCCTGACTTGATGGTAACCCGACCTCAAGTCAATCTTTGAAAAATATTTGGTACCCTGTAACTAATCAAACAAATCGTCAATTCTGGGGAGGGGATATTGGTTCTTGATCTTTACCTTATTCAATTACCGATAGTCAATACACATTCTCAATGTGCCATCTTTCTTCCGTACAAATAATACTGGTGCACCCCACGGGGACATACTAGGCCTTATGAATCCCTTTTCCAGCAAGCCTTTTAATTGCTCCTTCAATTCTCGCAATTCTGCTGGAGCCATTCTATACAGAGGAATGGAGATAGGCTGAGTGCCTGGCATCACATCAATACAAAACTCTACTTCCCGTTCTGGAGGCAAACCTGGAAGATCTTCAGGAAATACATCAAGAAATTCATTGACCACCGGAACCGATTGAAGAGTTGGTGGCTTCACATCGGTATCTTGCACTCGTACTAAATGACATATGTACCCCTTGGCTATCATTTTCCTAGTCTTAACATAGGAAATAAATTTTCCTCTTGGTGCCCCCACATTACCCTTCCATTCAAGAACATTCTGTTGTGGAAAATAAAAATGTACCTCCTTAGCTCGGCAATCCACCATGGCATAACAAGAAGCCAACCAATCCATACCCATTATAACATCAAAATCCACCATGTCTAGCTCAATAAGATCAGCCAGTGTATCATGACCACACACAGTTACCACACAATTACGATATACTCTTTTTGCAATAATAGATTCCCCAACTGGAATAGATACTTCAATTGACTTCACTAAGAATTTTGGTGTTCTTTCAAATTTTGCAGCAGTCAATGGAGTAACATATGATAGGGTAGATCCTGGATCAATCAATGCATATACATGATGTGAAAATATGGACAATATCCCTGTAACTACATCAGGAGATGCCTCTGAATTCTGCCTGTCCACTAGAGCATAGGTACGATTCTGGGCTCCATTGGAACTAGCTGCTCCTCTAGTACCCCTACCATGACCAGCAGACTGTACACCTCTGCCTAGGGAAAGAAACGATGATGATGATGCAACGGTTGATCCCGTAGGTCGTGCTATACCACTCGTGCCCCTTCGTGGGCATTCTCTCATTATGTGCCCCGTCATACCACACCAAAAGCACACATTTGTCCCTAACCAGCATTTACCTACATGATGCCTTCTGCAACACTGACACGGAGGATGAGAAAATCCTGTTGTCTGTGATCCTTGCATCCCACTGCTTTGCCCAACATAACTGCCCCTAAACCCTCGGAATTGAGGTTGAGTGCCTACTGGGGAATAAGAGAATGATGGTCTAGGCAGTGTAGGAAACATCGAAGGCCTAGATTCTCCTTGGGATACCATATACTGCCCCATAGGTCTAGCCCTCTTTAACGACCCTCTTTCAAATTCGTGTACCCTTCTTCTTTGCCTCTGATCTTCCATCTTTTGTGCGAAAGCCTGAATCCTGGCTATATCCATATCTCTGTTCAAAGCAGAAATAGTGTAGTCCCTTACCAAATATGGCTCCAATCTGTCCACAGATGGACTCTGTCTGTCATTATGGCTACTACATTCGGAGCATATCGAGCCAAAGAGTTAAACTGAAGACTGTATTCTCTGACAATCATATTCCCTTGATGCAGATTTAGAAACTGGTCTGCATGTGCCTCCCGGATCTCATATGGAAGGTAATGGTCAAGAAATACTGCTTTATAGGCAGCAAGCTCAACTGCTTCCACACCAAATACATGCATAACCTCCAAAGCCCTTTAGATTTGATATATAAAATCTTGTGGTTCCTCATTAAGATCCAACCCGGTGAATGTGGGAGGATCTAATTTCAGAAAATCCTGGGTCTGTCGACTAGCTAGCCTAGCTACACCATCATCTCTTGTCATTGGACCAGCTCGTCCTTGACTTTGTACGGCTACTATCTGAGTCAACATTTGCACCGTATTTCTGAGATCCTGCTCAGTAGCATTAACAGGTGGTTCGGCAGGTTCTTCTCTCCTTCTCGGCTCTTCTGGAGCTGGAAAAGTAGAAGAAGCCCGCGATACAAATTCAGTGTTAGCTCCACCCTGACTAGCTTGGTCAGGTGGTGATTTACACGTTCCTTCTCCAACAAGCACATCTACCTGCTTACCTTTGCCCCTACCTCGTCTTGTCATTGGCATTCTACTATAAACAAAGAAAACCAATCACGATGGTCAGATATGATTCCACCTACAACATTGGCTCTATTGCACGATCTAGAACTGAAGAAAAAGATACAACTACTAAGTGTCCCGTAGCCTCCTACTTATAAATGTGGTGCACAACACATCCCTAAGCAAGACTCTACTCAGATACGGCTTTGTAGACACCCTTAGGACGACTTGCTCTGATGCCACTTTTGTCACGCCTCGAATCCCAATGGGGCGGACGGGCACCCTAAGTCGTTAAGCCCCGAAAGAACAAATCTTCATTCATATACACTCATACGCATGTCACTCAATGAACATCACTATCACATATAGATACAAGATGCCAATAGCGGAAGTCATGAAAATATATGATATATATACGAAACTTGGTCGTTAGGGCCATCAAGTCAAAAGCAGGCATTTCTTAAATTTCCTTCATTTATCCCACAACATCTACAAAGCTTCTACAGATACATTGACATAACCATCTTAAAGTCGGAAAAATTCCCCACTTTATACAACATTTACAACACCAAAACAAATGTACGCATGTAACTTGGAAATCCCCAAACCAACTAGAGCTCACCAATGATCCGCAACCTACTGTGGAGGTCTACTAGCACCTGTGCCTGCAGTAAGTAAGGTAAGTCCCCCAAGGGACGTCAATACAAATAATGTACTGAGTATGCAAGGCTATAAGAAACTGCATCATACATAAGAATTTCAATAGAATCAAATATAAGAGAATAGTCAATATGGATAACCCATCGTACTGTATATGTGGAACCATGTACATTACCTTCATTACTTTACTTTAATTTATCCTTCTTTGTATTAAGAAATTGTAAGTATATGATAAACAAATGACCAACTGATCAGTGGTGGAAGAGGATGACTCATGCTAGGCATTTTAACCCCTGGGATGCGGTCCTCGGATTGACCCATGCTAGGCTTTTTTGTCGCCCCTGGGATGCTACTGTGATAACCCATGCTAGGTTTTTCTGTCGCCCCTTGGATGTTACTGTGATATTGGGATCGACCCATGCTAGGTATTTTAACTCCTGGGATACCACCCATGATATTGGGATTGACCCATGCTAGGTGTTTCTTCCACCCCTGGGATGCCACCCACGAATACTTAAATAATTAACAACTATGCATTACTTCATTTCTTTACTTTTGTGAGATTGATACATTGGTGATTGTACATTATTGGAACTTTGCGATAGTAGTCAATGAACATGACATATGTGAATCACAATTGGTCTTGTGAGTAATACGATATGACAACCTGAAATGAGATACTTTTGGACATTTTTGAATGGAACTAATACAATGTCAATGTGAACTATATGTGTTGCAGAAGGATACGAAAAGAGTAACCTTACATACCTTATCTTCTAATATGAATACATAGTCCTATATGTGAATACAATAATCCAACTCCTTCCTTACGTGTGACTCTACAACACAAGTACATAATGGAGCTCACGTTAACAACTAACTACCGTACAAGCGCATAAGACGACAATGAGTTACATGATTGTCCTATAACATCATTTCACCCTTTACAATACAATTCACAGCATTGTCATACCAAATATACCACAACATGCCACACGTTGACCAAGACATCATAAACCAATAGCATTTCACACTAAGTTTATCCTTTACGCTTCCTCATTAACCCTACGTCGCAATTATTCCATCAAATCACCTCAATACATTTCATAACAACATTCCCACAAGTTATACACAAAGAGAAATCAATTTAGGGACATAATCACATCATATATGTTGGTATCTCATCCATACCATTCACTTTCATCAAAACCTCAAGTCTCCTTTCAAGTTCAAATCACAAAGATGACACATCTTTTAGCAAAAAGCAAAAGTGCACTACTCAACACTTTGCCAACATAACCATCATGATATACATACCAACTTAAGCATATAATATATTAATCCATGAGAGTAGACACTTACCAAAGCTTGCAAAGTGATGATCTTGTCCAAGGGAAATGGTTTCCTTAGGGTTTGTGAGCTGGAAAAGGTCTTTAGAAATGTCTAGAAAGGCATGAGAGTTGTAATGAATAAAAAATATGATTTTGTGCCTTTATATAGTCCCTAAATTCATCCTTAGCCAATTATTGGGCATTAAATTCCATGTTTACTTGGTCGACACAAAAATGGGTCATTTGCCATCTTTGGGCCACACATTTTGCATCATTTTTTGCCTTAAATTGAACCCATTAATACATGTTAAATTAGCCCACCAAATTCAATGTGTAATACCCACACAATCTCTTGTTTAAATATTTTCATAAATATTAAGACAATATTCAACTCACAAGATTCATGTTCGTCGCCTCAACCCCAAGAGTAAGCGATTTTAGCCACTCATGGCTTAATTTAACATAATTTGATAAAATATGATAAAAAGGAAACTAACCCTACTTTGGATGCCAAAATCGCCCAAGATTAGTCCCACCAAGATGGAATAATGATCCCATAACCCAAGAGTCTTATTTATATACAAATGGTCGGAGAAGAAATTTGGCAAAAATCACCCCGGCACGCCCCTGGGCGCGCCTGGGACTTAACCAAATTTCTGCACTTGAAAGGGTGTGCAGGACCGGCCTAGCACGCTGTCTGGCGCGCCCCTCTGCTGTCCATGCCATAAAAATTTCAGCCAAAAGCGGCCAGGCACGCCGCCTGGCGCGCCCCACCCTTAAATTCTGATTTCGATTTTTCTTTGCGGATTTGGTTGGATTCTTCAAGTTCAAATCTTTAGCTTGCCTCTTAGATTTAATATCCTTTTCTTGGAAGTCCTTTAAGCCTCACTTTTCACTCCACAAATTCTCCAAAAAGTCGCAAACTCCTCTTACAAGGGTCTAATCACATTTACTAGCACAACATCAAATATTCCATCAATAACAATACAAAATATGTACTTATTTCTCTCGAAACTAAGGTTTATAAATACACACTAGATCACCAATCAAGTAGGGTCGGAACTGTATGGGGTTTAACAGGTAGAGAACTTTGGGGATGCACCTAACTTAATGGTGGATCGCCAAAGTGCTCCCCATAACGCCAAAAGTAATAGTAGGCTGGGCTAATCAAGATGACAGTTTGGCGATGCTTAGGGAGTATCGCCAAACGCTTCAGCATATAACAAAACTGTAACTTTCCTAAGCCAAACTCTTGATCCCAACTTGACACTTTTGCTATAGAGGCTTGGTATCGCCGAACACTTTGGCGATCCACTAAAGTTGTTTGGCGATGCACCTCTAGAAGTGTTTTGTCTTGTGTTTGCTAACCTTTGCCTAGTGCATTGCATCTTTCATTTTTCGATATAGTTCGGCAAAAGAATTTTGCAAAGTAAAACACCTACACTCCTCCTCCTACCTCAAAAATTTCAAAAGAGGTCTTAATTTTGGGTTGTACTCAACTCGAAAGCAATGTTCAAAAGAAAAATGGTGAAAGAAAGAAAAAGAAAATTTTATGTTACTGAGGAGAAAATTTCATGTTACTGAGGAGAAAAGCTTAGAGCATATCTCTAACTCTGAGAGGTACAACATCACTACCTCGAAAGAGGGAAACACAACTCCCATCTATGAGCCACTCAACACTTCAAAAGCTGCTCAACCGAAGAATAAAAGGGTTGAACAAACTCCACCTATTGCAGCAAACCCTTACCCTCAGGGAGGTCATCTAATTTTTAATAACCTCAAAGTGCCCGGAAAGCGTGTAATAATTGAGGAGAAAGGTTAATCTTGAATGGATTGAAAGGAAAGAATCCCAAAGTTCTATCAACATTGAGATACCATGATTTTTAGATCTTCACTGAGCCTCATAAACCATATGTGAAAAGTTGGGTGAGTGAGTTTTATGAGACCTACAGGGATTTATTGTCAACTAAGAGAAAGAAGAGTACGCCACAAGAAAAAAATGATTTTGTGAAAGTTCACAGTGTGAAGGTGAGGTGTGATGAGACCATCATAAATAAAGTTTATGAATGTAAAAAGGTGAATATGCATTACTTTTCTACCAAGGCATTAAATCTGGTTAATGCGATTCAAAGTTGGTTAGCCCCTTTGTAGAGTGATAGTTCGATCCTGTGGTTTGTACCAAATGTTCCTAGCAAGAAAACAAACATTAATATAGAATCTTGTTATTGCTTGAGCCTAATGTGCAGCAACTTTATGCCATCCTAGAATGAGACTATCCTAGTGCATTCTCGGGAGGTGTTAGTTGGTACGATCGTGATGAAGGAAAGGATAAACCTTGCCTTTATTATTGCACCAGAGATTGCATGTTGGGCCTAATAGAAGAAAACTTCTATTGTTTTTTTGTGCCTTATCACGGAGTTCTGCTAAAGGGCAAAGGTTCATGTTGACCCGAAGAAGGATTTTGAGTACACCCCTACATGCACAGTTGATATCACCAGACTCAAGACAGTTTAGAAAGTGAAGAAGAAGAAAGATCAGGTGGATTCTTCCCCGATGATTGACATTGATACCCTTCATAGTGGTGCCAACCAGTCCAGTCCTATTGATGTAGACCCTGCTCCACCTGGGTCCTCCATAGGAACCTCTTCTTAGCCCACTCGACCTAATTCCCTCGGTTCTCACCCATCCACTATTCTGGGTACTTTGAGGGCTCCCTTGACTTAGGCTGATATTATTCAGATAGGCCATTTGGCCTACTAAGCTGACATGAGGCCATCGAGGTAAGAGGCTCATATGCCTCAGTTGTTTATTAATATGGTGAAAGCCATAATGGTGGTTGTTCATGATCAGATGTAGGGTATCAGTGGGACCCTGCATATCTATAGTGCTAAGTTGGATGAGTTGAGCACCCCACAGCAACCTTCAGTTTCAGATGCAGTGTTTACTAAGAAGCAAACTGACCTTGATTCTCTTCAAAAGCATATGGATGAGCTCTGGTTCCCAGATTTAACACATATATGGGTTGTACCATCTGAGACCCCAGATCTCACACATTTTTTAGAGAGTGTTCCAGAGCATGAGAAGGATGGGATGATCGTACTTCTGATGATGATGAGGTTAATGAGACGGGATTGAGGATGACACAGAGTAGCAGCTAAAGGTTGATATAGAGGCTAATGTGCAGGCCATAGATCAGGCTATTCTTGAGGCTACCTTGGAGAGGTCGACTCAGAAGACTTCCCAGATTTGGACTAGAAGGTCCATACCCATTAAGCCAACAACTGAGGCCATGGATATAGATGTAGTTATCCTATAGCCATCCCCACAGACCACTCTTGGAGCTGAGCCTAGCAATGATGTCCATACAGAGACTGCTTCTGCAAACCACTCATCATTACAGCCTTAGCCGCATTCAGGGGGACCCTCACTCTTATTCTTTTTTATTTCTCTTAGTCCTCTTATATTGAGTATGCTGCATGATTTTGAGTTTAGGGGGGCGTACTATTATTTATTTGGATCTGTAATATTGAGACCTACTTTTGGATATTTGTTTTTGTGGATGGTATGTGGTTTTGGATGACAGTCTCTAATATTTGATTTTCATTTTTGTTTGTAATAATTTTAGACATTCTTGTCTTTGCATTGATCAGTGTGTGTAATTTTCATTTTCATATTCATTTCTTTATATCTATTCTAGTATAGTAATCATAATTTTGTGATAAATAAAATACTTTTTGGCATTGGTACTTAAGAGAAAAGTGTACTCTTTGACTCAAATAGTACTCTTGGGGAGAGTTTTCACCTACACAAATCTTTAAGATGATAAATCATTTATGAATTGCTAATTATTTTTCAAAATGTTCCCCTTTTTAAATTTTCTTTGGTTTAGTTGATCTAGTTAGCCACTTATTTTTTGTGAACACGCGCATCTTGTTTTGACTACTTTAGTACTTTCATTGATATGTTCTATGAATATGGTACATTAATTATGGAAGGGTGTTTCAAATATACAATTGAGTGCCATGTATGGGTGAGGATTTGACTCGTTCTTGCTCATTGCATCCACCTAGAGCTTGCTCGGTTGCTCTATGGCTAAGCAAAGAGTTGCAATATTTGAGAAGTGATCCTAGGTTATTGATTGAGAGTGAGCCTTGAAATTGACAAAAATAGTCATCCCCATTGTGAGTTGAGTGACCAATTTTGTTCCTTATTTGTGCCTTGGAACCTATTTTCTTGGAGAACCTCATTGCAAGCCGAAACCCTTCTTTCATAATACCTTCTTTTGAACCAAACCCATATTGAAGCATTTAGGTAAGGTCGTGAACCATCTTAGGTCAAAAGTCTAAGTTGGGGGTAGCGGAGCCATTGGGTTAGTTGCACAATTGAAAGTTCATAGTATGGGGACCATTCACTTCCTCTCATAGATATCCTTGTGTTCCTTGTAAATACTTTAAAAAAAAGATTGAAACAAAATAAAAAAGAGTTGTAATTGTGCTTTTAGTTGAAAATATTTGAAGAAGTTTAGTTTGTGAAAGGATAGGAGGAGGAAGAGAGCATGAAAATCTTAGAGAATTGGTCCTTGATATTGTATAAGAAGAAAGCTTTGGGAAAAAAATGTATTTGAGGTCTTATAAAATGCTTTGGGAGGGTAGAGTCACTATCACCCTAACTTTTCCTACCTTACCCATTGCCTACACTACAAGTCAAAGTAAGACCTTAGTTATCTCCGATGTAGCATTCTTGAGTGTGGTGAAGTGGAGAATATGGGCAAGCCTATAGCGTGGTACTTGTGTTCATGTTTCTTTGAGAGTGTGAATAATTCGTGGTATTCCCTTGTTTAAATGTTGATCTGACTTTTAGGGAAGGGATTTCTTGTAGTTAGGGCACTTGATTGCAATATTTGAACATTCTTTAATATTAGTTGAAGTCTATGAGCATGTGTATGTTTTGGTAACATTTAGTCAACATTTGAGGCTTGTTGTTCATGAATTGAGTGTTTGACAAGTGATACTTATGCCATTGTTTCCAAAACCATGAGGGCAAAGTGTTTTCACAAAAGAAGCATGTGTCTAAGCTCCCAAGTAGTACCTTTTATAGGTAGTGTTGATTTTGTTTGTGTGTGCATTGATTTACTTGAGGACGAGCAAAGTTTTAAGTTGGAAGTATTGATGAGTCATCAATTTGTGACTCATTTGGCATAAAAATTGCAAGAAATCAAGTCCTCAATACCAATTTGAGTTAGTTTTAATGTTAGTTTGGTTTATTCTCAGGGTTGAAGCCAAGAAGTGGTTGATAGATCATAAAAAAGCAAAATGATGGAGAATTGGGGCTAAAATGCAAAAGAGTATCGCCAAGATGTTTAGTGGATCACCAAAGTAACCAGCGTATCAGCAAAAGTAAGACTCCATCGCCAAAGATAACAGTTCAACCAAGTCCCAATCAAAGCAATTTAGCAATGAAGAGAATAGTTTTGTTTATCACCAAATAGATTGGAAAAGCAACACACCATCGCCAAAGTTACCAGATGCCAACCCCTGAAGCTCAAGTACAAAGCTAATTTGATGATAAAAATTCACTTCAGTGTATCACCAAGGAGTTCATTGATGGTCTAATACCTTCTCCGAAATGAACGCAATGAAAGTTTCATAATTTACTGGCCCATTGTTTCTTCTACTATAAAAAGTTTTTTGACATCTTTGAACCATATCTTTTGTCAATTTTCAGATCTAGAAGTTTGTAGTTGAAACCCTAAAGTTGGAATTTGGTTTATTTCTTATTCTTTTGCGCTGAATTTAGATTTTATTTATGGATATTTGGATTTAATGGAAGACTTCAATGAGAATATGGGATTAATTCCTCTCTCTCTCTATGATTAACTAAATTTCCCAACTAGGGGTTATGCATGATTGAGTAGTGATTATTGTATAAGTGTTGTTTATTTACCTTTCTAATTAATTAGTTGTTATGGGTTTGACCTCTTCTCTGTGCTATCAACCTATAATTGGAGGTTGCAAACTCTAATTTAACCTAGATCGCTTATCATCCTTGACAAAGGGGATAAAGGTGAGGAGTAGTAGTCAACAATGATTTAATTTTTATTATTTAATAGTAGATCTTAGACACAAGGCTACTAAATTGAGATTTTAGGTTGGTTATAGAGTTACACTTGTAAGGTGTTGGAAAGAACCCATTTGTGATATTTAAGGTTTTATTGAAAAATTAGCATTAAGATCTAATACCTAGCTTACCCATAATGATTAGTTGAATTTAGGCAAATATATATTTACCTATGCAAGTGTTCACATTCATGATGGCATAACCCCAAGTGACTTTAATCTTTGATTACAAACAACTAGTCCTTGTTTTGTAAATCTTGTTTATAATTGATAAATTGGATACCAATACATTCAAAATTAATCCCCTATTTTATTTTTGTTGTATTTTACACATATAAGCAAATATTTAGTGGTTGATTACACTTGAAGGTGAACCTATACCCTTCATTACCTGTGG
The DNA here is from genome assembly GCA_031232105.1 of Capsicum rhomboideum. Classification (NCBI taxonomy): domain Eukaryota; kingdom Viridiplantae; phylum Streptophyta; class Magnoliopsida; order Solanales; family Solanaceae; genus Capsicum; species Capsicum rhomboideum. Next base: position 55,304,620 of record CP124716.1, on the reverse strand, counting down.
GATCGACCCCAACTCACAAGTTGGGTAAATATATTGCATAACAACCGCGTACATCCTATATAGAGTGAACTTAAGTGTTATCAATTACCCATTCCTGAGTGGAAGTGGAAGCAACTTACTATGGACTTCGTAGGTAGTTTGCCCCGTACTTCTCATGGTTTTGATAGAATTTGGGTCATTGTTGATCGATTGACCAAGTATGCTCATTTTATAAATATTAAGACATTCTTCAATGCTGAGAGGTTGGCTCAGATCTATGGTCGAGAGGTAGTTCATTTTCATGGGGTTCCCATGTCTATTATTTTGGCTAGAGGCTCTTAGTTCACTTCTAGTTTTTGGAGGGCATTTCAAGAGGAGTTGGGTACCCAGATAGAGCATAGAATAACTTTTCATCCCCTTACTGATATACAGATGGAGCAGACTATTCAGGTTTTGGAGGATATGCTTCGAGCATGTGTTTTTGACTTTGGGGGTTAGTGAGACCAGTTTTTATCATTAGCGGAGTTTGCTTATAATAATAGCTACCATTTGAGTATTCAGATGGAACCATTTGAGGCGTTTTATGGTAGGCATTTTTTTTTCTTTAGTTGGTTGGTCGGAGACATCAGAAGCTAGGCCAAGATGTACCGACTTGCTTTGGTAGTTATTGGACAAAGTTTGGGTGATTTAGGATACGCTACGGGCAGCTCAGAGCGGGAAGAAGATTTATGCTTATAATAGGCTTTGTGCTTTGATTTTTGGGGTTGGTGATTGGGTTTTTCTTTAAGTGTCGCACATAAAGGGTGTGATGAGGTTTGGGAAGAGGTTCAAGGTTAGCCCCAGGTATATCGGGCTATTTGAGATTCTTCAGACAGTTGGAGAGGTAGCTTATGAGTTGGCCTTGCCTCCAGCCTTTTCAACCATTTATCTAGTTTTTCATATTTCGATGCTTCGGTATTATATCCCGAATAAGTCTCACATTTCTTCGGTGGGATTCGGTTCAATTGGATAAGAGGTTGACCTTTGTGGAGGAGCCAGTTTCTATTCTAGCCAGAGTCAGATGGTTGCATTTCGGAGATATTTATGTGGTTAAGGTTTAGTAGAGACATCGTCTAGTCAAGAGACTACCTGGGAGACCAATCAGGATATGTGTACTTAGTATCCTCACCTGTTTGAGCCTTCGGGTACTTCTTAATCCATTGTATTCGCAAATAAAAGTCCTTTTAGTAGTGGATGTTGTAATAACCCTTTAGGTTATTTTCTATGTTTTTGTGCTTTTTCTATATTTAGAGTCATCCCATAGTGGCCTCAAATCATTTATGACTTGCTGGGACTGATAGTTTGGTTACCGGGTAGTTTATTTCATTTTTATAGTCATTTCCCTATTTTTGAGCTTTTAAAGTTGAGAAAATGGTCTCGGGCCAAAAATTTTGGTAAACGGCCTTGGATGCCAACTTTGACAATTTCGTTAACACCAAAATGCTGATTTTAGGCTAAGGGGACCCATTGTCCAGGTCCCGAGGCTTCTAGACAAGATTTGGGCTATTGGACAGATGATGGTTAAAACTGACCCTTGGGTGTAGGATCCACATTTCGTCGAAACGACCTTAGATGAGAATTTTGATGGTTTTGTTGAGTTTGTAGTACCAAATTTGTTAGTATAGAATAGTTTGTTTGCATTCACAGGATTTCGAATGAATTTTGAGGGCCCGTCTGGAGAATTTACAACTTAGCAAAGTTATTGGTGAATCAACACCTAGTGCAGGCCAAAATTAGCCTTTGCATTCGCGATGCCTTGGCCGTGTTCACGAGGGTCTAGGAATATTTGTCACGCCCCAAATCCCATCGGGACGGATTGGCACTCGTAGCCGACAAGGCCCGAGAGAACCAAGCTTTGTCTCTATTCAATCATATGCATGCCATAAGAAACCCATAATCACATAATAGTTATAGATACCAACAATGGAATTCATGGAACATGATATATATATATATATACATATGCAAAACTTGGCCGTTAAGGACACCAAGTCAAGAACGACATATCCCCTTTACATTTATACACCCACATCCATCTAAAGAAGCCTCTAACAAATGCATTGACCAAAATGAACTAAAAGTCGGGACAAGTCCCCGCTTTATACAACATGCACAACACCAAAACATATGTACAATTGTGACTCGGAGAAGCCCCAAACTAACTGGAGCTCACCAAAGATCTGCAACAACTGGAAACCTACTGTGGAGGCCTACTAGTACCTGCGCCTGCAGCAAGTAAGGTAAATTCCCCAAGAAGGGTCAGTACGAAGAATGTACTGAGTATGTAAGGCCATATGAAACTTGTAAGATATGAAAATATGTCAAAGAACTCAAGTTCAAATGCATAACCAATATAGATAAGTCACAATGTAGATGAGTCACTATTCTGTACTTTGGAAACCATGTATGTTGCTTTCATTTCATTCTTTGTATCTTTACTTCCATGATTATTCATCTTTGCCTTTGACCTGTGATACCCGGGCCCCGAATGAACAGTGGGTTCTAAACATAACATAGCGTTATGTTGGGATAGGCTCGAGATAGGCTTATGCCCCTAGAGTTTCCACCCTATGAATTAATATATATATATATGGGATCGGCTCAAGCTAGGTTCGTACCTCTAGAGCTGCCACCCATACAACATTTCAGGTTTGGCTCGAGCTAGGTTATTACCCCTAGAGCTGCCCCTTATCAGGATCGGTCTGAGCTAGGCTTATTCCCCCAGGACTGCCCCCTGATCCAACAACCTCGGGATCTGCTTGAGCTAGGCATTTTGCCCCCAAAGCTACCACCCATACTTGATCATTGACCACATATGCATTACTTTGTTTATTACTTTGAGATTGATACCATGATAGTCACAACTTTACTTGAAGCTTTGGATCATTAACCAATGAGTGAGGGACATGTGAATAAACATTGTTGGAAACATAACATTATTAGAACCATAACACCATGGGAACCATTTGACAATAATCCATGAACAAGAGACATAAGTATAATCACTATTGGAACATTGGAACATAACCTTATTTGAGCTTTTGGAACATTAACCATGAATATGAGACATGAGATTCACCAATGATCAATGAGTAGGAAATATATGACAATGACCATGGATAACCGGCTATGAGATACCTTAGCACATTTCAGGATGGAACAAGCGTAATGTCAATGTTAATACTATTTGCCGCAGAAAGATACAGACAGAGTAACCTTACATACCTTGTACCCTCAATACGGATATACAATCTTAGATGTGCCTACAATAGTCCCACTCCTTCTTTATGTGTCACTCTACAACACAAACACATAACGGGATTTACATTAACCATCAACTACTTTAAAAATGCATATAACATCAATGAGTTACATGTTTGCCTTTAAACATGCCATTTCCCCTTGACAAAACCATTGATGAAATTATTATTTCAAAAATCCCCCAATATTCCATACATTGACCAATACATGATAATCAATACATTTCACCACAACACTTCTCCTTTACACTTTCTTATCCACACCACATCACAAATAATCCATCAAATTACCTTAATACACCTCATAGCACATATCAGCCAAAATCCCACAATTTACACTTTTAGAAAAATAACAAGTTTAATAACAAAACCACACCATACATGTTCATCTTTTATCCATACCATGCTCTTTCATCAAGACATCAAGTCTCTTTTCAAGTTCAAATCACAAAGATGGCACATCTTTCACCAAAAGCAAAAATACACTATTCACCACCTTGCCAACACAACTATCATGATATACATACCATCTTAAGCATATAAGATATTAATACATGATATTAGTCACTTACCAAGGCTTTCAAAGTGATGATCTTTACCAAAGAGTCCAAAGGAAATAGTTGCCTTAGGGTTTGGAAACTAGAGAAATGTTTGAGAAATATCTTAAGAGACATGAGACTTTGAAAGCAATAAAAATCAGATTCTTGCTCTTTATATAGGCCCTCAATTCCATACTTATCCACTCTTAACATTTAATGTGGTGTTCTAGAAGGTCAACGCAAGAATGGGTCTTTTGACCCATTTTTGGGCCATGTTTTCTTTTCATTTTTGGGTTCTTTTTGGGCCCAATTCACTTAACCGAGTAAAATCAATAATTTCTCGTGTTTAAATCATCTCATATGTGTTACAACAATATTCCCACTCACGCTATTCATATCCGTAGCCTCAATCCCAAAAACAAGTGATTCTAGCCACGTATGGCCTATTTTGACCAAAAGGGTAAAACCGTCATTTTGACGCCAAATTTGTTCTCGAGTAATTTTATCATACCAATATAATATTTCATTCATTTCATGTATTCTCGTGGTTGTAGAAGAAACGTGACAAAAATCGGCTCGGTACGACCCCGGGTACCCTTGGGACTTAGAAAATTTCCAACTTTCGAAAAACTGAAAAATTCATCCTGGCACGCCGCTGGGCACGCCAGGTTGCTGCCTGTACAATAAAATTTTTTGCCCAGAGCGGCCTGGTACGCCCTCTGGCGCGCCTGGGCCCTAATTTTTCCGAAAATTTTATTTTTTGACTTTTCTTCGCGGGTTTGGTTAGATACTTCAAGTCCTATTCTTTAACTTACTTCTTAGACTTAATATAATTTGTTTAGAGGTCCTATTAGCCTCATTTTGAAACCCACAAGTGCTCCACAAAAATCACAAAACACCTCCTATGAAAGGCTAATCACATATACGAGGCCAAATTTAAATTTTCTCATCATTAATCTTACAAAATACATGCTTATAGCTCTCGACACCTAAGTAAACATTATTGAATGTCGTCAAGTAGGGTTAGGAAGGTACGGGGTGTTACAATATTGACCTCTATATTTGCAAAGAAGAAGTTGGGCTGGCTGGTCCAAGGCTCCTTCTTCACGATCGTGATGAACCGTCCACGTTTGCGAAGGCCAAAATCGGTCAGCTCCCTTAATTGCAATAGGGTTCGCACTTCGATAAGAAGGATCCCTGGCAGTATATATATGTTTCCCCTTTGTTTTTCAGCATTTTTTTCTAAATCCAAAACCTCCATTTGTGAACGTGAGAGATTGAAAAAAGCGTGGGTATTAAAGATGGAGCTAGGATTGAGTTGGGGACATCATTGTGATTATTTCCTCGCCTTTTTTCTCATAAGTTTTAGGTCAATTCTCTATTTAATTCTTTGATATATCCTTGTTTTCCTCATCTATGTTGGGACAGTTTTGGGGCTGTATTGAGGCTCGGATTTAAGCTTAATTTTGGAACTAATGATCCTTGAGCTAAGAGGGATGTTGTGATGATTTTAATTTTGTGATTCCTTAAGCAGGCCCTATGGGGGATTTTTAGTGCGATTCTGACCTGGAGCATAAATTCGCAAGATGGGTATCAATATTCTCATGTTGACGTGTAGAACATTATTTTGATTGCGTGGCAGCGGTCAATTGCTTCTCGAAAGGGAAAAGCTCCGCTGTAGAGATTCTCGCATGCTTTTTTTCAGCATCCAGGTAGGCTAGGCTTACCTTACCCCTAGACTTTTCTTTCTTATGATATTAGTAGGATATTATGCTAGTTATGGGTAGGTTTTTATGGCTCAGATATTGTTTAAGCATGTATTCACTATTTTAGTAAATTAGGGGCCTTTTCGGGTAGAATTTTTTCCCTTATGTTAGCCTATGATTATCCGTTAGGACTAGATTTAGCTCCTTTAGTTCCTTGGGATGGGATTAAGAAGCCTTAGCCTAGGTTCGAGTAGGTGCTTGCCTTAGGTTGAGTTCTCGGGACTGGTAGTAGGCCCTACTACCTCTTTTTAGGATAGGAAGCTTAGAATAATGCCCCTTTTATATCTAAATAATCGCATAACCACTTTATTAGGCTATTACCTAGGTTGGATTGGCTTAGACATTAGATTATAAGGTTATTTGACTTTGTTACCCCATGTGGGTTAGTATTTGACCATAAACCACATTTTTCTAACTTTATAATTGGAACTCGATTATCCTTAAAAAGAACTTGGCCACCTAAAATTGGACTTACAACTATATGGACTTGAAATAAGTTAAACTCTGGGATATCTCTATATATTGTTGATAATTAGTAATTCTGATTTGATTTCGTCACCTGGCATATCGATATCATCTATAAGTTCTGATTCGAGTCTGGCATTTGCTATATTGTTATTATCTATTAGTTTTGTCTCAAGTCTGGCATATGCTATGTTACCGTTTACTAGTTCCATTGAGTCCAACAATTCTTATCATTACTATTAATGATTTGGGGTTGGAAAATCGATACATACTGATGGAATGATGGTTATGGCTAAAAAAGGGAGTATAGGGTATGCATTTTTCACATTTTAGATTATTTTACGTTCACTACTGTGATATCCTGTCCTTACATTAGTATAACTCTTTGTTTGTATCCACTGTGCTTATGGGGGCTCTGATGGGTTCGTTTCTCATTATGTATGCCTTCTAGTCTTATGGGGGTCCAGTTAGGTTATAGCTAGACTTTTATTTTCGCTTTTGAGTTACTTGTTTTCCATTTATCTCATTTGTTTAGCATAGCCTATTATTTCTGTTTCATTCCTTTTATTATCGCCATTAGTTTACATATTCTCACCTTTAACTATGATTTTACTGTAATTTAGCTCAGTCGGCCTATGATAGCTACTGAGTACCAGTGATTTTTGTACTCAGGCTACACTTCTGCATCTTTTCTCTAATGCAGATTTGAGTATGATTCACCATCGTTGATGACATCCTCGAGTTGTGCTGTTGATCGGAGATTGTGTGAGATTTTAAAGTTCGGAGCTAGTCCTCCTCTTTTTGTTGTCTTGAGAGTCTTATTTTGTATATTCTGAGACTATGATGTATATTTTGACACTGTCTAGTTCTCTTTTTGTCATAGTGGCTCTTGTACTGACCTTACAGGATGTTGGGGGATTCATTTTTGTAATTTGTCCTTTGTCCCCTCTTGTATAGTATGTGTGTGTATATATATATATATCCCTATTCTCGGTGCTTATTATTATAGTTGTATTTTTATTTCCTTATCTTTCTCCTATAAGCCCGTTACCTGTCGTTCCGAGCTATGGTTTGGCTGACCTACTGGTTGGTTAAAGTAGGTGCATCTGAGAAATTGGGTCTTGACAGGTTCCTAGCTATCTCTAGGTCAAATTTTATGTAAAAGACGTTCTTATGGACTATTTATAGGTGTAGAAAAAAGTGCCAAATACAATAGTTGAGTCCAAAATAAACTAGAAAAAAATAATGTTGAATTGGTTGGGAGTCGGAGTTGTTGCTTCTCACATCCTTCAGGTGTCAGGTAAGTTTCTTTCATCTTACTTTCTGAATTGCAAATTGAATATATAAATATATTATTATATTCAATTAAATACATTAAACAACCGACTTGGTTTCCTTATATGATTTCTCATTTTTAATTCATTCCTGCTCCAAATTTCTTCATATTCTTACCGTTTAATCCTACACATAAAATATAATATTAAATATAATCCATAAAAATAATTCTAAAAAAAGACAATTAAAATACTAAATGTGAGACACATAATGACTAAATATTTATAATATTGGCCTCACACATCAATCACCCAAACCTATCCAACGAATCATGCAATAGATCGGTACCCTGCGGCCTAGCCTCAATGGCATCAAACCAACCAACTGAAGATCTATACCGCCTATCATACAACTCCTCAAATGGAGCCATCTGGATACTAGAATGGTGGCTGTTATCATAAGCAAACTACACCAAGTCTAGAAATGGATCCCACTTACCTCTGAAGTTCGTAACACATGCTCGATGCATGTACTCCAAAACATAAATAGTCAGCTCAGATTGACCATCAATCAGGGGTGAAAAGTTGTGCTAAGTTCAACCGGGGCACCCAACTCCTCCTGGAAAGCTCTCCAAAAGTTAGAGGTTAACCAGGAACCTTTATCAGAAATAATGGACACTGGCACCCGGTGAAAATGAACTACCTTTCATACATAGATCCTAGCCAACCTCTGGGCACTATAGGAAGACTGAACGGGTAAAAGTGAGCACACTTGGTAAATTGATCAACAATGATGCAAATGCTATCAGAATTTTGAGAAGTGTGTAGAAAAACAATCATAAAGTCCTTAGTAATCCGCTTCCATTTTCACTCGAGAATGGGTAGACTTTGCACCAACCCATCAGCTCTCAAGTGCTTGGCTTTACCTGCTGATAATACAAACACTGAGATACAAAGTACGCTATATCCCTCTTCATCCTGAACCGCCAGTAATGCTGCCTCATATCCCTGAACATCTTATTTGTGTCAGGATGAATGGACTAACTAGAATAATAAGTCTCCAACAATATCAACTTCATCAAATCACCGACTCTCAAAACACACATACGGCCTTCAAATCTTAGAATACCCTACGGATCTAAAGAGACCTTCCTGGCCTCACCCCTCGACACCTGGTCTTGAATCCCACATAATCAACTACCTTCAAAATGTCGCCCCTAGATCTGTTCTAACAAAGTAGACTAAGCCTCAACATAGGCAAAAATTCTCTTGGGGTCAGAAATATCAAGTCGAACCAGTCTATTAGCTAAGGATTGGATGTCCAAGGACAATAGTCACTCCATTGTTGTAAGAAATGCCAAATTTCCCATATTCACTGCCTTCTAGCTCAAGGCATCCGCTACCATGCTTTCCTTGCTCAGATGGTATAGAATAGAAATATCATAGTCCTATAGTAACTCTAGCCACCTGTGTTACCTCAAATTAATATCTTTCTGGATCAGAATGTACTATAGGCTATGATGATCGGTGAATATCTCACAATGAACACCATAAAGGTAATGCCTCCAAACCTTAATCGCAAAAACTACCATCGCCAAGTCCAAATCATGAGTGGGTTAGTTGTGGTGGTGCACCTTAAACTATCTAGAAGCATATGTTATCACTTAGCCCTGCTGGTTCAGAACACAACCTAATCCAACACCAAAAGCATCATAATAGACTAGAAACCCTTGGCCTCCAATTGGAAGTGTCAAAATCAGAGCTGAAGTGAGTAAGTCCTTAAGCTTCAGAAAGCTTGCCTCGCACTCAGCGGACCACTAGAATGGGACATCCTACCTTGTCAATCTAGTCAATGGATTTGAAATAGAAGAAAACCCATTGATGAACTGTTTGTAGTAACCTAACAACCCAACAAAACTTCGAACCTCAGTAGAAAAAGAGGGCCTAGCCCAATCATGGACTACCTCAATTTTTTTGGATCAACCATAACCTCGTCCTTGGACACCGGGTACCCCAAGAATGCTACAAAATAAAGCCAGATCTCACACTTTGAGAATTTGGCATAAAGCCACTGATTTCTTAAAGTATGGGGCACGATTCTCAATTGTTGCTCTTTTTTTCCCTACTCCTTCAGAAAATAAAGATTTCGTCAATAAACACAATCATGAATAAGTCAAAATAAGGCTTGAACACGCGGTTCATCAAGTCCATGAATGTTGTTGGGGAATTGATCAACCTAAAAGACATCATCAGGAACTCGTAATGGATACAGCAAGTCCTTAAGTTTGTCTTAGTTATGTTCGCTGCCCTAATCCTAAACTGATGGTAGCAATATCTCAAGTCAATCTTAAAAATATTGCTGCACCTTGAAGTTTGTTCAATAGATCGTCAACACGCGACATTAGATACCTATTCTTCATAGTCACCTTCTTTAACTTTTGATAATCGATACACATATGCATGGTGATGTCCTTCTTCTTCACATTTAGTAGTGGAGCACCCTAAGGAAAAATACTCGGCCTGATAAAACCCTTACCCAGAAGATCTTGAAGTTGGAAACTAAGGTCCTTCAACTCTGCAGGAGCTATGCGATAAGGTGAAATGGAAATAGGCTTGGAGCCCGACTTAATATCAATAGCAAAGTCGATATCGCGCTCAGGCGGGAGGCTAGGCAAGTCAGGAGAAAATACATCAGTAAACTCACAGACCGCAGGAAAAAAATCAAGAGAGTAAGTGTCGGCACTATTGTCACCGACATAATCAAGATAAGCCAAACACCCCTTCAACACCATCTTCCCAGCCTGAATATAAGAAATAATCCCCACTAATACGTGACTATCTTCCATAGGACCAGGGGAATACCTGGTATGTCTATGGTAATGGTCTTAGTGAATTAATCCAAGACTATGTGATAAAGGGATAACCAGTCCATGCCCCGAATAGCATCAAAATCAACTCTATCAAGTATAATAAGATCAACCTAAGTGTCATACTCTATGATAATAACCACACAAGATCTCAAAACCTAATCCACTACAAAAGAATCACCTACAAGAGTAGTTACATGCATGGGCATAGGTAGAAGCTCACTAACCAACCCCAATCAGGATGCAAAATATATTGATACATAAGAATAAGTGGAACCTAGATCAAATAATATAGAAACTGGACATCGATCTACTAAAGTCATACCTATGATCATTGAGTCTTATGCCTCCACCTCCAGCCTACCAGGAAAGGCATACAACTACCCGCACCCACCACCAAATTAAGAACCTAACCGACTATTTGTCAAGCCCGTCTGACCACCTTTATGAGAACCACACCTACCACTCTAGGAACAACCTAGGTTGGTGGTGTAATTGCTCTAAGATACCAAGTTGTCCGAGCTGAAGGATCGATCATCCCATATCGAGGACACACCCTAGCAAAGTGGCCAACTACCCCACAATCATAACAAGCATCGAGTGCCCTGCCCTGATGAGATAAGCATGTTGGCTCGAAATGGCCTCCACAACCTGAATACTCAGAATAAGAACCCCGCGATGGCTTACCAAAGCTATAAACATTATACCCAGGCTGACTACTATGAGAAAACTAAAGTCCAGCCTGTGTATAGGATAGAAGTAATACTGATGATGTTGGTGACAACAACCAGGGAAACCCCTACCTCAGAAAGGTGAACCACTGTGACTACCAATGTAACTACCCTGATGGGGTGGACTTTTATCGCTGCTCCCATGGGCCTTGTGAGGATTACCCTCTATAGTGTGAGCATGATCAACAACATCTAAGAATGTCTAACCCAATGATACCATGCTTTAAGTAGCTAGACGAAGCTAAAGTATTAAACCCCTTATGAAGCAATGCACTCTCGCGTGCTCGGTGGGCAAAATAATAATGGAATACGTGTATAACTCATGAAACCTAGCCCCGTACTCTGATACAGTCATGGAACCTTACTCTAACCTTAAAATCTCATCTCTCAGTTGATCATGCATGCTATAAGGCATATATACCCTACGAAAGTCTCAAAAAATGGTTCCCAAGTCATAGGATTGGACCCAACTGGTCTACACTCAATATAGGACCTTTACCACTTTCTCATTAAACCTTCAAACTGAAATACAGTATAACCACACCATGAGAATCCATTAGGCAAAGATTATATAACCTCTCCTGACAGTTGGTAAGGAACTTGTGCCCTTCCTCTCCTAGAGCACAAAATAAACCTTAGAGGAGCCAATATAAGAAACCAACCCAGCATCTTCTATTCCTCTGAAGTAATGGTTGGTTGGGCTGCCATCATCTTGGCAACCACTGGCACTAGCAAAACCTCCACTTAGGGAGCCCCAGCAGCAAGTTGTTCTTCTATAATTGGTCCACCATGTGCTAGCCCCTGAGCATATGTCTTGGCCCCATTCATTGAGCGACCTCTAATAATACCCCATAAGTGGACTAAAGCATCCTGTTGAACTGATGTGGCTATAAATCAAGGTGGAGCCTGGGCTGGCCCGTGGCCTACATACTGTGGAGATGGCAGATTTGTGGGTCCTGGTTGTGGATCTATAATTGTCCCTAGCTTCCTAAACGGCTCTAGTGTAGGCTCTCAGGCCTAGTCCTGAGCTAGCGCTAAGGTGGGAGCCCATCCTTGACCTCATGGTCGACCACTACCCCAGACCCTGACTGGAGCCCTAGCTACTGGTGCAGAGACCTCACCATCGACCGATCCACCCTTATCCTAGACATACATATGAAAGAGTAAAACAAATGAGATTTAAGGTGTCACACCCCTTTTTTCATCATCGGCAAAGTGAAGGAAAGGGTTTTTCCAACTGATGTGACAATATTGAACATGGATTATTTTTATTTATTTACAGAGTCGCCACGTAGAATTGAGTTATGGTGTTTCAAGTCACCTTATTGAATCTCTAATCAAAAGGAAATTGACTCTTTTATTATTAGTCTACGAAAATGAAAGACCAGATAAGGAATTCTATTGACAGAGGGGAAGGTATGAGGCACCCCTCGAGTCTCGTGGTTCTAGAATGGTCGCTTTTATCAACTTGCACTTAACTTAATCTTATTTTTTTTGTTAAATTGCATTTATAAGCCTGTATTCGCTCATGATTTTATTTTTGAACGTTTATTGATCCCGATCTAGATGCATAATTGTATTCTAAGTCTTAACATACACCTAGTTTAGAGGCATAATTGCTTTCTTCACTCAAATGCATCACACCTATGAGGTTTTGTCTATTGGTCTTGTTAATTATTGAAACAATCTTTTCCAAGGTGCATAAATGCATCCTCCAATTTCTTTATTTTGTTATTAAGAGTATAGTATCGAGAAAGATGTGTAACCATATTCTTAATTGAAATAAGATTTTTTATCGTGCCTAAAGCTTATCTAGCATTAAAGGCATTTGTTAGTCTCTTGTAAACTCGAGATAAATTTTTTTATTCATTATTATACTCTCTTTTCTTGCGACAAGTCTTGGGTTAATCGCGACTAATCTTGCTCCCTTACAAATGTTTTTTTTTTACTCTTTTATTTTCTTGTTTGCAGTGGATCTAGAATAAATTCGCAACCCATCTCGCTCAAACTCATACTAAATTAATCAATTTGGTGTTAAACAAATCTAGGCCCACAATCTAATCACCGAGAGCTTAGAGTTATTAAATAGTCTACCACTCAAATTACTTTCACAACCAATAAGAAACTATATAGAACAATATGACGACCAATTTTAACTGATACTTGTAACATCTTAAACATCCAATTCGTGACATAGGAAGAAAGAAAGAAAGGGAGAGCGAGCTAAATGGACAAAATAATGTTTAACAAAAACAACATGCCAAGAACTACTTTTCTTAACACCCCACTTTAATTAATTATAAACTATCTCTTTTAGCATTTTGAGACTCAAAAGAAATCCACCAAATCGATCCCAAGGTTATTAATCCCCTTTTTACTAATAGATTAACCTAGTAACTATTGATTTCTCAAACGTACAATGAATCAATTTTTATTGGGCAATTTCCTTCTTCAATCGCAAATAAACAAAAGTCATACCAAACTATTCAATTTTTAATTCATCTTATGTAACAAAAGAAACCATTGACAAAACAGAAAACAATACAAGACAATATCCAGTAAGGCAACTAACAAATCAAATAATCAAATCAAGTACATGAGAACACAAAAGAAAAATTGATCAAGGCAAGTCATGAAACAATATCATAATGGTTACGTAAAAAACGGAAATTCCGTATAACTTTGAGTAGCAAACAATTTCGAGCCAAAGTGTACAACGTAATTTCTTGGAATCATTGAACCAAAGCTGGAGATTTACAAGAATACTTGACGGGACATGAACACAGACCGAAGATCATTTTTACACTACTCGACGACAACCTCAATCAGTACCTTAACACTGTGATTTGGGTCGTTCAATGGGTTTACGAGTTGGTTTTTGGAGCATGAATTTGGGGTGGAATTAATGTCTTTATTTGGTGGAGGAATAAACTGTTGTAAAATAAGAAAGGTGTAGGAAATAGCTGCAGCATATTTTTTAGCTATTAGATCCTATCTTGTCTTATGCTCTCTATTTTTTTCTATCTTGTTGTTGTCTCTTTTTCTCGTCTATCTTTTTTTTCCTCTATGTGATTGGTTGTATGTATATACAGTGGTGGGGTGTATATGAGTTGTGTGTGTTGGGTATGCCAAATATGGGGGAGATGGATGAGGATGTGAGAGAGTAGGTGTGGGCAATTGAGAGACGTGTGCATGAGTGTGGGGTGTTAAGTTGAGAATATTTAAGAGGGTAAAAAAGAACGTGACGGGAGGCAGATTTTAGAGGTGTGTGCAGATGAGGGGAATTAGGGGTAGTTTTATAGGTTTGACTCTTTTTTTCTTTTCTTTGGAAGATAAACGTAAAAATAAAAATAAAATGAAAAATATTAACTTAATTATTTTATACTAATTAAAATATATGAAAAGTTAAATATCTAGACTAAAATGAAATATAATTAAGAGAATATTAAAATTACTAGCTTATTAATTAAAACCTAAATTAAAAGAAGAAATATTTTTGAAAAGTAAAAACATATCCCAAGACGTAACTCTATTTTTTGAGTCCTTTTTTCGCAATTTCAAATGAAACCTACTAAAAATGAATAAATAAAAACTAAAATACAGATTAAACATAAAATATATATTTAAAGCTAAAAATGGGTTAAAACTTGGGGAGGGTCAAAAATCATGTGTCTACATTTGCCTCTGAGACTGGAAACGTGGAGAGTTTTCAAACAAAGAAGTACACAACGAGAAAAGTTTTGACCCAATCATTATTTAAATGGTGAATAAAGGAAGAAGTGGATGCGAGCGATCCCTGATTTCGGACATCTTGTCATGACTCAATTTCTCAGGTCATGACGATACCTACCATAACTTGTTAGTTGGTAAGTCAACCCGTAGTCCAGAACAACTAGTAAGGGACTAATAAGAAAAGCGGAAGCAAAACTAAAAAAAAAAAAAAAGAAAGATAGATAAGAAGGAAGTAAATACATCCCCAAACCTGGTGAAGTCAGTACAAGAGCTTTTAATACAACAGGAGAACAAAGTGAAATATAGAGTAAATATATACAAAGCCATCTCTGAAATACAAAAATAGAGATCAGTCTAACAATAAGAGGAAGAGCAGGAACAACTATGAACATTAGGAGCTCACTCTAAATCTCAGATCTATGGCCGCTCCACATGATGCACATATCAACAGCGAGAACTCATACTATGATTTGGAGACTGTAGAAGTGTAGTATGAGTACCAAACAAAAGGTACTCAGTAGGCATCGACCGACTGAGCTCCAGAGATAATGCAAGTACAAATAACATGTAAGGTAGGATTATGAACTACAGGAAGCTATCTAAGAAACGACACATAATAATACTAAAGGAAAAGAAAGGATAAACTATCACACCCTACAACTAATCCGAACTGAAGCTATGTCAATAATAAGGATAAGTTATCATATACTACCAGTAATCAGGAACGAAGGCGCAGTGCCATAAGTAGGTAGTCAACGTACAATAGTATAGTGCAGGAAGGAATATACAATGTACAATAGAAGTACGAAGGAAGAGATATACAAGAGATACATAATAGTAATATGGATAAAGGGTGTATATATATAATAATATTACTAAGAAAATTGATCATATATCATAAGATTAGCTAAACCTGAAAGTGCTAACTAAAGGGAGTTGGTCTAACAGACTAAATCTCATAAAGATTATGATATCAAAAAGGGAGCTAACTCAAGCATAAATAGGGTCTCTAATCGAAATATGCATATCTGTAAAATAGCGTAATAATAATAAAGCTTACCATAATAGAGGGAAAGGATCAGAAATCTATCGATAATCTCGGGTACCAGTCCATAACTAGCCTACCACGAACCATATAAAAATATCCAAGCAATAATATAACTGGCTAGCCCAAACAAACAATAACCTAACCGGGCCCCCATAAACCCGGAAGGTAAAATCAATCACTCAGCAAACAACAAACATAACCTATACCTATGTAGCCCCCATAAGACTGATAGATACAAGTTCCAAAATAATTATACTAGTGATAGGCGATGTATGCGAATAAATGAAAGTCATGAAAAGAACCAGATGATGAAAGATAAGCCAAGTTCCATAACCAACACAAGTGTATACACCTCATCCATATCAGTAGCTCGCAAAGGCAGGACCTACGGTGACCATCCTACTCTGCTACAATGGCTCAGAAGACAAAGAGGCCCATAAGGGACTTAGTATATTCGTATACATTGCCTGGTCCCAAACCTGGACTTCCATAGTCTATATCCATAACAGCAGCAATAACGAGAACCAGAATCAAACCGAAACCAGTGGATAATAACAAGAGGCCAAATGATCTATAAGTAAACACCAAAAAACCTAAATTGTAATCATATACAAATGCCAGACTTAAACTGAAACTCATAGTAACAAACTGTAACTAGAACAGGTGATCCCATAAGAAGCCAACCTCATACTGGAACTTATAAGCATGACAAAACTAGAAGTAACCCAGGGGTCCTAAGCCCATAACCAATCCATTTATTAGTAAAGTTCAGTCTTGGGCAGTCAAATCTTCTAAGGCTAGGTTTGTTCAAATCACTAGGTTAGAGAGGTACGGTCAATGATCAGTTGCTGCCCTTCCTAAGGGTTAATAAAGCTAAATAAGTGTGCAATCAGGTCTAAGTTAACCCAGACACAATATAATAGCCTAAGGAAGTTATAATAAGCCCACCTAAGCCTAAAAGAGAGTCATTCGAAGCATTCTATCTAAAAAAAAGATAGTGAGGCCCACTACCAATCCAAGACAATCCAACCTAAGGAAAGCGCTTACCCGAACCTACGCTAAGGTTTGTCAATCCCATCCCAAGGCATTAAAAGAGCTAAGTCTAGTTCTAAAGGAAGACCATATACTAACCTGAGGGAAAACGGGCTCGAATTCAGGTAAAAACGGGCCTTGATCGGCTAAAATAAGCTTGAGAATACGGATAATGTATGCATGCCATCACCAGTATCCAAACAATACAAATTTAAGCATTCAAGCATCTAAGAAATAAACCACGTCCTTTCAAAGAATAGAATATTAACCTGATGTCGAACCGATCTCATAACCACGGCCATATACCAGGATAACAATATTCAAATATCAAAAGAATAAGGTAAATAAGGGTATAACGCTACTAGAAGGATCCAATAAGGGAATACCATCCAATTCACTAAGAAATATGGTAACTCTTATACTAAAGGATCGTTCATGTCAATATATGGTTAAACAAGTCTATAGTTTAATGCAATAGAATTCTATAGCCATAACGGGTAATCTAGGCTAAGGCTCGAGTTACATTTCTATTCTAAATCCCCTAAATAGATCAATTCATGATACAACTAGGTATAAACCTATCCTATAACCCCTACCTAGCATGTAATTTATACAATACACAATCTCATATAGAAGAGTAAACTAAAGCCTACCTCGTAGCTAAATCGCAACCTCAAACCATCCACAAACTGCTCGTCTTAGCTCTAAGATCCCAGAATGTTGTCGCGCTATCAAAATCATAATCTACGCATTAATACTAGTATAACGAGATCCATATTGCAACATAAAACTCCGAGTTAAAAATCGGAAAAAAAATAGGCCACAAAATCCCAAAATTAGATGCGTCATTAGGTCACTCATGACTTAAGAAACATGTTCCCAAAACTTAGGAACAATCCGAGCTTATTAACTCACTTTAATCAGCCCCAACATTAGAGAAATCAAGAACCTTTAATGGGAAATTAAAAGAAGAAAAGCTTAAAACTTACAAGATTCGGACAAGATAAAGGTTTTCTTGATGTTCCCGTAATACCCCAACCTAAAACCAATATTTCCCAACTGATTTTGGAGCTTAGAGGGGATTTAAAGAGGTTTGAGATAGGAGGAAATCATTTTGGGGAATAGGAGAAGACAAGAAATAAAAAGGTCAGCTTGGTCCCTAAAGCGACAAATATGTCGCAAAAGCGACATTCGCTTAGGCGACCACACGCTCACTAAAGTAATGGCCTGCAGCAATAGCCTCAGCCGTTAAAGAGGCACAAGGCTTCGCTAAAGCAACGCCCGCCTAAGCGAAGACATGATCGCTAAAGCGATGGTCGAGGCAACAAGGACAGTCGCCTATAATCAAAGGTGCTACCTGAACTGACCTGATAGACTACAAGTAATGTTGACCTCTGCTAGGAGGATTCCTATGTAACACCCCGTACATTTTCGAACTTATTTGACTACCTTAACATTTATGAAATTATTAAACTTGAGATAGTTGGTGTATTACCCACTATATTTGTTGGGCTGAATTAATATTATGCTAATGGGCTCAATTGAGGTCCAAAATTAAGTAAAACGACATGGGCCCAAAAAGGGAGATGATCCATTTAAAAATGTACCAAGTATACTTAGACTTTTTGACCAAATAATTAGGTATGGGAGACCATGAGAGAGAAGGTTTGTAGGGACCTTATAAGGATGAAATTCAGCTTATTTTCAACACATTTCACTTGCCAAAAATCAGATTTTCAATCAAACATTTTTTCCTCTCTCAAACCCTAGCCACCCTAATTTTCCCTAAGGATTTTTGGAAAAATCTTCCACTTGAAAGACTTTGTAAGTGTTTACCCTTATATATTTATATATTATATGAATAATAGGTTGTGTAAATCATGTTGGGTATGTTTAAAAAGTGTTGAATAGTCCACTTTATTTGTAGCAATCCACTTTTGCTAAATCGGTAAAGGAGTTGCCCTCTATGTGGTTTAAACTTGAAGGGGGACTTAAGGTCTTGAAGGAATTGAATTATATGGATTAAATATCAGTATTTTTAAGTGTGGTTCTGTACCTAAGTTGTTACTCCTTGTGTATGACTTGTGGAAATGTTTATACATAATTGTGCATGGAACGTTGGCATAGTGAAAGGAGAATACTTTCTTGTTATGTTAAACTGAATTCTGAAACTGTGTGGACTGTTTTGGTATATATTTGTGGAAGGTATTTATGTGAATTTATGGAATAAAAATGTGAGGTTGCGTTGAGGTAAAAATGTGAAGTATGCACTTGGTGGGAAATCTTGTCGGTTTGTGACGTCTATGTTGATATGTGGACTGTTTTGGTATTGTTGGTGTTGTGAGGAAGTAAATTGTATTGTAGGAGGGTGGAATGAAGTTATATGGAAGTATAAAGGTATGTGGAATGATATACCATGTGTTTGGGATGTTGGATAGTTTTTACTTCCCGTCAAGTAGTTAATTATCGCCTTGTGAACTTGTAATGTAATTAGCTTTTAATGTTAGTTTCATTACGTACATGTGTTGTAGAGTAACACTTTAAGAAAGAGAAGAATAGTTGTAGTCACATGTTGGAAAGATAAGGTATGTAAGGTTACTCTTTTTCGTATCCTTTGGCTGCACCTATTGTTCACATCGTTACCGAACTTGTTTCCACTCCGAAATGTTTTAAAGTATCTCATTTCAGGTTTGTTAGCAATTTTTATTTACGTGTATCTTATTTGTTGACTATTGTTCCAAAGCTCCAATAATATTATGACCACCGATGTAACAATCATACAAAAATTAAAGAAGTGAAGTAATGCATATTTGGTTGAGTACGGGTGGTAGCTCTGGGGGCCAAAGCCTAGCTCGAGCCGATCTCGATTGATTATTGGATGCATAGGGTAGCTCTGGGGGTGAAAACCTATCTCATACCGAACCTGATTTATTGATTTATGGGTGGTAGCTCTGGGGTCATAAGCCTAGCTCGAGATAATCCCAATGTTATTTACCACTGATCAGTTGGTCCTAGGCATTGTATGATGTATATTGATAGAAAGGTAAAAGGAAAGAAATGAATGTAATGTATATGGTTCCACTTATACAGTACGGTGGTATATCAGTATTATCTATTCACTTGTATTTGATTCCATTTGAGTTTCTATATTTTATACAGTTACCTATAGCCTTACATACTCAGTACATTCTTTCGTACTGACATATCTTGAGGGACCTACCTTACCTGCTGCAGGCACAGGAGCTAGTGGCCTTCACAGTAGGGTTCGGGTCATTTGCAGGCTATTGGTGAGCTTCAGGTTGATTCGGGGCTTTCCGATTCATTTGTATATATTTTTGGTACTGTGTAGTAGTTGTATAAGGCAGGGACTTTTCCCGACCTTAGTCATGGTTATATATCTTTTAGAGGCTTTGTAGATATTGTAAAGTCAAACGTAGAAGTGTCTTACCTTTTAGACGTTATGGCCCCAACGGCCAAGTCTTCTATCTATTTTGAACGTCTCTACATGACTTCCATCATCGATATATTATATCTGCATGTGGTAGAATTTTTGTTCACTTAATGGCATGCATATGAATGTACATGATCATAGGTTGGTTCTCTCGGGCCTTACGGCTACGGGTGCCTGTCCACCCCAATAGGATTTGAGGCGTGACACCCTACCTCTAGACGGAATAACACTAGCATTGTACTGCTGACATGGCCTCTTACCGATACCTCCATATGTCTCAAGACATGCCCTCTCTGTTGTCCTCGCATAATCAAAAACTTGAAGGAAAGTAGACCCATCTTGTAATACCCCGTACATTTCCGACCCTACTTGCTCCATGTTTACCTTAGTTTCGAGATCAACAAGTACGTATTTTGTATTGTTATTGATGGAATATTTGGTAATGTGCTAGTAAATGTGAATAGACCCTTGTAGGGGGAGTTTATGACTTTTTGGAGCAATTGTAGAGTGAAAAGTGAGGTTTTAAGGACTTCCAAGCAAAGGATATTAAAGATAAGAGGCAAACAAAAGATTTGGACTTGAAGGATCCAACCAAATCCACAAAGAAAAGTCGAAATTGCATTTTAAGGGTGGGGCGCGCCCAGGGGCGTGCCAGGCCGCTTCTGGCCAAAATTTTTGTGGCACAGGCAGCATAGGGGCGCACCTGGGGGCATGCCAGGACGCTAATGTGCACCTATTCAGGTGCTGAAATTTTTCTAAGTCTCAGGGGCGCCCGGGAGAGTGCCGGGGTGCTTCTAGCCAAATTTCTTGTACGATTATTAGTCTATAAAAAGGATACTTGGGTTATGGTATCATTATTCCATCATAGTAAGACTACTCTTGAGCGAGTTGGGAATCCGAGTTGGGGTTAATTCTTCGTCACAAGTATTTTATCAAATTATGTTCAATGAAGCTATGAGTGGCTAGAATTTCTTATTTTTGGGATTGAGGCTACGAACATGAATCTTGTGAGTTGAATATTGTCGTAACATTGATGGAATTATTTAAACATGAGATAGATGATGGATTACACATTGAATTTGGTGGGCTAAGTTAACATGTGTTAATGGGCTTGATGTCGCGCAAAATATACCTTCGAAAAAGTACAATGTGGCCGCTGTATCAAATATAGAACCCAACTAGGTTGGGGTCGATCCCACAGGGAATATGTCGAAGTTTGAGTAGAATACTAGACGGAGTAATTGGAAAGTAAGTAAAACTGAGGGGTTTTTGTGAATAACTTGTGTCAGTAACAATGGCTGGTTATATCGAGATTGTAATCAATAAGAGAGATTCACTAGGACTTTGATCCCCAATGATTCCTTAACTCCACCGGCGATATGTGCTAACAAAATCATCACGCTGTTTGTGATGCAAAATCTAACAAGATATGTTCGTCTAAACGTCTCTCGAACTTGGTTAGACAAATTTCACTCTTCTCTTCTCGGCCTCCGAGTGTCGCACTACTAACCCTTGTCCTGGATCTCAGATAACCATTCCCGTTAAGGCTCCGGTTATTAGATGAAGGGTGATAACTTCAAATCTCTGTTGTTACCTCCTTTTCCCGATCTGTACCTCTCTCTCAAGCAAGTCTAGAATATAGGCGGGTTCCTAACGTTCGCAACCGTTAGAAAATCAATCACAACGAAGAAGATAGTAATACATGCATTCGCAGCGGTTCAGAATTGCTTTGCACTTAACCTGTTTTGTTAATTCCCCATGGTTCACACAACCCTAGTTGATAAGTTTAGCTACTCATAATTGTAAGAACACAAGAAGAATTCAGAGATGAAAACATAATTGCACACTCACAATAATGAAGAAGAACTGAAATCTCAATTATCAATAAATCTCAAATTAGGGTTTGTAAATACAAAACCAAGAATATGTTTTTAAACTCAGAAACAATATGAAATAGCTCTCAAAATAATATAATGACTCTCTCTCACACCTAGGACTATACAGGGGTACTTATAGATACAAAACTAATCCTATCCAAAACAAAATAGGAGAACAGAGTTGGCAACTTCAACGATATCGTGACTTGGTGTCGTGGAACTAAGTCACGCCACATAGGTTGGTGTCGTGGGAATCAGGCTCAATTAGAAGTCTTCAGAAGTTGGTTCATGGCATGCTTCCACGTCACGTGGGTGGTAGTCATGCCACGTGACTCCTACTGTGGAAATCAGACAACATTTTCAATCACTGAAAATGAGTCACGACAGCCACTCACGTCAAATGAGTGGCCTCCACGTCACGTGGGTAGTGTCGTGACTCCTCCTCTGGTGCAGATTCTTGTTCTTTCTTCTTTTGACACTTCGTTCTCGGGCTCGATTCTTCCTTTTTGATCATTTTGCCTTTAAAACCTATTTTCGTGCAAAGTAGGACAGAAACCACATCATACCAACAAAACACACCCAAGTTATTGTATATTTTCCTTGTTTTAAGCATCAAAAGTGCCATGTAACCATGACACATCAACACCCTCAACTTAGAACGTTTGCATGTCCTTAGGTGAACAAAACAAAAATACACATACACGATGCTTAACTAAGAGAACCCTAAGGGACCTATGGCATTCTACTCATTGACTTTGGCACAAAACTTTTTCCAACCCCTCCTATTTGCAAATAAAAACCAAAGTGTGTATACAAGAAGCATAGTATCCTGACACAGAAGGGATCAAGTAATGGCACCAGATTATGCACAAACAACTAAGCATGTACGCAATTGACATTTCTCGAACAACTAGCAGTTAATAATACAACCCATGTACTCTCACAATCAAAGAAGTCCCATGCACCCATAGTATACTAATGAATATCAACGTAGGGACAAGGTCAAAACACTCACGCTCACAAAGAAGTTAAAACAGTGTGCATGAAATACCATAGTCTTGCCCTTATTTTCTACACCTTACTTTTCGGACAGTTGGACTAGGATCACTATAGTACATTACTCGGCTTGTAATGTAGGCTTAGGGACGGGTATGGTACATATGGGTATGGTGACTCAACCCTCCTTGACACTACACTATTTTTGGCTCCACTTTCAACCTTTCTCATTTTTATTCCTCCTTATTCTCCTTTCTTTTAATTTCAGATTTTGGGTGTGATTTTTCTCAAACTTCACAACACAACTTTTTTTTTTTTTTTTAAATCTCTCTTCTTTTTACTTTATTGTTTTTTTTTTCTTCACACCTAAACCTGTTTTCCCTTTTTATTTTATTTACCTCTTCTTCATACCCAACTCAATCTACGCACCCCTATAATAGCCACCCTCAACTTAGGTGATTTTTCTGAGTTGAGGTACACAGTGTCCAAGGAGGGACCAGGGCCAAGACAGGTTCATTGTAATTAAAATGGGAAGGTGAATAGGCTAATGAAAGAAATAGGTCAATTACGGCTCAAAGATGGGATCAAGGGATACTGATTCATTTGGTTTGGCATTTAGGCTAAAAGTGGACTTTTTCAAAAATGGCCTATGATCCTTTCCTAATCCTCTATCCTTTATCCTAGGCAAGACTAACCGGGCAAGTTCTGGATTGCACACACAAAGTTAACTTAGTAGTGACCTCACACACACATAGCACAGGGTTGTATTATCAAATACTACCTATCTGGTTCATGAAATGCTAGCTATAGTTATTTTCCTATAATCCTAGTGTCATAACAAGATCCAACAGCTGTCACACAACATCCTACAAACACATACTTCAAAAACAGAAATTTTTAGGAGGGGTATCCTTAACATTCAAAACACATAAAAGTTTTTCAAAACTGGACTGCACTACAGTTCCCTTATTTTTCTCCTAAACATCATCAATAACATCCTAAACATGCCGATTCTACTATGATAGCACACTCGGGGGAAAAGAAACACGACAACAAAAAACCCCAAGTGGTGGTACACCCCCACCCCCAACTAACATAGTGCAATGCCCTCAATGCACCGATAGCAATCAAAAACAAGGGAGTGAAGACATACCTGTGGTGCTCTAAGCACCCGAAGTAAGCTCGCCCGCAGTGGGATCATCAGTCTGCGCAGTAGTAGGTGCATCCGGTGGAGGGACAGCCTGACTGGCAGATGCACCACGCGCCCTCTGCGCCACCTCAATCTGGCTCACATGGTACTCCACCCGAGAGGCTTTAACCGCCATCCGCAGATCACTCTCATACTCAGTATCACTATCACCTCGATCCTCCAAACTGCGGGGTCTCTTGCCTCTATCCATCGGCGGCTCCTCGTCAGAGAACAAATCTATCTCAAATACTGGTCACACGGAGGCCTGGGCAGGCATAGGTGGTATAATAGGAGTTCTACTCAATGCCAATGCCCAAACCTTCTCTCTCAAAGTAGCCACCTCCTAGGTCAAGCCAGTCATATCAGGGCCTGGTGCAACACTCAACCGGGAGGCCATCCGTGCCTCAAAACTATCGATCCTCCCATGCAACCACCACATGAACTGGTCCATCACCGCAGTCATTCGGGCCTCCACCCTAGCCTCTGCAGCCTCTACAGTCGTCCTAACCCATGGCTTAAGCTGGGATACCAACTTAGCCATCAGGGTCTTAGTGTGGGTCTACCGCTCAAACATCTGTGTCTGTCTGTCAATCAGCTGCTGCAGAAAGTCCCTCGACACTGAGACTATCCCAGAAGGAGGCGGTGGAGCACTAGTACCAGGTACCTCAGCATCAATAGGGCCAGCGCCCTCAGTCTGTATAGGAATAGTCATAGGTACCCTAATCGGTACGTGAATAGATATAGGGGCACTACTCGGCTCATCCAGGGTTGTGCCCGATATGACCCTCGTGGAAGCATGGGGTGTGAACCCCTCTGCTGCATCAGTCTAATATTCGCAATGCGGGTTACCTCGATATAATGGTCGAGGGCCGGTATCCTGGCCACCCCCGCTCTATCACACAGTCCCTGGATCAGGCATGGGAAGGGTATACTCGTGTGATCTATGAAAGCCCGCTCATGGATCTCCCAGATGATGTACCTCGCAAAATGAATCTCATAACCAGCCAAGATACTGGCTACTACCACAGCCCGATCCAATGTGAGTGAGTTGTCAGCATTGGTTGGACCCAACCGATGACGAACCACGCACCACCAGAATCTACCAGCAAAATAAAGCGTGGACTTTTTGATGTCCAGCTTCCCAGTCACCCAACTAGCCACTACACCATCTTTGGCTATGTACCCCGCAATCCATTTAATCAGCTTCAATTTCTGCTGTGCATCTCGCATCTTAACTTTATCTCTAACAGTGTCCATCCTATGATCAAATTCAGTAGTCGAGGTCGGAAGTGGACGGTCAGCCCCAAATAAGAAGCGGTGAATGGTCTGCTCCGAAATATCCACGCGGGTACCACGAACTAGGACGTAAGTCAATAATGGCTGCAAAAGATATCGTTGCCCAATAGGAGTGCTCAATTCCACCAACGCAGTATACGAGGCATAAAACTCTCGGACTAACTCTGAGCTATAACGACCAGAAGGCTGCGCCATCCAACCCAATCCATATCTCTCAAAGACAGGCCAAATGTCAGGCAATGCCCTCAACTCCTCCACCCGGTATCGGGGCTCCTCCATAATGCTCCTCCGACACACACCCCTCTCATTCAACTCAGCATCTCTATCATAAAAGGCATGAATGCCTTACATACACCATCGCTGAATCTCCCTACTCTGCGCGGGAGTCGGAGCACTCTAGGCACCAGAACCAAAAACAAAAGTTGTAGCATCCGCCGCAGAAGTAACCTGACCCATAGCATCATCTGCAGAGCCTGACGCAGAAGTATCCTCCCCCTCTTCAGACTAGGGGGCGGACTCAAAAGTCTCAGCAGGAATAACTGGCTCGATAGGTGGTGGGGCCGGCTGAAGTGCTGCCCGGGCAGCCGCTCGGACTCTCGTCTATAACCTCGTGGCCCAAGGTACCAAAGCAGTATCATCATGGCTAATTTTAAACTCCTCCACGGAACCACTTTATTCAGACTCAGTCAGTTCATCATGCAGACGGTCAGTAAATCTGGATTTTTGGTGCGAATCCGAGATGAGGAATCAAGATGGTCACTTTTGGGGTTTGATTTGGGAGGCATGGTAACGGGTTTGGGTGGTCAGATTTTTGAGTTCAAGGGTCGGGTTTAGGTTAGTGGATCGTATTCTTGGGTTAGTGGGTCATATTTTTGAAATTTTGGGGTAATAGGATTCGGATATTGGAGTTTATGGTGATAAGGGGATTGGATTTTTGAGGTTATGGAGATAGGAGGGTCGGATTTTTGAGTTTATGGTGATAGGAGGGTTGGAATTTGGTTGATGGATTAGAGAAGGAATGGGAATTAGGGTTTTAATTAGATGACTTTGAAAGTGGGGGAAATAATGGAGTGGGTCGAATTTATATCGGGTAAAGAAGAAGGGACCCATTTTTATTTCGGTAAGATGGTACTGGGTCGGGTCGGATTCGGGGCATCTGCAGGGTTTAAGTTTCACGGCACAACCCACGTGACGTAGGTGTGACTCACGTCATGTGAGTCATGGCATGGATGAGGACCTGAGGTTGAAAATGTTCCTCTGATTTCTAGAGACAACCCACGTGACGTGGGTGAGACTTACGTCTCGTGGGTCCTGACGTAGGTGACGTTCTAAAACCTGAATTTTAACTCTGATTTCCATGATACCAACCACGTGTCGTGATTGGACTCATGGGACATGAGTCTTGTCGTGGATGATACTGAACCAATTCAGGTAAATTTTGTGATTTTTAGTTAACTGTTCCTTAATAATCAGATCTTCGCATAACAAAATCTTGGGTTTCCTCCCAATCAGCGCTTGATTTAATGTCGCGGCACGACACGACTAACTTGGATACTTAGACTTCACTAACTAGCCCATGGGTTGCCTCCCATGAAGCTCCAGATTTAACGTCGCGGCTCGACACGGCTAACTTGGATACTCAGACTTTACCAACTAGCCCATGGGTTGTCTCCCATGAAGCGCCTGATTTAACGTCGCGGCACGACGCGGGTATCTTGATTACTTCAGACTTCATCAAGATATACTTTGGGTTGGCCTCCAGGATTATCCAAAATATTTATTTTTGAAACCACGCTCATGTTCTTTGGCTGCTTCATAGTTCTGCAAACATTGAAGGTGACTTCCTTATTATCCAGCCTGAATTTCAGCTCACCCCGCTCCATATCTACCAATGCTCTGTCGGTAGCTAAAAATGGTCTCCCCAAAATTATGGGCATCTTAAAATCGACCTCACAGTCCAAGATAACAAAGTCAGCAGGAAAGATGAATTTTTCAACCTTGACCAGAACATCACATACTATGCCTACGGGCTTCTTGATCGTACGATCCGCCATTAATAACCGCATCTTTGTTGGCTCGGGGGCTCCCAAACCTAATTTCTCAAATACTGCCAGTGGCATCAAGTTAATGCTCGCACCTAGATCACACAGAGCTCTGGCAAAGTGAACTGACCCAATTGTGCATGGAACTGTGAAAGCACCAGGATCATCTTTCTTTTGCACCAGAGAACGGGATGCAATTGCACTACAATGGTGCAAATTATCAACAGACTCAAAACTAACGGTTCTCTTCTTTGTGACCAAGTCCTTCATGAACTTCGCATAACCTGGCATCTGCTCTAATGCCTCAACCAGAGGGATGTTTATAGAAAGTTGCTTCAAGATGGACATGAACTTTTGAAATTTTCCATCCTCCTTCTTCTTCTTCAATCACTGAGGGAATAGAGGAGGAGGTTGTGGGATAGTTTTGAGCACTTGTGGTACCTCTTTTCCTTCCTCTTTTCAGATTTTGCATTATCGCTTTCATTATGATGATTTGGAACCGTGTCACCCTTTAAATTATCCGGATCTAACTCAACTTCTACATCAATAACCACTGGTTCATTAGTCATACTACTATTGGCAAGAATAGGTGGATCTGTCATGCACTTCCCACTTCTATTAGTAATGGCGAGACAATGACTATCATTTTTCGAATTCTGGACTGTGTTGCTTGGAAGGGTGCCTGGCTGATGCTCATTCAGTGCCAATGAAATTTGCCCGAATTGTTGCTCCAACTATTTAATGGCAGTTGAATGGGACTCCACTTTCTGACTTATGCCTGAAATGTCAGTCCTAATCTCCTTCAAACAATTTTCCTGGCTTTCTGCTCCTTTGACCAGTTTATTAAGAAGGGCCTCAATCCTTGAATTACCAGACTCCTAATCACGTCTTTCTAGCGGTACATAAAGGTCATTCTTCTCTCTATAATCATCTTTCTGCCTCTAATCACCGTCACGATCTCTTTCTCTATCTCTGTATCCCAACTTGTTATAGTTGTCTCCATAATAGTTCTGACCTTAATTCCCTTACCTTAAGGTCCAAGAGTTTTGATTAGACCCTTGGCCCTTGGCTCAAAAATCCACCACTTGTCGATCTACATACTTAGCCTCTTCATCAGACTCATTATCATCATGTCTAGCCGATTTACCGTGTTCACCTACAGCATGCACCTTTTCAGCATCTCTGGCCTCTATCTGTTTAGCCAGAAGACCAATTTCTATCCTCAACTGAGCGACCTCTTGAGCCACAGACTCATCCAAAGCTCTTTGAGCTGCTGAAGCTCCAATAGCATATGTGCCAGCCGGCGTATCTGCCTCTCGAGTATCCCATCCTCGATTGGTCTTAGTGACACGATCTAATATCTCCGAAGCTTGTTCCCATCTCAAGCTCATGAAAGCTCCACCAGTGATAGTATCAGCTACCGTCTTCGTGTTGACATTCAAAGCCCGGTAGAAAATTTTGAGTAAATTCCTACCACTCATCCTGTGATTTGGCACATTCTGCAGCTTCTTTTTAAACCTCAGCCATGTCTCATAGAGTGCTTCAGAATGAAGCTGTCTAAAATTATAAATCTCGTCCTTCAACTGCAGTATCTTTGAAGGTGGGAAAAATCATTCCAAAAATTGATTTCTCAATTCTTTCCACGTAGTGACGGAACCTCGTGGCAGCTCAGCCAACCATAAAGTAGCTTCTCCTGAAAGAGAGAATGGAAACAACCTCAATCGAATAGCCTCTTGGTCAACTCCAGGCAAATTGTACGACGTGCAGACCCTCACAAAATTCATCACATGCATGTTTGGATCATCAGTAGGAAGACCAGCGAACATACCCTTTAAGTTTAGCAGATGAATTATTGCACTAGTAATGTCAAACTTTGTGCCTGGAGGTAACTCTGGTGGAATGATGGCACCATTCTCTATTGGCTCGAAGTAGGCCAAATCTTCTTCTTCAGGATCATCATAAACAGGCACATGTGGTCTTGGCTGTACCCTCAGTTGTCTTTATCGCTCTTCAGCCACGGCCAGTCGTTGTACTACTTCTTGTATTGCTCGATTATCTTTTTCTGTTTGTCTAAGAACAGCTTTCCTAGCCTGCTCCTCATGTGTCAATCGAACAGTAGTTTGTTCCACTGTTTTCTGACCAACTGGTTGAATTGGTTGGTGACGAATGTCTCCCGCGGCTGCGAGATCCTGAACTCCTTCAGTATTCACCATTCTTCGATTAGCTCTCAGAGTCCTTTCAATCTTATGATCAAGTGAAATCAGGGGATTGCCTTGACTCCTAGTATTTGGCATACACCAGCGTATGCCCTCAAAAGTGTATAGAAACAAAAACCAATCAACTCCAACCAGTAACAATAAACTTTGTAATCGTATTCCCCGACAACGGCGCCAAAATTTGTTGTCGCCCAAAATATACCTTTGAAAAAGTACAATGCAGCCGCTGTATCAAATATTGAACCCAACTAGGTTGGGGTCGATCCCACAGGGAATAGGTCGAAGTTTGAGTAGAATACTAGACGGAGTAATTGGAAAGTAAGTAAAACTGGGGGGGTTTTGTGAATAACTTGTGTCTGTAAAAATGGTTGGTTGTATTGAGATTGTAATCAATAAGAGAGATTCGCTAGTACTGTGATCCCCAATGATTCCTTAACTCCACCGGCGATATCTGCTAATAAAATCGTCCCGTTGTTTGGCATGCAAAATCTGACAAGATATGTTCGTCTAAACGTCTCTCGACCTTGGTTAGACAAATTTCACTCTTCTCCACTAGGTCTCCGAGTGTCGCACTACTAACCCTTATCCTGGATCTCAGATAACCATTCCCGCTAAGGCTCCGGTTATTAGATGAAGGTTGATAGCTTCAAATCTCTGTTGTTACCTCCTTTTCCCAATCTCTACCTCTCTCTCGAGCAAGTCTAGAATACAAGCGGGTTCCTAACGTTCGCAACCGTTAGAAAATCAATCACAACGAAGAAGATAGCAATACATGCATTCGCAGCGGTTCAGAATTACTTTGCACTTAACTTAATTTGTTAATTCCTCATGGTTCACACAACCCTAGTTGATGAGTTTAGCTACTCATAATTGTAAGAACACAAGAAGAATTCAGAGATGAAAACATAATTGCACACTCACAATAATGAAGAAGAACTGAAATCTTAATTATCAATAAATCTTGAATTAGGGTTTGTAAATACAAAACCAAGAATATGTTGTTAAACTCAGAAACAATATGAAATAGCTCTCAAAACAATATAATGACTCTCTCGCTCACCTAGGACTATACAAGGGTATTTATAGATACAAAACTAATCCTATCCAAAACAAAATAGGAGAACAGAGTCGGCAACTTCCACGGTATCGTGACTTGGTGTCGTGGAACCAAGTCACTCCACGTAGGTTGGTGTCGTAGGAATCAGGCTCAATTAGACGCCTTTAGAAGTTGGGTCACAGCATGCTTCCACGTGACGTGGGTGGTAGTCACATCACGTGACTCCTGCCGTGGAAATCAGACAACATTTTCAATCTCTGAACACGAGTCACGACAGCCACTCACGTCACGTGAGTGGCCTCCACGTCACGTGGGTAGTGTCATGACTCCTCCTCTGGTGCAGATTCTTGTTCTTTCTTCTTCTGACACTTCGTTCTCGGGCTCGATTCTTCCTTTTTAATCATTTTGCCTTTAAAACCTGTTTTCCTGCAAAGTAGGACAGAAACCACATCATACCAACAAAACACACCCAAGTTATTGCATATTTTCCTTGTTTTAAGCATCAAAAGTGCCATGTAACCATGACACATCAGGGCTCAATTTGTGGCCCAAAAGGAAGCCAAAATGCATGGCCCAAAAGGGCAAATGACCCATTCTTCCTTTTGTATAAGTAAAACACCTCAATTATTGATTAAAGTGTGGCTAAGTGTAACACCCTGTACCTTCCTAACCCTACTTGACGACGTTGAACAATGTTTACTTAGGTGTCGAGAGCCACAAGTATGTATTTGGTAATGTTATTGATGAGATGATTGAATTTGGCCCTCGTACATGTGATTAAACCTTCGTAGGAGGTTTTTGGTGACTTTGTGGAACATTTGTGGGGTTAAAAACAAGGCTTGGAGGACCTCCAAATAAAGGATACTAAGGGTAGGAAGTAAGTTAAAGAATAGAACTTGAAGTATCTAACCAAACCCGCGAAGAAAAGTCGAAAAATGAAATTTTCAAAAAAACTAAGGGTGGGGCGCGCCAGAGGGTGTGCCAGGCCGCTCTGGGCTAAAATTTTTATCCCACAGGCAGCAAGCTGGCACGCCCAAGGGCGTGCCAGGCTGGTTTTGTCCACCTTTCAATGTTGGAAATTTTTCTTAAGTCCCAAGGGTGCCTGGGGACGTACCGGGCCGATTTTTGCCACGTTTATTCTAAAACCACGAGTATATACATGGAATGAATGAAGTATTATATGGGTATGGTAAAATTACTGATGAACGAATTTGGCATCAAAATGACGGTTTTACCCTTGTGGTCAAAATGAGCCAGACGTGGCTAGAATCACTTATTTTTGGGATTGTGGCTACGAATATGAATCGCATGAGTGGGAATATTGTAGTAACACATATGAAATGATTTAAACATGAGAAATTATTGATCTTATTGGGTTAAGTGAATTGGACTCAATAAAAGGCCCAAAATGAGAAGAAGACATGGGCCAAAATGGGTCAAATGACCCATTCTTGCCTTGACTTTCTAGAACATAACATTAAATTCCATAGAGTGGATAAGGATGGAATTGAAGGCTTATATAAAGTACCAAAAAATCTTATTTTTATTCACTTGAGACTCTCATGCTTTCTAGATATTTCTTAACCATTTTTCTCTCAAAACCCTAAGAGCCCTAAGCCAACTTTTGGAGCAAGATTATCATTTCTCAAGCTTGGGTAAGTAATTATTCTTATGGATTAATATATTATATGCATGGGAGAGTATGTAAATCATGTTTGTTATGCTTGGAAGTGTTGAACATGGTGCTTTGTGTTTTTGGGTAAAAGATGTGATATCCATGGAATTGTAACTTGAAATATGACTTGTGATTTTAATAAAAGAGCATGGTATGGATGAAATAGCCACATGTATGGTGTGATTATGTTATTAAACTTGTTATTTTTTATATAAGTGTAAATTATGGGATTTTGGACGATATGTGCTATGAGGTGTATTAAGGTGGTTTGATGGATTATTTGTGATGTGGTGTGGATGAGAAAGTGTAAAGGAGAAGTTTTGTGGTGAAATGTTATTGATTATCATGTATTGGTCAATGTATGGAATATTGGGGGGATTATTGGTATGATAATTTCATCAATGGTTTTGTCAAGGGGGAAATGGCATGTTTAAAGGCAAACATGAAACTCATTATCGTTATATGCATTTGTAAGGTAGTTGGTGGTTAATGTAAACTCCGTTATGTATTTGTGTTGTAGAGTGACACATAAAGAAGGAGCAGGACTATTGTATGCATATCTAATATTGTATATTCGTATTGAGAATACAAGGTATGTAAGGTTACTCTGTCCGTATCTTTCTGCGGCAAATAGTATTCACATTGACATTACGCTTGTCCCATCCTGAAATGTGCTAAGGTATCCTATATCCGGTTATCAATGGTCATTATTATATGTTTCTTACTCATTGATCAATTGTGAATCTCATGTCTCATATTCACGAATAGTGTTCCAAAATCCCAATAAGGTTACGTTCCAAAGCTCCAATAGTGGTTATATTCATGTATCTTGTTCATTGATTATTGTCCAATGGTTCCAAAAGTGTTATGTTTCTAATAAGGCTACGTTTACCATAATGTTTATTCTTATGTCTCTCACTCATTGGTTAATGATCCAAAGCTTCAACTAAAGTTATGACTATCATTGTATCAATCTCAAAGTAATGAATAAAGTAATGCATACGTGGTTAATGATCAAGTATGGGTGGTAGCTTTGGGGGCGAAATACCTAGCTCAAGCCGATCCCGAGATTATTGGATCAGGGGGCAGTCCTAGAGGCATAAGCCTAGCTCGGACCGATCCTGACAGGGGGTAGCTCTAGAGGTAATAATCTAGCTCGAGCCAAACCTGATATGTTGGTATAGGTGGCAGCTCTAGAGGTAATAACCTAGCTCGAGCCGATCCCGATATATATTGATTTATGGGTGGCATCTCTAGAGGCCTAAGCCTAGCTCGAGCCTATCCCAACATAACATGATGTTATGTTAAAACCCACTGTTCAGTCGGGGCCCGGGTATCACAGGTCACAAGAAAAGATGAATAATCATAGAAGCAAAGATACAAAGAAAGTAATGAGAGCAATATACATGGTTTCCCAAGTACAGAACAGTGACTTATCCATATTGGTTATGCATTTGAATTTGATTTCATTGACATACTTACAAATCATACAGTTTCATTTGAGCCTTACATACTCAGTACATTCTTCGTACTAACGTCCCTTGTGGGACTTACCTTACTTGCTGCAGGCGTAGGTACTAGTAGGCCTCCACAGTAGGTTGCCAGTTGTTGCGGATCATTTGTGAGGTCCAGTTAATTTGGGGCTTCTCCGAGTCACAGTTGTACATATTTTTTGGTTTTTTATATGTTGTATAAAGCGGGGACTTGTCCCGACTTTCAGTTGGTTTTGGTAAATATCTATGTTAGAGGCTTTCGTAGACGTATGTGGGTGTATGAATGTAAGGTGGTATATGACGTCTTTGACTTGATGGCCCCAATGGCCAAGTTTTACATATGTATATATATATGACACATGTTCCATGAATTCCGTTGTTGGTATTTAAAGCTCTTGTGTGATCATGGATTTCTTATGGCATGCGTATGATTGAATAGAAGCAAAGCTTGGTTCTCTCGGGCCTTGTCGGCTACGAGTGTCAATCCATCCCGATGGGACTCGGTGTGTGACACTAAGGATGACCATGAGGACTATATAAAGGCACAAAAGGCTAATTTTATTCATTATAACACACATGCCTTTCTAGATATTTC
The DNA here is from genome assembly GCA_031232105.1 of Capsicum rhomboideum. NCBI lineage: Eukaryota > Viridiplantae > Streptophyta > Magnoliopsida > Solanales > Solanaceae > Capsicum > Capsicum rhomboideum. The sequence goes on along the minus strand of CP124716.1, from coordinate 55,270,001 downwards.
CAAACATATTTCTCTCAACACAAGCCCTAAGGCAACCATTATCTTTGGTAAAGATCATCACTTTGCAAGCTTAGGTAAGTGTCTACTCTCATGGATTAATAGATTATATGCTTAAGATGGTGTATAAATCATGATGGTTATGTTGGCAAGGTGTGGAATAGGGAACTTTTGCTTTTTGCTAAAAGATATGTCATCCTTGTGATTTAAAATTGAAAGGAGACTTGAGGTTTGAATGAAAGTGCATGGTGTGGATGAAATACTAACATGTATGGTGTGATTATGTTTCTTACCTTGTTATTTTTTGATGAATATAATTTGGGGGATTGTTGTTGATATGTTGTTATAAAACGTATTGAGGTAACTTGATGGGTTAATTGTGATGTGGTGTTAATGAGAAAGTGTAAAGGAGGAACTTGGTGTGAAATGCTATTGGTATATGATATTGTGGTCAATGTGTGGAATGTTGTGGTATTGTTGGTATAACGATGCCGTGAATTGTATAGTAAAGGGGGAAATGACGTTATAAGGCAATCATGTAACTCATTGTCATTTCATGCACTTGTAAGGTAGTTGATTGTCAACGTGAGCTCCGTTATGTACTTGTGTTGTAGAGTGAAAAGTAAGGAAGGAGCTGGACTATTGTATTCACGTATAGGATTGTGTATTCATATTGGAAGTATAAGGTATGTAAGGTTACTCTTTCCGTATCTTTCTGCAGCACATATTATTCACATTGACATTGTACTTATTCCATTCCAAAATGCTCAAAGGTATTGCAACTCATGTTGTCATATATTGTCATTCTCATGTTTCTTACTCATTGACCAATTGCTATTCATGTTTCATATAACTGGGGACATTGTTCCAAGATTCCAACAATATTTTGTTCTCAAGTTCCAATAATAATGTTCCACTAACCAATGTATCAATCTCTCAAAAGGGAAGAAATAAAGTAATGCATTTATGAGTTATTATTTGAAAACTGGGACGATTCAAAGGGGCACATAAGTCTAGCTAGAACCAATCCCGAGATAATTGGATTGAGGGACAGCATCAAAGGGGCACATAAGTCTAGCTCGAGCTGATCCTAATGTGATGGTTATGTTATGACCCACCGATAAGGTGAATGGTTATATTATGACCCACCGATAAGGTAGATGATTATTCTATGATCAACTAATCAGTGGATGAATATTAATGATGATGAACGTATAAGTAAAGAAACTAATGAATGTAATGTACATGGTTCTACACATCCAGAACGATGGTTTATCCATATTGACTATTCTCTTATATTTGATTCCATTGAAGTACTTATGTATCATGCAGTTTCATATAGCCTTACATACTCAGTACATTCATTCGTACTAACCTCCCTTGGGGGGGCTTACCATACTTGTTGCAAGCACAGGTGCTAGTAGACCTCCACAGTAGGCTACGAGACAGTTGCGGATCATTGGTGAGCTCCAGTTAGTTTGGGTATTTTCGAGTTATGTGTACATTTATTTTTGTATTGTAAATGTTGTATATATTAGGGACTTGTCCCGACTTTAGGATGGTTATGTACATTTATTTGTTAGAGGCTTTGTAGACGTATGTGGGAAGATGAATGTAAGATGATGCATGTCCATTTTGACTTGATGGCCCTAACGGCCAAGTTTCTTATATAGCATATGTTTGCCATGACTTCCCCCATTGGTATCTAGTTACATGAGATAGAACGATATTCACACAGAGACATGCATACGAATGCACATAAGTAAAGATTGGTTCTCTCGGGCCTCAACGATTTTGGGTGCCAGTCCGCCCCGTTGGAATTCGGGGCGTGACACAGCTGCTATAAAATGCTCTGATGCCAAGCGAAGTGGTAAAGTCAATCCCCTGATAAATCTACGCACCATCTCATGCTCTGAGGAAATAACATAGGAGTATGTCTGGCCCACTCGAGGAATCCAATAGCATACTCTGAAATTGATAAAGAGCCCTGCTGAACACCAACAAACCCGACTCTGCCCTGAGAATAGCTCATTGTACCAAACACCATCAATGGCTGGAAGCATCCACGAAAGACTCAAAATCCCTAACATGGAATCCTAAAAAGCTGCGGTAGTCACAAACTTTACTGGAGCCTGGGCTGGCCCCAGACCCTCCGGCTGACGCTGAAGATCCTCGATACTAAGCTCCAACTCCCTGGTCTGGCTCTAAACTGAAACTCTGGCAACACACGCAGAAGTCCCATCTATATCTATTGACAACCTCGTGCTATCTATTTGAGAAGGAGTAGAGTGAAAAGAAGTTCTTAGAGGTTCATACAAGTACGGACAGATGACAAGGAGTCATGGAACAGAATTTTCTAAGAATGCTCGGTAGCCTGATAGGATATAGACATCTTCGTACCAATCCCTAAGACTCTACTAGGCACTTAGCTCTTGTACCAACAACATCGGTGAACCTATGCTCTGATACCAATTTGTCACAACCCAATTTCTCAGGTCATGATGACACCTACCATAACCTGCCAGTAGGTAAGCCAATCCGTAGTCCGAAACAACTAGTAACGAACTAATAAGAAAAACGGAAGCAGAACTAAATAAAAGAGAAAGAAGACAAGAAGGAAGTAAATACATCCCCAAAATCTGGTGAAATCAGTACAAGATCTTCTAATACAATAGGAGTACAAAGTAGAATACAAAGTAAATATATATAAAGTCATCTCTAAAATACAAATATAGAGATAAGTCTAACAATAGAGGAAGAACAGGAATAACTCCAAACATTAGGAGCTCACCCTAAATTTCTGATCCACGGCTACTCTGTACGATGCACTCATCAACAGTGAGAACTCGTACTATGATCTACAGATTGCAGAAGTATAGTATGAATACCAAACACAAGGTACTCAGTAGTCATCGACTAACTGAGATTCAAAGATAATACGAGTATAAATAACATGGAAGGCAAGAATATAAACTACAGGCAGTTATCTAAGAAACGACACATAATAATACTAAAGGGAAAGTAAGGATAAACTATCATACCCTACAAGTAATCCGGGATGAAGCTATGCCAATAATAAGTATAAGCTATCATATACTACCAGTAATCAGGAACTAAGGCGTAGTTCCATAAGTAGCTAGTCAACGTACGATAGTATAGTGAAGGAAGGAATATACAATGTAAAATAAAAGTTCGGAGGAAGATATATACAAGAGATACATAATAGTAATATGAAGAAAGGGTACATATATAATAATATTATGAAGGAAATCGATCGTATATCATAAGATTAGCTAAGCCTAAAAGTGCTAAGCAAAGGGAGCTGGTCTAACAGACTAAATCTCACAAGGATTACGATATCAACAAGGGAGCTAACTATAGCATATACAGGGTCTCTAATCAAAATATGTATACCCATAAAATGACTTAATAAAAATAAAACTTACCATAATAAGAGGGAAAGGATCAAAAATGTGTCGATAACCTTGGTACCAATCCATAACCAGCCTACAACGAACCATATGAAAATATCTAAGCAATTATATAACTGGCTTGCCCGGAGAGAAACAATAACCTAACTGGCCACTATAAGCCCAAAAGGTACAATCAATTACTCAGCAAATAACAAACATAACCTATACCTATGCAGCCCCCCATAAGACTGATAGATATAAGTACCAAATAATTATACTGGTGATAGGCGATGCATGTGAATGAATGAAAGTCATGAAAATAACCAGATGATGTAAGATATGCCAAGTACCATAACCAACACAAGTATATACACCTCCTCCAGCTCAGTAGCTCGCAAAGGCCAGACCTACGGCGACCATCCTCCTCTGGTATAATGGCTCATCAGATGAAGGGGACTATAGGGCACTCGGGATATCCGTATACACTACCTAATCCCGAACTAGGACTTTTATAATCCATATCCATAACAGTAGCAATAACAAAAATCGAAATCGAATCAAAACTAGTGGATAGGATGCCAGATGATCCATAACTGAACACCCAAATCATAATCATAGGCAGATGCCAGACTCAAATCGAAACTCATAGTAACCAACTGTAACCAAAACTGGTGATCCCATAAGAAGCCAACCTTCTCCCGGAACTCATAACATAACTAGAGGTAACCTAGGGGTTCTAAGACCATCACCAATCCATTTATTAGTAAAGTTCGATCTCGGGCAGTCAAATCTTCTAAGGCCAGGTGGGTTTCGATCTCTAAGTTAGGGAGATACGGTCAAAGATCAGTTATTGCCCTTCCCAAAGGTAATGAAGATAAATAGGCGTGCAATCAAGTCTAAGTCAACCCAGACCTAAGGTAATAGCCTAAGAAAGAAGTCTTAAGCCCATCTAAGACTAAAGGAGAGTCATTCGAAACATTCTATCTAAAAAAAGATAGTAGGATCCACTACCAAACCCTGACAACCCAACCTAAGGCAAGCGCTTACCCGAACCTACGCTAAAGTTTCTCAATCCCATCCCAAGGTACTAAAAGAGCTAAGTCTAGTTCTAAAAGTGAACAATATACTAACCTGAGGGAAAATAGGCCCGAATTATGGCAAAAAGAGGCCTTAACCGGCTAAAATAAGTGTGAGAATGCGGATAATATATGCATTCCATCACCAGTATCCAAATAATACAAATATAAGTGTTTAAGCATCTAAGAACTAAACCAAATAGTTTTAAAGAATAAAATACTTACCTGGTGTCCAGCTGGTCTCACAACCACGACCTCGGGCCCAACAATAAAACCTATACCAGGATAACAACATTATAATACCAAAGAATAAGGTAAATAAGGGCATAACACTACTAGAAGAATCCAATCGGGGAATACCATCCAATTCACTAAGTAATATGGTAATTCTTATACTAAAGGATCCTTCATGTCAATCTATGGTTAAACAAGTCTATAGTCCTATGCAATAGGATTCTACAGCCATAACGGGCAATCTAGGCTAAGGCTTGAGCAATATTTCTATTCTAAATCCCCCAAATAGGTCAAGTCATGATACTAATAGGTATAAACCTACCTTATAACCCATACCTAGCATGAAATCTATACAATATACAATCTCATAGAGAAAGTGGACCGAAGCCTACCTCATAGCCAAGCTGCAATCTTGAACCATCCACGTACCACTCGTCTTTGCTCCAAGATCCCAGAATGTCATCAAGCTATCAAAATCATAATTTACGCGCTAATACGAGTAAAACTAGATCCATATTCCAATATAAAACTCTGGGTCAAAAATCAGATAAAAATAGGCCACAAAATCCAAAAATTTGACCCGTTATTAGGTCACTCATGACTCAAGGAACATGTGCCCAAAATTTGGCAACAATCCAAGCTCATTAGCTCACTCAAAAAAGCCCCAACATTGGAGAAATCAAGAACCTTTAATGGAGAAATTAAGAGAAGAAAAGCTTGAAACTTACCAGATTCCGACTCGATTAAGGTTGCCTTGACATTCCCATAAAATCCCCGGCCTAAAACCAACATTCCCGAACTGATTTTGGACCTTAGAGGGCATTTATAAAAGTTTGGGATAGGAGGAAATACTTTTGGGGTCGAGGAGAAGACAAGAAATAAAAGGGTCAGCTTGGTTGCTAAAGTAACCAATATGTCGCTAAGGCGACATCCGCTTAGGCGACCACACATTTTATAAAGTGATGGCCTGTAGCAACAGCCTCGGCTGCTAAAGCTACGCCCTCCTAAGGGACGACATGATTGCTAAAGCGATGGTCGAGGTAACAAGGATAGTCTCTAAGGTGACCAACTTGGCGTTAAAGCTACACCCGCCTAAGCGACCAAATGGTGGCTAAAGTGACTACACCAGGACTAGATTTTCAGCCAAATGAGCAAACTTTGACTGGGTACTCAGGATTCGTTCAAAACCCCCAGGATGCAAAAACCCTATGCTACCATACTAAATTCGACGTTCCAGACTCAATGGAACTGATGAAATTTCCAATGGAGGTCGTTCCGACAAAATGTGCCATTTTAACCAACTTCCGACCAATAGCCCAAAACGAATCTGAAAGACTCGGGACTCGGGCCAAGGGTCACTCTAGCCTAAGATCTACTTTTCAAAGCTAACGGTGCTATCAGATTTTCCATTCGAGGCCATTTAGTATAAGTTTTGTTTTCAGACCGATTTCTCAACTTTAAATGCTCCAAAATAGGGAAATGGGCTTAAAACCCAAACAAACTGCCCGAAAATAAAATCAACGGTCCCAACAAGTCATAAATAACCTATCTTCAATTACCATCCCACCCTCTTCTAGTGGTACCTTGATCTTGAAGTCGAGGTTTGATACTTGATCTTGAAACTTAGATGAGTCTTTCATGTTCATTTACATGACAATTTGAGAATGTTATTAGATATTTGTTTCTTGTCAAGCTGAATATAAACCAACGTCAGGATGTTGGGCCACTATATGTATTTGAAAACTAACTCTGATTGTCATTGAGATTGAACCTCTGGTATGAGTTGGGACTGTGTCTTTGGACATCAACATCATGCCCTACTAGGGAAAACCTGCAAGACATGATAAACAAAAGAAACAAACAAAAATATTTTTCCCCAGGTTTCACTGGAAAAAAATATAATTTTGTGAGTTATTAGCAATTGTAAACTTCGAAAAAAGGTATCAGACTAGGAAGTGTTTATCCTAGGAGAAAAATGAAAAATAACTATCTGCAACAAGAAAATATTTATCCTACTAGACGAATGAGAAATAATTGTCGTCGACTAGAAAATGTTTATCCTTAGAGATGAATGCGAAATAACTGTCTGCTACTAGGAAATGTTTATCCTAGGAGACGAATGCGAAATAAGTGTCTGCTACTAAGAAATGTTTATCCTAGGAGACAAATGATAAAATAACTATCTACAACTAGGAAATGTTTATCCTAGGAGACAAATGAAAAAATAATTGTCTACTACTAGAAAATGTTTATCCTAAGAGACAAATGCAAAACCATTATCTGCTACTAGGAAATGCTTATCCTAGGAGACGAATGAAAAAATAACTGTCTAGTACTAGAAAATGTTTTATCATATGAGACGTATGAAAAAATAACTATCTACTACTAGAAAATATTTAATCTAGGAGACGAATGCATAACCACTGCCTTCTACTAGGAAATGCTTATCCTTGGACACGAATGAAAAAATAAATGTCTACTACTTGGAACTATTTATTCTAGGAGATGAATGAGATATAATTGTCTGCTACTAGGAAATGTTAATCCTAGGAGACGAATGCAAAATAACTGTCTTCTACTAGGAAAATATGTATTCTAGGAGACGAATGCAAAACCACTGTCTGCTACTAGGAAATGTTTATCCTATGAGACAAATGAAAAAAAAAAAATTGTCTACTACTAGGAAATGTTTATTCTAGGAGACGAATGAAAAAATTACTGTCTACTACTAGAAAATGCTTATTCTAGGAGATAAATGCAAAAATAATTGTCTACTATTAGGAAATGTTTATCTTAAGTGACGAAAGAAAAACCACTCTCTGCTAGTAAGAAATGTTTATTCTTGGAGACGAATGAAAAAATGACTGTCTACTACTAGAAAATATTTATCCTAGAAGATGAATGAAAAGTAACAAATATATGCATGAAATAGAGAAATAGTGAGAGGTTTTGTTGTAATCCTATTTGCAAACTCGAATATCTGAAATCTCCTTCATATCCACAAAATGGCCCCTATTTAGGAAAAGAAAGAAAGATTGTGTAGTTTAAAAATGGTCGTCATTTTGTGGATTGACTGTGACTGTAACAACTTTTGTAAATTTATGTTAAAAATTGGGTCAAAATCGACCCTTAGGGTCCATCGACGAAAATAGCAATTAATCCCCCAATTATACACCTATAGGATAAAGAAATTATACCCAAAAGTTAAGCAAGAATGGAGTTTGTTTCAGGGCTCAAAACTATCTGGAAAGTAGAGAAAAACTAAGAATTTGAATTTGGAAATTGACAAAATTAGAATGTAATTAAGCGTAAAACCAATGGAAATTATACACGGGAGGTACAAGGACCTTGCTAGAGTAATCTGGGATGAAAAATCCACAAGAATTATATCTATGGCTCAAAAAGTGATCAAGGATCGAGTGAAAAATGGCTGAAAGATCGAAGTGGAAGTATATATATCGTTCAGGGGTCCTTCTTCGCGATTGCGAAGACCCCTATCGCGATCATGTGGTCGCACTGACCTAACACTTCACGAACACAATGAGTTCCTTTACAAACATGAACGGTAACCCAAACCAGACCTGATGTACCTCTTCATCATGATCGCAACCGCCACCTCATGATCGCGATGACTAAGAAACCCAGACCTTCATGAACGTGACTAAGAAAGGTGCCTTGCACCAGAAACTAGCAAAAATCAGCAACTTTAATTCAAAATGAGCCCCGAATAGACCTTTGGGATTTGTTCAAAATCTCGTGAATGCAAACTGAATATACTACCCTACTAAAAATAGTATTCTGGACTCAATGGAATTGACGAAATGACCATAGAAGATCGTTTTGATGAAATATTGATTGAAATCAACACTTTTTCAAAAATCACATAAACCCAATTAAGCGCCCAAAATGAGTCTGAAAGACTCGAAACCGATCCATATATCCCCCTAACCAGAAATCCATGTTTCCTAGGTAACCGAATTGTCAAAAATCACATCCGAGTCCATTTACTAGGATATTGAACGAAGTCAAACTTCCCAATTTTAATATCTCCAAAATAGAGAAATTAGTTTAAAACTAGATTGAACACTTCGAAAACTGCACCACCCATCTTTGCAAGTCACAAATGCTATAAGAAAGCTACGGAAAGGGTAAAAAAAGGAAAAACACATAAAGATTATGAAAATGACTTGAAGGGTCATTACATCAAGCTTATCATTAATGTTATGTGATAAGGTTGTTTATGATTGGCCAAAACATGTTATTTTAGACACTTGGCGGGTTTTGACTGTTTCTTGAATTTGACATGAATGCTAAGTCACCTTGACACATAGCATGAGTCGGGGCTTCAAGGTGAAATGGATGTTGTACTTGAATTTAATAAACGAAAAAGGGCCTAGATTACTCTTGAGGTATTGAAAATGGTACAAATATATCCTTCTTCCACCTTTGGGCTCTAAATTGTCCTTCACATTCACCTTTGGGTCCTATTTTGCTCTTTCCCTTAACAAACCCTTTAGAAAAAATAATTAGAATTGTCATTTAATATGTGACAACTTTTCATTTGTTAAAATTTTAATTAATCGAAAATTTATTATAACTAAGAAGTACTCACAACATTAAAATCAAAGCTTTCTTGAATTTTCCTTGGTTGAAGAATTATCGTCCCTCTACTGTGAATCTTTATAATCCTTCACGTTAAAAAATCTGTCACTTGGGATTGTTTCTTTATCTATTCAAATAGAAATTAAACTTTCAAAAAGATGTTTTGACTCTGATTTGGACTTGTCCAACTAGAAAAAAAAGCTTATTATGACAGATTTGATGTCTAAAGCTAAGACCCATAAAATAATGTGAGGTAATAAAGAGATTCTTGAAACTAATGAGAAGAGATAAACAACTATTCTTTTCACTGAGAGCAGAAAGGTCCAATCTTTATAAGGTTTTTGTGCTTAAAATAGTTGATTCTTTAGTTGATTTTGATTCTTTTTTTAAAAAGAAATAGTTTGATTCTTTAGTTGAGTTTGATTCGATAATGAGAGAGTCAATCAATTTGAAGTTATAAAACATACGAGGAAAATTTCATTTTATACATGAACGAAACTCAAATCTAACAGTTATAAGAATAACTAAAATCAATAATACCTACGATACACGTGTTGTGAGTACTTCTTAGTCACAACATATTTGTGATTAATTAAAATTTCAACTAATAAAAAGTTGTCACGTATTAAATGAAAATCCTAATTATTTTTTCTAAAGGGTCTATTAAGGGAAAGGGAAAAATAGGGCATAAAGGTGGATAGAAATGGTCTTTTAGAGCCCAGGGTGGAATGAGGGTATATTTATATTATTTTCACTACTTGAAGGGTAATTTAGGCTCTTTTTCATTTAATAAAATTGACTTATTTATTTGTAAAGTCTAAATTTTTACTCAACCAAAATGAACATGAATTACTCCCAAATTTTGTATGAACTGAATCCAATAAAATTTATGTGTTTACAACTAGTTCTTAGAAATTGAAGGTATAAATCATATTTAGAAAAAATACTTCAAATTTTAAGTATTTCTTTGCAAAAATTATTACCAAACAAAACTCCAACTCCAATTTTCAAAATTTCAAATAAAATAATTTTTTATTTTCACGAACAAATGCCTATATACATTCTTACTCTTCTTCATGTTCTTCTTCTTAAACTCTCTTTTCTCTTTAGATCTCTTCCATGAGATCATCCATGGATCTCTAAATCATTTAATATTAAATTCTTTTGATTAGTTAGGTTCATAAATAATTTATTTAACGAATTTGTGAAGGATAAGAAGGTAGTTGCCCCTCCCCTTATCTTTATGGGCTCAGTACAAAATACACCATCAGGGGCAGAGTCAAGTGGAAGCAACGGATTTATCTGAACATTGCAAAGTTAGACTATATATAATAATAAAATTATTTTTTATGTATATATAAAATATTAAATTTTTATGACTTCTTCATGTGTTTAATTTTTCATATTTTGACTCTCTTAAGGAAAATACTGGCTCATTCACACAATTAATGAATGATTCCCCCTCCTCCATTATATATGGGTTATATCACTAAACAACATAAAATAAATTCTTTTAAAAAAAGCAAGAAAGAAAAGAATACGAAGAGAGAACCATAATAACTCTCATGGAAAGGAATTATATGAGAGAATAAAAAATACATGAAAGCAAAACTAAATTAAGAGAGCCAAAATGTGGAAACATTGGGGGAAATCTTCATCAATAGGCTTAGCTGAGCATTTTTGCATCCCCGTCTGCTTCATCGGAAAAAATGTTATGGGCACTAAGATAATTCTAAAATTAATTATATACAAGGTTTTAGTGGTTATTTGGTAGGGTGTACAAGAATAGTGCAAAACATAGTGTATTAGTAATGTTAGTATTAGTTATACTTGCATTAGTTATGCTGAGATTTTTCTTATTAGTGTTTGATTTGGTATATTAAAATTGTTAGGATTTGTCTTGAATTTCCTACTTTACTTGAATTTTACCATAATTGTGTTTTACTTCAAAAAGGTTTCCTTATAGGAAAATATCTGTTCCATAATTGGTTAATTCTTTCTTGGAGGAGAAGTTTTGGACTTTTATAAATAGAAGATCGGTCTTCTCAAATAAAACACAATAACATCCACAATGTAGTTGTTTAGAGAGTCTTGTTTATGGGGAGATTTTTCTCTCAAATAGATTTTATGTTTTTTCAATATTAGGTTTTTATTTGTAGCACTACAACAAAAACAACCTTTAGCGGCAATAAATATGCACTTTAACAAGAGTGTTAAATTTTTTACTGGCATTAGTTAAATGTCATTGAATCCAATGTCGCTATAGCTTTAGAGGCATTTACAAAGAAAGCTACAATGTAATTGCCACTAGTAAATACCACTAAAACACATATTTAGCGGTAATTAAGCTGTTGCCGTTAGTTAATTGCCACTAAAGATCATTTTTGGTGTAGTGTAGGCCAATTGGCCAAACCCTATTAATAATATGTTTTTATTTGTCATCCGATTTATCGTCTACATGATTTATAACTAATAGCTTCCACATGATGCCCTATCGATTTTGAACCCAACAAGTGGTATCAGAGCCTACGGTTCAATGATCTGATGGTTCAGATTGAAGACATGTTATAATGAAAGTTGCATCGATTTTGAACCCAACAAGTGGTATCAGAGCCTACGGTTCAATGATCTGATGGTTCAGATTGAAGACATGTTATAATGAAAGTTGCAACTAATTAGATGATAATGAAGATATATGTCCAAAAAACTACATGTGGAGATAATTGTCAATCATATTTTCAACAATCCTGTTGTTACATCTTTGAAAATAAAAGGTCACTTTTAACCCTACAAAGGGCTCCAATATTTTTAACCCGGAAGGGCTCATATATTTTTAACCCAAAAGGCTCCATTTTTAAGCATGTCAAGCAGCAGTGATATATGAAGATTATGTAAAGAAGATGAAGATCAATTTTGCCAGAAAATTCAGGCCAAGGGGAGATTTGTTAGAATTTGTCTTGAATTTCCTTCTTTACTTGAATTTTACCATAATTGTGTTTTACTTCAAAAAAGTTTCTTTGTAGGAAAAGATTTCTTCCATAATTGGTTAATTCTTTCTTTGAGGAGAAGTTTTGGACTTTTATAAATAGAAGATCGTTCTTCTCAAATAAAACACAATAATATCCACAATGTAGTCGTTTAGAGAGTCTTGTTTATGGAGAGATTTTTCTCTCCAATAGATTTTATGTTTTTTCAATATTAGGTTTTCATATGTAGGCCAATTGACCAAACCCTATCAATAATATGTTTTTAGTATGTTTTTATTTGTCATCCGATTTATCGTCTACATGGTTTGCAACTAATAGCTTCCGCATGATACCCTATCGATTTCGAACCCAACAAATAACATGCATTGCATACTTTTTCCCAAAAAATTATTTTACAAAAATACTCTCCACAAATATGGTGAAAAGGAAATGGAAAGGGTTTTAAGGGGCAATTGTATCTTTAATCATGCTAATGCATGCATTAGAATTCATTGCATTACTAATACCATGAATTTTGAGGTATTAGTAATACACAACTCAATACATAATAAAGTATATAACTAATGCAAGCATAAACTATAAAAATATATCAAATAAGGTACTAGTAATACATAAGACTAATACATGCATTATTTTTTAAAACACTCTACCAAACAACCCCTTAATGTTAAAAAGGGGCGAAGAGTCAACTTGTTATTTTTTTACATTGATATAAGTTAAAAATTTGTTATCAAAAATTAAAATAAGGAAGTTGTACGTAATATTGTAAACTATACCGAAAAAATTAATGCTGTAAATTAAAATCTGAGCGGAGATATATGAAATTATTCCTTTTAAGTTTATTGAATACTCCCTCCATTCCTAATTAGTTGTCGTCCTTATTAAAAATAGATGTTTCTTAATACTTGTTATTTCACAAAACCAATACATAATTAGTTGTTTGTTTTCACTTTTACGCTTAGTAATAATATGAAATGATATTAATATAATGTAAAAAAGAAAAACATCAAATAAAGATGAGTAATAACTATGGGTAATTTAGTCAAATTATATTATTAATGTTTTACTTAAGGGGTGTGTAACTTGAAAAGGTGATAAATAATAAATAGGAGGAGAGGGAGTACCTACAAGTTAGGCTAACACCAAGATATGGTGAACTGTCGTAACTGATTACACATTATCAGCAAAATGTCAAAGAAAGCCCTCTTTTTAAATGAAAGCATACTTCATATAATTAATAGGACCTCTTTCCTTTCATGACTACATCTTCACATGTGAAGATGATTCATAACAAAGTAGAAATTTTTAAAAGGAGATGTCGCTTCTTCACTTTAAGAAAATAAAATTTCAAATGGACCCATTAAATTGTAAAAATGATAGATAATGATCAAGCAAAAGAGTATGTGTTAGTTATAGCTAGGGCTTCCATTGAGCCAGGATATCTAATACCAACACGTCCCATCCATCACCCAACTCGGCTTGACCCGATCTCGTATGGTCAAAGGGGAAATGGGGATAGGGATTGAGATGGGGTCCGACCCGTTTTTTAAAAAAAAAAAAAAAAAATTCTGCTTTAATTAGCTATTGCATAAATGACCATTTTGTAAAAACAGTGGTGGACAACAACTTGAAACGACCAAATGGCCCCAAATAACCTTATCTCCTCCTCCTCTCCTCTTTTTTATTTTTCTCACAAATCTTCCTACCATCTCGCTAATCTCTTTCTCTACAAGTATTTTGCTCATAAATCTTCCTACCATCTCACTAATCTCTTTCTCTACTAATCTATATTGCAAAGTACATACTAATTTTTATTTGCTATCAAATTAGATTCCAATCCTACCGACAGAAGATATATGTTACTTTACTTTTAGAAAAGTAAAGTTGTTTGTTTTCTTTTGTTTTGTTTTATATGTAAAGAAAAATAAGATGTGACCTATGAATAGTAGGTTACTTTTTCTTTTTTAAAATTTTTAAGAAAGTCGTCATATGTACAGTACTAAATAGTAAAGGTCAAGTCACTGTGCAAATAGTAAAAGTAACTGTAAAATACCAAATAAATACAAATATAAAAAACGACAAAAAATATATAAAACAAATAAATCAAAATATAAATATAAACAACCACAAAAATGGTATTATATAAAAAATTATAAAAGTAAAAAACCATATAAACCTAAGAAAAAGATATCCGAATGTACATGCTACAATTGCGGAAAACTAGGACATTTAGCAAAACATTATAAAATACCAAAAGATCCAAAGAAAAAACAAATAACCGAAATACAAATACAAGAAGCTATATTTACGGAACTACCCTACATTGATTATGACATAGAAAGTGACGATAGTATTTACCAGATAGAAGCATACGAAAGCTCAGAAGAAGATAATGATGAAGAACAGTTTTATGACTGAAAACGATATCAGAATAATTAGACAAGAGAATTATCAAGATGAAGAATCTTCAAGCCAAAAAATAATATTTGATACAAATATCTTTGAACAAATTAAGAAACAAGAATCACCCCTACGGATAGAAAAAGTCCTAGAAATATCAATAGTAAAAAATTGGTTTAAAAAGACAAAAGAAGAATATTATTTAATAAGCCAACGAGAACACACAATAGATTGTAAATATGCTAAAGGAAAAGCAATTATACCCTTGTTAAACAAAAAAGAAATAAATAAAGAAATACAAAATTTAAAAGCAAAATCCCCTATAACACACGTACACTTAGGAGCAACAGAAATACTTATAAAAGCCTGTTTTCGAGAAGGAATAGATACCCCAATAGAAATCTACTTAGCCGATGATAGAATAATACAACCTATAGAAAAAAGTGTAATAGCTGCAGTAAAAGGAAATTTAATTTATCAAAAGTTTAAATTTATCATAAGCCACAACTATTCAGTGGCAATAAAAGATAGAAATATAGACAAATACATTAGTATTATATTGGAAAATGTCAGGAATAGAACTAGCACCAGGAAGTAAAATATTCACAACAAGATGTAAAAATTTATATATCTTAACTACAAAGCACACAGTAAAAACAATAAATAAAATTAATAAAATAAAAATAGAAAACCCATTTGATACTATAGTTACGGCAATAGATAATAATGATTATAGTTATAAGGAATTAGACATAGAAACAGATTTAGACATAGTACAAGAAAGAATAGGAACATCAAAAAGAATTATGGATACTCCAACAACATCCTCAAGAATGAATACATCTAGACGAATAGAAAATGCAGAACCAATAGAAATACAACCATACCAGTATTATATAACAGGAATGTTAGACCAAAGAAAATATTTAATACTAATAAATACAGGAGAACAAGGAAACTATATTACAAGAGAATTAGTATCAGAAGAAGAAATAATAACACAAGAACAAACATGTCCCGATTTACCCAAAGAACTACGGCAGACAAAGGAAATAACAATTCAAGAATTAATTATTGGAGGAATACCAATCAAAATACAATTCACGACATCACAAACTAACACAAATATCATTTTAGGACTTACATGGTTAGAACAAGTTAAACCATATAATTTAGAGGATAAACAATTAACCATACACTATAACAAAAAGAAAATCACCATAAATAGAACTAAGATATGAAAGTATATATACTCGCCAAAGTAATTGTAGAAGGATATAATAGCAGATATTATACACCGATAATTGATACAGGAGCTGAAGCTAATCTATGTAGATATAATTGTCTACCAGAAGATAAGTGGGAAAAACTAAAAAATCCAGTAATAGTAACAGGATTCAACAATGAAGGAAGTACAATTACATATTCAGCTAAAAATGTAAAATTACAAATTTGGGATAAGATAATAACAGTAAAACTAATGTACAATTATGAATTTACATCCAGAGATATATTACTAGGAATGCCATTCTTAGATCCACTATACCCGCATATACTAACCAAAACACATTGGTGGTTTACTACACCATGTAAACAAAAAGTAGGAGCTAAAAGAGTACCAAATAAAACCAGAAAAACAACACCATGGATAAAAGGAAGTGAAAAGATAACACAAAAACTAGAAAATAGTAACATTCAAGATACTTCAATTGAAATGATTAGATTCACTATTAATACCTTAAAACCAGTACAAGACAAACTAGAATTATTATATAATGAAAACCCCTTACAAGGATGGGATAAACATAAAACAACTATAAAAATTGAATTAATAGACGAAAATAGTATTATAACGCAAAAACCATTAAAATATAACTTTACCGATTTAAATGAGTTTAAACTCCATATTCATGAATTACTTCAAAACAATTACATCCAAGAAAGTAATAGCAAACATACTAGTCCCGCATTTATCGTAAATAAACATAGTGAACAAAAAAGAGGGAAAAGTAGGATGGTTATAGACTACCGAAACCTCAATGCAAAAACAAAAACATATAATTACCCCATACCAAATAAAATACTAAAAGTACGCCAAATACAACGCTATAATTACTTTAGTAAATTCGACTGTAAATCAGGATTTTACCATCTCAAGCTGGAAAATGAATCTAAAAAACTAACAGCATTCACAGTACCCCAAGGCTTTTATGAATGGAATGTTCTACCTTTTAGATATAAAAATGCCCCAGGAAGATACTACCATTTTATGGATATATATTTTACACAATTAGAAAATTGCATAGTATACATAGATGATATATTACTATACTCAAGAACAAAAGAAGAACATATACAGTTATTAGAAAAATTTGCAAATATTGTAGAAACAGCAGGAATAAGCCTAAGCAAGAAAAAAGCAGAATTGATGAAACATCAAATCGAATTTCTAGGAATACAAATAGATAAAGATGGAATAAAAATGCAAACACATATAGTACATAAAATCCTTAATTCAGAAGAACTTTTAGACACTAAAAAGAAGTTACAAACCTTTTTAGGATTAGTTAACCAAGTACGTGAATATATACCTAAACTAGCAGAACATTTAAAACCATTACAGAAAAAATTAAAAAAGGATATAGAATACCATTTTGATGAACAAGATAAAACACATATCCAACATATCAAAACAATATGTAAGCAATTACCAAAATTATACTTTCCAGATGAAAAGAAACAATTCACATACATAGTAGAAACAGACTCAAGTGAACATAGCTACGGAGGAGTATTAAAATATAAATACAATAATGAAATGATAGAACATCATTGTAGATACTATTCAGGATCTTATGCGGAACCACAAATAAAATGGGAAATAAACCGCAAAGAATTATACGCCTTATATAAATGTCTATTATCTTTTGAACCATATATTGTGTATAACAAATTTATTGTGAGAACAGATAATACACAAGTAAAATGGTGGCTAACAAGAAAAATACAGGACTCTGTGACAACAAAAGAGATACGACGACTCGTACTGAATATACAAAATTTTACATTTACTATTGAAGTAATTAGGACTGACAAAAATACTGTTGCAGATTACCTATCAAGACAAAGCTACCCAAACAGAGCCAGATAATATTATGGAAGATATGTTGAAGGCCATTACTACACTTTGTCATAAAGTGGAAAGTATTGACCTAGAAGTACAAAAGCTAAAGGTTAATGAAGTTACTCTGAAACCTACAGCTAGTAGTACAAGTCAGCCGCATGACTCTAAATATGTTGAGCTACGTCGATCGAAAGACGGTAAAATTCCAGAGCTAAAAGGAGACGATGGGAAACTCCTAAAAACCCATAACAACCCAGCTATTTCAAGTGCAGGTACAAGCAGGACAGCTAGCAAAAGGCCAATTAATAATTTAAACAGCCTATTTGACAAACCCTTTGTCCAAAAGATACCTACAACCAATATACCATCACCACAAACATCAACATATGCAAATAGCCTAAACCACAAAAAGAAAATATACAACCATATCTCCAGTACATATATACAAAATCTACACCAAATCCAAGCATATTTGAACCTTAAACCAAGATCTACCACAGCCACAGAACCAAATACGGACTATATAACCCAAAAGCTACAAGGATACAATAAACTTATTGCTCAACCAAAGACTAATGCAAACCTAGTAAAAATATGTTATGATTTCGGACTACTCAGTACAGTATATACATCTACGGAAAATGAATTACAAAAACTACCCACAATATACAATGCATTCTCTAGATACAAACAAATTACAAAAGGAACTCTATTTTATGTAAGGTTCTACACTGCTCCAGCAGAGATACTTTATACGGAGATAAAACCTAATATACAAGTTGTCAAGATCGGGTTAACTCGTGAAATGATAATACCCGAAGAAATAGGCGAACAACCAGAAATACCAGAATCAGATATTCCAAGTTTTTATACTAACAAGAGACTTATTGGACTAACAACTATTATTCAAGAATTAGTCAATAATTATACAAATGGAAATGCTATATGGAGTTATTATGTAAGAGATCAAGTCATGATATACTCCAATTCCAGAGAATATAGACCAGTAGATATGGAAGAAGTTAGACAATGGGTTCTTTCATTATTACGTCCAGAAGAGTTACCCACAACAAGAGCACTAAAAAGGGCATTTATTTTAGAAGAATTATTAACGAGATATTGCCAATTAATTGGACATAAATACCCAGATCACAAATGTTCAAAATGCAATGGAGGAGATACTATCCATATTCCAGAAGTCATTCTAGAATAAGGATAACAGCATAAAAAAGATAGCCGATACGGACATCAATAATGCAGTAAGAAAGGAAGATTCCAATCCTACCGACAGAAGATATATGTTACTTTACTTTTAGAAAAGTAAAGTTGTTTGTTTTCTTTTGTTTTGTTTTATATGTAAAGAAAAATAAGATGTGACCTATGAGTAGTAGGTTACTTTTTCTTTTTTAAAATTTTTAAGAAAGTCGTCATATGTACAGTACTAGATAGTAAAGGTCAAGTCACTGTGCAAATAGTAAAAGTCGCACAGTAAGAGTCATTTTGCTTTTTTGATTTTTGAAGAGCCATTTTAGGCACTTCTGTTTTCTATATAAGATGTAAGGCAGAGGAGGATAAGAGGACATCGAGAAATCGAGCTTATGTGCTGAGCAACAACAGGTCATATTTTTTATTAATACTTTATCTAATTTTTGTGATTCTTTATATTTATCACATAATTCTATAAACCAATTTTGTAAAAACTTTATTCTAGATCCTAAGGTATCTGTTAAGCTTGTTGCTTCCCAACTTTCATTTATCTTTGTACTAAATGGTTCTGGTAATTTTGTAAAATATAATTTTCTAACTTCTATTCCTTCTTCATGGGTATATAAACTCTTATAATAATATTCTTTAAATGCGAAAGTATATTGTTCTATATAACACATATTGCATATTGCTAATTTATTCATTAGATTTCTATTTAGCTGTTTGTCCTTCGTTTGTTCTGCTAATTCTGTGGTCATACTTCCAAATTCATTTCTTATTCCTATTTCATATTTGTATAAAATATCTATGTTTGATGCCGCTACTGTATTATCATGTTTTTTTATCATTTCTTAGCGTAGCCAAACTTTCTGTTGATAAATTATGTAACCATAATTTTACTGTTCCTGTTAGAGTTCTTTCTATATAACCTGGTGTTTGTGATATTGATATTTTATTATCTATTAATTGTTTTAAAATATGTCCTAACCATAATTGTAGTATTTTAGTTATATCGGTAACACAGTCTAAATTTAAGAAATTAGATTGTTCTGGTGTTTTATTAGGTATCCATTTTGTATTTAATCTTCTATTCCATAGTGTTTCTTCTCTATCATATGAGCCATAATCAGCTGAAAAATAATTTGGACTTGAGGTTCTTGGATGTAATCTTTCTTGTGTTGATGTAGAAGCACTTGGTTCATGTTTTGTATTTGTATTAATTTTCGGGGTATCAATCTCTGGTTCTTCTTTGGTAGTTGTATTGATTTCTGGGTTATTTATCTGGTTTAGTATTTCCGTGTAAGTTTCACTAGGGTCATCATGTGTTAGTTCTTCAATTTCTTCTTCTTCACTTATATTGTCTATACTGACATTGGTAAATTCTTCATTTAAAAAAGTACTAGTATTTTCTTCAATTTGTATTTTTTCCTTAAATTGGTCTATTTCTGCTGCCAATTGTTTTTCTAGTTGTTTTTCTTTAATGATTTTTCTTTCTTCTTTTTCTTTTAATTTATTTGCATATATTTGTTTTAATAGTGCTAATTCTTTTTCTAATTCTTGAATGCGTGAGGTTGTAGGTGTTTCTACTGTTGAATTTTCCTCTTGTGTCATGATAGGTTTTTGTAGTTCCTCTTTCATAGAGTGCATTTTTAGTTGTTCTATTTCTTTTTTTGCTTGTTCACGAATTTTTTCAATTTTTAATTTTTGATCTATTTCTGTATTTTCTTTTGTTAGTCTTACCATAGTAGCTAGGCTATCTTCTAATTTTGCTGAATTAGGGTCTGGCATTAAATATAAATTATTTCCTAATTTTCTATATCGTCGTCCTAAATTTGAATGTACTATTGTTATTAATACTCCTTCTGATCCCATAAATGTTTTTTCTTCTACAGGATATTCTTCTTTATTCATTTTAAATCGTATTCATTTCAAATAATTGAACTGAAGATGTTCAGTACTACCCACGACATCTATCCACGTGACCTAAGTTCATCCACGTAACGTGGGTTGGTATCGTAGCAATCAGAAAATATTTTCCACCTGCATAATCTGACCCACGATAGGGACCTACGTGACATAGGTCAACCCACGTCACGTGGGTGGTACCATGAAAATTAGAAAAATAAATTTACTTTCTGAATCCTACCCACGACAAGGGACCCACGTGACATAGGTAGACCCACGTCACGTGGGTGGTACCGTGAGACTCATACACCCAACTGACCTGAGATTCGACCCCACCCTGCCCTAAATTTTTATAAATATCAGCATACTTCTCAAAACCAACCCAATTTTGAATCCGCCCTCCACTTACTCAAATCCAAATCCTATCATAAACCCTATTGTCCAAAATTCACCAAATCAACTTGTACTAAATCCTAAATCCTCCACTTCCCCCATACCAATTTCAAATTTCACCAAATCTTAACTACCTAAACCCCACAATTCTCAAACCATAACCCAAAAATTCAACCCACCCAGACCCAAAATTGACCCCACCCGACCCAAACCAGACCTACAAGACCCACAACCAGATAACATGCCACCCAAATCAAACCCCAAATGTGGGGACATGGGTTCTTCCTCGCGAATCCATACCAAAAATTCTGAATTTACTACTAGATTGAGTGATGAACCTTTGGTGTCCGATAAAAGTGGGTCTAAAGAGGCATACGAGCTTGCTACTGATGATACTACACTGGTGCCTCATACAATGAGGCTACAAATGCAGGCACAAGCTGCTGCCCAGGTGTAACACCCCGTACATTTCCGACCCTACTTGACAACTTAGAACAATGCTTACTT
Organism: Capsicum rhomboideum; assembly: GCA_031232105.1. Classification (NCBI taxonomy): domain Eukaryota; kingdom Viridiplantae; phylum Streptophyta; class Magnoliopsida; order Solanales; family Solanaceae; genus Capsicum; species Capsicum rhomboideum. The sequence goes on along the minus strand of CP124716.1, from coordinate 55,248,157 downwards.
AGGTTTCGAGAGCCATAAGTATGTATTTTGTAGTGTTATTGATGGAACATTTGATATTGGGCTAGTAAATGTAATTAGACCTTTGTAGGAGGCGTTTGTGACTTTTTGGAGCATTTTTCACCCCAAAAATGAGGCTTGGAGGACTTCCAAGCAAAGGATATTAAGGTTAGGAGGTAACCAAAAGACTTGAACTTGAAGGATCTAACCAAATCCGCAAAGAAAAGTCGAAAAAAGGAAAAAAATCACATTTTGGGTGTGGGGCGTGCCCAAAGGTGTGCCAGGCCGCTTTTGGCATAAATTTTTTTAGCACAGGCAGCACTAGGGAGCGCCAGGCAGCTTTCCAGGCCGTCTATGCCAGAAATTTTTCTGGCATAGGCAGCATTGGGGCGTGCCAGGCGGCGTACCAGGGTGCTTTTCGCCAAAATTTTTCTCCGACTATTATGATATATATAAGACTTTTGAGTCATGGTATCATTACTCCATCTTAGTAGGACTACTCTTGAGCGAGTTTAGCATCCGAGTTGGGGTTAATTCTTTATCACAAGTATTTTATCAAATTATGTTCAAATAAGCCATAAGTGGCTAGAATTTCTTATTTTTGAGATTGAGGCTACGAACATGAATCGCGTGAGTCGAACATTGTTGTAACATTTATGGAATTATTTAAACATGAGATAATTGGAGATTACACATTGAAAAGATAATATGTGTAAATGGGCTCAATTTGAGGCCCAAAGAGAAGCCAAAATGCAAGGCCTAAAGGGAAAAAAATGACCCATTCTTCCATTTGACCAAGCAAACATTGCAATTAATGCCAAGAATTGGCTAAGGATGACTTGAGAGACTATATAAGGGCACAAAAGCTGATTTTTATTCATTAAAACTCTCATGACTTTATAAGATATTTCCAAAATATTTCTCTCAACTCAAACCCTAAGGCAACCCTTCTTTTTGTTAAAGATCATCACTTTGAAAGCCTTGGTAAGTGTCTACTCTCATGGATTAATTTATTGTATGCTTAAGATGGTGTGTATATCATGATGGTTATGTTGGCAAGGTGTTGAATAGTGCGCTTTTGCTTTTTGCTAAAAGATGTGCCATCTATGTGATTTAAAATTAAAAGGAGACTTGAGGTTTGAATGAAAGTGAATGGTATGGATGAGATATCAACATGTATGGTGTGATTATGTTCCTTAACTTATTATTTTTCTATAAGTGTAAATTATGGGATTATTGTTGATATATGGTTATGAAGTGTATTGAGGTGACTTGATTGAATAATTGTAATGTGCTGTTAATGAGGAAGTGTAAGGGTTACAAGTGGTATCAAAATGCTATTGGTTTATGATGTTATGGTCAATGTGTGGAATGTTGTGGTATTGTTGGTGTGACGATGCCGTGAATTATTTCGTAACGGGTGAAATGACGTTATAGGGAAATCATGTAACTCATTGTCGTTTTATACACATGTAAGGTAGTTGGATGTTAACGTGAGCTCCGTTATATACTTGTGTTGTAGAGTGAAACGTAAATAAGGAGCTGGGCTATTGTGTTCACATATAGAATTGTGTATTCTTATTGGAAATATAAGGTATGTAAGGCTACTCTTTCCGTATCCTTCTGCAGCACATATTGTTCACATTGATATTGTACTTGTTTCATTCCAAAATGTCCAAAGGTATTTAATTTCAAGTTGTCATATCATATTACTCATAGGTTCAATGGTGATTCACATGTTTCATAGTCATTGACTAAGGTTTCAAAATTCCAATAATGTACCATTACCAATGTATCACTCTCACACAAAAGTAAAAGAATAAAGTAATGCTTAATTGGTTACTGTTTGAGCACAGGGGGCAATCCAGAGAGGTGAAAACCCTGGTCGAAACGAACCTGTTTTCTTGGTATGGATCGCAATCTAAGGGGCATAAGTCTGGCTGGAACGATCCCAAAATTATGATATGATGGATCGTAGTCTAAGGGGAATAAGCCTGGCTGGAACGATCCCAATAGTATGTTATTTCCCACTGATCAGTATGGGCCTGGGTATGATATGAATCAATAATGGTCAATGAATGTAAATGTAAAAAACGCAATGAATGTAATGTACTTGGTTCCAATCATATACACATCAGTGGCTTATCTATATTGTCTTTCCATTTGTTATTTGACTCCATTGAAGTCCTTATGCATGATGCAGTTTTATATAGCCTTGCATACTCAGTACATTCTTCGTACTGATGTCCCTTGGGGGACTTACCTTACTTGCTGCCAGCGCAGGTGCTAGTAGACCTCCACAGTAAGTTGCAGGTCATTTACAGAGCAATGGTGAGCTCCAGTTACTTAGGGGCTTTTTGAGTCACATATGTACATTTGTTTTGGTGCTGTGTTGGTATTGTATATGTGTATAGAGCGGGGGCTTGTCACGAATCTAAGATTGGTTTTGGTTGTGAATCTGTAGAGGCTTTGAAGATGTTGTGGGACAAATGAAGGATATATAAGGAACGTATGTTTTTGTCTTGATGGCCCCAACGGCCAAGTTTTATAGTATCATATATTTTCCATGAATTCCGCTATTGACATTTTATATTCATGTGTGGTGGTGATGTATATTGAGTAGCATGCGTATGAGTGCACATGAGCAAAGATTGGTTCTCTCGGGCCTCAACGGCTTTCGGTGCCAGTCCGCCCCGTTGGAATTTGAGGCGTGACACCAAGCTGTCCAACAGCTTACTTCACAGCTCCTAAAACCGGTTTCCCCTGATCAGTCTTCTGATTCTGCCCCCCAGTCTGAGGAGGGGACAGAAGATGTTGTAACCAATGAACAATGAGAGATTGATGTGTCTGGCTATGAGGAGAATGATGAAGATTTTATGGTTAAAGCATCAGCATCTATTTATTGCACTGGTGGTCAACACTCCACGACGTCCTCACAGAGATAGGTGGTTGCACAGCGGGCTATCGTTGTGGTTCGTAGGGAAAACAAAAGATGGTGTGTTCAGGGTATGAGGGCCATTTATGACAGGGATATCAAACTTACTGAGCGAGGCATGTGTAGAAGGAGTATCACTGAAGACCCGGGTATCGGCTAGAGGAATTGAAAGCACTGCCTGAAATTAAGGCTGTATTTGACCATTATGGGTTCTGGTGGATGATGGAGTCTCCTGGGCACTATAGCTCAGAGTTGGTCCGTGAGTTTTATGCTTCTTATGCTGCTTCTGTTGAATTGATCACACCCAATGAGCAGTGGTATAAAGACCAACCACCATTGACTCACACTTTGGTTTGGGAGACCAGAGTGGACATCTCTGAGCAGACCATCCACAGGTTTTTGTTCGGTGCTGAGCATCCATTTCCAACTAGCACTGCAGAATTTGATCACCGTATGGAGAATGTGTAAAATAGGGCTAAAATGAGAGACGTCGATCAGCGTTTGGAGTTAATGCAGGGGATTGCAGGGTATATAGCAGAGAAGGGTGCTAATGCTAGTTGGGTTGTTGGGAAGCTGGATATTAAGAAATACTCACTTCACTTTGCTGGATGGTTTTGGTGGTCGATTGTCAGGCACCGGTTGAGTCCAACTAATGCCGATAATTCACTCACACTTGATCGGGCAGTGTTAGTAGCGAGCATTCTGGCAGGTTATGATATTAACTTCGCCCGCTACATCATTGGGGAGATACATGAGCGTACTTTTTGCGACTTCACCAGTATCCCTTTCCCCTGTCGAATTCATGGCTTATGTGTTAGTGCTGGGACGTTCACGACACCTGCGGTAGACCATCATATTGAGGTTACCCGCATTAATGATATAGGGTTGATATAGCAGCGGGGAGCTCACCCAGTCTTTCCGCAGAGGTCTCACCCTTTTGGGTCATCAGGAGAAGACCTTTTTGAAGGGCCTGGAGATAGAGAGGAGCCGGTCAATGCTCCACCACCGGTGAGTGTACCTGATACTGTTCATATACCTACTGAGGGCACAAGCTCAGTAATTGACGATGAGGTAGCAGGCTCTACCACACTACCACCTCCTGGTATGGTTTTAGTGTCGAGAGACTTCCTGCAGTAGTTGATTGATAGACAGACGCAGATGTTCGAGAGGCAGGCCCACACTGAGACCCAGATGGCTAAGTTGGTATCCCAGCTTAAGCCATGGGTTAGGACCACGGTAGAGGCTGTAGAGACCATAGTGGAGGCCTGTATGACTGCAGCTATGGAGCAGTTTATGAGAGAGTTGCATGGTAGGATTGATAGTTTTGAGGCTTAGATGGCCACTCGAATAAGTTCAGCACAGAGTCCTGATGTGGAAAGCTTGAAACGGGAGGTGGCTGCATTGAGAGAGAAGGTTAGAGCTTTGGCACCGAGCAGCACTCCTATTATTCTACCTATGCCTATTCTAACCCCGATGAGGCTGGTATTCGAGGTGGATTTGTTTGCCGATGAGGAGCCTCCTATTGATAGAGGCAACAGACCACGTAGTCCAGAATATCAGGTTGATAGTGGTGATGAGTCAAAAAGTGAGTTTCAAAGAGCGGTGAAGGCCTCTAGAGTAGAGTACCATACCAGGCAGATAGCTTAGGAGGAGAGGGTACGGGGTGCATCCTCTAGTCAGGCACCCCCCTCACCGGCTGCACCCAGCAGAGAGCCCAGAGAGCATACTGACGATCCTGCTGTGGGCGAGCTGACATCCAACGGCTAGGGCGCCACAAGTATGTGTTCACCCTTTTATACTTCTTCTATTTATAGTTGTACACTAGGGGCAGTGCACCACTTTTTAGCTGGGGGTGGGGGTATACCACCACTTAGGAGTTTTTGTTGCCGTGTTTTCTTTTCCCCCAAGTATGCTATCATAGTAGAACCGGCATGTTTAAGTTGTTATTGTGTTTTCATGATTAATTAGAAAAAAAAATAAGAGAACCTTAGTGCAGTCCAATTTTGAACATATTGTAAATGATAAAGATGCTTTTTAATTGAGTAAAGAACACCCCTCCTGAGAATTTTGTTTTGAAATATGCGTGTAGTGTATTAGTTTATGACAGCTGTTGGATCTTATTATGGCATTAGTATTATCGGCAGAATAACTGTAGCTAGCATTGCATGAACTGGATAGGTAGTAGTTGATAATATAACCCTGTGCTATGTGTGTGTGAGGTCATTACTTAGTTCACTTTGTGTATGCGATCGAGAACTTGCCCGGTTAGTCTTGCCATGGTTATAGGATAGTGGTTAGGAAAGGAACATAGGCCATTGTTGGAATAAGTCCACTTGTAGCCTAAATAACTGACCAATTGAATTAAATATCCCTTGATCCCAATTTTGAGCCTTAATTGACCTATTTCTTTCATTAGCCTATTCACCTTCCCATTTTGACTTACAATGAACCTGTCTTGGCCCTGGTCCCTCCTTAGACATTGTGTACCTCAACACAGGCAAATCGCCTAAGTTGAGGGTGGCTATTTTAGGGGTGCGTAGATTGATTTGGGCATGAAGAAGGGGTTAGTAAACACAAATATATAAATACATTTGGGTGTGAAAAAAGAGAATAGATTTGGGTGTGAAGAAAAAAAAAGAAAAAATATATAAATAAATTGTGTTTTGAAAGTATGAAGGAAATCACACCCAAAATCTAAAAATAAATAAAGGAGAATAAGAGAATGAAATAAGCATGGTTGAAAAAAGGAGCAAAAAATAGTGTAATGTCAAGGAGGGATGAGTAACTATATCCATATGTTCCTTACCCGTCCTCAAGCCTACAATACAAGCCAATGAAATTCCTATTGTGATCCTAGTCCAACTGTCCGAGAGACTAAGGTATTAAAAATAAGGGCAAGCCTATGGTATTTCATGCACACTGTTTGAACTTTTTTGTGAGAGAGAGTGTTTTGACCTAGTCCCCACTTTGATGTTCATTAGTATGCTATGAGTGTAAGGGACTTCTTTGTTGTGAGAGTGCATAGGTTGCATTGTTAGCTGCTATTTTTTCGCATAATGCCATTTCCACATATGCTCAGTTGTTTGTTCAGAACCTGATGCCATCACTTGATCCCTTCTGTTTCATGATAATATGCTACATGTATACACACTGTGGTTTTTGATTTGCAAGTAGGAGGGGTCAGAAAAGTTTAAAGTCAAAAGCAATGAGTCGACTGTCGTAGGTCCCTTAGGTTTCTTTTAGTTAAGCATCAGTGTGTTTATTTTGTTTTGTTCGCCTGAGGAGATGCAAATGTTCTAAGTCGAGGGTGTTGATGTGTCATGATCACATGACACTTTCGATGCTTAAAACAAGAAAAATATGCAACAACTTGGGTATATTTAGTGGGTATGATGTGTTTTCTTTCCTATATTGCAGGAGAATAGGTATTGGAGGATAAATGGAGGAAAAGTAAAGAAGCATGCACTAGACTGGAGCATATGAAGAAGAAAAGAGCTAAGTCGAAGATAAGAAGTGACCCACGATAGGGAATCACGAGCCGTGAGTCCACCCACGTGACGTGGGTGGCTACCGTGAGTCACCTTCTGCGGCCTGGACAAGATCCTGATTTCCACAAAACTGATCCATATGACGTGACTTGATTTCACGACACCAAGTCACGTTATCGTGGGTGGTTGCTGACTCTGTTTTCCAGTTTTTTTTAGGATAGGATTCGTTTTGTATCTATAAAACCCTTTTTGTTGTCCTATGTTCAGAGAGTTAGCCATTACATTGTTTTGAGTTATATTTCCGTTATTTTGAGTTCATAAAGATATTATTGGTTTTGTCATCTTGGAACATCGATTTTATGGTTTTATTCATAATTAGAGATTTCAGAGTTTCTTCTTTATTGTGAGTTTACAATTATGTTTTCATCCTCGATTTCTTTTTGTGCTATTGCAATCATGAGTATCTAAACTCATCAACTAGGGTTGTATAAACCATGAGGAATTAACAAAATGGGTTAAGTGCAAAGCAATTTTGAACTGGTGTGAATGCATGTATTGTTATTTCCTTTGTTGTGATTGATCTTCTAATGGTTGCAAACATTAGAAACTTACTTGTATTCTAGACTTGCTCGAGAGAGGGGTAGAGATTGGAAAAAGGGAATAACAATAGAGATTTGAAGCTATCAACCTTCATCTAATAACTTGAGCCATAGCAAGAATAGTTATCTGAGATCCAGGATAAGGGTTAGTAGTGCGACACTCGGAGACCGAGAGGAGAAGAGTGAAATTCGTCTAACCAAGGTCGAGAGACGTTTAGATGAACCTATCTTGTTAGATTTTACATGCAACGCAGTGGGATACTTTTGCCAGCACAAGTAACCGGTGGAGTTAAGGAATCATTGGGGATCACTGTCCTAGTGTATTTCTCATATTGTCTACAAATCCTAAAATCAGCAATCGTTACTGTTACCACTTATTCACAAAAACCCCTCAATTTTAATTACTTACCAATTACTCAGACTAGCATTCTACATAATTCCGTCATGTTCCCTATGGGATCAACCCCAACCTAGTTAGGTTCTATATTTGATACAGCGACCGCATTATACTTTTCTGAAGGTATATCTTGGGCGACATCAACGTCGGATGGTGATTTGGTCAATTCTACTAGATCTAGAATGTCGATTTCGGGTTAGTAGTGTAGTTAGTTTGGGCCTCTAGCCATTATATTTTATGTTGACCTTTTTGACAAAAACGAGTAAAATAAGCTTATAAGGGGTCCCAGGGGCTAATTCATTGTAAACTATCTCTTTTAGAAAATCTGACTGTTCCATTAAGTCCGCAATATCAAAATTAGCCTAGTAGCATTATTAGTTTATTTCAATGGCATCCCAAACGAATACAGGAGGTTTAAGTGGGACTATTTTTCCAAGTCCCAATAGTTGAACTGTTGTTTTTGGTGCAGAGGTAAATCCTTCTTTGTGTTTGTGGGCCGCGGGTTACACTTATGGTGAAGGAAAATACTTTTCAGTACGAATACAATTATAGGACTACATTCGGGAAGGGTTGTCCTCTTCATTCATTGTATCTGCGGGTTAGGAATTGCATTTGCAAAGGGTTAGCAGATCGAGTCCAGGACGGTTACTCTTTGCGATCGCGATGCAGTTTGGTTCGGGTCGAGTCATGATTGCGACGTAAGTCACTGCAATCACAAAGAACATATAAGACCTGGGCTCGTTCAAAACTACATTTCCACTATTATTAGACTTTAAGAGCTCAGTTTTTGACGACTTCAAGGGGGTTTTCATTAATCTTGCTTGGGTAATATCTAAACTCCTATTTTTATCATTTCCTATTGATTTCATTTTCAAAACAACTTTAAATCTTTGATTTCAAACTTGACTTTTAGGGTTTTTACCCAGTAAATTGTAAAATTGGTTTTTCTTTGATTTAAAGTCTGATTTAAACTCGTTTTCAGTTGGGTTTTCAGATTTAGACTAGTGATATGGGGAACATGATTCTTAAACAAAATTTCAGATTTACCCTTTTTAATTTCAAGCCAATTTTGGAACTATTTTTAAACCTAGAATATATTTAGCTGATATGGGTATCGTTGGACTCCTCTTGACGTGTAGGTTATATTCGTGATAGGTTTAGTTCATTCTGAGATGCTCCTGAAGGAAAGGCTCCACGTTGAAGGTTCTAGACTTGGATTTCAACTCTTTGAGATACGTTATGGCTTAACTTGTTTCAGACTGGATTGGGTACTTAATCACTCATGTAAAGCATGCTATGGGTTGGGAAATTAGTCATGGGAATTTTATTTTGAGATTATTATTTTTGTCGTATTGCCCGTGTAGGGGCTAATATGCATATTGGTGTTGACTTGAGAGATGGTATTTGTTGTGATGCCCATGCGGGGGATTTATTTGATATTATAGGCCTTATTTGTGCATTAATTGTCATTATTATTATTATTATGCCCCTACGGGAGCTTGAATAGAAATTATATGCCTTATTTAAGCATTATCTGCCTCTATCATTATAGTGATGCCCGGGAGAGGGGCCTAAAATAATATTATTGATATCTTCATGACTATTTATTCCAGTGGTGCCCTGCGATGGCTCATATCATGAAATATTGACATATTGAGTTGATTTTGAGCTAATTTATACCTTTATTGAATTGGTTATGATCTTCATACTGATTGGTTGTGAGCATTATATACTTATGTTATCCATACATATTCATGATATTTATACTACTGAGGAACACTGATTTTTGAAAGAAAATGAGATATTTTTGTAAAACCCTTGGCCGAGGTCTTTGCCGGCAAGGTTTATTGAGATATTTCGTAAAACCCTTGGCAAAGATCTTTGTTGGCAAGGTTAATTGAGATATCTTTGAAAACTTTTGACCGAGGTTATTTACCGGGAAAGTTGATTGAGATTGTGAAAGTATATGGGTTGAGAACGCCTCATGGGTCCTATCTTGGAAGCTTTGGATTGGAAGGTGTATACAAGAGCCATGCAATGGTGGCCATGCTATAGCGTGTATCATTATCATCCCATTGCATTAAATTGCATCACTTGTACTTGACTTTACGTGTTTGTTACCGTGTATTTAGTTTCTTATATCTTCGTGCGTAGTTAGTCTTATATAACTATTACACTTGTAGTAATTGTTAGGAGATATAGTGTGAGCTACCATTTGGAAACTTTTTTGTATGCAGATGGAAGCATGATCATAGTATTTCTTTACTTGTTTAGTTTCCTAATTTGCTCAGTCGGCCTATGATACCTACTGATTACAAGTGAACCATACTCACTCCTACTTCTATGCCCCTTCGGTACAGATCCCAGTACGAGTGTGACTCACGGTGGCTGATTTTGTGCTGTGAGAGATTGATTTTGAGGTACTAGTGAGTTCCAGCATTTGAGGCAGATTCCAAACCTCATCCTGTCTTATCTTGTATTTATTTATTATCAGAGACTGATATGTATTTCTGATTTCAGTATTGTATTAGATGCACTTCACACTTATGACACTAGGTTTTGGGGATTGATTGTATCTCTTCCAAATATTCCAGTTCTATGAGTATTATGGCCTGACTTTATTCTAGAAGTCTCATATTTATTTAATCTCTTTCTTATTTCAATTTTTTATTCTATAGTGAATTTTCGGCTTTCCTACCAAGGCTGGGTTAGGGTAGGTTCCATCATGACCTCAACTTTTGGGTCGTGACAGGAGTGAAGTTGACAACTAGCTTGAGGATCATCGAGTAAAGTTTCAATTTTCAATCTCGATTACATGTTGATGTTTGGCACACTAATTTTGTAATGACTCGTTTGATCATTTTGAGTATTAGGACCTTGTTCCCTTTAATGATACTTTTCACAGGCTTAAAAGGTGAGTTTTGACTTGCAGGGACAGGTGGCACTAGTCCTGAGACAATCCAATATATATAGAAGAAGAAAATTAAAAACTATAAAGTTGAAATTTTAAGGTTGACCAAAGTCTACATTTGCAGAGTGGTGGTTTGGTTTATTTAGATGGAAAAAAGACAGAATATGAGTAGGTGCAAGATAGGTAGCTTGGGTGGTCATCTAGTGAGAGGGGAAAGAAATATAAGAGAAAGTGGGAGAGTAGGGTTTGACTAAATTTGTCCTTATTTTGGGTCATTTGCTTAAATTTATGCCTTTTAGCCCTTTTCTTTTTTCTGTCGGCTACACCGTGTCTGTCACGATCTAAAAACTCAGGTCATGATAACACCTACTATAATCCACCAGTAGGTAAGACAAACCCATAGCCTAGAGCGACAAGTAATGGGCTAGCAAGTGGAAGAGAGAAGAACAGGATAGCAATACTAAATAAAGAGACCGATAAACGAAATAAGCTAAACGTGCATACATATAGGGAAGGGAAAGAACAAATATATAAAAAGATCCCCCAAGACCTGGTATCCGTCGGCACAAGAGACACTACAAATAAAAGAAGTACTGGACATTTATAATATATATAGACTGTCTCTGAATGTAAAAAAATAAAAACTAGTCCAAAAAGTAGAGGAAGAGGATCAACTTTAAGTGCCAAAAGCTCAGCCTGTATCTCCGATCACAATTTCCGCACAAAGAAGGCATCAGTGGTGATAACTTATACTAGGATCTGCATCAGATAAAAATATGCAGAAGTGTAGTATGATTTTCAAAACATGCGGTACCTAGTAGGTATCATAGGTCGACTGGGGACAAAAAGATATAAATACAATAAAGTGCGACTATAAAGTAAACAAGGCATAGTAAGACAAAATAGGATATGGAATAACAACTCTAAGGTGCATCAAAAGAATTTACTACAACCTAGCCAAACACTCATAAGCCCAAAAGGCACAAACAATAAACAATAACACTACAATCATTCAAATACAAGAGATGATAAAATAAAGGAGTCTTAAAACTTACCATTTCAGACTTGACCGGGGTTTCCAGATGGCAACTGCAACAGGTGCCCGAACTTGACTGGGGCTTCTCGGTGGGAATCCCATTTAAGTATAGCAAGTGCCTGGACTCAACTGGGGCTTGAATAGTAGATGCCCAAACTCGACCGATGCTTTTATCAGTCTAATTTCCTTTTTATAAGTCCAACCGATCAAGTAAAACTTATTTAGTCCCTTATTAAACTCAAAGACTATATTTTAAGACAAATCAGATACTTAACAGGTGTATGCCAGAATATAAGATGATATTAATAGTAGAGAGCTAATGCGTAGTAGAAAACTCTCAAGTTTTCCTTTTTAAAAGTCTGTGACCATGTTTTAAAATAATCCAACCATAAATCGTGGTAACACATGGATAAATTACATAATTAAAGCAACATAATACCAGTCCAACAGGGAATACCAGCAAGAAAAATAAGAACCTCAGTGAGCAAGACCATTCTACACAAAAAGAGCACTAACATAGAGATGAACCTAACCAATCGTATATTAGACCTATAGATCCACATGACTACACTACCCAAGACAATCTACCCAACAGGATTAATACAACTGCTAGCGTCCTTCGAAAACCTGACCTAAAATAAGAGACTACCTAAACCTAAGCTAGGGCTTTCTTTGGAACTACCAAAACTACTAGGTTTCCTTAAACTAGGTCTTCAATAAGGCCAACCATCTAAACTAAGGATTTTCGGTGAAATTCTACTCTAAAGGCCCTAAACCAACTAATAGAATCAAGATATACCTTAAGTATAGCTTCCCGCAACAATACCCAACCAATAATTAGCAATTTATCATATAAAAACCTTTATCATGCCAAGTCTAAGAGTATGTAAGTCGTAACCTACCTGGATGTCAAAGAGCACACTCACAACCACTAAATCAGAGCTTTTCCATTTCGAGAAACCTTTGACTGCTACCACACTATCAAAGCAATGATCTACACATTAATACAAAAACAATGATATACATATTACAAATTTATGCTCCTGGTCGAAAATTAGCTTAAAAATCACATGTGGGACTTGCTTACGGAATTCAAAAAACGAACCTGTAATTGTGTCCCTCGTGGAAAAAGGATCTAATGCTCAAAATTTGAGCATGACCAGACCCCAAATTGAGCCCTAAATCAATCCCAAAGCTATGGAAAAGTGAATAATTAAAACTAGAGAATTAACGAAACTAAGGCAGGGAACTTACAAATTTAGCAAAGAAAATTAACTAGGGAATTCTCTACTAACAAGAACTAGCTTCAATAGATGATCCCACACTAGTTATTGATTTTGGAGCTCTCAATAATGGAAGAAAATAGAGTTGGAATGATTTAAAAATGAAGTGGAGAAGGGGAATATACTCACTAGATGCCGCTTAAGCGGCCATTTGCTCGCCAAAGTGGCTCCCCTTTAGTTTCCAAGGTCCACAAAAGTGGCACCCCAGTCACTTAAGCAGCTACCACAAAAGTAGTTCCAGAGCTGCAAAAGCGGCTGCACCAGATACTTGCACAAACCAATTTTCAGCTAAGTCTAAAAACTTTGATCGGGTGCTTGAGATTCATTTGGAACCCTATGAATGCAAAATAAATAGGCTACCCTAACTAAAATGGTATTCCAAACTCAATAAAATCAACTAAATTCCTAATAGAGGTCATTTTGACAAAATATGGGCCCCACTCCCACCATTTCATTTTAACTCAAAACCAATCAATGGCCCAAAATGAGTCCCAAAGTCTTGAGACCTGAACCAAAGGTTCCTCCAGTCTAAAATCTATATTCTAGATCTAATAGAACATTCAGAATTCTTATTCAACTTCGTTTACTAGAAGTTTTGGCCGAAGACTAATTTCTCAACTTCAAAAGCTCCAAAATAGGGAAACTGGCATTAAAACTAAACAAACTGCCCGAGATGAAAATATTGGTACCATCAAGTCATAAATGACTTAGGGCATCTATAGAAAAGGTTTAAATGCAAAAAATACATGAAACAAAGAAAATGACCTAGAGGGTCATTATAGTGTCCTTTTCCATATTAAAGTATATTTGGTAGAAAAACATTGATAGATGAATTGCATTGTCTGTCTAATATTTTTCAACTCATGGAAAATATATTTGCTTAATGTGATCTAGTCTACCTTCATTTATACTTATATCTGTGCAATACTAGCACAAGTATTTTCAGCGGCCAAACCTTATCACTACATCGATGAGATTGAACTAATGATATTTATTGAGTACATGTTGTTTTTGTACTCATACTACACTTGTTTCTTTGTTTTTTTAGGTATAAATATAGATCCATGCACCAGTGAATTATACAGGGTGGTTTGAATTCGTATTAGATTGAGGAGATCATGGGGTGAGATATCTAGTTGATCCGCAACACCAGTCTCCTCTTATCTATTTTTCTATTGTCTTTTCTTCTTCTAGATAGTTATACCTTGTTATTTTTAGACTTGTAAAATCCTAGAGGCTCTTGTACTTGCAACTTCTATGTTTTGGGGGTGTATTTTGTTACTTTCCACACTGTTTGACTATAAGATATCAACATGACTTAATTATGTCTTTCGCATTTATATTTCCACCTAATTACTAAAATGGAATAAAAACTAATTTAGGGTTTTCCTATGTAATGACCCTCCAGGTCATATTCTACATTTTCATTCTTTTTCTACATTTAGAGCTCTCTTATAGCTTCTCCAGGTCATTTATAACTTTTTGGAAATTACAGTTCGATTATTGGATAGTTCGTTTGGTTCTTAGAGCCATTTTTCTATTTTGGAGATTTTGAAGTTAAGAATAAGGTCTCGCGCCTAAACTTCAGGTAAACGACCTCGGATGTTATTTTTGACAGCTCCATCAGCTCTGGAGTATCAATTTGAGGCTAGGGGGACCTTTGGTCTGGGTCTCGAGGCTTCTAGACTCATTTTGGGCTATTGGATAGATTTGGCTAAAATGACCCTTTTTGGGTTTGGGACTCACTTTTTATCGAAATGAACTCGAATGGAAATTTTGATGGCACCATTGATTTTCTAATGCCAAATTTGGTAGGTAGCATAGTTTGTTTGTACGCACAGGATTCCTAACCAATTACAAGCACTCGGTCGGAGTCTGTTGGGACTTATTAAATTTGGGTGGTGCCAAATATTCTGGCGCAACCGCTTTAGCAACCAAGATACTGCTTTAGAGGATTGGCACCTCTTTAGTGGAAGCCACTTTAGCTGTTCTGAACCAGTTTAGTGGAGCATGGCCATCTAAGGCCAGGCCGCTTTAGTGGTGACCGCTTTGGCGGCCATTTAGACGCTAAAGTGGCAATCGCTGGCACTTATATAAATATCATATCCCTCATTTCCAACTTGTATTTCTAAGTTTAATCCACCATTTTAGACCATTACAAGCTTACAAAATTAAGAGGAATTGAGTATCTGGTTCTGGGCTGATTTAGTGGCGTTGTTATGATCTTTTTATCCTCGTTATCTCCGAAAGTTCCGCGTAAACTCTAGTTTAATTCTCCATTTTAGTTTTTTTCAAACTATATTGGGACTGATATGGCATTGTTTGAGCTTGGAATTAGCTATATTTATGTGTAAAATGATCCTTGAGCAGAGTGGGACACCGTGACTATTTCAATTTTGTGATTCTGCAAGTGGACCCTACATGGAATTTTTAGTATGATATATGACCTAGAGCATTTTCATGCAATATGGGTTTTAATTTTCTCATCTTTGTTCCTATATTGCTGTTTTGATAGCGTGGCAGTGCTTAGAGGCTTCTAGGAAGGGAAAAGTTGTGGTATAGAGGTTCCGGTGAGCTTTCGACAGCGTCCAGATAGGCTAGGCTTACCCACTTTTTAGATTGAGGTTAATTATTGTATTAGTGTATTATTGTGGTAGTTTTGGGTGGGTATTTTTAGCCCGATCATTATTTTATCATTTTTAAACCTTATTTAGCCAGTTAGGGCCATTTTTTCGTAGAATTTGGGCCCGTTCTCCCTTGGATTATTGTATTATCACCCTATAAGACTAGAATTAGTGCTTATGGTACCTTGGGATGGTACTGGAAATTGTTAAACTAGATTTGGGTAGGTTCTGCCTTAGGTTGGTTTATCGAGACCCCATAGTGGGCCCCACTATATCATTTAGATGGAATATTTGCAGTGAAGCTCTTTTAGGCTTAGTTACACTCATGGATGCTACCTTAGGCTATTACCTTAGGTTGGGGTTGACTTAGACTTGATTAATATCCTATTTAGCTTCTTTTCCCCGGGTAGGATAGTAGATAACCCTTGACCACTTCTCCTTGACCTAGAAATGTGAAACCGCCTTGCCTTAGTGGGCTTAATCGTCCGAGACTTAATTATAGGGATAGATGAATTGGAGATAGAATTGAAACCCCTGAACTTCCGCTAGTTATTTCATACTTTTGTATACATATATATATGTATATCAATTTCTATTTAAGCCTAGCGTATACTCTAGTGCTATTATTATAAATCTTGGTACGAGTCTGGCATCGATTTATGGCTATGGGTTGATCTTTATGAAATTATCGATTATGGGTATAGTTGGCTATTTTTGAGTTCCAATTCGAGTCTAGTAACAGTCTATGACTACGTTTTGGGTGTTCCGGTGTTTATTATGGTTATTACTGGGAGTTTTGGTAGTTGTACTTGGTTTTGATATGGGTGTCTATCGATTAAGTATGGATTATTTGGCCTCTTGTTACTATCAACTATTTTTAGTTTGAGCCGGGTGTTTGGCCTCTTGTCATTATCCACTAGTTTCGATTCAAGCCCGGTACATACCTTCAATAAGGTTTTGGGATCGGATAGTTAGTTGAGACTGGTACAATTAAAGGTTATTTATGCTTCTTACCTTAGATTTCCTCTTGTGTGCACCCTCTGGGCTTATGGGGTCTCGATAGGTTTACTTGTATTCTTGTGTGCCTTCTGGGATTATAGGGGTCCAGTTAGGTTATAGCTAGGCCTTTACTTTCATTTCCGAGTTACTAACTTTCTTTTTTTTTTTTGCATTTTCTTAGCATGGTGTATTGCATACATTTCTGCCCTTTACTGTTAACCTAGCTTACACTCTTACACTTTATTTATGCTTTTACTATATTTAAGCTCAGTCGATTGATGATGCCTACTAAGTACTCATTGCTTTGGTACTCATACTGTACTTCTACATCTTTTTTTCTAATGAAGATCTGAGTACGAGCCACCATCGCTGACATTATTCTCGAGCCTTGCTATTGATCAGGAGGCGGGGTGAGCTTTCTAGAGTCCAGAGCTGATCCTCCTTACTTTGCTTCAGTTATAGTCATTTTTTATTTCCGAGACTACTGTGTATATATGTAAATTTTTGACACTATCTAGTACGCTTCATTTTGGTTTTAGTGGCTCTTGTATCGACCTTACCAGGTCTTGGAAGGGTTTATTTTGTATATTTTGTTCTCTTCCCTCTTTTGTATAGTATGTTACATACTTATCTTTTACTTCCGCCTATGTTATTGTTATTGTTGGTTTCATTAATGTTTTCCTGTATCTTCCACCCGTTAGCCTATTACTTGTCGTTTTGGGCTATGACTTGGCTTACCTACTGGTGGGTTAAAAGAAGGTGTCATCATGACCTGAGAAATTGGTCCATGATAGCTTGGAATCAGAGCCTAGGTTCACCGGTATAGTGGGTACAAGAACCAGTGATTAGTAGATTCCCGCAGATTGGTGATGAGACATCTATATCCTTTCTTCGGGAGCTACAGGACATTCTTAGGAAAATCGTATCTTTTTGGTTCACTTCTGTGCGTTGTGTCTGTGTATTTTTTTGGTCGAAACAAACTGTATTATTAAAAACCCTACGTCTTACAATCTTTTACAACCTAAGATACACAATAAACATAGCTATAAAGAAAAACAAATGGTAAAAATTCACTGACCTTCTACTACACAGTTCTTTAGCACCTACGTCTCTTCCTTACAAATCCATTCGTCCAAGAATACCATATATCCAGTTTTTATCTTTGTACTTCTTGCTCCTATATAGGCTTTGTTCCAACTCGGCACTCCAACTTTATTTGTTTGCATAACACCTATGGTCTGGGAACTCTGCGATCCCATAACGCTACATTTCTTGCTGCCCAATCTGATATATACTTGCTGCCACTATAGCCCAAAGCATTCTTCTGCTCATTCTTCATTTCCCTTTCTTTGCCATCTTCTTCCAAACATTTTTCAAATCTAAATACTGAATGTTGATGCCCACCCATTGTAATAATATGGTCATCCAAGATTTAGAGAAATCACACTTGTAAAATAGATGATCTATTATCTCTTTCTGATCTCCACACAATAAGCAATCTCCATCTGAATTGATTTCCATCTTTTGTAATCTATCCTTGGTGAATAACCTTTTCTTCATTGCAAGCCAATTAATGAAACAATGCTTTAGCACATTAACATTATTCCATATTGGTCTCCAATAGTTCCATTCTTCTCCAGTCCTCCTTATCCAGTGATATCCACTTCTGATTATGTAAATTCCATAGGTTGGAGCCATTCACTCCTTCTATACCCTATTGTAAATGTTTCCTTAATGTGACACACCTTTTTCCAATACCAACAACTATCCTTAGGATCTTGGTACAAGCACCAGTCACTACCCTTCAATAATTAATCCATTTTACCCACAAATCATCTGCCTTGCAAGCAATATTCCAAACATATTTTGCCACAGCAGCTTCATTCCACCTAATGCAATTTATAATGCCCAAACCCCCTTCACTTTTCGTTCTACAAACCAACTCCCAAGCAATGGGGGGAGGTTTATTAGAATACACTTTCCCTGCCCACAAAAAGTTTCGACACGTAGCATTCAGTTTCTTCATTACCATCTTTGGTAGTAGGAACATAGATACCAAATAATATTGAACATGTAGCAGCACAGAGTTAACCAATTGAGTCCTACCTGCATGCGATAGATGATTGGATCCCTAAGCATTGATCATAGTTGCCATTTTGTCAAGTAATATTTCACAATTAACTGCCGATAACTTTTTTGCAGAAATAGGTACGCCCAAATATTTGATGGGCATCTTCCCTCTTTCAAACCCTGTTAATTCTCAAATATCATCCAAAACTCTTTTCTCCATATTCGCATTGAATATATTAGATTTTGATGAATTTATCGTCAAACCTATTTTCAAGGAGAAAGTATGCAGTCCCCTTAGCATCAACATGATTGGCACAAAGTCCCCTTTACTAAAGATAATCATATCATCAGCAAAAAAACAGAGATGATTCAGTTGCATACTTTTGCACTTGGTATGAAACTCAAACCCCTGGACTTCTGCTACCCATCTCATCATCCTTGAGAAATACTCCATACAAACTGCAAATAGGAGAGGTGAGATTGGATCATCCTGGCTCAACCCTCTCTTCCCCACTATGTTACCATAACTACATTCATTAATAGCTATTGTGTACCTTGTAGTTATTAAGCATTCCATAATCCATTTGATGAATTTACATGAAAAATTCAGTCCATGCAACATCTCCTTCACAAATTCCCATTCCACTGTGTCATAAGCTTTACGAAGGTCTATTTTAATCAAATAATTTTTTGTGTTGTTCTTCTTGTTGTAAAGTCTTACCAGATCTTGGCAAATCAAAATATTCTGGACAACAGTTCTACCTTTTACAAATATACTTTAATTTGCTGAAACTATTTCTGGTAATACCTTTTTAAGTCTGATGTACACCATCTTGGAAATCATCTTATATAGTGTATTACAACAAGAAATTGGCCTGTAATCTCCCACTGTATCAGCATGATTGTGGAATAAGAGTGATCACTGTAGAATTAATTACCCTTCAACATTTTACCACGTTGAAAAAATTCCAAAACAGCTTCCACCACATCATTACCTACTACTTCTCATGCAGCCTTAAAGAATTTGTTATTATAACCATCAGGCCCTGGTGCCTTTTCTCCCCCAATAGCCCATACATCTTGCTTCACTTCCTGAGCATTGAATTCTCTCTCTAGTAAAGCTTTATGAGTCTCAGTCACTCTGGGACTTTTTAGTATAATCTCCTGACTGACTGACAATCTATCAGTAGCATATTGACCCAATAATCCTTCATAATATGAAATGAATGCTTGGGCTACTCCTGGTATATATGTATGTTGGTTTCCTTCCATGTCCTTAATAGAGAAAATTCTATTAGCATTCTTCCTTTCCCTTAACACACTGTGATAGAATTTTGTATTAAGGTCCCCCTCTTTGATCCATTGATTTTTACATTGCTGCCTCAAGAGAGCATCACTAGCCAGCTTTTTCTGTTCATAATCCTTTGCTAACTTCTCTTTTTCTTCAACCAAAGTTTTATTTTTTGGATCAACCTGTATTTTTGTTTGGCATTGACTTAACAGGTCCCAAGCAAGCTGAGTTTGTATTTCCACATCTATTGTTAAGTAGCTGTCGCACTTTCTTAAATTTATTCAACTTCCCAACCAATCTATACATTCTACCACCTTGTATATTAATCTCCCAGCTAGCTTTCACTTTTCTAAGAATTATGGGGCAAGACTCCACAGGTTGTAGTACTTAAATCTTCTCATCCCTCTGTGGTTAGCATCCTCCTAGGTGAGAATAGTTGGAGAGTGATCAAATAGTCCCTCAGCCATAAAATGAACTTGAGAAGTTGGCATTTTAATTTTCCATTCACTATTAACCATCACCCTATCCAATTTACATATCACTCTAGCATCTCTGGACTATTTATTAGTCCACATATAAAATGCTACAATTGATCTTATATCTTGCACATCACATATAGCTACATGTTGTCTAAACACCCTTATCTCAGCCATCTTTACAGGGCTACCAGTTCATTCCTCAGGATTCAATATACAGTTAAAATCACTCATAATAGCCCAAGCACCGTCACTTGGTTTTTGAGTAATTCTAGTTCTTGCCAAAGTAATCTTCTCATGCCTTGATCATTAAATCCATACACCATTGTCGTATTAAACCTCTTTCTTATACCAATATGTATCACCTCTGCATGTATCAATTGCTTTGTTACCATCTGTATATTTACTACAAAACTATGAGGCTTTTATACTAACCAAATCTGACCTCCTGGATGCTTGGCTATATTTGTAGTAAATGTCCAACCCTTACAAAGATTAAGAGCAGCTACAGAAGCTTTAGCCCTCTTAATTTTTGTCTCCAAGACACTAAACTGACCTACTTTAGTACTACGCATGAACAATTGTATTTCACTTTGCTTAGCAAGTCTGTTCAGTCCTCTTGTGTTCCAAAAATTGATTTTATCCATTAAGAAAAGGGGGTTGGCCCCCCTTCCCTAATATTTCCAAGAGTGGTACTTAGCTGTTGATTCACTTCATGCTCTTCATGGTTATCAGATGTATCTTTATTTTCCAATGCTTTAAAAGAATTGACAGTACTAATCTCCATCCTATTAGATTGTTGAATTTGTTTGGTTTCATATTTCTCTATGACTACACACTTCTACTTTCCTTGATCTTTCTTCCTGATTATTGTATCAGCAGTTTGTCTCTCCTGACCCTTTCTCTATTGATTAACTTATTTAGCTTTCATCCTTTTATCCATCCCTACTTTATTTCTCTGTTGCCTTCTACATTCAATTTTTTATAATCAAAATTTCTGCATCCAGCACATATCACAGACTTTCATTCATACTCTATAGCCTGCTCCACAATTAACCCCACCTTATTCTCAAACATTACTTCAGTTGGGTATGCCTGGTTAAGTTACATCTCAACTAAAGCTCTTGCATATGTCATTCTCTCCTTATAGGTGGTAGCTTTGTTAGCTTTTAATGGGATACCAACCATTCTAGCAATTTTTGTTAGGGAATTAGCAATTTTTTTAGGGCATTCTTCCACCAGTACTTGATATCATATCCTGGCATTCTAATCCATATGGGGACTTTATCCACTATCTCCTTTGTAACATCAATTTTTGGCCTTCATGGTTTAACTACTATCAGTTTCCTATCAAACATCAGAACCCCCTCCTCTACTACCTTCATTCTATCTGCAACGCATTGAAAGAAGACCAAAAAAAACCCACGATTTACTTGTGCAATTTTGTCAATACTCATCTCATTCCAAATTCATATGAAATAACCCTTCATAACTGCTTGTGGAGGGTTAGAGCCTAGAATATAGTAGATAACCGTCGTATTCCAATATTCTATCTCCTCTTTTACATCAATCATGGTGATTTTAACATTTATATTTCTCTTAATTGCTCCACTAAGGTCAAATCTAAATTCTTATTTATTTCACTCTTTCGCAGATGGTTAGGATGCGGGATATAGAAGTCGAGACCACAAACCTGCTACTAAAGCTCTAGTTAAAGACAGAGGTCAACCTCAAGGTCGAGGGCAGGCTAGAGCTACATCCCCAGCTCGATATCAGGCTAGGGAGCCATCGCCAGATCTTATTGTCACTCCTGAGCCAGAGATACCATCGTCACAGCAGCAGGTGGGCCAGGGGGCAGACCAGTCCACACCTGGGTTTATATCTTCTTTGGTTTTCCATGATGGATTGGTTAAGCTTTTGAGGTTAGTCGATGGTCCGCCCATGGATGGGGCACAAACATCCGCTTAGGGGAAGCTCAGGGTGGACTTGGTATAGGGGTGCAGCCTGTAGCTGTGGACCCCAGAGCAGAGGTTTAGCCAGCACCGCTAGTTCCACAACCGACAATAGCCCAACCAGTTATGACTGCGGAGGAGCAGATGATGCAGGGCCAATTTTTGATATTAACTCCACTCAGGTTTACCGGAGCCCCAAGAGAGGATTCTTATGAGTTCCTTACCAGTTATGAGGAGAGGCTACATAATTTGGGATTGGATGAGTCGCACGGAGTGGACTACACTACTTATCATCTAGACAGAGAGGTGAGACAGTGGTGGAGTGGTTATCTTGATTCCAGGCCAGCTGAATCCTCTCTTATAACTTGGACTCAATTCTTCGAGGCTTTCTTGGAGAAGTACATGCCTCGCGGCATACACGAGCGCCTAAGGGGTGAGTTTTTTGCATTGAGATAGGGTTCTATGATTGTGTACAAGTATGAGGTGAGGTTTTATAAGCTATCCAGGCATTCCACTATGATTCTTCCTTCAGAGTATGAGAGGATTCGGAGTTTTGTCAAAGGGATGAAACTATTGCTTCGCAGGGCTACTCAGAGTTTGGTAACTTCAGGGAGGTATTTTATCGATATTACTGATCACGCCTATACTATAAAGGAGATGGATCACGAGGCCCAAGGGGATAACGATAAGAGGCCCCATTACAAGGGTAGTTATAGTGGGAGCCACAGCAGTTCACAGTTTAGAGGCTGAGGGTTTCAGGGTAGGTACCCCCAGCAACAGTCTCATCAGTACCAAGGGTATTCTAGTACACCTGTTCAGGCAGTACTTTAGATTTTAGATGGGGGTTAGCAAAGTTATGGTAATTTTGATGTTCAGAGCAGTAGTAAGCCATCGAGCGCTATTCAGTCAGGGTCATCAACCTGTGGTGGTCATTCAGGGTCAGTCAGACCTTCTCATTAGGTTACAGTGTCTGAGGCTTGTTATGAGTATGGAGTTGTTAATCACTTCGCCAAAGAGAGTCCCCATCGTGGGATAATTGAGCCTTCAGCACAGACTGTTTAGCTAATTAGAACAATGTCGTCTCCAGCTAGGGGTGGTGATCAGGGCCACAAAAGTGGTCCCCAGGTTTCCAGAGGTTGTCCTCAGGCAGGTAGGACAGGTGGTAGGGCGGGCACCCAATCGAGTGGCGAACAAGGTCATTTATATGTTGTTTCTATTAGGCCGAAAGTTGAGGCTTCAAATGTTGTGATCACATGTATAATTTCAGTATTCCATCAGCTAGCTTCTAGTTTATTTTATTCGGGTTCCATATTTTTCATACATTTTTTCTTATTATACACTGTGGTTGGGGTTGTCTTGGGAGGCTTTATCTGTGCCATTGTGTGTAGATACTTCTGTAGGTGATTCTTCTATAGTGGATTGGGTATATAAATCGTGTTTGGTGACTATTTGGGAGTATGATACTCAGGTTGATCTATTATGTTAGATATGGTGGATTTTGATTTGGGCATGGACTGGTTACCCCCTATCATGTGGTCTTGGATTACTTTGCCAAGACCGTTACCTTATCCATGTCTGACATACCCTCGGTTGTGTGGTAGGGTTCTTTTAGTCATGTGCCGACAGAGATTATTTCTTATATTCTGGCTAGGAGACTGGTATCGAGGGGTTGTGAGTCATTCCTTACTTATGTTTATGATGTTAGTGTTGAGAGTCCTTCGCTTGAATCTGTTTCTATCGTTCGTGATTTTTCTTATATTTTTCCTACCAACCTACCTGGCCTTCCTCCTAAGCTTGATATAGAGTTTATTATTAACCTCGAACCGAGCACCCGACCCATTTCTATGGATCCTTATCGTATGGCTCCTGTCGAGCTAAAAGAGCTAATTAGTCAGCTTTAAGATCTTCTGGGTAAGGGTTTTATCAGACCAAGTGTATCGCCTTGGGGTGCTCTAGTTCTGTTTGTGAAGAAAAAAATGGTTCTATGTGTATATGTATCGATTACAGGTACCTTAATAAGGTGACAGTGAAGAATAAGTATTATATGCCTCATATCGATGATTTATTTGACCAGCTTCAGGGTGCGACAGTGTTCTCAAAGATTGATTTTAGGTTTGGTTACCATCCGCTGAGGATTAGGGCTGAGGACATCCTAAGAAAGCCTTCATGACTCGCTACGACCATTACGAGTTCTTGGTGATGTCTTTTAGGTTGACCAAAGCCCCTCCAGCATTTATGGATTTGATGGACCTTATTTAGTCTCCTTCATGATCATTTTTATCAGTCATATCCTTGTTTATTTGATAAGTAGGGAGGATCACAAGAAGCATTTGAGGATGGTGCTTCACACTTTGAGAGATTATAGGTTTTATGCCAAATTCTCAAAGTGTGAGTTCTGGCTTGAGTCTGTAGCTTTCTTAGGGCACGTGGTGTCCAAGAATGGTATTATAGTGGACCCGACAAAGATTGAAACTATTCATAATTGGGCTAAGCCTACGTCTCCTAATGAGGTTCATAATTTTATTGGGTTAGTAGGCTACTACAGGCAGTTCGTCGAGAGATTTGCTACTATTATAGCCCCTATGAATAGATTAACTAGGAAGGAGGTCCCATTTCAATGGTCCAATAGTTGTGAGGCGAGCTTTCTTAAGCTCAAGGACCTACTCACTTCAACTCCTATACTGACTCTTCCAGTTAAGGGTGAGGGGTTTACTATTTATTGTGATGCTTTGGGTGTTGGTTTGGGGTGTGTTCTGATACAGCGAGGTCAAGTTATTGCATATCATCGAGGAAACTGAAAAGGCACGAGCGCAACTACCCCACTCATCATTTGGAGTTGGCAGCAGTAGTTTTCGTGCTTAAGATTTGGAGGCATTACTTGTATGGTGTTCACTGTAAGATATTCATTGACCATCATAGTCTTCAGTACATTATGACCTAGAGGGAGCTTAATTCGAGGAAGCGTAGATGGGTTGAGCTGCTGAAGGACTATGATATCTCTATTCTATACTATTACGTTAAGGCGAATGTGGTAGCGAACGCCTTGAGCGTGAAGGCATTGAATATGGGTAAATTGGCCTTTATTTTAGTTTCTAAGCGACCATTGGCCTTGGACATTACTAGTGTTAAGGCTAGATCTACCTTGTTAGAGCAGCAGATTTAGGGTCATCAGTTTGAGGATAGTAGACTTATTGGCATTCAAGATCAGGTGTTAAGGGGTGAGTCCAGGATAGCTACCTTAGATTCTAAGGGAGTTCAGAGATTTGACGATCGCATTTGTGTTTCGAAGGTCAGAGACTTAATTCAGTTGATACTTTCAGAGTCTCATAGCTCCAGATATTTTATTCACCCCTGGGTAGCTAAGATGTATAGGGATTTGAGGCAATATTACTAGTGTAGTGGTATGTGGAGAGATATAGAAGAGTTTGTGGCTTGGTGCCTATGTTTTCAGTGGGTGAAGGCTGAGCATCTGAGACCTGTTGGATTGCTTCAGAGGCTACCCATTCTTGAGTGGAAATGGGAGAGGATCACTATGGATTTTGTAGGTGATTTGCCTCGCACTTCTCGTGGTTCTGATAACATTTGGGTTGTCGTGGATCGATTGATCAAGTCTACACATTTAATCCCTATTCAGACTTTCTACAGTGCCTAGAGGTTGGTCTGTAACTATAATCAAGAAGTGGTTCACCTTCATGGAGTGCTCGTGTCTATTATTTTATATCGAGGCTCTCAGTTTACTTCTAGTTCCTAGCGGACATTTAAGGAGGAGTTGGTACCCAGGATGACCTTAGCACCATTTTTTACCCTTAGACTGACGGGTAATTGGAGAGAATTATTCAGGTTTTAGAGGATATGCTCCGTGCTTGTGTTTTGGATTTTGGAGGTTAGTGTGACTAGTTTTTAGCTTCGGCAGAGTTTTCTTATAATAACAGCTACCATTTGAGTATTTAGATGGCATCATTCGAGGCATTGTATGGTAGGCATTGTCGATCTATGATTGGTTGATTTGAGACTTCTGAGGTTAGGCCCTATGGTATAGATTTGCTTCGTGAGTCTTTGGACCGGGTTTGGGAGATTCAATATAGGCTACGGATAGCTCAGAGCAGGCAGAAGAGTTATGTTGACCGTAGGCTTTGTTCTTTAAGGTTCAGAGTTGGTGATTGGGTTTTTTTGTGAGTATCTCCCATAAAGGGCGTGATGAGGTTCGGGAGTAGGGGAAAGCTCATCCCCAGGTATATTGGACCATTTAAGATCCTACAGAAAGTTAGGGAGGTAGCATATGAGTTAGCTTTTCCTCTAGTCTTTTCAGCTATCCATCTAGTCTTTCATGTATCCATGTTGTGGAGAAATATTCTGGATGAGTCTCATGAGCTTTGGTGGGACTAACTCAGTTCAGTTGGATGAGAGATTGACCTTTATTGAGGAGATTGTGTCTATTTTAGCCAAAGATGTTAGATGGTTGCGCTTCAAAGATATCCCTATGGTTAAGGTTTAGTGGAGACACCGTCCAGTCGAAGAGGCTACCTAGGAGACCGAACATGATATGCGGACCCAGTATCCTCACTTATTTGAGCCTCCAGGTACATCTTGAACCTTCACTTTCGCGGACAAAAGTCATTTTAGTAGTGTATGTTGTAATGACCCTCCAAGTCATTTTCTACATTTTCATACTTTTCCTATGTTTAGAGCTCTCCTACATCTTCCCCAGGTCATTTATGACTTGCTGGGACTGACAGTTTAGTTACCGAGCAGTTCGTTTGGTTTATAGAGCTATTTTCTTGTTTTGGAGCTTTTGAAGTTAAGAATAGGGTATCGGGCCTAAACTTTAGGTAAACGGCCTCAGATGCCATTTCTGATAGTTTCATCAGCTTTGAAATGTCTATTTTAGGCTAGCGGACCCTTGGTCCGGGTCCGAGGCCTCCAAACTTGTTTTGAGCTATTGGGTAGATTTGGCTAAAACGGACCCTTTTGGGTGTGAGACCTATTTTTTTCAAAACAATCTCAGACAAAAATTTCAATGGCGTCGTTGAGTCTGAAATGTTGAATTTGGTAGGGTAGCATAGTTTGTTCGCATGCATGGGATTTCAAACCAATCCTGAGCACCCGATTGAAGTCCGTTGGGACTTGTTAAATTTGGTTGGTGCTAAATATTCTGGTGTAACCGTTTTAGCGGCCAAGAGAATGCTTTAGTGGTAGCCGCTTTAGCGACTTGGCACCGCTTTAGAGGCTCTGGACGGCTTTAGCGGAGCTTTGCCAGTTGAGGTCAGGCCACTTTAGCGGCCTTCCAACCGCTTTAGCAGTTATTTAACCGCTAAAGCGGCTATCCCTGGCACTTAAATAAATATCATCTCCCTCATTTCCATCTTTTATTTCTAAGTGTAATCCACCATTTTAGACCATTGCAAGCTTAGAAAATTGAGGGGAATCGAGAATCTGGTGCTGCGTTGATTTAGTGGAATTGTGGTGATCGTTTTATCCTCGTTATCTCCGTCAGTTTTGCGTAAACTCTAGCTTAATTCTCTATTTTAGTTTTTATATTTTGAACTATATTGGGACTGATTATGGGGTTGTTTGAGCTTGGAATTAGATATATTTATGTGGCAAATGATCCTTGAGTTGAGTGGTACGTCATAACGGTTTCAATTTTGTGATTCCGCAAGCGGGCCTCACGTGAGATTTTTAGTTTGATTTCTAACCTGGAGCATTTTTATGCAATATGGGTATCGATTTTCTCATCTTCATTCCTAGATCGTTGTTTTGATAGAATGGCAGCACTCGGAGGTTCTCGGAAAGGAAAAGCTCTGGTATAAATCTTTCAACGAGCATTCGGCGGCATCCAGGTAGGCTTGGCTTACCCTCCTTTTAGATTGAGCTTAATTATGGCATTAGTGTATTATTGTTCTAGTTTTGGGTGGGTAGTTTTTGCCCAGTGATTATTTTGTCATTTTTACACCTTATTTAGCCGGTTTTCGGTGGTAGAATTTGGGCCCGTTCTCCCTTAGATTAGTGTATCATCACCCTCTAGGATTAGAATTAGTGTTTATAGTACCTTGGGATGGGACTGAAAAGTCTTATACTAGATTCTGGTAGGTTCTGCCTTAGGTTGGTTTATCGGGACCCCATAATGGGCCCCATAATGGGCCCCACCATATCTTTTAGATGGGATGTTTGCAGTGAAGCTCCTTTAGGCTTAGTTAGACTCATTGTTGCTACCCTAGGCTATTACCTTGGGTTGGGGTTGACTTAGACTTGATTACTGGCCTGTTTAGCTTCTTTTCCCCGGTTGGGGTAGTAGATGACCCTTGACCGCTTCTCCGTGACCTAGAAATGTGAAACCGCATGGCCTTAGTGGACTTAACCGCTCGAGACTTAATTATAGGGATAGATCAATTGGAGATAGACTTGAAACCACTGAACTTCCGCTAGTTACTTCATACTTTTGTATACATATATATGTATATCGGTTCCTATTTAAACCTGGCGTATACTCTATTGTTATTATTATGAATCTTGGTACGAGTTTAGTATCGGTGTATGGCTATGGGTTCCTCTTTATGAAATTATCGGTTATGGGTACATTAGGTTATTTATAAGTTCTGGTTGGCTATTTATGAGTTTCGTTTCAAGTTCGGCACTAGTCTATGACTACGATTTGGGTGTTTTAGTGTTGATTATGGTTATTACTGGGAGTTCTAGCAGTTGTACTTGGTTCTAGAATGGGTGTCTATCGGTTGAGTATGGATCATTTGGCCTCTTATTACTATTCACTATTTTCGGTTCGAGCCAGGTGTCTTGCCTTTTGTTATTATCCACTGATCCCGGTTCAAGCCCGGTGCATACCTTCGATATGGTTCTGGAATTGAAAATTTATTTGAGACTGGTACAGTTAAAGGTTATTTATGCTTCTTACCTTAGATTTCCTCTTGTTTGTACCCTCCGAGC
Organism: Capsicum rhomboideum; assembly: GCA_031232105.1. Lineage (NCBI taxonomy): Eukaryota > Viridiplantae > Streptophyta > Magnoliopsida > Solanales > Solanaceae > Capsicum > Capsicum rhomboideum. Next base: position 55,219,157 of record CP124716.1, on the reverse strand, counting down.
TTATGAAATCTCGATAGGGTTATTTGTCTTCTTGTGTGTGCCTTCTGCGCTTATGGAGGTCCAATTAGGTTATAGCTAGGCCTTTACTTTTATTTCCGAGTTACTGACTTCCTTTTTTTTCGCGTTTGCTTAGCATGGTGTATTGCATACATTTCTGCCCTTTACTGTTAACCTAGCTTACACTCTCACACTTTATTTATGCTTTTACTATAGGTGAGCTCAGTTAGTCGATGATGCCTACTGAGTAACTCGTTGCTTTGGAACTCATACTATACTTCTGCATCTTTTTTCTGATGCAGATCTGAGTACAAGCCACCGTCGTTGATGTTATTATCGGGCCTTGCTACTAATCCGAAGACAGGGTGGGCTTTCTAGAGTTTGGAGCTGATCCTCCTTCTTCTGCATCACTTATAATCTTTTGTATTTCAGAGACTACTGTGTATATATGTATATTTTGGACACTGTCTAGTACCCTTTTTTGGTTTTAGTGGCTCTTGTATCGACCTTATCAGGTCTTGAGAGGGTTTATTTTATATATTTTGTCCTCTTCCCTCTTTTGTACAGTATATTACGTATATATCTTCCGCTTCCACCTATACTATTGTTATTGTTGGTTTCATTCTTATTTTCCTTTATCTTCCGCCCGTTAGCCCATTACTTGTCATTCTGCGTTATGACTTGGGTTAAAAATAGGTGTCATCAAGACCTAAGAAATCGGGTCGTGACCTATTTGGTGTGGGTGTAGATGCCCTTACGACTTATAGATGGATCGTGACATTTTTACGTATGCATTAGTAGTCACAATATTCAAATTAAATATAAGGTTTTGTTATTTAGCTATATATAAAATGAATAATTATCTATTTTAATGGACCGAAAAAGATTGTAAAATTATGCCTCAAGTAATGGCAGGCAATCCAAAGACGAGGGAAAAGAGATTAGCGGCAGATGACTGGTGTCAATAAATTAATTGACTTATAATTTATTTGTCATTTTTCATTCTTAATGGCTTATGAAATACAACTAGATAGTGATAGCCCGTGCTAGCACATGCCCAATGTTGACATATTTTTGCTAGTTTAATGCAAATATTATTTACACAGATAATATATGATTGGCAAGTGTTTGTTTACATTTGTGACTACATTATTTACATTGCATATCTATACGCTATACTATTTACAGATTGGGAGAGCATTTGAGTCTTGGCAGCAAAAAGTACATGTGGAGAAAGAGGAGGAAGAATTCAGATTCAAAGTGTAAGGAAAAAAGGGGGAGCATTCAGGAGCATTTATATAGTAAACATTCATTTACAATTACAAAAACAAGAGGAAATGCAAGTCCATTTGCAGCTTATCTCGAATTATTTTTGACCATAAAAGTCCTTTAATGATGCAAGAACAAAAGCAAGTGTGCTGTCGAAATGTAAAACAAGAAATTTCATTCTCAAATTTCCACATTTCAATACATACAACGAAATATTGCAACCCAGTTACCAAAAAATGATATAAGAGGACTCCATTTGGACTTCCAATCAAGTGTACTATCTCCTTCATGAAAAGTTAATAAATCTCTTAGCAGAGACGGATCCAGAATTTGGGGGTATCAGGTACCACACCGTCCAAATAGGAAAACCGCTTCACTAATGTGAATAGGTTATACAGAAGGGTAGGTTGGTTATATACTCTTATGCTCCTGACCGGTACAACCCGCGTGCTTGCCTACTCGTGTTTCACAGGCCTATTTGTACCCAGCTACAATCTCCTCCCTTATAAAAGAAAAAAGAACCCCTCGATCGATTTCTTCAATTTTAGGCTACGATTCAATTTTATTTTTCACTTTTTATAGTCAAATCGGTTGAATATGCTTATTTAATAATGTTCTCTTTTTGGTATTATAAGATTTAAGATACATAAGCAATCCATTTTTTGGGTAGGAATAAGAGGCCGTATTCGCTAAAACTTAAAGAAAGAAAAAGATTTTTCACATTAAAAATCTGAATTTGTATGAATCGTCTAAATATCATTACCTCAATATATTAATATTCCGTACCCTTTATGTGTTGTTCCAGATATATAATTGAGAACGAATAAGAAATTGTAGCTTCAGCACAGTCAACTTCAATTAGAACCAATGTCGGTGAATTATCAAAGGTTTAATTTTAAAATTTCTAATATAATAATATCCATCTTTTTAAAAACTTAAAACTTTTTAAATTTTTAATTTACTATTTAAATATATATTTTTATTACTGATAAGTAACGTTTAAAAAATTAGGATTTATTCATATGGAATACGAGTAAATCAGGAGATTCGTATTTAATTAAAGAGGAAATAAAAAAAGTCAAGAATTAATTTAAAGCAGAAAGAGTCAATTTTAATTAATAAAAAGATAACAAGCAAAGAAGAAATAAAGAACAACAACAACAACAACATACCCAGTATATTCCCACCACGTGGGGTCTGGGGAGGTAAGTGTACGCAGTCCATACCACTACCTCAGAAGTGAGATAGAGACGTTGTTTCCGAAAGACCCCCGGCTCAAGAAACAACAGTGTAGGCAAGAAATAGTAAGGGACAAGATACAAAATGTAAAACCACACTCAATAATAATATAAACAGGACCCACCAAGATACGAAATGTACTGCTGATAGTGAGTTTGTAAATAATTGTCCAGTCTGTCCTTTGGCTAAACAGTCTAGATTGTCATTCCCTACTAGCACCTCTAGATCATCTAAAGCTTTTGATGTGGTTCATATGGATCTATGGGGACCTTACAAGGTCCCAACCTTTGACAAGAAGTATTATTTCCTAACGGTAGTAGATGATTTTAGCAGATATACATGGATTCATTTGTTGCAGCTTAAGTCTGAGGCTATTGCAGCTATCAAGCATTTCTTTTCAATGATACAGAATCAGTTTGGTTTGCATGTTAAGTCTGTGAGGTCTGATAATGGTACATAATTCTTTTAACTCTCAATGTAAAGAATTGTTTCAAGATCAAGGAGTTATTCATCAGAGTAGTTGTGTTCATACACCACAACATAATGGCATAGTTGAGAGGAAACATAGACAGATCTTGAATATAGCTAGAGCTCTTAAATTTCAATCTAATATACCTATCGGATTCTGGGGAAAATGCATTGAGGCAGCAGTGTACTTGATGAATAGATTGCCTTCTTCTGTTATTGCAAGAAGATGTCCTTCTGCAAGCAAAAGAGCTTGAAAAAAAAACAAATAAAAGGGTGCTGCAGAAATGATTCAAACTCGCATCGCTGGGATGGTACGTTTTACGCCTGGCCAGAGACACCACTCCATCTCTGTTCATTCCCGGTGCCAAGTTTAATATCTATTCTATTTATTATACATATATACACAAAGTTTCTATCAAGTTGTTCGGGTGTCGTGACATCCTCACCATACCACATAGATCTGCCCGCCTCTAAGTATGACTAATTAATATATGATTTTTATAAAAGTAAAAAAGTAGAGGAGATTGGAGTGTGATTAGTTTTACCATTCAAAACATATAAATAGAACATCTAAACACTAAATCAGAGAAAAAATGTTGAACAAAATAGAACGAAATATTCTTTAGACGATGGAATGAACACTACTCAGTAACCACACGTACAAGTTAGTATCAAATCAAATAGGCAAAAATATTGCATGTTAATTGTTAGATATTATTTGCATAGACCAAAAAATACATAGAAACAACTAAGCAATAGATACATATCTGTCAAAGTGAAGTCAAGTTGGATGTAAAGAGGAAACACACAAGTGCATAGAGGACAGACTCTACTAAATCTCAACAGTGTCAATTTGGAAAAGCAAAGACTTAGTAAATAGGAACTACACATTCTTACAAAAAAACTGCTCAAATCTATTTCTTTCAGCTATTACTGATTATGTAAAATAAATAAGTAAATTTATCATGATAACAAATTTAAAAGCAGTCAATTCCTCCCCAGGTTGTCAATAATAGGATGGCTCATATATATGCAGGCTTATCCAATTTTATCTGCATGCCATTTTGTATTCAAGTCTAATCTGAAGACGCTCATTATTGCAAATACTCCCACAGATAATATTTGAACTTCAAATGGAATACTGAAAATACTGATTTAACGGTTTGAAGGTGAAGTGACATCCAAAGCCAAACACAACTTCAACTTACAAAGGTTTTTTTTCAACTTCAACTAAAATATTATCCAAACAGTTGCTAAAACTCATCAAGAGAAAACAATCACCTATCATATTAGATCGTTAATGCTAATACCAACTATCTCCAGAAAAATAATTTTTAAGACAAGAAAATTACTCCCAAATCATACTTATCGCAGTAGATCGTCAATGCAAACACCAGCTAACAGTCACTTAAAGTAAAAGAGCTTTCCTCATTCGAAACAGTCGCGGCCTCGGAAGACGATGTATTAACTAATGCGGCAGTTCTTGAGCTACCAGCCTCTTAGTACACACTTTCTTCTTCCTGGTTCCTTTCTTTTTTTTTTAGTTCTTTTCAAGTCACATAGTGACTAGTTTTTAAGTTATTTGCTTTTTTTTTTGCTCTCTTTAAAATTCAATATATGATAAATGGGTGCATAAATATACTTATCAAGTAACAGTGATTGAGTAACGGGAAAATGGGTGTTGATTAATTATGTACTATTTTTATACAAATTTGTGTTTTTGAGGACATATAATAATTTATTATATAAAAAGTTAATTTTCTATATTAGTTGTATTATGTGACTTTGGTTAGTTAGTTTTATTTGCTGGAGTAGTTTTAGATACATATTCCACTTATTTTTTATAATTTTAATGTAGTTTTACTTTTTTTTGGTGATTTATCTCTTTTAAAAAAATTCTTTATTTCGAATTATATTAATTTAGAAAATATTAAAAATTAAAGCATCTGTGGGATTACAACCCATCCTTGGGGCTTACGCCTAGGCCCGTAATATGTAAACCGCCTCACCTTACGACTTACTCCTCCGCCTATAAAAACACTGATCAGACCCAACAATTTCCACACAGCTGAAGAATGAAATTAGCAAACTCAGAGATTTGATGCACTCGAAAGTAAAATTAAACTTTTGTTCTTTCTTCTTCTTTTTTTTAACATAAAATGAAATTTACTTTTTTTAAATGTGAATAAATGAAGAGTAAGATATGTATACGCCTTTTGAAGATGAAGATGGAAACATTTTCTTCCTTTCTACTACACCAAAAACGCAGGTAGATCGAGAAAGTTCAAAAAAATTCTCTGACAAAGAGAGATGAAGAAAGAAGCATGAATCAATTATTCCATGTCAGCAAAACATCTTTGACGTGCAAAGTCAAATATAAAAGACGAACAACAAAGTAAAAATTGAAACGGTAAAGATTAAAATCAGCAAGAAAAACCCAGAGAATTACTTTGAAGTCATAATCGCAGACCAAAAATACGAAATAAACAAATCAAAATTGAAGCTACGGAGATTCAGATACGTAGGAAAAATCCAAAGCAAAATCATAGTTAAGCATAAAATTTTCGACATCAAATTTGAGATAAAGCAAAAGCACAAATAAAGGCATACTTGAATCTTAATTACCTGTAATTGAAGAACAACTTATTTGCTAAGGGAAGAAGACAAAAGTGAAAGAACAGAGATGAGTAAAGATAAATTTGAATTTTTTTTAGTGTTTATGTTTGTTGAGAAAAACAGCTGAAGCCTTTTTTTTTCGTGACACATAAAAGTCATCTCAGATAAATAAATGACACGTTTTGTTACACATAATCAGCTGCACCTAAAAAGACAAAAATACCCTTAAATTTTAGAGACATGGAAGCAACCATGTTGAAATAGTCTCTCTCTCTAATACTAGAAGGACACGGGCCCAATATCATAAAAACTGAAATTAACAATATATTTTTATCAAAATAATAATTTAAATAAATATAAATAAAATATGCATCATCTATTTTGGTATAAATATATATATATAGTCTATTGATGTTCTAAATAAATTCTAAATTCTCAATTATTTAGAAATATAATATGCATTGAGAAAAGATGTTTTTCAATTTTATAGTTGATTCTAGGAATGTTACAGACCGAATTAACCGTACTGAATTAGTTATTACATTTTTTTAATTAAAATCATAAGTTCGATAGGTTTTTAGTTTTAGAAAAATAAATTGAAAAAAATATCGAATTGATCGAATAAATTTATATGAGTACAATGTGTTTTATATATTATGTTTAACGTAATGAAAGATTAAAATTTTTGCTTTAGATTTGAGGTGGTGAAAATGACTACAAACCAACGGGTAATTAACAGTCAAAGTTTCAATTGCAAAACCACTCATAGGACCAGTTTGCTTAATCAAATATTTCATAATATATTTTGTATATACAATAATATCTAATTACACACGTTATGTAATAATGAATTATGTTTACCCCTTTGTAAAAGTAAAATCTTATCAGGTGTTTTTCTTTCCTTCCTTTTTATTTGGTATATGTTGATTTGACACAAATCTTAAGAAAATATTTATTAGAAGTTTATTTTACTAAATTAACTTTATTAAGTATACTTTAAAATTTAAATTTGGTTTTTAGTATTTCATCTACTTAATGATAAAAATAGTATCAGACAAAAATAATAAATCTTTCTTAATTTACTAAAATAAATAAGTAAAAAAGAAGATTTTATTCTTAATATAAAATCTGAATAAAGAATAAAATTTATTTACTTTTATTAATTATAATTAATTATTATGAATTATTATCTCATTAATTTACTTAAATATATTAGATTTAAACAATTTTATATAAACCTAATAAAAACAATACACCAATCAAATGGGAAATAGAAATGACAATAGATGGAAGATTATATAGGAAATAAAAATGAGAAATAGATAAAAAAGCCTACGTATAGATATTCTGAAAAATGGGATGGAAGACAAAGGGGCATATGCTATACCATTTATGGCAAATAGGAAAGTTAATGGGTCCCACCATATTCTTCAATGGACATTTCTTGCATGGCATGGTGTGTAATTAAATAGAAAAAGATTAGCATTTTTTAAAGCTTTTGATAAAGTCCAAACAACAAAGCAGAAAAGACAACTTCTCTAGGAAAGTTGACTTTGCAAAATTTTTTAAAAAACTTTAGTACCCTCAAACTTATATTTAATGCCACAAAGCTAACATGTTGAAAGTGGCTCTTCTAATATATAGAAAAAATAATGTAGTAAGTAATAACTTTTATAAATGTTAGGATAAACTATTATAGTCTCATAATATACATTGTATCACACAAACATATTATGATTGCTAAAATAAGATAATAGTCCTTTTTACAAATGAAGTTGGTTTATTGGTGTGCAACTTAGTAACACGAATGAAATTATGTGAGAAAAGTTATGTCTTCAAAGGTAGGCATAAGACATGAATTAAATTTACATTAGCACTTGAAAATATTTATGAAATTATGAGAATAAAATAATATTTATAGTTAGATATTATTTAAAGGTTGATGACCTTTGATCAAGAATTTGACGTCTCTTGAGAGAAGCACAATGTACTAACGTCTTTGCATTATGCTTGACACCAAAAATGTAGATAAGTAGGTGATTTGTCTATTTATATTAACGTCTTTGCAATACATTAACATTTTTGCACAATGCGTGTGTGTATATATATCAGATGGAAATAAAATTATATTCTCACTTGAATTTATATACATATATACATATACATACATATATTCAACTGAGAATATTTTCATTTTCATCTGGGGTCTTGTAATGATTTTCTAGGTCATTTTCCTCTTTTTCTGCATTTAGAGATTTCCTATAGTTGTCTCAAGTCATGTAGGACTTGTTGGGACCGGTAGTTTGGTTCCCGGGCAGTTCGTTTGGTCTTTATGTCAAGTTTTCCATTTTGGAGCTTTTGAAGTTGAGAAATTGATCTTCGGTCAAAACTTCAAGTAAACGGCCACGGATGAGAATTCCGATAGTTTTGTTAGCTCAAGAATGTGGATTTTAGGTTAGGTAGTGTTGACACCCAATTTTGGCTCTCCGTGCTTAAAATTAACATCTTCAGGCTCCCTGATCGTTAAAGAGCACAAAATACAATTTTTACACATTTTGCAATTTATTGATAATTATACTTATTTTAGGATTTTTACCAATTTATTGTCATATTTTAACTTTTTATAATTTATTGATAATTATCCTTAATTTCATAAATATTAGGATTTTTATCAATTTATTGTCATTTTAATTCTTAACAGTCATCTGCACATACACAATACGAGCAGTATGATTTTTATTTTTTACCACACAATACATTTATTTTTTTTTACATTCTTTATATTTATGCTTATATTTTAGAAATTATATATACATTAGCTATATTTTTAGACACAATCTATACATAGCAAGTATTGTTAATTCACATCTATTTCAAAACTCACACTGTATAAATTATTCAAGAAATAAAATTATGCAATATGTAATATCTTCTTGTCCAATCATAATTCTTATTTTATTCTGCTAAAAAGGGAAAGGACATATCCCTTAATTTCCTCAACCACCATATTTTGACTACAAACTCTATCCCTTTTTCGTTTCTTTTCTTTCCTTATCCACACACACATATGTAAATACATACACAATACACAATAGTAGATTGTGCTCCCCTAATTTTAGGCTTTTCAAAATCAAATCTTGACCACAATTTTTGTTTCTCTATCAACGCATCTATTCATCACTCTTTATTTCATTTTTTTGACTTTTTCATCTACATCCCTAAACTCAAGGGATTTGTTTTGATATTTTGGGGAAGAAGCAAGTTGATAAGATTTTTTTCTTTTCCATTTAAATACTAACTCCTCTCTTTTCATTGACAACAACAACAAACAAATAAAAATACACACACAAATACAATAGATAGACACACAAAATTTCAGATGTCCCCAACTCTTTTACTCTCGTCCCTCTAGCTCATCGTTTCAACCAGCAGCTCCGGCAAACCAGCCACCCAACGTCGCCCTATATCTTCTCTGTCGCTACTTCGGTGAGGAGCCTCAAGCTCCGGTGAACTGGAGCAACCACAAATCCACCCTTTGTTTCTCCTTATATCATCACGTGTGTTTCATAGATCTGAGTATATATGTGTGTTTCTCTAGTATTGTTCCACCGAATCATAATGGTTGAATTTAGTTTATAATTTTGTTCTCCATTAATAATGTATTCTATTTTTAAGACCCATTTTGGGGCTGTTTTTATTTTAATTTGTTGTTGTATTTGATTTACCATTGTTTTATTATTATTACTCAACGATGTCCTCCATTCTTTGCTACTGGTTGTTGATGTTTATTTGCTTGGGTTGATTTTTTACTATTTGTCCATTAATTATTTTATGTTTAGGTTGTTCTTTCATATTATATTTATTCTTATATGTTGGTCATTTCTCAGGTCACAAGTTTGGCACATATGTTATGACATTATTACTATTATTTTTATTATAATTATTTTTAAATTGTCTCCTTTATTGATTTTGATGTTGTGTTTATTTTGGTTTTCTCAGTATATTTCTTTTGTATTATTGTCGTGTTCATCGCCTTGAAACGTTATTTTACCATTTTGTTTCTTCACTATATTATTAAATTTACTTGAATGAGTTAATTTGGACAATGACAATATCTTTCCGTCGGATTTTTGAGGCCTTACCATAACAAAAGACTGATTTTATTTTTCAAGTTATGTCATTTTATAGAAACTATCAATACGTGGCCAATGAAAAAATTTCCGTCGATTTTTGAGGCCTCTACAAATAAAAAGACGGACATACGTATACGAATACGTAACAAAAATAAATAAATTTGGGCGATGACGAAATCTTTATATTATCACGACATCATAAAAGTTTTACGATTCGTATCGTGGCAAAACGATTTAGGACGGCCGATAATTCGAGCAACCACTTCGTAGCCATGGCGTATCTAAAACTTAATCCGAGCCCACTTTATAACAAAAAATCTATTTATTTATACATGTACACATATTTGATTTTGATAATTATTTATTCATTATTAATATTTATATCAAGTGTGTATACAGGTTCCCGGAGACACTTTCGAAGGACGATGTTTAAAAGAAGATCTCCTCGAATTCATTGTTTGTATTTACTTTTATGTTCTTACAAAATTGTACAAATATTAATTATAGTGAAACTTTACTTTTGGGGCATTGGGCGGGGGAGATTTTTTACTTACGTAACCCTCACCACGCGTTTAGGCAAAACTTAGGCCGCTAATATTTATACAAAGAATCAAACTAATTCGGATAATTAATTAATGAATTCACACTTTTTTCCATTAGAAAATATTGTGCAATCTTTTCTTTCAAAATAAACATTCATTTTATTTAATCTTTTCTCCTATTAACTTTTGTCAAATATAAAATATTATTTGAATACTTTTTCTTTAGTATAATACAAAAAATTACTTTTATTTCTATACATTACACACAAAAGTGATTTCCTTTCGTAAAAGAACACTTTTTTCACATATATATTTTTATACATATACAACATACTTTTGCTTATTTCTATACATATATATTACAATAATAAAGTCTATATATGCATTTGACATATCATGTTTTATACATACATTTTTTACATTATTACATATCTTAATTATTCATCCTTCTCAAAAAATAATTTTTTTCTCCTTCCTCTTTAATAAATTTAGTCTAGTCGGGTACCACATTTTGTGGATTCTGAAGGATGCCTAGCACACACCTTCCCTTCGGAATAACTTGAACCCTTACCTAGAATCTAAACTGGTTTTCGCAGATTAAAACATAAGTCATACATGTCAATAATTAAATAGGTTTCCTCATTTTCCTTAAAATTTAGGTGGCGACTCTGTACAAAATCAATTCTTTTAGAGTCCATAAGTCATGCTTGTTTTAACCTTGGTGAAAAATAGGGCATGACAAAATGGCGACTCCGCTGGGGACAAAGCAGGTTCTAACCATAATAGACTCAATTTTTCAATTGAGGGAGGTACTTTTATATTTTGCATATGCTAATTATTTAATTTATTGATTTTTTATTTATTTCATATACTGCAAATTGTGTGAATTATTTGTATTTTGCTCATAAATTCTTTACATTATTTGCACAAATTAATTTTACAGTCTTATTAATTCTTTAATTCTTTATTTGTTTAAAAACATTGTATCTGTATATTCAGAAAATTGTTGCGCGTTGTTTTTTCTTTATTTAATCGTAATTACGATTCAATCGAGTCTTTGGCCGTACACTTCACACACTGTGGTTCATGCGGGGGTTGTCTTGCACTCCCCCAAACCTTCTTTGGATTCTTTAGTTTCAGAGTAAGTGCATTTAGATTACCACTCACCCTATCGAGATTGTCCAAATACCCTCTACCAACCTAGGTGAATCTACTCTTAGAATTCATAGTTCGTTTGTAGACACGATTTTGATCATCTCTTCGGCCAAACGAATTTTCATTCTTTATTTGTTACACATTCTTTATTTGATACATGTTTATGAGATATTATACATTTTTTGCATTCACTGTACATTCTTTAGTTATACATATACTTTACACGGCATGTTCAACATTATCCACTATGTCTAATAATTTCGGTTGACTTGTATTGAATTTAGAATATTTTTAATTCCTCGCACACATTTCCAGTCTCTACGGTGATCCTTTACCGTTATATCACTTCACATCCATTTTTTATCCTTGCAGTCACTTTTTTGGACTCTGCCATCTTTTTCCAAGAACTATTAACATATTTCTTGTACATTCTTTTCATTCTTGAAACATATTTTTGAATCCAAACTCTTAGTCATACCACACTTCTTTTTTCAATACCATCAGCGATCCATAATAATCATACAAACTATCAATGACTGCGTATATGTCTGAACTACGTTTTGACCTGATTCTTGTCATGACAAGATACGTAGGCAGCCCTTTATTAGGGTTCGGTCTCTTCACTGCTTCAGAATAATTCCTCCGGTATTCAAACTGGGGCAATTTTTTTTGTTATTTTGAAACAGTTCAAAGTTGCTCTTTAAATGTCTTCTAAGAGAGCAAATCAATAACCCCCACAAGTCCAAATCTCAATGACATTAGTGCTCAGCTGGCCTACCTCTAAATTCTCACCTGATTTTGCTTTGAGAATATCAAGCTTTCTTCTTTCGAACGTCGTAAACCATTAAATTTATGACGATCGATCCTCACTTTCAAAAGCAAGGGTTTAACACCCTTTCAGCCATAACAATCCTTCCAACTGTGGCAAAGTAATGTCATAACTTCTCCAATGTCCGACCTTCTCAATCTTGTCAACATACTGGCCGGAGTAATTTCAATGCATCACGTTTACACTTGACATCCATCCTCTTGGTCGTCTGGCCGGAGTAATTTCAATGCTTCATGTCTATGAGCAGTTCCCACTTGGTCTCCTTTCACATCATTTTCAAGGATGGCCACCACTTCATGACAATCATACATGCCACGTACAAATCCACAAGTTCGTCCGAACTACGTTCTGACATGATTCTCCTCTCGATTCGTCTTGATGAGATACGTAGGCAACCTCACATAAGGGTTTGGTCTTTCTACTGTTTCAAATAATTTTCCTAGAACTACAAATTGGGATAAATTTTTTGAAATAGTCCAATGACGCTCTCAAAAGATCCTCAAAAGCGTCGACCAATCTCCTTAAATTCAAAATTCAATAATATCAATGTCAGCCTGATCACAATATCCATCCAACTTTAGTCTCAAAATCTGAGACATAAGTCTTTCCTCCCACCTCCGCCTTTACATTCTAGTTGCCCCGCCATTTGAGGGCCTTTACATTCAAGTTGCCCCACCAGTCGAGGGCATTTACATTTTAGTTGCTCCGCAAGTTAGAGATCCTTTACATTACATGTCATAGGTCATGAAATTAAGGTGAATCACTTCTACTCTCCCGAGACTAAGGGTTCAACATTTGTCAGCCTGCTTTCTTTACAGGGGCACTTATCGGGGAACATCATGAAATAAAAGACAGAGAAATGAGTCTCAAATCTATAGAAGAAAACATCTCTTCTTAAGACTAAGAAGTTTCCTTTGAACGCAAGAGGAAGGACATCATCCCCGAAACTCACGGGAGCACCACATTGGTCTCCTATTCCAAATGCATCACTGGGCTATGGGGCCTAACTCTATCTCTCTTAATCTTTTGATCTGAGAACAACTCTAACCTTCTCTTCTCTTATTTTTGCAGGATAAACGAACCATGGACTAAACATGGGGCATCAAATTCTACAAGACATCAACACATAGTGGGACAGACAAATTAGGGGAGTCTTTAACCAAACGATTACACTTTTCCATTCTATCATTTTTTTTGATCTCCCTACTTTCACTTATTTCTCATATTTCTACAGAAAAATTATCCCGGCCAACAGGTGGGGACGTCACAATAATTCAAATAAAGGCATCTCAGGAAGCAACAAAACAAAAAGTGTCCTCAAAGACAACCGGGAGGCCGCAACATGTCATCCCCTAAAACAAACGGGAGACGATCACCATAACGAACGATCCCCATAAACAATTGGGAAACCGCAATAATGATTCTACCCGCAGATAATTTAGAGTCACTCTCTCTCCAAAGATGTCAGCCAACATTGATCGTACAAGGCATCGCTCCGAGTTTGTCTATACCTTCGCAGTAATTTTGTATATATGTTCATATTCAGTAAATATCTTTGTCTTGCATTTATTCAATACATGAATCCATTTTTATGCATACATTTTGTTTCTTACCTTCACGAACTATGCAAACCTGATTCTCATTTTCATGAGATACATAGGCAGCCCTTTTGGGGTTCGGTATTCCTTATTGAAAAGAACAAAAGAAAAAAGTTCATTTTTCTATTTCACATTTTTCTATTTCCATAAACTACGCATACTTGATTTTTATCTCGGTGAGATGTGTAGGCAATTCTTTTCGGGTTCGATACTCTTTTATCAAAACATCAAAAAAAAGAAAGTTTGTTTTCCTGCTTCACATCTTATATTCTATCCTCCTGAACTACGCAGACCTGATTCTTGTTTTTGTAAGATATGTAGGCAACCCTCATTTGGGTTCGGTCCCATTCTTTCCAAAAAAAATAATCAAATCAAAGTTTTTACTTAGTTGGTACCAACACAGTTAGGAGTTTGCATGGGAAAGAACAAATTGGTATGATGGAGAGAACCGATTTCACGGTAAATCATAGATTCTTTTGGTACCTCTTAGTCACACCTAAGTGATACTTGAAAAAATCCTCTTGCATACATCCAAGACAAGAACGAAGCCAACCTCATCATTTCATGTGCATTGTGTGGTGAGCTTTAGATTAATTCATTACATTGCATTGTTGATCTAGAACTTGGCCTAAATGTTTGTTGAGGCAAAATTCTGAGTTACACTTAGTTTAGGAAAGGATCATAGGCCTTCTTTGACCCGATTGTGTCTTTCATAGCCCACCAAATGACATTAATCCTTAGCATTCCCCCTTTGAGCCTAAAGCCTTTTCTTTGGACAGCCACATCTTAGCACATATCTTTTGAGTGCTTACATGCACTATCTCTCTCTTGGCCCAACCTCATTGAGCGCACTAAATACGTGCAAATTGCGGACGAAGATTCAAGATCAAAGATGCCAAAGGAGAAAGATACAAAGGTCCCAGAAGAGCAAAAATAAAAAGACGACTTCAAAGTAGAAGGAGCAAAAATCCCCCCCCCCCCCCCCCCCCACACAAAAAAAAAAACCTCCAACAAAGGTGGAGAATCTTCAAAAAAAAAAAAAAAAGATTTATTGAAAATAAGGAGGAAGAGACTCCAACACAAGCTTCAAAAGAAGTCGGAGCAAATACAAGACAAGGGACAACAAAACAGGACAAAAAAGATCAAGCATCAAAGCCCAATAAAATATCAAAAGCACAGATACAGTGCAATGCTCATTGAGGGATTAGTCACTTTCATTCCAAATATCATCCTACCTGTCCCCAAGCCTACATTACAAGCTGATAACAAGTCCTACATGATCCTATTTCAAGTGTTCTCACATTAGTGGATACTTACATGAAGATCAAGCCTATGGTATCACAATTGCATGCATTGAATTTCTTGTGAGTGTATTTCTCTAGACATCCTCAATTCAAAAGAAAACTACTCAAACATGTGTGAAAAATGGGACTTTCTTTCTAGAGAGGGCATTCGAAACATGAGGATAGGTATAGTTCAAAATCTTTGTTTGAAGCAAGATGAACAAATCTTGTCGATACTTAGGTATGTCTGAGGTACCACTTTAAACTATAGGAATTACCTCAAAATAGATATCGATTAGCTGGGAAGAAAATGGGAGAATTTTTATGCGCACTACTAATTGTTGGTATCAACTAATGTTATGACACGATTATGTCTTTTTCACATGCCAGCTTTTTTACAAAACAAATACAAAATAATTTCCATTCTTTTTCAAAGAGCCCACCTCCAAATACAAACAAATTTTCTTCTTTTTCAATATTTCTACTTTTGAATACGGGCATTTTACTTTTCATTCAAGGCGCCCACCTCCAAATACGGACAGTTGACTTTCCTTCTCAATCACTCACCTTCAAATACAAACATTTTACTTCTATGTTAAGTGTCCTCATTCTAATTTAAGTATTTTACATTTCAATAGCCCCGCCAGTCGAGAGGCTATTACCTTCTAATTGCTCCGCCAGTCGAGAGCTTCTTACATTTCAATAGCTCTACCAGTCGAGAGGCTATTACATTTTAATGGCTCCGCCAGTCGAGAGCCCCTTCCATTTCAATAGCCCAGCTAGTCGAGAGGCTATTACATTTTAATGACTCCGCCAATCGAGAGCTCCTTACATTTTAATAGCCCCGGCAGTCGAGTGGCTATTACATTTAATGGCTCCGCCAATCGAGAGCCCATTACATTTCAATAGCCCCACCAGTTGAGAGACTATTACATTTTAATGACTCCGCCAGTCGAAAACCCTTTACATTTCAATAGCCCCGCCAGTCGAGAGGCTATTACATTTTAATGGCTCCGCCAGTCGAGTGCCCCTTGCATTTCAATAGCCCCGCCAGTTGAGAGGCTATTACCTTTTAATTGCTCCGCCAATCGAGAGCTCTTTTCATTTCAATAGTTCCGCCAGTCGAGAGACTGTTATATTTTAACTGCTCCGCCAGTCGAGAGACTATTATATTTCAATTGCTCTGCCAGTCGAGAACCCTTATATTCCAATAGCCCCGTCAGTCGAGAGGCTATTACATTTCAATTGCTCCACCAGTCGAGAGCACTATACATCTCAATAGCCCAGCCAGTCAAGAGGCTATTACCTTTTAATTGCTCCGCCAGTCGAGAGCTCTTTACATTTTAATCACCTCTGCAGTTGAGGGCCTTAGTCTTTGTAGACAATCGAAGACGTCATTCATGATCAAGTCTCCGTAGACAATCGGAGATATCATGCATTAAGTTCTCGTAAACAATTAGAGGACTTTACAACAATCAATATCAAGTCTCCGTAGACAATCGGAGATATCATGCATTAAGTCCTCGTAAACAATAGGAGGACTTTACAACAATCAACATTAGCCTCCGTAGACAATCGAAGATGTTATGCATTAAATCCCCAAAGACAATCGGAGGATTTTATATCATCATCAAGTCTCCGTAGACAATCAGAGATATCATAAATTAAATTCCCGAAGACAATCGGAGGACTTTACCTCAACATCAGTCTCCATAGATAATTGGAGATATCATGTATCACAAGTCCCCGACAGACAATTGAAGGATTTTACAACGTTCACATAGTCTCCGTAGACAATCGGAGACATCTTTTATCACATAGTCTACGTAGACAATCGAAGACATCATGCATCTTTTCAATCGAGAATACAATCCACAACAACAAGACTTTCTTTTAAAGTTCTATTAGAGAAGTCAGTGTTACCACAAATCATACACTGGGGTAAAATTTTGAGAACTGCCTCAAAATTTACCCTATTTCTTCATTTCGAACTACATTGACCTGATTCTGGTGACACTCGAGATATGTAGAAAGCTCTATACAGAGTTCGGTCATCATAACCACATAATCATTCTTTCTTCCAGACAAGTACACAATTTTGCATCCCCAGAATCTCACTACTCGATACTGGAGCAATTTTGAAAAGACATCGGGAACATGCGAATGGTTTTGTTCCCAAACAGCTCTTCTCTCATAATCATTTCCACAGGATCGTCCTCCTATAATAATAGGATAACAAGAGATTTCCCTAATCTTTGAACTATACCCGACTTGATCCTCGTGCAACTCGAGGTATGTAGGCAGCTCTAAATTAGAGTTCGATCAAATTTATCGAGCAAAATTGGCTACACGTCAACGTTTTCATCTGAAGACAACCACATTATCTTCATACGAAAAGGGGCAAGCTGTTGACACCCAATTTTGGCTCTCCGTGCTTAAAATTAACGTCTTCAGGCTTCCTGATCGTTAAAGAGTACAAAATACAATTTTACACACATTTTCTAATTTATTGATAATTATATTTATTTTAGGATTTTTACCAATTTATTGTCATACTTTAACTTTTTATAATTTATTGATAATTATCTTTAATTTCATAAATATTAGGATTTTTATCAATTTATTATCATTTTAATTCTTAACAGTCATCTGCACATACACAATACGAGCAGTATGATTTTTATTCTTTACCACACAATACATTTATTTTTTTTACATTCTTTATATTTATGCTTATATTTTAGAAATTATATATACATTAGCTATATTTTTAGACACAATCTATACATAGCAAGTATAGTTAATTCACATCTATTTCAAAACTCACACTATATAAATTATTCAAAAAATAAAATTATGCAATATGTAATCTCTTCTTGTCCAATTATAATTCTTGTTTTATTCTGCTAAAAAGGGAAAGGACACATCCCTTAATTTCCTCAACCACCATATTTTGACTACAAACTCTATCCCTTTTTCGTTTCTTTTCTTTCCTTATCCACAGACACATATGTATATACATACACAATACACAATAGTAGATTATGCTTCCTTAATTTTAGGCTTTTCAAAATCAAATCTTGACCACAATTTTTGTTTCTCTATCAACACATCTATTCATCACTCTTTATTTCATTTTTTTGACTTTTTCATCTACATCCCTAAACTCAAGGGATTTGTTTTGATATTTTGGGGAAGGAGCAAGTTGATAAGATTTTTTTCTTTTCCATTTAAATACTAACTCCTCTCTTTTCATTGACAACAACAACAAACAAATAAAAATACACACACAAATACAATAGATAGACACACAAAATTTCAGATGTCCCCAACTCTTTTACTCTCGTCCCTCTAGCTCATCGCTTCAACCAGCAGCTCCGGCAAACCAGCCACCCAACGTCGCCCTATCTCTTCTCTGTCGTTACTTCGGTGAGAAGCCTCAAGCTCCGGTGAACCGGAGCAACCACAAATCCACCCTTTGTTTCTCCTTATATCATCACGTGTGTATCATAGATCTGAGTATATATGTGTGTTTCTCTAGTATTGTTCCACCGAATCATAATGGTTGAATTTAGTTTATAATTTTGTTCTCCATTAATAATGTATTCTATTTTTAAGACCCATTTTGGGGCTGTTTTTATTTTAATTTGTTGTTGTATTTGATTTACCATTGTTTAATTATTATTACTCAACGATGTTCTCCATTCTTTGCTACTGGCTGTTGATGTTTATTTGCTTGGGTTGATTTTGTACTATTTGTCCATTAATTATTTTATGTTTAGGTTGTTCTTTCATATTATATTTATTCTTATATGTTGGTTATTTCTCAGGTGACAAATTTGGCACATATGTTATGACATTATTACTATTATTTTTATTATAATTATTTTTAAATTGTCTCCTTTATTGATTTTGATGTTGTGTTTATTTTGGTTTTCTCAGTATATTTCTTTTGTAGTATTGTCGTGTTCATCGCCTTGAAACGTTATTTTACCATTTTGTTTCTTCACTATATTATTAAATTTACTTGAATGAGTCAATTTGGCCAATGACAATAGCTTTCCGTCGGATTTTTGAGGCCTTACCATAACAAAAGACGGATTTTATTTTTCAAGTTATGTCATTTTATAGAAACTATCAATACGTGGCCAATGAAAAAATTTCCGTCGATTTTTGAAGCCTCCACAATTAAAAAGACGGACATACGTATACGAATACGTAACAAAAATAAATAAATTTGGGCGATATATTATCACGACATCATAAAAGTTTTACGATTCGTATCGTGGAAAAACGATTTAGGACGGCCGATAATTCGAGCAACCACTTCGTAGCCATGGCGTATCTAAAACTTAATCCGAGCCCACTTTATAACAAAAAATCTATTTATTTATACATGTACACATATTTGATTTTGATAATTATTTATTCATTATTAATATTTATATCAAGTGTGTATACAGGTTCCCGGAGACACTTTCGAAGGACGATGTTTAAAAGAAGATCTCCTCGAATTCATTGTTTGTATTTACTTTTATGTTCTTACAAAATTGTACAAATATTAATTATAGTGAAACTTTACTTTTGGGGCATTGGGCGGGGGAGATTTTTTACTTACGTAACCCTCACCACGCGTTTAGGCAAAACTTAGGCCGCTAATATTTATATAAAGAATCAAACTAATTCGGATATTTAATTAATGAATTCACACTTTTTTCCATTAGAAAATATTGTGCAATCTTTTCTTTCAAAATAAACATTCATTTTATTTAATCTTTTCTCCTATTAACTTTTGTCAAATATAAAATATTATTTGAATACTTTTTCTTTAGTATAATACAAAAAATTACTTTTATTTCTATACATTACACACAAAAGTGATTTCCTTTCGTAAAAGAACACTTTTTTCACATACATATTTTTATACAAATACAACATACTTTTGCTTATTTCTATACATATATATTACAATAATAAAGTCTATATATACATTTGACATATCATGTTTTATACATACATTTTTTACATTATTACATATCTTAATTATTCATCCTTCTCAAAAAATAATTTTTTTCTCCTTCCTCTTTGATAAATTTAGTTTAGTCGGGTACCACGTTTTGTGGATTCTGAAGGATGCCTAGCACACACCTTCCCTTCGGAATAACTTGAACCCTTACCTAGAATCTAAACTGGTTTTCGTAGATTAAAACATAAGTCATACATGTCAATAATTAAATAGGTTTCCTTATTTTTCTTAAAATTTATGTGGCAACTCTGTACAAAATAAATTCTTTTAGAGTCCATAAGTCATGCTTGTTTTAACCTTGGTGAAAAATAGGGCATGACAGGTAGAACTTTGGTTTCGGGCTCATTTTGGGCTATTGGTTGGAAATTTGTAAAAATGGAGCAGTGAATATGGGCCCCATATTTTGTCGAAACAATCTCCATTGGGAATTTTGATAGTTCCGTCGAGTCCAGAATGCCATTTATGGTAGGGTAGCATATTCCGTTTGCATGCACGGGGTTTTGAACAAATCTCGAGCACCCGGTCAAAGTCTTTTTGGAATTAGAAAAAAAATATGGTATAAGGTAGTTGGTGCAGCCGCTTAAGCGGCTTCGTGACCGCTTAAGAGGTAGCCGATTTAGCGGCTGGGCGCCACTTTAGCAGTGGTTGGCCACCTTGGAATGGGTCGCTTTAGCGGTCCTTAGCCGATTAAGCAGTAATTTAGCCGCTTAAGCAGTCATATGATCGTTTAAGTGGCCTCTACTGTATATATGTGTATAGTTTTCCTCCGACTCCAAATCATTTCCTAACTTTAAAATCACCATTGTTTCACCTCGGGATCTTGGAGATCAGTGTTGGATCATAAATTAATGCTAGGGTTCATTGTACATTGATTCTTGATTATCTTCTTGTCTTTAAATCGAAAGTTTCCAGCCTTTAGTCCGCTAATTCTATAGTTTTAATTATTGAGTTTCTTTGGACTTTACAGACTGTTTTGGACTCGAAATAAAGGGCTTGTCATGCTCAAATTTTGAGCATCAGATCCTTGTTCCACGAGGGACATAATTGCGGGTTCGATTTCTAAATTCCGTAAGCCAGCACCACGGATGATTTTTGACCCATTTTTTGACTGGACCATAAATTCACAAACTGAGTATCATTTTACTTGTATTTATGCATAGATTATTTTTTTGATAGCGTGGTAGTGGACGGAGGCTTCTGGAAAGGAAAAAGCTATGGTTTAGTGAGTTGTGAGCGCGTTGTTTGACATTCAGGTAGGTTACAGCTTACCTATTTTTAGACTTTGCTCGATTAAGGTATTCCTATGATAATTTTCTAATTTTTGGTGGGATATTATGGCTTGAATACATTTCAATTAGGTAATTATGATCCTTATAGGTTGTTTAGGCACTTAGAGTAGAATCTCGTCTTGGAATCCTTAAACTCAATAGTTGCTCCTCTTATGACTTGGGAGCAGCTCTCTAAGGATTTCTTGGGAAAATATGTACCTCATAGTGTTCGTGAGCGACTGATTGATCAATTTTTGAGGTTGGAGCAAGGTTCCATGACCGTGTCTGAGTAAGAAGCTAGATTTCATGAGTTAGCCAGGCATGCCTCTATGATTCTACCTATTGAGCACGAGAGAGTATGTTGCTTCGTCATGGAATTGAGACTTCACCTTCATATAGCCACTAAGGCCATGGTATTTTTGGGTTGGTCATCCTTTGATATTGTTGATCATGGCCGCACTATGGAGACTTTGCATTGCGAGGCCCATGGGGCAGCGATAAGAGGTCCTACCATTGAGATAGTTACAGTGCTAGTCACAGTGGGTCACAATTTTAAGGTAGGGGTTTTTCGGGCAGGGGTCAACATCCATATTAGCAGCATCAGCAGCATGGTCGGTCTAGTCGGCCCGTTCAGGCATCACTTCAGATTACCTATGGGAATAGCCTGATTATAGTAATTTCAGCAGTCAGAGCGCCAGTTAAACATCACAAGGTTTCCATTCTAGGTCTTCAAGTTGTGGTGTCTAGTTTGGAGTAGTCGTTTTATCTTATCAGTTTAGGACACCCTGGGCTTGTTATGATTGTGGTGTTGTTGCTCATTTTTCTAGAAAGTGTTCCCAGCGAGGGGTGATAGAGACTTCAGCATAGGAAGCTCAGCCTCTTAAATCAGTGGTGCCACCAGCTAGAGGTGGTTCTAGGAGTGGTAGGGGTGGTTCACAGGGTTCTCAAGAAGGTGGCCAGTCGGAGGTTTTCAGTTTGGCAGTGGGCACGGACAGTTATATGCCTTTCCCGATAGGCCAAAGGCAGAGGCATCAAACTCAATGATCACAAGTATGATTTCAGTATGTTGATAATCAGCTTCTATGTTACTTGATCTGGGTTCCACTTATTCTTATAGGTTGGTATACTTTGATTCCCGATTGGGGATGATTAGCGAGCCTTTATTTGTGCCCATGCATGTAGCTACTCTAGTAGATGATTTTTTAATAGTGGATCGGGTTCTGAGATCCTGTTTGGTGTCTATTGTGGAGTATGACACTTGGGTTGAACTTATTTTTCTTGATATGGTTGATT
Organism: Capsicum rhomboideum; assembly: GCA_031232105.1. Taxonomy (NCBI): domain Eukaryota; kingdom Viridiplantae; phylum Streptophyta; class Magnoliopsida; order Solanales; family Solanaceae; genus Capsicum; species Capsicum rhomboideum. The sequence continues at coordinate 55,196,441 of CP124716.1, read as the reverse complement.
TTGATGCTATTCTGGGTATGGATTGGTTATCCCTTTATCTCACGGTCTTGGATTGCTTCTCCAAGACCGTTACCTTAGCCATGCATGGCATTCCCCTAGGCGTGTGTCAAGGTTCTGATAGTCATGTACCGGTGGGGATTATTTCCTATATTTGGGCTAGGAGGATAGTTTCGAAGGGGTGTTTGGCTTATCTTGATTATGTCCATGATACTAGTGTCGACACTCAGTTGACTTGAGATCTGGCTACCATCAATTGAGGATTCAGGCGGAGGACAACCCTAAGACAGCCTTCAAGACTCCCTATGGTCATTATGAGTTCCTGGTGATGTCTTTTGGGTTGACCAATGCCCCAGTAACATTCATTGACTTGATGAACTACGTGTTCAGGCCTTATTTGGACTCCTTCGTGATAGTATTCATCGACGACATCCTTATATACTTGAGGAGTAGGGAGGAGCATGCGCAGTATTTGAGGATTGTGCTCCACACTTTGAGAGATCAGTGGCTTTATGCCAATTTCTCAAAGTGCAAGTTTTGGCTTGTGTCTGTAGCACTCCTAGAGCATATGGTGTCCAAGGATGGGGTTATGGTAGACTTGGTGAAGATTGAGGCAGTTCGTGATTGGGCTAGGCCTACTTTCCTACCGTAGTTCATAATTTTGGAAGGTTGGTAGGTTACTATAGATGATTAGTTGATGGGTTTTCTTCTATAGCAGCGCCATTGACTAGATTAACTAGGAAGGATGTCCCATTCCAGTGGTCCTCCGAGTGTGCGACAAACTTTCTAAAGCTAAAGTTCATACTCACTTCAGCTCTGATTTTGACTCTTCCAGTTGAGGGCCAGGGGTTTTCAGTCTATTATAATGCTTCAGGTGTTAGTTTGGGTTGTGTTTTGATGCATCAAGGCCGAGTGATTGCATATATTTCTAGACAGCTGAACGTATATGAGCGCAACTACCCCATCCACGACTTGGAGTTGGCGGGGGCAGTTTTTGTGCTTAAGATTTAGAGGCATTACCTTTATGGTGTCCATTATGAGATATTCACCGATCATCGTTGTCTTCTGTACATTTTGTGCTAGAAGGATCATAATTCAAGGCAGCGCAGGTGGCTAGAGTTGCTAAAGGACTATGAAATTTCTATTATATACCATCCGAGCAAGGAAAATATGGTAGCGGTTGCCTTGAGCTGGAAGGTGGTGAGTATGGGGAGTTTGGCTTTCTTTTCAGTTTCGGAGCGACTGTTGTCCTTGGACATCCAGTCCTTAGCCAACAGGTTGGTTCGACTTGATATTTCTGACCTGAGGAGCATTCTTTCCTAGGTTGAGGCTCAGTCTACTTTGTTGGAGTAGATTCGGGGGTGGCAGTTCAAGGAAAGTCGACTATGTGGCATTCAAGATCAGGTGTTGAGGGGTGAGGCCAAGAAGGCCACCTTAGATCCAGAGGGAGTCTTGAGATTCAATGGTCGCACCTGCGTTCCAAGGGTCAGTGGTTTGATTCAATTGATACTATAGGAGGCTCATTATTCTAGATATTCCATTTGTCCTGGTGCAGCTAAGATGTATAGAAATCTAAGGCAGCATTACTGGTGGTGCAGGATGAAGAAGGATATGTGGACTTCGTATTTTGGTGTTTGTGTTGTCAACAGGTGAAGTCTAAGCATTTGAGACTGATGTCACCCAAAATATGTCTCCTAAGAAGTATAAAACGGTCATTGTCAAATATAGAACCCAACTAGGTTGGGGTCGATCCTATAGAGAATAGGTAGAAGTCTGTTTAGAATACTAGATGGAATAATTGGAAAGTAAATAAAACTGGTGTGTGTGTGTGTGTGTGTGAATAAAATGTGACAGTAACAATTGTTGCTTATATCGAGTTTGTAGACAATGAGAGAAAAACACTAGGACTGTGATCCCCAATGATTCCTTAACTCCACCAGTTGCTTGTGCTAACAAAACTATCCCGCTATGTGGCATGCAAAATCTGACAAGATATGTTCGTCTAAATGTCTCTCGACCTTGGTTAAACGAATTTCACTCTTCTCCTCTCGGTCTTCTAGTGTCGCACTACTAACCCTTGTCTTAGACCTCAGATAACTATTCCCGCTAAGGCTCAAGTTAGTAGATGAAGGTTGATATTTTCAAATCTCTGTTGTTATCTCCTTTTCCCAATCTCTATCTCTCTCTTGAGCAAGTCTAGAATACAGGCGAGTTTCTAACATTTGGAACCGTCAGAAAGCAATCAAAATGAAGGAAACAACAATACATGCATTCACAACAGTTCAGAGTTGCTTCGCACTTAACCGGTTTTGTTAATTCCTCATGGTTCACACAACCCTAGTTGATGGGTTTAGCTACTCATAATTGTAAGAACACAAGAAGAATTTAGAGATGAAAGCATAATTGCACACTTACAATAATCAAGAAAAAACTGAAATCTCTCAAATATCAATAAAACTCGGATTAGGGTTTGTAACTACAAAACCAAGAATATGTTTATAATCTCAAAAACAATATGAAATAGCTCTCAAAAAAATGTAATGAATAATTCTCCCATATAGGACTATACAGGGGTATTTATAGATACAAAGCTAATCCTATCCTAAGCAAAATAGGAGAATAGAGTCGGTAACTTCCAAGGTATCGTGACTTGGTGTCGTGGAACCAAGTCACGCCACGTAGGTTGGTGTCATGGAAATCAGGCTCAATTAGACGTCTTCAAAAGTTGACTCACGCCACATAGGTGTACCCATACCACGTGGATGCCTGGTGTGGAAATCAGGTTTTTTTCACACTAGAAGTGGACCCACGGCACCACTCACGTCACGTGAGTGGCATTCACGCCACGTGAGTGGTGTCTTGACTCCCTCTCTGGTGCAAATTTTTGTTCTTTCATCTTCAGACACTTCGTTCTCGTGCTTGATTCTTCCCTTTTGATCATTTTGCCTTCAAAAACCTGTTATCCTGTAATGTAGGACAAAAACCACATCATACCAACCAAATACACCCAAATTATTGCATATTTTCCTTGTTTTAAGCATCGAAAGTGCCATGTAACCATGGAGCATCAACACCCTCAACTTAGAACATTTGCATGTCCTCAGGCGAACAAAACAAAAACACACATATACGATGCTTGACTAAGAGAAACCTAAGGGACCTACGGAAGTCAACTCATTACCTTTGGCACAAAACTTTTCCGACCCCTCCTATTTGAAAATCAAAACCACAGGGTGTATACAGGCAATATATTATCATGACACAGAAGGGATCAAGTGATGGCACTAGATTATGCACAAACAACTAAGCATACATGCAAATTGACATTAGTCGAACAAATAACAGCTAATAATGTAACCCATGTACTCTCACAATCAAAGAAGTCCCATCCACTCACAATATGCTAATAAATCTCAAAGTAGGGACGAGTTCAAAACACTCACTCTCACAAAGAAGTTAAAACAGTGTGCATGAAATACCATAGGTTTGCCCTTATTTTCTACGCCTTAGTTTTCGGACAGTTGGACTAGGATCACTATAGGACTTTACTCGGCTTGTAATGTAGGCTTGGGGATGGGTATGGTACATATGGATGTGGTGACTCAACCATCCTTGACACTACACTATTTTTGGCTCCAACTTCCAACCTTTCTCATTTTTACTATCCCTTATTCTCCTTTCTTTTATTTTCAGATTTTGGGTGTGATTTTCTTCACTTTCAAAACAAAATTTTCTCTTCTCTTTTTTTTTTCTTCTTCTTTGCAATTTCTCTTATTTTCACTTTATTTTTCTTCACACCCAAACCTGTTTCCTCTTTTTCTTTTATTAACCTCTTCTTCATACCCAACTCAATCTATGCACCCCTATAGTAGCCACCCTCAACTTAGGCGATTTGCCTGAGTTGAGGTCCACAGTGTCCAAGGAGGGTCTAGGTCCAAGACAGGTTCATTGTAATTAAAATGGAAAGGTGAATAGGCTAATGAAAGATATAGGTCAATTAAGGCTCAAAGTCGGGATCAAGGGACACTTATTCATTTGGTCAGGCATTTAGGCTAAAAGTGGACTTTATTCAAAAATGGCCTATGATCCTTTCCTAATCCCCTATCCTCAAATCCTAGGCAAGACTAACCGGGCAAGTTCTGGATTGCACACACAAAGTTAACTAAGTAATGACCTCACACCCACATAGCACAGGGTTGTATTATCACCTACTACCTATTCGGTTCATGCAATGCTGGCTACAGTTATTTTGTCTATAATCCTAGTGCCATAACAAGATCCAACAGCTGTCACACATAAACATGCTACACATACATACTTCAAAATAAAAATTTTTAGAAGGGGTATCCTTTAGATAATCAAAAATCATCAACTTCAAAATTGGACTGCACTAAGGTTCCCCTATTTTTCTCCTAATTAAACATAAAAACACATAATAATATAGATATAAACCTAAACATGTTGGTTCTACTATGATAGCACTTGAGGGAAAAGAAACACCGTAACAAAAAACCCTAAGAGGACATATAGACCCATAAATTCCTCCGACACCCTCAACTTATAAACATGCATTATCCCCAATGCAATAGACTAAAATAAAACAAGGGAGTTAGGAACATATCTGTGTCACCCTAGGTGCATGGGTCTAATGTCGATCAAAATCAAAAATCAAAGCAAATGTAGGAATAGTAAAACACCTTGGGTTGCCTCCCAATCAGCCTTGATTTAGCGTCGCGGCACGACGCGGGTATCTTGATTACTCAGACTTCATCAAGATATCCCTTGGGTTGGCCTCTAGGGTCATCCAAAATATTTATTTCTGAAACCTCCCTCATGTTCTTTGGCTACTTCATAGTTCTACAAACATTGAATGTGACTTCCTTATTATCCAGCCTGAATTTCAGCTCACCCCGCTCCATATCTACCAATGCTCTGCCGATGGCTAAAAATGGTCTTTCCAAAATTATGGGCATCTCAAAATCGACCTCATAGTCCAAGACAACAAAATCAGCAGGAAAGATGAAATTTTCAACCTTGACCAAACCATCACATATTATTCCCACGGGCTTCTTGATCATACGATCCGCCATCAAAAATCGCATCTTTGTTGGCTCGGGGGCTACCAACCCTGATTTCTCAAATACTACCAGCGGCATCAAGTTAATGCTCGCACCAAGGTCATACAAAGCTCTGGCAAGTGAACTGACCCAATTGTGCATGGAACTGTGAAGGCACCTGGATCATCTTTCTTTTGCACAAAAGAACGGGATGCAATTGCACTACAATGGCGCAAATTATCCACAGACTCATAACTAACAGTTCTCTTCTTTGTGACCAAATCCTTTATGAACTTCGCATTACCTGGCATCTGCTCTAATGCCTCAACAAGAGGGATCTTTATAGAAAGTTGCTTAAATATGGACATGAACTTTTGAAATTTTCCATCCTCCTTCTGCTTCTTCAATCGCTGAGGGAATGGAGGTGGAGGCCTAGGAATGGGGGTTAGCCCTTGTGGGGCTTCCTTCTCTTTCTCAGATTCAGCATTTACCTTATTTTCATCAGTTTGAGGCTTTTCCACCTCTTTCGTGATCGCCCCACTAACAATTTTATTTTCATCTACCTTTTTCTTAAGACGTTGAGGGAAAGGTGGAGGAGGTCTTGGAAATGGAACATACTTCTGTAGGGATTCCTTTACTTTTTTTGTGGCCTTAGTCTGCTCTTCTAGTGGAGTATGAACACCCTCAACTTGATTGGGTGCCTCAATGAGAGTCATTCCACTTCTTGTTGTGATAGCCATACAATGAGCATCATTCTTCAGATTCTGGATAGTGTTGATTGAAAGGGTGCCTGGCTGACGTTGATTCAGTGCCAATGATATCTGCCCGAACTGTTGCTCCAACTGTTTAATGGCAGTCGAATGGGAATCTACCTTCTGACTTATTCCCAAAATATCTGTCTTGATCTCTTTTAGACAGTTTTCTTGGCTTTCTGACATCATAACCAGTTTATTCAGAAGGTCTTCAATCCTTGAATTTTCAGACTCGGCATCGCGGCTACCTGGTGGTACTAAATACCATTCTTCTCTCTATAATTATCCTTTCGCCTCCAATCACCGTCACGATCTTGTTCTCGATCTCTGTTTCCTGATTTGTTGTAGTTGTCTCCATAATAGTTCCGACCTTGATTCCCTTGCCTCAAGTTCCAAGAGTCTTGATTAGATCCTTTTCCCTTGGCTCGAAAACCCGCCACTTCTCAATTTAGGTACTTAGCCTCTTCATCGGACTCACTATCATCATGTCTAGACGATTTACCTTGTGCACCTATAGCATGCACCTTTTCAGCATCTCTGGCTGCAATTTGTTTAGCTGGCAAACCAATTTCTATCCTTAATTGTGTGACCTCTTGAGCCACTATTTCGTCCAATGTCCGTTGTGTAGCTGAGGCTCCAATAGCATATGTACTAACCGGCGTATCTGCCTCCCGAGTATGCCACCCTCGGTTGGTCTTAGTGATATGATTTAATATCTCTGAAGTTTGTTCCCATCTCAGACTCATGAATACTCCACCAGTGATAGTATCTGCTACGGCCTTAGTGTTTGCATTCAAAGCCCTGTAGAAAATTACAAGCAAATTTCTACCACTCCTCCTATGATTCGGCACATTCTGCAGCTTCTTCTTGAATCTGAGCCATGTCTCATAAAGTGCTTCAGAATGTAGTTGTCTGAAATTGTGAATCTCATCCTTCAACTACAACATCTTAGATGGTGGAAAAAATCTTTCTAGAAATTAATTCCTCAAGTCTTGCCAAGTAGTGATAGAACCTCATGGTAATTCTGCCAACCATAATGCCGCTTCTCCTGTTAGGGAGAATGGGAACAATCTCAATCGAATCGCCTCCTGGTTAACTCCAGGTAGATTATAAGAAGTGCAGACCCCCACGAAATTCATCACGTGCATGTTTGGATCATCTGAATGAAGGCCGACGAACACATCTTTCAAATTTAGCAAATGGATCATGGAACTGATAATGTCCAATTTAGTGCCCGGAGGTAACTCTGGTGGAATGATGGCGCCAGTCTCAACCGGCTCAAGATAAGCCATATCTTCTTCTTCAAGATTATCATAAACAGGCACATATGGTCTCTGCTGCGCTCTAAGTCTTCTCTGTCGCTCTTTAGCATCAGCCAGACGTTGTGCTACTTCTTGCATTGCTCGATTATGTCTTTCTGCTTGCCTAAGAGAAGCTTGCCTAGCCTGCTTTTCTCATGTCAATCGAGCGGTAGTTTGATCCGCTATTTCATGACCAACTGGCTGAATTGGTTGGTGATGAATGTCTCCCGCAGCTGCGGGATCTTGAACTCCTTCAGTATTCACCATTCTTCGATTAGCTCTCAGAGTCCTTTCAATTTCAAGATAAAGTGGAATCAAGGGATTGCCTTGACTCCTAGTATTGGTCATACACCGACGTATACCCACAAAAGTATGTAAAAAGAAAACCAATCAACTCCGTAACCGTACTCCCTGGCAACGGCGCCAAAATTTGATGTCACCCAAAATATGTCTTCTAAGAAGTATAAAGCGGTCGCTGTCAAATATAGAACCCAACTAGGTGGGGGTCGATCCCACAGGGACTAGGTAGAAGTCTGTTTAGAATACTAGATAGAATAATTGGAAAGTAAATAAAACTGGGGGAGGGGGGGTTGTGAATAAAAAGTGACAGTAATAATTGTTGGTTATATCGAGTTTGTAGACAATGAGAGAAAACACTAGGACTGTGATCCCCAATGATTCCTTAACCTCACCGGTTGCTTGTGCTAACAAAACCATCCCGCTATGTGGCATGAAAAATCTGACAAGATATGTTCGTCTAAATGTCTCTCGACCTTGGTTAGACGAATTTTACTCTTCTCCTGTCAGTCTCCGAGTGTCGCACTACTAACTCTTGTCCTGGACCTCAGATAACTATTCCCGCTAAGGCTCAAGTTATTAGATGAAGGTTGATATCTTCAAATCTCTATTGTTATCTCCTTTTCCCAATCTTTACCTCTCTCTCGAGCAAGTCTAGAATACAGGCGAGTTTCTAACGTTTGCAATCGTTAGAAAGCAATCAAAATGAAGGAAACAATAATACATGCATTCACAACAGTTCAGAGCTGCTTTGCACTTAACTGGTTTCGTTAATTCCTCATGGTTCACACAACCCTAGTTGATGGATTTAGCTACTCATAATTGTAAGAACACAAGAAGAATTCAGAGATGAAAGCATAATTGCACACTTACAATAATGAAGAAAAAACTGAAATCTCTCAATTATCAATAAAACTCGGATTAGGGTTTGTAACTACAAAACCAAGAATATGTTTATAAGCTCAAAAACAATATGAAATAGCTCTCAAAACAATGTAATGAATAATTCTCGCACATAGGACTATACAGGGGTATTTATAGATACAAAGCTAATCCTATCCCAAGCAAAATAGGAGAATAGAGTCGACAACTTCCATGGTATCGTGACTTGGTGTCGTGGAACCAAGTCACTCCACGTAGGTTGGTGTCGTGGAAATCAGGCTCAATTAGACGTCTTCAGAAGTTGACTCACGCCACCTTTTCAAGCCACGTAGGTGTACCCACGCCATGTGGATGCCTGGCGTGGAAATCAGGCCTTTTTTCACACTGGAAATGGACCTACGGCACCACTCACTTCATGTGAGTGGTATTCACGCCACATGAGTGGTGTCTTGACTCCCTCTCTGGTGCAGATTTTTGTTCTTTCATCTTCAGACACTTCGTTCTCATGCTTGATTCTTCCTTTTTGATTATTTTGCCTTTACTATAGATTTCGTGATGTTTTGTCGTGCACTTCTCGAGGTTCTTATAGAATTTGGGTCATCATTGATTGGTTGACCAAGTTTTCTCACTTTCTTCCAGTTCAGTCTTCCTACAGTGCTGAGAGATTGGCTCGAATCTCTGTTCGAGAGGTGGTTCATCTTCACGAGGTGCCAGCGTCAATTATTTTTGATAGAGGTTCCCAGTTCACCTCTAGCTTTTGGAGAGTGTTTCAGGAGGAGTTGGGTACCCAGGTCAACCTTAGCATAACTTTTCACCCCCAAATTGATGGTCAGTTGGAGCAAACTATTCAGGTTCTGGAGGACATTCTCTGGGTTAAGTTATGGACTTCGGAGGTCAGTAGGATCAATTTCTAGCCTTAGCGAAGTTTTTCTATAATAACAGCTACCATTCGAGTATCCAGATGGATCCATTTGAGGTGTTGTATGGTACGTGGTATAGATCTCCTGTCGGGTGGTTTGATGCCTTTGAGGCTAGACAGCGGGGTACTGATTTATTACGGGAGTTGTTGGATAGAGTTTGGGTGATTCAGGATAGACTTTAGGAAGCTTAGGGTAGGAAAAAGAGTTATACTGACTGTAGGATTCATGTATTAGAGATTGGAGTTGGTGACCGTATGTTTGTTCGAGTGTTGCCCATGAAGGGCGTGATGAGGTTCGGGAAGAGGGGCATGCTCAGCCCCAGGAATATCTGACCATTTCATATTCTGCAGAAGGTTGGGGATGTAGCATATGAGTTAGCTCCAACATTTTCTGCCATTCACCTTGTTTTTCATGTGTCGATGCTTTGGCATTACATTTCAGATGAGTCTTACGTGCTCCAGTGAGATTTGGTTTAGTTGGATGATAGGTTGACTTTCGAGGAGGAGCCAATTGATATTCTAGCCAGAGATACCAGATGGTTACGCTCTAGGGATATTTTGGTGGTGAGGTTCAGTAGAGACACCGTTCAGCCGAGGAGGCTACCTGGGAGATCGAGCATGACATGTGGACCCAGCATCCTCACATGTTCGTTCCTTCAGGTACTTCTTGACGTTTGACTTTCGAGGACAAAAGTCCTTTTAGTAATGGATGATGTAATGACCCTCTAGGTCATTTTCCTCTTTTTCTGCATTTAGAGCTTTCCTATAGCTACTCCAAGTCATTTAGTACTTGCTGGGACTGGTAGTTTGGTTCCCAAGCAGTTTGTTTGTTCTTTATGTCATTTTCCCTGTTTTGGAGCTTTTGAAATTGAAAAATTGGTCTTCTGCCAAAACTTCAAGTAAAGGGCCTCGGATGAGAATTTCGACAGTTCCGTTAGCTCCAAAATGGGGATTTTAGTTTAGGGGAACCTTTGGTTCTGGTCTCGGCTTTTGGGCTATTGGTCGAAAATTGGTAAAAATGGAATAGTGGGTGTGGGGCCCATATTTTTTTGAAATAATCTCTATTGAGAATTTTGATGGTTTTACTGACACCGAAATACCATTTCTGAAAGGATAGCATATTTTTTATACGCGCATGGGGTTCCGAACGAATCTCGAGCACCCGATTGGAGTCTTTTTGGACTTAAAAAAAAATCTGGTGTAAGGTAGCTAATGTAGCCGATTAAGCGGCTTGGTGACCGCTTAAGAGATAGCCGCTTTAGCAATGGTTGGCCACCTTTGTAGTGTTCCCTTTAGCGGTCCTTGGTCGTTTAAGTGACGACCGCTTAAGCGGTCATTTGGCCGATTAAGCGTCCACTATTGTATATATGTGTATAGTTTTCCTCCGACCCCAAACCATTTCCTAACTCTAAAATCACCATTATTTCACTTTGGGATCTTGAAGATCAGTGTGGGATCATAAATTAAATCTAGGATTCATTGTTGATTGATTCTTGATCATCTTCCCCCCTTTCAATTGTAAATTCCCGGTCTTTATTCCGCTAATTCTATAGTTTTAATTCTTGATTTTCTTTGGACTTTTCGGACTGATTTGGACTCGATATTGAAGGCTGGTCATGCTCAAATTTTGAGTATGAGATCCTTGTCCCACGAGGGACAAAATTGCAGGTTTGATTTCTGAATTTCGTCAGCCGACCCCATGGGTGATTTTTTATTTAATTTTTTATCCGGTGCGTAAATTTATAAAATGGGTATCATTCTTCTCGTATTGATGCATAGATTATTATTTTGGTAGTGTGGCAGGGGACAAGGGTTTCTCGGAAGGGAAAAGTTCTGGTTTAGTGAGTTGTGAGCGCGTTCTTTGGCATTCAGGTAGGTTACGGCTTACCTACTTTGAGACTTTGCTTGATTAAGGTATTCGTATGATAATTTTCTAATTGTTAGTGGAATATTGTGGCTAGAATACATTTCAGTTATGTAATTATGATCCTTATAGCCGGTTAATAGACCTTAGAGTAGAATTTTGCCTTGGAATCCTTAGACTCGGTAGTCACTCCTTCTTTAGAATTTGGTTTAGTGTACCGAGTATCCTTGGGACTAGAGTTAGATGCCTTAATCTAGGCTCGGCTAGCTGCTTGCGTTAGGTCAGGTTTCTCGGGGTTTGTGGCTAGTGGTACCACTCCTTTATGACTATTTGCCTTATGATAGCATATTTTCTTGTTGTAGATGACTGTAAATCACTTAGGTTGCATAGTGGTGAACTGATTACTGGTATTTGCTTTGCTTTGCTCACTTTGCAGTACTTGTTGATTTTATATCCTTGGCATTTCGGTCTAAAAACACTGTTTTTTGACTTGAAAATGGGAATTTTGAATACTTTAAGGGAACTTGGCTTTTTAAGGGAAAAAGGACTACTTTAGCCCCGGTTCGAGTCCGGACACTTGATACTCTTGACTATTATCTATTTTAGCCCCTATTTGAGTCTGAGCACGTGACATTCTTGATTATTATCTATTTTAGCCTCGGTTAGAGTCTGGGCACTTGTTGTTATTGGTTCCTATGTTGGGAGTCTTGTTCAAGTCCAGGCAAGGTATATGGAGAGGAGGAGTATACGGTACAGTTGGGCTTTTCTCTCATTTCTTTACTGCATTTTATGGTTTTCTCTCGCGTTTGTTTACTATTAGGCTTGGTTATACTTATTATCACTTGTTGCTTGCACCCACCGTGCTTACGGGGCTCGGTTGGGTTAATTTATTGTTGTGTGTACCTTCCGGGCTTATGGGGGTTCGGTTAGGTTATAGTTAGACGTTACTTTATGCTTTTTGAGTTATTTACTTATACTTCTCGTAATTGTCTTGCTTTAGCCTATTACCCTCTCTAACCCCTCTTTCTTACCTTTATCGTATATTCGCACTTTATTATACTTTTATCTTATTTGAGCTCAGTCGGACTGTGATGCCTACTGAGTATCGCGTGTTTTGGTACTCATCCTACACTTTTGCATCATTTTTCTTGATGCAGATCCTAGTACGAGTCATCGTCGCTGACGTCATCCTCGTGCAGAGCTGTTGATCGAAGATTTAGAGTGAGCTTTTGGCGACCGAAGCTGATCAATCTCCTTCTATTTTGGATTAGTCTTATTTTGTACTTTCGGAGACTATTTTGTATATATTGCACTCATCTAGTACTCCTTATGCTTTAGTGGCTCTTGTACAAACTATACTAGGTCTTGGCGGTTCCATTTTGTATATTAGTTCTTTCCCCTCGCTATTTGTGTGCTTGCTTATTAATTGCCTTATTAAATGTTTTACAATGATCTTCTCTCTTCGGTCTGTTAGTCCATTACTTGCCATTTCAGGCTATGGCTTTGACTTACCTACTGACGGGTTATAGTAGGTGTCATCATGACCTGAGTTTTTAAGTCGTGACAGGTCCCTTCGTAATTTGTCTTCTAAATTTATGTATTTTAGCGAGCAATGTGAAGTATTTCTTCCAGAGAGTTCGAAAATATACATAAGTTAATTCAAGTTAACAAGTTATGTGGAGGAAACCAAAATTTGCCTTGTAAGTTTAAGAGTCCTAAATTTTTTTTACTAGTTTTTGATAAATTATTGAAATCAACAGAAATCTAAGAAGAATTGTAGTTCCACCCCCTAAAAGATGAAATGAACGTACACCAATAATAACTATTGTCCATAAGTACTAGGCAATATTCGGTTTCATTACATTGTTGTACCGCATAAAACCAAAATAAGTAACAAAAACTCACATGTTTTTAATTAAATCTTGATTTTTAATTAGGTTTAAACAATATATATATATATATATATTACATGACCCGAAAAACACGTGCCAAGAAACTAATGATTCAAAAATGTGTGCTTTGGAAAAATTTATTTTAAAATTTTACCTGCACGACCCACTAAACGTAAAGGCAGCCTGGAGGGGTTCCAAGTTGAGTGAGTCGATCTTGGTCCGAACCAGCTCAGTGGGCAAGAATAACTGAAACAGGAATCAATAAGCTTCCTTTCATTCTCAATGTTTTAGTCAAAAGACTCACTTATCATACAAGGATGAAGATTTTGTTGTCATAGCTCAAATTAGGAATTTAAATTGTTAGTATTAAATTATAATTAGGGTTCGTTTGGGATTGTTGGTAGAAAACTGCTTATTTGAGAAGTACTTTTTTAAAATAGCTTTTCAGAAAAGTATTTTTGAAAAAAAAACAATTTGTGTTTAGTAAATTCATTTGAAAAGTGTTTTTGATAAACAAATTGTGTTTGGATAATTTTTTTCAAAAAGTGTTTTTGAGAGACAAACGACCAAAAAGGACATGTATGAATAAACTTTTAGTACTAAAATCATTTTATAGAGAAAATTTATTTTAAATATCTATTATAATATTTTTAATTAAAATTTTATTTTTATTTAACTAAAATCATCAATGATATTTTTAATTTTATTTTATAAAAATGAGTCAAAAATAAAATAATAATATATAAATTATAGAATGAAATAAAGAATTATAATGTAAATATGAAGTATAAAATTTTAAAATATAACTTTAATCAAACTTATAAGATATGTTAATTAATTAATAAGAAATATTTTGATATATATATATGTGTTTTTTTTTTTGTGTGTGTGTGTGTGCGCGTGCGCGCGTATAAGTGACCGGAATATTTTTGTCATGAAAAAAATCATTTTTTGTTTCTGCTTCTGCTTTTTTTGAAAAGCAAAAATTTTCTCCTTCTTCCCAACAGCAGAAAAACTGCTTCTTTTTAAAAGCACTTTTACACGTTTACCAGACACCCTTCTTTTCAAAAAAAAAAAGTGTTTTTTGTAAGAAAAAGACAATCTCAAACAGGCTCTTAGTTGATAAAACATCCTAAGCTTTCGATAAAGAATCTTACCCACCGATAGACCATTACATGTAGTTGCTTAACTCTTCCAATTCATCTACAAACATTTATCCAACTATTCAAATGATGTTGAGGGAAAAAGAAATTGAAGCAACTTATACTCCTTTCAATATTTAGTGTAACTTATCATTTTACTAGATAAATTACCCAGCTTTCATCATCTATTCCCTGGTCTTGCCCATGAAATTGATTCTTCTTGGATCAAGTTATACTATCAACAGAACCACCAAATTTTATTGCACAGAAATGCAATCATGAAAAGTACTCGCAGCATCAGCAAAAGAACGAAGAAGAAATCCAACTTAACAATAGCCGATTGATTAGGTTGAGATAAAAACACGAAACTCCGTTTTATTAAAAAGTTAAAGAGACGTTACAGCTATGTTTCTCCTCCGGAGAAGGTTAATTTATTGTGAATTTTTATCTCTGATTTGAAGCTTCAGTTGGGTATGAACTTCAGATTCACATTAATCAAGCTTAATGATTCCCATCACCTTAAGATATGCCTTTATGATTCCCATCACCTCACTCCCCGGAAACCAGCCAAGACAACTTCTAGCAGCTGCTATTTCACTGAACTTGTCAACCGAATCACCAGCAAAAAACTGAAGGTTCTTATTTTTGTCTTCTTCAATCCTTGTACCAGTATCTAGGTCTTCGCCAGCCTGGACGGATGGAAGGGGAAATGGATCAAGGGAAATACCTGACAGGACAGATTCTCCACCCAAAGCACTCACAAAGTCTTTTAAACCACATAATGCAAATGGCACTGGTTCAAAGCTGTGATCCCCATACTCTACAGGCGTGGAGTGGTCTCCAGTGACACAAAGGTAATAGCTGAATCTCCCAATTGATTCAGCCTCCCAAAGAAGCCTAGCTAATTGTCCTATAGCACAATCGACAGCTTCCAGTCCCTTCACTTTGAACACGCTTGCTTTATCATGACCTGCATCGTCAATTGCCTGCAAATCCAACAATGGACATATAACCATCAACCTCACAGGAGACAAAAAAAGGAGGAAAGAAAGAACGACCTAAAAGGCAGATGCTCCTTTGCAAAAGATGATGTAAACAGCATAAAGAAAATTACACCGAACTTGCTAAAACAATCAAATGTCATTCTGCGATTCTTCTTTATGCTTTTGTTACTCCAAAGAAGACTTCCATCTAAACACGAAGCCTAAAACAAGATGACCAATGGATAGATCTTCCTAAATGAAACCCTCCTAACCACCCTGACAAGCACCTCCATATTCTACAAACCCATGCATCATCTCATTAGAAGCGTTCAACGTGACCCCCGTAAGCTGTTATTAGAAAATTGACCTTTTGTCAACAATTGAAGCATAATAAGAAAAAGCTAAACTGATTTTGATGTTAAACCTTAATGTGAAGGAACCCAAAATCATAGCCATCAAATCGACCAGGCTTGTACCCATCTTCCCCGGGCACAAAAACATTGGGACAAGATTGCAGAGGTGCTGATAGTGCCCTGGTTATGGCAGTTGCTTTTGATGTTAATAATGTCCTATAGTCTCCTGTCGCTCCAGGAGCTTCCAGAATATCAATCCCAAGTGACAAACCCAAGCCAGCAATAATCTTGGTAGGAGCTACCATGCATGGACAGAGACCATGTATCTTTTCAAATGGAGCAACCTACAGCATAGAACAAATCAGAAATGAGAAATAAGGCTCCAACCAGAAGAAAATGACTTTCTTCTTTCTAGTATGTCCATAGCTGAATTTGCTAGTGGAAAAGTTCCACGTTATTTATCATAAACTGACCAAGCAAAACACCCACAAAAAAGGAAAAAACTTCACAAACAGACACTAAAAAAAAACACTCCGCATACCTCAATTCTAATGCCACATCCTCGTAAAAGAACCACATTTGCAACATTCTTTCCTTCTGCTGTCCGTTTGGCATTCAATGGATGGGCAAGTAAAATGCGCGAAATTTCTTTAGACAGTTCATTGACAACTGCAGCTGTGTGCTTTGTTTCATCTGTATCATCAAGAGGCTTCGCTTGTAAAAGTAAGCGGTTGTCTTTCAATGGGTCAGTTCCCGATATATTTCCACTTAATTTTGGTCCCTTGACAACAACTCCACATCTATGCTCCGTAGCATACCTAAAACAAACATTGTATATTGTTCTTTTTCTTCACTAATGGATATTGTGTACAACTCATATTCCAGATGCAGCAGCCAAGAACAACTTATAATAAGATTGCTTGCATACTATTTAAGTAGAGATAATAGACTACTGAGAAATAGCAGTTCCTCTCATAAGAATACCTTTTGGAAATTTTTTTTATCGAGCCTAGCATGCAGCAGACAAAGAAAAAGTACAAATAAACCCTGTTGGCTAACATACGATTATGCACATCAGTGCTATATAAAGGACAAAGGAGTTCAGAGAAAAGGGACCGTATGTACCTGACTCTAATTTCATATCCAGGGAAAGAGGGCAACTTCATTCCATCCAATGCTGCACAAAGAATTGGCCCTTCTTCTTCAAAATGCCTATCAGCCCTCCGGCTAACAACTATTCCGGTTTCCTCATCCAGCGTAGCAAAGTTTGACTGATATTGAAAATTGAAAAGGTAAAATAAGCCAGAGACAATACTTTCACCTCATATACAAAGAAAAGTACCAAAAAGTACAATGAAATTTAAATTACAGAATAGGTTCAATGTTAGCAAATGACAGTACTGTGCATATAGTTTGTTATTCATACTTAGCATAGATGACAATTTCTCAGACCATAGCCCACTCCCAATAATGTCTCAGATACTGGTCCCCCTCTCAACCCCGATGAAAGAGGAGAGGCAGAATGCATGATAATATTTGAGAAGCCCTGTCTTCAATCGCCAAAAACTCAATGTGTCGATAAGATAGCCAAGGAGGATATACAGTTATTGCTTGTAGTTCAAAGAACAATGTCGGTGAGCAAGCTTGCTGTTTACTCAATATGGTGTGCCCTGTTGTTCTTTTCATTCTGTGTACCAGTGAAATCCTCCTCCTTTTTTTCTACAGAGTTCAGAGGCAGTTAACTTAACATAGGACTAGTCACTAGAGCATTAGAACATTACTGTAACACCCCGTGCCCTTGAGTTAAGTTTTGACCCGCTTATGCCTTATCATGAATGTACTGCCCGAACCCAGAATGAAAGGTAGTGTTTCAGGTGTTAAGAACAGGAATTTAAAAGTGGAATGGTGTATTTTAGTGGTTGAGTTGGAAAAGAATTGAAAGAAACAAGGTTTGAAAATCTGGGCCAAGGACAGGGGCCGTAGAATTGACATGCGAAGCGCGTGTGGACGGGAAATATTATGCTCAGTGATCGAGATACAAAACCAACATATGGGCTGCATATGTGACCAACGATCCATATGTTGCACCGTACGTTGAGACCTGGGAAGGGTAAAAATTTGATGCTTCAGTTCATGTGCAAAGCAACATATGCATGTTGGACATACGGTCCGCATGTTGTAACGTATGTGGAAGTCCCCAAAAACATAGCTACTGGAATTTTCCATGCCAAGGTATGAAAGGCCACTTATGGGCCGCAAATGTGGGATACAGCTCGTATATCCACCGTAGGTGGAAAGGGGAAATTCAGGGGATGAGACTTGTGAAGCCACATGCCCGCATGTGGATTGTAAGGCCCGGATGTCATACCGTACGTGGAAAGAATGAAGAGCTTTAGCGGAATCCAGGATACAGCCAACATACGAACCGCATATGGGATGTACAGTCTGAATGAGGCCACCATATGTTGGATGTGGCACAATCAATAAATACACGAAATTAGATTTCCAAATTCATTTCTCACTTCTCACGACCTTAGCAGCTCGGTTCTTACTCTCCACACATCCCCACCCAAGGTAAGTAAATTCTAACCTCTCCCATGATTATTCCAACAATCTTTACGCGGTTCTAACACTAAATCTTCTAGGTGGAATGATTTGGGAGACCCTTGTACTAGGCTTTGTTTGTCAGCTGGACCCTTCTACTTACTACTTTGCCAACTGAACACTTAAACTCGATGAAACTCAACATTTTAAACTCTTTTCTCATCTAGTCGGTGGTGCATGCAAAACAACCACTACACGTCAAATTCCACATCATTTTTAAATGCCACATAAGAAATTAAAATATTAAAAATAAATTAAATTAAATAGGCCACTTTTACAAACTATGGAAAATGTTCAACAATCATGTTCTTCATATTTGCTCACAAATTAAGCACCAAATTCATTCTAAATAACTAAAATTCTTCTCCATTTAATTTGAATTTTCAACTACAAGTTCACAAACACAAACACAAACACAACGGATCCCCAATTACAATTAATTTCACAAATCCACAAAAATCCATTTATTGTTCTTCAAGCTTATCAATGGAGTTCTTCAATCTTTCAATACCCATATCACTCACTTTCAATTCAAGTTCAAATTTTGACCCAAAAAAATAAAAAAAGAAGAAAACAAGGAAATCTTGAATTGTGAGAGTGATTCCCCACCCCCCCCCCCAAAAAAAAAAAGCGGGGTTGATTTTAGAGGTGTTCGAATAGTAAAGGGGTTGGAGAAGAAAAGAGTTTCTAAGAAGAAGAAGGGGGAGGAGGGGCTGAAGAAGAAGAACAAAGGCAGGGGGTGGGGGTGGTGAAGAAGAAGAATCGCGGAGTGAAGTGATGAAGAAGAGAAGAAAGAAAAAGGTGTGTGTGGATTCGGGGTGGGGGTGGGGGGTGGGGGGGAGATTCTTTTTTATTTTTTCCCTTTTTTAAATTTATTATTTGTTTTCTCTTATAATTTTAATATTTTTTTTAATGTAAAAAGTCACTTTCTTCTAAACACGTGGTCACACACTTTGTCTAATTCAGTCATCTTAATACCACATAAATCCTAGCCAATGGTCAGAGGGGTTCAATGGAATTAGTTTATGCATCTTAATACGGAGTAATATTTTTCGAGTCTTTATTCTCTCATGATATCAGAGTCAGGCTCATTCCAATTCATTGTTTAACGATGTTGGGCAGCCCCCCATCTTATATTATCCAGCTCTAGATGTCCAGTCCTGGGGCTGGGGTGCTGGAGTCCCACATAGATGAAGGGTAGAAAGAGAGGAGAAAGAGGTGGATGAAGAGCTGAAGGAGGAGGCAGAGCATGTGGAGGAGGAGGCAAAGCGGCGGTGGTGGCGAAGAAAAGCATTGAAACATAAATAAATTCTTTCCCCATGATATAGTCACTGATATACTGCTAAACTCCTGTCAAATCACTTCTCAGATTCAAACCTGTTTGCAAATCATGGCCTTCTCTAATTCAGGATCCCCAATTCATCAATCTTCACCACAACTCGGGGGGAGGTAGGGTTTTGTGTAAATAACAAAACTTGGGGGCTTTTAAAATTAGTGCCATTAACACTAATCACAAAATAGTCATCCCTACCTAATAAAAAAACTTGAGTCACCCATACTTGATTTTGAAACTTTGAAAGTCACCACCCTTAATCAAAAGACCCATGTCACTTGGCCTTCTTTCTAACGTAGACTTTTGGATTCCATTAAGCGAGAATATGGATTTGAGAAAATGTTGAAGCAACAAACTACATGGTGCTCTCACTAGTTTCTGAAAAACAAATGTTATTGAATTGGCAAATGGAGCCTTCAAATTTACAGTAAGTTTTGCAATACTAATTTCAAGGACTCTGCAATTTCCATTTAGCGTTTGTCTCAATTCTCACCCTAATCTTCTTCTTATTGACATTTTGCCTAAAATTGGAACACCATTGCATCAGCCCATGTTTCGTCTCCATTTGCAATAAGAGGTGTTATATATACTAGTTGTAGATGGCCCGTGCTAAGCCGGGGCCTAAGCTCATAAATTAATTTTTTTTAATGTTTGTTGTTTTTTTCATTACCGACACAAGGTTGGACATAACCCCCATTGGTGGCACTTAACATTGAGACGTTGAAGTCTCAGCACCTTCACCTTGCCACTTGAGCAAGGCTTCATTGGTTCAAAAATAAAATTTACTCCTGTTTTTTTAATCTTTAGGCGATGAGGAGTTAACTATCCAAGATGAGAAAACAGTTAAAAGATCAAATTAAATGCAAACCAATGTTTGCAAGCTCCTCGCAGTAGAATCTTAATATATATTCCTGACGTTTTATGGAAAACACATGACACATGAATATAAACAAGTACAAGAAACACCATAGAGAAAGAGGAATTAAACATTCTTTATTCCATCTAATAATGCTTCCAAAATAAGCCTGTAAATTGATACTTATTCTTTTCTTATATATAGACATGAATAAAGATGGAACATTGTATCCTCTCATTTTCCTGAAGAAAGATGAACAATGTGTAACAACACAGATTTGAATGAGGTACCCGAATAGCACTGCCATTCTGGGTTATCAATTACGATATTTAGTGGTATCCTAGAAAAAGCTTACAATCACGCAGAATGTATCGGCAGTTTCAAAATTTTTAGACGATTTTGAATTCAAGTCATCTTCTTCTCAACTTCATCTTCAATTTTACAAGCTTCAACTATTTTTCCTTATCCATCTTAAATTATTATCCAAATCATTAATCATTAAGGAGTTTAGTTTGTTTTCAAATTTTTCAAGTTTAATACATTTTAAATTTATTGTTCTTAAACATATTTTAGTCGGTTAATGAAATCAGGACCATCTTTTAGTCTTGGTATAACCCAATTAGATGAGCAAACTCCAATGGAGGAATTACATGTAGAAAATCCAATGCCTACTATATATGATATTACTACACCACCTAATTTTGTTCCGGACAATTTTGATTCAAAAGATATTGATTTTCGTGAAAAAAGATCCAAGCATCGCAATGACCCGGCTATGATGAAGAAGTTATGGGAGGAATTGATCAGAAAATCAAAAAAATCGATGGCTTCATCTTCAAAAAGAAAAGATAAAGAGGCTACATCATGATGGCCTCCACCAAAGGTATGCAAATATCTATCATCAGTAATTTTGTGCAACAATATTTTTGAAAAATGTATCTTTGATGACCAAAAATCTTTAATTTTATGTAGCAGATATTTTTTGTTCAATCTGATACATAATTTTTATGTATCGGGTCACAACATCATCTTTGTTGAAAAAACCTTTAACTTTATGTATCTTCTACTTTTTATTCAGTAAGATACATAAAGTTTATGTATCGGGACAAAAAATTGCATTAATGATACATAAAATTCGAATATCAGTGGATGTTTTGTTGTAAAGATACATATGCTATTTTATTATGTGTTTAAGTTTTTTATGTTATGAATATCCACTCAATAATTAAATATATATTTTGATTGCTATGCAGGGAATGAAATATGTTGTGCAAGATATTCCGCCTCATCCATTGAGATTCGACAGCTCATGCAACCGACATTTTTTAACTGATTTTAATGAGATTCTGAGCAGTGAGGTCATTGAGTTATTTCGAGAAACATGTTTTGATGTTTATCTCAATATTCCAAATTATAAGTACACCGGTTAAATAACCAAATGAGTTTTGATGCTCGAGTTAGAACAGGACAATCCTGATGAAGTTCATGTATGGGTCAACAATAATGTGCTCAGATTTTCCATACCTGAATTTGCTCTAATTACTGATTTAAAATGCATTGGTGATATAGCAGATTTTGAGTATCCAGATTCTCCGGCCAGTGTGTTGATGGAAAAGTATTTTCCTAAAAAAGTTGTTGTGAATAAGGAGGATTTTGTTGAATGTTTCAAGTTGGGCAATTTCGACAATGATCAGGATGCCCTCCAGATAGCTATCTTGTACTTCATTCATACCTTCATTCTCTCTCAATTGCACGATGCACCTGTCAGCATTGCAGATTTTAAAATGGTGGAGGACGGGAAATATAGAGATTTTCCATGGAGAAAGATTGCTTTCGAAATTTTCTGGATATAGAGATTTTTCATGGGGAAAGATTGCTTTCGAAATTTTTTTGCATACATTTAGACAAGATGTGAATGTGGTAAAAAAGTTGTATTGATTAGGAGGCATGCCACACGCACTAAATGTATGGATGTACGAATGTTGTTCCGTAGTTGAGAGAAAGGTAGTTGTCCATAAGGATAACAATATTTCAAGGATACTGAACTGGGAAGTTGTTGGAGTCAGGCCGCAATATGAATATTTTATGGGATCAATGTTTAGCAAGGTATATCTCATATTCAATTCTGTTTTGTTTTGTTTTATATTGAATTTGTTTTGTTTACGTTTAATACATCACACACACTTTCAACATACATTCCAACATATATTAGTAATTATGTATCTCAAGAAATAAATCTATTATACATAGCATATTCATATAATAGTTATGTATCTTCATGATCAGTTAAAAATACATAAAAAACTGTCATCATGAAAATTTATACACCTTATTCATTTTATCTGTTTACCTGATATTTATTCACATATTTAGTATATACATAGTCCAAATCGATTTTTGACGATAATTTTTTTTAAAAATCTTTCTCAGTGTGTGCACACCAACCTAGTGCCTACAGAAGTGGAAATGGACAGACTTGAATTGCCATTCAGTTATGCTGCTATTACGTCGTTTGATCATTCAACATCGTGTATACCTACATCATCTGTTGGTACATACGGGAAAAAGGTTATTGAAGTTGAAAGTCTTCCTGTTGTGTTGGTAGATGATGGTTTTGATGACTTTAGTACAAAACCACCAGTTGATTTGCTGAGGAAGAAAAATGTTGGTTCTGGTACATGTTTGCCCCCCCCCCCTCCGCCAAAGAGAAGGAAGACTGATCCAATACCAAAGAAAAAAAAAATTCAAGGAGAAACAAAGAAGAAAACAACAGACTCTATCAAAGCAAAACAGACCCCGAGTACTTCAAAAAGTCCTCATGTCCACTTTGCTGAATCTGCAATAGACACACCACCTAGGATCGTTCAAGCTAAAGTGGCATTTGTTAGTGGCGTTACATCCCCATATTTATCAAGAGTTCATGAACAGTCATCCGGAGGCGATTCGTAGCCACGCGTGGCTGAAAAGACACAAGATACTACCCCCAACAATCACGAACAATACTTGGTAAAAACAGTTGTAGATGCATTGAAGTCTCATATCAAAACATATGTAAGTATATGTTGCATTTTATCAATTGAAATCATTTAAGTAAGATTCAAATTTAATCTCTACTATTTTTACGTTATAAGGTTAAAAATTCATGCACCTTGAGACTTTAGTCACTAAACAATACACGGACACCATGAAAGCTTTGAAGCAAAAGGAACATGTCGAGGAGAAGGTAATTGGTTTACAAATTTAAGAGCTTGTTATTAATTACAAAGTAATGGACATATCTTTTTTGTTTAATAGGTTATTGTTCAATCCGACAATCCAAATATAGATCAACATATGCATGAAAAAGGAGACCTTGAACCATCTCATAAACTGAAAGTCAAAAAGATTCGCCAAAACAAGATGATGGTCAGGAAGATTTCAACATTAGTCGTGTCCTGAAAGATATTGTTGTTGGTATTAATATGTTGAAGATAAAAACTATTTACAAAAGTGATTTTTTACGAGTACTCATACATATCTGCTATAAAGAACTAAAACATCAATTTTATGTAGTGCATTATTTTCTAGTGTGAAACTAACATAATGTGTCTGCTGCTTATACATCAAGAAGTATTTACCAATTCAGTTTATTATGTATCTGCAGCTTAATATTATCTTAATTATGTATCTTTTTGCCAGATTTTATTTAGTAATAGAGAAATAATTTAACTTTAGTTAGCATTTTTGTATCTTTAATAGAAATGGACTTTAACAATTATGTATCTTTCAGGATGATGCTACTATACCTGCTACTGTTGGACTTGATAGAGTCACAACTGTTAATGCACCAACTGATTCCACAATCCCAGAAAACTTAAAGTCCGCCATGAATAACCTATAGTCAATTTTACCTTGATGACAGTCAGTGGCCAACGAAATTTTCAAGCACCGAGGTAGTTCATAAAGAAGACACGAAGACCCCTAAAGCAAGGATCAGGAGCCTTCAAAAATTTTTAGGTCTCTATGCACTACAGTGTTTGGTTCATCGTCCAAAGACAAGGCAGATGGTACTGAGAATGTTCGTCAGAATTATCCATATGAAGGTGTCATAATTTCGGACGAGGCTCCAATGCATTTAATTGATATTTATTCAAAGTGGATTGCCGATGGACTGTTAAAGTATCATGCCAATAGGTAATATAAATCATTTTTCTTTCAAATTCCGTTTCATAAAATTCTTCTTATACATTCACGATATTAACACATAACAATCATGAAGGGAACTAAAGGAAGACCATTACAAATTAAAAATATGTGGTCTTGAATTTGATATGGTGGACTTTATCGTTGCACATCTCAAAATAAAGAATTGATTTTATTTGATGTCCCAACCCAAAACTAGCTGGAATGATGAGGTATAAATACCATCTGCCAAACGCATTATCAATATGCTTTTTCTGCCATATACATTTAATATGTAAATGTATCTGTTATCTTCTTTTTATAATTTATTATAAATTATTGATACTATTTGCAGCACCTCGATGTCATTTTTTATTATATTCGAAAAAAATTCAAGTTGCAATCTGATCAAAAATATAGATACACAACTGCAAATTATTTTTTCAAAGTCTACATAAACAAGACCTACCGAAGGTATTATCTAGAAAAAGGGGTTGTAATTCTGTCATCGCAGGAGGATTATCAACAACATCTTCAAGTTGCTCAAAATGAGAAATCTTTAATCAACATTATCAAAGATTTTAGCATCCCAGTTGGCCTTCCATGGCATTTGGTCGATGGGGTGTATATCCCAGTTAACTGTGACGGTGAGTTTCATTGGGTGTTAGTTGTTCTTGTTCTAAAAGAGAGACGCAGCCGTGTCTGTGATTCGATGTTGTCAAAAAGACATACTGATCCGTCATCTGAGATATAAAAGTTGGCCATAATGTTGCCTACTTACCTTCATCTCAGTGGTTTTTTGGACCAAACAAGTAGAACAGACTGGTCGAAGATTGAAGCATACAAGCACATAACAGATGATATCCAATTTATACAGGATCGTCCATTTGACGTTCAATATGTTGAAGGCATTGCTCAGCAGTCAAGTGGTAGCCTATAAGTATCATTTCTAATTTTCAAATAATTCAAAACTTTAAATAAATCAGATGAACATCAATGTTAGTTGGTTTTTTATTTTATGCAGTAACAACGGTGACTTTGTTGCTGCTTATGCTGAGTATTTGAGTGATGGTCTACCGTTACCAATTAATGGACTTGATGCGTAATTACTCCATAAAAAATACGCATCACTTTTATGAAACTATGGGATTGTGAAGGCTAAGAATAGTTATGTCAGTGACAGTGAAGATCCACCAAGACCAAAGCCGAATTTTACACCTCCTGCTGAATCAGAATTGGTCAACATTGAGTAGATTTGTATCTGTTGGGTCTGTCTAGATAACCTTATAAAAATACTTTTATGTTTTTGGTGAATAATATGTTGGATATGATCTGTGCAGCTACTGATCAAGGCATGTGTTGATTTTTTATTTTTTGTTTAACTTCTTTGTGGACATGATTTTTATCATGCGTTACGTAATTATGTTTCGTATAAACAACAAAAATATTTGTGGTCATGGTTATATATTATTTGTCTATGTAATTACAGTTTTTTCATCACTTTTTGTTCAGCGACACATCTTTTATAAATCCCAAGGAAAATGTATCTTTTTAACTTTCAGTAATGTATCTTTATGTCTGCAAAATCAATTTGTGAATATGTATGTACAACATTAATCAAAGTTCATCTACAATCAAAATTTTATGCAAGTTCATCTACAATCAAAATTATATGCAATGTATCTTTATATTTATACCCAATGCATGTTCACATAACCAAATTATGTAGCTTCATTGGGTAATTATATGTCTTTAATCATTTCATTGAAAAAATATATCTGCAAAGTTAGCAAATTAATATAGGATATCTTTATACATTTCTGAGTTAACCATCATGTTTAAAGTAAGAATGTATCTTCACATATTTTTGTGAAAAATATATCTTGATCATTATTTAAGGTGCATCTTCATTCAAAATTTTATTCAATGTATCTTTATATTTATAACCAATGCATGTTCACATAATAAAATTATGTATCTTCTAAATATTTTTTCTTTGAAAATGTTATTGGGTGATTATGTATCTTTATTACAATTTGGAAAAATATATCTTCACAGTTACCTAACGTATGTATCTTAATACAATTCTGATAGTAAAACATGTTTACTGTAATAGTGTATCTTCAGACATATTGATAAAAATGTATCTTTAGCATTATCAAAGTTGCATCTTCGTTTCTCTTTTTTAGGAAATGTATCTTTATATTTATAGCCAATGTATCTTCTCATAACCAAATTATGTATCTTTTATACACTTTTTCGACTGAAATAATGTAATTGCTTAAATATGTATATTTACGAAAGTTTTTTGGAAAAAAATGATCTTCAAAGTTATGATCAATGCATCTTTGTACATACATAAAATATGAACCTTAACTTTCCAAATTAAAATACGTATAAAGATACAAACAAAAAATTTAAAAAAACATAACATTCAATTAGAAATTTCAATGACATCATATCTAATATTGTTCAAAAAATACTACTATGACAACAAAGATTAAACTCCCAAAGCAGTTAAGACAAGTGGAAAACAACTACATCAATTCTCCTTTGGAAAGAAATTACTAGTTCTTCTATTGTGATCTTAATGACCGCATCTTCCACAACAATTTGTGGTTGACGATAGAGTTTCATCAGGTTTCTTATGCCTTGATTTCTTTGGCCTCCCCAGTGGTCTTTTGTACTTTGGTGGTAAGACCACTTCCTCTTCAATTTCTTTAGGCACATTCCAATCCTTCATATCGGGCATTGGATTAATTGTTACTTTATATGTCTTGATGATTGTCGTAGGCTTGTAATAATCAGAATAGTAGGGTCCTATATCTTTTACGTGTTTGCTCTTCAAAACGACAATTGCGTGATGACATGGTATCTCGTCAAGTTGAAACCTTCTACAATTACATATTTTTCTCTCGAGATCCACTATGTACCTTCTACCATCTTCATATACAGAGTACACATACTCTGATGAAGCCTTAACCTGTACAAACAATCACAGTGAAGATTGTATTTGTTTAAAAGTTTAAAAACAAATAATCTAATACATAATAACATAAACCAAAAAACCCACATATTTGAAATCGTAGTCTGTTAACATAACTCCAGATACACCTTTTTTGTGTTTTGTGTGTGTTTGAAAAATAAAACAAATGTACTTCACAAAATATACCATCAACCGAGAAGATTTTGCTCCGTTTAAAGTGAGAATTTATTCAAACCTTCTACCCAATGTAGTCTTTGTATATGATGCTATTTCTCTGTTCTTACAATTCCACGATCCAAATAGTATTCGAGCTTCTTCCAGAAATCTCAAGATAGGCAGTTCACGCGCCTCTACTAGGCAACTATTGGTACATTCAGCAATATTTGAAGTCATCATCATGCCCCTGTTTCTTGGAGCGTGACATCTTGCCCACTTATCAAAGCCAACATTATACAAGTAATCCTTAACCCTGTGGTCGATCTTGGCAACTTTAGCCGTAATATACTCAAAATATCTTTTCTGTAAGCCTTGGCCATTGAGTAGTATAAGTCACTAAGTTGTTTTCTGCTCTTCCTAAAATTGTTGCACACATTCCTCCAAAGATGCCAAATACAAGCAAAATGAGGAATATTAGGATACACAACACTTACACTCTTTATAATGCTTTCATTCCTATCAGATATGACACACATGTTCTCACGTTCTCCAAAGGCACTTCTAAACTGTTCGAAAAATCACGACCATGAGCAATCATTCTCAGTATCTACAACACCATACGCTATTGAAAATATACAACCTAAAGGACAGAAAAAAATATGATACATTAAATCATCAGGCCAATGCAAATTAGTTAATTTATAATGTTCATATTCAATATAATCTAAGATTAATTCAAGCAAGAGTTTAAAATTAGTTCTTTAGATAAATATGACATGACATACCTGCTCCATTGAGAGTGCTAGCCGAAACAAACATTCCCTTGTACGCTCCACTCAAATGAGCAGCATCCACAACAACTACAGGTTTAAAAAACTCGAAACCTTGCATCATTGCTTGTAAAGATATAAAAAGTTACATGAATTCATTTTCTGGCGACTTATGCATCCTAATGTGTGAGTTGGGATAAATAGTGTTTAGCACATGAATGTATCTTGGCATTCGTCTATATCCATCGACCGGTTCACCCCTTAGCATCTCTATTGCTCGCTCCTTAGCCCGCCATGCTTTCATGTAATTAATATCGACACCATATAAAAACTTCATCTCCTCAATTATGTCACCTGGAGTGTGTTTTCTCTTATGATTGACTAATTTAGGGATTGTAATCCCACTAACAAAGGCAACTGTAGCTTGAACTTGGGTGATTTCCCTTTCACTTACCGGGAAACAATGTACATCGTTAAAAGTCCTAATTCTAAATAAATCACAACTATTCAGACAAGATGCTTTCATTATCCATGTACAATCCTCTGAATAACATTGTAGAACATAGCTGAAAAAATTGAACAAACCATTATTAGAAATAACAATAGTATCAGGCATCAAAAACAAAAACAATTCAACAAATTAATGGTTCACACAATTAATTCAATGTATCAATGTATCGGATTAGCTTAAATGCAACATATTTAGTTAATACTTATGTATCTTTTTAATTTTGTAAATTAGTAAATTAAGCAAACTGAGCAGATATAAAATCTATTGCATTAGCCGTGTTTTAATCTGCAAAGTTAGTATTTACAGTGATAAATGTATCTTTCAGTAAAAAAAATGTATCGCATTTGAAAAATGCATCATATTCAATTAAAAATCATATATCTTTGATAATTTGGTAAAAAAAAAGTACATTAAGCAAACTGAACAAATACAAAATCTATTACATTAATCTGGTTTACATCTGCAAAAAGATACTTCAGTTGCCATAAATTAAAGCAAAATATAAATCAACCTTCAAAAATTTCTAAAAGATACATAAATAAACATACCTTTCTTTGTCGGAACGTTTCGCTCTACAGTTGAAGTTATGACCTATGGCATATTTAGACATAACAGATACAAGAGTTTCCTTATCCTTGTAAAGCTAATCCACCTTAACATCTTCATTTTTGCAACCACTAATGAAGTTTACAATCTCCATTTCTGGTACATACAATGAATCATCATTTTTTTCTCAACTACTGCAAGTGCTTTAGCATCCACTTCCATTCCTTCAACACAAATAATTGCACCAGTATCTGCTTCAAATGCCCTCTCATCGGTACATTTTTCAGTTGTTGTTATGTACAGAGGATACATTACAAATTTTGACATACTTTTCTTCAATTCGACATATAGCTTCACTCCATTGTCGTTGAGAATCACCATTGGTGAGGAGTTCCCTTCTACGATGTATCTGACATCGATTTTCTTCGATGATTCAATAATTTTCAATTCAACAGCTATAGCAGAAATCAAATTCAAATAAGAAATATTCTCTTCGACGACAATCCCATCACTTTTGTATTGTTCGTATTAGATATCAGAAAACCAAACTCCGAAATGCCTCAACAAGATTGAAATGTTCATTGTGAATCTGATATAAAATTCAAAAGTGGAGAAACAGAGCTTGAGAATTTTTGAATTTTTTTGCCGAATGAGCTTAATTGTGAAAATGAATTTAGAAAATGGAAATCTGTTACTGTTTTTAAGGGATTCAACAACCGAAATAAATTCAAAAACGCATTAATGGATCATTAAATCTCGCAAAATCCGGTTCTTTCCATTTTAAAATTAATTTTTTAGGAAAAAAAAGTATCTTTAGAAAATGTATCTCAATACAATTATGTATCTCAACATCTTAAAATACGGGATTTTCTGTAAATCTACAAAATACCGGGATTTTTTGTAATTATGGTCCAAACTATAGGGATTTCTATTGTTTATACTAAAAAAAACCCTAAACTTGTCCACTAAACTTACTTTAGCACCATAACTTTACTGACATTTATATACCCCTAAACATATTCTTAGTGAATTAAATAGGGGAAAGGACACCACATGACCCATCTAAAAACAAATGACCCATGTTTGGGCTATTGGACATGGAGTGGCCAGTCGACCCAAACTAATTCCAAAAATGGCTAGTCGAGACTGTATCAATATGGTATATGGGTTGTATCAATATGGTATATGTAGACACGTGATTTTTGACCATCTTCAAATTTTACCTATTTTTAACATTAAAAATTTATTTTAGTTTAATTTTATTTTAGCTTTTCATTTCATTTTTCAATAAGTTTATTTGAAAAATTGTGAAAAAAAGAATTTCAAAAAAATAGAGCAACATTTTTAGGATAAGTTTTATTTTTACTTTTTAAAAGAAAAAGAGTTCTTTCAAAAAATATGTTTTCTCTTAGTTTAGGTTTTAATAAATAAGCTAGTGATTTTAATATTTCTTAATTATATTTTTAGTCTAGTTATTTAACTTTTATATATATATATTTTTTTATTAGTATAATAAAAATTAATTAGTTAAAATTTCTGTCATTATTTCACTTTTAATTCAAAAAAAAAGAAGGAAAATCCCTCAACCCAACTCCCTCGCCCTCTCCCTCACGTCTCTCAAACCCTACACCCCACTCCCTCTCAACCTCTCACAATTCAGCACACACACACACACGATACTCACACCACCCCCTCACATGCACACACAACAGTGACATACGAGAGAAAAAATTGGAAACACTTAGAGAAAAAGAGCAACACAGAAGGCAAAACAGAGGAGAAAAAGAAAGAAAAAGAGTTGTGAGTTGAGTTCGGATTCCTGTTCAAGTTTTCGGAGACGGTACTCCTACTCCTTCTTTCATTTAGTCATCACACAGGTTCTTATGCGATCCTGCACTATTTATTTTATATGTTTTATTGTGAATCGAATCATGAACAAAATTATTTAAATGATTTCATGTGTTATTTAATATGCACGGTTGATTCATTATGTGAGTTTTTTATTGTTACTATGAGTTGTACGTTTAAGTTACCGAGTGCTTATGTGTTTGTACGTAAATTTGGAGTTTAACGTATTCTTTTGTCGGGTCTACGTTGCCATATTTTTAAAATTAAATGCTAACATAGACAATACTCACAATACATAGAATAAAAGTGGGGAAGAAAATAGATAGGTATATTTCTCAGAGGTTATGATGAATGATTTGAAAATATTAGGTTTTGAGGTGGTAAGATTCATAATGTTTGATTAGTACTTAATTATGTAGTTTCTTACAAATGTTTTCTTAGTTATTAATTTTATGTTGATTAGTTAAAATTATGTTAACAAAAGTACTAGTAGAAGCTTGGCCATTTATTATTTTTAATGTTCATGTGCATGTCCAGTACTCTTGGTATCTAATACTATAATTAGCTAAGAATTCTTCAATTAATCAATCTTTAACTTAATTAGATAACAACTTAAATTTACTTTGAGTCTGTGATAAGTTTTCTTTTATGTTGTTACTGTGTAATATATTTCCTTTGCCATAAACTCATGTCGATCTATGTGTTTTATATCCCTTTTTATTAGTAATTGTCGAGGAATTACGAAAATTAAATTGTGGGCCAATTAGTCATTGGCCTGAATGGATTAATTTGCACATCCAAAATTGGTTTAACTAGGGTGAGATTGAGCGAGATGGGTTGCAAATTTATTCTAGACTCGTCCTAATGGAGAAAAGAAAAGAGAGGAAAAATATTTGTAAGGGAGCGAGGCGAGGTGTGATTAATTCATGGCTCATCGCATAAAGAGTGAAAAGAAAGTAAAGTGAATAAGAAATTGTCTCGAGTTTACAAGAAAAAAAATGACTCTAAGCTAGTGTATGTCAAAACTTAGAATGTAGTTATGCATCTAAGTTTAGACCAATAAAAGTTCAACATTATATATGAGCGAATCATGGCCTGTAATGCAACTATCCAAAATAGTTTAAGTTAAGTACAAGTCAATAAAGCGACCATGCTAGAACCACGGGACTCGAGGAATGCAACATCTTTGATTTTTCAGCGAAATTCATCTTTTCTCCGATGTTCTTTTGAACTGGTGGTTTGGTAGTTTTTCCGTGCCGAAAACGACTTATCGGAGATGGTGTCGCAGAAAACTTAACACCAAGTTTTTATTTTGCATAAAACAAAAAATAAAAAGGGAAAAGGGTCAAAAATACCCCTCTACTTTGATAAATTGGCTAAATTTGCCCCTCGTCATACTATTGGGCCAAATATACCCCTGTTGTTATACTACAGGGCCAAATATACCCCTGCCATTAGCAAAGTTATCAAAAATACCCCTCTTTTTAACATTTCTCCATCATGGCAAGGTGAGAGCCACGTGGTATGACATTTGGGTCAGGCGGATGCCACCTCAACATATAATTTTTTTTTCCTTTTTCCTTTTAAACTTTTTGCTTCAATTTTTATTAATTATTTACAAAAATTGATAAATTAAATACTCATATATTTTATTTATTTAAAATAAAATAACCGTCCTTGTTAATAAATGTCGAACTTTCCTCACCAAACGGAAGAGAACCACCACCAAAGATGGCGGAAGGAAAAGATATGCCACATGTCGAGCTGTAAAGAGAAAAAGCGGCGAGTCTGGGAACTGAATTTCCGGAGAAGGTGGTGGATTTTGAAAAGTTCAGCGAAGAGGTGCCGGAAAAAGGGGGGTTTAAGGTTAGAGAAATGCGAGGAAAAGTTGACACCACCATGGATGTTTTACTACTTGTGAGAGTGATTAGTAATTAGTCTTTTTTTGTGTGTTAAATACTCACATATTTTATTTATTTAAAAAAATTGATAAAATAAATAATTAAGTACTAAAATTTGAAGCAAAAAAATTAAAATGAAGAAGGAAAAAAATCTGATGCTGAGGTGGCATGCCACGTGGCATCCATCTCACCCAAATGTCACGCCACGTGGCTCACACCTTGCCATGATGGAGAAATGTTAAAAAGAGGGGTATTTTTGATAACTTTGCCAATGACAGGGGTATATTTGGCCCTATAGTATAACAACAGGGGTATACTTAGCCCAAGAGTATAACGAGGGGCAAATTTAGCCAATTTATTAAAGTAGAAGGGTATTTTTGACCCTTTTTCCAAAGAAAAACAAAGTGAAGAATTAACAGAGAAAAGGAAAGGAGAAGAAAATGTTATGGGAGAAGTTTGGCATCTTAGAGTAAAATGCTCCAATGGCGTCATCTGCTCAATGAACAAAGAGGAACGAAAGAGAAAAGACAAAGAAAAAGCAAAATAAGGACAAATAAAGAGAAAATTTAAATTGAAAAGG
This sequence comes from Capsicum rhomboideum, assembly GCA_031232105.1. Taxonomy (NCBI): domain Eukaryota; kingdom Viridiplantae; phylum Streptophyta; class Magnoliopsida; order Solanales; family Solanaceae; genus Capsicum; species Capsicum rhomboideum. Next base: position 55,162,750 of record CP124716.1, on the reverse strand, counting down.
AATTATTAAGAAAATTAATTATATGGAAAAGGTTCAAAAATACCCTTCTACTTTAATAAGTAATTGGTTGTATGACACCCAATTAAAAGATGACAAGTGTTTAGTTTGAATTGGTTTTTGTGTTTTTTTTCTCTTCACGCGCGTGTAGGAAGGTGATGATAAGTATTATGCCATGTCACTCTTTAGGTGGTAATTAAATTCAACTGAAACTAAAGTAGGGGGTAAAGAAACGTCTGTAAAGTTGTAGTGCTAAACTAAGTTTTGTGGACAAGTTTAGGGGGAATTTTATGTTTTTATCTCAAGCACTTTTAATGATACCTACTAATTTTGAAGTTACCATTTCGCCTTGCATGGATTTATTCTCCTAAATTTTCAGTGAAAAATTACCTTTTTCCCCCCTCGACTTTACTTTAAAAATCAAACTCCCCCCTCAACTTTAAACAATGAGCATACTCCCCCTTTTTCCTATTTATCTTTTTTAAATACCTATTTTACCCTTACACTATTGATCTTTATTTTCTTTCACCTCTTTAAAATCATTATATTTTTTATTTTTTAATATGTATAGTAAATTTCTTTAAATAAAAAATAAATATTATTTTCTAGATGAAAAAAAGAAAAGTGAGAAACATTTATTTAGTATATAAGTTAATGACATTTTAAATGAAATAAATGATCAGGATAAGAAATTAATTTATTAATAATAATCAAAATACTATAATATCTTCTTATATAAGTAAAAATAACAAATAAAAATAACTTTATAAACATATTTCAATGCATGTAATACAATAATATTTGATAAAAATGTGAAGATATATTTTATAACAAATTAATTCTTAAATTTTACTTATATTGTAAATACATTTTAATTTATTATTTAGAATATTTCATTAGTGACAATCGAAACTCATTTATCTATATAAATAATAGAAAATAAGAGAGAAACAAAATTTAAATATGTACACAAACATGTGCATACATATGTACATATACATACTTAATACATGTAATAGAAAGGTCAATCCCTCCCCTACGACACCAAAAAAATCGGGCCGAACTTCTAAACCGCCCGCTTTCATAGAACAATATCGTGACAAATAGACCTAAGTGGTCATATTGGATCCTTGGGAACCATCAAAATAACAATCATAAAAAATAACATTAGCTTTTGTAGCAAGTTCATAAAAAATTTATTCTATTTATAATACTAAAATATTTAAATAAAAAATATATAAATACTTGAGTAAATTAATTAATATATAATGTAATATAAATATATTATATAAGTGGAGGTTGCAAATGTCAAGGTTAAACTAGACATTGCCTAGGTAAAAGGAGAGAGATTGTTTATTATTCAAAGTTGAGGGGGGAGTTTGATTTTTAAAGTAAAGTTGAGGGGGGGGGGATAATTTTCATCCCATGTATTTATTTGTGAGAAAATGTTAAAAATTGTCAACTAAATGCAAATTATTTCGAATACCAACCCCTTTTTAAAAAAACATTACTAGTGAAATGGACATAAAATATTTTATTAGCTATGGAAATTTTTCTAATATCTAAATGTAAAAAATGTGTTAATATTTCTTTTAGTTTTCAAATCCCAATAAATATAAAGTTTTAATTCATTTCATAATTTATAATTAGTTTTGTAGTTTATTCAAATTTTTCACTCCTTAGGAGTTTATAGTCGTGTAGGGGTACTGGTTTTATTTATCTCTATGTAGGTTATATAGTTTTTTTTTCGCTAAAAACTTTATTAACATATATAAATAATATATCAAGAACTCAATAAATAAAAAATTTGTAATTAAAAATTCATAAATTATAAATCATGGCGCCGCTTCTGTAACTAAGTATATATCTAATACTGTAAATGCTAAGAGTGATAAAATCTAAAGGAACTTGTAAAAGCCACTATGAAAAAATTTGCCAGGATCCTTAGTTATTATCCTTAATGGTTTGAATTTCACACTTTAATGACAACTCCTTCCATCACATTTAACAAAATATATTTTAATCTCTTCAATGGAGGAATATAATCTAACATTTTTTAAATCTTTTAAAGGGGATGGGATCACCTGCAGTACATTTATGTCCAGTATTTCTCAATACACTACTAGATGGAATCCACGTGTACCATTAAAATTGGAAGGCCTGGATTCATTTTATATATTAGCAGAGTATTTATTTTATGGAAAAGGGCCTAAAAAGTCATTCACCTATTGAAAATGGTATAAAAATGTCCTTCATCCACCTTTAGGCTCTATAATGCCCTCCACATCCACCTTTGAGCTCCAAAATGCCCTTCACATCCACCTTTGGGCTCCAAAATGCTATCACTGAGGTGGTAGCACATAAATTATGACGCACATCGAGTTGCAACATTCACTACTAAAAAGACTTTTGTCCTTAAAAGTTAAGGAAAAAAGGGTACCTAAAGGCTAAAAAAGGTGAGGATATCGGGTCTGCATGCTCCCAGGTATCCTTCTCAGTTAGATGATGCCTTTATTTAACTTTAACAACTAGAATCTCTCTAGATCTCAACTTCCTGACCTCTTTGCCTTAACTAGCAACTGACTCCTCTTCAAAGGCTGTTCTCTTATCTAATTCAACCAAATCCCACTGGAGAACGTGAGACTCATCTAGAACATACCACCTCTGCATAAACACATGGAACACCAGGCAAACAACCAAAAAAGCAGGAGGCAAAGCTAACTTTTTCCCCTGCTCTGAGCTGCATAGAGTCTCTCTTGAATCACCTGAACCCTATTCAATGAATCACGTAATAGTTTGGTGCCTGACGACCTAATCTCAAAAGCATCAAACCAACCCACTGGAGACCTGCACCTCCTACCATACAATGCCTGGAATGGAGTAATCTAAATACTTGAATGGTAGTTGTTATTATTCACAAACTCTGCCATAGCTAAGAATTGGTTACACTAATCCCCGTAATCAATAAAACAGGCCAGGAGCATATCCTCTCGAACTCGAATGGTCCGCTATGATTGACCATTAGTATGAGGGTAAAAATCTGTGCTAAACTCAACTGGGGTGCCCAACTCCTTCTAAAAACTTGATATGAACTGAGTATGACGGTTAGAAATGATATCAATTGGCACCCTATTCAAATGGACAATATCACAAATATAAATCTAAGCCAACCTCTCTAAATTGTAAGAAGACTCAACTGGTAAGAAGTGAGCAGACTTAGCCAGCCCATCAATAATGACCTAAATGGATCAAACCCCCAAAATGTTCACAACAAACCAATCACAAAGTATGGTTGTCCGCTCCCACTTTTAATCAATAATAGGTAGCCTATGAGTCAATCCACAAGGTCTCAACTGCTCAAACTTCACATTTCTAATAGTTCAAGCACCAAGATACAAAGCCTACTATATCCCTCTTTATCTTGCACCACCGGTAATATTGCCTCAAGTCTCGATACATCTTAGCTTACCCTGGATGAATGGAATATCTGGAATAATGGGCCTTCTCCAAAATCAGTCTAACAAGATCTCCAACTCTTGGAACATAAATACGCTCTTCGATCCTCAAAACACCTTCGAATCTAATGTCTTCTTTCTAGCCTCGCCTCTCAACACCTTATATTGAATAATCCATAGTTTATCATCCTCAAACTATCTCTCCCAAATCTACTCCACTAATATAGACCTGGTCTCAACACATGCAAGATTCTATGCGAGGTCAGAAATATCAAGTCAAACCAACTGTTTGGCTAAGGACTAGATGTCCAATTCCAATGGTCACTCCAAAGTTGAAAGGAAAGCCAAACTCCCTATTCTTACCGCCTTATGGCTTAAGGCATACGCTACCATGTTTACCTTGCATGGATGATAAAGAATAGAGATATTGTAGTCCTTAAGTAACTACAACCACCTGTATTACCTTGAATTTATATCCTTCTGGCTGAAAATGTACTGAAGGCTACGATGATCAGTGAATAGAACCATACAAATAATGCTTCTAAATCTTCAGCGCAAAAGCTATTACCACTAACTCTAAGTCATGGATGAGGTAGTTCTGCTCAGGTGCCTTCAACTACCTAGAAGCATATGCAATAAATCTACTTTGCTACATCAAAACACACTGCAAACTAACTCTAGATGCATCACAATAAATGCAAATCCCTGGCCCTCAATAGAAAGAGTCAGAATTGGAGCTGAAGTTAATAAGTCCTTGAGCTTTATTACGCTCGAATCACACTCGATGAGCCACTAGAAAAAGAAATCCTTCCATGTCAATCTAGTCAAAGCTGTTGCATTAGAAGAAAATACCTTAATAAACCATTTGTAGTAACCTGCTAACCCGATGAAACTATAAACCTCACTTGGAGAAGTGGGCCTAGCCTAATCATGAACTGCCTTAATTTGATGCTGGGTCTACCATAGTCCAATCTTTGGATACCACATGCCCTAATAATGCTACAGACTCAAGTAAGAACTCACGTGTAGATAACTTGCTATACAATCACTGATCTCACAAATTCTGGAGCACAATCCTCAAAATGCTACCCATGCTCTTCTCTACTCCTCGAGTAGACTAGGATGTCGTCGATGAACACTATCATGAAGGAGTCTAAATAAGGCCTGAACACACGATTCATCAAATTTATAAATGTTGTTGGGGCATCGGTCAAACCAAAAGATATAACCAAGAACTCATAGTGGCCATAACGAGTCCTCAGGCAGTCTTAGGTATGTCCACTGCCCTGATCCTCAACTGATGCTAGCCAAATCTCAAATCAATTTTAGAAAACATGGCTACACCTTGAAGCTAGTAAAAAAAATCATCTAATGCGACATCAGATATTTATTCTTGATAGTCATCTTATTTAGCCACTAATAGTCAATACACATACGCATGGAACCATCTTTCTTCTTCACAAACAAAGCAAGAGCACCCCATGGAGAAATACTAGACTTGATAAACCCCTACTCAGAAGATCCTAAAGCTATTCCTTAAGCTCCCTCAACTTAGCTGGAGCCATCCGAATGGTAGAATAAAATTGGGCCGAGTGCCCGGTTCAACATCAATACCAAAGTCAATATCATGTTCTGGCAAAAGACCAGGTAGATAAGTTAGAAATACATCACAAAATTCACAAACCACAGGCACTGACTCAAGTGAAAGTGTTTAGACACTAGTATCACGGACATAAGCAAGATAAGCCAAACACTCCTTGGCCAATCTCCTGGCCTGAATGTATGATATAATCCCCTTTGGCACATGACCATCAATGCCCTTCCATATAATCGGAGGGATACCAGTCATAGCCAAAGTAATGGTCTTGGCAAAGCAATCCAAGACAACATGATAAGGGGACAACCAATCTATGCCTTGAATCACATTGAATTCAACCATATTAAGATAACAAGATCTACCCAAGTGTCATCCCCCAAGATTATCACCACACAAGACAAATATACATGATCCACTACTAAGCAATTATCAACAGGAGTAGTTACATACATAGACACATGCAAAAACTCACTAGACAAGTCCAGACGAGTAGTAAAGTATGTAGACATATATGAATATGTAAAACCTGGATCAAATAACACAGAAGTTGGATGATGACAAATAGAGATCGTACCTTTAATAACTGCATATGAAGCCTCAGCCTTCGGCCTACCCAGAAAAGTATATAAATGACCACGTTCATCCCCGTACTAAGTACTTGCATGACCAACTATTCTACCTAGCTGTGAACCACTTCCAGCACTTTGGTAACCACGCCTGCTACCATGTGCACCACCTCTAGTCAGTGGTAATGGATCCATGAGGGCCTAAATTTGCTAAGCTATCTATCTAAAAAGCCCATGCCTAGGGCACTCTTTAGCAAAATACCCAACCTTACTACACTTATAGCAAACTCTGCCATTCCTACCCTGGTGAGATATCCCTACTAAACCAGAATGTCCACCACGGCCCGAAGACCCTGAATGTGAAACATGAGAAGTATGACTTGAGCTCGACCCACTAGAATGACCATCATATGTAGTCTGTAGCACTGCATGAACAGGTTTGCTAAACTGGAAGCGCTGTTGTAACCCTACCAGGGACGCCCCTACATCTAAACTAAGAACCAATGAAACTACCCTGACGATGGGGACTTTTATCACCGCCTCCATAGGCCTCATGATATATTCCCTTAATGGTCTGCGCATGGTCAACCACTTCTATAAATGTAAGCCCGAAAGATACCTTATGCTCAGTAGACAAACAAAGCTGCAACCGTAACCCTTTGACAAATCTATGCACTCGCTCGTGCTCTATCGACATACTCATAATAGCGTGTTTGGACAACTCATTAAACCTTGACTTATATTTAGAGACTGATATAGAGCCCTGTTGAAGTTACACAAATGCATCCTGCAATCTCTCACTAATGTTGCGGGGCACACACTTCCCCAAAGAGCCTTAGAGAATTGTGTAGAAGTTATCAGAGGTGACCTGACTCCCTTACACTCGAGATAAGCTCTCCACCACTATTTAGCTGGCCCTTCCATCTAGAATGTAGTATAATTCACCCCATGTGAATCAACTAGACTAAGGGTATGCATCTTCTCCTAACAACTTACTAGAAACTCATGAGCATCCTCTCTCAAAACACTAGAAAACCTTAGAGGACCCAATATAATAAAATGTCTTAGCATTTTCTTCTCCTTAGAAGTCATCACTGGTCTAGCTATGATAGGATGAGCAATAACCAAGACCAACAAAACCTCTAATCAGGGAGTCGTAATAGCAGGCTATGCTCCTAAACCTTGAATACCCTGAGTCGTTGCGTAGACTGAAGTCTATACCTCATTTCTGACCTGAGGACCGCTAGAAGTACCAGGCAACACCACCATCTGTGACATCTCCTCTAGAAAGATCAGAAGCTTAACCATAGTGTCCTGAAGATGTGGCAATAAATCCTTCTAAACCTGGGCTAGTCCCAAGCTCTCTGTTAGAGGTAGTTAATCCTTTATCTCTACCTCCAGATCAAGTGATGGTGCTCTATCTAGACCTCGAACTGGTACTATAGCTCATACTCGAGCTCAACCTGTGGGTCGATCTCTCCACCAGCCCCTAGCTGGGGCCCTAGATGCAGGCGCAGAGGCCTTCCCCTCATACACTTATAACCTTATCCTAACCATATATGAAAGAATAAACCAAATGAGATTTTAGGAACCGATAGGAATAAGAATGTACGACATAAAGTCAAAGGATAAAATTTCCTAAAAAAGCCCTATAGCCTCCCGAAGATAAAATATAGATATCATCATATCGATTTGTATGACTCTACTAGGTGTGTGCTCTTATTCTAGTAAGATCCATAAACCTACGCTCTGATACCAATCTATTACAACCCAAAATCGAGTCGTGATGGTACCTACTATAACCCCAATAGGTAAACCAAGCCCTATAGCCACAAACCATAGTAACAAGCTAGTAGATAAAAAGAGGAATAATAGAATAAACTGGGTCAAGTATATAAGCAAATATGAATAATAAGGGTCCATCAGTAGCGGAAGAAAAGAAAAAATATACAAACCACCATCCCACAACCTGGTGTCACCAGTACAAGAGCTACTAATATAGGGAGTAATACTATATAAGTACACAAATATATCTATATATACACACACACATAATTGGCTACCCTAGAATGTACAAAATAAAGACACTAACTACAAGAAGGAGATGGATTAGGCTTCGAACGCCAAGTGCTCACCCTAAAGCTGGTCCAAATAGCCTCTAATTGAGTAAGAAGTCAATAGCAATCACCCACAGTAGGATCTACATCAGAAAAAAAAAGCAAAAGTGCAACATGAGTACAAAACATGTGTACTCAGTAGACATCATAGGCCGACTGATCTTAGAAGAAAAATATATAAATAAATAGCAAATCAAGTTCTAACCTGCATACACGAAAGATAGCAACCTAAAGCCCCACAAGAAAATAAGTGAATAAATAAGTAATAGTCACACAGTCTATAAATATACATAAGTGCAAATGAGTATGATAATATAGTGTGAAATGATGCAGTGGCTACTGTCTACCTATATACACCTCTTCCAGCATCTTTGCTCGTAAAGACAGTACCCATGAGGGAGTCACGAAGTCCCTATATGATGCCCAAACTCAAATCAAGACTTCTATAGATATAAAATTCTCGGGCTCAAACCGGGGCATAAATTCAGATTATCAGTTGTCCAAAATTCAATTGGGGTCTAAAACCATTACTTTTTTCCAACCATTCCTTTTTAAAACTAAAAATCCATATTTTCCCTCAATCTAACCATGTCCCGAGAGAATGTATGTATGAATATGTAGATGCAGATCCAAGCAATTTAATAATATAAATGCATAAAGATAATTACACTTGAGAACTAGGTAAAAGTCCCTCCACATCAAATACCATAGCCAAACTTGACCCCTGCCTGATACTGTTCTTGACCAGTAGGGCTTCATTACCTTATAGTATGAAAGAATAAAGCAGACATAATGACAACAAGGTATATCAATAGCTCAAATCTAGTATACCTTGAGAGTCTACCCCAAATCTAGCCTAAAAGTAATCAATTTAATCTAACGGTAAGCAAGTATCCTAAACTAAGGCCCAAGTATAAATTCTATGGTAAAGTCCTCGAAACAAGCTGGATAAATTAGAAATTCAAAGTAGCCTACAATTACTAATGGATTTCCTAACCAATAAGCATTTTTTATACTATATAAAGTATAACCAAGCTAAGTCTAGAAGAGAGAAAGTTGTAACCTACCTCGAGGCTAATTGACCAATCTCAAACTGTCATAGAGTCATCTTCCCCTTTTGCAAGACCTTAGAATAAGACCATGCTATCAAAAACATAACCTACAATGCTATCAAAAACATAACCTACTCATTAGATGAGTAAAATGATATCCATATTGAAATTATGAATATTGGATAAAAAATCGGGTAAAAAATTTGACCCTCAGGGCCCGTTGATGAAAATAGAAATTCCTAGCTTAATTACCCTCTCCCAATAGTAAAAAACCCATGCCTAGATGTTGGGTAAAGATGGAATCAAATTCAAACTCCAATTGGTTAGAAGAGGTTACTTTAATAGAGGAAAATTCATGAATTTCGAGACCCAAATCCCAATTAAAAGACAAAATTGAGACTACATGAAGTGATTGAATGAAATGACAGAGAAATTGAGCTTACCCATGTAAAAAATCTCCAAGAATTGATCTAATCCCCTCAAGCCTGAGCTCCTAATTATTTTTTAAAATAAATGAAGTGTTTTGGCGAAGAAGGAGTATATATATAGTGATCACAACTTTTATGGAAGATTTGCTGCAAAACCAACATTTCTTAGGTGATGAACCTTCCGTAAAACCAGATGTTGCTAAGGTGGCAGACCTCTGCTGAAGTGAAGGATAGTCCGTATAAGCAGACTTGCTTTAGTGAAAAAAACTCCACTTAAGCAATGCCCAGTTGACATCAGCAACTATCGCTGGTGTGGCCACTTTTCCATAGGAATGACTCTGCTTTAGGGGTCAAGCTGCACAAAAGCAACTGCACCAAGTACAACTTCACTAGCATTTGCTCCCAATAGTCCAATTCATGAACGAACCATCAAAATTTGTTCGGGAACCCATGAGTACAAATTGAACATGATACCCAACTAAAATGACATTCTGGACTCAATGGAATTGACGAAATATTGACCAAAGTCAACATTTTTTAATATTTACTATAATCCACCCAAGCGCCTGAAATGAGTTTGAAAGCCTTGAGACCCAAATCCAAGGTCCTCTTAGGCCAAAATCCACATTCTGGAGCTAATAAAACCATCAAAGTTTTCATCTGAGGATGTTTACTAAGAATGTTGACTAAGGTCAAACTTATTAACTTCAAAAGCTCCAAAACATAGAAATTGGTTTCAAATCCAATCGACCTCCCCGAGAACCAAACCACCCATCCCAGTAAGTCCCAAATATGTTGTAGTAACTACTAGGTCGGTCAAATCAAGCTAAATGCATGGAAATTATGAAAATAGCTTTGAGGGTCATTACAGTTGGTAGATTACCAACAAATTGGTTCCTTAAGATTGAATTCTTGCTCCAATTCTAGTATATAAGAGTATTTTTATGTCGCTTTCCCTATTTTTGTAGGTATTCATGAACTGGAACAAAAGTCAAGAGAAATAAACCAAAAAAAGCCAAAAAGGGTGCTGAAAACCAAACCTCGAGGAGTTAAAAGATAGACTGCAAGATATTGACTAAGATTTACCATATACAGTCTGCATATCAAGATATGCAAGGGCATAAGACCTTATAGGAAGTGAACAATCAGAACAAAACCAACAAGATCGAGCCTTCTTGTAACACTCAGCAAATTTCTAGAGCATAGTTATGGATCCACTAACCAAATTAAAATATGTCAAAGGTAATGTTATGCTATACAAGTATTATCAATAAGTTTAGGAAGGGTAAATATTGGTATAAATGGTCATGGGCCCCAAAGTAGAAATATTGCTCTAATTAATGCCTTAATTAGTGGAAAGGCCAACTTTGTATTCTTGTTAAAAGTGGAAACATGGTGAACTTATTAGGTGCTGGCAACAACTATTACATGGTGTTCCAAGGTCAATACACGTATAAAGATAAATTGGTCTAGTGAGGCACATTTGGTCCTTATCCTAATGAAAACAAACCTTACATTTTGGTGTCCTTTGCTATGAAAATAACGCAGCAACAACAACAATAATGTAGAACAACAATAATAATATAATAACAACAACTACAACTACTCTTTGATAATTTCTAGCTTGGTGTGGTACGAAGAAGGGGATTTTCCATGGGGATATGAGATCTTAGATCAAATTGAAATTTTTAGGAATTGATTTCAATTTTTAAAGTAAGGGTTTGAACTTCAATCTACCTTACACTTGAATATAATCATGGAATATGTATTTGGAATATAGTATGAAGTGGTAATCACCTTTTGATATAAATTTTATATTAGTTTATGAAATGGGTCTTGATAATTAGGGTTCTTGAAAGAGAGAAAAAAAGATGATATAATTAATAAAGGTGGAATTTTTGGGAATTACTGCCAATTGGGTAGCTTTGATATTGAATTCCATAAGTTGGAAAAATAGAGGACTCACCCTAAATAATGGTTAAGGAATTTGATTAGTTTCGGGCACATGAAGAATACTTGAATGATTGTTAGATGAAGAACCTACGAATTATTGATGAACACATATATTTTTGTAGTAATCAATTTACCTATCGGATAGTGGAAGTTAGTGGTAGGAAATGTAAAGGCTATACTCACGCGAAATGAGTTGTTGGGGACGTGTCATACTATCATTAGCTAGGAAAGCATCAAAGGCATGTAAAGCTAAAACCTCTGAGTGCCAGAATCTACATCATAAAAATGCTGTAGCGCAAAAAGGAGCGTTAGAACAATTGTATAAATAGTAACTCAATGAGAAGAATCAAAGCTGAGACACATGTAATAATCATTTAAAATTCTCCACTAAGTTGATAGAATAAAATAAAATCTTAACTGAAATGCTGGACATGTATTAAAACTGATATGGTAACTGACTAATTGAGACTGAGGAGTATGTAAAATGGTTTACAAATCATTATAAATCATATTTAGAAGAATGGTGGCCTAGAAACATAAATCATACTTTAATGATTTATCTTAAAACTAAAAACGAAGTGGCTAGTAATTGTATAACTGAAACTAAATGGCTGAATAGCTAATTAACTAAATCATAAGCTGAAATGAATATCTTAAATATTAAGGTGAAATGAATACTAAGTCTTAAAAGTAATCTGAAAGTAAAACATTGTAAAAAAACTTTTCTTAAAACTGAAGATTTTATACCAAAATAATCTATCTTGAAAGCAACTAAGTTTTCTTATTTAGGAAGTTTCTTACAACCGACATATACCATATGAGATCATGATGTCCAACCTCTAACCTGACTAGGAGGGGTGCTATACACATTGACATGGTATAGAACCTATCTATCTGAACTGTGAATCCACTAGTGAGCCTCTTGGGCTGAAGTAGAGTCATCCAAACTAGTAGTACAATCCTAACCTATGGTGGTAATGTAGTTTTAGGGTATGTGTTATCTAAAACTCATTCCTTCTCAGTGCTAAATAATCCTCCCAAAACTATATATACATAGATGCTAATAATATATCATGCAAAGTGTTCTAATATCATATCATGAGTCTTTGCTCAAATTTTATTCTAAAAACGGTACTGCTGTGAGGCAATGCTCAAATTCTGATTCATAATAAAGTTATGAACATTCAAGTAAGACAAGATTTATTTCAAATATAGTTATCAAAAATGGATATGAGGATGGGAGTGAAAAGCAAGATACCACTTTGAAATCACAGAGTAACGTTTCAAGGTTCTTAAAATGGTCCCATAACTCAATTTATAAATCAAGATTATGGAACAAATAAATCTTCATGAAATTTTCATAGTTTCTCATAACTTCATTGCAAAAATTCCAGCTAAGAAATAAAGGGGTTTGATTTGAGTCTTGGGTTAGAAACCCTAATTTGATTTCAACTATAATAAATTTATGAATTCATGGGGCATGGGCATGTAAAATTCCTGCAATAAATAGAACCCTATGTACCTTTTATCTCTCTCAAAGTATTCAGGAAAGAACCTAGCTTGAGGTAGAACTATAATATTTTAGTTCTTGAAATCTTGATTGAACTTTTCTTGCAAAACCTAAGGTTATGGAGTGACATTTAAATAGAAATTCGTATTCGGATGATAGAACTAACTAGAATTATGGGAAATTTTTTGAGAGAGACCTATCTTAGTAATGGATGATGAGGAGAGGAGATAAAAACAACTTAGGGACGATGGGAATGAAAAATAATGTGGAATAATTAGAGAAAATGACTTTTTAATAAACCCCATTGGCCAAATATGCAAGCCTAAAGTGCTTTCGCATAATCGGAATGCTGCTCGCATATTTAGAGCTTTTGCTCGCACTTTTGGATAGTTTTATGAAAGCTTCAGGCTTATTGTGTAGTCCCAAAGTTTGGATCGCATACTAGAAATGTGATCATACTTTTAGCTTGCATAATTTCCCTACGCTGCTACCTTTTGGTAAAATGATCATAACTTTCAACTCTGGACTCGAATTGATGAACAATCAGTGGCATTGGAAAGAGGACTCAAAGACCTTTATTTTGGTAGGTATTGGACAGCGTAATGCTTCATATTCTAGTAGGGGTGCTCATTTGAATTAGACTCTATAAGAATCATATACGAAAACTTAAACGGTAGAGAAGCTTTCAACTCAACTTTTTGCTAGGGGTTTCTTATGACCTTAATTCATATAATGCTCTTCCCACATTAAATGATTGATCTTAAAACCTATGAAAAGTAGAAATCTCATCAATTTTGGGTCTATCAACATACCTATAATGGTTCAAACCTTAGATTGAAAGTTTGAGGAGTTACGATAACTCCCTCTTGGGATTATTCATCCTTGAATAATGATCATGGACATAGATTGGATCAAATATGAAATCTTATAACGGTATTAGTAGAGTTTTCTTTATGGATGGGACTAACTGAATCTCCAATTGGCTATCAACTAACTAGGAACACTATTATGAGTCTCATAGGACCACAAAGGACTCAAAGACGTGAAGAACTAACTAAGAACATGGACTTGGACCCTATTGGTTTCTTATAGCATGGATGAGGGAACTCTGTCCCAAAGAACCTTATTCTTCATTCATCATCATAGACATCATCCTCATGAATAATTTAGTAATGTTCAGAGGAAAGGAATTGTAGGCACGAGTCACATGAAACATCTAGATATGAAACATTAACATAACATGAGTATTTTAGTTATCTGACATGAGTTTATATAGCATGAATGATGTGGTATAGACTTGGACATATGTCTCATTCAATCTAAAGCTATAAGACATAAAACATGAGTTTGTTAGGCATTCAGTAAGAATAGGATTAATTTTGCCTTAAGTGATAAGACTGATAGCCTATAATCTTATCAAGACTTCTCAACTATGCTTTATCCTCTAAACACCACCATTAATCATTTGCAACTTACAATACCCATGCAAACACGTAACTACTAGAGTTTAATTCCAACTGCATGTCGTTCCCATGTTCAAGCCTAACTTGGAGGTACAAGGTTCTACATATGATGCAATCATGCTAATGTAATTCACATGATTTTATATTCTATATCCCTTTTAGGAACTTTAATCCACAATAATACTACTTCTTCTAATTACCACCATACTCATTTAGCTTTGGGATTTAATCAAGTAGTTACTAGCCATATAATGTAGTTGTCCTCAATGTTTATCAACATGACATTTAAGCCTATCACTTCATGGCATTTTTTGTCATCAACATTATTTTTCTTGCCTTCCTTATCATCTCTACAATTTTAATTTCATGAAACTCTACAAAGAGACATACCAAACATTCTCATCTAACTATTATACGTAACCAATTTTGTCTTGCTCTTCCTCCATACTCATAATCTTAGATGGAATAAGCACACCACAACTCTTAAAATAAGAAACATCTGCTCTCTCCCATACACCATTACTCATCTGAGTTTATTACCACTATCATATCATAAGGAAAATCACCAAAAGAATAAAGTATGAGTATTAGAAATAAGAGGGATACTATTCAATCATGATTTATACTTATTGGAACCTTGACATACAAAGTGGGGCCTGAGGAGTGAAGCATAAAAGACATGAATACTCCATATGTCAAACACATAAAACATGAATACAGAGTCATTCTAGGTGTAGGACGTGCCATAACCATCCATCACCATCATAGTTGGATGTACGTAGAACTTAAAATAAAAGGTCATAAGCATGTCTTATTTAAGAAATGTAATTTGATCATATACATAACATATTATGATTTTGTTAGACATTAAGAGTATATCATAACTTCATAGGACTAAGCATACTGTGAAACATGAGTTCATACATCATGAGTTGTACAACATAAGACTGGAATTCACAGATTCATGGAGTATGACTAAAATGGCTGCTGGAAACTATTACTTCTCATTCTAGAAATTGAAAATGGACATGAATTTGCATGGAGTGCATTAACCTGGGTCATATGCATAACTCTAATGCATAAGACATGAGTAGAGTGTTGTAATAACAGAAGTATAAGGAATATGCTAGGATAAGAATGGGTCTCTACCTCCTCCTAGCTCTGTGTTGGAACTCATTAGCATTACTACCTGTATCTCAAGACTACACTTGGTTCTTAACCTATCATCTTCCCCTTAGCTCCACAGTCAAAGTTCTAAGTCTATGGACCTATTATCTAAACTGAGCTATAATCACTTTACTTTGCACTTTTAGGGTATTACTATACACATGAATGCTAAGCACTTCCTGATATTTATAGTTACTAACCCTTTCTAGGAATTCTTTTAAAAAAATTCTCTTAGCTTTGTCATGCCTCTATGGCCATCATTTTAAAACTTCTATTCATATTATCATACATAACCACTTTCTCTAAACCTTAACAATCTAGTCTTTTCTTCTTTGTCTACTAACATCACATCTCTAAATTCATATCCACCCAATTTAATAGAAATAAAAATTATACTAAGAAAATCAACATCGACCACCTTATCTATATTCCCCTCTGTTCAGTGATAACGCTCAAGATACATCTCAAGATGTATGCAGTCGTTAGCAATATAATTTTTACCCAACTTGGAGTAGGGGTCGATTCCACAAGGAATGAAGGCAGTAGCTTCACCCCCGAGTGTCACAAGTGACAATGAGTTGGTATGCAATGTTAAAAATAATGAAACAAAGTAAAATGAGGGGTTTGTTCAATTGATTTCATGTTCAAATAGTTAATTTTGAAATTTGATTTGCAAAAGTGAAATCTAAAGTGTGGAATCAGGAGTAAGAGAGACTTAGGGTTATACCCTCATGAGTGTGAATATATGCATAGGTAAGTATCAATTGTCTAAATTCAACTAAGTGTTGCAGATAGGCTAAGTTATAGGTTTCAACATCAATCTTTCAATAAAACTTTGAAATTTCATGTGGGTTGTTTCGAACACCTCACATATATTTCCTTGTAACCAACCAAATACCTCAATTAGTAGTATTATGTCTAAGATCTACTATTAAATGATAAAATCAAGTTATTGTTAATCACTACTCACCCTTTTCCCATTTGCCAAGGATGAAAGGGGTTTTAAGCAAAACTAGAGTTTGCAACCTCTAATCTTAGGTTAAAACATGAAGTAATGATTAAATCCTCAACAATTAATTAGTTATATATAAAAATGAGCATTACCCACACACAAATCACAACTCAATCATGTATAACCCTAAGTTGTGGATTTAGCTACTCATAATAAGAGAAGAAAGAAATATACCTATATTCTCATTAAATTCCGCCATAGAATCCAAATATTTTAAGAGAAATTTCAAATTTCAAGAAAGAAATCAAGCACAAGCACTAAAATTCTACTCTAGGGTTTCAATTACAAGCTTTAGACTTCAAAAAATAGCAAAAGATGGAGTTTCAGATCTGAAAAATCCATTTTATAGCTGGAAAAATACGTAACAGATAATTACAAAAAGTCCACAGTGCCTGGCACATGCTGGCGCACATGCCAGCATATGTGGCCATGTGCTCACATAGGTGGCTACGCATGTCAACATTTTCCCTTTTCCAGAATCACTGCTTTGTCATATGCGCCCTAGATATACTGGCGCACATACCCAGGTGCAGGTGCATGTGGCCAATTGTGTTAGGGCAATTTATTCAATTTTTGTATGTTCTGAGATATCCCCTTACATGTTGGGGCATATGGCAAAATGCTTTAGCATATGACCACACCAATCCTTGTTTTCCTTCCATGCATCATCCTAAGTCCTCTTTATTTATTCTTGCGGTCTTCTTGACTCGTAAATGAGTTCATCAACTACCTACACAAGTGAGTATTTTAACAGAAGATATGCATCGAATCAAAGAAAACAAGATAGTAATTCAAGCTAAAAGATATTAAAAAGTTGGAAAAATTCCAACTTATCAACCCCCTGAACTTAAACTATTGCTTTCCCTCAAGCATTTAAGGACTTTCCCAACAACAAAGGGTATTAATCTTGACTCCCAAGCAAATACAACACACTAAGCTATATGACTAAGATCACAAAGTCCAATCATTTCTCACAACAAGTCATGGCAAACAAGCAATTAACACTTCTCCTCCCAAAATACAAATCCTTTCATTTCAAAGGTAGAGGACATCAAAAAGTATGAGTTTTAAAAATAAGGTGCTTCTAAAGTCTTGACACTAGACTTTCAAAAATTGACTTAAATTTACTTCGCAGCTTATCTTGCTCGCTTTCCCCTAATTGAAAGTAAGACATCACTCTCCACTTTAAAGTCTGGGTGCCATTCACAAGTAAGAGTTTGTTCCATTAACATAATATAATGCAAATCATAAGGAACCGAGAGATAGAAAGAATTCTCACTCACTCTCACAGTGAAATTCAAGTACAACAAGTAGAACCATAGGCTTCCCCTTTGTGTCATTTGCCACTAATGTAGACCTATAAGGTTTGAAATTGCCAAGGACTTGCGGGCATTAATGTAGGACCTCAAGATGTATACGGTTGTTAGCAATATAATTTTTACCCAACTTGGAGTTTGGGTCAATTCCACAAGGAATAAAGGTGATAGCTTCACCCTCGAGTGTCACAAGTGACTATAAGTTGGCACACAATGCTAAAAATAATGAAATAAAGTAAAATGGGGGGTTTGTTCAATTGATTTCATGTTTAAATAGTTAATTTTGAAATTTGAATTGCAAAAGTAAAATATAAAGTGTGTAATCAAGAGTAAGAAAGACTTGGGGTTATGCCCTCATGAGTGCGAATATATGTATGGGTAAGTACTAATTTGTCTAAATTCAACTAAGTGTTACGGATAGGCTAAGTTAAAGGTTTCAACATCAATCTTTCAATAAAACATTGAAATTTCATATGTGGGTTCTTTCGAACACCTCACACATGTTTCCTTGTAACCAACCAAATACCTCAACTTTAGCTTGGTCAACTTGAATACCTTGACCAGAAATTTAATGCCCAAGTACAATGCCCTCCTTCACCATGAAGTGGCACTTTTACCAATTCAACACTAGATTAGTTTCAACATATCGTTCAAGCACCTTGTCCAAGTGTTCAATAAATAATTCAAAGGTGTCACCTATAATGGAAAAATCATCTATAAAGACCTCCATAGTATCCTCCACTATATCCAAAAAGATCGATAGCATGCACCTTTGAAAAGTGGCGGGTGCATTGCATAACCCAAAGGGCATGCACTTGAAGGCAAAGGTACCATATGGACATGTGAAGGTACTCTTCTCTTGATCTTTTGGTGCAATTCAAATTTGATTATATCCAAAGATCCCATCTAAGAAACACTACCAACCTCGCCTCGCCAACCGATCAAGCATTTGATCCATAAATGGCATGGGGAAGTGGTCCTTTTCCATCCACGAATTCAATTTTTGGTAATCCATACATACTCTCTATCCTATAATCGGTCTCATAGGGATAACCTTATTTTTTTCATTAGGAACCACTGTGATTCTTTCTTTGAGATGCATTAAATCAGGCTTACCCATGTGATATCCGAGATCGGATACATAACGCCCGCGTCCAACCACTTTATTATCTCCTTTTCACCACTTTTTGCATTGGAGGGTTGAGCCTCCATTGATGTTCAATACTTGGGACACAATCAGGCTCTAACTTTATCTTGTGAGTACAAATGTCGGGAGCAATCCCAATAATATCCACAATAGTCCATCCGATGGCCTGAATGAATTTTCTCACATCCGACTTTAATGCTTCTATTTGCCAAGGCAACAAAGCTCCCATAACAATAATGGGTAAGGTTTTACCTTCCACCAAAAATACATAGTGAAGGTGCGGGGGCAATGGTTTAATCTCAAGTTATGATGGATCTTCAATTGAAGGCTTTGCAGGAGGACTCTCCTGATTTTTGTAGTCAAGGTCCAATTTGTATGGCTTCTTGGTGTAGGATCCAAGACCCATCAAAGAAGTGATGACCTCATCATAGTCTTCAATCTCTTTCTTTCCATAATTCCACAAGACATCGACTAGTGGATCACTAATGAAATCTACCTACTACCACTTCATTATCAGTCATGTCAATTACAGAGATCTCTTGCAAGTCCTTTGGTTGCTTTGTGGACTTGCACACATTGAAAGTAACCACTTTATTATTCACTCTAAACTTCATCTCTCCATATTCCACATCAATTAATGCCCTCCACATAGCAAGGAAGGTCTACCAAGGATAATAGGAACTATATAATCTATCTCAAAATCTAGGATTACAAAGTCGGCTGGAAATATAAATTTGTCAACTCAAACAAGCACATCATATAGAATTCCCACTGGTCGTTTGATGGACCAATCCACCATTAAGAGCCTCATGGTTGTAGGCCTCGGAGTACCCAACCCCAGTTTCTTAAATATAGCTAGAGGCATCAAGTTTATACTTGCCCCTAAGTCGCATAATGCGTTGCCAAATTGATACACCCCAATGGTACAAGGAATAGTGAATGTACCGGGGTCTTATTTCTTGACCACCACATGGCTTGACATGATATCACTATAACTATGTGATACCTCCACTATTTCAAAGTCCATTATTCTTTTCTTTTTCATCAAGTCCTTCATGAACTTGGCGTACCCGAACATATCTTGCAAGGCTTCTAACAAAGGAATGTTCACCAATAATTTGCTAAATTGCAAGAGGAACTTCTTGAACTTTGTATCATCCTCCTTCTTCTTGAGCCTTTGAGGGAATGGTGGAGGGATCTTGATTTGCGACTTTGAAACAACCATACTTTTCTCTAGTTTTGAGACATTATCATCAACCGATTGAGGTATCTCTTCACTTTCAGCCTTCTCTTCCACTTCATTCAGCTTCTCAATATTTGGCTCATTTGTAATAGGAACTTCATCATTCAATTTGTCAAGCTGCTTTATCTTTCCGCTCACTTATTTATCAACCCCCTCTCATTGGGGTCATCATCAAGATTTAGAACATTATTACCAAGAGTTCTACCACTCCTAGTGACAATTTCCATGATATGAGCATCATTTTTCGAATTTGCCACGATGTCACTAGGTAAATCACCCTTTTTCCTTGTGTTAAGATGAGCCAAGATTTGGCCCAATTGTATTTCAAGTTGCTTAATAGAGGCCGAATGTGAAGTGACCATTTGATTGAGTTGTAAAAAGTAACTTTTTATCTCCCTTAACATCTTGTCACTCCTTTCAACCCCTATAAGGATACGAGCAAGTACATCTTCTTTATTATAACTTTTCGAGTCCACGGTGGTAGTCTCTTTACCTTTTTGCCTATCATAAGGAGGGATGTATATATCATGGTCATGCTCTTTGTCTCTCTAATTATGATCCCTCTCTCTCCTTATCCCTCCAATCTCTATCATGATAGTGTTCCCTCCAATCACAGTCCCTTTCTTTCTAACCTTGATACCCGTCTTGCCTTTGATAGGTAGGTTGAGAACCCCCCATTTAGTTTGAAGAGTACCAAATTTCTTCATCAAGTGACTCCACATCTTCATCTTCATATAATCTATCCCTCTTTGATGCCATGGCATTGACCACTTTTGGAGTTGCACCCATTACATGTTTTGTGAAGAGATCTAATTGTGTCATTACTTTAGCCATGTTTTTGTCTCTCTCCTCATCCTTCTTCCTATGCTCTTGGATTACATAAGATGCAGAGGGATCCCTCACTGCCACCTCAGTATCTCATGTGTTCCATGCCCTACTTTGCTTTGTCACTTTGTCTAAAACCCTAAAGCAGCTACAAAAGATTGGTTTATCAAAGATCCTCCAGCCGCATTATCTGCCACCATCTTGTTCAATTGGTCCAATGATCTATGGAAGATTTGGAGAAGCATTTTATTGGCACTTCATGGTTTTTACATTGCAACAATTTCTTTTTGAATCTCAACCATGCTTCATGCAATGGTTCGCCACTCATTTGTTGAAAGTTTGTGATCTCACTCCTCAATTAGAGCATACGGGGTGGTGGAAAGAATTGTTCTAGAAAAGCTTCGTCAACTCAACCCCATATGTTATAGAGCCCTCGAAAAATTCTCGTAATCACAATACCACATCACCCATCAATGAGAATGGAAAAAGCCTCAACTGGATGGACTCTTGTGATATATGAGCAATGTCAAACGAGCTGCACACATCTATAAAGTTTTTCAAGTGGAGGTTTGTATCTTTGTGAGCTTGACCACCTAGCTTGACCACCAAAATAGGACCTTCATTTGGAGTAAGTGGAGCATCACACTCGTGATGTGAAATACTCCATTACCCTCAGTGGGTAGAATGTGAATTGTACTAGCCATTCTCGTATCCCCTAGGTAATCTTCATCATCAAGTTGTCCATCAAAGGTAGTAGTATCACTACCATGTTGGCTTATTGTGTCGTGTAGACTTAGATTATCACCTAGACAAGACAAAAACAACAAATAAAGTAAAGTTTACACTACTGCTAAAAAAAGTAACTTATAACACTGCAATGAATGAATGCTATATTTTATTCCCCGACAACAGCGCCATTTTGATAACGCTCAAGATATACCTCAAGATGTATGTTGTCTTTAGCAATATAATTTTTACCCAACTTGGAGTCGGGGTCGATTCCACAAGGAATGAAGATAGTAGCTTCACCCTTGAGTGTCACAAGTGACTATGAGTTGGCACACAATGCTAAAAATAATGAAATAAAGTAAAATAGGGGGTTTGTTCAATCAATTTCATGTTCAAATAGTTAATTTCAAAATTTGATTTGTGAAAGTGAAATCTAAAGTGTCTAATCAAGAGTAAGAGAGACTTGGGGTTATGCCCTTATGAGTGCCAATATATGCATGGGTAAGTACCAATTTGTCTAAATTCAATTAAGTGTTGCGGATAGGCTAAGTTATAGGTTTCAACGTCGATCTTTCAATAAAGCATTGAAATTTCATATGTGGGTTCTTTTGAACACCTCACACATCTTTCCTTGTAACCAACCAAGCACCTCAATTAGTTGCCTTATGTCTAAGATTTACTATTAAATGATAAAATCAAGTTATTGTTAATCACTAATCCTCACCCTTTTCTTCTTTGTCAAGGATGAAAAGGGTTTTAAGCAAAACTAGAGTTTGCAACCTCTAATCTTAGGTTAAAATATAAAGTAATGATTAAATCCTCAATAATTAATTGATTATCTAGACAAATGAGCATTACCCACACACAAATCATAACTCAATCATGCATAACCCCAGTTGGGGATTTAGCTACTCATAATAAGAGAAGAAGGATGTACACCTATATTCTTATTAAATTCCACCATAGAATCCAAATAATCCAAGAGAAATTCCAAATTCCAAGCATGAATCAAGCACAAGCACTATAATCCCACTCTAGGGTTTCAATTACAAACTTTAGACTTTAAAAAATGGAAAAAGATGGAGTTTTCAGATCTGAAAAATCCCTTTTAAAAATGGAAAAATACGTAATATGCCACCGTGCATGGCACATGATGGCGCATATGCTAACGCATGTGGTACGTGTGTAGGTGGCTGTGCATGTCAATATTTTCCCTTTTCCAGAATCACTGCCTTACCATATGCGCCCTTGACATGCTGGTGCATATGCCCAGGTGCGGGCGCATGTGGCCACGCATGTCAGGGCAATTTTTTAGTTCTTGTATGTGCTGAGATTCCCCTTTACATGTTGGGGCATATGGAATGATGCTGGAGCATATAACCACACCAATCTTTGTCTTCCTTTCATGCATCATCCTAAGTCCTTTTTCTTCATTCTTACGCTCTTCTTTACTTGTAAAGTTAGCTCATCCTCAAGTTTATCAACTACCTACACAAGTGAGCATTTTAACATAAGATATGCATCAAATCAAAGAAATTAAGACAATAATTCAAGCTAAAAGAGACTAAAAAGTTGGAAAAATGCCAATTTATCATTCAGCTCTTAGGGATACCATATAATACATTTGTAGCTTTCTCCACCCTTAGCAACTCCAGAATACTAACTAGAAAACATAGCCCTTAATTAACTTAGCATATTATGAAACAATATACAACTATAACAACCCATACTTTTCCATGCTTTCATTCAGACTTAGTGCTGAAAAATCAAAACAAAATTTCAATTATAGTAAACCACGAGTTAGTCCATGACCTGTGGTATCAGTTCATGTGTCATGAGATGACTTGTGGAAGGTATGTCTAAAACATTTAATGTCCCAGGTTACCACAAGTCATATTACGACCCATGGAGTGAACCACGAGTTGTACTATTAAATCATAGAACCCTATTTGCAAGTTGGCAATTTTCCTTAAAACCATGAGTCACAGTATGAACCATAAAATGCGTTCACGACTCGTACTGAAACTCATGGAAACCAAGTCCAAAACATATGCAAAAATGCTCCCAGGAACCATGAGTCAAATCATGACTCCTGGACTTACCTACGAGTCATGAAGCGGCTCGTGGACCACTGCGACAAAAAAATTCAAAATAATTTTTAAAGGGAAAATTAATCTTTTTCCCTATCTATTAAGTCCTATATTAGAGGGAGATTAAAGGTTAATCAATCTCCAAATCCTTCATTCCCTCGATTAAACTCTCAAGTGAGAAAAGCAAATGCTGTCAAGCCAAGTTAGGGTTCTTTACTCAAGGTTCCAAACTTCAAGCTCCCAATCCAAGTTTCAGTTAAGATTATTTAGTATTAGGTATGTAGAAGTTCAGTAAACACCCTTATTCCCAAAATTTTAGATTTCTCATTATGGTGTTCATGATTTTTTTGAGATTTAGGGTTCATACCCAATTATGCAGATTTTCTTGAAATTCAATTTACTTATATTAAAATATGATTATTGTTCCTATTAAAATGATTATGCATGTATTTTTACATGTGCTTCCTAGTCCCATGATTTGAGCAAGGATTTGGCATGATTTGACAGGCTTGAACTTGTTTAGATAACTTGATATGTTTTGAATAGATGATCCCATAATTTAATAAATTTAGCATGACTAGTTTCAATATCTTAGAATTTCAATAGAACCAATCATTTGAACTAGTATCATGCTTTATTTTACGACATAATTTATCTATCATGAGAAACTAGTAATATATTTTGGGAGGACTATTTAGCACTAGACGGACATGGGTTCCAGAAAACCCAAGTCCTAGAACTACATTGCCACCATAGGATACAGTCTTTTTCCAGTTGAGATTGATACCTTAGACCAATAAGCTCAGTTAGTGGATCCACATCAGATAGGTTCTATACCTTTTGCAAGGTATAGGGCATTCTCCTAACTGAGTTTGTACATATGACTCCTGTTGCTCATATTATTTATGTTGGTTGTAAGAAACTCCCCTTAGAAATGGTTTAAAACATGATATACGTACATGACTCAAAGTTTCCAGACCAATTATGTTATTTCATGATGTACAGTTTTCATTCATGTTTTCCATCTTATGATTACATTCTTGAGTCATTATTCCATATATTTTGATACATTTATACAGTTTTACTTATTTCATTTAAATTCAGTTTAAAGTATGTTTTTAAATATTATTTATGACATTGCATATCTCACATGCTAAGTTCATTCAGTAGTACTGATCACATACTTTCTTTTGTGCTATATCTTATCATGATATAGATTCATGTGCTTACTCCCTAACACGTGGCTAGATCAGATTACAGATACTCCTGTTCAGCTCTAGGTGAGTCCTCATTATTTGAGGACTAGTTTTAGCTTTTGAATTGATTATTTAATCTCAAACATTTACTTCAGTTGTTTAGAGTTAGTTGGGGCTCTTTTCCCATCAACTTAACCTTATTAGTAGAGGCTTTCTGTAACACCCCGTACATTTTCGAACTTATTTGGCTACCTTAACATTTATGGAATTATTTAAACTTGCGATAGTTGGTGTATTACCCACTAAATTTATTGGGCTGAATTAATATTATGTTTATGGACTTAATTGAGGCCCAAAATTAAGTAAAAAGACATGAGCCCAAAAAGGGAGATGATCCATTTAAAAATGGACCAAGTCTACTTAGACTTTTTGACCAAATTATTGGCTAAGGATGACCAAAGGAGAGGATGTTTGGAGGGACTTTATAAGGCTGAAATTCAGATTATTTTCCACACATTTTAGTTTCCAAAAATCATATTTTCAATCAACATTTTTTCCTCCCTCAAACCCTAGCCACCCTAATTTTCTCTAAGGATTTTTGGACAAATCTTCCACTTGCAGGCCTTGGTAAGTGTTTAAACTTATAGATTAATATATTATATGCTTAATAGGTTGTGTATATCATGTTGGTTATGTTTAAAAAGCGGTGAGCAGTCCACTTTATTTGTAGCAGTCCACTTTTGCTAAATCGGTAAAGGATTTGCCTTCTATGTGATTTAAACTTGAAAGGGGACTTAGGGTTTTGAAGGAATTGAATTAGATGGATCCAATTTCAGTATATTTAAGTGTGGTTCTGTACCTAATTCGTTACTCCTTGTGTATGACTTGTATAAATGTTTATACGTAATTGTGCATGGAACGTTTGGCGTAGTGAAAGGAAAATAGTTTCTTGTTATGTTAAAGTGAATTCTGAAATTGTGTGGACTGTTTTGGTATATTGTTGTGGAAGGTATTTATGTGAGTTGATGGAATAAATATGTGGAGTTGCATTGAGGTAAAAATGTGAAGTATGCACTTGGTGGAAAATCTTGTCGGTTTGTGACGTCTATGTTGATGTGTGGACTATTTTGGTATTGTTGGTGTTGTGAGGAAGTAAATTTTATTGTAGGATGGTGGAATGAAGTTATATGGAAGTATAAAGGAAGGTGGAATGATATACCATGTGTTTGGGATGTTGGATAGTTTTTACTTCCCGTCAAGTAGCTAATTATCGCCTTGTGAACTTGTAATGTAATTAGCTTTTAATGTTAGCTTCATTATGTACTTGTGTTTTAGAGTAACGCTTTCAGGAAGATATGAATTGTTGTAGTCACGTATTGTAAAGATAAGGTATGTAAGGTTACTCTTTTCCGTATCCTTTGACCGCACCTATTGTTCACCTCGTTACTAAACTTGTTTCCACTCCGAAATATTTTAAAGTATCTCATTTCAAGTTTGTTAGCAATTGTTATTCACGTGTCTCTTATTTGTTGACTATTGTTCCAAAGCTCCAAAAATTGTACGACCACCGATGTAACAACCTCACAAAAATTAAAGAAATGAAGTAATTCATATTTGGTTGAGTACGGGTGGTATCTCTAGGGGCGAAAGCCTAGCTCGAGCAGATCCCGATGGATTATTGGATACAGGGGGTAGATCTAGGGGTGAAAACCTAGCTCGAGCCGAACCTAATTTATTGATTTATGGGTAGTAGCTCTGGGGGCATAAGCCTAGCTCGAGCCGATCCCAATGTTATTTGTCACTGATCAGTTGGTCTCGGGTATTGTATGATGTTTATTGATATAAAGGTAAAAGGAAAGAAATGAATGTAATGTATATGGTTCCACATATACAGTACGGTGGTATATCAGTGTTATCTATTCACTTGTATTTGATTCCATTTGAGTTCCTATATTTCATACAGTTACTTATAGCCTTACATACTCAGTACATTCTTTCGTACTGACATCCCTTGGGGGACCTGTCTTACTTGCTGCAGGCACATGAGCTAGTAGACCTTCACAGTAGGGTACGGGTCATCTGCAGGCTATTGGTGAACTCCAGGTTGATTTGGGGCTTTCCAAGTCGTTGTATATATTTTTGGTACTGTGTAGTAGTTGTATAAGGCGGGGACTTGTCCCGACCTTAGTCATGGTTATATATCTTTTAAAGGCTTTGTAGACCTTGTAAAGTCAAACGTAGAAGTGTCTTACCTTTTTAGACGTTGTGGCTACAACGGCCAAGTCTCGTATCTATTTTATACGTCTTTACATAACTTCCGTCATCGATATATTATATCTGCATGTGGCTGAATTTTAGTTCACTTAATGGCATGCATCTGAATGTATATGATCATAGGTTGGTTCTCTCGGGCCTTACGACTACGGGTGCTTGTCACGCCCCAATAGAGAGCAATTCTGTCTAGCTTCTTACTTTTAGCCTTGTTTCTCCTTGTAAACGGCATTTTCCGATACTAAGGAAACAAAAAAAAATAAAACAAATTCAGTGGTTAAATATGACTCCACCTAAAACTTTGGCTTTATTGCACGATCTAGGTAATGAAGAAAAGAAACAACTCCTAAATATCCCGTAGCCTCCTACGTATAGATGTGGTGCACAACAAATCCATAAGCAAGACTCTACTCAGACATGACTTTGTAGACACCCTAGGATGACCCACTCTAATACCACTTCTGTCACTCCATTGATTGCTGAAAAATTTGAAAGAATACCGAAATTACTAGTCAAGCCATTTGAAGTATCTACACCAGTTGGTGAATCTATTATATCTAAAAGAGTCTATCGTAATTGTATAGTAAATGTTTGTGATCATGATGGGTTGGCTGATCTTATTGAGCTAGAGATGGTGGATTTTGATGTTATAATGGGTATAGATTGGTTGGCTTCTTGTTATGTCACGGTAGATTGCCGAGCTAAGAAGGTACATTTCCATTTTCCATAAAAGAACGTCCTTGAATGGAGGGGTAATGCTGGAGCACCGAGAGGTAAATTTATTTCTTATCTTAAGGCAAAGAAAATGATATCCAAGAGGTACATATGCCATCTAGTAAGAGTGCAAGATATCTATGTGAAGCCACCAACTCTTCAATCAGTTCAGTTCCGGTGGTAAATGAATTCCTTGATGTATTTCCTGAAGATCTTCCAGGTTTGCCTCCAGAATGGGAAGTAGAGTTTGGTATTGATATGATTCTAGGTATTCAGTCTATCTCTATTCCTCCGTATAGAATGGCCCCGGCAGAGTTACGGAAATTGAAGGAGCAATTAAAAGACTTGCTGGACAAGGGATTCATAAGGCCTAGTATGTCCCCTTGGGGTGCACCAATGTTATTTGTACGAAAGAAAGATGGCAGGTTGAGAATGTGTATTGATTATCGACAACTGAATAAGGTAACAGTCAAGAACAAATATCCCCTCCCCAAAATTGACAATTTGTTTGATCAATTATAGGGTGCCAAATACTCGTCAAAGATTGACCTGAGATCGGGTTATCATCAAGTAAGGGTTAGAGAAAAAGATACACCTAGGACAGCTTTTCGAACACGGTATGGTCACTATGAGTTTTTAGTTATGTCATTTGGGCTAAAAAATGCACCAGCAGTTTTTATGGATTTGATGAATAGGGTGTTCAATCCGTTCTTAGATGTGTTTGTGACAGTGTTTATAGATGATATTTTGGTTTATTTAAGATCAAAAGAAGACTATGCTAATCACTTATGGCAGGTGTTACAGATTCTTCGTGATCGTAAGTTATATGCAAAGTTCTCTAAATGTGATTTTTGGTTAAAATCTATAACATTCTTGGGTCATATTGTGTCGGATGAAGGAATAAGGGTTGATACTCAAAAGATAGAAGCTGTGAAGAATTGGCCAAGACCTACAACGCCTATAGAGATTCATAGTTTTCTCAGGTTGGTAGGTTATTATAGAAGATTTGTTGAAGGGTTTTCTTCCATTTTGGCATCTTTAACAAAGCTAACACACAAGACAACCAAGTTTTAGTGGAATAATGCATGTGAGAATAGTTTCCAAGATCTGAAGGATAAGTTAACTTCTGCACCTGTATTGGTACTTCCAGAAGGCACAGAAGGGTATGTGGTATATTGTGATGCCTCAGAAGTCGGCTTAGGATGTGTATTGATGCAGCACGGTAATGTAATAGCTTACGCCTCAAGACAGTTGCAACCACATGAGAGAAATTATCCAACACATGATCTTGAGCTAGCAACTGTGATATTTGCTTTAAAGATATGGCGCCACTACTTGTATGGGGTTCATGTTGACATATATACCGACCATAAGAGTTTGTAATATATCTTTAAGCAGAAGGACCATAATCTGAGGTAGCGGAGGTGGCTTGAACTATTAAAAGTTTATGACATTTATATTTTATATCATTCGGGGAAAGAAAATGTAGTAGCCGATGCATTAAGCCGCAAAGAAATAGAAAGCACTGATGGCTAGCTCACGAAAAAGCAAGGTATAGTCAAGGATCTACATCAACTAGCTAGCTTGGCGGTTCATCTTCTTGAAACTCCAAATGAAGGAATTATAGTGCAAAATGCAGCAGAATCTTCATTAGTAGCTGAAGTGAAGGAAAAACAGTATGAAGATCCTATTTTATTGCAGCTGAAAGAGAATGTACAACAAGGTTTAACAAAGGCATTTGATCTTATGCAAGAGGGAGTGCTTCAATGCCAAAGTAGATTGTGTGTACCTGATGTAGATGAGCTAAGGAGACGTATTATGACAAAGGCACATCATTCACAGTATTCTGTTCATTTGGGAGCCATCAAAATGCAGCATGATTTGAAAGAAATGTATTGATGGGGTAACATGAAGAAGAACATTGCAGAACTCGTAGCCCAATGTCCAAATTGTCAACAAGTAAAAGTAGAGCATCAGAAGCTTGGAGGTTATATGCAATGTATAAATCTTCCAATCTGGAAGTGGGACATGATCAACATGGATTTCATCATGGGTTTGCCTCATACACTTCGAAAATTTGATTCCATATGGGTAATATTTGACAGGCTTACCAAGTCAGCACACTTCCTACCGGTCAAGACCACCTACACAACTAAAGTTTATGCGCGGTTGTATGTTAAGGAGATAGTTCGACTACACGAAATTCCAATCTCTATTATATCAAAAAGGGGAGCTCAATTTACTGCACACTTTTGGAAGTCTTTTCAGAAGAGTTTGGGAGCCCAAGTGAATTGAATTACGGCTTTTCATCCTCAAATAGATGGACAAGCAGAACGTACCATACAAACACTGGAAGATTTGCTACGAGCTTGCACATTGGAATTTAAATGTAGTTGGGGTGATCATTTACCTCTTATTGAATTTGCCTACAATAATAACTATCATTCAAGTATCAAAATGGCGCCTTACGAAGCTTTATATGGAAGAAAGTGTAGATCACCAATTGGATGGTTTGAAGCGGGTGAAACTGCTTATTTGGGACAGATCTTGTTTATCAAGCTATGGAGAAGGTTAAGGTGATACAACAACGGCTACAAATGTCCCAAAGTCGACACAAATCATATGTCGATGTTAGAAAAAGAGGGCTAGAGTTTGCTATAGGTGATTGGGTATTCTTGAAAGTATCACCAATGAAAGGGGTAATGAGATTTGGAAAGAAAGAAAAGCTAAGTCCGCGTTATATAGGGACATATAAGATTATTTGAAGATTTGGTCAAGTTGCGTATGAATTAGAACTACCCCAAGAACTCTCCACAGTTTATCCAGTGTTTCATGTTTCAATGCTTCGGAAGTGCATAGGAGATCCATCTCATATTGCTCCCACTGAAGATGTACAAGTTACAGAAGATGTACAAGGTTTGATATAACGAATCAAAGAGGGAAGAACAAGAAGGAAAGAAAACAAAAGAAGGATATGTGGATTAATATTCAAACTCTTGAATTTATGGGCAACAAGGGACTTGATACCCTCACCTCCCAATTGAATTCAACAATTCAAACACAAACCCTAGTTTGAGAAATCAAAGGAAACCAAGATACCACAAATGGGTAATTCTTCGATTAATCAAACCAATAGTTCACCAACAATTCCAAGATCCACACTACTAATTACTCACTAAACTACTCACTATGAACTACACTAATGCTAGGCTTCACCTAGAAACTACAAGCTTCAAAGCTCAATATTCAATATTCATCCAAAGTCCCATGTAAAATGAGGAATTATCCTATTTATACTAGAGAAATAAAAGACAACTAGTTATTACAAATATGCCCTTAATGAGAGACAAGGGCCTTGTTTGGTGACTCTTGTTGTGAATTCTTCAATTTAAAATCTAGCCACTTGTACAAATAGCCTCTTTTCTTTATCCACATCACTCCCATGGACTCTTAAGCTTTCCTTTTCACGAACATTCTACATGTTATCCACGTCATCCATGCTCGTGTCAACCATGCGATCCACGCTAGTATCATTCTCCCCTTCTTGAAAAGGATTCGTCCTCGAATCCAAACCTTGCAAACACATGAGAAAGACAAAAAACCAAAGCATCCTCAAAGTTTGAGGGTTAGTACAAGGGTTAGCAACAATATCATCATGCCGAGGAGGCACAAATTTGAGATACAACCAAATATCCTTTGCTTTCAATAAAGTCAATCCATCATTCATGGAGCAAAGGTTTTGGGTATGGTAAACATCAAGAGACAAGGCAAACACAAAGATCTTTGTGGCATCAAGAACTCCAAAAGATGGTACCACATTTAACTTGGGAGCCATAAGACATAATTGTGTCATTGTCTCACAAAAAGGCCACACCAAAAGTGGTGTAATCACCCACAAGGGTTCATCTGAGTCAAAAAAGCAAAAGGCCCACATATCTCTACCTCCATACAAAATAAATTCCATACCATCATGAGTATCATCATAAGCAAAGAGGTAGTAGAGAAAGGTGTTAAGCTCACTATTCTCATCTAGGGCGTGCCAAAAGATAAGGACACCGGTAGATAAGAAGAGACATTTTAAGCACCAAATAACCCTCTCTATCAAGCAATTTCCTAAAGAAAGGAAGTGCACCAATGAAGCCATGCTACTAGAATAGTCGAGGAATCTATTAGGAGTCAAATCACTCCATGATAAATAATACTCCCACGGAGTTGGGGTCCCTCCTATCATAGCACCAAGCATGCTTCCAAGAGTCCTATTTGAAACTTCAACTTGTCCAACCCTATGAAGGTGACAAGGAGCTTTCAATATCCGTGGACTCTCCCAAAAACAAATGATCAACTTAGCATCCACAAGAATGAGACCACATTTGAGAAAAGGGTCGTCATATGCAAACAAGTAGTAAAGAAAGGAATAAAGGGCATTCAACTCATCCCAAGGGTTCTCAATTGTTAATACGCACTTTAAGGCAAGAATATTAGCAAAACGGTATTCACAATTTGAAACACAAGAGGACAAGATTAAGCATTTCAAGTACACTTCATTGTCCTTCCTCAAACAAACTCCCACAAGGAGCATGCTCCTAAGAATCCATCCTAACACCTCAACTTGTCTAACCACATAAGTGTGACAAGTCGTAGGACACATAATTTGGGCATCACGGATACACCATGAATTCTTTTCCAAACAACAAGTATAGTTGATATCCAAAACATGAAGCTCACACACTTTAAGCATAAAAGAAATAAACCATGAAAGAATCTTGGAGACTTCAATCTTCTCATGGTATGGTGAGGGATCACTCATTTCCAAGATTCTACTTTCCATAAGGAAAATATCATCATGTCTCCAAGGATCACTAGGAATAGGAGGGGGTAGATACATACCTTGGGAACAAGCGTTGGAGATTGTTTTCTTGTCTTGTACACATGCTTCACAAGGATCGTCCACCCGCTTCTTTGTAGGAGGTTCCTTGGTAGGTAACTCCCCTTCTTGAGCCAATTCTTTCTCCTCCTTCTCGAGTTCTTCTTCTCTCTTAAGTTCTTCCCGGAGCTCTCTCATTATCTTATAGTCCTCACTCACTTGATAGGGTGTTAATGGAACAAGAGTGTGCTTTCGTCCTCCAAATAAAAATGAGTATTTATTGGACTCCACTTGATATCGAACATCCCTATCGGCTAGCCAAGGTCTACCAAACAACATATGACAAGATTGCAAAGGCAAGACATCACATAACACCTCATCTCGATACTTGCCAATGCTAAAATTCACAATCACTTGCTTGGTTACCTCTACTTCACCATTCTCAATGAGCCATTGAAGTTTGTATGGCTTGGGGTGTCTTTGTGTAGGAAGCTTCATTCTATCAACCATAGAGCAACTCACCACATTAGTACTACTCCTACCATCAATGACCAAGGAACATACCCTATCAATCATCTTGAACCTTGCATGGAATAGATTCACACTTTGATCAAGTTCCTCTTTAGAAAGATCCCTCATGATTTGATTTAGTTCACAAGAAGGGTTTAAATCCTTCTTCAATTGCTCATCATCTACATTCAAAGTTGTGTCATCATGCCTAACCTTAGGCTCATCACAATCGTTCTCAACCTCATACTCTATCACATTTTTAGCACAAGGTCCATCACACAAGATCACATTTGACCTCCTTTGTGGACATTCTCTAGCAATATGTCCTTCACCTTGACATTTATAACATCGAATGATAGAAGGAGAAGAAGATTGAGGTACATCATGCTTACCTCCATAGGCTTGATCTTCCCCTTTTGTGTTGTAGTTAGCTTGAATAGCTTGACTACCATCTTGGAACATTGGAAGACTCACCATGTTGTGACCCATCCCTTGATTTGGAATACCTTGACCATCATATCGATCACTTTGGTCTTCACACCTTCCTCCTTCATCCTTATACCTATCATCACTATCCCATTTCCCTTGACATCTCATGCCTTGGTTCGTACCAAAGCCTTCGGGTCCTTTCCACCATTCATTCGGGTTAACCTCTTCACATATTTCATCATAAAGAGGGTTTTGATAATAGATATCTTGGTAGGGTACTTGTGGGTAGTGTTGTTGGATTGGAACATAGGGTACATGCAAGGATGCATGTGATACATTTCGTGGAGGTGCTTGGCTTCTAACTTGGGTCTCCACAAAAGAAGGATTCATTTGTGGTGGATGATATGGTTGGGTATTTGGATATGGGGTGACTTGCCTAACATAGCTCGGGTTCATTTGGAATGTAGCTTGAGGGTAAGTTTGGTTCCAATTTGGTTGGGGGTAGTATAAGTTGGATTCTTGACCCGAGGTCCTTCTTATTTCTTCACTTCGACTTGTCATAGGGAACCTCCTTTCAATCATACTATCCACCCTTTTCACCCTTTTCTCCATACCTCTAAACCTCCCATTTGTTTCAACCACCCTTTCATTCACATTGGTCACTCTCCTTGACACATTAGCATATGTCCCCATGTGGTTTACCAAGCTCCTTCCTCCATGGTTATAAGGAGAGTGATTAGACATTGTACCTACAAAACTCAACAAATAATATTAGTGGTAAAACCCTCACGTCACTCATATATAAACTCTCAACTCACCTCCTAAAGCGTCGTCTCAAAATTGGTAGTGAACTAGCTTGGCTCGATCAATTCAAGATCACCTATCCTTTGTGGTGGAGTGGATTCTTGTGACTCTTGAAAGAAGGACGACTCGATTGAAGGTAGAAGGACTTGAATCAAGAAGTTTATCTACGAATTAAGATGAGAAAAGTAGAAGAAAAGAAGCACGAAAGAAAACGGACTCAAAACAAAACTAAGTAACAAAAGTAGAAAAATTACTTATGTTGCTTAATTTAATGAATCAAAGAGAGGATTTGGTGTTTTAAAACTAGTTAACAAGTGATTAAAGATGTTAATTACTTGTTAAATAGTTGAAAATTGAAAGAAGAAAGTGTAGGAAAAAGAATCACGGAGTTTGCACACTTAGAAAAATTTTTAGGTCCAAAAAACTTTGGACCCCAAAAAAAAAAACTAAGTGTTGGAAAAAATCTGCTCTCTGAAGTTGTACCTCACGCGCTACAGTGTTTTGTGGTGCTGATTTGCTGACGTCAGCTGCTGACGTGGATTTTTTTTTTTTTTTTTTGTATTTTTTTTTTTTTTTTTTTTTTTTTTGACCTACAAACACTTTGACCAACTTTGACTTGAATATTTTGGATCAAAGTGTACCTTTTCTATCTTCTTCTTCAAGAACAAGATGAAGATGCTCAAGAACACCAACAAAAACCTCAATCTTCACATCTTCATAACTTCTTCGTTTCAACTCCAAATTCGATGAATTTTTCACCCAAGTGTTCCTTTCAACGCCACGAACAAACACCACTAATTTGTAGCCTTCAAAACAAAGCCAAAAATAAACCCACTTTTTAAAATTGACAAAGTTTCAAAAGCTTGAAACCCTTCAATGGCAACTTCACTTATACAACTCCGATTTGAATGAAATTTGAAATCTAGACTCACAAGACACTAGGGAATCAAGATCTAGTGTCAAAAACAACAAATCAAGACAAAAAAAATTCTTTTTTTTTTCAAATTTTTTGAATTTTTGAAGAAATCAAAATCCCAAGGATAGATTTGTGGAAACAAACCTAAACCTAGGCTCTTGATACCAAAATGATAACGAATCAAAGAGGGAAGAACAAGAAGGAAAGAAAACAAAAGAAGGATATGTGGATTAATATTCAAACTCTTGAATTTATGGGCAACAAGGGACTTGATACCCTCACCTCCCAATTGAATTCAACAATTCAAACACAAACCCTAGTTTGAGAAATCAAAGGAAACCAAGATACCACAAATGAGTAATTCTTCGATTAATCAAACCAATAGTTCACCAACAATTCCAAGATCCACACTACTAATTACTCACTAAACTACTCACTATGAACTACACTAATGCTAGGCTTCACCTAGAAACTACAAGCTTCAAAGCTCAATATTCAATATTCATCCAAAGTCCCATGTAAAATGAGGAATTATCCTATTTATACTAGAGAAATAAAAGACAACTAGTTATTACAAATATGCCCTTAATGAGAGACAAGGGCCTTGTTTGGTGACTCTTGTTGTGAATTCTTCAATTTAAAATCTAGCCACTTGTACAAATAGCCTCTTTTCTTTATCCACATCACTCCCATGGACTCTTAAGCTTTCCTTTTCACGAACATTCTACATGTCATCCACGTCATCCATGCTCGTGTCAACCATGCGATCCACGCTAGTATCACCTATGAAGAAGTACCTATTGCTATTTTGGATCAACAAGTTAAGAGGTTAAGAAATAAAGAAGTAGCTTATGTAAAAGTGCTTTGGAAAGTGTAAGTAAAGTAAAGAGAAAGATAGCCAGTCCTCTTGGGCGGCCGAGAGTGTTATGTAAAAAGGACCAAGGAGGATCCTATCCGTCAGGAGAAGGAGCGGAAGCAATTGAAATTGGATGGTTGAAGACCCAGGGAATGGCGTATGGACATGAATAAAATCACATGGGAAGCCGAGGAAATGATGAAGTCTAAGTACCCGCATTTATTTCAAACTGAAGAGAAAGTTCAAGATGCGGAATTGGAGCAATAACAAGTAAGTATATATAAGTATTATGTGTATGTGATAATATGAAGAATGAACTTAGACTTGAACTTGTTTAGATTAGATAATGTTACTAACATTTGAGGACGAATGTTCCTAAGGGGGGAAGGATGTAACACTCCGTACATTTTCGAACTTATTTGGCTACCTTAACATTTATGGAATTATTTAAACTTGTGATAGTTGGTGTATTACCCACTAAATTTATTGGGCTGAATTAATATTATGTTTATGGACTTAATTGAGGCCCAAAATTAAGTAAAAAGACATGAGCCCAAAAAGGGAGATGATCCATTTAAAAATGGACCAAGTCTACTTAGACTTTTTGACCAAATTATTGGCTAAGGATGACCAAAGGAGAGGATGTTTGGAGGGACTTTATAAGGCTGAAATTCAGATTATTTTCCACACATTTTAGTTTCCAAAAATCATATTTTCAATCAACATTTTTTCCTCCCTCAAACCCTAGCCACCCTAATTTTCTCTAAGGATTTTTGGACAAATCTTCCACTTGCAGGCCTTGGTAAGTGTTTAAACTTATAGATTAATATATTATATGCTTAATAGGTTGTGTATATCATGTTGGTTATGTTTAAAAAGCGGTGAGCAGTCCACTTTATTTGTAGCAGTCCACTTTTGCTAAATCGGTAAAGGATTTGCCTTCTATGTGATTTAAACTTGAAAGGGGACTTAGGGTTTTGAAGGAATTGAATTAGATGGATCCAATTTCAGTATATTTAAGTGTGGTTCTGTACCTAATTCGTTACTCCTTGTGTATGACTTGTATAAATGTTTATACGTAATTGTGCATGGAACGTTTGGCGTAGTGAAAGGAAAATAGTTTCTTGTTATGTTAAAGTGAATTCTGAAATTGTGTGGACTGTTTTGGTATATTGTTGTGGAAGGTATTTATGTGAGTTGATGGAATAAATATGTGGAGTTGCATTAAGGTAAAAATGTGAAGTATGCACTTGGTGGAAAATCTTGTCGGTTTGTGACGTCTATGTTGATGTGTGGACTATTTTGGTATTGTTGGTGTTGTGAGGAAGTAAATTTTATTGTAGGATGGTGGAATGAAGTTATATGGAAGTATAAAGGAAGGTGGAATGATATACCATGTGTTTGGGATGTTGGATAGTTTTTACTTCCCGTCAAGTAGCTAATTATCGCCTTGTGAACTTGTAATGTAATTAGCTTTTAATGTTAGCTTCATTATGTACTTGTGTTTTAGAGTAACGCTTTCAGGAAGATATGAATTGTTGTAGTCACGTATTGTAAAGATAAGGTATGTAAGGTTACTCTTTTCCGTATCCTTTGACCGCACCTATTGTTCACCTCGTTACTAAACTTGTTTCCACTCCGAAATATTTTAAAGTATCTCATTTCAAGTTTGTTAGCAATTGTTATTCACGTGTCTCTTATTTGTTGACTATTTTTCCAAAGCTCCAAAAATTGTACGACCACCGATGTAACAACCTCACAAAAATTAAAGAAATGAAGTAATGCATATTTGGTTGAGTACGGGTGGTATCTCTAGGGGCGAAAGCCTAGCTCGAGCAGATCCCGATGGATTATTGGATACAGGGGGTAGATCTAGGGGTGGAAACCTAGCTCGAGCCGAACCTAATTTATTGATTTATGGGTAGTAGCTCTGGGGGCATAAGCCTAGCTCGAGCCGATCCCAATGTTATTTATCACTGATCAGTTGGTCTCGGGTATTGTATGATGTTTATTGATATAAAGGTAAAAGGAAAGAAATGAATGTAATGTATATGGTTCCACATATACAGTACGGTGGTATATCAGTGTTATCTATTCACTTGTATTTGATTCCATTTGAGTTCCTATATTTCATACAGTTACTTATAGCCTTACATACTCAGTACATTCTTTCGTACTGACATCCCTTGGGGGACCTGTCTTACTTGCTGCAGGCACATGAGCTAGTAGACCTTCACAGTAGGGTACGGGTCATCTGCAGGCTATTGGTGAACTCCAGGTTGATTTGGGGCTTTCCAAGTCGTTGTATATATTTTTGGTACTGTGTAGTAGTTGTATAAGGCGGGGTCTTGTCCCGACCTTAGTCATGGTTATATATCTTTTAAAGGCTTTGTAGACCTTGTAAAGTCAAACGTAGAAGTGTCTTACCTTTTTAGACGTTGTGGCTACAACGGCCAAGTCTCGTATCTATTTTATACGTCTTTACATAACTTCCGTCGTCGATATATTATATCTGCATGTGGCTGAATTTTAGTTCACTTAATGGCATGCATCTGAATGTATATGATCATAGGTTGGTTCTCTCGGGCCTTACGACTACGGGTGCTTGTCACGCCCCAATAGAGAGCAATTCTGTCTAGCTTCTTACTTTTAGCCTTGTTTCTCCTTGTAAACGGCATTTTGCGATACTGAGGAAACAAAAAAAAATAAAACAAATTCAGTGGTTAAATATGACTCCACCTAAAACTTTGGCTTTATTGCACGATCTAGGTAATGAAGAAAAGAAACAACTCCTAAATATCCCGTAGCCTCCTACGTATAGATGTGGTGCACAACAAATCCATAAGCAAGACTCTACTCAGACATGACTTTGTAGACACCCTAGGATGACCCACTCTAATACCACTTCTGTCACTCCATTGATTGCTGAAAAATTTGAAAGAATACCGAAATTACTAGTCAAGCCATTTGAAGTATCTACACCAGTTGGTGAATCTATTGTATCTAAAAGAGTCTATCGTAATTGTATAGTAAATGTTTGTGATCATGATGGGTTGGCTGATCTTATTG
Source organism: Capsicum rhomboideum (assembly GCA_031232105.1). Taxonomy (NCBI): domain Eukaryota; kingdom Viridiplantae; phylum Streptophyta; class Magnoliopsida; order Solanales; family Solanaceae; genus Capsicum; species Capsicum rhomboideum. The sequence continues at coordinate 55,123,454 of CP124716.1, read as the reverse complement.
AGCTAGAGATGGTGGATTTTGATGTTATAATGGGTATAGATTGGTTGGCTTCTTGTTATGCCACGGTAGATTGCCGAGCTAAGAAGGTACATTTCCATTTTCCATAAAAGAACGTCCTTGAATGGAGGGGTAATGTTGGAGCACCGAGAGGTAAATTTATTTCTTATCTTAAGGCAAAGAAAATGATATCCAAGAGGTACATATGCCATCTAGTAAGAGTGCAAGATATCTATGTGAAGCCACCAACTCTTCAATCGGTTCAGTTCCGGTGGTAAATGAATTCCTTGATGTATTTCCTGAAGATCTTCCAGGTTTGCCTCCAGAATGGGAAGTAGAGTTTGGTATTGATGTGATTCTAGGTATTCAGTCTATCTCTATTCCTCCGTATAGAATGGCCCCGACAGAGTTACGGAAATTGAAGGAGCAATTAAAAGACTTGCTGGACAAGGGATTCATAAGGCCTAGTATGTCCCCTTGGGGTGCACCAATGTTATTTGTACGAAAGAAAGATGGCAGGTTGAGAATGTGTATTGATTATCGACAACTGAATAAGGTAACAGTCAAGAACAAATATCCCCTCCCCAAAATTGACAATTTGTTTGATCAATTATAGGGTGCCAAATACTCGTCAAAGATTGACCTGAGATCGGGTTATCATCAAGTAAGGGTTAGAGAAAAAGATACACCTAGGACAGCTTTTCGAACACGGTATGGTCACTATGAGTTTTTAGTTATGTCATTTGGGCTAAAAAATGCACCAGCAGTTTTTATGGATTTGATGAATAGGGTGTTCAATCCGTTCTTAGATGTGTTTGTGACAGTGTTTATAGATGATATTTTGGTTTATTTAAGATCAAAAGAAGACTATGCTAATCACTTATGGCAGGTGTTACAGATTCTTCGTGATCGTAAGTTATATGCAAAGTTCTCTAAATGTGATTTTTGGTTAAAATCTATAACATTCTTGGGTCATATTGTGTCGGATGAAGGAATAAGGGTTGATACTCAAAAGATAGAAGCTGTGAAGAATTGGCCAAGACCTACAACGCCTATAGAGATTCATAGTTTTCTCAGGTTGGTAGGTTATTATAGAAGATTTGTTGAAGGGTTTTCTTCCATTTTGGCATCTTTAACAAAGCTAACACACAAGACAACCAAGTTTTAGTGGAATAATGCATGTGAGAATAGTTTCCAAGATCTGAAGGATAAGTTAACTTCTGCACCTGTATTGGTACTTCCAGAAGGCACAGAAGGGTATGTGGTATATTGTGATGCCTCAGAAGTCGGCTTAGGATGTGTATTGATGCAGCACGGTAATGTAATAGCTTACGCCTCAAGACAGTTGCAACCACATGAGAGAAATTATCCAACACATGATCTTGAGCTAGCAACTGTGATATTTGCTTTAAAGATATGGCGCCACTACTTGTATGGGGTTCATGTTGACATATATACCGACCATAAGAGTTTGTAATATATCTTTAAGCAGAAGGACCATAATCTGAGGTAGCGGAGGTGGCTTGAACTATTAAAAGTTTATGACATTTATATTTTATATCATTCGGGGAAAGAAAATGTAGTAGCCGATGCATTAAGCCGCAAAGAAATAGAAAGCACTGATGGCTAGCTCACGAAAAAGCAAGGTATAGTCAAGGATCTACATCAACTAGCTAGCTTGGCGGTTCATCTTCTTGAAACTCCAAATGAAGGAATTATAGTGCAAAATGCAGCAGAATCTTCATTAGTAGCTGAAGTGAAGGAAAAACAGTATGAAGATCCTATTTTATTGCAGCTGAAAGAGAATGTACAACAAGGTTTAACAAAGGCATTTGATCTTATGCAAGAGGGAGTGCTTCAATGCCAAAGTAGATTGTGTGTACCTGATGTAGATGAGCTAAGGAGACGTATTATGACAAAGGCACATCATTCACAGTATTCTGTTCATTTGGGAGCCATCAAAATGCAGCATGATTTGAAAGAAATGTATTGATGGGGTAACATGAAGAAGAACATTGCAGAACTCGTAGCCCAATGTCCAAATTGTCAACAAGTAAAAGTAGAGCATCAGAAGCTTGGAGGTTATATGCAATGTATAAATCTTCCAATCTGGAAGTGGGACATGATCAACATGGATTTCATCATGGGTTTGCCTCATACACTTCGAAAATTTGATTCCATATGGGTAATATTTGACAGGCTTACCAAGTCAGCACACTTCCTACCGGTCAAGACCACCTACACAACTAAAGTTTATGCGCGGTTGTATGTTAAGGAGATAGTTCGACTACACGAAATTCCAATCTCTATTATATCAAAAAGGGGAGCTCAATTTACTGCACACTTTTGGAAGTCTTTTCAGAAGAGTTTGGGAGCCCAAGTGAATTGAATTACGGCTTTTCATCCTCAAATAGATGGACAAGCAGAACGTACCATACAAACACTGGAAGATTTGCTACGAGCTTGCACATTGGAATTTAAATGTAGTTGGGGTGATCATTTACCTCTTATTGAATTTGCCTACAATAATAACTATCATTCAAGTATCAAAATGGCGCCTTACGAAGCTTTATATGGAAGAAAGTGTAGATCACCAATTGGATGGTTTGAAGCGGGTGAAACTGCTTATTTGGGACAGATCTTGTTTATCAAGCTATGGAGAAGGTTAAGGTGATACAACAACGGCTACAAATGTCCCAAAGTCGACACAAATCATATGTCGATGTTAGAAAAAGAGGGCTAGAGTTTGCTATAGGTGATTGGGTATTCTTGAAAGTATCACCAATGAAAGGGGTAATGAGATTTGGAAAGAAAGAAAAGCTAAGTCCGCGTTATATAGGGACATATAAGATTATTTGAAGATTTGGTCAAGTTGCGTATGAATTAGAACTACCCCAAGAACTCTCCACAGTTTATCCAGTGTTTCATGTTTCAATGCTTCGGAAGTGCATAGGAGATCCATCTCATATTGCTCCCACTGAAGATGTACAAGTTACAGAAGATCTCACCTATGAAGAAGTACCTATTGCTATTTTGGATCAACAAGTTAAGAGGTTAAGAAATAAAGAAGTAGCTTATGTAAAAGTGCTTTGGAAAGTGTAAGTAAAGTAAAGAGAAAGATAGCCAGTCCTCTTGGGCGGCCGAGAGTGTTATGTAAAAAGGACCAAGGAAGATCCTATCCGTCAGGAGAAGGAGCGGAAGCAATTGAAATTGGATGGTTGAAGACCCAGGGAATGGCGTATGGACATGAATAAAATCACATGGGAAGCCGAGGAAATGATGAAGTCTAAGTACCCGCATTTATTTCAAACTGAAGAGAAAGTTCAAGATGCGGAATTGGAGCAATAACAAGTAAGTATATATAAGTATTATGTGTATGTGATAATATGAAGAATGAACTTAGACTTGAACTTGTTTAGACTAGATAATGTTACTAACATTTGAGGACGAATGTTCCTAAGGGGGGAAGGATGTAACACTCCGTACATTTTCGAACTTATTTGGCTACCTTAACATTTATGGAATTATTTAAACTTGTGATAGTTGGTGTATTACCCACTAAATTTATTGGGCTGAATTAATATTATGTTTATGGACTTAATTGAGGCCCAAAATTAAGTAAAAAGACATGAGCCCAAAAAGGGAGATGATCCATTTAAAAATGGACCAAGTCTACTTAGACTTTTTGACCAAATTATTGGCTAAGGATGACCAAAGGAGAGGATGTTTGGAGGGACTTTATAAGGCTGAAATTCAGATTATTTTCCACACATTTTAGTTTCCAAAAATCATATTTTCAATCAACATTTTTTCCTCCCTCAAACCCTAGCCACCCTAATTTTCTCTAAGGATTTTTGGACAAATCTTCCACTTGCAGGCCTTGGTAAGTGTTTAAACTTATAGATTAATATATTATATGCTTAATAGGTTGTGTATATCATGTTGGTTATGTTTAAAAAGCGGTGAGCAGTCCACTTTATTTGTAGCAGTCCACTTTTGCTAAATCGGTAAAGGATTTGCCTTCTATGTGATTTAAACTTGAAAGGGGACTTAGGGTTTTGAAGGAATTGAATTAGATGGATCCAATTTCAGTATATTTAAGTGTGGTTCTGTACCTAATTCGTTACTCCTTGTGTATGACTTGTATAAATGTTTATACGTAATTGTGCATGGAACGTTTGGCGTAGTGAAAGGAAAATAGTTTCTTGTTATGTTAAAGTGAATTCTGAAATTGTGTGGACTGTTTTGGTATATTGTTGTGGAAGGTATTTATGTGAGTTGATGGAATAAATATGTGGAGTTGCATTGAGGTAAAAATGTGAAGTATGCACTTGGTGGAAAATCTTGTCGGTTTGTGACGTCTATGTTGATGTGTGGACTATTTTGGTATTGTTGGTGTTGTGAGGAAGTAAATTTTATTGTAGGATGGTGGAATGAAGTTATATGGAAGTATAAAGGAAGGTGGAATGATATACCATGTGTTTGGGATGTTGGATAGTTTTTACTTCCCGTCAAGTAGCTAATTATCGCCTTGTGAACTTGTAATGTAATTAGCTTTTAATGTTAGCTTCATTATGTACTTGTGTTTTAGAGTAACGCTTTCAGGAAGATATGAATTGTTGTAGTCACGTATTGTAAAGATAAGGTATGTAAGGTTACTCTTTTCCGTATCCTTTGACCGCACCTATTGTTCACCTCGTTACTAAACTTGTTTCCACTCCGAAATATTTTAAAGTATCTCATTTCAAGTTTGTTAGCAATTGTTATTCACGTGTCTCTTATTTGTTGACTATTGTTCCAAAGCTCCAAAAATTGTACGACCACCGATGTAACAATCTCACAAAAATTAAAGAAATGAAGTAATGCATATTCGGTTGAGTACGGGTGGTATCTCTAGGGGCGAAAGCCTAGCTCGAGCAGATCCCGATGGATTATTGGATACAGGGGGTAGCTCTAGGGGTGAAAACCTAGCTCGAGCCGAACCTAATTTATTGATTTATGGGTGGTAGCTCTGGGGGCATAAGCCTAGCTCGAGCCGATCCCAATGTTATTTATCACTGATCAGTTGGTCTCGGGTATTGTATGATGTTTATTGATATAAAGGTAAAAGGAAAGAAATGAATGTAATGTATATGGTTCCACATATACAGTACGGTGGTATATCAGTGTTATCTATTCACTTGTATTTGATTCCATTTGAGTTCCTATATTTCATACAATTACTTATAGCCTTACATACTCAGTACATTCTTTCGTACTGACATCCCTTGGGGGACCTGCCTTACTTGCTGCAGGCACATGAGCTAGTAGACCTTCACAGTAGGGTACGGGTCATCTGCAGGCTATTGGTGAACTCCAGGTTCATTCGGGGCTTTCCAAGTCATTATATATATTTTTGATACTGTGTAGTAGTTGTATAAGGTGGGGACTTGTCCCAACCTTAGTCATGGTTATATATCTTTTAGAGGCTTTGTAGACTTTGTAAAGTCAAACGTATAAGTGTCTTACCTTTTTAGACATTGTGGCTCCAATGGCCAAGTCTTGTATATATTTTGTACGTCTTTATATGACTTTCGTCGTTGATATATTATATCTGCATATGGCAGAATTTTTGTTCACTTAATGACATGCATATGAATGTACATGATCATAGGTTGGTTCTCTCGGGCCTTACGACTATGGGTGCCTGTCATGCCCCAATAGAGAGCAATTCTGTCTAGCTTCTTACTTTTACCCTTGTTTCTCCTTGTAAACGACATTTTGCGATACTGAGGAAACAAAAAAAAAACAAAACAAATTCAATGATTAAATACGACTCCACCTACAACACTTAGTATGGTCACTACAAATTTATGGTTATGTCTTTTGGTCTAACAAATGCTCCTGCATCTTTTATGGACTTGATGAATAAGGTATTCAAACAGTACTTAGATATGTTCATCATTTTCTTCATAGATGAGTTATTGTCTACTCTCGGAGTAAGAATGAGCATGCAAATCATTTGAGGGTTGTGTTGCAGACTCCTAAGAACCACCATATGTTTGCTATGTTCAGCAAGTGTGATTTTTAATTGAGGTCAGTTACATTTCTTGGTCATGTTGTGTCTATTGAGGGCATTCAAGTAGACTTCTAAATGATAGAGTTAGTGAAGAACCGGCCCAAATTTACATCTCCATCAGACATTAGGAGCTTTTTGGGCTTGGATGGTTATTAAAGAGGTCTGTTGAGGGGTTATCATCTATTGATTCCCTGTTGTCTAGATGGACTCAGAAAAAGGTTAAGTTTTAGTGGTCTGAGGCTTGTGAGTAGGGCTTTCAAAAGTTGATGGCTTGGTTGATGTAATGACCATCTAGGTCATTTTCTCTATTTCTGCATGTTTTTTATGTTTTGTGCTTTCCTATAGTGGCTATCGATATTTATGAATTATTGAGACCGATGGCTTGGTTTTCGGATAGTTTATTTGGGTTTTAAGCCCATTTCTCTATTTTGGAGCTTTTGATGTTGAAAAAATAATCTTTGGCCAAAACTTCAAGTAAATAGCCTTGGATGACAATTCCAATAGTTTTGTTAGCTCTAACATGAATTTTAGGCTAGGAGTACCCTTGGTTTAGGTACTAAGGCTTTTAGGCTCATTTGGGCTATTGGATGGATTTTGGTAAAAATAAAACAGTGGGTGTGGGGCCTACTTTTTTTCAAAACAACCTCTGATGGAAATTTTGATGGTTCCTTTGAGTCTGGAATATTTTAAATTTGGTAGGGTAGCATAGTTGGTTTACATGCATAGGGTTTGAAATGAATATCGAGCACCCGATCGAAGTTTATTTGGACTTAGCAAAATTTGCTGGTGCAGCCGCTTAAGTGGTAGCCTCTTTAGCAGCTAAGCATCACTTTAGCAACAACTGCTTTAGCAGCTAAGCACCGCTTAAGCGGAGGCTGGCCTGCTTTGCAGGGGTCGCTTAAGCATTTTTTTGTCTGTCTTATGCTGTCATTTGGTCGTTAAAGCGGCTACTAGTGGGATTTTTTATGTATGTCCCCATTTAATTTCCTGCCTAGTTCTAAGTGTTAGAATACTCTATTATTGGACTTGAGAGATTAAGAATTGTGGGAAATCTTCCATTGAGGCTAAGGTAAGTTAATTCAACGCCTCTTGATCATTTTCCATTGTTTTCCCTGTTAATTATGTCCCTTTTTCCTTATAAATTCTTAGAATTTAATTCTTGTTTTCCTAAATTTTTGGGGCTATTTTGGGCCTTGATTCTATCTCCCATTGTGCTCAAATTTTGAGCATGCATTCTTTATCCCTTGAGGGATTTGGTGACGGATTCAATTTTAAATTCCAATAATAGGCCCCCCCCACGCCATATTTTGACCCGATTTGTAGCCCAGAGTTTTTATTACAATAAGGGTCTCATTTTATTCATATTAACATGTAGGTTATGAATTTGATTGCGTAATGGTATTCAGAGATCGAGGAGTGGAGACGAGCAATTTGTACATGGTTTGAGGCTGTGGTTTGTCTTTGAGGTAGGCTACTATCTACTTTTCTCTAAGAGATTGTATATTGTATAGACTGTAGGTGCGGTAGGGTTTTTTAAAGGATAGGTTTAATGTTATCTTATCACTTTCGTCATTTTAGACTTTCTTGAGGAATTTTTAGTATAGAATAGGAGCCTGAGCCTTAGTTTAGAGTGCCTGCTATAGCTGTAGAAATGTGTTTGAATCACTTATGCCTGTTATAACCTTAGTTTGACACTAGAATCCTTCGTGTAGGATTTGGGGTAGTACATTTTCATAAAGACGATATTCCTCGATTAAATTATCTCAATGGAATAATGGCTCTCATTTGCATCCACTTCTGAGTTACGATATATATATATATATTATTGGGACCGAGGCCTTAGTTACGAGACTATTTGGATACCAGGTTAGTTCTCTATGCTTTGAAAGAGTTGTGGCTTAGTTTTTAGGCGCTTACATTTTGATTGTTTGGATAATGGTGATGGCATGCATATATTTGTACACGCTCATGCTTAATTAGTGGAACGATTCTAACTAAAACCTTGGTTTTTACTACCGTTTTCTAGAAAGGGATTTATAACCACTTTTTACTTTTAAAAATAATTTTTTAACAAAAGTCGTACCACCCTTATTGTTGGTCTATGGTCTTTTAAACTAAGCTTACTACTTTGGAAACTCAGACTGAGGTAGATTTCGGTCCATTCTTGACCTACTCATTTATCATTATTAACTTATTTCGATCGAGGATGATTCTGACCCTTTCTATGTAATTCTACCATTTTTAGTCCCAAATTCAATCTCGGGCACTATATTTTACGAATTACTACTTGTTTAGTCTCGAATAGATTCTGAGCACTTATTATACTCTTACGTACCTCTGGTATTGGATGAAGCATATTTATTGTGGTTGATATTGGAAGTATAGGTTTGGGACAAGGT